>CM017768.1:11523746-12773591 GCA_008009225.1 Acer yangbiense
CCGAATGCCATAGATGTAATTCGCCTCGACTCTAAGCCTTACCAGATATCGCTCATATTTCTCACAGAACCTAGGCAAATTCACTCATCAAGCATATGCGAAAGAAGTTATGCACAAGAAATTTCAAATTATAATCGCATATGAATATATCATTGAAAGAACGCTTGATTTGTATGCAAAGATCTCATGAAAAGAATCAAATCATTATGAGCAAGATAAACACACACTTCACTTCTACTTTCATAGCAAGGATAACCAACAGATCAATTACACTTTTCATTAGGTTGTAATGGGGCTATTGGGTAAAGGTTAGAAAGGAACGGGATGTAGGAGTTCAAAAACCTAGGATCATTCAGTGAGAGCCTTCAGTTACCTTTACGGCTTGGCGCAAGCTCTTAGGTCTTCATTAACTTCCTTTGTAAGTGGAATAATGTCACTTACCATTCATTGATGTCCCCTTAATTCACCATTCTCTTTTGCCCATTCCTTCGAGAGTAGATACAACACTTAAATCCTTTAACATGTTGTGTTCCTTAGATTCTTTTCTCTGGCACACGCAACTCACCATTCATTTTGGTGGCAAAACTTTCTTTTTTCTTTTCTCTTTTTGATTTTTTTTTTTTTTTTTTTTTTTTTTTGATTTTTTTTTTTTTAAAGCATAGATATAATAATACAAAACCAAACAACCTTTCCTCTTTCATTTGGATTGAATGCGTACCTCCATCGCTAATGATGGCTCTAGGGGTCCCGAATCTTGCAAATATCGTCTCCCTCATAAATTTCACCACAGTTTGACCGTCATTATTCCTTGTGGCCTTTGCTTCTACCCATTTTGACACATAATCAACCGCTACCAAGATGTAACTATTACCACAAGATGGTGGGAATGGTCCCATGAAATCGATGCCCCATACGTCAAAAAGCTCTATCACCAAATTCCCAGATAAGGGCATCTCATTTCGCCTACTTATACTCCTTGTACGTTGACATCTGTCGCATGCCACACAGAACCGGACTGCATCCTTGTGTAATGATTCCCAGAAGAATCCAGATTACAACACTTTCAAAGCTGTCTTTCTTGCACCAAAATGTCCTCCACATTGTAGCTCATGACAAAATTTCAGAACGTCTCTCTGCTCTGACTCAGGAACACATCTTCTTATCACAGGGTCCTCCCAAAAGTATTTTTTCGCTCTTGAAATGAACATTTGTCTTCCTTATGAGTTCAACTCATCCGGGACTACTCCACTTACCAAATAGTTAACCAAATCAGCATACCATGGTTCACTATCTTTCACAGCCAACAATTGTTCATCCGGGAACTTCTCATGCAATGGTAATTTGTCTACTTCATCCGAATTTTTCAGTACTAACCTGCTTAGATGATCAGCAACCACGTTCTCACTACCTTTCTTGTCTCGTATCTCAAAGTCAAATTCTTGTAGCAGGAGAATCCACCGAATCAATCTAGGCTTGGCATCCTTTTTCTGAAGAAGATGACGAAGGGCTGCATGGTCTGAATATACAATGACTTTGGCGCCCACCAAGTACGTTCAGAATTTCTCCAATGCAAAAACTACTGCTAGAAGCTCCTTCTCAGTTGTTGAGTAGTTCAATTGGGCGTCATTCAAGGTTCGAGAAGCATAGTATATCGCGTGCGGAACCTTGTCTACCCGCTGCCCCAAAACTGCTCCGATGGCATAATCCGAAGCGTCACACATTAATTCAAAGGGCAATTCCCAATTGGGGTAATTATCACTGGCGCGGTGGTTAATGCACTCTTCAAAGTGTTAAAAGCGACCATGCATTCCTCACTGACCTCAAAATCAATTTCTTTTTGTAGGAGCAAACACAAGGGCCTCGTTATCTTCGAAAAGTCCTTTATAAATCTTCTGTAAAAACATGCGTGCCCAAGAAACGACCGCACATCCTTCACGGATTTTGGAGGCTGTAAACTACTAATCACCTCCACCTTGGCTTTGTCCACTTCAATTCCTCTTCTTGAAATTACATGTCCGAGAACTATCCCTTGTTGTACCATGAAGTGGCACTTTTCCCAGTTCAACACCAAGTTGTTCTCTTCGCATCTCTTAAGGACCAAGGTAAGGTTGTGCAAACACAAATCAAATGAATCCCCAAACACCGAGAAGTCATCCATGAATACCTCAATGATTTCCTCTAACATATCTGAAAAAAATTGACATCATACACCTCTGAAAGGTGCCCAGAGCATTGCAGAGACCAAACGGCATTCTTCTATAAGCAAACGTCCCAAATGGACAAGTGAAAGTAGTTTTTTCTTGATCATCCGGTGCGATAGCTATCTGATTGTAACCTGAATACCCGTCGAGGAAACAATAATGACTGTGCCCTGCTAATCGCTCAAGCATCTGATCTATGAAAGGAAGAGGAAAATGGTCTTTTCTGGTAGAAGTGTTCAGCTTCCTGCAGTCGATACACACCCTCCATCCTGTCTGAAGCCTCTGTGGAACCAACTCATTCTGCTCATTGCGAACTACGTGAATCAGGCTGACCCACTTACTGTCTGATATGGGATAAATTATCCCCACTTGTAGAAGTTTCAGGACCTCTTTCTTCACTACCTCTTTCATTATCGGATTTAATCTCCTCTGAGCCTCTCTTGACGGTCTAGACTCTTCTTCGAGAAATATCTTGTGCATGCAAATTGTTGGACTGATTCCCTTGATATCTTCAATTGACCATCCTATAGCTGACTTGTGTTTCTGTAGAACCCCAATGAGCCTTTCTTCCTCATTATTCTGTAATTCTGAAGCAACAATTACCGGGTATGTCTCATTCGCACCTAGATACACATACTTCAGAGTTGTTGGTAACTCCTTGAGTTCCAACTTTGGTGGTGGATCATTGGCAAAACTGACAGTTGAAACTTGGAAGTCTTCAACTTCTTTTGCAGCTAGTTCAGAACTATCTTCAGTCTTGTCGTCTTGATCGTCCCAATCCCAATCCGCCAAATCCTCATCCTTGAATATTCCATCAATCCCAGGGTCTAAAACCTCGATGAATGAACAATCATCAGCTCCGGCAGGGTATGATGATGCTTCAAACAGTTTGAACTCCACTATCTCATCTAACACTGTCATTGAAAGTTTTCCATTCTGCACATCAATAAATGTCTTTGTTGTGGCCATGAACGGTCTACCCAGAAGAACAGGTCTCATGTTAGTCTCTTTACTTACGTCTTCCATGTCTAATACCACGAAATCTGCTGGAATAATAAGCTTTCCAACTTGGACCAGTACATCTTCAACATGCCCTCTCGGGTATCTTACTGAACCATCTGCTAACAGAAGTGACATTGTGGTAGGCTTCAACTCATTCAAACCTAACTGCTTGTAAATAGAATAAAGCATCAAATTAATACTGGCACCTAAATCTAGCATTGCTCTTTCAAGTTGGGTACCTCCTACTGTGATATTGATGCAGAAACTGCCCGGATCTTTCAGTTTGGGAGGAAGTTCCTTTTGTAAAACTGCACTAGCACTGCCTGTTATATATTCCTGATGATTCGGTCCAAACTTCTGCCTGTTGGTGTGAAAGCTCTTGAAAATTTTTGCATATGCGGGCATCTTTTCTATCATCTCAAGAAGAGGTAAGTTCACATGTACCTTGGACAGAACATCAAAAATCTCTTTGAATGCCTTACTTAGCTTGTCCCTTTTAAGTCTCCCAGGAAAAGGAATTGGTGGAACATATGGAGGGGGTGGAATATAAGGGTCTGACGATTTGTGTAAAACCGAGGTCTTCTTTAGTGGTGGACCTACCACTACCTCTTCTTCTTCTCCATCCTCTTTCTCCATCACCTCTTCTGATCCCCTGGTGTCCTCTTTCTGTTGCCCTTTAACAACTTCAGTGTCTAACACTAGCCCACTTCTCAACACAGTCAATGCCTTGGCTTGTTCTGATTGACTAGGAAACCTTCCTGGTTCATTCTTGCGAACTGCGTCGACTATTTGGCCCATCTGAGTTTCTAAATTTTTAATGGATGACTCAACATTGTTAAATCTCTTATTTGTATCACGTGAGAAACGCTCTGTATTCTCAGCTAGGGATGTCACAATATCCTCTAAGGATCTCTTCTTCGGCTGATAGGTGGTACTGTCTCTATTTGCAGCATTGTTCCATTGTTGAGGTTGACTATTGGAACCTTGGCCTTGGTAATTGCCTCTGTTGTACCCTCCTTGATTTGTTCCCTGAGTGTTCTGTTGAATGATCTGATGACTATTAAGAGCAGTGTTAGGGTCAGAATAAGATAAATTTGAGTGGTTACGCCATCCAGGATTGTAGGTGTTCGAGTAAGGATCGTTTCTTCCTCTTTGGTAATTGAAAGCTTGAACCTCCTCTGTCTCAAATGGTATCCCATCTCCATCTTGCAATGAGTTCACCCCTGACTGATGTTGAGTCCTATTCGAGTTTTGGGCCATCATAGCCTGTACTTGCTTAGCTAGATTTGCCATCTGAATTTCCACCTCAGTTGTCTGGTTAACCTCATACTTACCTCCCTTTCTGACAGTTGAACTTCTATGCTGGGAGTTTAGAGCCAAAGTTTCATAGATCTCAGCAATCTCTAAAGCAGATTTCCTGGTAATGATACCCCCACAAGCGTTGTCAACAATGTTTTGTGTGAAAGGTGTCAATCCATCATAAAAAGTGCGGACTTTGTACTCCTCTGTCACCATGTGAGGGGGGATTTGATCTAACAGCTCCTTATATCGCGACCATGCTTCATGGAACGACTCACCATCTTCTTCACCGAAACTAGCTATCTTGATCCGGATTTCTTTTGCTTTAGAAGCAGGGAAAAATCTGTTGAAGAATGCAGTGCACACGTCAACCCATGATCTCAAAGATCCTGCCCTTACTGAATTGTACCACTTGATGCCCTTATCCTTCAAACAATACCAAAAACACCTCATCCTTAACTGCTCTTATGTCAATCGGCCCATCGAGAAATTCCCTACGGTAGCTTGATAGTTCTTCATAAACTGGAGGCAGTCTTCTGTTGCCAAACCGTGAAAATATGGCAGCATATTTAAATGGCTACTCCTCAACTCATAACTCCTGGCTACGGCATCTAACACAACTGGCTGAGGTTGGTCTCCCAGCATAGGCTGTCCAGACTCTCTCATTATTCTGATATCATCTTCTAGTGCACGTCTTGGAGAACCCGGTGGATTGTCTCGAACTTCCTGTCTATTTTGAACACCTTGTTCATTATGAACCTCTCTTTCAGCTCGAATAACCCGGTCACGTTGCTCACCGTGATCACCCATGTCCTCAACCAAAGGATCTAACTCTTCGAACTGTCTGTCTGTCCGGCCTACTTGGTTAATCTCGTCGTTAGCCGGGATCAGAATACCTCCAAGCGAACGACGTCCGTTCATACACCTGTAAAACCTGAAACACCAAAAACACAACTACCACGAGATAAAAAGAAACAAAAGAAAAACTAAAACTAAAAATAAAATCTAATGACACACACTACCTAACTTAAACTAACTAGATTCAACTAATAGAATCTATACCAATCCCCGGCAGCGGCGCCAAAATTGATGCAGTAAAATCTGTATTCAATTTACTAAGAAAGTTCGTTCACTGGGATCGGCGATTCTATCGGTCAAAGCCAAATAATCTAGCAATGATTACTCTAAATGCGAAAATTAAATTGCATAATGCTTTTCTTTGGAAGATTGTTTAACTCTAAAATTAACCTAAATTATGACTTCTTGAACTAAAAACTAAATCAATTAAAATCAAATCAAAGAATAATCAAATCAAAGAATGAATATATGGAGAGAAATACTAGGGAATCGATGCACCTTTCTTAGACACTCAATGCTCACAATCAGTCTCGTTAAACACTTCAATCCAGTTACGGGCTTGTTTTCAAGATAATTCAATTAGGTTCGAAGATCCTTTCCAATACTTGCACACGGTCATGCAACAAATACGGATTAATAATCTAGGGTTCTTCCTACTACTCACACACGGTCATGTAATGAGCAATTGTCAAAACCCATATTTTACACAAAACTCTAAGCCAAATTAACATAGCACGGTCATGCATATATCAATTTTCCTGTTTATTAAGCTTTTGATTCAGATTTAAATGGAACGGTCATCCACACCTAAACCCTAATCTCATAGATAAACTAAACTACAAAACTCAAATCACTTGCGGTCACAACATAATCAGAGAAAGTAGAATAGAGCAATTAATTCAATAAACAAAACGAAACCAAATTGATTAACAAAAGATAGACTAATAGTTCATATAGAGTTATCCAAAATCGGTTACATCATCCCCTAGTTATAGGTTTAGTTACACATCAATGGAGAGAACAAAAACATAGAAGAGATGGAGAGAAAACCCATTATGGTGAGATGCTCTTCACTTGAAATCTCCGTCGTCTTCTTGTTTCCAATAATCTTCTAATGATGGATGGAAAAGAATGAATGAATGAATGAATGAATTGGTATCTGATGGATGGTCTGCTGATGTGTGTTGCTCTCTTTTTATCTATCTCACGGTCTCCTTATATTTTCTTTTTATTCAGTCTTCTGACCTGGCTCGAGGAACTGAAAAAGCGGGTTACCGCTGCCCGTACCGCTTATGGTGCACTTGCCTGGGCAGCGGTAAATCAAACGGCGACAAACTGATCTGGCTCGCTGGGTGTACTGCTTGGCGTGCACTTGCGTCCTGAGCGGCATGGGCCGCGATAAATGGCCCTTCTTGACCGCCTGGCGTGCCGCCGATGGAGCATGTGCCTGTTGAGCGGCATGGGCCGCGGTAAATGGCAACTTTAGCCACTTTCTTCATCTTATTACTCCACTTCTCCGAAATAAGATCGGATCACTCCTTCTATGGAAAGAGACCTACAAAGGCTTTAACAAACACATCAATCCACCAAAAGGACTCAAGAAACAAGCAAATACAAAGGAAAAACGGGCAAAATATAAGCATAGACTTAGACTGATCATCCGTGTACGTAACTACCCCCTTGCGCTACTTCTTCTTCTTCTTCTTCTTCTTCTTCTTCTTCTTCCGCCAGTGCATAGTCGCCAGCTATTTCCATCATCTCCTCATAAGTTTTCGGTCTATCTCTTCGTAGGTCAAAGGATAATCGCCCGCTTTGTAACCCATTGGTGAAAGCGGCAATAACAGCTACATCACTGGCATCTTCAATTTGAGCAACCTCCTTTCCGAATCTTGCTAGATACTTCTTGATCGACTCATTGCGTTCCTGCTTCAAGTTTGATAGATGAGCAAGCGACTTTCTTCTCTGCACACTCCCCATGAATTGCCTTATAAATGCTTTGCTGAGGTTCGAGAAACCGCTTATACTTCCGGACGGAAGTCTTCCAAACCACCTGGAGGCGAGGTCGCCAAATGTTTACGGGAAGGTGAGACATAGCAATCCGTCATTGGATGAATACTGGGCCATAATGTTACAAAATCGGTGAACATGCTCCTTCAGATCCCTGTTCTCCTTATACTGCTCAATTGTTGGCATTCTAAATCTGTCCGGAAATTGGGTGCGGGCAATGTTTTCAACGAATGGGCTATCCGACTCATCATCCGAAGATACGTTGCGACCATACCTTCGTGCCATCGCTAAAACCTTCCTTGATAGCTCTTGTAAGGTGACATCTCGCTGGCCAGTTGGTTCCCCTGCTGGATCGAGTCTGCTTTTAACTGTCATTCTCCCATAATTGCCTCTATCATCCGGGCTTCTTCTATCTTCTGTGCTTCGGATCTTCTCCGTCGTGCTCTTTTGGATCGTAATTCCCTTCGTGGACGAGGACTTTTATCTTCGGACAAGATAGAACGGTGTCTCCGCTGGTTCCTTTGGTATGTGTCACTAGAATTGATCCCATGTGTTCTTATCTGGTCCCGCTCCTCCCTAGATTCTTCATTCATCAAGTCTTTTCCCTTCCTTTGTTTCCTACCCTCGAAATCCCCTGGGTGACCCTGGGGAGTCTCTTCAGTGGATTGTCTCGCTTGAGCATCAAGGGTTGCGATGTGAACTTCCGACCGTAGTCTTCCGGGCGGTGGGATTCCCGGAGTAGTTAACTCATAGGGAGACGAAACTCCCAATCCTATAGGAAGCGAAAGCCCTATTTTGCTTGCCTCGTTGATTAAGTTTACCAATGCAGTTTGGAAGTGCTGCAGAACCCCAGGGTCGGCTGCTCCAGTTCCTAGCGTTGCTGCTGACTGTTCCCCGATCGTCACCGCCCTATCTCCTGTCGGCGCGGTTGGCTCAACGATTAGATCTCCGCTGGAGTTACCATCTTTGTCACTATCGTTGTTCATGTTTCTCAATTCGCAAGGGTTCCTCGAAGTTTTTGTTCAAGTGAAGCCCCCTCCTTCTAGCGCCAATTGTTGACAGTGAAATTTGGATTACCACACAACCAATAATTAAATCAAAAGTATTGTCAATTAAGAAAGAAATTCAATTCATGCAAGAGACCAATTTACGTGGAAAACCCTTGAATGGGAAAAAACCACGGCGTCCTAAAGGACAAGAAAATATCACTATAGTTTATTTGTTTCGATTACATACTCAAATCTCCAGAATTATTGTTTTTCTCTCTATTGGTTCTTTTTTTTTACCCCCTCCTCATGGGATAGATGGTTCTATTTATACATGATAATCTAGGGTTACTACGTGATCCTGTCCTGTTGGAGGTAGGATTTCCTTTTTGATTTGTACTCGGATTCCCATGTTGTAACAGATACGGATCTATGCTTTCGGCCCCTTCCTTTTCTACGGCTCCTTGTTCCCATGGGTCTTCTGGGAGTTAGGGTTTATTTTCACGTTTCAGTCGAGTCGGTTTGTGCCCAGCATACAGATGTGGCGAATATCTCCCCTCCTGGGTTTTACCCTTTGGCGACTATGCTTCTATCTTTAGCGAGTACATATCTAGCTCTGGTGAACACATTTTTTATTCAGTTGACTTGATATGCTGATCGGTCCACGTTTTCTTCTTTGACCTGGTCAATGAGTGACGTGGCAACCTGTTCCTCGGCATTTATTGACTCCTTTGATGACGTGGCTGCTTGGCGAAATTATATATACAACAATTGCCTTGTGGAAAGGTTGAAGTCTCTTGTTGAGGTGAGTGAAGCCTTAATTTGAGCAAGAAGACTTGGCTAGGAAAGAGTTCCGAATAGCCAAGCAAAAGTCTTAGCTAGAAGTGTGGTACTCCGGATGGTTGAGCTAGGGACGATTGACTAGGATCCTTGTGATCTAGATAGCTAAGCAAAGAAATCTTCCTAGAGGCTTGATAGCCTTGGATAGGGAGTTGCTCTCTAGAGGTGTAGGACACACCTTGGATAGAGAGTAGGCTATGTGATTCACTAGGCCCGATGGTAGATTAGGAGTTGATAGCTTGAAATGGATATCATGTGTTGATAGCTTTGAGTGTGTAAGTCTTTTTCATATAGTGGATTGCTTTGCTGGTGGTTATGGTATCAACCCGTGGATGTTTCCTCTTTAAGGTTTTATCACGTAAAAATACTTATGTCTTTTTCGCTTTACTTTTCATTATCTTCCATATCATGTATTGATTATATCTCTTGTATATTGATTTTCACATATATTGAATCATACTATACCATTGATTAAATCATATCAAGTATACATTTCATTCTTGTAATCCGCATATTTTGTATTTGGAAGAAATTGGGCCTATACCTATTCAACCACACCCCCCCCCCCCCCCCCCCCCCCCCCCCCCCCCCCCCCAGGTAGATTATACACTATATTGCTTAAGGGAATTTCATGAATGGAGGCACCTTATGTGATGTGATCATATAAGACTAGGCCACGATCTATATGAATCTATCACCAAAATCCGTTAGTTGAAAAGATTCATATATATCGACAAATGATGGATGTATATAAGTGATCTAAATCTTGAGTGTCTTACTGACTCTTTTAAGTTATGTCGTGTTTCTTGAAATACCATGGGTGAGATCGGAGTAGCATTTCCAATCAATTACTATATATCTTGGAATAACGGTTTGGCTTGTGGCTAGGAATGTATGCACACAATAGTGAAATCCATTCCTTCTTGCTTGAAGTAGATGAGTAGTTCCCTTAAGAATTGATTCGAGACTTGAACGATTAAGAGCACTCTCTTTCTTCCGTAAAGGAATGAAGGATATAATCATTCATTAAAGAATCAATGGTACTTAAAGGAAAAGATATAATTAAAGAAGTATAACAGACTTTATGACCTAGCTTTAATTATGAACTACTTGTGGAGGATCATACCATATGTAATAGCTATATCGATGGACACTAATAATTTGGTTGTGTAAAATATCTACAGTTACGAGAGTACAACCTTGGGTTTTTAGTGGAATAACTCCGAGGTTAATAATAGTGAAATATTAATTAAAGAGTTTAATTAATTTTTCTAAGAATTATGGGAGATCAAAATTGTAGGTCCATTAGGTCTCCTTGCTAGTCATTTACGATTGATTGTAACAAGGCTCACGGAGAATTGGATGGTCCAATTAATTATGTTACAAAAGTAACTTAAATATAATCTGGGAATTAATTAAATGATATGATTATTTAATTAATATATTATTCCTTTCAAAAAAAATTAATATATTATTTAATTAATTAATTAAATATTATTAAATAGAGGTAATTACACATAACCTACCTATGGTATACATATTAACAGGTAAAAACAACTTTTCACAAAATTTACACAAAACTTCCCTACCGCTAGTCAACTCATGTTAACGTTAATAGCTTGAAGGGCAATTTTGTCTATTAAATATAAAGTTGTATACACATCACATCGATAATTAAATCTTGTGCCAAATAATATTAAAAAAAATGAATTTTGAATTAAAAAAATAAAATTAAAAGAAATGCTAAGAGGCGCGAATGTGAATGTTATGTTGTACTCTCAAACTCAGACTCTAAAACTATCCATTGAGTTTCTCTCTTTAGAACTATCCATTGATTTTCTCTCTTTCTTAGATTTCAAGTATGAAACCTTAAAAACTATAAAACTTCATCATTTCAGCTACCATATTCTTCATCATCTTCACAGAACAATCTGGTTGCCTGGGAAGTTATAGAGGAAGAACGGTTGTTCTCTACGAGATGGGGCAACGGTAAGGAAAATCGACTTTGTGTTACTTAGATGGTTTTTGTTATTTTGTGTGTTGTATTGACTGAGAACGATGAAATTGTTCATCATTTTTGTTAGAGTTAGGGTTTTGTTCATTTTAAAACACAACCGACTTTTGTTTGTGTTGGGTAAGGCAGGTTTGGGGTGTTTATGTCAGAGTTGGGATGGTACTTTAACAGTTGTTATTGGGTTATTTGGGTTATTTTTGTTGGGTTTTTAGATGCTTTGCGTTTTCTTCTTGTATGTGCTCTGGTGTTTTGTTTGCCTTGTCGTTGACTCCTTGTCTGTTGGCTATGGCAGGTTGTTTTTTGCTTTGTATGTTAACTTGATGCCCCATGTGGCTTTCTAAATAAAACTCTACTGTTTCAAAAAAAACAAAAAAAACAAAAACAAAAAAACAAAAAAAAAAAGCCCAACAGATTTTGGTTTTTGATTTTTGATTTTTTTGAAAAAAAAAAGGTTTTTTACCGTCGATTGAAAGTATTTATTAATGAATTCAAAAAATGTCACGTTAATGAATTCAAAAAATGTTTAAAAATGTCACGTTAAATGTATTCAAAAAATATTTTAATATTTAATTAAATAACATTTTATTAAAACATAAATATACATGTACTGGTATTAATTCAACTAAAATATAATACTTGTAAGATGTGCCAGCCGATACATTAGTTACTTTTTTAGAAGTCTTTTTTTTTTTCCTTTTGAGGTTGATTCTTTACCCTTTTCCTATATTATGTGTAAGAAATTATTTTTCAAAGAAAGAAAAAAAAATTAAGTTATTGACTAAAGCTAAAGTTTTTTACCTTATTTGGTGAGGTCCAATTGTTGTGTCAAATTCCTTGACATATGGAACATCATTTGGAGAATGCTGAACGCGGCTCATCAGTTGCCCTTATTCTGTTCTTCTCAGGCTTGCCCACCTTTGTTCTTTTCACAGGCAGTGTAATAATCTCATATTGGTATTCAGGCCACCTGGATTCATCTGGTATTGGGTTGATGTTACGATGTTACCATCATATGTCTTTTCGTATGCATATCAATGAACATGATCTTGACCAAACTCTATTTTATACATAAACACAACAATAGCATGCATACATAGCAATCCACTGATCTGCCACATCCCACAATCACATGTCCCATCGATAACGTTGACTATAAAATTCTTACCATATTTCTCAACTATCTTATATCACTCTGATCGACCATGAATAACTTGCAGCTTCCTTGCCTCTTTTTCATTCATAACCAACGTTTGCCTTATCCATGCATTTGTCTTGGGGGACGATGGACGTATTAAACTGGTGGTTGGACAGCTTTTTTGAAATTTTTCTCACTTTAGGGATGTAATCCTAGATTATTCCATTCAAGAGGGGTTCAAGCTTAAAAGAATTAAGAATGAGAGGAGAAGAATTACTAGTAGGTGCTTAGTTAAGGGCTGCCCTTGGAAAGTGCATGGGTCTCCAACATATGATAGAAAAACCTACATGTTGAAGACTCTAAGGGATGAGCATAATTGTCTCTCAGTGACTAGCAATAAGGATGTAACCTCTAACTGGTTAAGGAAGAAGTTTGAGTCACTCATTAAGCACAACCCTGACATGAATATCAAGGTGTTTGGTGCAATTGTGTTAAGAACTTGTGGGGTTTCAGTATTAGACCATACCCTTTATAGGGCTAAGAAATATGCCCTAAACATAGGAAATGAAGACCATAAAAAAAAAAAGTTACAACAAGCTTTACAAATATGGTCATATAATAATTGAGAGAAATCCAGGTTCATATGTCAAGTTAGATACCATATCCTACAACCCAGATGACAATGTCCCTGCCCATTTCAATAGATTCTTTCTAAGTTTTCATGGCCAAAAAATGGGTTATTTAAAAGGTTGTAAACCTTTCATAGGACTTGATGGATGCCACTTGAAAGGTCCATATGAGGGGATTTTATTATGTGCAATAGCAATAAATGCAAATTGTGGTGTGTATCCTAATGCATTGGGGGTGTGTGAGCTTAAGTGTCGAGAGACTTGGACTTGGTTTCTTCAACTATTATACGAGCACATGGGGCAACATGACAATAGAACTATTTGTTTTATGTCTGATAGGCAAAAGGGATTGGTTGCAGCTCTTCATGATTGTTGGCCAAACCACATCAATAGATCTTGTGGAAGACATATTTTACAGAATTTGTTGAGTACATTCAAGATTGATTACCTTAAGGACTTGTTTTGGCCTGTTGCAGTAAGTACAAATGTGGCTGAATTTGTAGAAAAAATGGGCGACATTAAGAATGCTTCCGAGATAGCACATCAGTATTTAATGGACATTCCCTTAGAGCTTTGGTCTGTCCATGCCTTTGACACATTAACCAAAACAGACCACAATACCAACAACATAGTCGAGGCATTCAATGGATGGTTAAACAAGTATCAAAAACTCCCAATGCTGACTATGTTGGAGACTATAAGAAGAAAGCTCATGAAACGTATTCATGAACGATTTGAGACTGCAATGCATTGGGAATCCAACATACCTCCAATAGTAAACAAAAAGCTGCAAGAAGCACAGAAAAAAGGGAGGTATTTAGATCCCTTGCGTTGTGGAGAGTGGGAGTTTGAAGTTGTTGGTGAAAATAGGCAATTTGTGGTGAAACTTAATAAACGTACTTGTGATTGTGGTATTTGGGATGTCAGTGGGTTGCCTTGCAAGCATGCCATGGCTTGCATTACCAAGAAAAGGGATGATGTTGAGGAGTATGTGCATCATTACCTAAAGAAGCTGGCATATCTAAGAACATATCTAAGAACATATGCCAATGCCATCCATGCACTTCTAGAGAAAATTCTTAGCCGAATGTTCAGTATAAGACTGTGTTGCCACCAATAATAAAAAGGAAAGCAGGCAAACATAGGTTGTCTAGAAGAAGAGGTGCAACTGAACCAGCTAGAGTGCAAAGGTCTGTTGGTTCCAGATGCAGCAAATGCCAACAAACTGGGCATAATAGTCGGACTTGCAAAGAAAAGGAACCGGCTGCTAGACAAAAGAAGAGATATCAGGTAAATAACAACATTTTTTTCATATGTTTATTTGCTTTTACTTTTATTAATTGATTTCCAATTACAGGTTGGTAGTACCTCTAATGCACATTCCACCAACAGTATAGCTAAAAAAAACAAGACATGTCAGGTATTTTTCTTTTTAATATCATTTTGATATTCCATACCAAACCTGTGAATAATATATATATATATATATATACATATATTTTTTAGGTTGCCAGCAGCTCAAGCTTTTCAGCTACAGGAAGGACACAAACAACTGGACATATGACTACTGGTGCTTTAAATTCTTCAACTGCTATATTAAGGACTACAACTGCCGGTCATATCCTACCTACAAGAGTACTCATCTCTGCACCACCCGGGAGGATCACAAGAGTAATTTCTAACCTCTAATTTCCCATCTTCAAGTTCTTAATTAACTTAAGTTGTTAGTCAATTTATAATGTGAGGGTTTTTTTTTTTTTTTTCAATTTATAATACGGTGCTCATTTGGTGTAGGTACTTTGGTTTCCATCAACCCAACCCACTACATCAACTCAAGGCTTTCAGCCACATCAACTTTCTCGGTCATCTCAGGATGTAACACCAACTGCACCTTATGCAACCTGGCCATCTCAAGGGTCTGGATATAAGACATAATTTAATTGAAATGGGAGTAAGTTGGTGTAGTTAACTTTATTAGTTCAATATTGCAGGTTTTTTTTTTTTTTTTTTTTTTTTTTAATTTGGATTCCGTCATCCATGCACAGTTAGGTTGCTGTTTTTGGATGGATGCTAGAAGTATTTAGATTGCTTTTTGGCTAATATGGATAGTGCAAATGTTATGCACGGTTTTTGTGGATATGGCTATTTCATGCATATCTGTTATTCTAGTTGTTTTATGCACACCCCTTCTTTATGTTGGATATTGTAATTGAAGATTATTGTGGTGCATAATTCAGTATTGAATATATTAACTAATGTTTATGTTGCTCACATGTTTTGTGTTGGTATTTATTCCATACCAAAATGTTTATAAAAAAAAAAAAAAAAAAAAAAAAAATATCACTACATATATTTAGCTCTTAGTATTACACACAATAATAACAAGCTGGATTTTCGAGTTTCATATGAAAAAATAAAAATTTACTAGATTTTTCTATGATTTCAAAAATTTTAATGCAGCCTTCTTGCCATTGTAACAATTTTGATTTTTAAACTTGATCAAACCTCCATTAACTATACTACTGCTACCATAAGAACCTTACATGACTGAGCAAAAAAATTTCTGCAATGTATGAATGAAAAACAAGAAAATATTGCCTAGGCTAATGGTAACTTCTAAAAAACAAATATATATATATATATATATATATTCATTTTATTATAAAGATGGAATTCATTCAATTGACGGGGTCTTGGGGATATATTGGTAAAAAAAAAATACCTTCATGCCTCCACTTAATGTTTTAATAAAAAAAAAATTCTCACTTTCCAAGGAAAAAAATAGGAGAGAAAAGACCTTGACATAACTTCAAGGGTATTTCTAACTTTTCAAACAACTAACATTGTCAAAGGTTAAGGCTAACAGGAGTTGACTAACAGTAGGGAAATTCTGTGTAAATCTTGTGAAAAGTTGTTTTTACCTGTTAATATGTATACCTCAGGTAGGTTGTGTGTAATTACCTCTATTAAATAATATGATTATTTAATTGACATATTAATAATTAAGAATTATTAATTGATATATGGAGGTTTCAGTTTCGAACCTTGACAAAAGCAAACGAATAAAATAATAAGAGATTATTTTTATTTGTTTTAAAGAGGTCAAAGGTTCAAACCCTAGTGGTGATCGAATTAAAAAGGATTTATAATCCTAATTTGACTTGGTTTACAAAACCCTAAGATCCTAGTAAATATGATATACTTATCAGGAAAAAGAAACTAACTGAAACCCTAAAGAGACAATAGTGGTGCGGCAACATAAGAGAGAAAAGAAAAAAATAAAAATAAAAAATTCTCTTCCCCTTACCTTGGCTGAATTCACAAGGGATGACAAAGGGTTGTCTTCCGAATCTCTCAAGCCTCCATTTAAGTACTCGCAGAATCCGTGACGTGCCCACACAAACAATTGCTAGATCGCGGGACATAACTCGGAAGGCTTAGTGGTGAAGGATCGAAAAAAAAAACGAAGGAGTGTTCTTCAAAGGTATGAAACAAATCTCTTCCTCATATTCGTGTATACAAAAAGGTCCAAAGACGATAAAAATTTTAAAATCTATCGATCTTAACAATACTTTCCACTGCGACACTTACAAGGGGTAGTGTACCTGGAAATTTTGGCTTGTGAACTCAATCTGGCATGTGCGTCTGGATGGTTGTTCGTTATATGCTTCCAATATGAACAATATCCTCCAGATTTGCTCCACTTAAATACTTTTTTGCAATAATTGCAAACCACTACAGTGCTTCCATCTGCTTTCGTTACTTTCTTCATATAGAGTATGAATAGATCATATTTGGGATGCTTCTGTAACTTCTCTTCCGTAGGTGGTTCAAATTCAAAATCTAGAGGGGGATCAGACATATTTTTTAATTGGCTTGTGAAATGTGGGGTGGCATCGGGATCGAATTCGAAAATCATTAGAAAGGGGTAAGGAGAGTTTAGGGATTCTTCATAGGCTTAGTGTTGCAAGAACTCATGATAGGTGGTGTCGTCATAACCGACATTGTCTAGCATACGACCCTTACCTTTCATTTAAATGGAATACCTTGTACCGTCACCACTTCCACTTGCCATTTAAAAAATTGAATTGTAAAAATCCTTTGAAGAAAAAATGTTATAAAAAAAAAAATTTGTTGGAAATGAATTTTAATTGAGTAAAAAAAAAACTAAAAATAAATGTAATTGCAAATAATTTTTTTTTTTTTGGAGGGGGGGGGGGGGGGGGGGGGGGGGGGGGGGGGGGGGTGGGTGTTGTATGTTTTTATAGAAAAGGGGAAAAAAAAAAAAAAAAAAAAAAAACCATTGAGACCCAATGGCCTGCTGACAGCAGCAGACCGTTGGGGCAACGAAATTTTTTTTTTTTTTTAAATGAAAGAAAAAAAAAGAAATCTGGTACTAAAACCATTGGTTCCATAACTGAAACCGAACCGACAGTTCCGATACGGTTCTGAAATTTTGGAAACCAGAATCGAAACCTCCCTAGTTTCGGTTCACGGTCCGGTTCCGAGACCACAGTTGGAACTGAACCGCGATCATATCTAGGGTAGATGAGAGATCTAAGGGTGCATTTGGTGCATTAGATTAGAGAGGATTGAATTATTTTCAATAGCACTCTAATGTTTGGGGCCAACACTGGATTGGATTATATATTTGTATATTAAATTTATTTAAAAACAATATAAAGCTATAATTTTATTTAAAATTATTTTGGAATATTGTTAATTTAATAATATATAGATTTAAATATTTATTTCATCGAAAAAATTAATTCAATAATTTGTTATTCAATTTTCAACCGATTATAAGGAACTGAGATTATTTCAATTTCAATCTCAAACTCAGTCTAACCTTGCGCACCAAACGGTGCCTAAATCCGATCCTTATATGGGATAAGTTGTTTTGCTTGTAAAACATGTTTTATATTTGTAGACTTAAATTATGTTGTTTTTCAAGTAATTCTTTCAGCACTCCATTTTAATTTTTTTAGCACTCCATTTTAATTTTTTTTACTTTAATTACAATTCTATCATTAGTGAAAATTACTTAAAAAAATCAAAAGTAGTGAAATTAGTGATTTATCTCTTTCTCACTAGAATCAAAGGAACAGTAGGGGTGCTTTGATAATAAACTGTAACATTAATCAGAGTGTGATTTAGAGAATATTCAGGGATCTTTTGATATTAACCTTTTAAGCGGTGTCGTAAAAAACACGGCGAAGCGTAGTGAAGTAAAGCGGAGATTGGAGAATTCGATTTGTACTTGTAATGTTCGTCTTCTCAAGTCTGTCTTAAGGTATTCTTTCTTTTACATTTTTTGGAACTTTTAATTTATCTCTGTTATAATTGCGTGTATTTCCTTTGTTGTTGATCGACAATGTGATTCTCATTAGCGTGGATTTGATCCTTTCGCTTGGGATCAACTGTGATTTATTTAGTTGGATTTTTGGCTTGTCTTAACTTTACCGTTTTCTCAGTAACCCAACAATGGAAATGGAAACGAATTCATGGGTTTCGTTTTATATATATATATATTCTGCTACTAGTAGAATGTCGGTGGCATATATTTCATTTAGGTCTATTAGAGGATGTGAATTTGGAAATATGAATGTTCTTGGTCTTGTAGTTGGTGCATATCCAGGAAATGATGGGAATTGAAAGTTATTGTTTAATTCAAACACTTTTAGATCGTAGTGAGTTTTGTTTCCCAAGTCATGAATGAAAATGAAGAATTGATGCTATTTCACTAGGGTTCAATCGGCAAATAAATTGATAAATTGGATGTTGATTGAAATATCAAGGTTTTTCTTCATTTTTCTATATCGAGATGTTCCTGTGGAGATAATGATGTCAATTAGCATGTGGTTTTGTACTTAACCATCCAAGTTTTCTACAATTGGTGACAGGTTAGATTTTGCATTGACTTGTTGGTTTACCTGAAAATGCAGATGGGTGATGTTGCAGCACTAGATTTGATAAGTGATTTGCCTCAGAGCATTATAGAAATC
Organism: Acer yangbiense; assembly: GCA_008009225.1. Classification (NCBI taxonomy): domain Eukaryota; kingdom Viridiplantae; phylum Streptophyta; class Magnoliopsida; order Sapindales; family Sapindaceae; genus Acer; species Acer yangbiense. The sequence goes on from CM017768.1 coordinate 11,542,723, forward strand.
ATCTTGACGTGCCTACCGATAAGAGATGCTGTAAGAACTAGCATTTTATCAACAAAATGGAGGTACAGATGGGCTACTCTTACTGAACTTGTATTTGATGGAACGTGTGTTACCCTATGTAATGATCGATCACTACTTGAGAAGAGCATTGTAAATTTTATAACCCGGGCACTCTTTCTTCACCAAGGACCAATTCACAAGTTCAAGCTTTCTACTACATATCTGCAGTGTTGCCCGGATATAGATCAGTGGCTACTTTTCCTTTCAAGGAATGATTTAAAAGAATTGATTCTTGAATTAGGAGAAGGGGATTGGTTTAGAGTACCTTCATGTCTTTTTAATTGTAAGAAGTTGACTCGTTTGGAGCTACATCGTTGTGAATTTGATCCAGCTCCAAATTTTAAAGGATTTTCGAGTTTGAGGAGCCTTAATCTTGATCAAGTTCTTGTTGCCCCAGACGCAATTGAATGTCTCATTTCTAGTTGCCCAGTCCTTGAGAGTTTGTCATTAACATACTCTGATAGTTTAGATCTTAATATAAATGCTCCAAATCTGAAGTACTTATACTTAGAAGGTGAATTCAAAGATGTCTGTCTTGAAAATACTCCGCTATTAGTTGAAATCTCTGTTGCTATGTATATGACTGATGATATCGCTGAACACTTTGAGCAAAGTTCAAGTTGCAATTTTATCAAGTTTCTTGGCGGGGTACCGCTTCTCAATAAGCTCGTTGGGTATATCTACTTCACAAAGGTAACATTTTGTTAGTACTTTTTTTGTAGCATAATGAAGCTGACGTAGCTATATATATCGTATTCAAGATTTTTAGTATAAATAATTAGCTAGGCTGACTCCTGACTTGCACATGCAGCAAAACCATTAGCTTATTATGTTTGTTTATCTTTTTCCGTAGTATTTGAGTATAGGTGATGACCCAGGAAGACTTCCAATTACATATAGCCAACTAAAGATAATTGAATTACATCAAGTGAGTTTTGAAGATATGAAAGAGATAATGGTTGTTATTCGCTTGATCACAAACTCTCCTAACCTGACGGAACTTAAAGTTTCGGTAAGTTATGGCAAATTTTGATTTTATGAATTGTGATAAAAACGTTGTTGTTTGTGGTTCACGAACTTGATACCAGCTGAAATCTGTTTTCTGCTTCTTGTTGTGTATAGGGTTCGTCAAATTCATTAGCTGCTACAGAAGAAGAATATGATTTGGATCTTTGGGAGAAAGAATGCCCTTCAGATTGTTCGTTTAATCATCTTAAATTTGTAAAGATGACGGATATAGCTGGTGTGCCACATGAGATGGAATTGATCAAATTTTTGCTTAAGAATTCTCTAGTACTTGAGACAATGAGTATCACCCCTTGTGTCTTTCTTAAGGATAGAAAACTGAGCATGTTGATCGACCTGGTGAGGTTTCGACGTGCATCTGATCAAGCAGAGATTATATTTGTCCAGAATTAAGCACCATACATGTCATGTACAGTTTCTTTCTGCTCAGAAGAGTTGTTTACTGTTATATGAAAATTGATGAGGAAGATGACTGCCTATAGGTTTTCATTATTTATAGATGATTGAACTTCTTTTCTGCTTACGTTTACGAATGGTTTCATTTATAATCCTTTTGAGTTGTTGAACTTTTGAAGATAGAAAACACCAAGCATTACAATTTTTTAATTTCAGAAAAAAAAACTTTGCTATTACAACCAAATCCCCTGTAAAAAAAAAAACATCTCTAGAAAGATGATATTTAACACTCAACTAAAAATATCAGTTTCTTTGATCTGAATCTATACAATCAGAAGAAATTTGATACAGCTCCGGTATATTGCTACTGTACAGCAAGCTCATTTTGGTACATTCTTGTTGTTATCATAATGTCACCTTGGTCCAGAGAGCTCCATTGCTTGAACCAACAATGAAGAGTCATCAGTGAGGTCGGAGTATCGCTCTGAAGAGGAGAATTCATTGGCCCTGGACCTGGTTGCTTCAGCTCTTTGAGAAGCTGCCCATTTCTCTGCAAGACCGTCTCCTTCGAGCATCCGGACCACCTCCGACATCTTGGGTCTGTGACTTGGAAGGTATTGAGTACATAACAGAGCTACTTGAACCATCTCTTCAAGTTCGATTCTATCATAGTTGTTTTTCAGGTCCTTATCAACTATCATCTCAAGTTTCTTTTCCTGGTGGATTTTCTTCACCTGCAATTATGGTCATAAGACACATGAGTACATGACATGAATAAGTGAATCATTTTGAAATTAACCAAAAACATCTTTGCTTAGCTCACCCAGTCAAGCATGGCTCCCTTTTGATTCGCAGATTTCCCGAATTCCAGAGCTCTTAGCCCAGAAATCAATTCAAGAAGAAGGATTCCAAAACCGAAAACATCTGTTTTCTCGGAGGACTGGCCGGTGGATAAGTACTCCGGGGCTATATGCCCCACAGTGCCCCTCACCGCTGTAGTAACATGAGAGTCTCTGTGATCCAACAGTTTTGCCAAACCAAAATCTCCTACCACAGCCTCACAATAATCATCAAGCAAAATATTCGCCGCCTTCACATCCCGGTGAATGATCTTGGGGTCACATTGTTCATGCAAGTATAACAACCCCCTTGCAGCTCCTAAGGCAATTCTTTTTCTTGTTCCCCAATCCAACACTGGTTTGGCTACAGAGATACAAATGTTAGTGAAATGCTTTTACCTTTGATGATGAACATCAATGAAATGCTTTTACCTTTGAGACGGGAAGCAACGCTCCCGTTGGACATGTAAGGATAGACTAAAAGCCGCTCAGCTGCTGTCATGCAAAACCCGTTGAGGCGGAGAAGGTTCCTGTGAACTGCCAGGCTGATCATCTCTACTTCAGTCTGAAATTGGATTTCACCACCAATTGCATTCCCATCTTTGAGTCTTTTTACAGCTACAACAGTTCCATCTCGGAGATACCCTTTGTACACATTTCCGAAACCACCTTTTCCGATCAAGTTCTTGGAGCTGAAATTGTTGGTAGCATTCTGAAGCTCTTTGAAATGAAATCTCTTCAAGTTTCCTAGACAAACTTGTTCATGATGATGTTCTGAAATATTAAAACAGGACAATTTATTTGGTTTCCATCTAACTATTTGCATTTAATATGCTAGTGTTCTTATTTATGTTTTCACTAACCATTAACATCAAAGAATATTTGCTTGTTATGTCTATGCCTCCACCAGAGAAGGAATCCAAAGCCAAGAATTAAAAGGCAGATGCAGCCTAGGCTTGAACCAAGTGCCAGAGCAATTTTATGGCTCTTAGATTTCCCAGAAGAAGGCTGTGAATCTAAACACAACATACAAAATTTCATGTGAATTTTGAATTCAACTTAAAGTCAAAAAGGTGATGATAATTTCATGTAAAGAAAAAGAAGCAACACAACTTTTCCGAAAAGAACAAGTTCAAAATTTGAAGTGAAAAAACACTTGTAAAAGGCGGGAATTATAGTTTACTTTGGGAATTATTCAAGGCAAAAGAGAGCGGAAACGGTGCTGTTCCGAAGCAGTCTTGCTCAGTTCCGGTGGCACATATCAGAGGGTTTCCTACAATACTGTGTCAATCCAAAAAAATACTTACGTTAAGCTAATCATCAAATAATGAACACAAAACTACTAATTCGATTTTCTGAGTAACTTACTTGAATGTTTTAGCATGGAAATGGGGAACAGAACCACTCAAATTATTATAAGACAGATCCCTATAACAGTAAAAATGACATCAAATCATTATCCTTGTTAAGACATAAAATTTATCATCATAATTCATAAATAAAATAAGTTGTTTAAGAGAATTACAGAAAAGCAAGCTGTGACATGTTTGACAGAGAGAGAGGAATTTCTCCAGAAAGACTGTTGTTGTTCAACCTCCTGATGATTTAAGTTCAAAACATTCACACTTATCATCATCAGATGGAGACTAAGACGTCAAATATTTGTATTAATTAATTAATTAATTAATTACTTACAGGTATTGGAGGCTTTTCATGTGAGATAGTGTAGTGGGAATTGGACCCATGAAGTTGTTGTTTGAAAGATCAAGTGTACGGAGCTTAAGGAGACTCCCGATATCACTAGGAACATGTCCTGATATATTGTTACTTTGTAACAGCCTGCAAATTAAAAATCTCTTCTAATGAATTACTTAGTTAAATTTATGTTTGAACCAACAAATAAAAAAAATCATATTTACTCACACAAGCTGGAGATTTGTCAAGTTGCCTATACTTGGTGCAAGAGAGCCTGATAAATTCTGGCTTGGAGCTCCACTGCAACAAAAAAAAAAAACAAAAAAAAACAATTTTACCATTTTTTTTTTGAATTTTTTTGATAGATATTTGAATTTATTTTTTTTCAACTTTACTTACAGGCCAATGACAAGACCATCAGAAGAACAAGTTATCAAAGCCCAACTGCATGGATCAACAGAGGTTTCATCCCAGTTGTTTAGAACAGCATGTGGATCATGGAGGGAATTCTTAATCCCCATCAAAGCTTGAACTACGAAAATTCAAACTAAAAAAGATTACTTAATGTTCTAATATTTGTTAAAGAATAAATCAATAAGAAAAAAAAAACCAGTTACCTTCATAGTTAACACCTTTGGTTGAAAGCAACCCACATGCAGAAGTCCACAAGCACAAAAATGCCAAACAACACAGAACAGCATCTCTTCTTGTGATTTCCATTGAATTTTAGCTAGAAAGGCAAAGTTATCAAGTAAGGAGCAGGTATGAAAAATTCAACACCAGGCCACCAATGGTTTTTGTTTGTTTTGTTTGTTTTGTTACATGTAATGGTTACATCAGAAGCCAACCTGAACCAGAACAACTCCTCATCTCATGCTTCTCTTACCAAGAACTCTCTCTCTCTTTCTCTATCTATCTCTCTCTCTCTCACACACACTCACACACAACTTTGTGTCAGAGGCAAGAGCCAAAGCAAAAAAGAAAGCAAAGGCTCAAAGAGGGTTCAACAAAGTGAAGAAAAAAGAATATGTAAAAGCAAAAACCACATTAACCAAATCTAGATATATATCAAAACATGATTGGAAAAGAAAATTCCTCCAATCATGCATTTTTTTTTATTTTTTTCTTGAGAATTCTCTCGTGTATACTATTCCTGTACAGGTTTAAATATGATAAAGCAAGTGATTATTATCTGTTAAGCACTAAAGCACTGCAATATTAATAATAATAATAATTTGGTAAAAATTACAAAGTGGGACAGGTGCAGTTTATAAAAGAAAGAGAGAGCATGTATTGGATTTGCAGGAGTTTTCAATGCATGAAACAGTGGACTCTTGAGAATCCAACATTCTCTAATTCTCTTCTTTTAAAGAAGAGCATTATTATTATTATTATTATTATTATTATTCTTTTCTGTTTTCTTAATAATTATTAGAGAACGGTGAGAATCTCGAGGGATGGGCTTGAGATTGATGATGTAAATTGTTCTTCTTGACATCTTTGTTGTGTTTTGTGTTTTGTGAATTATTATTTCTCTCTCACTTTTATCTCAGTTGGGTTTTTGCTTTATTGATTCTATTATACACTCACATTGTCTCCACTCCCACAGTCAACTAGTCAACACACAGTCCCCATTAAACAATCCCAAAAGCAAAAGCTGCTCCAGCTATCTCACTCTTTTTTTTTTATCTCTATATTTATGTACAGATCGAGTATATGTACGTATGTTTAAGTATACTTGTGGGTCCCCTGTATGTATGTACACTGCCCTCTGATGAAGAACCGACGGTGATGCTGGTTTCACTGTCAAACAGTACGTACTGGGGACCAGACTCTCATTGGCAAACAATATGGAAGGCTTGGAAAGCATGCAGCTGATGAATGCAGATGCACGTGTAATGTGGACCTACCCCAATGCCGTTGACTTGATGCTTTGACGTATTTCCATGATGAAAAGAAATTTAAAGTCGATCAGATGGTTGATTATCATTTGTGATGATCATCATCACTCATATTTTACAAACAGGGATTAGATTAGATTAGCTCTTGATTGAGACAATAACAATTGTACGTGTGGACACGCATCCTTTATCTTGATTTTAATTTTATGCCGTTCGAGGCCACTTATATTGACATACAGATTCAGGTTTGCGTTATGGTCCTCTCTTTACATTTTAACATCTTATATATATTTGACGTACATTAACTCTATGCACCTTTATTTGAATCACACATGAAAATTGCAATGCATCCACAAATAATAAAGAAGTGTGTGATAAGTTCATATAGGGTATTATTAGGAAATCCATATCCACAACATAACAAAAGCACTAATCTCCAATATTTGGATTAAGACTTAAGAGACTGAGTTTAAGGGTGGTGTAATAGATTAAAACTTGATTTGGTAGAATGGATAAAATTTGATAATGGTGTCTTGTCGATCTTGTCATCTATTTGTTCTTCCTTTGGCTCCATTTAATGCTCTAATTGCTCCTTTTTGTTCCTTTAAAAATCTTGTTATCTTTATTGATCATTGCCAACCAAGTTGTTGGATTGAGAAAAAAGGAGTCAAAGAAACAGGCTATAAAGGAGAAGTTGACTAGAAAATCTTATTGAAGATATGCAACAAGCAAGGGATATCCCAAATGAGTAGCTAATTATTGTTCTTTTTTTACCAACTTATTGGTATGTTTGAATTAATGAAGAAGGAGCTATCTAGCTAACTCTATCTTTTCAATTCAACACAATTTGTAATTTGTAATTGTAATTGTACCACTAAAACCCAGTTGATTTCTATATATTCTCACTTTAAAAAAGACATTATAAAGCATCCAAAAAAGTTGACAATTCATTTCTAACCCCACCCCACCTAGCTCTACTTGTTTCTGCATTAATTTGATCAGAATTCAGAAGACTTGAAACCCTGTAGATCAAATTGCATAAATGATTCTCTCACGGGACTGCAACACTGGTACATGAAAAGGGTTTTGATTTCAAATTCTAATAGACTCCGATCAGTGATTTCTTTATATAATAAAAAGCCAAGAAAGAATAAATTCGTTTTGGAAAAGCATAGGGTATCTCTCACGCAAGCCATACTTTTTTATTTCCCTTTGTAGTGCCATATGACCTTTACATTCTCACAAAATTCCTAATCCCACCCAAATTTACATGAAAGCTACTCTCTCTCTCTCTCTCTATATATATATATATATATTGAATAATAATTTACTAATAACGGATTATGTTACGTGTGGTCCATGCATAGTTACACAATTGTATTATTATTTCACGTAATAAAATATGAATTTAAATATATAAATGGACACGTACGTACACGTCACACTCGCAATCAGCCATGTTAGTTTTTCTCTATCTTTATTCACAGAGTAGAACTATTCTTATTGGATCTACTATACTTAATATATTTTGAATTAATAAAAATTGTAATTGATTAAAATATATATATATAAAAGGGTATAAATTATGAAAAAAGCAAGAAGTAGGAAGATGAGACATGAGGAGAGCCCACAAACATCTTTTTTGATAAATAATGTGTTGATGAGGAGACCCCACAGACAATGGTTAATTAAACTATTGATTCCAAATCTCTGTTTCCTCTACTTTTGTCACTTAGTTTAACTTTCTTGCTGGGAGTCACTTAAATTAAATTAATCAGTCACGATATATTAATTAATTTATATATGGTTATTCATCCGTTGAGTCATCAAATCAAGATCTTTGCTTCTTAAAATGAAAGATTTCACGTAGCCGAAAGCTAATTAAAGGTGTTGTATATGGTGAAATAACAACCTCTATATGTGTAAATTGTTCTCAATTATTTGATTTGATTTAACACATCTTTCTTTCTTTATATATATTACATGGAATATTATTTGACAAAAGTAAGTGGAAGCATCAACACAACACTAGACAGAGATAGATCATCTGAAAATTACTATAACAAAAACAAACAAACGAACATAGATTTCTCACTCGATCACGATAATAGCTAATTTTCTCTTTTAGGCCAAAATTATCTTCATCGATGTATATACATATATGGTAGCGCGTACAAAGAGACCCACACTACTCTTGTGTTGCTTGTACGTAATTCTGATTCTCTGTTCTGATATAAGTAGACGAGATGAAGCTAGTCCAATGATAATCCATTTACACTTACGCTATAAAGTAATGGGTTCGAGTCCTCCCTTTCTCAAAACAAAATTTCAAGTGTAAGAAATCCCGTATAGAATCGTCGATAGTAATACAATAAATACCGATAGCTATCGACGATCATGTATAGGATTTCTCGCACTAAAAAGTTACTCTATGTATGTGTGTTTAGCCGATAGAAGTGTTTCAGTAAATTAAATTTGGGACATGCATGCATGCTATTTGAAGGGAACAATACTCCCAAGACAGTATATTGATTAATTAAAGTTTTCTCAAATAAACTGCTATACCATATGCTATTATCTTTTTGGCAAGTTCGTTTAACCTAACTTAGTCGAATATTCAAGTGATTTGGTAGTAAAAGCTACTTAATAATATTATTATTGATAATAATTCTGAGTCTCTGGGCCATTTAACAAGTGAGTTTAACATAAAGTATGATAGTGCATGCATGATTTGGGTCTGCCTAAGTGGAGCTGAGCATACCATGAATGTGCTCCAAGTGAACAGGTAAATTAGATGAATATGGACCAACTAACTGCATATATATATATATATATATATATATATATATATGCCCGTATCTCCGCATAAAAAATTTCTAAAAACTATAAAATATATGAGATCAACTATATAATGTTACAGTGTGACCTATACACTCTCAAAAGAGTGACCCTATCATTATGTAATTAGAGTTACAAAGTGAGTTCGATCTGTAACGGAACAGAATCGATCCTACACGAAAAAACTTGTAGAAATCCCGCATTTAAAACCTCTTCCTCTAACAATATAATAAGCTTAAGTGAACCATTTGTATTTGAAAATTCAAAAGCAAAAATAGAAGAATCATTTGATGAGTCATGAAAGATAGAGATGTGTGTGTCACTGTGTCAGCCATGCAGCGAATATATTGTTGTTTGTAACTTAACAATCTGGTCAGAACCTGTAGAAAAACGGAAAGCACAACAACACAAACCAACACGTTAGAAACCAATTAGGGAAAAACCGAGGCCCGTGTTTCACACGGTGTCCTTAAGACGGTTTCGCCGTATATAACACCGTATGTGTATCAGCGATCGTCTCCCATGATACAACGGTTTAACAGTGGAAGTGCGAAGCACAAGCCACTCTCAGCGAACTCAAACCGAGCTCAAACTTGCCAAGAATAAAGAAGATAAGAAATTTCGACTGCTATGTGTGTTCTTTTGGATTATTGATATGAAAAGAACACTAGGGTATTTATAGGCAAAAACGAAGCTTCTTGAATACGATTCTTAGTTCTTGGTGAATAAGCAAACACGAAGCTTTTTGGTTCTTGGTGAATAAGCAAACACGAAGCTTCTTGAATACGATTTTTGGTTCTTGATGAAAAAGCAAACCGAAGCTTCTTGAATACGATGCTTGGTTCTTGGTGAATAAGCAAACCGAAGCTTCTTGAATACGATTCTAGACCGAAGCTTCTTGAACACGTTTCTGATTTTAATAAGGAAAATAATTTAATTAAAAACTCAATTCTATATTCTTGGTGATCAAGCAAGAATATTAGAATCCAGACAATTAAAAATTTCCTTATTCTTCACACAAAAACGTTGACTTAGGGAAGTAGCAAAAAGTCTAGTGACCTTGAGACTCAATTTCTCATTCACCCATTAACCATTTTGTGAGTTTGAGTATATCATTTCGAAGCTCTCACGAAGGAGAATTCGAATACACTTTAATATTCCATTTTCATGGAATTAATCATACTCAATTTATCCTCTCAAATTAAGAGTTTATCACAAAATTTTCCAACATATATAAGACAATATGATGTATATATAGATCGAAATACATATACAGTATATGAAATTTGAACATATAATTAATTATATGGCAGTGAAAAGCCTGCACCAAACACATTTCTAAGAGTGCAATTTTGCTCACCCACCCTAACTAGAGGTAACCATTACCTCCCTTCCCAAATGTTGCCACGTGTCCCAAACTTTGGTTAACTTTAGGTTAACTTTGGACTTTGGGTTAAATTTAGGACACATGGCAACATTTGGGGAGAGAGGTAATGGTTACCTCTAGTTAAGGTGGGTGAGCAAAATTGCACTCCATTTCTAAAGCACATTCCTCAATTTTCGGAGAAGGTAAAGCAGCACTCCTGGAGTCCAAGGCCCCTCATCCCACAAAAATATCGTATTTCTACTCTTCAAGAAAACACTAATTATTTAGAGTAATGCTACATTGTCCAAATTTAGTGTCCAAATCTAGTATCCAAATCTGGTGCCCAAATGATGTGGCAACACTGTAGACCATTCATTTAATTCATGCAAATCTAATACAATTTAAATGAATGGTCTACAGTGTTGCCACATCATTTGGGCACCAGATTTTGACACTAAATTTAGGCAATGTAACATTACTCAATTATTTATTTATTTATAACTTTCATTAATTCGAAGACAGACACCTGCCCGATCCTTATAGTCGTTTGAATAATATTTAGTTAGATAATGTTGATGTAAAAATTTGGGTTTGGGGTGTCAAGTGTGATGTTATTGAACTCATGACCTCAAGCTTTGTTAAGTACTTGGTGCTAATGATACCATTTTGAGGTTTATAGTACACAAGCTTTGAAAATTACTGATTTAAGTTAAACATAATCTTTTGCTCATATCGAGCTGGTCTTACGACTCTGAAAAAGACTCGTCAGATGCTCTCTCAACTATCCTCACTATTATAATTAAATATCTCTGTGTTTTTCTCATGTTCTTTCCCTTTTGACAGCCTAATAGGCCGGTGTGATTTCATTTCCAAGCTACGTGGAGATAGATAGGCACTACGTACATGTTCTTCATCGGTGGTTTATATATTTTAGTGACTCATCATCCCTTTACAAGCTAATATCGGTGTTTTTTCTATTAAAGTGACACTTTGCTTTGTGTTTATCTTAACTCTTGACACGTGTTTTATTGGTACAGGTCGGAGTACTTTTACGTTTCAATCTCTTATTTCTTTGACAAGTGATATTTAATGTCCTCTTGTACTTAATATGTGCATTATTAGCTCTAATAGTAATTGAACCGATCTATAGGATGATGTGTAACGGTATATCCATTTAAGCTTGTTTTTATAGGATAGATGGTCTGATCTCAAAATTTCATTAACAACAAATACCCTAAAAAGTTTAGGTTGTACACCATAATAAACTAAGTGGGCGGACAACTAATCACATTATGACGTGAGTAGACAGGTATGTTATGTTTTGTCACCCAATTGATATAGTCATCCCAATATAGATTTGTGACAAAATAATTCACCATAATATAGTGATTTCTGCAACTATTGAGTACCAAAGATAAAACACTAGATAGTTTATTTGGTTTCAATCGTTACCCTTTTTTTTTTAATTCAAGAATCAAGATGATATTTTCTTATTATGCATATAAAATAAATACCGCAGAACATAAATCTTGAAAAGATCTTATCATAAAAATTGTAAACCCAACTTTATACACATGTTTTACGAAGGCCTAACTGTGGATCCACCCATGATTCTTAAAGAATGACTTCGTTACACCTCACATAGGTGTCACAAGATTATAAAAAGATTATGCAACTAAAAAAAACATAAAAGAAGATCCTTGCTCCAAAACGATGTCATCCAATATGTAAATTATTTTTCTTATTTTTGCTTTTGTAAAAGATTAACGAATCGGAGACTTTGCTCACACTCATAATCTTGACAATTCAACTCGTTTCCCACTTTCTTTCTGTTTTTTTTCCGCTTGTCTGTTTGAGAGGTTAGCAAGCATCATAAGCATGAATGCACAAAACATGTTGCTGCTCCAATTCTGACTTCGTATTTTATACGACTCCAGACAACCATTTTTATTTTCACAACAAATTTTTTATTTTATCTTTCTAATTCTTCAAGTTATTAATTTAAGGGGGCACATGATAAATTGATATGTAAAATGAGAAATAAGAATTAAGAAACATTAAAAATAATAATAATAATAATAATAAAAACCCTAGAAAAACTGTATACCAGAACTCTATAAGTTGGTTTTTGGATAGGAGCAATTCTCGTATTATTTTGTGCATAGAAACGAGTTCATCTGCACCACATTCATCGACTTACCCACAAGCATAATTGTGAGCATGCAAATGCTACAAAAAAATAAAAAGTGCAGCAAAAAATAAAGACAACCAGGAGAATTATAGTCCAAATATTACCATATAATAAAGACAGGTGCAGAATACAAACCCGAAAATCAAAACATAAAAGCAAACGAGTACGAACATTGTGATCATCAGACAATGCCCAACAATCACTTATTTATATGACGCAAGTAAATATAAAATTACTAGTCTTCATCTTCTTCATCCTTCCAACAGCATTTCAGAGTCGATCTAGGAGACCCACACTCTCCAGTCTTAATGAACTTCTGGTAGACAATTGAACCTCCCATTCCGAGCCCTTCAATGCTTCTCTCTTCGCGACGATATCCTTTCACATCCAACAAGCACTCCTGTTCAAAGGACCTTCCTGCAACATCAGCATGCACAGCAACAGAGAACTCACTTGGTCCGAAACAAGCCAACACCCTTCCCACCAGCTGCTTCAAGTTCACATCTTTCAGATTATACCCCACAGTTTCAAAGCTAGCATAACTGAAACCATCTTCTGGTGTGACATGAATAGTAGAAACCGCTGGCCCTTCAACTGAATTCATGGAATAACCGCAGGGGTCGAAATCAAAATCACATATCTCAGAATCAGGAAGAATCTTTCTAATACCAGAGTTGATGGTCATTAACCCCGCAGAACCAGATTGGGATTTGTAAAACACAGAAGCCATATCCTTGTCCAAGCCAGTCATGCATATCTCCAGAGTGTAAACAGGATCACGGGAGGCCACTGATGCTGCACAAGCAGAGTAAACATGCCATTTCTGAGGCTTGTTCGACTCACCAATTACATAAGCGTTGCTGCCTGAACCAAGCTTCCCAAAGTAGCCATCAAGGACAACAACTTCTTCCATGAAGTTGCGATGAGGGTATGGCTGATTTCCAGGGAAAATGAAACTGCCACGTGTATACCTCACTGAGCATACATCGAGGGAAAGGGTCGCAGCCAATTTCAAAATTGACTCAATTGAATTAAGTAGCTTCGTAGTTCCACAGGTTTTGATGATAATCTTGTAAGGGAAAACAAAGAGACTGGACTCTGATAGAACATATGAGTCCACATGATCATTTGACAGTGAAGATACTATGGTGCACTCAGCTGGTCCTAGAATCTCATCCAACTGAGACTTGGACAGATATCGAAGGCCCTTTCCTTCAGGATCAACAAAGATGCTTGGTTCAAAAAAGGATATTTCTAGCCTCTTTTCGTAACCTTCAAAACCAATTGCAGAGACCGCCATGGCAAGATTCCAACAGAAAGTATGGCAGTTGAAAAGTACTTTGAATTAAAAAGACACCAAATCGCTGGGTGATGGCTCAAAGAGAAAATGCAGTTGCAAAGGAATCACAATCGCGAAGAGAGAGAGAGAAAGAGGAAGAGGAAGGAGTTTATTAAGGAGTATAACTAATCCACTAACTATGAAAGCAAAATAAAAGTTGATCACGGTTAAGTGACCAGATTTGCACAACTTTTGAGAATATCAGGATGGCTTGCGAGCACACTGCACAACACAAGAAAATAAAGATTAAATATCATCCCAAACTAGTGATTTAAGCAATGGAATGTATATAAGAATATAATTGTAAAATCTTACGTTGGAGTAAGCAGCAGATCTGAATTTCTTGATTCCACCGTTTGGTCGGATGTCTTCAATGCTGTAACCAAGAGGAGCTTCGTAACATAAGGATTTACTACTACTACTAGACTTCTTCCCACCTTTCGATTCCATTAGAACATTCAGTCCTTCCTGACAACAGATTCACAAAGAACAGAATTAACTCTTGAGATATATCAACAGTCCTCGACAAATTGATATGATAATAAAATTAATAATTAAAATCCGAGTAGCACAACACACAACATTCTCCACAGCATAAAAATAAGAACCTAAAATCTATTGTCATGAAGCATTAAAATGGTTAGATTGAATACTATCAAACAATCAAATTAAACATATAACTTATAATTAGCAGTAAGAATGTAGGATCACCCCCAATATTAACTATAATTCAGAAATTTAATAATCTAATAAATCATAGCGACTTGTTGAAAAAAAGCACAATTATGCCTCCAAAACAACCAATAAGCCCCCTTAAAATCCAAACACATACAAACCAACTCCGAGTCTCTCTTCAGATCCAAGCAAATAGAATAAAAATCACGCAAATCAAATCTCATATTTTATCTACAAACAACATACATAAAAACCCTACATCGATCATCAAAGAATCGATCAGAGCCAAGAAAGTGCGAATATAAAAAAAAAAAAAAAAATTAAAATTTTAAAAAAATTAAAAAAAAATCTAAATCGAAAACATGAATAATAAATACTTACAGATATTAAAAAAATTTGATAATCGTATCAAATACAACACCGACGAACCTTCGACACTTCACAAACCCTAACAATATTGATCGAAAAACAAAAACAAAATCAGAAACAGCAATTAGTATAATACATATATACTGCAATATACATATCAAAATCGAAAATATAACAACAAAATTACTTACGAAGATTGAATGGTCTAAGGAAATTTTGAGAGAACCGAAATCTGCTGCTTTTCTTGTTTCTCAAGAGAATGATGAAATAATAATTATTTGTGAGAAGCAGAGGCCAGAAGCTACGTTTATATATGACCTAGAGGGTAGTTTGCGTCTGTGAGACGGCCACGTTTTCACGATAAAACTACGGTTTTGCCCTTCACACGTTATTATTGTTTACTTTTTTGATATTTTTATTTTTTTAAAAGAAAATATACGTTACTATTTTAATAGCTTGATAAGAGCATCTCCAATGGTAATGTGGCTTGCATTTGAAAAAATGGTGATATGTTAACATTGTCAAGCCAATTGCTTCATATGTGGCATATAACTAAACTTGATAGACATCCAAATAAAAAAGTGGTCTCCAATGCTTCACTTGTAACATATATGTTTTTAATGACGTGTCAATTTATTATTGGTCTCCTTAAAAGTATTTTAGAATTATTGAATAAAATAAGGTAAAAGACAAAAGTGGTTGCTGACTGGGCTAACAAGACGGCCGTCCAACAGACCGTCTGAAATCAGAGAGTCATGTTGACAGCCTCTAAAAAAAAAGTTGCCACCTCATCTTGAAGTTGTACTAGAGATGTTACATTGGAGATAGATTTTTTAACAAAATGGATGTCCATCCTACGTGGCAACTAATTTTTTCACAACCCACATTAGCATTGGAGATGCTCTAATATTTGTTGTTTTTAATAGTTTGATAATTCAGAGTTTGTGAGGGGGGACACGACTCGAACCCGCAACCTCGGATGCAGGATAGAGGGGCAAACCACTGGGTTAACTTAATTTGTTTGTTATTGTTGTTATCATCATTTTTCATTTTTAAACTTCCGAATTTTTATCAACTCGTGCATTTAGAGTGTGTTTGGTAGGGATGAAAGAAAATAGGAAGGATATAAAGATTTTGAGGGATAGAAAACATGAGGAAAAGAAAGGAAAATGATTTTCCCTTAAACTTTTTGATAAATGGGAAGGAAAGAATGGATCTTCTTTATCAATTTTACTATTTTACTCTTGTATTATAGTTTATATATTTAAAAATGGATAAATTTGTAATTTTAATTAAAAGTAAAAAGATTCCCTTTTTTCTCTCCCTTTTCCATCCACTTTTGGGAGAATTAAAAATAGTGGGTCTCACCCATAATTTTCCTCCCATTTCTCCCTTCCTTCCATTTTTCTCTCCATACCAAACACATAATTTCTCTTTTTCTTTTCCCTTTTTCTTCTCCATTTTCCCTCCATCATTTTCTTTCCTCTCCCTTTTCATTCCTACCAAACACACTCTTAGGGCCACGTTTGGCACATAGGGATAAGATGGGAAAGGGATTATTTTTAAACCTTTTCCCATGTTTGGTTAGGCAGTGGGATGGGATAAATTAATCCCATCTAGATTTTTTATCCCATCAAGGTGGGATAAATTAGTCACAAGCAAATTCATGGGAATCATTTTAGTCACGCTTCTTTCACTCTTTTCTTTTTTCTTTTTTTCTTTTTTGGAAAAAACAAATGGTCAAATGATTATGTTGATGATGATGAAGAAATATTGTTCTGATTTGCTTATGCTTCCTCTTTTAGATCAAGGAGTTCATCGATGTTTTCAAAAAAAAAAAAAAAAACTGATATAGCCTGTCTCTATATAATTTATATCCAATAAATATGATTGCCACCCCTCAATAACTCAATTGACCCATTTATCCCTCGTTAACTCAAAAAACATGTGTAGAAATATTATAGATGAAGTGTATTTTTATTTTTATTTTTTTGGAAAAGAGATCGTGCATATTAACTTATTAAGTTTGAAAAATAAGTAAAAAAGTAGTTCTAAAAATTAAATCAAAAAATTAATAAAAACATTTAATTTTATATAATTAAATAAAAAATTTACAGTTGAGGGGGTGCCAATAGCACCACTTAATATATATATATATATATATAATTAATAAAAATTAATCTGATATTCAATTTAAATATTGGAGCAAGTTATTTATTATCGTCATGCCATTCATTACATAATTTCATTAATATTATGATCAAATAAATCATTTTTTTGTATTATTTGAATTGAATTTTAGATTATTTTTTGAATTATATAGCACTTTTTTTAAGTAAATTATATAGTGTTGTTAGTTAAGACTTAAGACCCGTTTATAATTTTTTTACACATTATATATATAATATTTTTCAATTGTCAATTCGTCCTAATATATTTTATATTAAGACGAATAATGTGAATTATTAGATTTACATACTTTGACTCAAAGTGTATACACTTATCAAAACTTCTACATAATCTATGGTCCACATTCTTTGTCCTGATATATTTTATATCAGGACGAACTGACAGTAGAAAGACACTATATATATATATATATATATATATATATATATATATATATATATATATATATAAAGTAATTTTCCAATGAAGACTTTTACTATGCACACTTTAAGCACCTTTGATGAAATTGCATATAATCAAATGTTTTTCAGATGAGATTTTTTGTATGCATCCTAAGAAAATTAAAATACACATTTGGTACAAATTTGGAATTTTTTTTTTTATTTGAGAACTATTTTTTCTTATATTTCCCTATTTTTAAATGTTTTATCTTCAAAAAAATCGGAAAAAATAAGTTCTTGCACCCGAAATTTTTTAAAATTTTTTCCATAAATATATTTCAATGTTTTCACCATCCATACAAAAAATCAAATCAAGATTCAATATATTTCATGCAATTTCATCAAAGATGCTTAAAGTGTGCATTGTAAAAAATCCTCATTGGAAAATTACTCATATATATATATATATATAGTGAGAGAGAGAGAGAGAGAGAGTAATTTTCCAATGAGAACTTTTACAATGCATACTTTAAGCACCTTTGATGAAATTGCATGTAATTAAATATTTTTTGATGAGATTTTTTGTATGCATCCTAAGAAAATTAAAATACACATTTTGTAAAAATTTGGATTTTTTTTTTTTTTTTTGATTTGAGAACTATTTTTCCTTATATTTCTCTATTTTTAAATGTTTTATCTTCAAGAAAATCGGAAAAAATTAGTTCTTGCACCCAAATTTTTTTTAATTTTTTTTCCATAAATGTATTTCAATGTTTTCACCATCCATATAAAAAATCAAATCAAGATTCAATATATTCCATGCAATTTTATTGAAGGTGTTTAAAGTGTGCATTGTAAAGAGTCATCACTGGAAAATTGCTCTCTCTTTATATATATAAAGAGAGAGATATATATGAGGAAATAAGGCTTTTTAGTCAAAAATTATGGGGCCTTATTGTTTTTGTCAACAATTATCATTTTTATTGTTTTTGTCAACAAATGGGCTATGAGACAAAATTGCACTTTTTTTTTTTTTCAAAACCTCTTCTCTCTCCTTTTCTCTCTCATCTTCACCAAAAAAAATTTTCCTCTTTCTCTCTCTCCTTTTCTCACACCTCCTTCTTCTTCTTCTCTCTTTCTCTCCTCCTCTCTTCTCCGTCCGATCGTCATTTTCCCTCCGTCCGATCATTGTTTTCTCTCCTACTTCTTCTTTCCCTTCTTCTCTTTCTCTTTCTCTTTCTCTTTTTTTTTTTTCCAGATTTTAAAAAAAAAATCAGATTTTTTTAAATCAAAAAATTTCAGATTTGGTGGTTTTCCAATCGTCGATCATCCGATCGTCCCTCCTCCTCCTTCTCTTTCTCTCCTCTCTTCTCTTTCTCTTTCACGTTTTTTCCAAAAAAAAATTAAAAAAATTTCAGTTTTTTTTTTTTATTATTTTGATTTTTTTTTTTTTTTCAGATTTTTAAGTTTGGGTTGTGATTGTGGTTGATTTTCTAGATTTTTTTTTTTTTAAATTCAGGTTTTTTTTTAAACTAAAATTTTCAGATTTCAAAATTTTTCCAGATTTTTTTGAAAATTTTCAGTTTTTTTTTTTTTTTTTTTTTTTTGAAAAATTTCCAAATTTAAATAAGGTTTGGATTTGAGTGTTAGTTGTTGATTTTAAGTGTTAATTTTTTTTTTTCCAGATTATTTTTTTAAGGGTGGTTGTGGTTGTAATTGTGCTTAAAAAAAATTCAGATTTGTGGTTATGTTTAAGTTTGGGTTGTGGTTGTTTTTATAAATGGTGGGAGTTGTGTTTCGGTTTGGGTTTTGTTGAAAAAAAAAATCAGATTTGTTCGGATTTGATTTTTTTAAAATAAATTTTCTAGATTTCATTTTGTTTAAACACACCAGACCACAAATTAAATACATTAGGCCAAATGAATTAAACACAATAGGCAAAATGAATTAAACACACTAGGGTAAAAATAATTAAACACACCAGGGTAAAACGAATTAAACACATCAAGCCATCAATTAAACACACTAGGCAAAACTCATTAAACACACCGGGACAAAAACAATTAAACACACTAGGGCAAAACGAATTAAGCACACCAAGCGAAACGAATTAAACACACCAGGTAAAATGAATTAAACACATCATGCCACCAATTAAATACAATATGGAGGTATGGAAAAAAAATATATATATATATATATATATATATATTTTAATAAAGGAGGGCAATCTTGTCCAAAAAGTTGAAATTTTGACATCCACTAATTTTTTGGCAAGTTATAAAGTTCTCTCTCTCTCTCTCTCTCTCTCTCTCTCTCTCTCTCTCTCTCTCTCTCTATATATATATATATATATATATATATATATATATATGAAATATTTGCACATTATATATTGATTAAGTTAGTTGCATATTTTTTAATTTATTTTTAGTCGATCTTAAAAAGATTTAAATTTATGTTTTTTTTTTTTTTTTTTTTTTAACTATTACAATATTTCGAGATTTTGAGAATGAGGTACGAATCATTTAAATTTATGTTATTTACGAAAAGCAAGCGTGAAAGACATTTATTATATTATTTAAATAGTTATCTAAACTAGGGATTTGGATCATCTCTTCACCTCACTCTGTCATCACCTTGTCCTCGTCTAAATCAATAGTCTAGATTAATTCTATTTTTTGGTTGAGTAAAACATAAAAATTAATAGAAAAAATCCAGATCATTGATTTACTAAATTAAACACGTGTCAATAGACTATGAAGGTGAGGACAGGTGAGGAGAGAAAATGTGAGGAGAGAATCCAGATCCACAAACTAAAGGTGTGCAAAAAACTAACTAACTGAACCAATCCATCTAACCCAACCCAAACTTTATGGGTTGGTATATCTAAAAAATATATATATATAAAAAAAAAAAAAGTATTAATAGGTTAATGAACAAACCGATCAAAGATCGGATTGGTTTGGATTGTTTAAAATAAAATTCATGCAACCCAAACCAACCAATATATTCAATATAAGTCAAATCTATATTTTATTTTATTTTATTTTTACCATTCCTAATTTAATCTTCTTCTTTTCTTTTCTATGTTTGACACTTTGATTTGATTTGATTTTTTATTTTTGATCGGATTATTTTATTTTTTTATGATACTTGTTATTATTAATTATATAAAAAAATTTAAAATTTTATAAATAATTAAATAACATCTATATTTAATAATTTTTATATTTAAATAATTGTCTTGTAATAATACAAAAAATGAAGTTTGGGTTCAAATTTAAATCGATAAATCTATTCAAACAAACCCGACTATTTTTTGTTTAGTTTGAATCGGTTTGGACAATCATATTGGTTGGTTTGGAGGAAATATAGTAAAACCGATATATATTGGTTTGGTTTGATATTGAGCTTCAACCCAAACCAAACCAAAAAATAGGGGTGAGCATAAAAATCGAAACCGAGTTGAACCGAACCGAAAAAGGGTATTTGGTTCGATTCATATAACCAATTCGGTTCAAGCTGGTTTCAGATTTAAAAACCGAATTGATTTCGGTTCAATTTCGGTTTTAGATTTACAAACTTTAATCATAATAATACACATGGTAAAATTATGGTAATGTGTATTAATATTCTATAAATATGATTATAATGTGTACCGGATAAAATTTGTCATTTATGGAATCTTTAATTTAGACTACTTTTTTCTCCTCCATACACGTGTCTCCACGCAGGCCTTGTGTTACTCTGGCTCCTGCATTACAAGTTTACAACTAAATGCCCTTAACTTCAGACTTTGTTCTCATCCATATACGTGTATCCACGCAGCCCATGTGTTATATATATATATATATATATTCAAGTCAATGCTCACTGATGTAAATATATGAAGACATTGAATGTGAACCACTTATTTTATATACTTTGACTTAATGTGTATACATTTGTCAAAACTTTTCCATAATGAGTGGTTCACATTCAACGTCTTTATATATTTACATCGGTGCGCACTGATATGAATGGGACCGTGTATATATATATAATGATAATAATTATCATTATTATTATTTGACAAAAAGCTTCAAAAACGATATTGTAAAAAAAAAAATTATTATCATTATTTTATTATTATTATTATTTTATGATAGATCGACACACATCAATAAAGTTGAAGTTATTCAGATTCCTTCAACTATGCATGCCATTACACTTCGTTTTCGAGAGAAATTCATAAGTAGCCATAACACTTATCATACTTTTGTTTTTAACCACTTTTAAATTTTTAATTGTTAATAACCACTTTTTTAAAAAAAATTCAATTTAGTACCATGAATTACCAGAGTACCCTTGAAAATAGTATTCTTTAAACCTCGAAACAAACTTGAAATCACGACTAAATTGAAATACACAAACTTGAAATCATGCCTAACTGGAAATATTAAAACTTGAAATCTGGACTAAATTGAAATTAGGATAAGTTTTTTTTTTTCCCTTCTTCTTCCTCATCTTCTTCCTCAAATTCGAATTAGGGTTAGGTTTAATTTTCAGAAGATCTGGTCGACCACATCGCCGGCACACCTTGCTGCCGGAAGACACCCGGTCGTCGCTCCAACCAGCGGCGGACGAACCAGCGGCGCACGACCCCCGTCGCGGCATCGCTTGGTCGTTCGTGGTCGTCGCTGGTTCGTGCGACCAACCAACACCTGGTTCGTGGTCGACGCTGGTTCGTGGCGTGGCCCAGCTGCTTGTCGGCGCTCGGCGGCCGTCAACCATGCCGGCGAGAGAGAGATCACGGAGAGAGAGGGAGATCGGTGAGAGAGAGAGAGCAGAGCAGAGGAGAGGAGAGAGAAAGAAAAAGAAAAGAAAGGAGAGAGAGAGAGCTGATTTGGGGGTTTTTATATGAGGGCTTTTGAGTAATTTCTCAAAAACATGGTTAAAAACAATTAAAAGTATGGATGTGGTTAAAAAAGAAAATCCCATAAGTAAATGGGTCAGTTTTGGCAATTTCCACCTTCTTTTTTTTAATATACTCGTCATTAACTTTTAGCACGTCTATTGAAATTATATAGAATATGGATTCTTTACTGATTTGATTTTTATTCTGACCTATATAAATCTATTAACATGTGTAATTGATGTCTAAAATTTATTTGTTTCACTTTTTTTATATTTAAAATATAAAATATTATCTTCAAACATTTTAGTGTGTTTGGTATGGCTGTTGTAAGAATTAAAAACGTTTTTTTAATACTATAAGCTATTTTAAAGTTTTTTTTTTATTTTAATTGTTTGGCAAAACTCAAACAGCTTTTTTAATATATAAATTATCTCAATTGCCATTTATAAAAGTCATTTTATGTCTATTTGGAGAAGCCCAAAATTTAGGCTTTTCCAAAAAGCTTTTTTTGAGCTTTTTTAAAACATATGAATTGTCTCAACTAACCTTTATAAATTTTAGATATTCCACCATACAACTCTTTCATTATAAATACATTGCCAACACATTTTTTTTTTATAAGTCACACAACCAAAAGCTATTTTTAAAAATACATTGTCAACACCTATTTTATAATTTACACAACCAAAAACCTTTGTTAGAAGCTCTACTACAAAAAAAAATATATATATACTCTAAAAGCTCTTTGAAAAGTCATACCAAACACACTCTTAAATCAGAAAAATATCAACATAGTAGAAGATCCAAATCCAACTATATATATGTACTTTTTTAGATGCTTTTGGATAATATGAGAAAAAAAAAATTAAAATGAAATTGAAGTTTTATCATTTCAAAAGGAATTAAATTCTAAAATTAACTCGATTTCAACAATTTTTTGAAGTCCGCCGGACATTTGATTCGAAGTCGGACTGGGCCGGACTTACAAATCCAGACTTAGTGCTTAGCCCAGCCCTTAAAACCAAAGTTACAAAATATAATTAATTAATTTTAAAATAGGGAAAACAGAGGTTTGAGCTCTCAGTCTGTCACTATCAATCAAATTTGACTCTTATTTCAACTGTAAAAAAAAATAAAAATTGACAAGAGATTGTTTTCTTTAACAGCAGTAACTATGTAATAAAATGTGTGCCGAGTCTAAAGTACTCAACTCCAATCCAAGCTCCCAGCTTTGCATCTGTATTTCTGTTCAGCATCATTCTCACTATAGCTTGTATAGATATGATGACTTGGTTGTTCATCACCGAAATTGATAAATATCATTCCTTGGATTATGTGGTGATTCTTCAAATATTTCACCAGTTGCTCACTAGCTTTTGGATTTTGGAATTCTGCGATGATTTACCACCTTTGTCCTTGTAGGAATTTCTTGTGCCAAGAGACTTTCGCCCCCCACGAGCTGCTGCTATGGCCCGTCGTCTCTGCTTTTCAATGCGTTTCATGAGTTCAGCGTCATTTTCATTCACAAGCTGGTTTTCTTCCTCCTGAAGAAATGAATGTAAAAGGGTAAAACCACCGCAAGTAATCAACTAGCAGAGATCTATCAGTAACTTAAATCCCACTCTTCATAGCATCAAATTTTGACATGGACTAAACCCTACAGACAGCGTTCATCGCGTATAACTTCAAATTTCAAACCACATATATGACAGAATAATATCTGAAGTGATACCTTGTCACTCACATCTTGAGTTTCAGATCCACTGCCACCTGCTTCACATTTCTGCCCATCCTCATTTTCACCTTCCTGCTTGCATAATCTTGGCTCTTCCTGAATTACTTATAATATCAGAAAGAAGACATAAAATTATAGAAAACATGTATGTATTATAAATGAAATAAAAACAATTCATATTGCACAAACGAACCAAGATGTGCTTATCTCAGAGTTATGTAATCTTTAGAACTGAAGACCTGAACTTCATAACCTGACAAATCCTATGCCAACAATATTTTTAGTCTCCCTTCCTATAGATCATTTAACTCGTTTGAAACCTAAGGCAGGACCATTATTTATGCCATTCTAGGAGTCAAGATTAGGATTCAAATAGGATTGGTAGGGTGGTCAACAAGTCTCATTTGCTGGACAATATCGTGTATTTCTGAAGATTGACCGAAAAGTAATATTCTTTTTCCATTAAAACAATTAATGCAGCAGGGATGCAGGATTTTCAGAGTCGTGAAAATTAGAGATGCATGTTAGTGGATTCAGTTTTAAGGAATAACATAAGGAAGAATGTTTGAAACTATAATCATGCTACTTTTGTTTATGAAATTTATCTTCTATTAAAACAGAGCAGTTTAAGGAAAGTAATTAATGTGTTAATACTTGCTAATTTTTTGTTTTCCGGTATTAGTCTTTTGTTCTTTAACTTTAAAATTTGAGATCAGTTATCTTTTTACACAAAAAAAATATATTAAAAAAATGAGAGATCAGTTATCTTTTAATATGGCGAGGGAATACGCCTTGTATTTCACTTGTTTATTCTACCAATGCAGTTGGTTTGTGAATAATTTAATAGAACAATAAGGCACCGTAGAATATGATATAAACTATGAATTGATTAAACTTTTATAAGTTGAACGTTGAAACAGTGAAATTTACTGTTTCGGCAACATAATCACTGCTTAAATTATGATTGTTTAGCAGTCAAGGAAAAAAAAGTATCTCCATCTTGACCACCAATAGAAATGAACAAAAATGGCCTGATTCTCATACTGTGGCTCAAGTGTTTCGTTAAGACATCTGTCTCACCGACTAGCCAACTTTTAAGTTAAATAACTTAAACTTCAAGGGAAAAAAGAGATATTTAGGAAAATACCTGCTCTACCAAGTGTAAGGAATCCAAACTTTTGACATTTGTATCATTTAACTCAGAAACATCTTCATCATCAGTTTCCTCATCCTCAGAATTAGCATCCTTCTCAATACCTCCTTCAATAAACTGCAAATAATAACATTTAGTGTAATGCTCTTAGCTCTTATATCATATGCAAGAAATACTTTTCACAGAACTTGTTAAAGGGAAAAAGAAGTAAAGGAAAATAAACTAAAACATTACTGAAAGTAATAGCAACCTACTGCATGAAATAAGCAAACAACCCACACAAAAAATGGAAAATGTGAATATCAACACTTGAGAAATGCATTGTAGCTAAACATGCAAATCACCTACGCTAAACATTCATGAATTCATGATTGCTTTCTATCTTTTTATTGGTCACATATGGTGCATGTTGGTTTTGTACCGATAGGATCTAATCCGAGTTTATGGTCCACTACACAAAATTGAGATAAAAAACAATTTATTAGACAAGTTGTCTCAAGATTCCCTGCTATAAAAAAGACATCTGATGTAGCACAACCAGTAATTGCAACCAAGATTTAAGCATCCTACAGAAACACTTGTGTAGCAGCTAGCTTAATAGCTTAACAGCTATTAACCATCTAGCCATCTCTCCCTCTATCGCAATTCAAATGCACAAGCACAATTATACACACAGAGGTGGCAACTTGATAAAATATGTTTCGACATACTTTCTCAATGTCATCCTGATCATTTCTTGTAAACCCACTGGCAGCAAGTTCCTTGTCTATAAATCCAGCAGTTTTAGGTATTGAAGAAAAGCAAGGCCAAGCGGTTTCATCTGTGTCTACGTCTGAACCATCAATATCATTGGTAGTTTCTTTAAAAGACAGGTTAAACCTGGAGAAAGAGAAGAATATTTCATAGAAAAATTGCAAAAAAGTTAATAACAGATCCAGTAGCATAGCTGAAACTTTAAAACAATCAACTAAAATTCAGACTTCCAAAAATCAATGGCAACGATGGTTCTGACTAGGAAGCTAATTAACCCTATTGTCAGAAGTAATTGAGCATTTCAAGCTGATTGAAATGACTTCAACAGCCATTGAAACCTACTTTCCAATAATTCTGCACTCTCATAGTTATATTAAATATTAATATTATTCATCATACAACATAATATGTCTTTCTAAACAAATGCCGAGTAGTTGATACACAAACAGCGAAATGTATGCAGCTAAAGGATTTTACAAGACACCACTTGTCATTCTCTTTTGGTAACTACTCCCCAAATTCGGTAAAAACAAATATAACTCCTGAAAACAGAGCTGCAAAATGATAGTGAACGGAGGAATTAGAGTTACCCACCCACTAAAAACTGAAGAGACATCTTTGAGATAATGTAAAAATCAAATACAGAAGGCCGAAATCACATTGATTCATATATTTTGATGGATAAAGGTGCTGCATACAAAAGAATCTAAGTATGTGTTTAACATATCCCACATCACTTATATATAATGCATATATAAACAAAATCTTATTAAAAAAAAAAAAAAACAAGATTTCTCATATTACAGAATTTTAAATATTAAATAAAACTGCTCCAATATCTATTATGGGCTTCAAATACAACAATTTTTAAGTACTTTGTAGAAGCCTATATTAAAGACTTTAAAAAAGTGTTTGATTCTATTTCTTTGTGTTAGCATTTCTTTAGAGTAGTTCTACGAGCATAGGGTGGGCTGGTGATCCTCCTTTCATTTACTTCGTACTTTTCCTCCATTTCAATAAAGTTCTTGCTTCATATATTTAGAAAAAAAGATAAAATAAGAGGCACTAGATTCTGAACCTTAACCTTTCAAAATACACTTTCCTAATTATATACTAATTTTACAACATTTTTTTCCAACCTTTGCAGATTAAAACTGAATTATGAAATGCCAAATGGCCAATGCAGTTGGCAGGTCAAGAAACCTACCCGATTAGATATGCAACCAACTATTCAACCAAATAGTCATACTACAATTCCAGTGCCATATGAATCCCAAAAACTATAGCCACGGCATAACAGAAGAAAGGATTTGAAAATACGCCCGCATCCCCTTAGCCCAAGATTCAAGCAAACACATGACTTTTCATTAATTAAGAATTCTTTCCGCAGCTCCTAATCTATCAACTTACCTATGTTCAGTGTTCAAAAAATTGCCCTAGGCGAAGTCAAAAGGCGCTAGGCGGCATTGACGGTCTAGGGTTTTTTATTTATTTATTAAAAAGAAGACCAAAACAACATCGTTTTTGGCTTTTGTTTAAATAAGCCCAAAATGACAACGTTTTGGGCTTTCATTAAACAAAAGCCAGCAGCCCCTCTTTTCTTTTATTTTCTCCACTCTTCGTCTTCGATCAACACTTGTTCTCCACTTAGGGCGGCTGCAGGTAGCGCCAAGGCACCCTAGGCGCTAGGTGCCGGATCACCACCCAACTAGCGCCTTTTAGAACACTGCCTATGTTGACATGCTCATTACATATAGGGTCAGTTCTGGCAAGGACATCAATAAAATAATGACCCTTCTCATGTTCCCAAGTATGTCTCATATGAGAGTTCCTTTTATCCATTGCTTAAAGAAAATAATAGAATAGCAGTTACATTAAGATCCCCTCCAATTAAAATTGATATATGACTACATCAAAAAATATAAAAAATATAAAAAATATAAAAAATATAAAAAATTAAAAATTAAATTATTTTTGATATAAGACGGTAGTTCAGCTATGCCCTGATTATTTACAGGGTTACATCCATAGTGGCCTGGAAGCACTAAGCCAAGACAAGTTCTTGATCGACTATGGGCATAGGTGTAATAAAAAAAGGGATGCTGAGTACAGACCAGAAAAATTGGGACTCGCGTTCGCCATAAAATGGTAGGAGAGAGTGAACGTCAGGTTGCATACAGGTTACGGAGCTTACGTGGGAAGTAGCAGTATAGAAAGAGTTGAATGCTATGTTAGCTGATAGCAATGTGAGGAACCTGAACAGATTTTCTGAGTACAGGTTTAGGGGTGAAGGATAACAGCTAAAAGTGCTACAAAGGTAAAAATTACTAGAAGTATTCAAGAACAAGCTTGATAGGTCAATTAAAGGGTGCCTTTTGTTTCTGGACCTATAAGAAATGGATCCAAAGTTTGTACTTATACTGTTGAAGGTTTATTGCTGACGACAGGTTATTCTGAAGCAGCCTATGTTTACTACTCTAGGAACATGACTTAAAAGTGTACACGTTTTCCAATTGTAATACCTGCTTACTGCTTGGAATACATAAACCCCTACCTAGGAAGGCGTGAACATGTGGAATTTATTATTTCAAATTAATTTTATGACTTTATTATTAATTAAATGGAATTTTTATTTCAAATTAATTTTTATCACTATATTATTTTGATAGATTTTTTATTTATAGAATTTTCTTAGGAAATATAGCAGGAAAAAGTTATGTTATACCATACCATATGAAATGAATTTTTTATTATTTACTCCAATTAAGGTCGTAAAGGTCATATCCTAGTTAGAAGAGATTTTATAATGTGCAAAGTGTGAACCAGCCAGGCTCAAAAGCACTTCTGGTATGAAAAGCTCTTCTAACATACAGTAAAGTTATAGAAAAGGCTTCGATAATAGCCTATTTGTTACGGGGAAAAAGGTATTTGAAGAAGGTAACATTACCAAGTGTGAACAGTGTGACATGATTGCACCTACTTTAATTAAAAATTTAAATGCAATAGAAGGTAGGCCTTGGATAGATTTGAAGACTGGTACTATTATCAGTAGAGTGCATCGGATGATGTGCTTAAGTAATTTTAAAGTAGACATTAGTAGTCAGCTGACTTCTGTAGATTATTGGTCCAGTAAGAATGCCACCAGTTAGATCCATGCTAAGTAGAGATGGCTTGCTTTAATTTTTGGGATGACCGGTCACCAGTGATATGAAACGGTTAAATAAATGAATTTTGAGTTCCATTTAGTAAGCCAGAAACAATCTAAAATTAACTAAATAGGAACAATACTTCCAACAAGCTTTAGCAAAATCTCAACTGACCTTTTCTTGAAAAACTTAAAGATGCATTCAACATCACGGTCAAAGTACCTGAAAAATGTGAACTCATTAGGAATATGAATTGATGAATATAATATATGATAAAGAAGATATACAAATTTAAAATAACCAGAGTTTGATACATATGAATAGAAGTTCGACATTGAAGAGGCAGTATCCCTTACATCTGTGCATTCCGATGCGATACAGACACCATTTGTGGAAAATCAATCACTGTTATCTTCTCATCATCATCAATCTACAAAACACAGAAATTCAATCAAGTTATAAATTTACCAATAGGCCAAAAAAGCATGCAGATAAGACATTTTAAATACTGTTATATAGATGCATCAAACCCTATATTGTAATACACTGAAAAGGAAAAAGAAAAAAAAAAAACAGAGCAATCTAATGACATGGACAGACCCTAAAAACACAAATAGAGAATTATGAACACGCTTAAAACATGTACCATAATGTTGAATTCATTGAAGTCACAGTGAATGAGACCATGTTCTGCAAATCGAACAACAATACCAATGATGTTTTCAAAAACTGTTTCTGGATTTTGCAATTGCTTCACCTGTACACTGCAGAAACATAAAACAACTGATCAACTTTCCAAAAAAAAAAAAAACATAACAAGACCACAAACGTCTTTTAGAACATCAAATACTCATGGGTCTAAATAATAAATTTTCCAGAATTATGATGCCTGTCCAGTTCTAAAAATGCCACCTTACTATAACTATGTTTCATTTTTAATATACCAGTACTGATAAAATCAAAATGCTATGACACACAAAAGGGAAAAATAATTGGTAAATTTTTTGATAAGTATGTTTACATATAACCTATAAGCAAAAAAGTCAACTCATTCACATTATAAACAAGATGGACATCAATATACAAAATCTTAATTTGGGGTATGAAAATAAAACATATTTACAGGGAAAAAGAAAAACATACAGTGGGTAGCCTTGGACAAGCGACATAATCACACAATGCCTATTACAGTCCACAGCATTAGGTACAGGGAAACCATGTTCTTCCAAAGCCTGCTCAAACAGAGGACAGGTCACCCCAACATGAATTGAAATGGAAACAACCCAATTAAAGCAAACGTATATGAAAATGTAAAAGACATCAGTCAAAACCTTCATAAAAGCAAATTCTTTGAGAGCAGCAAGGCGGGACAAATAGAGCCAGTTATAACTGCTACGATGCCTCAAGTAATCACGCTTAGATTTGACAGCCCTAAAAGAAGTTCTACCGAGTCTGTGCAACTTCATCGCTAAAATAGTACCATCTTCCTGCTGAACCTCAAAGATGTCTGAATGAAATAAGTGATACAAAAAAATGTCATCAATACCACCATCAGAAGTTTTATAAAATGCAAACTACAAAACAGGACGAATTAAGTTACCAGACTCTTTCCCGACCCCCAGTTGACGACCAACAGCCGTAAACACTCCACGGTTGACCATGGTTTTAATTGCAAGAAAATCGTAACCAAGGTAAGTAAGGCGAAACCCATCATCTAGATACAAGTAACAAAGATAATCAGATATTTTGAAACTAGAAGAATCAAAATTGCAATCGGTAACAACATTGGTTCAGTTCCAGGAACATACAAGAAAACTACATACATTTAGAAGAGTCATGGTGTAAAAGTTTATGCCTGAGCAAATTCTTCAAAACCTTGTAGGTGCCTCCATGCCTAATGACATGCCAAAGTAGGTTTGCAAAAACAAATACCGGCCATTAATGTCTATAATTAACATGATTATGTGGTAATTTCTCAAATTAATACAAAGAATATTGAAAGAAGATTAAAAGGAAAGAGTAAATACTTGAGAGAAGCAATGCGATCGACAAGTTCTGCGGGGACAATCTCATGCTGAAAATAAGAGGGAAAAAACGGTAAAAAATTCGGTTTTAGCAAACATATTCTTTGGAGATAAATAAATTTAAAAATAAAATAAAGAAAAAGTGTACGAACATTCCTCATGCCCATCTCAACAGCAGTGAGAACCCTGAAATCATCTTTGGAGAGATATCTAAGAACGTCTACATTCAGCTTCATCTCTCTGGTCAAATCAAATCAATTTTTTAACAAAAACAAAAACAGTAACATATTGATAAACATGTTCGTGGGTATTTTGAAAAGACAGTTAAATCAATTCAAGTAATCTTCAACCACGAAAAAAGAGAGAGTATATATAATGTGTGTGTGTGTGTGTGTGTGTGTGTGTATAACACAGACAGTAACATATTGATAAACATGTTCGTGGGTATTTTGAAAAGACGGTAAAATTAATTCAAGTAATCTTCAACCACGAAAAGAGAGAGAGTAGTACATGTTGAAGATGCAGAGATTCGAAAATAGCTTGTCTAAGAGAGACGACTAACCGAGAAGCTTCGCCGGTGATGTGTCGACGGTGGCAATCAGCAACGACTGGCGAAGGAAGGTGTGATCTATCGACGACCGGCGAGAATGTCTAGACGATGAAAGACGAGATCAGAGTAGAGGTGAAGTGGGATGAGAACAAAACGAAGAAAAAAGTCGGGTCTAATACCCTAATTTGAGAAAGGGTCTTTTGCGGGTCTAATGGGTACCCGTATTAGAACCCATAACCTACGCGCGAATGATGCGGGTTTGAAAATGCGGGTCCGAATATTTGTGGTTCGGGTATGTACCCGCACCACATGCATACGGGTAAGTGTAAGGTCCAGTGGACCCGGCCCATTTTGCTGACACTAAAAACGACGATGTTTTGAAAACAGTATTTACAACTAGAGAGCCGATATTGACACTCATAAATATGATAAGTACACCAATATTTTAATAAAAAATTTAATTACAAAAATATTCCAATAAGAATTTACTAATAAGGATAAATTAGTTTAATTAAAAATAAACAAAATACTATTTACACTCATTAATTACACATATATCTTCAACTATATCATTTTATTTATAAAAAAAAAACCAAACGCCATTGGGCCTTTTGCCAATGTGGTGTGACTCTCCAAAGGGAGACTCCACCACCATGGTTCAACGCCCGGCACCGTGTATAAATATACACCCATTATTTCCTTGTCCCACCTCATGTGTGGGTGTCCTCTCCCCACTTGTGGGAGTGGTTGTCCGGGCTGTGCTCGTAGTGTCCAATCCTCGTAGGGTCCCGGTAGTTGTTGTACATTCAAAAAAAAAAAAAACCTAATTCAACTTTAATTATATTTCTTTTTTAAAAAAAAAAAAACGAATGCGAAGAACAGAAGCATAGGTGATTTCTTTCAAATATTTTTGCTGATGGCTGATAGTGTATTACAGAAGCATGTAGGATGATGAGCTGTGAGATTATATAACCTTGAAAAACAATGTACAAAAGCAGATATAACACTTGTCATTAAAATCAGTGCACACACTTAAATTAAACATGAAAATTTTAATATTCATTGTCAATGTTAAGAGGAGTTTGTATATTACTAGTGAAAACTCAATTTGAATTTTCTGCAATATGCATATAGTAATTTTTTTTATTTTTTTTCAGTATCTTCAAACTAGTGTCCACTGAGATGTGTGCTATCTGTCATATACAGGACCCGCAATTTTGGACATATAAACCACTAACTGAACTGATGGTCCAAGCAGTTGCAGATGATGTCCGTTTTCTTCCCTACATTTATCACAATATGGTGGAGAAAATGAACCATCCTTATGGTATCTTGCAGTTCGTGGTGCGCTGTATTGTCGATGTTTCTGCATAAATGATAATGATTATGCTGATTGGCAACCACTCTAGCCTATTCCAGGTTTTTTTTTTTTTTTTTTTTTTTTTTTTTTTTAATTGCCATTTTGTACAAATTAGTTTTCCTTGTTTTATGTGTTCTGGATTGTAACATTAATTCCCAAGACTATGTTTTCGAGTTTGGAGAATGGAGAACTTAAAAATTTATCATTTGTAAAATTGGGTGTGTTAATAACTTATGAGGGTTTATAAATAAATTGTATTAAAATAAAAACATTCATTTAAATAAGGGTACTATTGGCATTAAGATTGGTGTTTATAGTATTGTTTTAATTTTAAATTTTAAATATGGGTGTACTTATAAATATGGGTGCGCTTATCATATTTATAGGTGTCAATATCCGTACCCTTACAACTAAACTGGTTCGTAGGTTCGAGTGATAATTTTTTTCCAAACCTAAACCCGAACCTGCGACGGGTTGAAAATTCTCATCCAAACCCGCCAACGGGTTATATTTTCAACACCCATTTAGAGAGTTATTCTCTATTAATTTGTCAGTTGAATATTTTAAATTCAAGACTTAAATTTCCTTTTAGTTTTGAAATAGAATTAAACCAGAAACTAATCACCATTTAAATGGTAATTAGAATCTTAAATAATAAAAAATAAAAAAATGATTCTATCTCATTAAATGCCATTGTTATTTTGAATTGGAAAAATTAATCCGGTAGCAAAACCGGTCTGGGTCACAGGTGCACACCCACGGTTTGAACCGTTGTGGCATTCGCGTCCGCGTCCGGACTCGCGTTCACACACAAGTTGTCGAACCTGCACATATGCCTGTAAGCCACTAAACAAGTAATCACACACACACTTGACTAATCATTTGATTCCCACCGATGTAGGACTCATTAATTTTTTCCAATCCGACGGGTACACATTGAGTATCAATTTCTAATTCACCCTTCGATGTCTTCACGGAGGAGAACACGAATCCACATTGAACTATCATTTTAATGATATTGGTCTCAATCAAAATAGAGCCTCAAAATGGATATTCAAAATCATTTTTCCAACTGTTACCACCGGACTATGCGCATATAACTAACTAGTACTTGTCAGCTTAATATCTGATCAACAAATGCTGTAGTGTTGGAGGCAGAGACGAAGCTATGAAGAGGTCTGACCCTCCAACCTCTTGAAAAATTTCATTTTAGTCCTCATATTTTATTTAAATTTTTATATTTACTTTCTATAAAATGAAAATTTTATTGGTTGACCCCCCACTTGATGCAGGGGATATTTATTGGCATTGATCGAACTTCGAAGGTGATAAAATTGTAATATTGTTAAAATATGATCCACATAGCAAGAAAGTGACAATTATGTACAAGGGGTTAGTCTTTCCAAACAGGGTTGCTCTAAGCTAGAACAACTCATTCATCATAGTTGCTGAATCAAACACGATGCAAATTTTAAGGTTTTGGCTTCACGATGATCAGAATATAACTACTAGTTATACTCCAGACTCCAGAGGTTTTTGCACAACTTGTAGGGTTTCCGGATAACATAAAGAGGAACTATAAAGGAGAGTTTTGGGTAGCACTGAATTCTGCAATAGGAAGATTGATTAAGAATTAAGGAGATGAATTACCTGGCGTGGTTTACAGAAGATCTGGTGGGGATTAAATTTGATGAAATGTGCAAATTAAGTTGTAATGAGTGAAGTTAGAGAGTACTGTATCGGTTGCAAATAAGTTGTAATATTCGTTGCGGATCTTCTGGCAAATAATTACAGCCAAATTTTAATCAATTGAAATGTTTGTATTTTTAATTATATTTGTAGTACAAAAAATAGTGCAACATGGTAGAACATAGAATTATATGATAAAACTAATTTTAAGTATGAAAAGTCTTTCAACTTCTTCTTATGTTGGATATTTTGATTATTCTCTTCATCGCTTCGGAGTTCATGTAATGAAGTGATGGCACAATTAGTATTTAGTCGGTTAAATGTATACATTGAATCTCAATTGATAAATGAGTAAAATATATGTTAATCAATTGAGTAAAAAAATATAATCAATTACGATCGAAATAAAGTAGGTCCGATGTATGCCCCTCACTACCGGTATGGAAAGGAAGTAATAATGATAATTTAATTCACTTACTACATATCATATGAGTCCAATAACCATATCATTAGTTGAAATCAACATGAGATACACAATTGGAATGCCCAACTTATTAATTGTAATTTATATGTTCACTTCAATTTTAACAAAAGAAAATAGCTATGCATAATGAAAGATTGAAATGCAAGTTGGGGAAACAGATCTCAGGAATAGTGTACATTGACGTGTGTGCAATGATGCATCATCATACATTTCAGGCTGTCACTTGAATTTTATTTTTGAAATGGGTGATTATATTTTACACCTATTAATATTTAGTTCATATACAAATTGTTTTGGAGTTCAATAAAAAGGTGAAAGACTTATTTATTTATATATCCTTACTATATAAAAAAAGAGAGTTGGTCGGTAGATTCTAGCCTCCCTTTTTTGTTTGAATGTAAAATAATAGATATAACCCTTAAATTTTATATAATTACATCTAGAAAATTACAAATAATACCCTTAAAGTTTATATAATTACTAAATTTATAGGTTTTAGTAAGATTTTGATTATAGCATTTCTTAGATTTTCTTTGAAAGTCAAATGACAAACACAAGCCTTCGAGTTTGTAGAATTACTTAATAAACATGTCTTCGTAATAGTAACACAACAGGGATTGTATAGTAATTGTTAAATAGTTTACCCCAATTATTATGAATTTAGATTGAATTTATTTAAGCTTGTATAATTACTTAATAGAAATGTCTTAGTAATAATGACACATAATGATATGGACTAGACCCAAATTAATAGGTATTTGGATTGATGATTATTTTATATTGTAAAATAAGATAGGGGATGAAAATATAATTTTATATTTAATGACTTGAAAAGGAATAAGAAATATTATAGGGGTATAAATTTAATATGACATGCAACTTGATGACTTAAATATAAATATATATACAGGGGAAATTTGTAAAGTGAAAAAATAAAATAAAATGGATTTGACTGCAAGCGGTGGATTCATCTAATAAGGAAGATATGGATATCGGTTATTAAAGATTTAAATAATCATTTCATCACAATTTATGCAATTTAGTCGAAAAGTACTTTTGGATGTAAAAAAATATAATTTAGTTGTTGAATTTAAATTGTTGAGATGTTCAATAAAAGTTGCAAACAATTGTATATAGATTACCATTGTTAAATCACCGTGAGAAGAATCTCTTTTGAGGCAAGTGTAGAAAAGCTTTTTGTCAAACCCATGAATTTAAGACTTCCTCAGGGTGCTATATCAATGTAATAACATTTACATGAATTAAAATTATACTGTGTTATATTAACATCTCTTTATTTTTCAAGGATATGTATATTTGTAAATATGAAACTCAAATACAAATTTAAGCACATGCCTTGCATGTGCCCCAAACCTAATATATATATATATATATATATCTAACCAGTTAAGCGTTTGTCGAGTCCAACCAAGAGATTAATAACCCGTTTACATTTTTTTTAGTTCACAATTTGTGACATAGTAATTTTATTTGTGACTCGTAAATACTCACTAATTTTATTTTCCACATTAATGACCGGTTTGGTATTGCTGTAACCTTTAAAATAATCACGGTTAACTATGCTGAATAAATAATCAACTAATAAGTTAATTAATCGGCAAATGTTTGATTAATTGTACTTCTAAAACTACTGTATAACTCAAAAATAGTTTACATATTTAATTTCATTGTAAAAGAATTTTAAAACCATACTCCATTTTTGGATTGCCGTGTGCTTGGTTGACCGGAATAGAATGGAAAGGAATGGAAAAGAGACCATTCTTGATGTTTGGTTTACTAATATGTGTTGGAAAGAGAATTCCATTGGAATGGTGTTTCCACCATTTTGATGGAATGGGCTTTCCATTAACCAATGGAAAGCCCATTCCAATTCCAAACTAAAATTGGTATTCCAAAAATACCCTTATATGCCCAGCTATATTCCAAAAATACCCTCCTTTATTATATAATATATATATTATTATATATTATATTATTATAATATTTATAATGATATATAAATATATATTAAATATATAACATATTATATATACTTTATATTTTATTATTATTATCCATAATATATCATGTTATTATAAGGCTATGTTTGGTAGGATGGAGGGAGAGTATGAGGGATGTATGAATTAAGAAGGAGAGAGAGTAGAAGGGAAGGAGAGGATAACATATATTTTTCATGTTGTTTGACATTGAAAAGAGGGTTGAATTGATTGATTGGTATATAATTTGTAAAATTACTATATTACCCTTTTAAAAATTGGAGGGCAATGAAAAAATAGAGGGCATTATAGTCATTCCCCTCCAATCCTCTCTCCCTCCTTCCTCATCTGCCCATCATTGGGCGGATTCATTTTGGTGGGCCAGGATGGATCATCTCTCTCTCCTCTTCTCCTCTCCTCTCTCGTATCCCTCTAACCAAACAAAAGATTGGAGCTCTCCCTCTAGGGATGGGAATGGGGGCCAATTTTTTTTTTTCTTGTCATCATAATTAAGTGAATTTTTTCTTCAATCACATAAATTTAGAGATTTTTAGTTTTAATAATAATTTGTATATTCTGCACTTTGGTTTTGTTAATATTTTCGTTTTAATTTTATTTTTTCCATATTTTTATTTTATTTTTTATTTTGAACCTGGACTCCAATTTTTATATTTTTACATTTATATTATTGTTTATTTTTATATACTATAAATATGTTAACTTCGGTTTCTTTTCATTATTATTTTATTTGTTTAAATTTTTTGTTTTCATAAACAAATTGTTTCGTATTTTTTATCAATGACATTTTAGACAATTAACAAGTTAAAATGGACATAACATAACAGATTGGTTCAACACCAGTAATATCTTATTGAAACTTCAATAACTTATTGAAAGTGAAATAGAGTAATAAACATGACATTTGTGAGTAAATATAATCAGCCAACAAAGCACCATCAAGAATGATGTTACAGTTTCCTGTATTTTTTTTTTGTTGATTTTTTTCGTTTTTATTTATTATTTTCATTTTATTTATTTTTTTCCATATTTTTATTTTGAACCTGGACTCCAATTTTTATATTTTTACATTAATATTATTATTTATTTTTATATACTATAAATATGTTAACTTCGGTTTATTTTCATTATTATTTTATTTGTTTAAATTTTTTGTTTCCGTAAACAAATTGTTTTGTATTTGTTGTCTATGACATTTTAGACAATTAATAAGTTAAAATGGACATAACATAACAGATTGGTTCAACACCGTCAATATCTTATTGAAAGTGAAATGGAGTAATAAACATGACATTTGTGAGTAAATATAATCTGTCAATAAAGCACCATCAAGAATGATATTACAGTTTCCTGTATTTTTTTTTTTGGTTGATTTTTTTCGTTTTTATTTATTATTTTCATTTTTCATTTTTTTTTCCATATTTTTATTTTGAACCTTTTTTTTTTTAAGTATTTTTATTTTGAACCCGGACTCCAATTTTATAGTTTTACATTTATATTATTATTTATTTTTATATACTATAAATATGTTAACTTTGGTTTCTTTTCATTATTATTTTATTTGTTTAAATTTTTTGTTTCCGTAAACAAATTGTTTTGTATTTTTTATCAATGACATTTTAGACAATTAACAAGTTAAAATGAACATAACATAAGAGATTGGTTCAACACCATCAATATCTTATTGAAAGTGAAATGGAGTAATAGACATGACATTTGTAAGTAAATATAATCTGCCAACAAAGCACAATCAAGAATGATGTTACAGTTTCCTATAATTTGTTTTTTTTTTTCCTCTTTTTTTTTTCGTTTTTTTTTTCATTATTTTATTTTATTTTTTATTTTGAACCTGGACTCCAATTTTTATATTTTTACATTTATATTATTATTTATTTTTATATACTGTAAATATGTTAACTTCAGTTTCTTTTCATTATTATTTTATTTGTTTAAATATTTTGTTTCCGTAAACAAATTGTTTTGTATTTTTTATCAATGACATTTTACACAATTAACAAGTTAAAATGGACATAACATAACAGATTGGTTTAACACCAGCCATATTTTATTGAAAGTGAAATAGAGTAATAGACATGACATTTGTGAGTAAATATAATCTGCCAATAAAGCACCATCAAGAATGATGTTACAGTTTCCTATAATTTGTTTTTTTTTTTTTTTTTCATTTTTTTTTTATTATTTTTTTTAAATTTTTTTTCCATATTTTTATTTTATTTTTTATTTTGAACCTGGACTCCAATTTTTATATTTTTACATTTATATTATTATTTATTTTTATATACTATAAATATGTTAACTTCAATTTCTTTTCATTATTAGTTTATTTGTTTAAATATTTTGTTTCCGTAAACATATTGTTTTGTATTTTTTATCAACCACATTTTAGACAATTAACTAGTTAAAATGGACAAAACATAACAGATTGGTTCAACACCGTTAACTCCAAGGATGATA
This sequence comes from Acer yangbiense, assembly GCA_008009225.1. Taxonomy (NCBI): domain Eukaryota; kingdom Viridiplantae; phylum Streptophyta; class Magnoliopsida; order Sapindales; family Sapindaceae; genus Acer; species Acer yangbiense. The sequence continues at coordinate 11,582,272 of CM017768.1, forward strand.
TTGTACCCAACTTTCCCATACCAGTTCCTTAGCCCCAAGCCACAAGGGTGTGAGTGTAATTTTCCTTTATTTCTATCTACTTTGTCTTATATGGCTATGGATTTTTTTCACCGTGTATTTCTCGTCTTTATTTATTTTTCCACTAATATTTCAAAGTTTTTTTTTTCAAAACACAAATTTAACATCATCGAGTTAAAGGTTTGTCCATATCGAACACTACATATGAGTAGGGACAGAGGGAAGGGGGGACTATCAAAGGTCATGACCCCTATTCCCTAAAAAAAAACTTTAAAATCACTTTTACAGAATTTGAAAGTTAATAGTAAAATTAACCAGTTTCCACTTTGACTCTACTTTTAAAATATATATATATATTTTTTTATGGGTTAGTCTAAAACGAACATAAATTTATGACTTTTTTTTTTTTTTTTTTTTTTTGACAAACAAAGCTTTATTAAAAGTGGAAATTGCCAAAACTGACCCATCTAATTATGGGATTTTCTTTTTTAACCACATGCATACTTTTAATTGTTTTTAACCACTTTTTTGAGAAATTACTGAAAAACCCTCGTATAAAAACCTCCCCAACACTCTCTCTCTCCTCTTTTTTTCTCTCTTTCTCCTTCTCTCTCCTCTGCTCTCTGTCTCTCCCGATCCTCTCTATCTCTTCTCCTCTAGGTGCCGTCGCCGGAGAGCTGTGCTGGTTCGTGCGTCGACCAGGCGACGCCTTTGTGCGTCGCTGGTTCGTGACGCCGGCGGCCCGCTGGTCCAGGCGACGTCCGGCAGCTCCGGCGACGGCACCTGCAATAAAAAGGAGAAATCAAAAAACCCTAAACCTAATTTGAATCTGAGGAAGAAGAAAAGGAAGAAGAAAAAGGGGAAAAAAAACCTAAGTCTAATTTCAATTTAGTCCAGATTTCAAGTTTGAATATTTCTATTTTAGGCATGATTTCAAGTTTTAATGTTTCTATTTAGACATGATTTCAAGTTTGTGTATTTCAATTTAGTCGTGATTTCAAGTTTGTTTCGAGGTTTAAAGAACACTATTTTCAGGGGTACTCTGGTAATTGAAGGTACTAAACTGAATTTTTTTAAAAAAAGTGGTTATTAACAATTAAAAATTCAAAAGTGGTTAAAAACAAAAGTATGATAAGTTAGATGGCTACTTATAGTTTTCTCTCAAAAAACCACAAAACTTACAAAATATTTTGGCAATCTGCCAAAAGGAACTTACTAACACATATAGGGGAGTAGGGGACTCCTCCATCCAGAACTGATTAATACTACTAGATAAGGCTATCTTAGCTAAGCAATTCGCTACCTGATTAGCCTTTCTAGGAACATAACTAACTTCAACGGAACCGAAATTATAAAATAAGATTTTAATATTTGCTAAAATCAACTCCACCTCTGAGTATAACTTGTTGTCATTTTTAATCCAGTTAACAAAGGAACATAACTAACTTCAACGAAACCGAAATTATAAAATAAGATTTTAATATCCGCTAAAATCAACCCCACCTCTGAGTATAACTTCTTGTCATTTTTAATCCAATTAACAATTACTTGTGCATTAGACTCATTAACCACATTTGTCCTGTTTCCAGAGCCAAAAGAAGTCCCATATAGATCGCAATTGCCTCCGCCACTTGAGGAGGTTAGATTGCCAGAATCCGGTGTGTACTAGAGACCATCACCAAACCCTTTGAATCACAAATCATAATACCCACACCTATAGCCTTTCCAGCAGTATCAATAGCTGCATTTGAATTTACTTTGTAATTATCTGGCCATGGTGGATTCCCCCCAAATTCCATTCAAGCCACTTGCCTGTCAACACCTATATCAACCACATTTGCTCTTCTATAACTAGTAACAAAGGATTGAGACCAATCCACCACCTCATTTAACTACAACCATGTGAATAGGGATGGGAATTTCCCCCATGGGGTCCCAGCCCAATTTTGGGGCAAATTTTGTGTGGGGCCCCATAGAGGAAATTCCCCCATTTCCCTCATGGGGCCCCACCCCCACCCCCACCCCCACCCCCACCCCTATTCCTATTTCTCCATTCCCCCATTTCTCTAAATAGGGGTGGGGTGGGGTGGGGTGGGGCTCCATTCCCCCATATATGTATTTTTACTTTTATTTTTTGAAAAAAAAAATAGTTTTAAATTTGTTTAGACTTTTATTGTAATACTATATTATTATAGTTATTTGTATTAATTTTGGATTAAATTAAATTAATTATATATTTTAGATAATTTATTGGATTGGATATTGAAACAGGATGAACCGAACGATCGAAATAATCGAATTTCGAATCCCAAATTCTAAATTTCGGATTTCGAATCGAAAAATATTAAGATTACAAATGGGGGAAATGGGGTGGGGGCAGGGGAACCTCTCCCCAAACACCCCTATCCCCACTTCCCCCAAATGAGGTTTGGGGGAGGGGGTGTGGGGGGAGGTTTTAGGAATGGGAATGGGAATGGGAGTGGGAGTGGGAGTGGGGTAGGGTTGCACATTTTCCCCCGGATCTCCATTTCCCCGGGTCCCCATCCCCATCCTCATCCTCATCCGGGGAAATTTTTTGGGGGGAAAATGGGGAAATAGGTGGAGATGGGGATGATTTTCATCCCCAAATTGAAATGAGAATGGGAATGGGAATGGGAATAGGAATAGGAATAGGAATGGGAATAGGAATAGGAATAGGAATGGGAATGGGAATGGGAATGGGAATGGGAATGGGAATGGGAATGGGGAGACCCTCCCCCATCCCCATTTTCCCCATTTTCCCCACTAATATATTGAAATGGGGATGGAGACCCCCCCAATCCCTATTTCCCCATTTCCCCCAAAACCTTATAAATATAATTATATATATATTAATTTTTTTATTATTTGAAAACCTAACTATATAAACCTCATTTACACTATTGAAATATTTTATTTTGTAATGGATTTTCTTTTATATTTGTAATGTACTAATGGATTTTATTTTATATTTATAATGGAATGTTAGGTTTTTTTTTTTTTAATTTGTAATTTTTAGTCAAACGGGGAAATAAGGAATTGAGGTTGGGGATGGAGGTACCTCCCCCCGGCCCCCACTCCCATCCCTATCTCCCTCTTACCAAACAAAGCGTAAATGTTTTATAATTAGGGGTATTTTGGTTAAAATACAGTTAACTAAATTCCATTCAGTTGTTGGTTAAAATACAGTTAACTCAATTCCATTCGGTTGTTATCAAAACAAAATAATATTGATTCCTTAAGACCAAAGTCTTCAAATGCTAGGCCAGACTGAATTCGAACCCAATTGGATTTGAACCCTTTAAAAAATACTAATTAATTTTAAAATTGGGAAAGCAGAGGTTTGACCTGTCACCATCAATCAAATTTGACCTTATTAGCTACCAGCCTACCAACTACCAAGTCACATAAAGATATCCAACTACCAAGTTACATACAAAATATCTTTATTTATATATATATATATATATATATATATATATATATATTGGTTTTTTTATCATCATGGTCGAACTGAACTTTTAAGATTATAAAGAAACTTGTAAATCATTGATTAAGAAGACTTTGACTAAACTAATAGTTAATGGTTAATAGTTAATAGTTATGGAACTGATATAAATAAAATTAGTTCGTCCTGAGAAGAGAAAAATTGATATTAAAAAAAACAAAAATTACATTTTTCCGTATTTTGATCATGCAAACCGCTAATTTTTCCGTCGGATGGTTCACGACTTCACGGTAGTGAAAATACGTGCTAAAATAGTCAAGTAGTCAAAGACAACTTCTTTGAACAAAGAAACACACAAGGTGGCAAAGTAAAGTTTGCAATGATGCTTTACGAGCATAAAATGGCTATGTAGTCCGAAGGTGATATAGGATTTTAATTATAAAGTCCAACAGTGATCCAAAACGGTGATTGAGTTTGATGGTGATTCAGATTAATTGAAATCGAGTCTGGAAATAATCTCAAAAGATAATAGAGAATTTAAAAAATCTATCGAATCCAAAAGTGATCCAAGAAGCTCTAGGCCTGTACTCACGCCTCTAAATTACTTTTCGTGCCTCACTACAAACCTTGGAGCTCTTATTAGCTTGAATTCGTCTGCTTGAACACACATATCCAAGACTACACATAGTCTTCCTCAAGAATTTTGCTGAATTCACCAACCAAGATTTCACCTTGCCTAGCTTTAATAAAAGTTTCAACAACTTCAGTTCTGATGTTTAGAATTCAAACACTAATTAACAATGTATAGAATCTGAATATATATCAATCCAAACACTGAGAATGTAAAGCATATGTTTATGTTTAATATAGAAACATTGATGTAAACATCTGCTTAAACAACAATGAGACCAATTAATGCTCCTCTAACTTCACCAATGATTTTTTTTTTTCTTTAAAATACTACAATAATTTGGGGTTTGGGGAAGAGGACATGACTCGAACCCATAATCTTATGGTATAGAAGTGAAAGGCATACCACTGAGCCAACCTCGTATCCACTGCAACAAAAAGGGTCTTTCACAAGTAGTCACAACCAAGGGCGAAGCTAAGATTTTGGCTTTGGGGGCCAAGACAAAAACTACTTCAAATAATATCAGTAGGAATCCCGTACAAGAAAAAATGCGGAATACCGCACCTGATACTTTTCAACCAAATGTGATTCCGTTTGGTGTTAAAAATAATGATACAAATAAAAAAATAAAATAGACATTAACCAATTAAAATGTAACATGTCTATTTTATATCTAGAAAATTATTTATAATATAATCAATCTAATTTTCTTCTTAATTTTCATTTCAATTACATAATCAAAGAGTGTATGAGAAAACATCTTTTATTTTGTTGCAAAATTTATGCATGTTCTTAACAGTATGCATAACTGAAAAAAATATTTTAATAGTTCCCAGCTTATAAAATATAAATTTCAATAGCTTAATTAAAATATCATTATACCATTTATATATTTAAATCACAATTATTTACATACTTGTAACTTAATTTTATAATATTCATATCAAACCAAATTAACTTATAATAATTTTGAAGAAAATTTAAATAATAAACTAATAAAGTAAATTTATCAAAATCCCCACTATGTATATATAATGAGTAATACTAGGCTTCCCAATTTTTTTACCAAATTCTTTCTTAAATGTTTGTAGAATGTGAGATGTCAATATCACATCATTCACCACATAATCTCATAATTTACAAGATGTTAACACCTCACGTACTACATACATTTGAGAAAGAATTTGAAAAAAAAAAAAAAATAGGAATACTAGCATTTCTCGTATATAATACACACTAAATTAAATAATAATGTATAAAATAATAGGAAATTAAAATATTAAAATAGATTGATTTTATCTCATATTTTTATGATCAATAAAATTATGAAAATAAAAATTATAAGTTAATTTATATTATTAAAATAATAAAAGGACAAAGGAATATTCTTTCCTATGCAGTTAAATAACGTAACTGTCACTCCACCTGTGACTTAACTGGACTTAAAAGAATGAGTTTAAAAAAAAAAAAAAAAATTGTACTATTTGATTTTTTTTTCCCTTTGTATCCAGCATTAAATGATTTACTAAACAGCCTGAACTAGCATAAATATTTTATACAGATTTGTCAGGTTATAAATACTGCAACATATAAGTTGCAACAACAAAGTGTACGTACTATATGTCTATAGTCAATATTATTTATTTATTTTTCTTAAGTTATCCATACTCTAGTATTCTATAATCCATGAATATGATGAAGAAACTCTCTTGTTCCTCATTTTCCTTGTTTTTCATAATGTTTCTGACTTTTCTAAATATCATCTTGTGTGATGATCATGGTCAGCTCCAGAACTACGAGCAAGTAATGCTGCCCGCAGTGATAGGCCCCGAAAGCATCGCCTTCGACTGCCATGGCAAAGGCCCTTATGTTGGTGTCTCTGATGGCAGAATTCTCAAATGGCAAGGATCTCCTCCTGGTTGGACTCAGTTCGCTATCACCTCATCAAACAGGTAAGATTTACAAACTATACTCATATAAGACGGCGTATTGCTACTAGCTTTTACAGATCTTAATTTCTCGTGTTTAAACTTTTGAATTTAGTTAGCTTAATATATATGAGTTTGGTTTTATCCGGAACATATTTCATTTTATTTGAAACAAATCAAGAGAAACTAATGACGAGATAAGGTTGGTCCGATGGTATACCCATCGCACCTACACCACGAGGTTGTAGGTTTGAGTCCTTCTATTTCAAAAAAAAATAAAAATCATCAAATTTATGTAATACTTAAAAAAAAAATAAGAGAAACAATTATTGATTTGATTTATAAAATCTTTTAAAAATCTTTTATTGTTCTTATGGAATTTTTTTCCTAATTTAAATATTCTACTTAAATATTGATTTAATATATATAATTAAATAATTAATGAAAAAAAAATGAAATAGGGTCATTGTAAATAATCTATGCACTTTTGTAATAAAATTACCAAACATATATATACTGTTTTTACGCTATACAGTAGTTTTAAAAAATACAATTAACCCAATATCTGATTAACTTCACAGTTGATTATTCCTTTAGCACAGCTAACAGTGATTATTATAAAAGTTACAAAAATACCAAACTAGCCCTTAGTTAACTATCTCAAGAATCTTTGCACTACATTAAGTTTAATGAAAATAAATAATGTGGAAGTCAGAAAATTTTTGGTGATTCAGTTATCAATTTTTTTAAAATTTTGTGAAAAGATGAAAATTGTGTTTTTGATTTATTGTTTTCAAAACCAAGAATGTGTCAGGTATAGTTGGTGAAACAGTGTTTTGGAGATGAAAGTAATGAAAACATGTCGGAAGGAAAAACTAATCACTTTATGACCAAATTAATACTATGTAACTTAGACTTTTTATATTTTTCATATTTTTGCTTTTTATTACTTTATCTATGATTCTATATATGCAATAAAATTTTAGAATATTTGCTACAAATATTCTAAAATTATTTTATTTAATCTTTTTGAATATCAAATTATATGCACATCATGTCATCCTCTCATGTACATTATTAGAAAAAATAAATTCAATGATAGTAGATATAGTCTGTACTCGTTGATAAAAACACATCTCAAGTCTCGTTTCATTCCATGTTCAAATCACCCTCCCCAAGTCAACAAAAAAAAAAAAAAAAAAAAAGAAGGAAGGAATTTAGTTATAAAAGTATAGAGGAAATTAATTTCCTTCTTTAACCCTCAAATTAGTATAAAATTTAATTTTACCAAATTTCAATAACATTTTATTTGTTAATTACCCTAGTCACTTAACTTGACCAAAATATCTCTAATAAATATATGCATGCCGTACAACTACAACTCTACAAGTAGGTGTAGTTATTGAGGAGACTTGTCAACAAATATATTGAGGAGACTTTATCTCTAATAAATATATCCAGGAGACTTATCAACTTTCCCAATCGATTGTGGTAATGGAAAGAGTACTTGGTTTTGGATCATCACCTCATTTCACTGTCCCCATCTAAATCAATGGTCTGTATTAATTCTATCTTCTGGTTGGGTAAAACATAAAAATTAATATAAATAATCTGGACCATTGATTTGCTATATTAGATACGTGTAAATAGATTATGAAAGTGAGTAGAGAAAAGATGAGGAGGGGATCCAAATCCGACTATTATACTACTCTACCAATCTCATCTTATTATTTAAGGGACTTTATTGATATAATGAATGTGTGAAATAGGCAAAGGAAGTTATGTGATGGGTCAACAAAAAACATGTCAACCCTCCTAATCAATTCTGATAATGGAAAGACCAAAAAAACATGTCAAGCCTCCTAATCAATTCTGATAATGGAAAGACTTAAGGGTCGTTTGTTTTTTTGTCTGAAGATTGAATAGGTTTGAATTTTACTGAAGACTGAATAGTGACTGAAACTTGAATATAAATAATATGTTTTTTTTTTTTTTTCTCACATCTTAATGTACTGTCAACATGTTTGTTTTTTAAAAATAAAATTATCTGAAAAGAAGTAATTTTACATCTATACCCATGCTAATTAAAAGAAGTAATTTAACATGCTCTTTATAAGATTTTACATCTTCTTTAGAAAACAAAGTTTAATTTAACAAAACAAAAAATTCATCAAGGAATATAATTTTGCATGTTATTCTGCAAAAAAAGTTCAAGTTTTCACAAATGTATACAGCACTTGTATTAAAAATGTATCCACATAAAAAAAATTACAATATCACAAATGAAAATTTCCGCATCCACAATAATTCTAATAATAAAAAAATCATGACAACAACATACATCACTTGTATTAAAAATGCACTAAACAAGTTTTCTATAAAATGTATTATTTGGTCTAAATTTTTTTTTTTTCAGCGGTTCAACAATATTGTCTTTATTATTATTATTATTATTAATTTTTAAGATTGTTTTCTTTAAAACAACTTTAACAAACAAAAATACTGTCTTCTTTTTGTTTTTGGACAGATTATTTGTTTTTTTTTTCTTTTTTTTGATAGATTATTTATTTTCTCACTAAAATCTATCTAATTTGGTGTGCTAACTTGTTGTTTTCCTATCAAAAACAGATTACATCCCTAATCAGTGAATGAATACAAGAAACCTATTTTCTTTTCTTACAGTTGAGCCGAGTTTCTACACTTTAATAAATTTTTCTCACATCCCATAATACATGTTTACAACAAGCAAAGACAGGAGGGAAGTGAGCTGAGGTTGGAGGCAATATTTCATGGAACAACATCTAGGAATTAGAAGTAATTAATCCAATAACCCTTAAAAACTTAAATATAAATCATGGTGACAAAAATATTGATATATATATATCAAGACATGTAGGAAAAACAATTGGATTACTGAAGAAAACAATATATCATAACATCATGACCATAATATCATAATAAAATAATGATAACAAACACCATAATATGATAGACAAGTTTATTCATCACTACACGTAGATAAAATAAAAAAATAAAAGAAATTAAGAGTTCTTACCAAGATTTGGTAGGAGAGATATTCAATTGTTCAATCCCAGGAAGATTTTAATATGAGAAGTGATTAAGGTTTTTTTTTTTTTTTTTCTTTCTAAAAGCCCTTTAAAATAAGAAATACGTTAAAAGAAAGAATTTTACACCATATCAAATTAGAATAAATTTAGAAATATATCTTTTTTTGGAGGATATACTTGGAAAAAATGTTTTAATTATAATTCAGTGATTTGAAATTAAGTTAAAAGTCAGGATTTCTTACTTTTTAAAAAAAAAAATTGTTTTTTTGATGTTTTTAAATTGTTTAACCACTTAAAAAAACAAACAAAACAACTTAATAAGTTCAATTCAGACCCATTAAGTTTTAAGTGGAAAAAACAAACGGCCCATTAGAGTAGTCACTGTTATACTACTATACCAATCTCATCTTATTATTTGCGGAACTGTGTTGATATAATGAATGTGTAATAGGCAAAGGAAGTTATGTGATGGGTCAACCGATTCGAGGATGGAACCCATATGTGGGAGGCCACTGGGACTCAAATTCAACAAAAAAACATGTCAACTCTACATAGCAGATGCCTACTTCGGCCTTCTGGTTGTCGGACCAAATGGTGGCCAAGCCCTAAAACTGGTAGCTTCTGCTGAAGGAGTCCCCTTCCGCTTCACTAATGCTTTAGACATTGATACCAACACTGGACATGTTTATTTTACTGACACCAGCATCGTCTTCCAGAGAAGGTATGTACCATTTTATTAATTTGCTTTCATCGTTTGTTTTCTGTCTAAAAATGAGGTTAATTACCACCGGACTATGCATAATGCTGTAGTGTTGCAGGGATTATTTATTGGCATTGATGAGAGGTGATAAAACTGGAAGACTGTTAAAATATGATCCACATAGCAAGAAAGTGACAGTTATGTACAAAGGGTTAGCATTTCCAAATGGGGTTGCTCTAAGCAAAAACAACTCATTCATCCTAGTTGCCGAATCAAACACTATGCAAATTTTAAGGTTTTGGCTTCATGATCATAATCAGAATATAACAACAACTACTACTAGTTATGCTCCAGAGGTTTTTGCAACACTTGAAAGGTTTCCGGATAACATAAAAAGGAACCATAAAGGAGAGTTTTGGGTAGCACTGAATTCTGCAAGAGGAATGATTAAGAAGGCGGATTCGGATCCGTGGTTTACAGAAGATCCAGTGGGGCTTAAATTTGATGAAATGGGGAAAGTTGTAATGTTGTTGGATGGAAAGGGAGGAGAGGCACTTGAATCTGTGAGTGAAGTTGAAGAACATGGTGAGTGTTTGTATATGGGATCTTCAATCAAGCCTTATGTGGGAATTATCAACTTGAAGACCTAGCTAGCCAGCCAGGCTTTGTATGAATAGCTATTCCCAGCTTGTAAGAAGGAATGAAGAAAATTGTTTCACGGAAAATGAATTTCAAGAGTTTATCGGGACTTGATTAGACTCGTTTGATACGCTATATTGTATTGTACTAGATTATATTGGATTGTATTGTATTGCATTAAACTGTATTATTCTTATAAAATTATGTGTTTAATGATATTTCGTATTAGACTGTATTAAGTTATACAATGCTTGGATGTGATTTTTGTTCCTCACATCTTATTAACTAATAAAATTGATATATTTTTACAATAAAATATATATTTATATTTTATTTTTAAAAATAACAATTAATATTTAATTAATATTTTTATTACATAAATTATCATTCATGTAACAAGTATCAATAATATTTGACAATTATTTTTAATATTTTATTTAACTTATATAATTTTTAGATATATAATATTGGAATAATTTTTTATTTTTTATTTTTATTTAATTAAATTTACATAATATTTATTTTATTTAATTTTAAATTTAAATTTAATATTACAATAAAATTATATTATTTCTATATTATATTTAAAATTATTATTAAACATCAATATTATTATTATTATTATTAAATATATTATTATTATTATTATTATTTTTTAAATTTATTATTATTACGATTATAATCGTTGTTATTATAATTATTAATTTTATTATCATTATTGTTATTATTATTTGGATATATTTATTATTATTTCTCTCCCCTTTGTATTAGCTAATACAACATCCATTGTATTAGAGCAATTAAAATGTATTAGCTAATACAATACAATGCATATTACAAAACAAGCCAAACATTGTATTGTTTTACTCTAATACATTTTAAATCTCTAATACAATACAATACAACCCAACCTATCAAACATGCCCTTTTTAAGGGAGAAATAGTTTTTCCAAAAGTGGAAGGGAAGTGTATAACTACTTTTAAAAGATAAAATATAATATATAAAAAAGTTCGACAAATCTTCTGAATTCTTTAAGCTATTATTCTTGGGGTTTTTTTTTTTTTTTTTTTTTAATTGTTTGTTTTATTTTAGGTTCTAATTTTTGTTTTCTTAGAGACTATGATTATTTTGAAATTGTGCCATGAGTGTACATATATATTTGAAGTATTACATAAATTCGGGTTTTTTGGGAGGGGGAGGATTCGAACCCATAACTTCGTGGTGCAGGTGTGAAGGGTTTACCACCAGACAAATCTCATCTTATCATGTATTTTTTTTTTTTTTTGAAAGAGTGTATCGGTTACAAATAAGTTGTAATATTCGTTGCGGATTCTCTGGCAAATAATTGCCAATACAACCTAGGGGTGAATGGGTTGTTAATCAATTATTATCAACTTGTTGTAGGGGAGGGTGAATGAGTAAATCGATTATTACCAACTTTTTCGATTAATCAATATTAACAATAAAACTCAATTCAACAAACAATAATAATCAAGTAAAAGTGCGGAAATTAAAGAATACTTGATTTTTACGTGGAAACCTTCAACAAGGAAAAACCACGGGACTAGCCACCCTAGCCACTTAAGCCATAACAATCCACTATATGAAAAGGCGGTTACACCCTTAAGTGATACACGGACTCTCACTCACGATAACCTCAGGCTATGGATACTACCACTTGCCACTCTTGGTTCAATCCTAGTGATATCCCCCAATCCACTGCTTTTGGCGTGAGCACCCCCTAATCTACACGCAGACCTTTCATAGCGGCTCTTGGCAATGCTTGCCAACCAACCCTTGGTTGCAAGACTTCACTTGCTTGTTCAACTTCACCTAGAAGCCACAAGACTTTGACTAATTTAAGAGAATTAAAAGTCTAAGTGAATATGACAATAATGCTCAAATGCAATAATGTGTAAGACCATACACAAAATGCTCAACTAGGAATTTAATGAGACAATCAATAAATCCAAGTTGTCAATGTCTAAATTCAAAGCATGAAGACTTAGCTAGATGTTAGCAATCACAAAACAATCCTAGCTATCAAACAATGTCAACATGTCCACACATGTGAACTCAATTAGTTGTAGAGAATTTCCAACAACCTAATTGTTAACCAAAACACACATAAACATTCAAAAGCTTAACTAGTTGATTAAAAGACAATCTATTAACCTAGCCATCAATAAATCACACAAGAATGTTTATGACTTAGCTTTTTAGGCAAAAATGACCTAATCAATTAAGCTATCAAAATACAAACCCAATAATGTCATCATTCAACAATAAATGCATTCAATAAATTATTTCTACAAATCCTATGCATTAAAAACGAATTCTTAGACTTAAAGAACAATAAACAAAGATGAAATGTTTGTTATTACTTACTAAGTCAAGAATGATGAAGACCCATGGAAGATTGATGCATGAAAGATGTTAGATACACATGAGTTTTGGGTTTGGAGAGTTAAAGAACAACTCTCGGAGCTTCTCTCTTTAGGGGAACTCTTTTTCTCTCTAAAATGTGAATTTTAGAGTCCTAGGTCGGTCAAAGGAAGAAGAGAAATCATATATAATAGGACAAGACGAAACTACATCGTTTTGAAAAAACTGCCCAGAAAACCCGTCATGTGCGCTAGTCGTCAGGTGCACAACCAGCGCACATCCTCTGCTCGACTTGCGCAGGTGATGCACTGGTTGAGTGGCGCACGACCAGCACACTGTGCTGGTACTGCACAGGTAAAGTTACCAACACACTAGGGCTTGGAAAACCAACCCGAATGCACAACGCGGGTGGTGTGTGGGTGGAGACCCATGCATTGGGACCATCTCCACTGGTCACTTATCGCGCTAAAAATAAGCACACTAATGTGCAAGCGTGGACGTTTCGATCAAACAAACGGACACAAATTACATAACGCACAACCACACTTAAGTCTAAGAATGAAATGCAAGTGTGATAGGTACAAAGGATGCACATATATAAACAATCAGAACACAAATGCAAGATGAGCAAAGCATGCATGAAGTGTGTGTGTGTGTGCACCTAAACTCTTCAAGAATCAAAGTCAAGTGTTATACCATTTGAAGCTCTTGATCTTGAAGTCATGGAGATGCTTGGAAGCTTGCCTTGATAATCATCAAGAGGACCTAAGCTACCCATTACACAATCATTCCTAATGTGGTTTGTCATGAAATAAGCCAATCATAAAATAGAGGTCCTTACAAACTTAATGTTTAGTTTTGCAAAAATATGATTGCTAATGACTAATGAGTAATGACTGAGATGAGTGAGATAATAGTGATAATCGAAGAGAGAAATTTAGGAAGAAAATGTTTGGTTTTGCAAGAAACTGAGTGCTAATGTCCAAGAAACAAATGAGAGAATATCGAGAATCGAAGAGAGAGAACAAATGTACTCTTGATTTGGTTTAACGAAATTCTTTTCCCTTAACAAAAAAAATAAAAGATGAAGAAAAGGTCAATAGAAGGAGATAGATGTGTAAAAATTGGTAGAACAAATCATACCTGGATGGCAGGATGGTGATGATTTATGATGATGCAACAACTTTGGGGTGTGTTAATAACTAGGAAGCACACACATGCCATATATCATTAGGAGTTCAATAGACGGTTATTACTTATTAGTTGGGATCTAGATTAGATATAAATGTTGAATGTCTAGTAGCATTACTCTATTGTAATTGAGTAATTAATTTACCAATGATGTGTTATGATCCCACCTTTGTATCTCATTATGATCCTAACTGATAATGTATTAATCAATAAATAGATAAATCTTAATGATGATTTAATTCATTTACCATATGTTATATGAGTCTAAATTAAATGTCCAATAACCACATCATAGTTATGAAATCAATACAAGATACAAGTCAATAAATAGATATATATTAATGATGATTTAATTTATTTATCATATATTATACGAGTCCAAATGTCCAATAACCAAATCATTAATTGAAATCAATATGAGATACAAAGGTGAATGCCTGACCTCTATTCATTGTAATTTATATGTTTACTTCAATTTTGACAAAGAATTGATGTTCAGTGAGCAAGTCAACGTAAACATTCATGAACAAGTTCAACGTATGTTAAACGAGTTTAACATTTGTCTAAATGTAACACTCGTTCAGTGAACAAGTTAGCGTAAATCTTCATGAACAAGTTCAAAGTAGGTTAAACGAGTTTAACGTTATCCTCAATGTTAAACTTGTTCAATGAACAAGTTAACGTAAATCTTAATGAACAAGTTTAATGTTACTCTCAACGTTAAACCCGTTCAATGAACAAGTTAATGTAAATCTTAATAAACAAGTTCAATGTAGGTTGAACGAATTTAACGTTCAAATGTACATTAAACTTATTCAACGAACTAGTCCATGTATACCCTTATGAACAAGTTCAACATAGACTAAACACATTTAACGTTCCTCGAAACGTTAAACTCGTTCAGTGAACAAGACAACATATACCTTAATGAACAAGTTCAACGTAAGTTGAACGAGTTTAACATTTCTCTAAACATTAAACTCATTCAGTGAATAAGTCAACGTAAACTTTCATGAACAAGTTCAACATATGTTGAAATACGTTGAACGAGTTTAACATTTAGAGAAACGTTAAACTCGTTCAGTTAACAAGTCAACGTAAACATTCATGAATAAGTTCAATGTATGGTGAATGAGTTTAACGTCTCTAAACGTTAAACTCGCTTAGTTAACAAGTCAACGTAAACATTCATGAATAAGTTCAAAGTATGTTGAATGAGTTTAACATTTTTCTAAACGTTAAACTCGTTCAGTGAAAAAACTTTAAACTCGTTCAGTGAACAAATCAACGTAAGCCTTCATGAATAAGTTCAAGGTAGGTTGAACGAATTTAATGTTCATCTCAACATTAAACCTGTTCAATGAACAAGTTAACATAAACCTCATGAACAAGTTCGACGTATGTTGAAAGAATTTAACGATCCTCTTAACATTAAACTCATTTAGTGTACAAGTCTACATAAATCTCTGTAAACAAGTTCAATGTAAGTTGAACGAGTTCAATGTTTCTCTCAACCTAAAATTTGTTCAATGAACAAGTTCAACGTGATTGAACAAGTTTAACGTCTACCTTCATGAACAAGTTCAATGTACATTAAACTTGTTTAGTGAACTAGTCAACGTATACCTTCATGAACAACTTTAACATTCCTCACAACAACATATTCCCCATTTCTATAATTGTTGGCATAATTTATATCTTTATGAACTAGTTCTTAGTGTAGAATAATTTACTACAAAAGATCTTGGGTGCATCCACCAGTGCGATCACTATATAACAATACAACCCCTCTAAATTAATATTATTAGGACCCGCCCTTGAGTATTAATTTAGAGGAGTTATTAATTTGAAGGGTTTTACTTTGTAAAGTGTTATTTTGTTTTAGAAAACGTGTGGAAATCGGTTTTCTTATTTAGGGAAGGTTCATTTTCGGGATTCATTGTTTAGTCAGTTTTCTTTTTTAAGGAAAGTTCCTTTTTTTTCAAGATTTCTTGTTTAGGAAAAATTTGTTAAGGAATTTTTTTGTTGAAATGCTAAATTTAGTTAAACCTTTTGACTACAATAAGAAAGTGATCACAAGAACTTCTTAAGGATGATTCGAAAGATGAAGATGAAGACAAAAATATCAAATATGGTGGTCTTGTGCAAATAAGCATCTTGAAGTACTTTTCTTATTGGGTCGATCGATCTCTAAGAAAGATTACGTCGACGTCTGTTGGAATGTGGAAAGCAATAAATGAGAGGAGAGAATTGCAAAGCTATATTTTCAGAGCTTTCATGTATATCAATTGTGAAAAATCAGGACCCTTTTTGTAAGAAAAGGTCTAGCTTTTATACGGAAGCCCTGGGGCCTTCATCACTCGGGCTCTTTATGGGTGCATGGATCATAGACCTTTAATTCGTTTGTTTTGATTCATTTGAATATGACAATAAAGGTCTTGTCAAACCTTGGGATTTGTGTAACGTTTGACTTGATTGCAATTCAAACCATTTTTGACCACGTGTTTAGTTTGGTTGAATTCTCTGATGGGTCAAGCCCAGCTTTGGGTCTATGCTGGTTTTTAATCATTTGGGCTTCTTTGGGCCTTTTAAAGTTATTTTTATGTGCCCAATGCCTATTTTTATCTTTTGTTGAATCGTGGACCTATTTGATTAGACCGTGAATATATTTTGACTACTACATTAGTTAGACGTTATCCATAGTTAACGAAAACAAGGTTATTTTCGTCATTTGGTAGTGGTGATAAGGTCTTTTATCACATGTTATGTAAATGAAATTACAAAATAAAAAATTTAAAAAAAAATAAGTAAAATGTAAAAGGAATCAGGTGAGAGAGGGAAAAGTCTATTTTAACTCTGAAATCTCTAGAATTAAAACCAAAGCTTTGGTCCCCACTTGACCACTTCCCATCAACAGACATTTCCCTCTCGCTCGTTTTCGATTTTTCTCCAGACCTCAAAAATTCTTTGAACTTACCACCTTAGAAGCTTTCATGGAACCACTAAGAGTACGAAGCTGCCCCTATCATTGACGACAAAGGAAGAACCGAAACTAGTAAGTTGAAGTTTTTGTTGAACACGTTTTTGATTTCATTTTGAAGCTGGTTTTTTTGGGGGCTTTTGCATGCAGTTGTTTGAATAATAGATCAACTTTAGTTTTCTTGAAAAAACATTCAAAATTTGTGATGTTTTGTGTATTTCGTAGTTTGGGTTTGTTTTCAGTTTGTGTGTCTTTGTTTTGTTCAATTTCGGTATGAAGTTCTTCTATTTCAGAGTTTTTTTTTTTTTTTAGACTTTTGCATGGAATTGGTTTAATAATAGATAAACTTTGATTATCTTGAAAAATGATTCAAAATTTATGATTTTTTTGTATTTAGTGTTTGTTTTCAGTTTGTGTCTTTGTTTTGTTCTATTTCATTATGAAGTTCTTATTTATTTGAGTTTGTTTTGGGGCTTTTGCATGTAGTTGGTTCAATAATAGATTAAAGTTTTTGTTCTTGAATTTTTTTTAGAAATTTCTGATGTTTTGTGTTGTAGTTAGGGTTTCTTTTCAGTTTTTGTTCTAAGTATGGTGTTTTGTGTATTTCTAATGTTGTTTATTTCTAACTTGTTGGTCTAAGTTTGCTATTTTGTGTAATTCTGATGTTGTTTGTTTTGTTGTTTTGTGTATTTCTGACTTGTATTTTTGTGTTTTGCAATATCTTAAAAATGTTGTCATTCCAAATTTATATGAAGTATGTCGACGAAACTGCTAACTTGGATATCATAGAAACTAGAGAATGTAGTGTGATTAGCTTGATAAACAATGCAAAGTAGGAAGTGAAGGGGGACCCTATCGAGCCTTGGGAAAAATGGTAATTAGTCATTACGTTGCCGTGGAATAGTGATAACTCTTATTTCTACACATTGTGTAGCCCCTTATTTATATCTTTTATGCTTGTTTCCTGGGTAAAATCTGGTATTTAATACGATTAAATAAGTGTTTTAGGTTATTTTCCAGTTGAGGGGCTAATGTGCAAAAATGTAGGAATTTTGGGGTAAAAGTGTAATTTTTGAAAGTAGGATTATGCGCCCTTGTTTCTACGATTAGGGGCAGTAGAAAAGGGACCAGAAGACAATCATTTTGTAGTTTTGTGCCCTAGGGAGCAGAATATGGCGCATAACAAGGCACCGAATTCAGGGCGGAATTTTAACGAAATCTTCCTACATAATGCTCAATTTGCGGGAACCATATATCTCACCTCAGAATGAACTAGGTTTTGTGCTACCTATAGTTGGAAAGCCCCAGAAGTCTTCTTTCCAACGGTTCTTAAAGAATGTGATTCCGATGTTTGTGGAGAAAGTTATGCTCGTTTCCGTAACGATGCATGCTGTTGGAAACCCACCCTTGAAATGCCTAAATTTTCAGCCACTTATGAGGGGCATTCTCGTCCTTTCACCCCCATTTCTGCCCTAAGCCTTCTCCCACTATACATATCCCCTTTCCTTTAGTTTTTCAAAGAATCCCTTCACTCCCTCTCTCTCTCTTCCGCTCCACACCCTCTTTCTTCCATTTTCTTCATCTTTTTCACCTTCTCCACCAAATAAGTGAGAGATCCAAGCTCCTATGGAGGTTCTTCCTCCATGGGAGCTAACCACACACTTCCACCACCATTTTCACACTTCATTCATCCATCTTAGGGCAGTTTGCAAGGAAATATGAGTGGTTTTCGGACCAAATGCAAGCTAGGAAAGCTAGGAGCATCTTTAGAGGGTTTGTTTTCAAGGGTTTGCTCTTATTTACTCATTTCTTTGTATTTATTGCTTCTTTGATGTGTAACCCCGATTTGTGAAATATTGTAAACCTACACATGTGTAATATATGTATGTTTATGCTTAAATTCGTTTGGGTTTTGTTTTACTCTTTGTTAATTGCATGAATTAAGCTCTAATTGCAATATCCATGTGTGTAGAGGTCTGAAATTGATATGTGTCCATGATTGGGATTATGAGTAGAGTAATTTAATGTAGGAGTAGTGTAATTTAGCATCCCATGATTGTTGATTGATTGATGGATGACCAAAATGTTATGTTTAGAGTAATTGGAGTGTTAGAGATTTAGCTCCAAAGAGTGGAAAAAGTTTCAGTTCAGGCATTTAGTTGTTAAATTGGCCTTGGTTCAAATCCTTGTACTTAATGGGTCTTTTTAAGACACAATTATCCATCATTGGCTGGATTGGGTAATAAATTGATTTAGGGATAATTCCTACATCAAGAGGATGAACCCTTAACCTAGATTGAATGTCCTTAATGTATAACAACCAACTTATTGCACATTGTTGTTTGGTAAACTTGTTTCTCATATCTATCCATCCTAGGGAGATTGATAAAACCGAATCCGTATCTAGAGTAAAGACAAACTGAATTCCTCTTGTGCTTGTGTAGTTATATGGATATTTTGAATGCTTAAAGCCTTTACTTGATTGATCACCTTGTAATTGATTTATGGTTGAATGCTATGGACTGAGAGGAGACGTATTTAACATGCTCAGATAAATATTCACTATATATGACTAGAAAGTGAGAGATACACTAGGCTAGCATATAGGGTTCTTGTGTGTGTTCCAACATTCTTAATGGATTCATGCATGTTTTGTGTGTATGGATGCAATCTCTAAGACATCGAGAGAGATTAGAGATTAATTTAGGGAATACGAACCTATAACATATACTTGCACATTTGACGGACAAAGTGAGTCTAGTGCTTAATTAGGTGGATTGCTATGGTTGAGTCATTTTTTTAGTGTAACCACATTTCATGTCATCTCTCCATTCCATCTTATCCATGTAAATATTATAATTGTTGATTTATTTATTTATATTATTATTTACTTTTCCGCAAACGCAACACACGAGTTCTCTTGGAGTGTTGTAATAATAGCTAGAACTGGTGACGGTCGGTGAATCCCACCTCCCTGCGGAACAATACCCTCACTTGCTGTTGTGCTAGTCTCTGTGACTCACGTGCTAGCGAGGTCGAACTTAAATGTTCATCTTTTGACCGACACTGCAACGACGTGTCGTCAAAGTGGCGCCGCTGCCGGGGAGGTGGCTTATTTGTTGATAGTTACTAGTTTTAGCTTAGGTTCTGTAAATATCTTAGATTTATTGCTTTTTATTACTTTGCGAAGTAGTTTGTTATGTTGAAAATAAACATCTCTTTTAATCATGCATTTCATTGAATGCACACAATGTTTAGGCTAGGTTTGGGGGTGTAAGTCATGTTATTTTTCTTATTTTTGTTTAAAGCATATGCATTTGATTTTCTTTGAGTTGTTTTGTGCAAGGAAAGAAAATTTCAGGTCGGATGGACCACACAACTCAAGAGAGCTTCTTGGAGGCTTGGTTGGTTCGAATAACCATTCGCGAGGGCTTGCGCTTCAAAGGTATAATGCTTTGCTTATTTTTTGTGATTTTTACTTATGTTTAGATCTAAGAGTGGATATGTGTTGTGCTTAGATCTTAATGTGTTTGTTTTAGAAAATTTTCAAATCTCTACACAAAATCGTTCATTTTTGAAAAATCTTGGAATTAGAGTCCATTTTTGTTGAGTTGTTTTTCTTTGTGTGCCGGAAGAGACATGCATTATATGCTTTTAGCTCCGTGCATCGCATAAATTTGCTTATACAGTGCCAATCTTTTGATGTTGAGGTGGATGAGACTTCTATGTTTGTTTAGCCTAGGAAAATAATGGAGACTACCTTAGTGAGGTTTCGAGCTTATTAGCATCAATTCAGAGGGTATATTTTGTTTCTACTCTTTAAACACTCTTCGATTTTGTTCTTAATTGTGATCTCATTGTACATATATACATTTTGCATTGATTGCTATAGAACTAAAATAATGTGGACTGCTTGTTGAGATTTGTATTCCCTTGTTAGATGGACTTTTAGAAATGATTTTGGGCTTGAGTGTGTGCCAAACTACTAAAATAGCCTAAACACTCTCACACCCCTATATTCATTGCAAATTGAGGCCAAACACTACACCCCCAACCATTCCCTAGTTATTGATCATGTGGAGGTGTATAGCTTAATAGAAGTTATGTATTGTAAAGCTCTAATTTTTGTAAAAGCGTGTACTTAGGCAATGCATGTAATTGTGCTAGGCAAAGGCTTACAAAAGAAAAAAGAAAAAAAAAAAAAAGAGAATAAGTGTTGAAATATAAAACACTTAATCCTTTAGTTCTTCAATTGTAAAGTTACTCACTGATATGAGTACAAATGTAGCACAAATGTGCAATGTAAATTTTATAGCCTAGAAGCTTGTACTGTAAAGTGTAATAGAGCTAATTTTGTTGTAATGTAATGTGTAAACACGTTGGCATGGTTAATAACTTTATCCTTCCCACTCCTACCATATATTCCATCCCATACACATTCACAAATCACCTTGGCCACAATATAAAGTGAGGGAAAGCCCATTTGATCTCTTAGGAAGTCTATATTGGGAATGCGAGTCAATGCATGTCTTTCCACGTTTATGGCATTTTAATTCCTTCCATGAGATCTACCACTACAAAATGTGCTTTATTGAAAAATACTCATATGCGATATATTAGATTCCAGTACATAAACTCATTCGCATATGTTTGATAAAGAGTGATCGCCTAGGTTTTGAGTGGAAAATCAGACTGAAATCCAGGGAGGATTAGAGTCAAGGCAAATTTCATCTTAGGCAATTCGAGCGTAGTTGTTTTGTAAACCGAAAACATCCTAAGTTTTGGTATACTTGCATTACGTGATGCATTGTTATTAATTGGTATATTTGAGATACTAGCATGCATGTGTAGTCTTTGCTTGATATGTTTGGATTGCATCTCAACTTTTCTTACAGAGTATACGTTTATGGGTGTCGTAGATGTAAATCCTCAGGAGACTATAACTCATCCTCTAAGGATCGCCTAGTGGTTTAAAGGCTTCTGACACATGCTAAGTGCCACCGTGTTTCCTACGGAATTGGACTAACCTAGTATTTTCTTTTTATTTATTGTAGTCTGTTTTGTATTATTTTCATATTTTTTTGTTTTGCTCGGGGACGAACAAAAGATAGGTGTAGGGGGTGTGATAACTCTTATTTCTACACATTGTGTAGCCCCTTATTTATATCTTTTATGCTTGTTTCCCGAGTAAAACTGGGTATTTAATACGATTAAATAAGTGTTTTAGGTTATTTTCCAATTGATGGGCTAATGTGCAAAAATGTAGGAATTTTGGGGCAAAAGTGCAATTTTTAAAAGTAGGATTATGTGCCCTTGTTTCTGCTGTTAGGGGCCGTAGAAAAGGGACCAGAAGACAATCATTTTGCAGTTTTGCGCCCTAGGGAGCAGAATTCAGGGCGGAATTTTGACGAAATCTTCCTACAAAATACTCAACTTACGGGAGCCATATCTCTCTCCTCAAAATGAACTAGGTTTTGTGCTATCTATGGTTGGAAAGCCCCAGAAGTCTTCTTTCAAACGGTTCTTAAAGAACGTGATTCCGATGTTTATGGAGAAAGTTATGCTCATTTTCGTAATGGTGCGCGCTGCTGGAAACCCACCCACGAAATGCCCAAATTTTCAGCCATTTATGAAGGGCATTCTTGTCCTTTCACCCCCATTTCAGCCCTAAGCCTCCTCCCACTATAAATATCCCATTTTCTTCCGTTTTTCAAAGAATCCCTGTTAGGTTTTTTGGTTTGTCTTGGCATATATTCCATATCAAAACGATGTTGTCTTGTAATGTTTAGTGGTCTAAGTTTAAAGATACAAGATGTTAAAGAAAGACTTGGTCACAACTCATGCAAGATGTCGGCTTCAAAGAGAAATGTGTTTTATCGGTCTACAAAGGTATATAAGACCTCATTTCTCTTACAAGGCTAGGCACACACACACATGACATTCATATGTGTCCTTGCATGGTTGAATAACATTTATATATCACTTTCACATACTTGGTAACGTATGCACATGCATTAGATTTAATTTGATAAACATTGTAATTTGCATGTTCTAAGACTATGTCTAGGAATTTGCATACGTGTGTGATTTTGTGTTATTTGTTTCCGTATTTTTTGTGTTGGACTTGAACATGATCTCTTATGATTCCTTATTGAGTCCCGGTCATTTCGGTTACTCATTCATTAGGTTTCGAGTCCAAACGATGTAGCTACACTACTTTTCGTTCTCATTCGTTGAGTTGTTTTCGTTGTCATATTCCAAGATAATTTATCAACCTTTTGTCTTCGTAGTCGTCATTGTACGTGAGGGAGTCACGATTCGTAATCCGAAGACGGATTCAAAATCAGAGTTAGGAGGCCCGGATACGACCGAAGAACGCGAGCATAGCGCGGGAGGAGCAATCGAGGCCAACGGCCAAGCTTGCTTGGCCATGTGTGGAGGCCGTGGGCCACACGGCCAGACTAGCTCTCTGGTCCCGTGTGGCACACAAACCCCACATGGCCGGGAGCTGATGTGGTGGCTTCTGGTTGGCCGAAATCATCATTTCTCTCTCTTCCTTTTAAATTTCCAAATTCCCTCCCATTCATTTTCAAGAAGAAAAAAGTTGAATCCCGCTAGAATTTTCTCTCCAATTTTTCTCATCTTCCAAATACCATAACTTTCTCATACGAACTTGAAATTGAGTGATTCAAGTTGGAGATTGTTCGTAATTGAGTCCTCTACCTTTTCCAAGTGATTTGGAAGCTGTTTGATCGACCTTTCCGGTGGTTGCATACAGAAAACCGAACCAGCTCGAGAATCCAAGGTAGTGTTCATATCTTTGGGATTTCTTCTTTTATAACCTTCAATTACCTTGGGGTTTCTTCTTCTATATGTATTTGTATGTATTGTAAATGCTATAGAGAAAGATAGCTTCATAATCAATCTTAATCAAAAGTCTAATTAGAGACTTATGTGAACTAGTTTCTTAGATTCTAGGTTTTTCACATGTTTGAGAGTTGTATTATGATTAGATTGATATCTAGGATTATTTGTGACTTGATTGAATTATTTTATGATTAGTAATCCTTGAAATGTGTTTTGATCCTTTGATTGATAAAATCTAGGATTAATTCATTTGTATGTGTTTTTAGAGACATCTAGGATTTAATTGATTTATCATTATATCCTTGCTCTAAATCTTTGGCTAGAATATTCATTGAATACATTTTATGATTCTAGCATTTTTGTATATGTTTGTAACATCTTGAATATGTGCTTCATGATTATGATTTATTCAAGTGTTATTTGTGTGAATGAAACTAGGAGCTTTTGTGTTAGGTGTTTTTCACATGCTCTAAGTTTAATTCATGTTTTTGGCATATGGATTACTTTACTTGTGTTCTCACATGTTTAGGTCTAGTTGTTCTATGGAATGTATTGATCATATGTTCTATGTTGAATTGATTGTTTGCATCATTTGCATTCACATGATCACACTAGGAAGTCCTTGTAAAAGACATGAAGTCTTGACTAGGACGAGGAGTTCGGATAGTCAAGCAATGAAGTCTTGGTTAGGATGTGAGGTCCGGATAAGCAAGCAAGAAGTCATAACTAGAGTCGGGAGGACTCGGATAGTCATGCATGGGAGGCTCCCTAGAGGCATGAGTGCCTTGGATAGGGAGTTTGCTTGTATATTGGTAGGCCTAGGCATATGGATAGACATAGACTCCAAAAGAGCGGGGTACATGGGATATGTATGCACTCTTGAGGAATTTCTAATCTACCATCGATGTTGGTTTTGTATATTGTCCAATATATGGTGGCTTCGCATCATTGAGGGATTTCGTACTTTCCAATAAGGTTGGGTAAACATAGACTCCAATAGGAAGTTGGTCAAGGTTGGTCACTTTTGAGGAATTTCTAATTTACCATCCAATATATATATATATATATATAGTACCCTAATGGTTGTATTTCAACCCATGGATGTTTCCTCCTTGGAGGTTTTACCACGTTAAAAAATCTCATGTGTCAATTCTTTCTATCCCTCTTTTATATATGTTTATGTGTATGTTTTAATCTTGTGGTACAATATTCACTTGTGATATATTTGGAAGCAAGATTGTGTAAAGTGTGATTTGTAATCAATATTCATTTTAATCATATTTGTATATACAATTCATTTGTGTAAATACAATTCTCTTATTCTTTGATTCTTTTGTATAGTTGTATTTAGATTGATATTTGTATATACATTGAACATTAATATTAATTCATGTATTCTTTGTTTTGGTTTTAATGTATTTCCTTCATTAGCAAGTTGTAGTAATTCTACTTAGTGGTGTTATACTATGAAGTTATTTTCCACCCATGGTCTTTCCTTTTCCTCTAGGGAGAAAAGTGAAAGTAGTGAGTCCATAGGCAGTGTGTCTTCGGTAATAGAAGAAGTTGGGTTTCTGTGTCTTCTCCTGAGAGTGTGCTAGGTCTTTGGTGGCTTCTAGAAGGTTGAGTGCGATACTACAGTGGAAGCTCGTGTCTCCTAGATCTAGACTGGATCTGGGGTTCTCGAATATTCCCTGTCTCCAACAAGCCCTATTTCCTTTATGAGGTTTCAATCGGAGATGGGAACAAAGGAGTTAGCTAGATTATGTGAGAATCTCTCCATCAAAGATGAATATAGTGAAATATACCGGGTTTCAGAGGGAGTAGAAAAAGAAGGAGTGGAGGATGTCGATCATTGTCTGGTAGGGAAGGTGTTGTCTGGGAAAAGAGTGAACCGAGAGGCGTTTAAGTCGGTGATTGAGCAATTGTAGAGTCCTTTCGGCAATGTTGAGATTGAAGTAGTTGGAGAAAACACCTTCATGTTCTATTTCAGTAATCCAGAGGATCGCAACCAGATTTGGCGGAGAGGGCCATGGCATTTCGATAGGAGCCTCATCGTCTTGGTTAAACCGGAAGGGACCGGAGACATTTCGCAACTGAGCTTTGATATAGCCGAATTTTGGGTCCAAATTCATGATATCCCAATCATGTGCATGAACAGGAGAATGGCAAAATGGTTAGCTGAACAGATTGGGAGGGTAATCGAGATTCCTATAGAGTCAAGGGAATGTTGGGGAAAATTTCTAAGAGTCAAAGTGTCAATTGATATTTCCAAGCCGCTAAAAAGATGGCTACGGCTGAAGCTTGACAAAACGGAGAATATTGTGGTTGTAGGTCTGAAATATGAAAGACTCTCAGAGTTTTGTTATGTGTGTGGAAGGATAGGACATGGTATCAATGAATGTACTGATGGAGAGGCGAAGAAGGAAGCCATTGAAGGTCTCATGGCTAAGTTTGGATCATGGCTGAGAGCGTCCTCAACAGAGAAGATTAGATTCAAATCCTCGTCTTAGGGAAGTGGAGGATCGTCGGTAAAGGAGAAGTCCTCAGAAGATAACAGGGAAGCAGGTCGAAAAGAGACTCAAACTATGGAGTTATCATCTGTGGCGTTACAGAAAGGAGGAATAGAGAGCTTCGCGACGGTAGCACCGAATGGGGGGGAGATGAAGCTTCTAGAAGCCCATCCGTCAGTGGAGAGAGTAGGGAATGGTGAGCAGACAAGATGTGTATTGATGGGCCTCTTAGTAGGTCGGCTGAGTTGGATAAAACAGAGGCCCAAGTGTTAAACGAGCCTTCAGATAGAGAGCCATTTAATTATTTGGGCCTAGTTACTATTGGGGATAAGTCCCAACTTGCAGATGCGAC
The DNA here is from genome assembly GCA_008009225.1 of Acer yangbiense. Taxonomy (NCBI): domain Eukaryota; kingdom Viridiplantae; phylum Streptophyta; class Magnoliopsida; order Sapindales; family Sapindaceae; genus Acer; species Acer yangbiense. The sequence goes on from CM017768.1 coordinate 11,609,008, forward strand.
CCTTAATAGTCTGAGTAAGGGGTCTGGTGATCAAGAAAAGGGGCAAGCTAACGAATTACAGGTTCAAGTTGGTTCTCAAGCAAAGGGGAAGAAATGGAAGAGAGCAGCTAGAAAAGGTCAGAGGAAAGTAATGGCTGGAATTGGAGCAAATCCCCTCCAACGAAAGCTGATTGTAAGTCGTTCCAGCTTGAAATCCCCAACAAGAAGTAGCTCTTCTTTCTCCCAGATCAAGTCTTCCTTGAAGTCGAATAGCGGTAAGAAGACGGAGAACCCAGGTTTAATTTCTCATGGGTCCCCCCAGAGACAGAGCAGTCCAACGAAACCGTACCAGGAAAGGGGTCTGTATGCAAGCAGTAAACGTAAGGTGAATTTTGAAATATTGGAGGAAGAGCGAGAATCCAAAAAAGGGAAAGCTACAGAGTTGGCGGCACCAACCTTGATTCTTGTTGAAACGGCGGAGCCTGCGGAGCAGGCCCGCCGAGAGCCATGATTTGCTTATGTTGGAACGTGCGGGGGGAACCCCTATACGTTCGTAGCCTTAAAAAGGCTGATAAGGAAGCACTCCCCAGAGTTGGTTTTTTTATCGGAAACTAAATTGGGAAGTAGTCGGGTTGGTTATATTAAAGTGGCGTTATGCTATGAGGGAGGTTTTGGAGTGGACTCCAATGGAAATAGTGGAGGCCTTCTTTTGTTATGGAGAGAAAACTGTAGAGTTACGGTCTTATCGTATTCGTCGAGTCATATTGATGCCAGAGTTCAGACAGAAGATGGGCTTCAATGGCGCTTCTCTAGGCTGTACGGCGATCCTAATCCGAGGAATAGAGAGTACTCATGGACTTTGATGAGACGTCTGCAAGAGATCGATCAGCTTCCGTGGGTTTACGCCGATGATTTTAACGAATTGCTGAGTATGAGTGAAAAATCGGGAGGCTCGGAAAAGCCTATCAATGATATCATCAACTTTAGACAAGCGGTTGATGACTGCGAACTCATCAATTTGGGTTTCTCAGGCCCGATGTATACATGGAATAATATAATAGAGGGGAAGAAGAATATTCAGGAGCATCTTGACAGAGTTTTAGCAAGCAACAGTTGGAGAGATATATACCAACACATTAAAGTTGAGCATTTGGGGTTCAACTCTTCTGACCATCGCCCTCTCCTGTTGGTCTGTGGGCCTATCATTCATGGAAAGAGGAAAACTAACAAAGATTTTAGGTTTGAAACTTTCTGGCTTAAGGAGGTTGATTGTGGTAATCTGGTGACGGAAGTATGGGGAAAGAATGGCCCAGCTAATTCGATAGGGGACCTACGGGTTAAACTAAATCGATGTGCAGAGCATCTGGCAAACTGGAGTAAGAATAGGTTTGGAAACTTCAGAAGGAAAGTTGAAGCGAAGAATAGGGAGATTGAAAGTCTTTATATGAGAAGCAGAGAGGAAGGAGTTATGCAGAAAATAAAATCTATGGAATCAGAGGTTGAAAATCTGATTGAGAAAGAGGAGTTATATTGGAAACAGAGATCTAGGGCAGACTGGCTTTGTGCAGGGGATCGGAATACCAAGTTTTTTCACGCCAAAGCATCAGCTAGACGGAGGAAAAATAGCATTGCTTCGCTTATGGATATGGGAGGAACTGTTCAGGAATCGGAAGACGGTATGTCCTATGTGGTGTCAAAGTACTTCTCCAATTTATTCAGATCTTCCAATCCCTCCATTGATGTTATCAGGAGAGAATCAAAGACCATCAAGACCAGGCTGAGTGAGGACATGATTCTGGACATGATTCTGGACATCAGTAGGGAGTTTACGGAACCAGAAATCAAGTCAGCTCTTTTTAGTATGGGACCTACCAAAGCTCCGGGTCCAGACGGGTTCCAGGCAATATTTTTCTAGAAGTTCTGGAATGTCATAGGTCATTATGTTGTTAGAGTTTGCTTACAAGTGTTAAAGGGCGAAGCTTCGATCAGAGATTTTAATAGTAGAAATGTTGTTCTAATCCCGAAGGTCTGAAATCCTGCTTCACTGAAAGATTTTCGTCCAATCTCCCTCTGTAGCGTGTTGTACAAGATAATATCGAAAGTCTTGGCTAATATAATCAAGCAGTACCTACCAAGTCTAATTTCGAACCACCAATCAGCTTTTGTGCCTTGAAGGCAAATATTTGACAATGTGATAACAGCTTTTGAGACTTTACACTCCATTGCTCGCAGGAAGAAGGGGAAAAAAGGCGCGATGGCCATTAAGCTGGATATGAGCAAGGCATATAACCGAGTTGAGTGGCAGTTCCTCTATGAAGTTCTGGTAAACATGAAGTTTTCGACCAACTGGGTAAACCTGATCATGGACTGTGTCAGTACATCTCGCCTCTCTTTCCTTCTCAATGGACAGGTTGCTTGTACACTAAATCCTACTCGTGGCCTAAGACAAGGGTGCCCACTTTCTCCCTACCTTTTTCTGCTATGCGCTGAGGCTCTTTCGAGTATGATTAGAAGTTCAGAAAAGAATGGAAGATTGCTGGGTTTGAGGTGTGGAAGGGGAAGTCCTCTCATTAGTCATCTGTTGTTCGCAGATGATAGTATATTATTTTGTAAAGCTTCTAAACAAAGTTGCTCCTGGATTCGTAATATACTGAGTTTGTATGAGCAAGCATCAGGCCAACAAGTTAATTATCATAAATCCCTGGTCACTTTCAGTCCTAACGTGGACGGGAATGTTAAGGTGGAAGTGTTGGCTGTCTTGGGGATTGACTATAGTAGCTCTCAGGACAAATATCTGGGACTACCTTCATTGATTGGCAAGAATAAGAGGACGTTGTTTGGTGAAATAAGAGAAAGGCTGTGGAAGAAATTGAGAGGGTGGAAAAGCAACCAATTTTCCTTTGGTGGGAAGAAGATCCTGATTAAGGCTGTTGCTCAAGCAATTTCGGCCTACGCTATGAGCGTTTTCAGGGTGCCAGTTAGTCTTGTTAAGGAGCTCTCAGCAATGGTTTCGAAATTTTGGTGGGGAACGCACGAGGGAAGACGAAGGATTAGTTGGGTAAAGTGGGATCGAATGTGTTTGCCAAAGTGCTTGGATGGGATGGGCTTTAGAGACTTAGTCTCCTTTAACCAGGCTCTCTTAGCTAAAAAAGCATGGGGAATTTTGAGGAATCTCGAATCCTTAGCAGCTCAAGTGCTACGAGCTAAATATTTTAAAAGCCTCGGATTTTTGGATGCTACTCTTAAGGAAGGATGCTCCCACCTCTGGCGCAGCATCCTTTGGGGAAGGGAATTATTGTTAAAAGGTCTTCGTTGGAGAATTGGCGATGGGAACTCTATTAGGGTATTCAAGGACCAATGGATCCTGCGGCCAAGTACCTTTAAGCCTATCTCTCTGGACCCAGGAATAGATCTTCGTGTTGCCGATCTCCTTGATCAGAATCACTTGGGATGGGATCACTTCAAATTAAATCAGTTCTTACTTCCGATTGACAGAGCAGCAATCTTATCCATTCCGGTGAGTAAGACTGGTGGTGCAGACTTCCCTTCGTGGCATTTTGATAGGAAGGGGCTATATACAGTTAAAAGTGGCTATAGGCTGGCCATCCAAGAGAAAATAAGAGAAAACTCCTCCAATTCAGCCCTGTCTCGAAAATGGTGGAGTACCCTGTGGAGTTTGAATGTCCCTCCCAAAGTACGCATCTTCACTTGGAGGATCTATGCCGATGATGTTCCCTCCTTAACTAACCTCTTGAAACGTAAAGTTCTAGTCAACCCTATTTGCTCCGGGTGTAACTCTACAATGGAAAATATTGAACATGCCCTATTCTGGTGTAGAGATTCTAGGAAAATCTGGGGTCAGACTAGGTTTAATGGTTTCTTTGTCATCCCTTCTCATCTTCCTGTGCTGGATATTTTAATGCTTGTCTCTCAGCAATTCTCTAGGGAGGAGCTTGCTCTCTTTTGTATGCTGACTTGGGCTATCTGGGACAGGAGGAATGCTTTTTTCAACTCTGGTAAATGTCCGTCGGAAGAACAGGTGGTGATTAAGGCTGAGAGCCTTCTTTCTGAATTTTAGAATTCCTCGTTTGCCCTTACTTCAGTGGGGGTGCCTCCGCTGAGACCCCCCCTCTGTGGTGATTGGTTGCCTCCTCCTTCGGGACGTCTGAAGTTGAAAACAGCATTCATTCTTCACAAGTCCTCCAGATGCATTGGTGTGGGTTCGGCTATCAGAGATAACAAGGGGAAGGTACTTGTTGCTCAAGCTAGGAAGATCTATGGGATGTTTGATAAGGTAACTGGGGATTTTTTGGCCCTTAGAAAGGGTCTTCTGCTCGCAAATTTTTTTGAGTTACCTATTATGATTATAGAGTTTGATTGCCCTCCGATTGTCTCTATTCTGAATTTGGTTCATAATTATTTGGGAGATGCCTCCTTCTTAGTCAATGATGTCAATGTCCTTATGTTGGCTTTGGGTGTTAGTCTTTGCCAAGCTTCTTCCCAGTTGGGAAATTCCTTGGCCCGTAACCTTGCAAAGGCGGCCTTGTCCTCTTGTAAAGAACAATTCTGGTTGGATACCAGTCCTCCTTGTAATTTTTTTCTAATTCAATCACTTTCTTTCAAAAAAAAAATTCTTCTTAGTGTACTTACATTGTAATATTCAAAGTACAACTTGTGGTATTTGATCTTAATTGAATATCTTGTATATGAGATACATTGTTTGTTGGTATTTGTTTTGGTTTTAATGTATTTCCTTCATTAGCAAGTTGTAGTAATTCTACTTAGTGTACTTACATTGTAATATTCAAAGTACAACTTGTGGTATTTGATCTTAATTGAATATCTTGTATATGAGATACATTGTTTGTTGGTATATGTTTTGTAGACTAAGGGTGGTGAATTGAGCATACATGTGTTAATTGTTTTCTCATAACAATCATGTTTAAGGTTAATTTGCATGCTCACCAAGGTTTTGACATAAATCATGAAAGAGTTTTTAAAACTAGTGTGTCAACTTATTCACCCCCCCTCTAGGTTGTTTAATATAACCTTATAGGTATTTTCAATCCCTTCACTCCATCTCTCTCTCTTCCACCCCACACCCTCTTTCTTCCATTTTCTTCATCTTTTTCACCTTCTCTACCAAATAAGTGAGAGATCTAAGCTCACATGGAGGTTCTTCCTCCATGGGAGCTAACCACACACCTCCACCACCATTTCACACTTTATTCATCCATCTTAGGGCAGTTTGTAAGGAAATATGAGTGGTTTTCAGACCAAATCCGAGCTAGAAAAGCTAAGAGAATATTTGGAGGGTTTGTCTTCAAGGGTTTGCTTTTATTTACTCATTTCTTTGTATTTATTGCTTATTTGATGTGTAACCTCAATTTGGGGAATATTGTAAACCTACACATGTGTAATATATGTATATTTGTGCTTAAATTTATTTGGGTTTTGTTTTACTCTTTGTTAATTGCATGAATTAAGCTCTAATTGCATGAATTAAGCTCTAATTGCAATATCCATGTGTGTAAAGGTTTGAAATTGACATGTGCCCATGATTGAGATTGGGATTAGGAGTAGAGTAATTTAATGTAGGAGTAATGTAATTTAGCATCCCATGATTGTTGATTGATTGATGGATGACCAAAATGTTATGTTTAGAGTAATTGGAGTGTCAGAGATTTAGTTCCAAAGAGTGGAAAAGGTTTAAGTTTAGGCATTTAGTTACTAAATTGGCCTTGGTTCAAATCCTTGTACTTAATGGGTCTTTTTAAGACACAATTATCTATCATTGGCTGGATTGGGTAATAAATTGATTTAGGGATAATTCCCAAATCAAGAGGATGAACCCTGAACCTAGATTGAATATCCTTAATGTATAATAACCAACTTATTGCACATTGTTGTTTGGTAAACTTGTTTCCCATGTCTCGCCATCCTAGGGAGATTGATAAAACCGAATCTGTATCTAGAGTAAAGACAAACTGAATTCCTCTTGTGCTTGTGTAGTTATATGGATATTTTGAATGCTTAAAGCCTTTACTTGATTGATCACCTTGTAATTGATTTATGGTTGAATGCTATGGACTAAGAGGAGACGTATTTAACATGCTCAGATAAATATTCACTATATATGACTAGAAAGTGAGAGATACACTACGCTAGCATATAGGGTTCTTGTGTGTGTTCCAACATTCTTAATAGATTCATGCATGTTTTGTGTGTATGGATGTAATCTCTAAGATATCGAGAAAGATTAGAGATTAATTTAGGGAATACGAACCTATAACATATACTTGCACATTTGAGGGACAAAGTGAGTCTAGTGCTTAATTAGGTAGATTGCTACGGTTAAGTCATTTCCTTAGTGTAACCACATTTCATGCCATCTCTCTATTCCATCATATCCATGTAAATATTATAGTAGTTGATTGATTTATTTATATTATTATTTACTTTTTTGCAAACGCAATACACGAGTTTTTTTGGAGTGTTGTAATAATAGCTAGAACCGCTGTTGTGCTAGTCTCTGTGACTCGCGCGCTAGCGATGTCGAACTTAAATATTCATCTTTTGATCGACACCGCAACGACGTGTCGTCAAATAGCATGCGTCATATGCTGACAACAAATGAACAGTTGATATTTTGCTTCAAGGATTTTGACCGTCATGACAAGCCAATGATAAAGTTCAAACTAGTTTTGGTCCCTAATGATATGGAATTCCCAGTTGACTTGCTTGGTTGGAGGGAATAAGACAATGCTGAAAGTGTTTTGACACCAATAGTTAACGAACCAATTAAAGATACAGCAATGGAACACCTTGGTGATGAACCAGTTGAAGATGCAGTAAGTGATGGGAGTGAAGTTGACAATAACTACGAGGTTGATGACGAGTCGGAGGATGACTCAGATGTTAGTTTGGTTAAAGAAGATCGCGAAGTAGATTCTGGTAACAATGATCGTTGTGATCTTGAGGGTGACGAAACATTTGTAATATCGTTCTTCGACGAAGAAAATGGGTTGACTAGAGCTGCTAGATATTGTCATGATAATCAATGGGCCTCAAATCCTAATGAGAAGATTGCATTTGAAGATGTGCAGACTATTGGGAGCGCGGAGATGACTCATGTTGTTATTAAGATGTATGCCATCCAATAGGGATTTACTTTGAAGAAAATCAAGAATGACAAGTATATGTATACAGTGGTTTGCAAGAATGATGCATGTGATTGAGATTATATTCATCATGTCTTACAGATGGGGTGACATTCATGATTAAGAGTGTTCAGGGAAGCCACTCGATGTGCCTAAGGATGGCTGAAAACAAAGAAGCTACATCACTGTGGGTTGCATCGGTTCTTAGGTCCTTCATTCATTCAAACCTGATCGGTAAAGCAAAATTATTCAAAAATGAATTGCAAGATAGATTTGCAGTTAAGGTTGATAGCCATACAATTTATAGGGCAAAGAAGATTATGATGGAGACTTTAAAGTCCAATCACACTAAGGTGTATGCGAAGCTTAAGATGTATGGAAATGTACTACGTGTAATGAATGTTGGGTTTGATATGTTTGTAGCAATGAATCCTAATGTGGTTTCAGATAATCCGACCTTTTTTAGATTCTACCTTAATTTCAATGCTTGTAAAACAGGTTTTTTGAATGGTTGTCGCCCTTTGATAGGTGTTAATTGGTGTCATTTGACTGGGCAATTTGGGGGAGTGTTGTTATCAGCTACTGCTCTAGATTAGGATAGTTGTATAGTTCCAATTTCTCTGTGTATTTGTGAGTCTGAAACCTCTGAGACACGATTTTTGAGGATGCTATGTGAGTCTTTGGGATGGGAAGACGGTAGACCCATATGCTTCATGAGTGAAAGATAAAAAGGGGGTCTAACAACCTTAGATAAGAAGTGGCCAGAAGCATCGAATATGTATTGTTTCAAACATATCATTGCAAACTTCACAACGAGCTTTAAGAACCACAAGATCAATGGGAAGCTATGGCATGCAGCTAGAGTTGCCAACCATGGTTGCTTTAATGAAACTATGGCTTCAATTAGGTCAGAAAATGCCATGGCTGTCGACTGGATGATGTTAGAGCCGGTTGAAAAATGGTCCAGACATGGTTTTGACCCGAACATCAAATTCGATCACATCACTAGCTAACAACATATTGAAATGTTTTAATAGTTGGATAAAAGATGAAAAGGACAAACCCGTACTTCAACTATTAGAGCATTTGTGAAGAAAAATTATGGTGAGGTTCTGTGAAAAACGAGATGAAGTGGAAAAGTTAAATGATTCCATTACACCATACATAAGGGAAATGTTGGTTCTGAATGAAAAAGAGGCAAGGAAGCTGCAAGTTATTCATGGTCGATCAGAGTGATATAAGATAGTTGAGAAATATGGTAAGAATTTTATAGTCAACGTTATCGATGGGACATGTGATTGTAGGATGTGGTAGATCAGTGGGTTGCTATATATGCATGCTATTGTTGTGTTTATGTATAAAAGAGAGTTTGGTCAAGATCATGTTCATTGATATGCATACGAAAAGACATATGATGGTAACATCGTAACATCAACCCAATACTAGATGAATCCAGGTGGCCTGAATACCAATATGAGATTATTGAACTGCCTGTGAAAAGAACAAAGGTGGGCAAGCCTGAGAAGAACAGAATAAGGGCAACTGATGAGCCGCGTGCAACATTCTCCAAATGATGTTCCATATGTCAAGGAATTTGACACAACAATTGGACCTGTCCAAATAAGGTAAAAAACTTCAGCTTTAGTCAATAACTTAATTTTTTTTTCTTTCTTTGAAAAATAATTTCTTACACATAATATAGAAAAAGGGTAAAGAATCAACCTCAAAAAGGAAAAAAAAAAAAGACTTCTAAAAAAGTAACCAATGCATCGGCTGGCACATCTTACAAGTATTATATTTTAGTTGAATTAATACCAGTACATGTATATTTATGTTTTAATAAAATGTTATTTAATTAAATATTAAAATATTATTGGGTTCCGACACATGTTAGCTATGGTAATACTGCAAATAAGCAATTTTCAGCTTCAAATAGGTAAATCTTATAGTTTACTCTTTCTAAGTAGGTTGCTGCATGATAAGGTATATACTGACTATTGAAATCAATTATTGCAGGGCTCAGTCCAATGAATGTAGCACAAGCACAGTTCCACCAACACATGTGGCTGATGTTTGCTCACAAATAGGTTCACATCCCAAACCTTGAAGGGATTTTTCTTAATATTTTGTGCCAAGGTTGCTTGAAAACACTGTTGGTGACATCTTTTTGTGTTAGATTTGGTAAAAATCTAATTATGTGTTTTTGTGGCTGATGTTTTTGTGTTTTTGTGTTGTCAAAATCTAATTATGTCGGGTTAATGTATTAGGATGTTGTTAAATTTTATTATTTTGGTTGGTTGGTGGTTTATTTGGTTTTAGTGACTATAATGGATTTTACTTAATATTTTGTTGGTTGGTTGCTTGATTGAAAAAAATGTTGTTCTACTTGCTAGCCATTAGTTAAAGAAAAATGTTTGTATTATCCGTATTGTCGTGGCAGTATTCTTGTTAAGTGGGGAGTGAGAAGAAATTTAGTATTTTATTTATCATTACTTGCAAATGCTACATGCTATTTCATGCATGAAACTCATTTATTACATGTATGAGTCATACCAATGTGTATGGCCAGTAACACATAGTGAAATATAGTAATGACTTTCAACCAAGCCAAACTCTCTTGCAATTTCTCATAGTTTGCAATCATCATATCAACCTATGTGTTGTCATATGAAAATTTTGATTCTGCACATGTTTTGGGAACATTAGATGATACAAATTCCACTATAATTTTGCATTCTTTATTATTAGGAGACCACCACTTGAAATATTTGCATGCATTGCAACTGAAAAATAGTCTATTACGATTCTTGCTCGTCACGGAGACCCATAATGTTGCTTTCTTTCCATTCCCACAGCTGCATAATCTATTTTTCACCTTAATCCATCTAGCATTTGCATTCGTGAAGCTTGACGTGGATGCCATAATTTGTTGATATTTTATTGAAAAAAAAGAAGAAGATATTTTGGCTTTGTTAAACTTAGAACACTAAAAAAAAAATGAATTCAAAAAATTTTGATGTATGGAGAGAAGAATAAAGAAAATAAGATGAAGAAGGGGATTGGTAATGAAAAATTGGAGTAGAAGGAGATGGCATCAACTCTTAAATATTGATATTTGTGATCGTTGTTCAACTTTTAATTGAATAAAAACAAGGATAAAAGCGTCGTTTCACAAGTCAATTAAAAGTCAACTTAAACCTATTGTGTTAACAGGAATATTATGCATTTTTAATTGAATTCCATTCAAGGGTAAAATTGTAAAACAATAAGTTATTTAGAGCATTTGTGTCTTAACAGTCTCAAGTCAAATTGTAATTGTTAGAATTTTGTAATGGGCAAAACACTACTTTTACGTTGTCAAACAGAACCCATGGGTAAAATAGTCATTTTATTTTTTTTGTGAGGGTTGATTGTTAAAAATCTAGTCTAAATGACCAAATTGATAGGTTTTTAAAAATTAATGTTGCTTTCTTCCCATTCCCTTATTTTTAGGGGCTGCCCGGTACCTATTTTAACAGCAATTTTCATTTTTAATTTTTAAAAACATTTTAAAATACCGATTCGGTACTTGTCTTTTTAGAAGCAATTCAAAAAAATATAAAATAAAATAAATTATTTTTTACTTTAACGTGTTACATTGAAAAACACTAGTTTTTCTTGAATTAATTTTTGTTTTCCATGTGAAGTGGGCCCCATATCTTTAAATAAGTGGACCATGTATCATTAACATATATTTTATTTTAATAAAACCTTTTTTTCCTCCGCCTTCTTTCATCTTCTTTGTCTTCTCCATTCTTCTTCTTCTTCCTTCTTTCTTCTTTCTTCTTCTTTCTTCTTCCTACCTTCTTTCGTCTTCAAATAAAATAAAATAAAATAAACACGGATTTTTTTTTACTCTTCTTCAAATTGAAAAAAAAAATGCAGATTTTTTTTTTTTTTTTTTTAATATTTTACTTTTTCTTCTCCTTCTACTTCTACTTCGAGTAAGATATTTAGATGGAGAATTTGGTCGAATAGGTTGCGTGCATAATGAATGTTTGGGATTTAAAGGAACTAATGAGGATTTGTTAATTTGTTATGGTCGATCTATGATGTCATTGCAGAATATTGCACTTTTTTATATTCTATTATATTATTTCTTAATATAATAATATATTATTAATTATTTAATAATGAAATTTATTTTAACTTATTTAGTTGTCATTACAGTGTTGATATTACATAATTTTTAGGGTGAAATTCATTTTCGTCCCTCTAGTTTGACCTAATTATAGGTGTGCACGGTTCGGTTCGGTTTTGGGCAAAACCGAATTGAACCAAAAATATTTCGGTTCACCCAAAAATGAACCGATTTAAACCGAATAAGAAATGGAAACCAAACTGAACTGAACTGAACTGATTTTAATCGGTTCGGTTCGGTTCATTTTGGTTTTGGGCCTAATGGGCCTAATGGGCTTGATGAGCTAAATGAGTAATTATTAGGCAGTGTTTGTTTGACGGGATTGGACTGGGACTGGACTATTTTTAGTCCAATCCCATGTTTGGTGAGTGTAGGCAGCTGGGATTATTTTTATCCCAAAATCACTTTTATCCCGCCTGAGAAGGATAAAATAATCCCCTCCAAATCAACGGGATTATTTTATCCCTCGTTAATTCATCTCTTTCACCAGCCAACTCCAAGATTCATCTCCTTCACCAATCACCAGCCAACTCCATCATCAACAACAAAATAATTTTGTTCCACCCACCAATCATCAACCACAAACGAATTTTTTTTTTGAAAAACAATCCAACCCCCTTGCAGAATCATCCCATCCATATGGAAATCAAACAAAGACATCAAAATCCACACCCAGTTCATACCATAATCAAAACAAAACCAAAAAAAAATCTGGAAAATCTAAAAAATGTGGGAAAAAAATTATGGAAAAATAATCTATTGGTGTGTTTTTTCCTTCACAACAAAACCAGATCCAGATCCAACACCCAACATATATTTTCAATACAAAAAAGTTTGCCGATCTATTCAAAAAAGAAAAGAAAAAGAAATAAAAGAAACCAGGACTTGTAGCTCCAACTCCATGACTGCCCAGGACTTGTAGGCCTCCACCTCAAAGAGATTCATGAGGTCTTCGAGGTAGAGCAGCTGCGTGTTTGATCAAGTGTTGGTGGATTTGATTTTGGTTGTGTGTAAAGGAAGAGAGAACAAAGAAATCAGAGAAAGAAAAGCAAGAAGAGAGAAGAAAATGAGAGAGATCATGGATTGATTTGGATGTGTATTGATTGTTGTGATAGTGGATTCGGTTGGTGAATGGTGGGTGTGGATTAATTTTTTTTTATTTTTTTTTATAGATAAATTTTTTATTTTGTCCAATCCCATCACCTACCCAAACATAGGATTTGATTATTTTTAATCCAATCCCATATTGCACCAAACATGGGAAACACTATAATTAATCCAATCCAATCCAATCTAATCCCATCCCATGTCTTAAAAATAGTCCAATCCTATCCCGCGCAACAAACGCATCCTTAATATTTTTAAATATGGTGGGCTGTTGGATTCTAATTATGGGCCAAAGTTTCATAAATTTTAATAGCCTAAGCCCAAGAAAACCCAAATCAAACCTAACTAATAATATTTAATTTATAATTCATTAAAACAAATCACAAATTGAATACAATAAATTCAATTTTCAAAGACATACACAAGTTTAATACAGACATACAGTTAAAATTTCAAAGATAAAACCTCTAAATCACAAATCTAAACTCCAAATCAAAATTACAATCCAAATTCAAATTCCAAATCAAAATTACAACTAAAATAAAAACTCTAAATCACTTAATTAGTAACAGTAGTCAAATAACACCAAACAAGAAATGCAATAATGACAGTAAAATAATTCCAACTTCCTGCATTCATAAATGAAACATTGATGTTAGAAGGCTGCAAGGCTATTGCCATCAATACCAAAAAAAAATTATAATGAAAAATTATGCATATACAAACAATTAAAGACTTACCTTCATGACTTCATTAATCATCATCCTTAATTTGTATCCTCCGTAGAAACATTTGCCACTCCACTTTCATACTCTATGATAAGATTAAGACAAAAAAATAAAATAAATAAATAAACAATAAACTTACATGGTAATGAATAACATTCACAAATCACAACAAAAAAAAAAAAAAAAGTCTAATATACATTATGAGTAGATATATTATACTGATATACTGATATATTATTTGAGCATATCCCATCGCCTATGCCACCTCCTCTCCAAGCCTCTCCCGACCACTAATCTCACATTACAGATAAAGCATTCTGGTCTGTAGGTCACTGATAATCCACTTTTGGAGAATTTATGGTCTACAAATACTTTCATGCACAAAAACAATATAAACAAGTAAACAACTATGATGATTCAGATGTTGACACTTCTCTTCATCTATATTTTTTTCTTACAATTTCCTAGCAGAAGGAAGGTACAATGTTAGTTCATCACTTGCTCTCGTGTTCTTATCATGTTCTCAATGTTATCCCTTATTTATAATTTTTTTTTGGTATTGATGTCAGTAACTAATTGTTTGAACATATCAACATACATTCTTAACTAACTAATTACTAATTACATATAAATTAATCAAGCTTACAATCAGATCAGCAGTAGAAATTGAAATTAGATAATAAACCTAGCTAATAGTTCAATCCTAACCAATTAACCAAACACCCTAGAAAACAGAAACAAAAACAAAATAGAGTTGAAATTAAAGAGAGACCAATGCTAACCTTTGTTAACCAAATCAAGAAAGAAAAGCAGATCGGGTGAGTTGAAGAAGAAGCAGATCTGTGAAGCTTTGGTTGGAGAAAAAGAATAGTAGATCGGACGAGAAGACAACAAGAAAATTAGAAAAAGAAGAAGAGAAAGTGACAAACCTTGGGTAGAAGAGAGTCGATCGATGTTGAGCAGATCGATGTTGGGCAGAAGAGAGTCGATGTTGATCGATGTTTGGGAGACGAGAGCAGATCGACGTTGGGTAGAAGAGAGCAGATCGAGGTTGGGCAGAAAAGGTTAGGGTTGTTGATCGATGTTGAGCAGGCGTGTAGGCATAGAAACTAGAGAGAAATAAGTGGAAGAGAAAGAATTATGAAAGGTTAGGGTTTTTTTTATATTTTATTTTTAATATAGGTGGTTTAATCGGTTCAAACCGGTTTTGGTTTTCCAAAACCGGTTTGAACCGAAAACTTTTCGGTTTTTAATTTTTTAAACCGGTTTAAACCGAATTGATCCTATAAACCGAACCGAACACCCTTTTTTCGGTTTGGTTTGGTTTGGTTCGGTTCGGTTCGGTTCGGTTCGGTTCTGAACTTTGTGCCCACCCATAGACCTAATAGCCAAATTGGTCCCTCGGTTTTCAGTATTATGTTGACAGGTCCCTCTAGTTTCTAAAAATCTGTATTTTGGTCCCTATCGTCCAATTCCGTTAGGGTTTTCAAAGATTTCGTCAGTGTTGAGAGGGTAAAATGGTAACTTACATAATTAATAATTGAAAAATAAAAAAAAAAACAATTAAAAATTTGATTTAAAACTAAATAATGATAATAATAAAATACTAACCTAAATTAAACACCCAAATCGTATTTCCCATCATCTTCTCCACCATCATATCTCCCACACCCAAAATCCTAGCCACCTCTCATCTTCTTTTTGAACACCCAAACCTTAAAAGATTTCTCTCTCCTCACCATCGATGATCTCTCTCTCTCTCTCTCTCTCTCTCTCTCTCACTTATTCAATTTCGTGGGTAAGTTTTCTAGATTCAGGAAACAAATATTAAGCTTACAAATTATTATCATTCAAGTCTCTCTCTCTCTCTCTATGTTTAATTCTTAGGGGTTGGAAATTTGATTCTTTTCCTACAAACAAAATCTTGAATTGAAACGTTAAGGTTTTTGTCTTAAGTTGCTCGGTGGTCATGGCGGCAACAATGGTGAGCTCAGCCGGAGGTTTACTTGCAATGATGAATGAAACCCATCCCATGTTGGTTTCTTGTTTTTGACTGCTTCTCTCTTCCATTGTCTTCAACTTCTCTCTTTCTTTGTGTGATTTCTTGTTTTCGATTTGCTTGGTTTCTGGGAAAGTAAAATTTGAATCTTTATGGGTTTAATGATGTTTAAGGTGGGCGAGATAAGATCTGTTAATCTATAATCTTCATCTCATCAAAGATGGAACAGCCGTAGATAGAGATGGAACATCACTAAATTTTGTCCAGATAGAAGATGGACCAGCAGCCGGAGATGATTCATAGTTGGTTTTGTAAATTTTGATTTTGGTTTCTTTCTTCTTCTTTTTTGTGAAAAAAATATATAAATAAATAAACCCATAAATTGTTGGCGTGTGTGTTTGGTGGATGATCAAACGATTTTCATACCCATTTAAGGTCCCCATTTCCTAACTTTTGTGCTTATTTTCGAGCGTGAATTTGTATATAATGCGTTTTGTGAGCCTTGTATAGATTATATACCTTAAAATAAGGTGTTTGAGCTCAATTGAAGAGTTTCGGAGGTTAAATGGCTGAAATTGGAAATCTTTGTGCAGAACATTCAACTTTCAGAGGCCATATCTCCCTCCTTATATTGAACTGCATTTCATGTAACCTATTTCTAGAAAGCCCAGGATGTCTACTTTCCAACACGTTTTACCGATTGTGATTTCGAATTCTCTAGGGAAAGTTATGACTATTTTCGTAACGATGCGCGAAGCTGAAAAAAAAAGAGCGACCTCAGGGCCACCTCAACCAAGGTCGCCCCAAGGTCGCTTTCCTCCTGGGTCTGCAACTCATTTTTCGACCAGAGAGCCTCCAGGTCGCCCCAATGTCGCCTTTTTACCTAGAAAATGTTAAATTTTAGGAATTTACCTCCTTGCCCCCTGACCTAATTCATTCCCCTATATAACCCTTTGATATTTTATGACCTAACCAATCATCTCCTACCCAAGAATATTCACATAACTATCATCTTGACATATTCCTCTTACATCACCATTACCTTCCTAAAATCCAACACATCCACCACATATTTTGACCATATCCATCATCATTTCTTGTTTTTGGGCAATAGAGAATTGGACCATATCCATCATCACTTCTTGTTTTTGGGCAACAGAGAATTGAAGAAGATCGAAGGAGAATAAGAGCAAAAGAAGAAGAGAAAGCTCTCCACATAGTTTTCTCTATAACTCTTTCTCTTTCATTTTCATTATAGAGCCATGTATTTATTTGATTATATATGTTGTATGACTTATTATTGTAGTATGAGCTAAATTTCTAGTGCTAGGACTTGATGAAACCCAACCCTTGACTTTATATATATAGACCACTAATTTATCCATTGTGTGCTTGTGGTTTGTAAGGATGTTTTTGACTTTATAGGAGTGTCCTCTATGCATGTCTAGTAAGGTTTGACCTACCGAGGCTAGCGTATAAGGCTTTTTTGAGTGTGCCAAGGTTCTTAATGAATTCATATATGTATTCTGAGGTAATCAAGAGATAGGCTGGGGTGTGTTTGGGTGTGATCTCTATAACTCGACTGAGAGTAGAGGTTATTATCAGGTACACGAGTCTACAAATTACACATGAACAAATTGGGTATGCAAGTGAGTCTAGAGGTTAATTAGGAGAGGGTGAGGTGGCTAGTCTTAGCATAAGTTTTCTTATTATTGCATCTAATTTCATCGTTTGTCATTATTTTACCATCTTGGTTTCAAACCATTTGAGTAGTATAATTTAGCTTATTTGTAGAATTCAAATATGAAAACCATCTTTTATTGATTGTTTGAATAGCAATTTGGTTAATCGATTTCGGTAATCAATCACTCAGTCTTCGTGGGAACGAACCTTACTTGTTAATGTACTACATTCCCGACCTTGTACGATTGTGAGTGTCACTTTAGGAGTGGTCGGTGGAAGCAAGAGAACAGGATCATGCCAGATGGTGTCAATGCTAAGCTCCTTGGATGCCATGGAAGATTGGCTAATCGTCAACATGGAAGAGCTTTCCTGGAAGCTGTATCATCAACTTGAAGAATTTCGCTTCTCCTAGATGGTAGAAACATTTAACTCTACTTCTAGATTTTGATAGTCCAATTTCGTAATTTTTGTTAGTTGAATCGGATTTTCTTCAGTTCATCATGCTTTTCTGGTGGTTAAAAATATGAGACATGTCTTCGATTTTGCAATTTTGGTAATGAATTTTTGCTATTTGAACCCCTTTTGAATTATTGTTAAAAAAAGTATGTGTTTGGTGGATTTGATAAGAACTTGGATTATTGAGAACAGTGTTTTGTTTTTGTTTTGCTATGTATTTTGTGGATTATTGAATGAGATTTGTGGATTTTGTGAAGAATGATGAACTGGGTTTGTAAAGATTAAGGGTGATCTGGGATCATCGATGTTCATCCTTTTTTTTTTTTTTAAATTATGTGATCACTATCAATGTTCATCTTCGTTTTTCTTTTTTAATTTTCGTTTTTTAGTTTGATCTTCTTCTTTTTAATTCTGGGAAAGAAATAATTCTGGGTTGATGTTGATGATAGTTAGGTTTAATTAACTAATTTATTTATTTAAAATTATAAATTAGAGATGAAATTTATCATTCATGTTTAAAACAAAAATCAGGGGCAGCAGGGTCACTTGACTCTCTGTCCATGTCAGATTTCACTTGTTCAATGGAAATTGTGACAGAAGGACCAAACAAGATAATTCTAAAAATCGGAGGACCATATTGGCTATTAGGTCAAACTAGAGAGACGAAAATGAATTTCACCCTAATTTTTATATTTTCAAATAATCTACTAGAGGCGTTTTTAGTGTTTTTATTTCCAGAATATTGTTTTCCGTTTTTGCCACCGGAAGCGTTTTCAGATTTCGAAATTGAAAATAAAAGTGGTGTTTTCATTTTCATTTTTGTTTCAGAAAAACAACAAATGAAAAACGTTTATGGGATACTCCCTTAATGATCTGTTTGGTAGGGAGGAAATAAAATAGGAATGATAGAAATATTTGAAGGGATATAAAACAGGAGGGAAAGAAAAAAAAAATGACTTTCCTTTGAGCTGTTTGGTAAACAGGGAGGAAAGAAAATATTTTTTTATCAATTTTACTATTTTACCCTTATATTATATTTTATATATTAAAAAAAATGGACAAAATTGTAATTTTAAGTTAAACAAAAAAACAAGCTTTTTTTCCCTCCCATTTCCTCCCACTTGTGGGAGGATTAAAATTGGTGGGTCTCACCTACAAATCTTTCCTCTCATTTTCCCCTTCTTTCCCCTTTTCTTTCCATACCAAACACATATTTCCCATTTTCTTCTCCCTTTTCCCTCCATCCTTTTCTTTCCTCTCCCTTTTCCTCCCTACCAAACACACCCTAAAAGTTTTCATTTTTTCAAACCATTGGATGAGCTTTTATTTCATCCAATGATTGTTGATAT
Organism: Acer yangbiense; assembly: GCA_008009225.1. Taxonomy (NCBI): domain Eukaryota; kingdom Viridiplantae; phylum Streptophyta; class Magnoliopsida; order Sapindales; family Sapindaceae; genus Acer; species Acer yangbiense. Next base: position 11,627,649 of record CM017768.1, read on the forward strand.
TTTTTGATATGGTACGTATCATACAAACGCTTTTCATGTTCGTACAGTAGCACGACCCGGTTGGAAAATATGTTTTCCCTACTTTTTGACCTCCATTATTTGTTCCAGCCTTCTAGCCTTCGTTTTCTTGAAAATAACGACTACAAAAGTTGTTATCCCCCAATAATATAAGATAATTATAAAATAATAAAATAATATGCTTTGAGTTTAAAATAATAAATTATAAAATAACAAATTAGAAAAAATAAATAGTGATGAAAACAGTGAATTCTGCAGTAACAAAGTCTATTAACTGAGAAATGGAATTCTGAAACGGGGAGAGAAACTTCATGCATCATGTATTTCCTGCGTTCAAGTGATTTTATTTTTGAAATGGGTGATTGTATTTGACACTTATTAATAATTACAGTAGTTCACATACAAATAGTTTTAGAGTTCAATGAAAAAGTAAACGATTTATTTTGGGGCCAAGGGGTGGTGCCACTGGTCATTGGGGCGAGCCGTAAACTCGGACGTCTTGGGTTCGATTCTTGGTAGCCACGTTTTTTTTGGGGCCACTGGAGGTTTACCCGGCTATTAACTTCATGGCCTCGTGGGATTAGTCGAGGTACGTACAAGCTGGCCCGGACATCCACGGATACCAAAAAAAAAAATAAAAAAAAAGTAAAATACTTATTTATTTATTTATTTATATATGTAATACTTATCGCGTTAAGAGTTTGTCGAGTCCAACCAAGAGATTAATAACCCGTTTGTATTTGTTTTCCCTTCACAGTTTGTGACATAGTAATTTTATTTGTTTGACTGTAAATAATCTCTACTTTTATCTGCCAAATTAATTTACAAAAGAAGGCATATGCTCCCTACATATGTATATGACACATGTGATCCCTTTACTATTATTGATAAAGGTAATGTCATAATGATGAAAGGATCGATGCCTTTTTTCTTTCGACAAAAAAAATCTTAGATGCCTCTTATCAAAAATATAAATGCTTAGATGCTTAGATGCTTAAATGCTTTTTACAAACGGAAAGTGTTGGGACGACCAAAAAGAATATAGTTATGTATTTTGTTTACGATCAATATAAACTAACTTTAAGTTTGCGAATTAAATTTTGATTTCAATATCTAACCACTGTCTATCGGGTGTAAAGATTTGAATCTTGGTGGATTGATGGAGAGTGTAAAGTCTCTGACCACATAGGCAATGATGAGTTTTTCTCTGGTAGGCACACAACTGTGAGCATACTTATAGCACATTTATTCACCTCATCACTTTTTGCCATGTAAGTATTATTTGATCTAATTACATTGCCTTTTCTGGTAAAAAATAATAAGGTGGATAAGTGTGCGATAAGTTTACTCACAGTTGTGTGCCGACCAAAGAAAGACTCATGCAATGAGCCTTTGGATATTACTTTTTTTAATTAATCTTTTAAACAATTATCTAATTTGTAATATAATAATAATAATAATAATTTATGGTGGAATCACAAACTACGGGCCAGTTTGGTATTGTTTTTGAAAAGTTAAAATCAACTTATTTTATAATTTTGATAGAAAATAATGTTTGGTAAAACTTCCAAAAGTGATTAATTGATAATTTGACAAGTTTTGATAGTGATTTTGAGAAGTATGTGAGGGGATTACTTTTTAAAAGTGACTTATCACTTTTTACCATGTAAGCATTATTTGATCTAATTGCATTGCCTTTTCTGGTAAAAAATAATAAGGTGGATAAGTGTGCGATAAGTTTACTCATAGTTGTGTGCCGACCAGAGAAAGGCTCATGTAATGAGCCTTTGGATATTACTTTTTTTAATCAATCTTTAAAACAATTATCTAATTTGTAATATAATAATAATAATAATAATTTATGGTGGAATACCAAACTACAGGCCAGTTTGGTATTGTTTTTGAAAAGTTAAAATCAGCTTATTTTATAATTTTGATAGAAAATAATGTTTGGTAAAACTTCCAAAATTGATTAATTGATAATTTGACAAGTTTTGATAGTAATTTTGAGAAGTAGGTGAGGGGATTACTTTTTAAAAGTGATTATGAAATAATCTATTTTAGCATTTAATGAATCTTTTAAAATATCATTATTATCCTTATGAGATCAATTCAAAATCAGTTATATACTTTATTTCATCTTAAAATTAAATATTATACTTAAATATTTGATTTGATTTACAATTTTTTTTTTTATGGAATTTTTTAATATAATTTTACATATTATACTTAAATATTGATTTAATATATATAATTAATGAAAAAATTGAAATAGGGTTTTAAAATCATGTCTTTGTAACTAATCTTATGACTTCTGTAATAAAATTACTAAATATATGTATATACAGTAGTTTTAAAAATACAATTAACTAAACATCTGTTGATTAACTTCACAGTTGATTATTCTTTCAGTACAGCTAACGGTGATTATAAGAAAAATTACAGTAATACCAAACTGGCCCTACATTTCTATTATGCTCGATAACTTATAAGTGTGCAGCTTATTATAGATGTGAAAGAAGAAATGCACTACAATTTAAATAATTAAGAGTGGATGTGTATATATATATATATATATATATATATATATATATATATATATATATATATATATATATTTTATGTTGACATCATTGTAGGTTAGGGTTTGCCGGGACCTGGTGAGATTATAATACCCACGAGTTGAAAATTTAGTAAAGGCAATAATTAACAAATTCAAATATAATCCTATCATAATCGAATCTTAAATTAGAGAGGTTCTTGACTACGATGTATGTAGGGAGCATCTTCTGTTATGATTGTCGTTTGACAATTTTACCATAAATAAATGCAGTAATGTATTTATCTACTCATATATCCCCTATTCTTCAAATAGAACTAATAAAATGATTAAATTGCCTTTAAATATTAAAATTGAAAAATGAAGATAATCTTTTAATAAAAAACAATTAAAAATGTCTAGTAATCTTTAATCTTCCACTTTTGGAACTAATATCAACTTAATAATTTGAGTTTTAATAGCACAAAAAATATGTTTATGAAAAAAATACTCTTAAAACATAATCACAAAAATAAATCTCGTATTTTTTTTCATCCGAAACTTATTTTAATCTTTCTGAAACTCAATGGTGGTAATGCAAAAAAATAAAAAATAAAAACATTTTTTTTTTGACATGAGACTTGCATAATGCACCCGAGACTTATTGCCATTTTTTTTTAATCTTCTTCTTTATCGACCTCCAATGGATGTCGAAAGGAACTAAAATTCTAAAAAGACCTCCATTGGAGATCGAAAGGAACTCGACATCCAATAGAGGTCGAACAGATCTTCATTGGAGGTTAATGAAGAAGATATTACAAAAAAATTGGGCTGGACAGTAAGTAAAGGCATTTTTGTCCCATTACTTACTTTAGTGCTAAAAATACATTAAACTAGATTGCATCCCACACGATATGTGGGAACTATAAAATGTAACACAACAATGTTTTAATGATTTAACTTATTAGTCTAAGATATTGGAAGCATTAGTGATGAAAAACAATCATGAGGTATTTCTCTATATTTATATATATATATATATATTTAAAGCATGAATCTATTCTATACTTATAATAAGTCTGCATGCAACACTACATAATATTAGTTCACATTCAAAAAAAAAAATATAAATAATTATATATATAAAAAAAAAGATATAATAAAGGAAGAACAAATGTTGTTCGTAAAATCCAAATTATAAGACAAATAGAAATCAACGGCTGAAACATTATCTTTATCTTCAATTTTAATTTTTTTTAATTTTTTATCTTTATCTACAATTTCCGATTTCAGTTTTGTTTTTTGTTTTTTTTTAATTACTTTGTTTTCTAAGCTCAATCTAAATTACAAGATAAGTAGATAAAATGATAAATTGTTGTCCATAAAATCTAAATTATAAGATAAGTAGAAATCAATAGCTTAAACTTTAAAAATTTTTTTTTTTAATCCTTGTCTATAATTTTTATTTATTTATTGATTGATTTATTTGTTTCTTTAGTAATTTCTATGTTTTATCTATTCCAATTAATATCAAGAAAATATTGTATGATATTAGCAAATATTAAAATAAAATTAAAAAAAACCGTAAACAATGATCTCAAGCTTTTAAAAAAAAATTATTTTATGTTTATATCATTTTTTAAAGTAGAAATCTATTCTATATTTATAATAGAGCTGCATGCAACACTACATAATTAATATTAGTTTATACTCAAAATAATTTAAAACAATTATATAAAAGAAGATATAATAAAAAGAAGATCAAATATTGTTTATAAAATCCAAATCAACAGTTGAAATATCAGTAAGTGTTTATAAAAAATAAATAAATAAAAACCGATCTCTAACTTTTTTTTTCTATTTAAATTATTCTCTAACAATTAAATAGGTATTATTCAATAAAAAAAAAACAATTATATAGGTAAAAAAAATGAAAAACAATTAAACAATTATTAACATATTAAAGAATGGAAACAAAACAAAATCAAAAGAATATGTACATTTACACAAAAGAATGTATCACTCTATTCTAGCATTGACACGTGTGATGACTCTTTATAGAAAACGGTAGACATTGAAGATTTATTAGTGGAATTTAAAACTTTAGAAAACAGGGGAAAATGAAGAGTTATTAGTGGAATATAAAACATTTTAATAGAGATTATCATGTGTGATATATCTATATAATCAATTGAATCTATACATTGATAATATTAAGTTATATCAAAAATTTAATATAGTTAATAATAGAAAATTAGTGGATATTAGAACATTACAATATATATTGGTTAGAGAAAGATGGGGAATTATAATAATATTTTGATTAGAGAGATACAATTGAACACCAAATAAGTTGATTTATATGTATTTCTAAAAAGATGCTTTCAATTCACCAAAAGTTTCGTTAGTCAATTCTCAATAGCATAAAATTTAAAATTTGATAAAGTTTGATTTTTTTTTTTTTTTCTAAGCAAGCTAATTCGATCACCTAAACCAAATGCCATAGATACAGCATAACGCCATTGGAAAAAAAAAAAAAAAACAATAGATACGAATTTATGGTTTGTTGGAAAAAAGATTTATGGCTTGTCTTTTAAACTTACCAAATAATGTAATACTTAAAAAAAAAAAAAAAACTTAATAATTAAAAATCAATTATGAGATTGGTTAAGAAAATTTATTCCATTAATTACGTGAATGCCTCTTGATTACCTATAGATTTTTTATTTAGGAAAAAAAAATATTATTAAAAATTATTAAAATTAATAACTTACCAAATATTATAATATATATTGTATAGATAACTAATTAACAATACATTTTTTTTTTGAAATATTACAACTAATTAAAAATATTAAAAAAAAAAAACTAATTAATACGAATTTATGGCTTGTTGGAAAAAAAAATTACGGCTTGTCTTTTAAACTTACCAAATAATGTAATATTTCAACAACAAAAAAAGAAAAAGAAAACCTTGATAATTAAAAATAAATTATGAGATTAGTTAAGAGAATTTATTCATTATCTCATTAATTATGTGATTGACTCTTGATTACCTATAAATTTTTTTATTTAGGAAAAAATTATTACAATTAATAATTTACCAGATATTAAAATATATATTGTATAGATAACTAATTAACAATACATTTTTGTTTTTGAAATATTACAACTAATTAAAAATACTTAAAAAAAACTAAATAATACGAATTTATGGCTTGTTTGAAAAAAATTATGGATTGTCTTTTAAACTTACCAAATAATGTAATACTTCAAAAAAAAAAAAAACTTAATAATTAAAAATCAATTATGAGATTGGTTAAGAGAATTTATTCACTATCCTATTAATTACGTGATTGACTCTTGATTACCTATAGATTTTTTATTTAAAAAAATATATATTGTTAAAAATTAATGCAATTAATAACTTACCAAATATTATAATATTTATTGTATAGATAACTAATTAAGAGTACATTTTGTTTTTTGAAATATTACAACTAATTAATAATACTTAAAAACAAAAAATAATTAATACGAATTTATGGCTTGTTGGAAAAAAACAATTACGGCTTGTCTTTTAAACTTACCAAATAATGTAATACTTCAAAAAAAAAAATACTTAATAATTAAAAATCAATTATGAACAAATTATTCACTATCCCCTTAATTACGTGATTGCCTCTTGATTATGTGTAGATTTTGGATTTAGGAAAAAATATTATATTATTAAAAATTATTATAATTAATAACTACTTAATAGTTTTGGCAAAAAAATAAAATAAAATTTATAGCTTGTCTTTTAAACTTCCCAAATATTGTAAACCTTCTTATTCATTATCCCATTGATTACGGGATTGCATTTTGATTACCTATTGATCGGTTATTTACTAAAATTTTTTTGGCAAATTATGGCTTGTCTTTTAATTTAAACTTATCAAATAATGTAATATTTCACACTTATTTTCTAAAAACATTCCATTTTTTTAATAAACTAATTTCTATTTTTTTTTTCACACGTTTGTCTCTTAGATGATTCAATAAAAATTATATAAAGGCGAAGACTTTTATGGAGAGGCAAATAGTAGTGGAATTATGAGTGAATTTCGTATATTTAGAAAAAGAATCTATTGAATTGAATGTAATAATTAATGTTCTAATGTAATACCGTTAATATTTGAATAAAAATTATTTTTTATTAATTTTTTGTTATGGTATCATTAATATATTACCATTGCTATGTTTTTAAAATTTACCATTAATTCCATAAATAAATAAAAAACAGATTACCATTAATTTGGTATTACAATTGATATTGTTTGAAAAATATTTATTTATTATCATTTATAAGAATAATTAAAATTCAAAAGCATTTATTTTTGGTAATAATCATAGTGTATTTAATGCATACTTAATATATTCTAAAAAACCAAAAAGAAAAGAAAACAAAAGAAAACAAAAAGGCTAAAAATAGTAAGAAAAAAAACCAATAGAAAAAAATCAGTGCAAATTTCCATTAAAAACAAATCCGGGTATTGGATATCCGAAAACCCGGGTGGATACAGTGTTTTAAAGAGACAATACAGATATACCTTGTTAGCCTTAAAACCAAAGACTATAACACTAATATTTGAGACAATACAAATATACATTGTTAGACTTAAAACAAAGACTATAACACTAATATTTATTTGTAGTAATAGTCTGTCTATTGAATTTTCAACCGGTCTTATTGATTTTCTACATTGGTGGTGATGAGCGGGATGTTAGCATTACCAGAGGGTTGCATAGCGAAGTGAACACTTTATTATAGATTCCAAAATACATTAAAACAATAATCAGTCCAAAATTACATTTACAACTACTAAAATATTTCCTTAAAAGAAACAAAAAAACAAAAAAACAAAAAAATTCTAAAGTGTTTGAATCAAAACATATAGAGATGCTTTGTTTTGATAAGAGAATATAAGAGAATGATGTTTGAGATAGGCCTTTAGCAATAATCATGAATTGAAAAAAAAAAAAAAAACTAAAAGATTAAAATTATTCAACCAAATATTTAAAAAAATATATATGTAGAAATTACTCTTACCACTCAATGACATCCTGTCCCCCACCGTTTGGGTGTTTTGAGTTTGTCTGTGATGAAGTCAATGGAATGAGATGGAAAAAAAAATGAGAACCTTTAAAACAATTGACTGAAAAATGAACTCTTACGTATCAAAACAATAACAACAAAAAAACTGAACAAAAAAGGAATGAACACAAAATCAGAAGGAAAAAAAAAACAACAAAATCACAAAAAAAAAATAAAAAAAATCCACTTACTGTGATGGCAGTGATGGCAAAAACAAATGTTTTCCCGAACCCAGTTTTGGTGGAACCCAAAAATACTGTGATTAATTGCATGAAAAGAACATAAAAAGAATTTATAGGCAAACAAAAACAATTAATTGACTAAAAAAATGAAGAGTTTTTGGAGTTTTTGTGAATTGAATTTACAGGCAAATAAAAACAATTAATTAGCTGAAAAATGAAGAGTTTATGGAATATGAAATGTTAGGGGATTATTATCAGAATTAATTATTATTTTTAATTAATTTGATAAGTTATTCATTATCTCATTAATTATAGGGTTATCTATCTAAAAATGAAGAGTTTATGAGTCAAATAATGGAATTAGATAGATAAAAATTTCTTAAACCGACTCAAATAATAACTATATGAATTAATGCAATAATTGGACAGCTAAAAAAATTCATAAACGGACTCAAATAACAATAATTGGACAGCTAACAAATTTAAAAACCGATTCAAATAACAATAATTCTTATTAGTATTTGATATGGCCAAATCTCCACCTCTTTTACACCTACTAATCAATAAAAATTAAATGCCAAAGCATCCACACGACGACACGTGTCAATGTGAGGTTCCATTTTACTATATTATATAGATATAGATATGGCCAAATCTCCTCCTGTTTTACACCTACTAATCAATAAAATTAAATGCCAAAGCATCAACACGACGACACGTGTCAAGGTGAGGTTCCATTTTCCTATATTATATAGATATAGATTATAAAGTAGGTGCTATTCCCACAACATCCCCCCATTTGGTGTTATTTACCATTATTCTCACATTAAATTAATTGAAGAAAATAAAAAACAATTTTTAAAATTTTAAATAATCTTCATTTTTAAAGTAAATAAAAAATGTTTTTAATTCTGAAATTATCTGCAATTTTGAATTAATTTTTTTTTCACAATTTAAAAAAATTTATAATAATAAATTGTTTCTAAATTTTAAATTATTTATATAAGCTTTTATTATTTTTTATTAAAAAATTATCTTTATTTTTAAATTATAATAACTAAGAATAATTTGATTTTTTTTAAGTTCAATTTTTTTTTGGTTTACACCATCCGGTTTCCGGGTGGGACGGATCCACTATATGGTGCAATCAGCCCAGACCACACCCCGACTAATCCGGACTCGCACCGGGTCGGCCTACTAAGGGGTAAAGTGCTCCCAATATGTGTAGCTCCGTTCACAAAAGAGAGTTGAACCCACGACCTTGCTTAAGAGATGAGAGCGCCGAACCACTCACACAAATACATGATTGATCGTTCAATTTTAAGATTACGAGAGATCCGAGTAAATAAATGCAGAATTACTCTTTTGCTTCATTTATATTTTATGCTAGGCTTTCGGGGGAAATCAATGTATTTACCCAAAAATAATCTAATGGCCAAAATTCAAAAATATTTGTCAACAAAATATATAACCGCTATTATTTGTTCTTCTTCTACTGCATACAACCGGCGTCGTTTTAGTTACTTTAGTTTCAGTGATTGAGTCCAGTCCAGTGATTTTTTGCGATTTATTAGATTCATTTGCCATTAATTATTTCAGTATTCAGATATCGAGTCCTCCGTTGTAGAGCGGGAGATAAAAAAGTTGGCGATTTAGACTTCAATCCACGAATCTCTCGCTCCTTCGATCTCTTCGTTTCCAATAGGTATCCTTATTTATTTATTTTTTTACTTAAAAAATTTCAGATCCACTCTCTCTGCTGCGATTATTGATCATTTAATCTTGAAATATCTGGTATTAGTGAAATCAGAGAATGGGATATATAGGAGCTCATGGAATTTCAGCATTACATAGATACAAATACAGTGGAGTTGATCACTCTTATGTTGCCAAATATGTTTTGCAACCTTTCTGGACTCGATTCGTTAAAATCTTCCCTCTATGGGTCCCGTAAGTTTCCCTTTGATTTTTTTTTTCTTTTTTTCAAATTCGTATTCTTTTTTACTTGTTTTTTGGGCTCACTCGTGTTTGATTGTGATTATTTCTTTGTTTCCGGATCTTCTCCAGACCTAACATGGTGAGTGTTTCTTATTTGGTTCTCATTTCTCCATTTTTTTATTCTCTGCTGTTGTTTTCTTCATTGTTCATTAATTGGGTTCCCTTGTTTTGTAGATAACACTTACTGGATTTATTTTCCTGGTCACGTCTGCGCTGATTGGTTATGTGAGTATGAATTACTCTGCTGTCATGTTTTTCAGTTTTGTTAACGTTAGGTTTTTTGTATGTCAGGTCTTATAAGTTGGAATTTTTAGCATTAGGCTTAGTGTTTTGAGAACATTTCGCTCTTTGTTTGTTGTAATACTTACATTATTGATACAGCTCTGTGAAATAAAATTCGACTGGGAGTTACTTAAAACTTTAAATAAATGATTTCCATTTTGTAGTGTGGTTTGCAGTTCAAAAATAGTGACATACATTCATAGAAAAAGTAGTTCAAAAGTTGTCACTTGCTAAGATTGTTTTGAAAAAGTTTCTCTTGAAATTGTACGTTCAAAGAGTCTTTGCTTCTTTAAGATTTTGATTTTTTTTTTCATTTCTTTCAGATATATTCTCCTCGCTTGGATTCAGCTCCACCAAGATGGGTTCTTTTTGCGCATGGCATGCTTCTATTTTTATACCAGGTTTCTTCCACTTCCTCTTGGCTATACAGTCAAACGGTTCTTTCCTCTGTATGCTTTGCTGAATTATAATTTTTGGCATTGCTCTTTCTGACATTTTCACTAACTACATGCTAGACTTTTGATGCTGTTGATGGGAAGCAAGCACGACGAACCAATTCATCCAGTCCATTGGGTGAACTTTTCGACCATGGTAATTTCCGTTTATCATGTCTTTTGCTAAATGTTTTACAATTTTTTTAATGTGCAATGTTGATGACATGTAAATTTTTTTTTTCCCCATATGTTGCAGGCTGTGATGCACTTGCATGTGCGGTATGAACATACAATTATCGATTGTTGTGTAATTCTTGTGAGTGGATTTCTTTGATAATTTTTGTGATGATTTCAGTTTGAAGCCTTGGCTTTTGGGAGCACTGCCATGTGTGGTCGAGATAGTTTCTGGTTCTGGGTACTTTCAGCTGTTCCATTTTTTGGAGCTACATGGGAACAGTGAGTGATCCTAAACTTACCAGTCTTTCCTTTTGTATAAATTAATACAGTATAAATACAAAGTTATTCAATATATTTGCTCTTTGATTCTATATGAGGGTTATATTTTGTAATTTTCTGTATCCTTTCTGTGTAATATAGAGGATGTTTGCTTTTTCCTTTCAATGAAAGTTCTAATTTTCATCATTTTTTGTTAATTATGTCAGCAATATTGATATTCTGTTTGTTCCAGCTACTTTACCAATACCCTTATTCTTCCGGTAATCAATGGACCTACAGAAGGTCTTATGCTGATCTATCTGTGCCACTTTTTTACAGCCATAGTTGGTATGCTCCTTCACCAATTTGCCTTACTGCACAAAATAGTTATATTTCTGTACAATTTTTTTTTTCTTGATAACGCTATTTTTTTTTTTTTTTTTTTTTTTTTTTTTTATCTCCTTGGACTTTTCTTTTTCTCTATCTGCACCTGGGATAGTTACTTGCTTTCTTTTTTTCTTAGGTGCTGAGTGGTGGGTTCAGCGTTTTGGGAGTTCTATTCCCCTTCTGAATTGGGTGCCACTTATTAATGGTAAGGCTAAAATGATCATTTTATTTGACCCCGATGTAGATGACCTATAAGTCAAAATATCTGACTCTGAAAAACCCATATGAATTGAATTATAATGGATGCTATTAGAGAGTTTTGACTCTCTTATTTTCATTTGATTATGTGCCCTAGACCTTCATATCTGTTATATTCTATGTACTGCTTTGAAATTTGTGTAGAATATTCTGTTAGATTCTAGTTTTAAAAGTGTCTTCAGACTTTGGTTAACTTTGTCTTCTTGGTGACTGGATAATGTAATGTGGTGTTTGTATGTTTCTTACGTGTAATTAAGGTAATCATTCCTATTCTTCAATATCATTGTCCGTGTTTGCTTTCTTCCGTTTGTTAATATGCAATATGATAGATATTAAGAAAAGAAATTCTTACAGCTTGCCATAAGCCCATAAAGTACCTTTACAATGTTGGACCGCATTATGCCATATCTGCATTGATATCTATTATAATAATCTCACCGGAAACTTTAAGATATTTGATTACTGATTTGTTACTGTTCTTATTCTCAATTATTTTTTATGATTTGCAATATGCATTTCCTGATTGGCTTTTTGGATCTTCATGTTATTTGTTCTGCCCTTTTCTTTTAGAAGACACCTTTTGCATTTAATTTATTTGTTGCTCACATTTTTCTCACTTGTAACTTCAGAAATTCAAACATACAGAGCTGTGTTATATATGATGTTACTCTTTGGTGCTGTGCCTACTGTGTACTTCAAGTAAGTGGTTTTTCTATCCTAAATGGTTGAAAATTTAAACCTAGCAGTGGTCACTTTTTGATTGATGTTCTTGAATTTGCTATTGCATACCCATTTTATTACAAGTTTAATACTACAGAATATGGTTCTGAGTTGCTGAATCAGTATTGTTGGCATATGCATCTTAAACTGTAGTTGTTATCTTCATTTTTGCCTTGTTTCCCTTGTTATTCTCTCTGTGGCCTGGACTCTGGAGTCCATTCTTTTGATTATTCATCCATGCTTAAATAGTTAGCTCAGAAGGCCCTCTTGAAAGTGTAATGACAAAAGATATATTTTTTTTCATTTATGTTTGTTTTATGTCAGGCCAATTATTAACTAGTGAAACTTCAAACATCCTAGTTTTTTTTTATAATATATATATGTATCAGGGCTGACATGTGAGCTTGCTATAGCTTTTTACTGAATCTCAGCTTGAACCTCCCTTACGTGGTCGTACTATTTTGCAGTGTGTCTAATGTCTATAAGGTTGTTCAGGCAAGAAATGGAAGCATGTTATTGGCATTAGCAATGGTAATTATTAACTTTTTAATTCTTATTTCTTGATAGTAAATATGCTTAACAGATGTTTGGTAATCAATTTCTTTTCAGCTATACCCCTTTGTGGTGCTCATGGGAGGAGTGCTTGTGTGGTATGACTAAGCTTGTGATATCTGGTTCTCGTGTTTAATTTTTATTTCTATATTGATCCTCAATCCTCATACTTGATTTGATTTCTTATACAGGGATTATCTGTCTCCATCTGATTTAATTGGAAACTATCCACATCTAGTTGTACTGGGCACTGGACTTGCATTCGGATTCCTTGTGGTAAGATATTCATTTTTATGTGACTGTATTCTTTGACTTCTTTGAATTCATTATTGTACATTGAGCTTCCTGTTAAACAAATTATGTTTTGCCTCTTTGGGTAACCGTTTTGTCATTTACTGTGAGAGTCAAGTAGTTTGCTAATTGTTGTTAGATGCATGGTGCACCACCTTGAAGTTTATAGATTGCTTACCTATAAATGATATTAAATGGTTATAGCTGCCAATATCACATTATTTGTCATCTGCACATTGGAAGGATAGTTCGATTATTAAATTCAGTCATTTTTGTTATAATTTGTTGTTGCCAAGATGATTGGAAAAAACTGTTTATGGTATTTCTGATTTTCTTCTAATGTCCTTTTATATTTTATTTTTGTTATATAATTTTTTGATTTTTGTTTTTGGTTTGGGGAGTGTCTTCCCTCACCTTGTTTCCATGTTTTCCATCATATCCCTTTCTTGAATTATTTTGGATGATACTTGCAATGAGCGTCGGTTAGATTTTCTTAACAATTGTTGCAACTACTTTTCTTTTTATCACTTGTTTTTTATTTGTGCTCTGTTTTAGAATTTTTTTCTTCTGGCCAACTGTACAAATGTGAATGATACTTATCTGCTACCTTTTGGGGCTTTTTAGTTGTGGTATTACAATGTGTAATTTAAAATTCTATACTGAGAATCACTGTAGTAGATTGATCAAATTCCTTATCATATAGTTTCTTATAAAAAGCTTGTTTTGACAGGGAAGAATGATTCTGGCTCACTTGTGTGATGAGCCCAAGGGATTGAAAACCAACATGTGCATGGTATGAAGCATTCTCATTGCAAATGATACAGGAGTTTCCTGATGGATATTTCTCTTTTCTTATCTACAACCCCCACTTTCCCCTTCTTTCTTTGGCCTATCTTATGTTGAGAGATGTTTGTTAACATAGCATGGCATTGATAATTTGGAGTTCTTTCTTATATGGATAATTGGATTGCTAAGTTTTTTTTGTGTTGCTTGTGCAGTCACTGATGTATCTTCCATTTGCCATTGCAAATGCTCTCACTGCAAAACTAAATGATGGGTGCGTGGAAGTTTGATTTTACTTAGTTTATCCGTAGATAATTTTGTTATTGTTATTTTTGAAAATAAGGGTTCTTCCTCATTTGTGGACATCTTTGTCATTGTTGCAGAGTTCCTTTAGTTGATGAAGTCTGGGTATTGCTTGGGTACTGTGTATTTACAGGTACATGATCTTATTTCTATTAATTATGGATATTTAGAATAAGGTTCAACTATATCAACTTAATTTATAACTTCAGCATCCAATGGTTGGGAAAGGTAAATGCATTAAGAGTAAATAACAACTGGACTGAGAGTAAATAGATATTTTAGTAAAACAATTAATCTAATAAAGCCTGACCGTTGAGAATTTCTGGTGCATCTGCATTTTGGTAAGACATCTTCCAAAGTTCAGCTAAGTGGATCTGTTTTTAAATTATGTGGTAATATTAAGTTAATATAACCTGACGATTGAGAATATCTGGTGCATCTGCACTTTTGTAAGACATCTTCCAAAGCTCGGCTAAGTGGATCTGCATATTGTAGGCAATTATTGTTAATAACTGTTCTATCAAAAAAAAAAAAAAAAAAAAAAGAGAATAATCTCATTAAACTGTGTTTCCAGCAAGAACGTAATTAAATAGAAGTGTTATAGGCAAATTTTGTTCTATCAAAAAAAAAAAAAAAAAAAAAAAAAAAAGAACAAGAAGAATCTTATTAAATTTTGTTTCCAGGAAGAAAGTAATTTAAATAAGAGTGTTATAGGCAATTACTGTTCTATCAAAAAAGAGAAAAAAAAAAAGAAGAAAGAATAATCTCATTAAATTCTGTTCGCAGGAAGAAAGTTATTTAATTACGAGTGTTATTGGCAATTACTGTTCTATTAAAAATAAAATAAAATAAATTATGGCAGTGACTGTCCTTCCATTTGCATGAGGTCTGATTGATTCTGAGTAAATTACATGGGTTTCACTTTAATTTCATAAAAATATAATTTAGTTCATGCTTAGAGATACAAAAAAACATAACATTGTTATTTTCTTGCTTTTGCTGACATTTATCTTTCTCTGAACTTAGCGGTCCTCTATCTACACTTTGCCTCGTCAGTCATTCATGAAATTACCACGGCCTTGGGAATTAATTGCTTCAGGTGAGAATGTTTTAATAACCAAATTGGCAAATTTGATTAAGTTCTACTAGTCTGAATTTCGTCAGTTCATTGTTGACTTTCAATAACTTGATTAACCTTATGACAAGGTTGATTGTTGGAAACTTGAAAGAGTTAGACCTACTGTTAACATCATTAAGCATATAAGTTTCTCGCGAATATTTTCTTTTCCAAGTGTCGGTTTCTAATGTTTAATTATTTGTTAAATGACAGGATAACCAGGAAAGAAGCATGAAAGTTCGTTTGTGTTACATCAAGGTATATCCTTGTGACCTTGTCTGGTTCACTACTTATGTTTGGATTGATGTTTGTTGTCTAATTTTGAATTCTCTCTGATAGTACAGATTTTGGCACATATTTCAAATATATTTCTATTAAATGGAGTTTGTTTTATTAATGAAGATTGGCCGCACTGTTTTGATCATCTTCAGACAAGCAATGCAGCCACGCCAGGGATTTGGCATTTCATTTTTGTTTTAATATTGATAACAGCTTTGTAACTGGACCTGATTTGTCCAGATCATCCACACTGCTTATTTAGTTTGAAAAATGTAGTAGGTGATTTTAGGCATGTGAAATTATATTTGCTGTATGTTATCTTAATGTTATGATGAATGAATGTCTCAGCTTTTGGTAAGAATGAGTGAATCTGAACCCTGTTAATATACTTGGATGAGCATTCTATGGTTTTGGTTGACAATGCATTATGATGCACGATATAGAACGATGATTAAAGATTGGTAGAATTTCACCCGAGTCCCATCTTGTTTGCGATTTGTCATCTATATAAATGTCTTTGCTATTTTCATCACTTTAGTCCCTCTATTTAAAATCTATCACTTTGGTCATTTGAGCAAATATTTAAGTCCCTATAACATATTGTGTTAAAGTACAATTTTACCCTTTTTATTATTTACTTTAATTAAAATGGCTGTTTTACTTTGATTTTTTCTTAAAAAATTTAAAACTTTAGCAAATATACACAACATTATTTATTATTTTACCAACACACTTCAAAATTTTACAACTTTACAAAAATTAATTGCCCAAAATGGCACCATTATACAAAATTATTTACATTTTTACCATTAAATATTTTATTAAAAAAATCATTACACAAACTAAATTTTTATTTTGTACACCTTTAATTTTTTTTTAAATGTGTCATATTATGTGTGATAATATGCCATAGAATTGAAATACCCATATAACCGTTATCTTTGACTAACCATGGACTAACGGAAGGATCAAAGTAATGGATTTTGAATAAAGGTGGGACTAAAGTGATGTAAATAGTAAAGACATTTATAAAGGTGACAAATCGTAAAAAAGATGGGACTTAGGTGAAATTCTGTCTTAAATTTCGTAAGTTTTTTTTTTTGTCCTCTACGTCATGCTTGAGGAATGAACCTTGCAGCTGTTTGTTAACTCTTCTAATAGACGCATCGATTTTTTTTATTTTTTATTTTTTATTTTTATAATTCCATATCAAGTAGTAGTACTTAACTAACAATTTGCTGATCCAAAGTAATTTGAACTTCAACATGTGTGGCATGTCTGATCATAAATATTGACCAGAGTTTCTGAGCTAGAATTATGTTTTTGATCAGTCGGCAATATACAAGAATAAATAATAAACCCCCTGAAAAAGATATGAATGTCACTGATTAGTGATCATTGACAATAAAATAAAAGCAGAATTTGAAATATGCAATAAAGATTTGAGAGGTATGTTCTGTATCTTGG
Organism: Acer yangbiense; assembly: GCA_008009225.1. NCBI lineage: Eukaryota > Viridiplantae > Streptophyta > Magnoliopsida > Sapindales > Sapindaceae > Acer > Acer yangbiense. The sequence goes on from CM017768.1 coordinate 11,644,831, forward strand.
ATGTAGGATGTTGGATGCTGGTTCCTGCTCAGTTGGTGAAGCCCTGATCTGATGAATACTGGGTACAGAGACTATTTCCCAGGATGGTCTAATAAGGAGCAAGTCGTGATGGTGTCTTGGCCACAGCAAATGCAAAGTAGTATCAAGTATGTTGCTTGGTTTTGAAGAATACTCACCACTCACCACTCTCCTTGGTGGCTATGCATTTTCCTCGGAAACCAAATATCCTAAGAATGATCTGTTAGTTTTCTTTTTCAAATCATCCTCATCATATTTGGTTCACGACGAAAATACACGTACGATTTTTAAGAAGATCGAGGGCAACTCTTCGAAACCAAGCACCATACTCTAATCTTCGTGGCTGATAATACCATCACTGCTTACACCTTAGAAGACAATCTTGGGGTGACATCCTGCATATTCTCCTTCAGCAGCATTACCTCTACCTCTACCTCTACCTCTGTTGGCAAATATTGACTTGCCCAAAGTACCATAGAGATATTGAGAACTTCCGGTTTTAACTAGAATGTCTTTTTCAGCTGTAATGAATGCTCAATACAAATTTTGAATAGCTGTTTTAACAAGTATTGAAAATGAGAAAAAAAAAAACTTATTTATGATGATCAAAAAGACTTATTATGTTGGATTCAAAAACAAAAAAAAAAAAACATTTTTTTTCATGAGAAACTGCTAAGAAAAACAGTAGAATGTTAATTAAATCACTTACCAGGAAAAAAGAAAGCAACCCAAGAAATGTTTGAAGCTAATTAAGGTTAGGTGTGTTGGTCGAATCAATAGGTGATATACTTCCCAAGTCTGAATTTGGAGGCCCTTTTTATAACAAAATAGCTGTTTAGAGGATGGATTGCATCCCAAGCAAGCACCTGCTTTTGCAAAAGTTGTACAAGCTTGGTGGGGGTGTACAACCACTGTAAGTTTCTGCTACTTGGATTGCTGTTGAAGCAATGAATCATGAGGAATGAAGAGATGCAAACCTAAATTGTAATGATATTGAGGATGATGACATGATTCGAACCTATAACTTCAATGATGTGCATGTGACAATTAAGTATATTATTAGGCCAATCTGATGTCCGTAAAACATTTTGCGGTAACATAATGTTATTTGACATAAAAAAAAACAAAAAAAATTAAGTGCTTTTGACATCAAGAAATTAACTTGCAAAACCTAGTAAGCTTCTAGTACATAAAGAAATTGTTGCTGTTATATTAAAGCAAAAGAAGGCTAATAAAACATCAAGTTTGCCTTTTGCTTTCCAGCTTTGCTGCTTCTACACAATTGTGGTTTCATAATCTTAAAAAAAGCTTTTCAAGGTTACGTTACAATTTAAACTTACAAGAAATTATTTTAATCGTTTCTCATAAAAAAAAAAAAAAAATAGAGCCAGTTTAGTATTGTTTTAAGAAGTTAAAATTAAATTATTTATAATTTTGACATAAAATTATGTTTGGTAAAATTTTCAAAAGTAATTAATTGATAATCTGACAAGTTTTGACCGTGATTTTGAGAAGGAGGTTACTTTTTGATAGTGATTATGGAATAATCCATTTCAGCATGTAATGAATCTTTTAAAATATCATTATTATCTTTATGAAATAAAGTTAAAATCATTTATATACCTTATTTCATCTCAAAATTAAATATTTTATTTAACTATTGATTTGATTTATAAAATCTTTTAAAAATATTTTATTGTTCTTATGGATTTTTTTTAAAATTTAAATATTCTACTTAAATATTGATTTAATATAGGGAAAATTGCACAAACTTACCCTAACGTTTCCCATTATGGCATAATATTCAATTAATGCCTTTAATTGCACAAACAACCCCTCATGTTAGTCAACTTCGGTTAAAGCTAACCATTGACCATGATTTTTTTTTGAAAGCCCAAAATTGCCCCAGCACTTTATTACAAAAAAAATCTTAATTGCCCTTTGTTTAAAACATTATCTACTTTAAATTATTAGAATATAAAAATTAAACACTAAACATAATCATTTTTAAATAAAAAAATTCAAAAATAATATATTAAAAACAAAACAATTTAAGAAAACGTTATTTTGAGAAAATACAATTTAATAATATATTAAAAACAAAACAAAAAAACATTATTTTGAGAAAATATAATTTAAAATTATGCAAGTCCAATATGAATAGTGGTAATGTGTTACATATTTTTGAATTTTTTTTTGTTTTTATTATATTATTTTTGAATTTTGTTTTTATTTAAAAAGGATTATGTTTAGTATTCTAAACACAAATATAAATAAAATCATCAAGAGTTTGAAATAAAAATATAATCATTTGTCATAATGAAATACAGTAGCACCGAAAATTTGTTCAATGTTTATCTCTATAAGACAAAATAATTTGACTCAATATAAATTACGCATTATATTTTGATTCAAAAATTAAAAAAAAAAATACTAAACATAATCCTTTTTAAATAAAAAAAATATGTTTTAAATTTCAAAAATATGTAGCACATTACCACTATTCATATTGGACTTGCATAATTTTAAATTATATTTTCTCAAAATAACGTTTTATTATTATTTTTTTTAATATATTATTAAATTGTATTTTCTCAAAATAACGTTTTCTTAAATTGTTTTGTTTTTAATATATTATTTTTAAATTTTTTTTATTTAAAAAGGATTATGTTTAATATTTATTTTTTATATTCTAATAATTTAAAGTAAATAATGTTTTAAATAAAGGGCAATTAAGATTTTTTTGTAATAAAGTGCAGGGGCAATTTTGGGCTTTCAAAAAAAATAATGGTCAATGGTTATCTTTAACCGAAGTTGACTAACATGAGGGGTTGTTTGTGCAATTAAATGCATTAGTTGAATATTAAGCCATAATGGGAAACGTTAGGGTAAGTTTGTGCAATTTTCCCTTTAATATATATAATTAATGAAATAGGATCATAAAATCATGTATATTTTATTTACCAAATATATATATACTGCCTTTGAATTATACAGTAGTTTTAAAAATACAATTAACCAAACATATGCTAATTAACTTCACAACTGATTATTTCTTCAACACAGCTAAGAGCATCTCCAATGCAAGCGTGGCTTGTGAAAAAAAGAGATGTCACATAGGATAAATAGACGTTATGTTAATAATTGTGTCTCCAATCAATGCAACCGTGCATATTCAACTTCAAGTTGACATGGCAAAAAAAGTATTAGACATTGTCAACATGACCATCCACTTTCAGACGGTCTGTTGCACAACTATTTTTTAGATTGACTTAGCAAACATTTAAAACTGACATTAATTTTTCATATATTTTTGGTAAGGAAATAAAATAAAAAATAAAATAGGAAAAAAAGATGGACACGTCATTAAAAAAATTATGTTTTAGACGGAAGCATTGGAGACCAAATTTTGAGTTGATTATCTATCAAGTCTATTTTTATGCCACATAAGAAGTAAGTCTCTTGACATTATTGTCATGTCAACAATTATTGGTATGCAAGCCACTTTTGCATTGAAGATGCTCTAATAGTGATTATTATAAAAGTTACAACAATACCAAACTGGTATGTACATCTTAAAGTAACTTCATTACACAATCCGACCAAATAACCTTTTAATTTTCTATTTTGATAAATTACTGTATCTAGATCTTCACTCAAATCCCTTTAATTAAAGAAGGCATATAATTTTTCTTCAATTTGGCCCTTTGCATATAAAAGCAATTTCATAACACAATCCGACCAAATAACCTTTTTCTTTTCTTTTTTGAAAACTTCTTTTGATAAATTATTGTATCTAGATCTTCACTCAAATCCCTTTAATTTCTTTATCGATGTGTCCCCAAAAAAGTATTGGTTTCTCATTTCTCCCGTCCCCTGTCTCCTGTCTCGTACATTTACAGTGTATGACAATTAAAGGTGTCCCAATATTCAAATTTAAACTTTAAAGTGACCAATTACTCTATTCACTCGTATAGCAATTACATTGTCGTACATACAATTATGAAAAGTGACCTCTTATAATTACAAGTGTATTATTTGGAGGTCTAATGTCTTCCAAATAATTATTAATCTTGACAACTAAATAAGCAACAAATGACAAATGCCTGCCTATCGTAAATGCAACACGTTTTGCAGGATAGGGTATACGTCGTTACAGCTCCACACTGATCCGGTGGATATGGTGGTGCCACCCCTCTTCTAAGTCTTCTTGGCGGCGCCACACTTCTAAATCTCTTTGGCTTTCCATTATTCTGGTGTTTTCGCCGTTTTTCTTCCCCTGCCACGGAAACAGAATAGCAAGTAAAATCAGGACCTAATAAACTAAAATGGCCCCTTTGAATAAGCCTATTTCCTAAAGGTTCTTCGTTAGCTTTTAAAATACAATCGAAGTTAACAAAACATAACACATATACAGAAATCAGAAGTTTATATAATAGCTTCAATCAAGGGTGATGAAAATTGTAAGGTAATATGTATTGAATTCATATGTGTTCTAAATTCTAATAGCTATTTATTATTTCGTAAAGAAAGATTATTGTTTGAATTTACCATTATTTTTCAAAAATTGCGCAAGATAAGTTACAACTCACAGACAGCTTCATATGTCATTATAAGGCCTTCTCCAGCCATCTTGGCAATCTCAGAGAAGCCTTCATTCCAAGTCTGGTAAGGAATACCGAGTATAATAGGTGGAGAAGGAACACAAAGAATCCACAATTCAGCAAGACCTGTTAATCAGAAGAATCATAAGTTTTTTCCAAGCAGAAATTGAACAAAAGTTGATCAAATTGAAGGGGCGGAGTGTGGTTGAAAAGATACCAAAGTCCCAAATATGATATATATCACATTCATTGATGGAATTATATTAACGCCCGTGGCAGTGAAAATGAGCGTGAGAGTAGTATGGATACTTATGGTGATCTACAAGAAAATGAAAAAAAAAAAAAAAAAGTCAATTTTAAAAACGTTGATGTTAAAATACACAAACTTGAGAGATAAAACGGTAGATGATTACCAAAGCAAGTATATTTTCTCTTATTAAGAATGAGGATGTCAAAATATAACCCATTGCACCAACTGCGCGAGCCTGCATTTTTGAACAAGCGTCACTTTGATAAAAGAACCCAGTGCTTCAAACATGAATACGAAATTCAAGGAAAAAGAGAGAAAAATTTACGATTGTGCACAAGAATATTGAAAGACCCCAATTCGCTCCCAACCTGAGAAGATGAAACCAGAAGGAAAACAAAAAAAACAAAAAAAACAAAACAAAAATAAACAGTTACTGCCTGATTTTGATTGGTTTCCAAATCATTATTCTCATCATTTTGACCTTAGCAAAATGATCAAACAGTAATAAGCATGTCAACTGGTAGTAAAAAAATCATCTAAATGAACACAGCGAAAACCACAAAATAACTTTATGGAGTTCTTCACTCTATTAAACCAATACCAGCTTTACTAGATAGACGCATGGCATTAAAATGCTACCAAGTTACAGAAAACAGTAAAAACTTTTTTTTTTTTTATATGAAACATATGTAAGGAACTTAAAGCAAGTTAAAGGGTTTGAAATTGTTTGCAATTTTTTGACAGAGATAAATTATAATACAAGGGTAACTCCAGACATATGTGATGTTAAGATATATTTGAAAAAGAAAACAAAAATATGATCAATACCAGTGTTGCAAAATGTGGCCTAGGCGGCCGCCTAGGCACTAGGTGGCGGCCAATATCGCCGTGCCTAGGCGGTCAAATGCGGCCTACGGTCAAATATTTTTTATAAAACAAAAAACCCAAAACTTCATTGTTTTATGGATTTTAGATTGGATTTTGATTTAGTTTGTTGGAATTTAATTTTCACTTTTAGGTTGAATATATGCAAATAAGGTATGTAGTATGTTCATGTACAGGAAATCCAAGAAAAAAATTCCGACTGCCTAGGCACTAGGCAGCGGGTCACCGCCCGACTAGCACCTAGTGCATTCTGCAAAACTGATCAATACTCATAGTAATCCAATACCTCCACAGAGATCCCATTGTGAAACCAAGTATACCATGTGTAAGCTGCGAGAGAAAATATTTAAAAAGAAACTACATTAATAGCTATTCTCCTTAAGAAAGAATAATATAAAATTGTATGTATGAAAAACAATATATTAAAGGGAATACAGAATTACAGAAAACAGAATTCTGCTTTCAGGTCCGATTTTGGCAAAATTGAAATGGATTACCAATCTGAATTCAGTTTCTGATTCCATTTTATCCTTTCAGTTTTCAAGTGTATAACCAAAAAAACCCATGTCTAAATTTATTAGCATGCTGACTGATCATTGATCAACAATCAACATTTCTATACAACCGCATCAACCAATTTTCACCATGTTAGATTGACCCACCTAGAGATTTCAGTTTTTTTGTTCATTCAAATCAAACCCAAATGGAAAGGAAACAGTTCTCAGTCACAAGTTCATGGAAGTAAGATGTTTAAGCACACTATGTCTATGCAATATAAGAAGCCATAGATTTTCATGAGCTCAAAAACAACCAGAACTGAACAAAACTATTTTAAAGACATGCCAACCATAAAAGAAAAAGAAAACAGCATTAATGCAGCAAAAAAAAAAAAAAAAAAATAGCTGAAAAGGAAAAATCTCACAATATAGATTAAGGCCTTCACTGGACCAGACAAGACAAGCAATAGCATTGCTGTTGCCACCTGCAAAAATGAATAATCATTGAATTAAACGATAGAAGTTATACTGTAATACGTCTGAAATTGTAAAAGAGTTGTTGAAGAAAGTTACAAACCATGGTTTTTCTCCCAGCTGCAACACCCCATCTCATAGAAGAGATTACTATTGGCAATGAGAAGAAGCATCCAAAGTAATTCTGTGCAAACCCAAATTCTAATTTACATTTTTATGCTAAATTTTATGAAGAACAAGCACACACATTACACATTGCCAAAATGGATAAATAGCAACAATAACAAGCAAACATTTGAATAAAAAATAATAATATTAAGAACATCAAAGCAACTGATAACTAAATGAAAACAAAAACAATATATAAAATAGACAAAAACCCACATCAAAGTTAGTGGAAAAACAGAAACAAACCTCAATAGAGAGAGAATTGCTCAAGAAGTAAACTAGGCCAGTAACAGCAGCGAACATGGAGCACTCAACCAATCTGAGTGTCTTCAGGTAAACGACGCCGTCAGGTGCTAAGTCTTCGAATTGTGGTATTTTCTCTTGTTCATTATTGAAAAGTAAAGGTGGGGTTTTTGAAAGACAGGAGAGTTTGAAGCTGGGTTTCAGGAGAGAAAGAGTTGAAGAAGAAGACAGGGAAGAAAACTTTAGTGGGAAATTGGGTTGGTGGGGAGGGGTAATCTGGGGAATATGAGAAAACAAGGGATGGTGATGGATTTTTAGAAGGTTCATCATTCATGGACGTTCTCTTGTGCTGCCTCTGATATTTGTTTCAGAGGATTGATTGAATTTGAAGCTGTTGCTGTTGATCATCTTTGTTTGTGTTTCTTTCTTTTCTTTTGTTGGGCCAACTCAATGGGCTAGCCCAATATCAAAACATTCCTTTCTTTGTTTTCGGAAAGATTTCTCTTCTTTTTCCGGGCTTCTGCCCTCCTTTTCACCAAAAAAAAAAAACAGATTTCTCATTAATTTTTTTTTTACAATAATTCGGGATTTAAGGAAGAAGAGAGACCCGAACCCATAACATCATGGTGTAGGTGTGGAAAGTATACCACTATACCAACTTCATATTCTCTTTCTCAATAAAAATTTACACAAATTTTATTAGACCTGATAAAACTTTAACCGATTCATAAAGTCCTCCCTATCCATCTATCCTAGGGATAAAAGGGCATAGGCCTTTTGCATCCCCTCAAGTCAAGAATTAGAGCCTCACAATCACTAACCAATATGTTTTTCTCGCATGTCTTTCTTGGTTCATGGTCGATATTTTAATGTCCTAGGTGTAGAGGAACCACACCAATCCATGAAGTTGGTGGTTAAACTCAAAAGCAGTGACGATACTGCAAGGAAATCCTATGGAAAAAATCACTTGACGCTAGGATGATGAAAAACTTGAACACCTCTCATTCTTATGCCCTTTGCAATATGAAAAAAATCGTCTTATTTAAAACCCCAATTATGAAATCCCTTCTCCCCTACTTCAAACTTAGTAACACACCATGTTCTTATAGAGAGAAATGTGCTTTCACATCTTCTTAACTTGAAATGGTTGAGGAAAGGAAAGGTTCTTTTTTAGGGTATTTCTGAGAATAGATTCGGTGGAGACAGTGCGGGATCTGTAGCTCAGAGGATTAGAGCATGTGGCTACAAACCACAGTGTCGGGGTTCGAATCCCTCCTCACCCACAACCAACCCAAAAGGGAAGGACCTTTCCCTTTGGAGGTAGGAAAATCATGATTGAGATTCGAGATAACGGACCGAAGATATGGAACTTGGGCGTGGGTCTTTTGTTCTTTTATCGAAATGGAGTAGACTTACTTTTTATTTTCTTTTTTTACCATTAATGATTTTTTAAAATAAAGTATGCCGGGCAAATTAAGGCTTTCAAGGGAAGAAGCTTATTAATGGATTGAAAAACAATATTAATATTTATTAATAGAATAGTGCTACTTTGCCCAAATGATGTGGCAACACTCTAATCCATTCATTTAAATCATGCAGCATGATTTAAATGCATGATTTAAATGAATGGATTAGAGTGTTGCTACATCATTTGGGCACCAGATTTGGATAAAGTAGCATTACTCTTATTAATATACATGTTTTGTATATGTTGGAAAATACATACTTTTCATTAATGGCCTTTCTTCTTTCAGTTGTCTATTCGTGGTCATACATGATGACCGCGAGATACATCAAAATCTTCTAAAAGTGCTCGGTAATTGGCATAACTAAACTCAAGAAGAGGATAAAAAATCCAATAACAAAGACAAAAGCACAACCAAATAATTAAAGAAATTGCTTTCAGTGTAATATATTATTAATGGGAAAATTACAATAGCTTGATACATAAAACCATAGCCAAACAAATATATATACAGTCTGTTTCAGGGTTTTGATTTCATATCTCAACAATTTGACTATGTTTAAGCACAGCTGGAGGACTCAAATCACAATCCTTTACAATGAGATCAGGCAGACCCTACAGGTGATAACTCTGGCAATCGGCATGAGAAGCAAGCTTGAGAGGTTGAGAGTCCTAGAGGATCATAATAGATCTGCAAAATAATGATAATAATTAAAATAGGCAACCCATTTTTGTGGCAAACTAGTTCAACAAAAAGTTGTTTAAAATTTCAGAATTTATCCTAGTCGTTCACCTGGGAATAGATGAAGGTTAAACAAAAATAGCACAGGTCGCTTAGGAAACTACTCAAACATGAAACAACACATGCATGTTTAAAAATTAACAAAATTAATTGACAGATCTACCTTGAAAATTTCTCGCCCACCAATTCTCATTCACCGGTAAATTGCTGATTCAATTGCTTCTTTCAATTGCAAGATTATTGATGGCGATCAAGTGGTGAAAGATTTGCAAAAATCATGGTGTAGATAGCACCTTGATTTATTCAAATTTATGCAATTTGATTAATCATGGAGATGATGAAGGCATTTGCTTGATTATGGGGATTTGATGATGAAGGCATATTTTTTAGGATTCAAAATATGATTATTATTTGTTTCCTTTTTTTGTAGTTTTTCTTCTCCTATATATTGGAGCATTGTAGCCATTTGATGGCAGAATTGAGTTGATTAATAAAATTTCAATTATGAAATTTTTTATATTTGCTCTCTTGGTATTTATGTGAATCAACGAGTTAGCAATGTGTTTATAGTCCCGGATATTTCCAGAATCAACAGGGCTTGATCACCCATACTTGTGCTGCATCAATTATGCAAGCTCTTGGAAGAAAGAAAAAACTTCACAATCATGATGAGTGGAGACAATAATATTTGCGATCTAGTACTAGAGGTATCCATTTGGGATATGCGTTTCCAATATGCTGGTTGGACGACGTTAGTTATGCAAGTTTTTTTTTTCAATCTCTTTGGGTAAATTTATCTTTGGATGAGGAGAACACGTATACATACCATATATAATTAGTTGACATATACATACCCTATTATATCATAGTAGTGCGTCATTGATTACGTAATTTTATTATTATTATTTTTTTTGAAATTCAAAACTTAACTGTAGGATTATAGAAGGATGAAATTTTAAGATGAGTATTAATTTCCCTCTCTTAAGTACATAGTTGAATTTCCTTTTGAAAAAAAAAAAAAAAAAAAAAAAAGGAGGTAAAAAAATTCAGGACCAAAATTACGATTACAAAACTAGATATTAATTACGTAACGTTATTTATATTAAGTTTGAAATTTAATTGTGGGATTATATTAGAGTGAAATTTTCAAATGATGCGAGTATTGATCATCATAGAGAACTTCCTTTTCTTTTTTAAAGAATATGGGATGTACATGATATGTAACATTATAGTATTATACAGTGACATTGTCAATTTTAAGAGTGTGTGCAATCACTTTGAAACGTTACATAACTTATAATGTTACATAGTCAATCTCGTATAAAAAAAAATGGGAATTTCGCACATAATCTAGCACCTTTTGGTGTTTGTTAATAATTTGAATTTTAATAGCACCATGAAATCGTACAATCCAATCTCGTGTACTAAGCGTAGTGGTGTAAATATGTGCCGGGCCTGATGGGCTCGGCACGGCCAGCCCGCCACCCTTGGCGGGCCGTTCCAGGCACGACCAGTATGTTTCGTGGGCCAGGCCTGGCACAGCCCCCATACCTGGCACGGGCCGGGTAGAGATTGGGGGCCCGGCCTGCTAGGCCAACCGTTCTATTTTTTTTTATTATTATTATTGATTTTTTTTGAAAAATTTGACCGTTGCTGACGTCAGCAAACGGTCAAAATTTTCAAAATGGCCAAAAATTATACTTTACCCCCTCATCTCTTCTATTTTATATATTTACCCACATTTTAAATTTTTCTATAAATATCCCCACTCATTTTAATTTCCATACACTTTCTCTCAATCTCTATTCTCTACATTCTCCATTCTCCAACTCTCCATTACTCTCTCTAATCTCTATTTCTCTACACCTTCATATTTTAAATTTTTAATAATTCCAATATTCCATTCTTACTCTCTCTCTCTATTCTCTACACAACTAATCTACTACTCTACTATTCTAAATTTCTAATACTATATTACTAATATTATTCTCTAATCTCTCCACCAAAGCTCAAAGCCTCAAAGGTATGTTTTTCCTTTAAATGTTATTAATTAATTTTATGTTTTAGTTTTTAAATTTTAAATTTATAGTTAATAATTAATATATTTATGCTTAGTTATTAATTTTGATATTTATTCTTATGTTTTATGTATATTTTATATTTATGACTTTATGCTTAGTGTATTTATGAGTTAATATTTTTATGCTTTGCTTTGTTATAAATTTTAATATTTAATCTTAGAATCTTAGATTTTAGTAAATTTATCATTTTATGAATTTATGTCTAGTAATTAATTTTAATATTTGTATATTTTTATTTATGCTTAGTAATCTTACTATCTTAGTATATTTTGTTTAGTTAGTAAATTGATGATTTTATGTTTAGTAATATATTTAAATATTTTTATGATATTTATGATTTTATGTTTAGTAATTAATTTTAACATATTTAAGCTTAGTATATTTATGATTAAATGCTTAGTAATGAATTTAAATATTTTTATGCTTATTATATTACTATATTTATCAATTTATGATTAAATGCTTAGTAATGAATTTAAATATTTTTATACTTAGTATATTACTATATTTATCAATTTATGATTAAATGCTTAGTAATGAATTTAAATATTTTTATGCTTAGTATATTACTATATTTATGATTAAATGCTTAGTAATGAATTTAAATATTTTTTATGCTTAGTATATTTATGATTAAATGCTTAGTAATTAATTTAAATATGTTTATGCTTAGTATATTTATGATTTTATATTTTTATGTTTAGTAATATGTTTTAATATTTGTATGATATTTATGATTTTATGTTTAGTAATTAATTTTAATATTTTTATGATATTTATGATTTTATGTTTAGTAATTAATTTTATTAATTTTATGATATTTATGATTTTATGTTTAGTAATTAATTTTAATATTTTTATGATATTTATGATTTTATGTTTAGTAATTAATTTTAATATGTTAATGCTTATTATATTTATGATTTTATGTTTAGTAATTAATTTTAATATGTTTATACTTAATATTTTATGATTTTATGTATAGTAATTAATTTTAATATTTTTATGATATTTATGATTTTATGTTTAGTAATTAATTTTATTAATTTTATGATATTTATGATTTTATGTTTAGTAATTAATTTTAATATGTTTATACTTAGTATTTTATGATTTTATATTTAGTAATTAATTTTAATATTTTTATGATATTTATGATTTTATGTTTAGTAATTAATTTTATTAATTTTATGATATTTACGATTTTAAGTTTAGTAATTAATTTTAATATTTTTATGATATTTATGATTTTATGTTTGGTAATTAATTTTAATATGTTTATACTTAGTATTTTACGATTTTATGTTTAGTAATTAATTTTAATATTTTTATGATATTTATGATTTTATGTTTAGTAATTAATTTTAATATGTTTATACTTAGTATTTTATGATTTGATGCTTAGTTTTTAATGACTAATGATTTAAATATTTGTACAGTAGAAAATGGATTATAATCATCCTCAATTTCTGGACGGTCTTAACATGGAGGACGATTATTTTGACCTTTCCGGGCCAACAGAAATGGCAGCGAGACCTTCTGGTTCCGGCGTAACACCGACATCACGTCCTCCCAAACCTAAAAAGCACACATCAAACGTATGTCAGTGTTTTGACGTAGTACAGAAGACTATGTCAGACGGTCAAGTCATGGACATATGGAAGTTTTGTCCTAAGCACTATGTCACTTCTAGGGGGGACCGGTCATTTGCGAAGGCATATGGAGAAATGCATGCCTGCACACGGACAGGTAGACACTACAACCCAAACACAACTACAACGGCACCCAGATGGGTTCGTTACAACATGGCGTTACGACCTCGTGCATTCTAGAGAGTGCATGGCACGATACATTGCATGTACTGATCAACCGATTAATTTCGGTGACAACCCTTTTTTTTGAAGAATTTATTCAAACTGCATACAACACCCAATTTAAATCTGTTTCTAGAACCACTACTAGGAACGATTTGTTAAAATGTTTTCAAACCCAACGAGATGAGTTGAAGGCTGAATTACAGCATCTAACTCTCTCTATTGCATTAACTTCTGATATTTGGAACGCATGTTCCAAACAGGACTATTTAACTGTCACGGGACACTATTTAGACTATGATTGGAATTTACAAAAAAATATTCTTGGTTTTCGTCCTATGGATTGCGCACATACCGTAGGAAATATTTTTAATGTCATTATGTCTGTTTTAGAAACTTTTGAAATACAGCATCGCAACATTTCTATCACATTAGATAATGCATGTGCAAATACTAGTTCTGTTGCATTATTTTTTGACAAAAATATCCCGCAACATGGGGGTTATTTCTTCCATCAATGATGTGCATGTCATATCATTAATTTAGTTATACAGTCTAGTATGAAAGTAGTAAGCGATCGTATAGATCGCATCAAAGATGCCTTTGCTTGACTCTACAGTTCTCATCTAAGATTGAATGAATTCGGTAGATACTATACAACCTTCGGTCTATGACCCCTAAGATTCCTAACATAAATGCCGGTAAGGTAGAACTCTACTTACTTAATGCTACTAAATTGTTTGGAATATAATACACCTATTTCAGGTTTTTATAACATGAAAATGTCTGAACTTGGCTGTCCAACACTGACACCAGATGATTAGCATGTAGCAAAGATCTTTATTGAATTTTTAAAGGTTTTTTATGATTCCACTGTAACTCTTTCCGGGGTCTATTACCCCACATCTTCCCTGGCAATCCATCATATTATGGAAATGTCTGAATTGTTAAACAATTATAAGGAAGATGATATTTTAGGCCTGCAGTTGTTGCCATGGAAACCAAGTTTAAAAAATACTGGTCTACAATTCCTTACCTTTATGCTTTAGGTGTTATAATAGATCCTAGGGTTAAATTATCTGGTTTAGAAACATTGCTAGATTATCTTGGTGATATTTTGAGCGTAGATTATTCTGCACAGGTTACTGACATTAGAACCAAGTTGTTCGAAGTTTTTAGTACTTATGAGCGCAGGTATGGCGGCGTTGACACACAACCATCAACAGAACCAGACACACTCTCAAATCAGACAAGTTGAAACATTCTAAAACGCCGAAAAAAAGTAGGCTCATTAAGTTCTTCTTCTTCTTCACTAGCTGGATCAGCTGATGCAACTTCCGGTGTGAACTGACAAGCTACCTTGAAGCTCAATTCGACGACCAGTCATTTGAAAGAGAGAAGGGATTTGAATTGTTGGTATGGTGGAAGACCTACGGCTATTATAAATATCTGGTCCTGTCACACCTAGCACGGGACGTACTGGTTATCCATGTCTCCACTGTTTCCTCAGAACATGTATTCAGCACGACTGGAAGAATTATTGAAGAAAGAAGAAGTTCTTTAACTCCAGAGATAGTGGAGGTATTGGCATGCATTCGGGATTGGGAGCGTGCGAAAAAGAGGTTGCAAAATGAAACGGTAGACGAACAACTTATTCAAAATTTCAGTAATTTATATGTCGAAGAGAGTTCCGGTAGTAACCAAATCTAGGACTTCTAGCTTATACATGTACGTTAACTTGTAATGCGATTGCACTCTTTTTCCCTTACCAAGTTTTTATCCCACTGGGTTTTCCTTGGTAAGGTTTTTAATGAGGCAATCATGTAAATATGTAATATTGAGACTCCAAAAGAAATAAATAATTCTTATTTTCATATTTTCATAATTTCATCTATTTTTATTTTCTTTAATATTTTAGCTTTATAATTATTTATTCTTTGAATCATTTTTTTAAATAAAATAATAAATCTTTCTATTTTCTACATTTTTTTATTACACTCAAATAATAAATAAGATAGACAAATTACAATTAAAAATGTTTAAACAATATTATAAATTTATAATGTAACAAAACAAAGTAACAAATAACAATTAACAAACTAACAATTTAATTAAAATATTTAAATTTAAAAAAAATTTTAAAAAAAAAATGAGAGGAACACCGGCCTGCCAAGCCGGCGGGCTTGGCCCGCCATTTAATTAATTAATTAATTTTCCGTTGAAGCTTGCCAATTTTTTAATGTTTTTTTTTTAAATTTGACCGTTGCTGACGTCAGCAAACGGTCAATTTTTTTTAAATGGTCAAAAATTACACTTTACCCCCTCATCTAATCTATTTTATATTTTTACCAACATTTCAAATTTTTCTATAAATATCCCCACCCATTCCAATCCAATTTCCATACACTTTCTCTCAATCTCTATTCTCTCATACTCTCATAGTCTCATTCTCTCCCTTCTCCAAGAGTCCAAGTCTCCATTCTCCAACTCTCCATTACTCTCTCTAATCTCTATTCTCTACACCATTTCTAAATTCTAATACTATATTACTAATAGTCTAATAGTCTAATATTATTCTCTAATCTCTCCACCAAAGCTCAAAGATATCTTTTTCCTTTAAATGTTATTAATTAATTTTATGTTTTAGTAAATTTATCATTTTATGAATTTAGGTCTAGTAATTAATTTTAATAGTTGTATATTTTAATTTATACTTAGTATATTTTGTTTAGTTAGTAAATTGATGATTTTATGTTTAGTAATTAATTTTAATATTTTCATGCTTAGTATATTTATGATTTTATGCTTAGTTTTTAATGACTAATGAGTTAATATTTGTATTGTAGGAAATGGATCATAATCATCCTTAATTTTTGGACGGTATTAACATGGGGGAAGATTATTTTGACCTTTCCGGGCCGACGGAAACGGTAGCGAGACCTTCTAGTTTCGACACAACACCGACATCGCGTCCTCCCAAACCTAAAAAGCACACATCAAATGTATGGCAGTGTTTTGACAAAGAAGAAATACCAAACTCAGACGGTAGGGTCACAACAAAATATCGCTATAAGTTTTGTAAACTCTTATATTCCAGAGTCGGGAACCGGTCATTTGAAAAGGCATATGGGCAAATGCATGGCTCGACACGGAGAGCCAAAAACTACAACCCGGACATAACTACAACGGAACAGAGACGGCCAAACGGGTCAGTTACGACTCCGCGTATGCTAGAGATTGCACTCTTTTTCCCTTGCCAAATTTTTATCCCACTGGGTTTTTCTTGGTAAGGTTTTTAATGAGGCAATCATGTAAAAGTGAAAATCCGAAATAAATAAATCATTCTTCATTTCATATTTTTCATGATTTCATGTATTTGTTTTTATTTTCTTTCATATTTTATCTTTATTTATTCTTTGAATTATTTTATTAAATAAAATAATAAATTTATCTCTTTTTTTATTACACTAAAATAATAAATAAGATAGACAAATTACAATTAAAATTACATAATTTAAATTGTTTAAACAATATTATAATATTTAATTTAATTAAAAAAAAAAAAATTGGGCCTGCGTGTCGGCCCGGCCCGGCCCGCCTGCATGCACATGCGGCACGTGCCACCGGCACGTGCGGGGCTCCCATATTTGAAAAATAGGCCGGCCCAGCCCAGCACAAAAAATTGGTGTGCCGTGCCAGGCCAAGCCCATTTTCAAAAACAGGCTACTTCGGCCCGGCACAAATGGGCCGTTCCGGCCCACATATACACCACTAACTAAACAGGGCCTTAATGTATACAAATATACACGGAAATTGCTTGGATACTGACCCCACCAATAGGGTGTTGCCACGTGACTTTTTTTCTTTCACTTTTTACATTTATCTTCTTGCATTCTAAGAAAAAAAGCTACATGGCAACACCTCATTGGTATACCACTATCAGTGTTTTTATAGCTGCCTTTGATATATATATATATACAGTCTTTCTATTGTCATTTCGTCCTGACAATAAATATATCAGGACGAAGAATGTAGACCATAGATTATGGAGAAGTTTTGACAAGTGCATACACTTTGAGTCAAAGTATATAAATCTAGTGGTCCAAATTATTCGTCCTCATATATTTATTGTCAGAACGAACTGATAATAGAAAATCTGTATATATATATATATGTGTGTGTGTGTGTAAGTTTTTCTGGAAATGACAAAAATGGTTTTCCAAATCTTCAACAACTGGGTTTGTTTGTGTTCAAACAGCAGTAATGTTGAATTTTTTTGTTAATTGTTTTTCTTTATATTTTTATTATTTCTTTTTATATATTTTTATTATATAAAATGATTTTAATTTTATTTACATAGGTCTTTAAAAAAAAATATTTACACAAATTAAAAAGGCTAAAATACCCCTTGATCGTTAAGTTTGACTAATGAAAGGTTAACAGAATAACCAATTTGGTACATGTGAAAAAGTTAAGGACTAATTTGGTCACTTTTGTAAATGTCACAAACTACTTGGGATTTTAAAAAAAGTCCAAAACTTGTTTGGTAATTACCCATAAAAATGTTAATGGAAGAAAGAGAATGAAGATTAGGGAATATTAAATTTGGACCATCTAAATTTTGATCTAATGGAGACAAAAGTGTATCAAATCCTGTTTAAAAAATGGATCTATGGATCATGCCCCTGTGTATCATTTGAACCAACAACCATTTTGAAATAGGTGACTGGGTGTACTAAAAATATATCTGTAGGTCAACATCTTATTGTCATAATTATAACATTTTAAAGAAAATATAATAAAATTATATTCTTATAGTTATTTAACATATTTCAAAGGAGTTAGGACCAAAAAAAACAATAACAATATTAATAAAATAATTACAATAACAATAAGAATAATTATTCCACAATTACAAAATTTATGATAATTATTTTTTTTTAAAGAAAATTTATGATAATTATTAGTGGATTGAAAAACAATAATAATCTTTAATATACATGTTTTATATAAGTTGGAAAACGATATTCTTAAAATAAAAAAATAAAAAAAAACATATTTTTCATTAATATCGCATTTCTTTCTTCGGTTGTCTACTCGTGGTCCAATATGACCATGAGATGCTTGCCCCTTGGTATAACTAAACTCGAGAACAAGATCGAAAAATACAGTAACAAAGACAAAAACACAACCAAAGACATTACTTTTAAGTGTAATACATTATTAATGGAAAAATTACAATAACTTCATCGAGTTTAGACATAAAACCATAGCCAAACCAATCTACCACAGCAAACTCCTCCAAACATGAGAGCAACCCGGTTTCAGAGATGCCTCAAGGAAACTTTAATGCTTGAAATACTGTACTTTGAGAATTACCTTAGCAGCCAAAGAACCTGAAGTGTCTACCAATCCCCAAGCTTGATTAGCCAATAAAGCTTGGTACAATTTTGATTTCATATCTCAAAATTTATCTCTCAGTTGGAGGAGTCAAATTTTTTTTTTTTTTCAAATGAAATCAGGCAAACCCTGCAGGTTATAACTCTGACAAGACAGTAGCATGAGAAGCAAGCTCAAAATGATGACCTGTATTGCCGTCCCAGAGGATCATAATAGAGCTGCAAAATAATGATAATAATTAAACTATGCAACCGAATTTTTGTGCCAAACAAGTTCAACAAAAAACAGTTTATAAATTGAGAAACATTTTTGATCCGTGGAAATGGTGGGAAATGTCACATTTTTGACCAGGTTTTGTAAGAAAGTCACTACTTTAATAACTTAAGATCACGTTTGGTTAAATGGCGGAATGGTAATCGGAATGGGAATGGGAATGCGAATGGAATGGAATGGAAATCTGATTTCTTTGTTTGGTTGGAACTTTAGAATTAACATCTGAATCAGTATTATTTTGTTTGGTTAACGACGGAAATGAATGGAATTAACTGTATTTCGACCAAAATGCCCCTAATTCAATAATAGTTATAATAACATTATAATATGAAAGTATATATAATAATTATATATATAAATTAATCTAATTAATAATAAAATTTATATTTTTCAATTAGTCTTTGTTCTCCTAAAAAAAAAGTCTTTGTCCTCCTAAAAAAAAAAAAAATTTAATTGTCTTTGAGATCGACAACTCCAGCGCCGACGGACAGCTCCAGCGCCGACGACCTGCTCCATCGCCGACGACCGCTCCAGCGACCTGCTCCTGCTCCAGCACCAACGACATCTCCAGCGCCGACCGATAGCTCCAGCTCCAGTGACCCGCGTCGCCTTGTTCAACCCGACCCGATCGTTTTTCCTTCAACAGCGACCCACGTCGCTTCTTCTTCACCGGTGACTCATCGTCTCTTCTTCCTG
The DNA here is from genome assembly GCA_008009225.1 of Acer yangbiense. Classification (NCBI taxonomy): domain Eukaryota; kingdom Viridiplantae; phylum Streptophyta; class Magnoliopsida; order Sapindales; family Sapindaceae; genus Acer; species Acer yangbiense. The sequence continues at coordinate 11,664,441 of CM017768.1, forward strand.
ACCACCGTGCGCCGCCGACCTTCTCGCACAAACAGAAAATACCATGTCTGAGATATTATAGAACTATATTGTGAGACAATAAGCCAAGCCCTAATTTCAAATCCCTAAAATTTTCTTGTCACTTTCTCGAGAAAATAGAGAACGAAAAGGAGAGATGAAAACAAAATTCTACCTGAAATCAAGAAGAGGAGTCTAAGATGGAAAGAAATCTCGAGATTTCTCAGAGAAGAGGACTCGGTGCCTTAGCAATGGAGGAGGTCACGATTTCTTTTCTTAGAGCAAACAAAGCCAAGCCCAATTACTAGAGGGTCATTTTTGGAAGTGAAATGTTGAATGGAATTGGAATGGCCTTTCCACTGGATTGTGGATGAAAAGCCAATTCCACCATTTTGGTGGAATCCCAATTCCATTGGAATCATCTTTCCATTGGATTTTTGCAAACCAAACATTTGGAATGGAAACCATTCCATTCCTTTCCTTTCCTTTCCTTTCCTTTCCTTTCCTTTCCATTCCAGTGAACCAAACACAGCCTAAGTTTAAAAGACACTAAAGTAAGTGATTTCCAAAAATGCCTTTACTTTACACATTTTTTTTTCTTACTTTGAAGCTTTCTGATATTTTATTATTTCATCTTCCTCTATAATAGACCTCCAATAGAGGTTGAACATCATAACATTATCAATACAACTTCATTGGATAATTAGTTTTGTGGCGCTACGCAGACGTATTCGGAGGTCGAGCTCCCCATTGAGCTTGCGGGGGGGTATGGGGCAGCGCCCCCAGAGCTTTTTTTTTTCAATTTAAAACCCTAATTGGGTTCTTTTTCATTTGTTCTTCGAGTATTTTGTAAACCTTAAGCTGGTTGTGTGAATTTTGAATCTAATTTAAAAGTCTCGGAGATAAACTGAAAAGGCTCGGAGACTATTTACAAAGTCTCGGAGACTATTTACAAAGTCTCGGAGACTATTTACAAAGTCTCGGAGATAGTGTTAAAAGACTCGGAGACTATTTACAAAGTCTCGGAGATACAAATTTAATGAAAAAATGCTGATGGTTAAAAAGGCTCGGAGACTAATTGAAAAGGCTCGAATTACTGTTGAAAAGGCTCGGAAAGCGTATAAAAAGGCTCGAAAAGTGTATGAAAAAGCTCGGATACAGTGTTAAAAGTCTCGGAGATTCAAAATTGAAAATGCTCGAATTACTGTTGAAAAGGCTCAAAAAGTGTATGAAAAGGCTCAGATACAGTGTTAAAAGTCTCGGAGATTCAAAATTGAAAAGGCTCGAATTACTGTTGAAAAGGCTCGAAAAATGTATGAAAAGGCTCGGATACAGTGTTAAAAGTCTCAGAGATTCAAAATTGAAAAGGCTCGAATTACTGTTGAAAAGGCTCGAAAAGTGTATGAAAAGGCTCTGATACATTGTTAAAAGTCTCGGGGATTCAAAATTGAAAAAGCTCAAATTACTGTTGAAAAGACTCGAAAAGTGTATGAAAAGGCTCGGATACAGTGTTAAAAGTTTCGGATATTCAAAATTGACAAACCTATTCATATTCCTTAAAAAAGCTCGGAGACTGTTTGAAAAGGCACAAAAAAAGTGTTAAAAGGCTCGGAAACCCAGATCTTCATCGTCTTGCAAATTCTAGTCGACTTCAGGACTGTAGCGTCATCGCCGGTGAGTTCGCTATGAGATTTTCAGCAGGATTTCTTACACCTGATGCTTTCTCTCTCTACTGTTCTCTCTCTCTCTCTCTCAACTTTTTTCTCTCTACGTTTCAAAAGACACAAACTAACAAAATAAGAGCATTTTTGTCTGGTCACCTAAATATGTGCCTTTTAAACTTGAATTAGTAAAGTTGTGATATTCTTACAAAGTCAGGCCCAAATAGTGACAAAAAATTTTTGAACCCTTTTTGATCCAAGCCAAACACACCTCCGAATTGAGAAAAAATTCAATAAAAACAACAAAAGATTGCTTAGGAAACTACTCAAATGACACATGCATGTTTAAATATTAACAAAATTAATTCACAGATCTACCTTGAAAGTTTCTCATTCTCATTCTCATTCACCGGTAAATTGTTGATCCAATTGATTCTTTCAATTGCGAGATTATGCAAGGTTTTGGAAGAAAGAAAAGGCTTCATAATCATGATAAGAGGAGGCAATGATATTTGCAATCTAGTACTAGATGTATCCATCACATAGAGTTCAAAAAAAAATTGTCACTATTTGGGGCACTTTTTGTAAGACAGACACCACATTACTAATTTAAGTTTAAAAGGCACCTATTTAGGTGACCAAACAAAAATACCCATTTTTGTCAGTTTGTGTCTTTTTCACCTTTGAGAGAAAAAAACCCGATGGCGCAACGGTCCTAAAGGCGACCAAAATCTGACGGTGAACTCACCAGCGACGGCGCTACAATACTTATCTCAAAGATAACTCACCGACGAACTGAAAAGACAATGGTAAGTTTTTTTTTTCTCACACGTTTCTATTCTTGATAAGTTTATGTGTGTTTGATGTTGGATGCCATTTTCATCATGTAGATTAGGTTTGATTTGATTTGTTCTTGATTATGTTTGTTTGATGAGGTTAGGTTAGGGTTTTAGTTTATGAAAAAAATTTGTTTTGAAGATGATGAAGATCTGGGTTTCTGAGTCTTTTTAAACTTTTTTTGAGCCTTTTATAACAGTCCCTGAGCTTTTTAAAATCTCCAAGCCTTTTTACACTAGATCCGAGCCTTTTTAACAATAATCCAAGCTTTTTAATTATTTATGAGTAGGTTAGTGAATTTTGATTCTCCGAGCCTTTTAATACACAGTTCGAGCCTTTTAATGAACTGTTCGAGCATTTTCATACACTACCCGAGCCTTTTAATGAAGTGTTCGAGCCTTTTCATACACTATCCGAGCCTTTTAATAAAGTGTTCGAGTCTTTTCATACACACTGCCCGAACCTTTTCATGCACTACCCGAGCCTTTTAATGAAGTGTTTGAGCATTTTCATACACTACTTGAGCCTTTCAATGAACTGTTTGAGCCTTTTCATACACTGCTTGAGCCTTTTTGTTTGAGTCTTTTCATGAACTTATATGTTTTTTTTCTGTGAATATGCAGATGAGGAATCAGTTAAAGGATTCGCTTAAAACCCCAGCGGGAGCATGGTACAAGAGAAAAATTACTCGGCATGACCATTTCAATAACCTTAGAGATATCAACAACGCACTTGACAGTGTACCTGAACATTTGAAGATTGAAGACCGACGTCGGTATACTGAGTCGTGTTTTGGTTATTTCCTTCAGATGCATTGTGAGATTCAGTTTTTGGCTGGGATTGTCCATCAGCTGCTTTTGCGCAAGTTGCATCACGATGGCCTGGAAGATGAGATGAGATGAGATTTTTGTTAGGTAAGCATTCGGTCCGGTTCTCGAAGGTTGAGTTCTGTTTAATCACCGATTTGAAGTTCGGAGTCATTCCCGACACGGCAAGCTATGATATGGTAGAGAATGGCATACACAAGCGGTACTTTCAGGGTTGAGACATCGAGTTTGAAGAGCTGAGAGCGGTGCTGCGGATTGGTATTTTTATGGAGCAGTACGATGCGGTGAAGCTGTGCTTATTGTTTATGCTCAACTGGATACTTATGGGGTTGGACGAGAGAGATAAAGTTTTATTATGGCAGTTTCGCCTAGTCAAGGACTTGGATGCTTTTGATGCGTTCCCGTAGGGTGCACACGTGTATAGGCGGTCTATACATGGTTTCAAGCATGCGTTGGATGGTCAACGGTAGCGGTTCGAACAACGACAACAAGAAAAGGGCGCTGATGTACACACTACCGAGACGTACAACTTATACGGTGTATCGCACGCACTGTTGGTGAGAATTTAGAATTTGAAGCCGTACTTTAATTGTAATTTTTTTTATATGATTGATGTATTTACTTCTTATCGTACTTATCTATTACGCAAATATTTACTTTTGAGGTTATCCCCGAGCTTGGCAATAAAAAATATAGGACCCGCTAGTTAATCGAGCTACCCCACCCCTACCCCACCCCACCCCACCCCCACGTATTTTAAAATGGGAGTTGAATCAGCGACCGAGGGGGGACAAGCTAGATACCATTTTCATAGAAAGGGTAATTATCTTTTTTGTTAATGTTCACTGAAAGGGTAAGCATTTTCACATAGTTATTAGTATGTATACAATTACAATGATCTAACTCCGATTTCAGATGTTTGGGCGGTGTGAATTGGTGTTGACGGCTGTTGAGAGGGCTCAACGGTACTACGAAGGCATAGACCTAGGAGGTAGTCTGTATGATACCGATGCTACTGATATACCTGGTCACCTCCTAGATCCTGAACGATATAGGACTGTCGGACCCAGTGATACGGAGGGTCCGTATTCCGGACCTAGTGATATGAAGGGTCAGTATTCCAGACCTAGTGATACAGAGGTTTCACACCAGGAGGGTCGCAGTGGGAGTCCCTTGAGGCATAGGCGGGTACGATTCACTTTGCCTAAACAACCTCGACCTGGAGGTGATTCACGAGGAGGCGTTGGAGGGCATCCACAGGTACGTAAAAATATTTGTACCGCATTATTTAATCTCAATCAAGTGGGATCAGTTTTAGTACTGACAGAGTTTGAAATCATTTCAGGATCGTTGGTATACTAAACAGATGGATGCATTCCGAGAGTTACGGGAGGAAGTACGAAAGACTGATGAGAAACGAGATCAACAGCATCAGGAGTTGCTGGATTTGATTCGGGGGCTTCAGGGTTCGACGTCGTAGTCCCGTAGCGAAGGTCCATGATTCGATGACCCACCGTTCAATGACCAAGACCGAGACTTTAGTTCTAGAGACAGGATAGGTAGTTATCATGACGGGGCAGACCCAGAGACCGGGAGTCAGCTGCAACCTACTACGCAGCTAGTATCTGATCAACAGGGGCGTGGTACTAGTGGTACAGAGACAACACCTATGGAGATAGAAAAGGTACCTTATCAGGTTTTACCTGACCAGCCCTTTCAGCCCGATGACCTGGGACAGAGTGCCTCATTACAGCACACCACTCCGGTTGATCCCAGTTTAATGTACCTTCTATTCATTCCATGGGGATAGAGTTCCTCAGTCGCGGGGTACCCCTCTGGTCTATCCCAGCGGAGCTCACAACTACAAGCAATTTATGGGGACAGAGTTCCTCCATACAGCGCACACACCTGCAGACGATATACGGGGACAGAGTTCCTCCATATAACGCACCCATTTGATGGATCTTAGTGCTTTGGACTGGATTCCCCCACCCCATCAGCGTCAGGACCGGGTTCGCAGGAGAGGTTGGCATCAGCGGAGCCCATACACTGACCCTTGTCGGTCGAAAAGGCCAATGATTATGCCACGGCCATCACATGTATGGGCGCCCCACGGATTGATAGATCCTGATCACCTTACAGCGTACCAAGCCTACTAGAGGAACTCGATGGGGGAATTGTAAGTATAATCGTAGATATTACAATCTTTTTATACTATTTTGAAACACCTGAGTAAAATGTCTTGATTATCTAACTTCTTCAACAATTATGCAGACATGATGTGGATCTACACATGCCAGTTGGTGCCCCTTGGTTCCACCGGTTTCAAACCAACTTCATGGAGTTGGAGGATATGGTATGTTCCTTACCGTAATTGTCTGTATAAGTTGTTTCAGAAATGGTAAAATCCTAACAATACAAAATGTTGAAATTGTCAGCACATTGACGCGTACTTGCATATTCTGCGGAAGCGTCAGTGAGCATACCCCACTGTTTACTGTGCGAGGATCAACATAGTGGATTCATAGTTCTATGTAAGTGTTTAAATTGTATGGTTTTCGTTTGTGCATTGATGTATTTCATACATCTTTAACCTAACGTTTTTGTACAGTCACTGTTATGTGCCTGCCGGGAGAGAATGATGGGAAGTGGGGTCGACAAACCCCGTAGATGTTGGTCTTTGCTAAAACAAAAGTGGTCCGAAGAGGACCTTACGGTGGTACGTAGATTGCTCCCGGTAGGAACAGACCATGGCACGATGTTGACGCCGTAAGTGTTTATTTTACTTGGTTTCAATTTGTTTAATAAATAAATTTCACATTGATAACACTTTGTTGAAACACTTTGTTGAAACATCTACAGGTTCTGATTCCTTACAACCTTGAATGTACGCATTGGGCCCTAGCCAGCGTCGAACTCATAGCAGGGAATATCTACCTGATGGACCTGTTCAGACAGGAAGTTTCATTTCGCCACAGGAAAATGCAGCTCACGTGCTTAAGGTATTTTTTTACCCTCGATGTTGCATGCGGTGGAGTTCACATTCGCAGACGGAGTGGCGATGTGACGTACGAATTGAAGAATAGGGCCTTTACTTTTATTTATTTATTATGTTTCTAGAGATCGTGTGCCCCAACAGGATACATGGTATAACTGTTTTAAGATCTTATTCTATCCCAATTGGTTTTAATAACATTTCATTCTAACGGTTGTTCATGTGGTGAATTACAGAGGTAACTATGGTGCCCATACTTTGAGATTGATAAAGTATCTGGTGGCGAACAGGGATACGTTTGACTGGTCGGAAAATGATATGGCCACTATCTGGGAGAAGATGACCGTGGAGGTTTTTTGCAACTCGAAGGACTAGTCTTCGAGATAGTGATTTAGTTAATGTACATAACATTTGAGTAATGAAATAATATATATATTTTTTCATTTTAAGTGTTTGCAATTAAAAGTTGAACACACAGTTCATACATTCAAATCCATAAACAATACAATGATTTTTGAACACTATAACAAAGGATCCAGTATGGCATTAAACGAAGAACTAAATTCAAATCAATTTTGGAACAAAAAATAAATAACAATAGTTCAACATAAAAGCATAACACAACTGTATCGAGCATGGTTCCCAAAGTTTGAACGATGTTGGAAGATATTAGCAATCGCAAGCTTTTCTGATGGCAATTTGTCTTCATCTTGCACTGTCTTGTTATGTTTGATCGCCTTCCTTAACGACTCTATTAATTCCACAGTAGAGTCCTTCTCAGGGCACTTTTGTTTGTTATGTCCGGTTGAATGACAGATGCTGCACTTGCGACCGTATTCATCGGGAACAATTTTGCTGGGACGTAGGCGGGTTGGAACACCTCATACTATTATGTCCTGATTGTCCACATCTTCTACACAATGGTGTGGTTGTCCTCTCCGAAGACGAGGCATGTCGACCCTCCATTGGCCGACTTGATTGTCTTTTTGACTTTGGATTTAAAACCACCCGCACTGCAATATCGGATGGCAAAGAAGGATGGCCAACAGGCATAATAGGAACCGAGTATGCATCAATAAGTGTCTCCCTCTTGTAGTAGTCCGAACACAGAGATGTGAAATCCAAGTTTCGCTCCATGCAACAATGAAAACAGTGAGATTTACGTTAGGATAATATAAAGCGTTAACTATAACATCTCATGTACTTTGCTGCTGCGAGTGCATGAGAACATGGGAAATGGTCCATTTGGAATTTGTTGTATGTGCAAGTCTTCAGGATTAAGTTAACCGTCTATTGCTTTCCCTTCAGTTTGACGGAGAATATATTCCAGTCAACTGGATTTACTGTCATATAATTGCACTTCTCGACAAGTTTCAGGATCATAAGATGTGATGCGTCAGTCAATTGATGACGCATGGATCGTGTAGCTTCATGATGATCGCGAAACCACTTTTGTAGCATATTCCTAATGAACTCTACCGGTGTTAACATTGGCAGTTACCGTGCGAATTTTAGGCATAAGTTTATACACTTTGCGACATTTGTGGTCATCAATCTGTACATTCTTTGGGGATAGTGTATGCGGGACCACTTGTGTGGACCGGCAGCAATGACATAATCGAATGTAGCCTTGCGTAGCTTATGTAACTCCTCCATGTGCCGGTTATATTTTAATTCACTGTACGTCCTAGCTGCTGAATCCATTATGTCGACAACATCCTTTATGTGGAATAGCTTCTTCATATTTTCACCAAAATGCCAGCAACATATGGTATGGGTTGCATAAGGTAACAATTTAGAAATCCCTACTTCAATGCTTGCATGACGATCGGAAATGAAAACCAGATCATCTATATGACCAAGGGCACCCCTTAAGCATTCCAAAAACCACTCCCAGGAAAGGTTATTTTCTGAGTCACCGTACCCAAAAGTAATTGGATACACCTGTTCGTTTCCATCTTGTGCAGTTGCAACAAACATTGTACCCCCGAATCTTCCCTTCAAATGGGTACCATCAACTGCAATCACAGGACGTATACACCTCCGGAAACCTCTAATTGAGGACCCTAACGACATGAAAAAATAGAGAAATCTACCATCGTCTGCGCACTGTAAATCAGTGATTGTGCCAGGATTTTGCTGTTCCAAAACGTATGCGAAAGATGGCAACAGTTGGAAAGTTTCTTCATGCGTTCCATAGGTCAATGACAATTCATATTGCAGGGCATCATGTGCCTTACTGTACATGACTTGGATGCCATACATTGTTTTCATATCGGTGATTACGTTCTTCGGATGCATGAGATGACCATCATGTTGTTAAAGTCTAAGTGCAACGACTTCTTCGATTATGATTGCACTAGCTTATCGATGGCGACGGTAAATCTCCTCCAAGGGACAAATGTGTTCGTTGACAAGACTTTTGACTTGGAAGTAAGTCCCTTCATATTTCCTCACCACTCTTAATTTCCATGTACAGTCGTCAATTATGCAAACCAGATGTAACGTTGTTTTATTGGACCTTTTCACCTTCTATTCAAAGTTCTGCCACATTGAAAAAAACCCAACTAGCCTCTTCAAATCCTTTTTACTCGGAAAAAATTGACCTTTATAAATCATGCTTCTAGATTCTTGCACTGCCAAGGTGCTGCTTCTATCAATACCAAACGAGTATGAATCTGCTCCGGGAATAACCCACGTTGTCGCATTATCAGAATCAGATGCAGTTACATTATGCCGGACCTCGAAAGTCCCAGGCATATCTGGTGTAGAGCAACTAACTCATTGTACACGTCTTCCATGTCTTTGAATTTGTGCAGGCTCCTCATCCACATTTTCTAAATCATCAACCTATTCATGATTTGCCTCATTAGCCACCTTATGGTTCTACTCGTTGTACTGCTTAATTCAACAACCAAACACATTGCCAAATTGAGGTTCAACTACATCTGCATTGTCGACCGCTACCGGTGGGACACCACACATGTTTTCCCCACCTTCGGTGGCACTCCTTTGGGTGAACACTTGGTTGCTACCGCTAAAGAATCCAAATTGTTAGGTATTTTCAGGAGGAGGAATATCATTCCCTATCACATCTCCAGCTGTCCTCTCAATTAGACTGACACATACTTGAGGGATCACCTGATCTTCCCCTAGCATAAACTGAACATCATCGTCATTTCTTATAAATGTGCGACATGTACTGCTAGGAACGATTGATATTGATGACATATCAACATTGAATTTATTTACATCATACTTCACAATGGTATGCACGATCGCCACCAATTCTTCGTAAGTCATATTCCTTGACACATATATTCCCTGGTTATCGGATCCAACAAACTTCTGACTTTCATCGGGTAACTGCTCTCATCGACCGTTATAAAATATTACTATTCTAACCTGATTCATGATGTTGTCAAATTAATCATCACAAACCATTAATAAAAACCCAGATCTACAAAATATTTTCAAATATTACATTTACAAAGGCTTAAGGAAAACTTGAAAAGGCTCGGAGAAGACTTGAAAAGGCTTGGATTGTGATTACATGAAAAGGCTCGGAGAAGTCTTCAAAAGGCTCAGATAGTGATTACATGAAAATGCTCGGGGAAGACATGAAAATGCTCGGATATTGATTACATGAAAAGGCTCGGGGAAGACATGAAAATGCTTGGATAGTTATTACATGAAAAGGCTCGGAAAGAAGTTTAAAAAGCTCGGACAGAGCTTACAAAGTCTCGGAGATCCAAAAATTTCTCACAATGGCTTAAGGTTTACAAAATACTCGGATAACATATGAAAAGGAACAAATGAAAATGTGAACAAATTAAAAGAAGTATTTGCAATAAATATTACCTTATTGTACTGAAGCACGTCCCTTCTTTATAAGTTGAAGAATAAAGTCGAGGCAACGGGCAACCTTGAACTTTTATTTGTAGAGAGAGAGAGAGTTACTGAGTTAATACTACTTTCATTTTTGTTGTAAGCGTGGAGAGAGAAAAGCACAAAGAGAATAACATAAACTCATATCTAAGGGAAATTTTGGTAGTTCACCATAATAGATGCTTTTTAAACTTAACTTATTAAAGCACTGACAATGTCACCAAATCAGTTTTAAAATGTGACATTTTTCACCAATTCCACATGTTTTCAATATGCTGGTTGGACGATATTTATACATATTTTTTTCATCTCTATTAGCAAATTTCATCTTTGGATGGGGAGAACACGTGACACGTCTACATCTTATATTAGTCTACATACCTTATATAATTGTCTACATTCTATATTAGTCTACATACCATATATAATTAGTTTTACGTATACATACTTTATTATATCATAGTAGCACGTCATTGATTACGTAATTTTATTATTAATTTTTTAAATCGTGGGATTAAAAAAGCATGGTTGAAACTAATAAGTTTAGATAATAATGTGAATAATGCCTTAGCTTTTCATTCATGATACATGGTATTTATACACAATTGCATCAGGTTTGATATGAATTAAGTTAAATACAACTGACTTATACAATCTTCTATTTGAACACGGCAATATGAGCTAGTTGTTACCTTGTAAATCTCTACCGCTAATATGCCCCCGCAAGATAGAGCTTCCGGCGAGGATGCCTATCTTGGACCGATGATCTTAGGGGGGTGTATTCAATTAGGATTAATTAGGATTCTTGAAGACATTTAAAGACATTTTTTAAGTGACAGATTTTCATGGATTTCTACAGACTTTTATAAATCCACATGGACTTTCATTGATTTGTTAAGACATCCATCTCAGACTTTTATGGATTTGTTTATACATCTATCTCAGACTTTTATGGATTTGTTTAGACATCCAAGGATTTTTCATAGATTTGTTATCTCTGACTTATCAATAGTAAGCTAATTATAGCTAATTATCAAAAAAAACCTTTGAAGTTGGAATGAGCAAAATTTGATACACCAGTCAATTTATATTTGTGTATATATATAGTCTGAGGATGTTGCCGATACAAACAAAGCGATTGAATTGAACCCAAAATTGGCTAAGGCTTATCTACGTAAAGGCACTGCTTGCATGAAGTGCAGATGAATTATTTTTCTTTAAAATAAAATGCTAATAAAGAGTGAGCATTTTGGTGTTTGATTGAAGGCTCTACAGATTATTTTGATATCATTTTGTGCAGTTTTGGCACGTAGTGAGTTATGTACTCGTTATATATAATTATGTGACTGCAATTGCGTCTTCAGAAAGATATCGATTTTTTTAATCTTCCCAAAACTTGTAACATAGCGTTTCCCAATGGCAAAGATGACTTGATGAACTTTGAGGTTACCATTAGGCCTGATGAAGGATATTATCTAGGGGGTAATTTTGTGTTCACTTTCAGCGTGTCTCCTATCTACCCTCATGAGGCACCAAAGGTCAAGTGCAAGACAAAGGTGTACCACCCCAATATCGACTTGGAAGGAAATGTCTGCCTCAACATTCTAGACTGGAAACCTGTTCTGAATATAAATACTATAATTTATGGACTGTTTCATCTGTTCACGCAACCCAACTATGAGGATCCACTCAATCATGAAGCAGCGGCCGTTTTGAAGGGACAACTCAAAGCTGTTCGAATCCAATGTTAGAAGGGCAATGGCTGGCGGATATGTGGGGCAGACCTTCTTCACTCGGTTTTTTTAATTTTTACATATTAGTGTTTTTCGTTTCTGTTTTGAGAGAGAGAGGGAGAGCAAAATCCACCAAAATCTTTTGGGAGAAGGCCGGACATGTTATGATATTTAATATTTATATCTCTTACCATAAAGTCCACCAAAATCCATCAAAATCCATGACCTAAGAAAATCCTTTAAAATCTAGTCCTAATTGAATACACCTTGATTCTTGTAGACATTTTTAAAGTCTCAATTCAATACACCTGGATTTAGAAGGATTCTTTAAAAGTCCATAGAAATCTTAATTGAATACCACTGGATTCATATTGACTCTTTTAAAGTCTTTAAATGTCCAAATTGAATACACCAGGATTTATAATGTCTTTAAATATCCTCAAGAATCCTAATTGAATACACTCCCCTTAGAAATGTTTGCGAGAGAGAGCTTTGGTAAGGGAATCAGCTAGTTGATCCTTCGTATTGACATGCGCTACACGCGCTACACGCGCTACACGCAGTTGACGGTGCGCAACTTGATCCCGAACAAAGAAAAAATCAATGGCAACATGCTTCATGCGGCTGTGAAAGATGGGATTTGCGCAGACATATGTGGCATCTACATTGTCACGGTAGATGACAGGAGTGTCTGGTACCTGTATTCAAAGTTCTTTGAGGAGGTAATTGATCCAGTTGAGTTCCACATGTGCTGAGGCAATGGCACGATATTCGGTTTCAGTGGATGATCGTGCAACTGTGTGTTGCTTTTTGGAACTCCAACTGATGGGTGTGAAACCAAGGAATACAATATATACCGTCGTGGAACGTCAATCATCTAGATCACCCGCCCAATCTGCATCGACAAAAGCATGAAGGCAAAGTGGAGAGCTACGAGAGAGGAGCAGGCCGTGGTCAAGGGAGCCCCTAAGGTACCTGAGTACTCGTTTGATGGTAGTCCAGTGAATTGTGGTTGGTCGATGCATAAACTGGGAGAGCTTATTCACTGCAAATGAGACGTTTGGACGAGTGAGTGAAAGGTATTACAAGGAACCGAGCACCTGTCTGTATTGAGTTGCATCTATGGGTGCACTACCATCATTTAGTTTCAATGATTCAGTGAGCGAGAGTGGTGTGGAGACTAGCTTTGTGTCAAGCATGTTAGTCTTGACAAGGAGTTCATGAACGTACTACTGCTGAAAGAGGAAGAGCCCACGTGGAGAACGGTGAGCTTCGACTCCAAAGAAGAAGAAGAGTAGACCAAGATCTTTCAGGGAGAACCGATGAGCCAAGGTGGCAATAAAGTCACGGACCTAGGAGTCTGAAGAACCAGTGACAATGATGTCGTCAACATAGACGAGGAGATACAATGTGTGTCCAGGATGTTGACGAATGAAGAGGGAAGCATCACATGTAAAGTTAATGAAGCCGACAGCCAATAAAAAGGTACAAAGTTCTGTATACCATACCCACGGAGCCTGACGAAGACCATAGATCGCCTTCCGTAGTTTACACACATGCTACGATTTGGTGGAATTAATGAAATCAGGCGGCTGCATCATGTATACATCATCAACAAGTGTTCCTTGCAAAAAATCATTATTGACATCTAACTGGCGTAGAGACCAGCCATTAGTGATAGCAATCGTTAAAATAATTTGAACCGAGATAAGTTTCACTACAGGACTGAAAGTGTCATGAAAGTCGACACCATGGCATTGATGAAAACCTTTTTCCATAAGTCAAGCTTTGTACCTAGCTACGGAGCCATCAGGGTGGCGTTTGATCCGAAAAATCCATTTATAGCCTACCACATTTTGAGACGGATGAGGCGGAACCAAATCCCACGTGGCATTTTTTACGAGAGCATTATACTCAGCACTTATGGCCTGTCGCCATTCCAGGTGCTTCCGGGCCTGTGTCAGAGAAGTTGGTTCAGTTTATGGTGGGGTGTGAGCAGTGGTCGTGAGATCAAAAATCACTTTAAGCTTGAAAATATGGCTCTTGGATCTGGTTTGAATGACATGAGTGGGAGAAGGGGGTTTCTGGTCGAGTATTGGCTGAACCAAATCAATGGTGAGTGGTGGAGAGGATATTGGTGCTGGTTGCGGTCCACTCGAGGAGTTGGTGTGGTACGACTGACTTTGGAAATGTGTAGGCTGGTTGCATGCGGTATGTGTGAGCTGATTGGGTGGTGCATTTTGTGGTGGGATAGATGGAGCTAGTGAGGACACGGGTACATAAATTGTGTCATGTGGAAATGTATCATGGAGATGATATGAGTCAAGATCAGTGTTGTGAGGGATTTCTTGTGCAAACCTGACAGCGGAGGGGAGAGACTTAAACCAAGGGCGGACGTCGGGAGGTGTGTGGGAGGACATGTGGCTGACTCCTTTGGCGAACGAAAATTCCGTTTCGACAAATATGACATGACGAGAGACATAGACCCTATCGGTGAGACGATCTAGACATAGGAATGCATTGTGGTCTGCGGAGTAACCAACAAATACACACGGTTTGGAGCGGGGTTGGAGTTTGTGAGACATATATGGATGTAACCAAGGGTAGCAAACGCAACCGAACACACGTAATTTTCGATAGTTCGGATCCTTACCAAAGAGTAGACGGTATGGGTTTTGATTTTTGAGAACTGGAGTGAGCATGCGGTTTATGAGATAAACCGCGGTTCGAAAGGTTAGAGACCAGTATTTGATAGGCATAGACTTATGGTGAAGCAGGGTTAGTGTCGTTTCCACCATATGTTGATGCTTACGTTCAGCTGTGCCTACATGCTTAGGTGTATGAGGTGGAGATTTTAGGTGTTGAATTCTCATATTTTTCAAGTCAATGCCAAGAGATTAGGCTTCCCCACTACCATCCAAATACACAATTTTTATTTTAGTGTTAAAGAAAATCTCAACTAGTGCTCTAAATTGCCTAAAGACATGAGGAACCTCAGATTTATGTTTGAGTGGATATATCCAACTGTATTTAGAGAAATAATCCACAAAAATCACATAATAACGAAAATTATCAAACAACTTTATATGAGCAAGTCCTTAAACATCAGTAAATAAAATCTCTAGAGGTTTATTGCTGGTCAATGTTGATTTACCAAATGGTAATTTATGACTCTTATTACAAAGACATGTAGAATAGGAAGAAAACTGAGACCCAGACTTGGCGACTGGAAGGTTGTGATGCCGAATGATTGTGTGGAGGAATTGTACGGAAGGATGCCCTAGACGATAGTGCCACTCAAGATTGAAGGCGACAAGATGGACAGACGTGGAATTTATATGGACTCTTGATGCTGGATGATGCGAATGACTGAACGTTGGCCAAACATAAAGATTTCGTTTATTCTAGCCGCGGACCAAGGATGTCCCCGTAGTCAAATCCTTCACAAAAAAATAGTCAGGAAAAAATTCAACTGATGTGTTATTGTGAGAACAGAATTGAGACACAGATACTAAATTATAGGAAATTTTTGGGGAATGTAAAACATGTTTTAGTCAAAAAGAGTGATCAAAATTATGTAATAATGTAGAGCCAGTGTGAGTGATAGGAATTGATTTACTGTTACCAAGCATGATGTCCTCTGGACCACCATATTCCGAGTGTAAAGATAGATTCTGAAGATCCGATGTCATGTGGTGGGAGGCACCTGAGTCAAGAATCCAATTGTTGGTGTTGCGAGAGCTAGGTTGCTCGGATGTTATGTGGTTGGCTTGAGGCCAAGGTTGAGCTGTCGGAGGTGGATGAGAACTGCAAGTACGGGCTGTGTGGCCAATTTTGTCACAAAGCTGGCAAACGGGATAAGAGCTGGTGTGAGAAGATTGAGGACGCCACTAATTTTGGGAGGCTATGTAGGGCTGATTGTGGTTGCGGTGAGTGTTGGTTTGATATTGGTTGAAGCCACGATTGCCACCTAGTGAGGATCTTGAATTGTGGTATTGATTGGGAGAGTTGTTGTGGTGAAATTATTGGTGGTAACCGGTAATGGTTAATGAGTTGCCTTGCTGCCCACGGCCACGCCTATTGAAGGACCGTTGATTGAATTGAGCAGTAATTGTTGTGCCATTCTTTTTCGATTCATCTCGGCGAAGATAGGCTTCATGATCTAGTAATTTGTCATACAACTCCTCAAAGGAAATTGGTGTTTCTCGGGCCAGAATGGTTGAAGCAAGTGACATGCAAGTTGAACCCAGTCCATTCAGGGTGTGAATGACAATTGCACCGTCATCAACCGGATGACCAATCAACTCAAGATTGTCAATGATGGTCTTAATTCCTTGCATGTAATCCGCTACGGATTTATCCTCCAGGTTGACATTTGTTAGTGAGTTAAGGAGACCAAGCTTGCGAGTATTAGATCGGTTGGCATAAGCAACTTCAAGTTTCGCCCAGGCTTGAGCAGAGGTGGTGGATCAAATGACTATGGACTGAGCGGCTCTCATGCATGAGACTTGAATAACATGAAGAAGAAGTTGATCTTGACGAAGCCAGAGGTGATAGGCAGGATTGATTGTGGTTCGGTCGGATTCTTGACCGGTAGTGTCAGTGGTGGTTGAAGTTATTTCAGAGGGACACGGCTTGGTGCCGTCTAGATATCCCATGAGTCCATAGCCGAAGAATAGGTTTTCAAATTGAGACCTCCACGCTGCATAGTTCCCCCCTTTAGTGAGTTTGATAGGAACTTGAGTGGAGTTGATTGCAATGAGGGATGATGGTCGGTTGTTGGTGATCGATCCCATGAGAGTAACCTGAGGTATAGGTGCGGAGGAGGTAGAGTCAGAGGTAGAGGCTGTGACGGTAGGACTGGAAGAAGTCATGGTGAGCGGCCGGTTTAGGGTTGCAAGGAATTTGTTTTTTAGGGTTTTAGGATCTCAGGCTATTTCTTAGCTGAGCTCTAATACCATAATAAGTTTAGATAATAATGTGTGAATAATGCCTTAGCTTCTCATTCATGATACAAGGTATTTATACACAATTGCATCAGGTCTGATATGAATTAAATTAAAACAACTGACTTATACAATCTCCTATTTGAACACAGCAATATGAGCTAGTTGTTACTTTGTGAATCTCTACCGCTAATAGAAACCACAAAAATGAGTTCTTATATTATATGCAACTTTTGAAGGTATTTTTTGTTTTTTTTTTGACAAATTTGAAGGCATTTTTTCATTTGACCATTTGTGTGGCTTATATTTACAATAAAATTGTATTCTTAGATCAATATTTATACTTAATTTTTGTAGCTTAACTATGAGAACCTGAGTTTCAACGTATTCGGTTTGAAACCGATTCCGTTGAAACCACACAAAAAATGAAGGAATTGAAGCCATATTTTTCATTTGATAGTTTTTATCGTGTATAATTTCATTGAATTTGTGTTTTTAATCCAATTTACACTTATTAAACCCAATTTTTGGTTGTTTTGACAATTTTAGTTTAAAACCAAATCCGTCGAAACCACAAATACGAGTTCTTATATTATATGTAAGTTTTGTAGCCATTTTTTTATTTAGTCATTTTGTGGCTTATATTTATATTAAATTCGTATTCTTAGACCAATTTATATTTAATTTTTATCGCTTAACTATGAGAACCTGAGTTTCAACGGATTCAGTTTGATACCAAATTCGTTGAAACAACCAAAAAAATTAAGGAATTGAAGCCATTTGTTTTTTATTTTATAGTTTATCTTGCGTATATTTTCATTGAATTTGTGTTTTTAGCCCAATTTAAACTCATTAAACCAGAGTTTTGGCTGTTTTGAAGGATTCGGTTTGAAACCAAATCCGTCGAAACCACAAAAATGAAATCTTATTTTATATGCAAGTTTTGTAGCTATTTTTTATTTGACCATTTGTGTGGTTTCTATTTACATAAAAATATACGCAAGATACTTATGTTTTGTAGCTTAACTATGAGAACCCGAGTTTCAACGGTTTCAATGGATTCGGTTTGAAATTGAATCCATCAAAACCACAAAAATGAATTTTTATATTATATGCAAGTTTTGTAGCTATTTTTCATTTGACCATTTTTGTGGCTTCTATTTACATAAAAATTGTATTCTTAGATCAATTTATACTTATGTTCTGTAGCTTAACTATGAGAACCCGAGTTTTAACGGTTTCAACGGATTCGGTTTGAAACCAAATCCATTGAAACCACCCAAAAAATGAAGGAGTTGATTAAGCCATTTTTTTTTTTATCGTTTTTCTTGTGTATATTTTTGTTGAATTTGTGTTTTTAGTCCAATTTACACTCATTAAACCCGAGTTTCGGTTAGTTCGACGGATTCAATTTAAAACCGAATTTGTAAAAACCAAAAAAACGAGTTCATATATTATATACAAGTTTTGTAGACATTTTTCATTTCGCCATTTTTGTGGTATATATTTACATTAAAATTGTATTCTTAGACCAATTTATACTTATTTTTTATAACTTAACTATAAGAACCAAGTTTCAACATATTCGGTTTGAAACCGAATCTGTTGAAACCACAAAAAATAAAGGAATTGAAGCTATTTTTTTTCATTTTATCCTTTTCTTGCGTATATTTTCATTGAATTTGTCTTTTTAGTCTAATTTAAACTCATTAAACCCAAGTTTCAGTTGTTTCGATGGACTCGGTTTCAAACCGAATCTGTTGAAACCACAAAAATGAGTTCTTATATTATATGCAAGTGTTGTAGCCATTTTTCATTTGGCCAATTTTTGGCTTATATTTACATTAAAATTGTATTCTTAGACTAATTTATACTTATTTTTTGTAGCTTAACTATGAAAACCCGAGTTTCAACGGTTTCGATTTGAAACTGAATTCGTTGAAACAACTAGAAAATGAAGGAATTGAAGAGAATTTTTCTCATTTGATCGTTTTTCTTGTCTATATTTTCATTGAATTTGAGTTTTAGTCCAATTTACACTCATTAAACCCAATTTTCAATTGTTTTGACGGATTCGGTTCGAATCCATCGAAATCACAAAAAAGAGTTTTTATATTATATGTAAGTTTTGTAGCCATTTTTTTTTTCATTTGACCATTTTTGTGGCTTATAATTACATTAAAATTGTATTCTTAGACCAATTTATACTTATTTGTTGTAGTTTAACTATAAAAACCCGAGTTTCAATGGTTTTAACGGATTCGGGTTGGAACCGAATTCGTTGAAACAACCAAAAAATGAAGGAATTGAAGCATTTTTTTTTTGTTTTCATTTGAACGTTTATCTTGCATATATTTTCATTGAATTTGTTTTTTTAGTCCAATTTCAACTCATTAAACTCTAGTTTCGACGGATTCGGTTTGTAACCGAATCGGTTGAAACCACCCAAAAAATGAAGGATTTGAAGCCATTTTTTTTCTTTTGATTGTTTTTCTTACGTATATTTTCGTTGAATTTTTTTTCTTAATCCAATTTACATATTAAACCCGAGTTTCGGTTATTTCGACGGATTCGGTTTGAAACCAAATACGTCGAAACCACAAAAATGAGCTCTTATATTATATGTAAGTTTTGTAGTCATTTTTTCATTTGACCACTTTTGTGTCTTATATTTACATTAAAATTGTATTTTTAGACCAATTTTTATTTATTTTTAGTTGATGAACTATGCGAACTTGAGTTTCAACGGATTCTGTTTGAAATCGAATTCGTTGAAACCTCAAAAAAAAAAAAATGAATGAATTGAAGCCATTTTTTTTTTCATTTGATCATTTTTCTTGCGTATATTTTCATTGAATTTGTATTTTTAGTCCAATTATTTTAACTCATTAAACCTTAGTTTCAACTATTTCGATGGATTTGATTTGAAACTGAATATTTTGAAACCACAAAAATAAGTTCTTTTATTTTATGCATGTTTTGTAGCCATTTTTGTATCTTATATCTACATTAAAATTGTTTTGTTAGAACAATTTATACTTATTTTTTGTAGCTTTAATATGAGAATCGGAGTTTCAACGGATTCAGTTTCAAACCGAATTCATTTAAACCACCCAAAAAATGAAGGATTTGAAGCTGTTTTGTTCAATTGATTGTCTTCCTTGCATTTATTTTTGTTGAATTTGTGATTTTGGTCCATTTTACACTCATTAAACCCGAGTTTCGGCTATTTCGTTGGATTCGGTTTGAAACCAAATCCGTCAAAACCACTAACATGAGTTCTCATATTATATATGTAAGTTTTGTAGCCATTTTTATGGCATATATTTATATTTAAATTGTATTCTTAGACCAATTTATGTTTATTTTTTGTAGAGTAACTATGAGAACCTAAGTTTCAACGGATCCATCTCAAACCGAATCTCTTGAAACAAAAAAAGAAAAAGAAAAAAAGAACTGACCACTAAGCCAACGAGGTTTTGAGTAATGAGGCTGGCTTATACCAAAAGAAATAGGCAATAAGTATCTGTATAAAGGCATCAATGCATCATTACATTCACTTACTCTTTAATTTGAAATATATATATATATATAATTAATCGTTACATTTGAAATTATGATTAATTTTTTTTGGAGGAATGCAAGTTAATTTTGACATTTTAAGTTCCTTTTTTCACTTAGTGATTTTGATGGGTCCCTAAACAAGTTGGACAGCAAATGTTGTTTTGTGTTAGCAAAATTGAACTGTCTTACACAAGTAGAACCTTAATCAGGCAGCATTCAAACCTCATCGATTGGAAAACAACAAAATAATTAGTGAAGGAAGAACAATGAAACATCATGATTATTATCATTATTATATAAAAAAATGAAAAAAAAAAAAAAAAGATAAAACAATTATTTTTGTGTGCCAATGATGCATGTGGATCCGGCATGCGTTGGGCGTGCGGCCCGGACCATTATATCTTAGACGAGAAAAACTTACATGAGACTGTCTCATTACCATTTAGTGAGACCGTCCAATGCAAGTGTAACATTTGTGAATGTTAAATTATAGTTTTATATTTTCAATATAAATGGCATATTTACATTGAATAATAAGACCGTCACATGCAAGTTTTTCTCCGGCCGATCGTGCTCGTTCCTTCTCCAATTTTACTTGGGCTTCTTCTTCAACCATTTATGCAATGTTTGATTAAATAGTGTGATCCACTTGGACACCATCGTTGACCTTTTATCCATTCTCTTTTCCCTTTTTCTGTTACATTTTTGCTCATACAATTAATGGGTTTGGCTATGGTGAGAGTGATTTTTAAATATTAAAGTTTTTTTCTAAATCAATTCAAAATTAAATTTGAGTGGTTCCTAAAAATCATTGCTATCATGCGCAGGTGGGTACTGTAGCTAAACCCTCAATTAATATTAACAATAATCTTAAATGTTTTTCATTTAAATCCTAATTATATCTCAATTACAATGTGATAATTTCCTATTCAATTGATATTTAGATACAATTAATTGTAGTGTTAATCCATGGCCAATTAAATATATATAGGAAATTTAACCACTGTATCTATTGAAACAAGATAAAAAATACAAGACTTTTCTTTTATATTAATTTTTATATTTTTAAAATGTGATCTAAGCATTAGGGCACGTATTAATACTACCATTAATTATAATATGTCATAATTATAGTTCACTTAACTAAATATTAAACGAATAAACTTGTTGTATAATAAGTTGTGTTATACAGGCGAAATTGATCCTATGATACAATAAGTTGTGAATTTGTGATATAAAGATGAAATTGATCATGTGATATAAAACCGTCATATAATAAGTTATTACATAATAATGAGATGAGATTGACTTAATAATATATCTCTTACACCAATACTATTAAGTTCGTTGGTTCGAGTCGTATTAACTTTTCTCAAATTTTGAATTATAGTAATTATTTTAAAAATAAAATAAAATTTGTGATATAACTATATAAGTAAGCATTTTAGGCTTTTAGCATTATTATAAAATTTAAATGTAAAGTAGTGGAATTGAAGACCATTTGCATTCCATCAAATAAAAAAAAGAAAAAAAAGAAGACCATTTGCATTTCGTGTGATGTAATAAATTTATCCAGGACAGAAAATGTAAGTGGAGCACGACACGGCAAAGGACACAACTGGGATTGAAAATTGAATGCGATGCGACACATGTAAACATCATTCTTTGTGAGCCCTTGATTGCATAGAAGCATGCCCCTTACCTCTCATCAACATTACTTTACTCTCTCTTCTTGGGACCATCCAATCCATCAGATTTGTCGGTGGGACACGTGCTCCATATCTACAAGAAAACGACCATAATATAAGACGTGTCTCATGAATCATGCTGCTTTCGATGGTCTTTGCTCTTTGGTCTTTTTATTTATTTATGATAAGCAATTAAGCATAGAGGTATAGAGCATAATTAGCATTTGGCAGCTAATGAGAATCTGAGATTGAGAAGACAGATTTTGTGTTATTTTTTCTGATTAAAAACAAGTAAAAAGTAAAGAAAATCTTGTGAAAGGTTGACAAAAACAACAAGTGAGAGATTGATTTGATGATGGGATTTAAACCAGATGATTGAAGCACTTTTTAATTTTTTATATACCCAGAGAGGAGCTTTTACTGGTCACTGCTCTACTCTCAAAATTGCTGTTGCATTCACTTCCCTACACAATTATACCTAGAGCAACTATACTGCTTTCTTTCTACATCACTCTGCTTTTTCTTCTTTGTGCACTGTTTTTCTGGAAACAAAAAATAAAAAAATAAACGTAAAGGTGACGCCTTCTCCATACAATCCATCAATCTATCTATCTATCTATCTATCACTCTGATTAAAATCTCCATACTACCTTGCTTACATCAAACTCTCTCTCTCTCTCTCACACCTTTTCAATTCATATCTATCTCTTCAACATAACCTATTTTTTTTCATCTTCACTCTTCTTAATTAGCTACAACTTTTTTTTTTTGTTTCAATGAAAGATAGAGGCAAAGCTTTGGAAGTATACAACAATGAGTTGTTTGCAGAGTACAGTAGTTCATCAGATGTTCAATGTAAGAGACATCCACAATCATCTTCAGTTGGGATATGTGCTTATTGTCTCAAAGATCGATTGTTGAAATTGGTCTGCTCAGATTGTGGTGAGCAGCGTCTCTCTTCTTGTTCTTGCTCTGAGATCTCTTCCAATCGCAATTCTTGCACAGTCGATGTAGGCAGTGTCGGTCGTGTCTCATTCCTTATAGAAAATGATAAACAGAATGAACAAGCAGCTGTTTCAGACAATAAGCCCAAAAGTGGAGGAGAAGAGGTTTTCTTGCTCAGGAGAAGTAACAGTAGCTGTGTTGAGATCAAGAAAAAGAATGGGTTGTGGAGAATTGGAAGATTGTTTAGGAAGAAAAGAGAAGAAAAAGATCATCACTGTGGAAAAAGTGTTAATGGTGGGTGTGATGATCAAAAAAGTGATTTGTGGGTTGTTGATTATATGGGTGTGTCTAGGTCTAGATCTCTATGCAGTTTCAGAGGTGGTGGTGGTGGTGGTGGGTTTTTAGGATCAGAAGATGGTGGTGATTTGATGAGCTATTCTGGTGCTAGAAGTTCAATCTCAGCTGCTAGGAGTTCTGGTGTCAACTTTGATCCAGAGAGAAGAAGTGGGTTCAGTGAAGCAGAGCCAAGAAAAAGTGGGTTTGATAGTGATCAGATGAAGAGAGACAGTACTGTTGCTGAATCCGAATTCATGAACAGTGATTTCAAGCAGCATGTGAATTCATCATCATCATCATCAGTGGCTAATGGTGCGATCAATAGACGTGTGTTTTCACTTAAAGAGACTTATTTTACCGGTGGGGATGAATCAGGTTTCATTGACTTGAAGTTTGACTTTCCATCATCAGAATCAAAAGGAGATCATAACCAGTTTCCTGCTCCCAAATTGGGTGTTCTGTCAGATTCAAACTCTGCTTTTGGAAGCATGAGCATGCGAGGTAGAGATTTTGATCAATGTGGCGGTGGTGGTGTTGGTGTTGGTGGTCTTGTTGGAGATGGAATATACAGTCATGGTGGTTCATGTAGAATCACAGTGAATGACAGAGGGATCAAAAAGAGCAGAAAAAGTTTCAAGGGTTGGAGATGGATTTTCAAGAACCACCCAAATTGGATTACTGGTAGGAAGAAAGATGAAGATGTTATGGTCGTTAATCCATGATTTAATCTCAAAACATTATCCAGCTAATTATTAGATCAAATATTCTTATTTTGTATCATTTGTTTCTTGCTATGTGTACTTGCTTAATCCCCCTCCACTTCATGTAGTTACTTACTATGATTAAACTAAATTTCCAGAAGATCCAAAAAAAACAAAGAAACAAGAAAGAGAAATAGCTAACAGATGTGTCTTTGTTATATATTGTATATTTATTACAAGTCACACAACCTTAGAAAATGTTTGGTGATATTTCTTGATGTGTTAAATGAAATTACTGTTTCGTTGAATGGTGCGTGCAACAAGTCGTTCTCTTTCGGTGCCTAATTGAAAGAGATACACAATTAGTTATCCAAAAAGCTTGACCAGAAATGACATTTTATATACACTATTTCTTGATATATAGATTAAATCAACCCAATTTTCAGATACCGACACGGACAATAATTATAAAATTGGAACATAAACTTTTCTCAATGTTGTCTAATTCATAGTTACTAGATTAATTACGCGTTAATACTGTATCGATAAAACATTCGCTAATTGACAAATTTTAATTGTGAATGTGGACCGCTACGCGTATTTGACATTGACTTATTAGCTGCTTTTTCGTTTTTGATTTTGCCAAGAATTATTGTTTCTCCACTTCCTCGGGCTTCCCCAAATTTGAAGAGGTCACAATAGTTGCACAAGTTGTCTACGCTAACCAAATTCCATATAAATACATTAAAGCAAGAGTTGATAATGATAATTCCAATTATTGAAGCTAGAAAAAAAAAAAAAAAAAACATGTATGTGACGAGGCCACTTTCTATGTACAAAAAGTTTCCATCAGCTCTGGAATTGCCACCCCCAGAAGGTCCAAATTCTGGAATTTTGGTAATCCAAGACGAAGAAACAGAGACCACTTGTTGTTTTGGGATTTGCAAGAACATCGATGAGCTACTGGAGCTTCCCTTCCCCCAGAACAAGAACCTCGAAACTCGTTATTCAACTTCTGGATCCGACAATAAAACCCAAGTCAGTTACGACAAGGTTGTCTTCATTCCTGTTCTCAATCTCCCTCTCTCTTCCAATCGCTATTATGCAATCCAACCGACCGGGACTCATAAAGGGTATCTATAAAATCACCTCTCTCAACTTAATTTTACTCCGTTAATTTTACACATGTGACCGTAGTAAATATTATACTATGGTCTCTTTTATCTAAATGTAATTGATTTTTCCAGAGAAGCATTTACGAGCTCAAATGAAGAGGACAAAGTCACCTGCTGTTTCTGCTGCACCTTCATTTCTGATGTAAAGCCACAACCTTTCGATCCCAATAACGATTATCAACAATTTGAGATCTGCAGCAAAGAATCGGGTGGTTTTTTCGCCAAATCAGTTGCTCCTGACGGTTACCCTCCTGGATTTTTGAATAGAACAGGTTATAAAGGATGGACAGTGGTTACAGAAACTCCTAAAAATTTCGAGCTAGACGAAGCACCAGGACTTGACATCAACCTCCGAGCCCGTCTTCCAGATTTCAATTTCCCGTTATCAAACAAGAGTTGCAAACCAGTGATCGTGGGAAAATGGTACTGTCAACGTTATATAATAATACATACATACATAAATAAATAACGTACGTAGCTAAAGTATTGATCACGTTAGTTATGAGATTTTATAAAATTGTTACGGTACATTCCTTTTATCTTCATCAAAGAAGAAGGTACACTAAAACATCAAATGAGTAGATCAATGTATTACGAGATGACACTTGAACAAAGATGGGAACAAATATTTGCCTGTGACAATGATTACAACGAAGACAATGCTGCGGTCGTGGATGTTTCTTTTGAAAGAGAAGTGGTCTCATTTTTTGGTGGTGGTGGTGAGACTGAGAGGAGTGTGGAAGTTGATGGGGTGATGTGGTTCAAGAGTTTAGGCGATGTGGGAGGAGGAGTGAGTGCTGTGGGGTTGAGTTCGCAAGTCATTGAGAGAATGAAGTGGGAGGCAGAGAGGTTTGGGTGGGTTAAAGGGAATGAGAGACGAGTGAGTGTGAAGAGAGTGGAGCAATGTGGAGGAGTTGGCGGTCAATGGAGCAAATTTGGTTGTTACGTCTTGGTTGAGAGGTTTGTGTTGAAGAGAATGGATGGGAATTTGGTCTTGAATTATGATTTCAACCACACTCATCATATTAAATGCAAATGGGAATGAAAATTTTGCCTATATTCTAGGTTATTATTTTGTGGAATTCGAATTAATGTTACACTCGGTCCTGTTTTATGTGTATATGATAAGATAGTTTCTATAGAAAATTATTTATTTATTCATATATTTGTAATATACCAATTCATTGGATTGTTGTTTGGTTCTTTATCAAGAATTTTATTATCTCTTTGTTATTTTAGTCTTTTAGACGAACATTATAAGATGAGATCAATCTACAGCTAGCCTTAATAATTTTTACGGGACTAGTTTCAATTATTATATTCTACTTTTTACAAATTAAAATGAATTTAGGTTACACAACGAATGAGACTATATTATATTTGTTCGGTCAAACTAATTTTCGAAACCGAAGTCAATTTTAAGTGCTTTGACTTACAAGTATTTCAGTTCATATGCTAGATAATAATGTAAAAAAAATCATCAACAATTACGGGACTGATAACCTGTATTTTGGAAATATTTTATCCTTTTAAAATTTCTAAATTTGAGGATGAAAATGCTGTTATTGGCCCGACTAATTTTTTTAAGAGATCCCACTACTTTTATATACCCAATAAAAGATTAATGATCCCATAATCACCTTCATTTAATAATTGTTTAATTATTTTTCTCTTTTATAGAACCTATACACTCGCAACTCGAATTTGTAATTTTGCCGTATTATAAACTCCATTTACCACCAATGTGTGGTCTTTATCTAATAATTTTAAACTTCAAAGATAAATTAATTATTATTTTTTGCAACTCAACAAATAAAATTAAAAAATAAATTAATTTGTAAAGAAGAGAGCATTGATAGCAGCCAATTAAAGTTTAAAGATAAACAAACCAAAAAGAATTATTAAATCCTAATAATAAATTAAAAAAAAAGACTCACATGATCCAGCAGACTCAAGTGCGTTATAAGCCTACATGTAGAAATGGAGTTGGCCCACAAAATGAAAAACCCTAAAATCGAAAAGATTTGAGGAAATTTTCATTTCTGCCACTGTGGTTGAGACTTTGAGTGCTTGCTCGTCCTCTATATAAACCCCCAAACAACAACAAAATTCAAACTCACTCGTTTTTTTCCTTGACCATTTCACCTTTATATTTGCTTCATTCATAAGAGCGGGAAACTGAACAAAATTTGAGAGAGATTGTTAAAATCGCAATGGCGAATACTGTTGTTGTTGTTGTTAACGACCAAGATCAACAATGGCTACTCAATTGCTTGTCTGCTACTCTTGATCCTAACCAAGAGGTCCGATCCTTCGCAGAAACTTCACTCAATCAAGCCTCTCTTCAACCAGGTCTCTCTCTCTCTCTCTCTTTAGAATCTCCATTCAAATTCTTAAAATATTGTTTGATTGAAAGTGTGATCAGTTACAATCAGGCTCGATATAGTGGCGTATCACAATTATCTGCTGTTTTTCAGTTGTAGGCATCTGTTTATATATTTGCTCTAAATATAATTTGTCAAGCTAGTATGTGTTAATCCAAATTGAAGAATGATACGCTAGATGAGAATTTGGTACAGGCACTTGAAGATTTCAATGTACCATAAGTATGATTCATGTCTAGTTTTTATTTTTCGTTTTCCATGTATGTTTCATTTGGAAATGGTCGTCTCTATTTGGCTTTTCTGGTATCTCTATGTAAGGTTATGAGGTGACCATTTTCTTATCTTCAAGGTTTTGGAGCGGCTTTATCCAAGATTGCTGCCAGCAGAGAGCTTCAATTCGGTTTGCGTCAAATATCCTTTTTTATTTGCAATGTCTTTTTATTTATTATATTCTCTTTTAACTTGAAGTAAACTACTAGCAGAAATTCTCTTATGTTGCATATGCTGAGAATTTGTATCACATTGTGAAAATTAACCTAATTTTACCTAGCTGCTGTACTTCTAAAGCATTTCATCAAGAAACATTGGCAGGAGGGTGATCAATCGTTCGAGCATCCTGTTGTTTCAAGTGAAGAAAAGGTGCATAGAACACATTGGAAAAGCTAATCTTATTGCATATTCTTTTTTAGTCATATTTTTTTTTTCTCCTGAATTTGGTTTCTATGGATTTCCACTCTAATAATGTCATTTGATTATTGACATTTTAAATAAATTATGGTTCTCAATGTTGATTTCTTGTGCTTAGTTTGTAGCAGAATTACTTTCATGGAGATACTACTTGTGCCCCATGTATATTTACATATGCATTAGAATATCTGTCATGTTTTGAATCACATGTAGATATTCCTGGAAGTGTTTACTTTGCAGCAGTACAAGTAGTCATTTCTTTCCTGAAGTTGGTTTCTACTGCATGTCCACTCCATCAATGCTGTTTGATTACATTTGAAATAAATTTCTTGTGCTCGGTTTGCAGCAGAGTTACATTCATGGAGTCTTATTAAAAGTAAAAAAGAAAAGAAAAAGAATTATGTTCATGGAGATACTATTTGTACATTTAAATGTGCATTGGAATATCTGTCATGTTTGGAATCTAAATAAAGATACTATCTGGAAGTTCCATTTTATTGGTGGGCAGTATGTGGAAATTTATATTCAGTACTTATCTTAACTATAGCTGAAATGGTTTCTAATATGTTGTCGTAATGTGATAGCTGATTGTTGACAGTTTTAAATTGATTCAATATTATTAATTTTTGATAAACATTTTTAGTTTTGTGAATGATTTGATTTTGATATTCTCTGTAAGCTTCTATGTCTAAAAATCTATAATTTGTGCATTATCAGGAAATTATTCGCAGACTTCTCTTATCATCATTAGATGATTCTCACAGAAAAATCTGCACAGCAATCAGTATGGCTGTGGCATCAATTGCGGTTTATGACTGGCCAGAAGAATGGCCTGACTTGTTGCCATTCCTCTTGAGGTTAATTAGCGATCAAGCGAATTTGAATGGAGGTGAGTTTTTGAGTTCACTCTTTCTTTAATTAGTATATTTTCTTATTTTGTGCATGGGACCACATAATATTATTTGTGTTTGGTAGCTTCAACTGAACATCCCTTTCTCATAATACATGCAAATTGTATTGAAATTACTGAAGATTACTTGTATATAAGGCCATCTAGCTTACATGATAACTTTGGATTATCACTAGTAATCACTTGATACCTCAAGTTTCTTCAGGATGGTTATTGGCTTCAAATTTACATAAAACATGCAAGACTTTATATGTAGTTTTATGTCTTTCCTTGAATATATTTCATCACTTTTTTGATGTGCTGTAGTTATCCAGTCCATTTGGTTATGTTTTTGTATATGTAGTGAGATTTTATCATTCTACTCACACATTTACCGGTGTTTCATAGCGTCTTTTCCTGTTCCTTGTGGTGGCTGGTTCTTTTGCTAGCTTTCTAGCATGCATGTGACATATGCTTTGTGTACATTATATACGCGTGCTTGTTATTGAAATTAGTTTACTTAGCAAAATTCTTTGAATACTTGACTTTTTTACTTTGGGAAAAAATGATTTGGTATAGTATTCTCACTGTGGAACAAGATGTGTTTAAGATTATGATGCTAATTTCATAGTTGTTTTATGGTTGGAATTTTCTTGACTTTGTATATTTATATTAAAATTATGTCACATTTTTTAGTGCATGGAGCTCTAAGATGCTTGGCTGTTATTGCGGGTGACCTGGATGATACTATGGTGCCAAAGTTAGTACCGGTTTTGTTCCCATATTTGCATACAATTGTATCATCTCCTCAGGTTAGTTTCTCTTGCATGTATTTTGCATTTTTATTGTCACTGAAGAAAGGTCTTGCTAGCTAATGAGTAGCGCCTCTTCTATTTTATCACTGTCATTACTTTTTATTATTTATTATTTTTTGTGTTTATATTTGTATCAGTCCATTTATGTGTGTGCACACTGCACTGTGTAATTAAAGTATGAAGTAAGGGCATGAGAGTCATATATATGCAATTACATGAATCCAATCAGAATAATTAAGTAGACAACAACATTATTGCCTAAAGGTAATTAAGTATTGTATTGGAAATGGCTCTGGTTTCCATTATACTTATTTAGGTCGCTTTCAAGTCAAAAGGTTACACATGATAAGTGTTAGAGAACCCACGAATGAAGCTAGAGAAGATGAGAATGAAGTCCACATTGAAAACATAAAAAGCAAGAGAAGAATATATATACCAATGGTTTCCACAACCCAATAGACTAGTCTTTTGGGTTGTAAGGCTATCCACTAAAATATATACCACTTCTCATCAACATAAAAAATATATAACTAAGTATAGAACTTTAACAATAGGCATTGTTGTTCCAACAATAAAAGGAAGTTTAAACAAAAAAAACTATTGGAGTGTGTGGTTTCTAAGGTCAATAAGTTGGCTACATATGCTGTGTTATTGTCCATGGTAAGAGACATATAATCTTGTATTTGAAGGTTAACATTACTTTTGAATACTTGAACAATTTAATAAGAGCAAGTTTCTCAGATTGTGCACTCATTAGGAGAGTTAATATTTGTGATTTCTCAAGCATTTGTGTGTGTGTTTTTTCTCTAAAGAATCTTTTCTGGAGCAGTTAATGTCAGAGGTTTTGTGTACATGTATATTTTTAGTGCTGAGATCATCTGTACATTCAGAAGAGAGCTGTAATTATAAACTACCTGTGATATTATCATGTTGATAAAATTTAAAAGATCTGTGCTTATATATTGTTGTTGGACTTGTTTGTGCAGACCTATGACAAGTATTTGCGTACAAAAGCCCTTTCAATCATTTATTCTTGCACCTCTATGCTGGGGATGATGAGTGGTGTGTATAAGGTATTCTCTAGACACCTAGTTTTGATTGCAGGTGGTTATGGAGTGTGGTTCAAATTAGTTCTATTATGAATTTACTGATCTAAGTTATTTATGTTCAGACAGAAATGTATACGTTGATGATGCCAATGCTTAAAGCATGGATGGACCAGTTCTCCATTATCTTAGAACATCCGGTACAACCTGAAGATCCTGATGACTGGGGCATGAAAATGGAGGTTGGTTTATACTTTTCATTGTATGTTTTCTCTGCTTGTTAATCAGTTAAAATACATGATTGATTTCTAATTTAAGTTCTCCTTTCATATTAGGTTTTAAAGTGCTTGAATCAGTTTGTTCAGAATTTCCCAAGAATCACAGAAAGTGAATTTATGGGTGAGTTCTTATTATCAGGTTCCATTATTCATAATTTGAAAGGCTTTTACAGTAATGTTTTACAAATTTGATCTTTATAAACTTCTCTGGAAAATAAAATAAAAGAATGGATTTTGCAATTTCAAGTTCTGGGAATGTCTGGTATGGTACTTGGGAAACAATTACTTGGTAACAAAATTATTTAAGATCATCTGGTACTGTTGTTTTGAAAGCTAGAGTAAGAGTTTTGTATTTTTTTTAGTCCTGTAAAAAAGTTGCAGAAAACACCTTTCCATTGTTTTAAATACTGTTCTGAGTGCATTTTTTTTAATCCATTTTCATTTTTATGAAACGAAAATTGAGTTTTAAAAATGGTAACTACCGACTTCTAAGATTTCACTTCTGATTTTCCTTATTGTTGCAGTTATTGTGGGACCTTTGTGGCAAACAGTTGTATCATCTCTAAGAGTATACATTCGATCATCAATTGAAGGTACAGAAGACCCCTATGAGGGATCATATGACTCTGATGGTGCAGAGAAAAGCCTTGATTCTTTTGTCATTCAGGTAGCAAGCATGTAATGTTGACTAGCATTTTTGGGATTATGACTTGATTGTTTCAATTGATCACATGTATGATGTTTTCCAATTAGATTGTTAGTTATATAAATATTTTAAGTTTCAAGTTAGCGTTTCACAGGTTTTTGAGCAAATTGTTTCATTTTTTTTAACACCCTGCCTAACCCCAAGCATCTACATAAATTTAAATAAATCTCCCTCCAAAGGTCGGTTGAGGAGGATCAATCCCCAAACTTCTTGCTTCCACTACAAGAACTATAACTAACTGGGCTATCGCCTTGGGGGCAACTTATTTAATTTCACACACACCCTATAATGCTTTTATTATGTTTAAGTTCTATATGTTGGGAAGTCAGTATCACCTGGGCTTAACATGGATATAGACTGTCCTAGGTACCAAATTGTGTCAAAATCCTTGCAGAGTAATTTTTTTTCAAGTAGTGGAACATCTGCACATGTTAATCATTTTGATCTGAATAATATTATTTATTTAGGAATAATTTTTGGAATACGGTCTTAAAATTTAAATTTTTTGATAAAGTTTGATTCCACCAAGTGAAATGAAACTTTGTGGAATGCGAAGATACCTTTTTAAAAAAAAAAAAATTCAATTTGATTAGAATATTGTTGTTTGTTAATTCTTGTGTTTCATGTTTTTGCTTATGTGGTTCTTGTTTTGTATTTTTGGTGTACTGCTTGTCCACATTTTGTATTTGTTTCTGTTTTATGAATAATGTTTTTGTTTCTTATACAAAAAAAAAAAAAAAAAAAAAAAAAAAAAAAAAAAAATGAAGAAGAATGTTTGAGGAATTGGAACGGTTTGGTAGTAGGTAAAAGCTAAGGAAAAATTTTCACCAACTTATACTTCAAGAATGTTGGTAATATTTAGATGTCTGGCCTCCAACAATTCCATATTTAAACTAAGGGTGTGCCTTGATTTCTTGTAAAAGATGGCAGCGTCAGACCGTCAGTTGATGTTGCAACTTTTAAAAGTTGAAGATTTCAGGGCTGGAAAATATCACAGCTCAGATTTGCTTTTTAACTTTTGTTATGATATTTTTTTCCTGGTGCACTTACTTCAAATCATCTTAGGTATTTTAATTTATCTGTTTTTAACTTACTTTTTTTGATCATACAGCTGTTTGAGTTTCTGTTAACCATTGTGGGTAATGCAATGCTGGTTAAGGTGCGGTTTGGGAGTTTTGAAATTCATTTCTTCACATTATTGTTCAATTTTGCTTTCCTTATTGTTTTGTGTTATGCTTACAAGATTCTATCTTGTAGGTCATTTCAAGTAATATCAAAGAATTGGTATATCACACAATTGCTTTTCTGCAAATGACAGAACAACAGGTAATTACATATCATTATGTGTGTCTTTTTGCCTTTTCCTTGCTTTGTGTGTGTCATGAATTGTAACAGGCTTTGCCACTCAACAGCATTTAAGTATGTGTGATTAGACTCCACATAGTTCTTGGAGTCCATCATGTTCTGCTGCTAACCAGATGGAAGGAATGGCTTTTATATAAATTCATTGCTCTTTTGATTTTAATTGTATGTTCTTGAGTTCCCCTATTCCATGTAGGCTTAATCATCACTGTGCTGCTGCTGAGTCTCCTGCATTACTGAGTTTTTAATTCTACCGATTTCTTATTTTCTATAGTATCTATTCATGAACCTCTATGCCATTATTCTGATCCCATCTCCATTTATTTCAACCCTTCATTAAAGTTTTTTTTTTTTTTAATTTGAAAAAAAATATTCTAGATACTACATTAAAAGAGTTTTCAGATACCAAATATACAAAACTACAATTCAAGTTTTGAGTTTCCTAATTTTTTAAAATTGTTTTTGGATCATGAATTTAACACCCTTGAATTATCCATTTGTTTTATTATAATTTTATTTTATAAACCTTATTTTTGTAAAAATATATAAAATAAGTTATTTAAATTTAATAATATAAAGTGCGGGTAGTATGGGAAATTCTGTTGTAATAGTTAAATTAACGTATTAACTTTAATAGCAGGGCAGACCGCAGACCAATACATGCTAACAGAATAGTTTCTTTCTGTATTTAAGCCTTTGATCTGATGTGGGATATTATCTGCTTCAAATTATTTTATCGCTTGAACTCTAGAAAGATGTTTTTGTGGTCTTTGTAAAACAACTGTGAAGATTCAATGCTTCTTAAAATTTATTGATATGGAAAGCAAAGAGATCGTTGGAGGAGATGAATATTCTTGTGATAAAGTATAGCTTCATCAATTTTACTTCAGAATTTAATCAATTTATGCGCTCAATATTAAAGAGCTTCATTCTGATAGATGAAATCACATGAGATTATGTTTTGTTCGTGAATATAATAGATTAAGGGGTCTTTTTGGTGTTTATATGATAATTTGTTATTTGTAAATTGTTAGAGTGCTTACTTAATATAGTATCAAGTTAGTTTTACCAGGAGTGCAGGTTTGAGATTCCCAACATGATTGAATTTGTTTTTGTTATCTGTGTTCATTTTGTATCTGAACCTACATCTGTGTTTGGGCTTAGACCATGTGACAAGTCCATTGCTTCTGTATGCTATGCTAGGTTGCGTGTCGGAAGCTACAATCATAAACTTTTGGGTCTAGCAATTACCTGATGTAGATTATAGTAAATTTCCATATGCATTACTGGTTTTTTACTCCCCCCTTAACCTATCATTTAATTAATCTTCTTATTTTATTTCTGCACATTGAATCTATGAGTAATATTGTTGTTTAATGTGTTCATTCAAGGATTAGTTTTATTTTAAATCTTATTTCTTATAAATGACTGTTCTCTAGGTCCATACTTGGTCAATAGATGCTAATCAATTTGTGGCTGATGAGGATGATTCTACTTACAGCTGTCGTGTTTCTGGTAAGGAATGCCTAAGCTTTCTTCAGGTTGCATAGTACTTCTATTAATTAATTACCCAAAAAAGTCTGGACTTTTCAAGGTTTCCTACATATCTTTGTAATTGTTGGCGCTAAACATCATTTTAGTTGTTTTGGAAATGAAAATATAAACACTAAGAAGGTTTAAGAAGGTTCTGAATCATGGGGCAATGTTAAAATCATCATGAAATTGAAGCACGAAGACAAGGAACAATCTCTTTTAACAATGGTTTGCGTATTTGAAAGATAATTCTAGATGTACATTATATGCCAAAAATATGGCTGATCTATATCTTTGTACACGCCTCATTCAATCTAGACAGCCTAACAGCTGTTGTTTAAAATCAATGGAAAAGATCCAGTTAAGAATTCTTTGAAAACTTCCTCCAGCCAAACAACGAACTTAAAAAACAGTATTCTTCCACTTGAAAGACATTTGACACATCACAATTCCAGTCTGCTCTCCTCTCACACATATTCCCTAGAACGTCCTCCCTGAAGTGTGCCTCTCTTGTTCCCATCGAAGTGCTAATTTTTTGATGTTGTGTGAACTTTAGCCACGTTTTAAACATGATTGTTGTCTCTTGCAGGTGCACTTCTACTGGAAGAGGTGGTGAGTTATTGTGGTAAAGAAGGAATTGATGCTATCATAGATGCTGCTAGTAAATGGTTTGACGAGTCACAACAACAAAAAGCTGCTGGTTCTGCTGTTTGGTGGAAAGTAAGTGGAAAATATTGGTTTCTGGTGTACTATTTACCTTATACGAGGGTGAATATGTTTGTGTTTGTTTGCAAAGAATCTAGAAAGAAGAGTAGCACCTGAATGGTTGTGAATGCTGCTAATTGGAGCTTAGCATAGCAATTGGTTTCCCGATGCAGCATAAAGTGCACTTGTATACATCGTATACCTCTGAGAAGTTGAGCAGTTTTACGCTAAAAAATAAAAAAAAACCTCAAGAATTGTTTTCTGCTATCAAACTTGGAATCGAGGAAAATTGAAAAGTAGAGAAAATGTAATTAACATTGAAAGAAACGCAAAAACTTAAACAGGTTCAACAGTTGAAGAAATTTGCTTTTTCTGATCCCGCTAAGTTTACTATATTGAATAATAAGTACGATTTCCCTCTGCCAAGTTTGTTATGCTGAAGAAACAATCTATTTTGATCGCTTTATTGATTCAATAAGTTTTATGTTGGAGTCTAGACTGCTCAACTTTCCATTTTTTTTTTAACAAGACTGCTCAATGTTCTTGATGATCATAAGTTCCCTATTGTAGAATATTTGTCATACTTGAACCTGGTTTTATTCACGGTACTGGTATTCTTTCTAATCTTTGGTTATCTGAATGTAAGATGTAGCTGCATTGTTAAAGTTGTCCTATTTTCTTTGTTTCTTTTTCTCTGAAAGCTTGAAGTTGTCCTATTTTGTTTTGCCATTTATTTGCTCTGTTAAGTGCTTATGATCCTCTATGAAGTTTTTGTTTGTGGTTTCTTTAGCAGATCCTGCTAATCTTATACCGTTTTAGAGAGTTTGATGGTGTTTTGTTTTCCTTTTTCTTTTGCTCATTTTAATTTTCTGTCTTACTCAATCTTGCATTGTAACATCTCACAGATGAGGGAGGCTACTCTTTTTGCTTTGGCTTTTCTGTCAGATCAGTTGCTTGAGGCGGAGGTCTGTGGTCAATGATTGAGTTATTATGCTTTTGTTAAGTTCTGGATCCTGGAGGCATAATTATTTTCTGTGTATACAATGATATTCCACGTTTCATAAAATTCAACATATTGTCTAATCTATCTTTACAGGTTTCAGGAGTGACCAAAGTTAGGATAGGAAATATTCTCGAGCAAATGATGACAGAAGACATCGGAAATGGTAATTTCTTTCTCCTTACTGCATGGTCAATAGTTATCATTTAAATCACTGAAACAGCTGACACTAATTGTTGTTAATATCTCTTGTGCAGGGGTTCACCAATATCCCTTTCTGTATGCTCGTATATTTTCAGCACTTGCTAAGTTTGCCTCTGTGGTAATTTACAATTTTTCCTTCTGTTCAAGGACACGTCATTTTTTGATAACCTCTTACTGATTTTTTACATATAATTCAGATTAGCAATGGAGTTCTTGAGCAGTTTCTGTATGCTGCTATCACGACAATTAGCATGGACATGTATGTGTGCCTATAACATTGATTTTTTTCTTAATTTATTTATCTGGTCAAGAATAGAATAAATCTTATTGTCAACAATAGAGTGAATCTTATGGTGATTCTTCAATTAGCAGTCCCCCACCTGTGAAAATTGGTGCTTGCCGTGCACTTTCCGAGCTACTACCTAAAGCAAATAAAGAAATTATTCAACCTCAGATGATGGGTTTATTTTCATCGCTTACTGATCTTCTTCATCAGGTAATGTATGGATAGTATATCCAGTGTGTTATTATTGAATGCATAATTAATCTTTGCAATGTGATTATGCTTTTCAGGCATCTGATGAAACATTGCATTTGTTACTTGAAACTTTGCAAGCTACAATTAAGGCTGGTAAGTCTACTTGAAACTTTGTTTCCCTACTATTAGTCGCTCTGATATAATTTTTAGTTTTAACAGTTTATTACTTGCTACCTGTGATATGAATTGTTCGTGCTTATTGTAGGTTTTTTGACAACATCGATGGAGCCAATTATCACTCCTCTAATCCTTAATATGTGGTGCTCGCATGTTTCGGATCCTTTTATCAGTATTGACGCAATTGAGGTTTTGGAGGTAATAACTTGATGTAATTGATAGTTGTTATGAGATGCAAAAATACTTGCTTGTGTTTTCATGTAAAATGCTGCTATTCATATTAGATGTATAAGTGAAGTAGTTGAATCTTGATTTGATATTTTGTCACCTATTACGTTCTTTAAACTATCTCAGGCTTGTTACCTGGGCTCATGTCATCCTGTGAATTCATGCTAGAAGTGCTTAATACACCATTTGTGCATAGGGGGAAGTATTCTATGGATAACAATGATTTGGCTTTGAATAGATGTAATTTTAAGATCCTTCAGAATGCCTGTGATGGTGTAAACTACTCTATGTACACCTGTTGTTTATAGTATGGCATGCATTTTATTTTGTTTTTGTTTTCAATGATTATTGATGGGTTCTTAATTATGAAGATGGTTTAGATTGGTCTTGTGCTATGTATTAGTTTAATCATTTACTATTTCTTGTTTTCCTTTTGAAACTTTCCCCAGGCAATAAAATATTCTCCTGGTTGTCTTCATCAGCTCACTTCCCGGATTTTACCGTATCTTGGACCAATCTTAAATAAAGTATGGCTGTAAGAATTATCTTAAAGTGACTGCACTGCAGTTCTGTATCTGTGTAGGGATGTCAAAAATCCCCACGGGGGCGGGCCCCATCCCCATGGGTAACAAATCCTCACAAAACGGGGATGGGGATAGGGGTGGGGGAAGGGGAGGGTTCCCCCATCTCTGTTTCCCCTTCCCACGATTTTTTTTTAAAGAAATTAAATTGTTTTATTATTTTAAATTATTTTTTTTTGAATGATGGATAATATATATGTTTCTAATGCTTCATGATGGCGATCAATAGCCTCAACAGCAACCTGATGGATTAGTAGCTGGATCGTTGGATCTGGTGACAATGCTATTAAAGGTAAGTTATACTTGGCAAGATGGTTAACAATAAGTTCCTTTTGCTATCATTTTAACTTTAAATACCATCATGATTGTAAGACATTTTGCTAATTACAGTTTGTGATAGCATTGTACAGAACTCTCCTACTGATGTAGTGAAAGCAGCATATGATGTTTGTTTTGATGCTGTTGTCCGGATAATCCTTCAAAGCGAAGATCATAGTGAAATGCAGGTTAGTTTTTTTTTTTTCTCTTTTTGGAAATGACCCACTGGATTTTGTTTCTTTCTGCTAGCTGTATCTGTGACAAATATGAAAATCACTTATTTCCTGCCACAACTTTCACTAGAATGCAACAGAATGCTTGGCATATTTTATATCCGGTGGAAAACAAGAGGTGCTTGCTTGGGGTGGTGATGCTGGATTTGCAATGAGGAGTTTGCTTGATGCTGCTTCAAGGTAGGACATTTTCTGAACTTTCAGGAAACCTTGAAAATTCTTCAGTTTGATCTCAAAATATGTATGTCATATTGAAACTACCTATATTTTATTTCTTAGGCCCTTCTTTTATGCGTGAGAATGTGTATGGGTTGTGGTTGAGCTTGTCATGTCTTCTCATCATATCTCTGTTAGTTGTCCATCACCTTGCTCTTGAAACATGTTATGTTGTGGTGGTTATAAATTCATATCATAATGTAGGCTAAGCTGGAAAATTTCTCTGAAACCATAATTGACCTAGAATTACTCACATTAAGGGCTGGAAAGGAGCTCAAAGTGTGAAGAAACTGTTGATATGTACTATCCATGATTGCATAGTTTACATCGTTGGCTAGTATCTCATGTGAATTTGAAAAATTGTTACAAGTATCCATCAATAAAACTTAATTATTATTGTGTTCAATTTCAGTATTCCTATAAAATCTTTGGTAATTGATAAGGGAAGTATATACTGCTCCTTTTAGCTGCTTTTTAACATCTTTTATCTTCAACAGGTTTTAATACTGCAAGTACTTTTTTGTGTTCTGGTTTGTGGATGCTGAGTTTTGAACAATCTGTCTGCAGGCTTCTTGATCCTGATCTGGAAAGCTCTGGATCTCTTTTTGTTGGAAACTACATACTACAACTTATTTTGCATCTTCCATCACAGATGGCACAGCATATCCGAGACTTAGTTGCTGCTCTTGTTAGACGCATGCAATCTGCAGAGATAGCAGGATTGAGAAGCTCATTGCTGCTTATTTTTGCCAGATTGGTATTGGCCTTCAATCTGTCAACCTTAGCTTGAGTAAACTTAACGTTCGTGTGTGTATATATATATATATATATAAAACTAAAAAGGTATTTCAAAAAAAATAATAATAAAAAGGATTTTAATAAAGAAAAACAGGAGTGACGTAACTTTTAATTTCTGCTGTCAACTCGATGTTTATTTTCCCTGGTTATAGTTGCTTTAATTGGCTATCTAAGTTAGACAATTTATTTGGCTATTGTCACCGTAAAACTTGCTCTTCAATTTTGATTGCTTAAATAATGGAAATTGAGCCTCATATCTCTTTTCTAACCTCTGCATTCCAGATGCTCTAACCTCCTTTACTTGGATTTCAATTGATTTTCTTGTCTGTTTGGCTAAGATGTCAAAATATTCCTCACCGAGTATTATGGATCAACTTCTAGCTGTTATGTTTCATCAAAATGCAGGTTCATATAAGTGCCCCGGATGTTGAACAATTTATTAATTTGCTGATCACTATCCCAGCTGAAGGCCATGCTAATTCCCTTGCATATGTAATGTCAGAATGGACGAAGCAGCAAGGCAAGATTTGTTCATCTTACTGGCTAACCTTATATCAGTTGATACTAACGTAATGCTCTCACATATTATAGGCAGCATTTAATTAATTATTTTTGTTGGTAGGAAAAGGTCACTCATCTGAAAAAAAATTGTTCCTGGTCATTTTATTTAACCACGTCTTTAATTATAGAAGTTGTGCTGTGGATGAGTGAGCTAGAATTCTTCCTGTTCTGACAACATGGTACTTTGATGCAGGGGAGATTCTGGGGGCCTATCAGATTAAAGTCACTACAACTGCTTTGGCTTTATTGCTATCCACAAAGCATGCTGAATTAACAAATATCAACGTCCAAGGTCATCTAATTAAGGTTCATTAGTACCTTTGTGACCTGGAATTTGTTTTTTAATATTATTTTTTTAGGAGAATGTGTTTAAGAACTTAATCTTTTTATGTAGTCTGATGCAGGGATAACCACACGCTCAAAAGCTAAAAAAGCTCCAGACCAATGGACTGTCGAGCCACTTCCTGCAAAGGTACTCATGTAATTTTGTTGACTAAAGGTTGTTATTGAACAGAGGTTGTGTGTCAGATTGATGATATACTAGGACAGAGACCTTATTCAAGGCATACACCCAGAATGTTCTAGAAGTGTTTAGACATCCTAAGTTCCTAACAAAATGACTGAACTCCCGAGCAGTACATGTAATGAGGAATAGCGTGAGGATTAAGAAAACTTGAGAACGAAAGTTCTTGACTATAAATATGACATTTTTATTGAATCAATTCTTAGACGAAGCCAACAGTACTCATTTGCCCAATTCCGACAGTGTCATTTATTTCTATATCAATATGCTTTCATTTTTCTCTGTTATCTTCTATTCATCATATTCATGGATCATGGTTAGTACCGTAAGGAAAGCTTAATTGTTCCTTGGTCATGTTTGGTTCGCGGAAAGGAATCCATCTAGGAATGAAATCTTTGTAAGAAAGGACTCCATTTCATAGATGGATTCCTTTGTTTAAACCATGAAATCCTTTATGGAATGATTTTTACTTTGACAAAATTGCCCCCTCTTTGAATTTGATTTTTTATATTCAACAAAATAAATTAAATTAAATATTTCAATTGAATTAAAATAATATTTAAAGGTTTTTATAATAAAATAAAAGTATGTAATTAATAGTTTTAAAATAATTTTCATTTAAAAAATTAATTAATTTACTTAAAATAAATTAAAACTTGAAAAGTTGGAAAAAAAGAAGAAGAGAAATCTGTGGCCACGGTGGCCACCGTAAAAGGCCTCGTTAGAGGAGATAACAGAGGCCTCATTCAGTGAGTAAACCTCCTCCATCGACGAAGTCTTTGTTGATGGAAGAGAATAGATCCTCCATTGCGGATGCCTTTTGCCTCCTCTTGGAATGGAGTAGGATGATACTTCCTGTCGTGAAAGAGGAGGTGCGAGCCTTCTTTGGTGTTGGAGGGCTCTTAACAGTTGCCTCCTTCGCTGCAAACAGAGGAGGCCGCACTTCCTCTGTTAGCAACATGGGAGGCGCTTGCCTTCTCAAGCGATAGAGGAGGCGAGGGCCTTTGATGCTGAGAGGCCACCGCTAGACGGTGATGAGGCTCACCATCTCTATCTTTAGATTTATTTATTCTTAAATAAATTATTTGAAGGACAAAATGGTAAATTCTACATTGTAGAAGGTATGAAATACGGATTCCGACCTTGAGGTTGGAATCTTTTTCCATCCATTTTCAAGGAATCCGGATTCTATAGAATTCAGATTCCTTCGTTTAATAACAAACAAGGGAATTAGGATTTCCTTTCCCTTTCCCACCTCAAATTTGCCAAGCAAACACCACCTATGGGTAATTCAAGTTCACTAATCATGGTTTGTGCTTTCTACAAGTGGAAACTTGTTGCAGCTATTTCATCCCTTGCAAACATTTATTGTTTCCAAATTTGAGATTGTTAAAAGTCATGTTTTAACTTAATTGACTCGCAAATAATGGACGATCTGAAAACATTTTTCCTTTTTCTTCCTGTGTATTGCAGATATTTGCTTTACTGGCTGATGCGTTGATTGAAATCCAAGAACAGGTTTTAGGTGATGATGATGAGGTTGATTGCTTATTATCATTTTGGTTTCCTGTCATATCCAGTTTTGTCACTGGGCGCAGAACTTTGAAATTTTAATTAATTGTTATAGCAGGATAGTGATTGGGAAGACATTCAGGAAGGAGATGTGGAACCTGATAAGGATTTATTCTATTTAGCTGGTGCTACATCAGCTGGAAGACCGACATATGAACATCTTCAAGCAATTGCCACAGCATATAATGAGGTTCTCTTAATAATAAAATCGCTTTCCTGTATTTTGGAAGTTTAATCTCTTGCTCCTTTATCATTTATGCTGTCACTGATTACAAATATTTTTAATCATGAATTTAAAGAATCAGGAGGATGGGTATGAAGATGACGTACTAAGTATCTCTGATCCCCTCAACGAGGTGGTTTCTTAAGCCTGAACTTATTATATATGCTATATTTTTGTGATTGTACGGTACATTTTTAACTTAACGCATTCCATGTGGCAGATCAATTTGGCAAAATATCTTAGGGACTTCTTTATAAACTTCTCTCAAATTGACAAACAGCTGTTTGATAATCTTTGCCAAGTAAGTGAATGAGAGAAGAATTTGACCTTTTCGATATATTCTTTTGCTTTATGGAACTGAAACTTGAGGATATGGATTCTT
This sequence comes from Acer yangbiense, assembly GCA_008009225.1. NCBI lineage: Eukaryota > Viridiplantae > Streptophyta > Magnoliopsida > Sapindales > Sapindaceae > Acer > Acer yangbiense. Next base: position 11,707,633 of record CM017768.1, read on the forward strand.
CTTTGTTTTAATTGTTTTTTGAAATTTCAGTATCTTACGCATGCGCAACAAAATGCTATTAAGATGGTATTTAATTGCTGAGGTTGTTGGCACATCAAGCTAAGATGGTTTACTCCGTGTTTCATAGATTGATGTTCGGTTTGGTTGGAGAAGTAATTGTGTTTCTTGCTTTATTTGCACTTGATGGTGGAAAAGTTTTTCAGATGAGTTTGTAAAGGTCGAGTTCTTACATTTTCTTTTAGTAAAATGCTGGTGCATTAGAACCAGAGCAGTAATATTTTATTTTTTGTAGAATTTTTTGATTGGTTTGGGTGGGGTGGTGGGATAGGCAATGTATTATTTTGTACTCGTTATTGAGATGGTTGATTCAGATATTGAATGTAACATAAATGGTGACATTTTGTGGATTTGCTGTGATACTAGTTCCTGATAATTCGGTAAACATTGGTGGCATATATATTGTAATTACCACCTGAAGAGAAGGGAGTATTTTTCGCAAAACAATTGGACTTTGGATGGTTAGATGCCTCAACTTCCATATTTTTATTAAATAAAAATGAGAGATAAACAGGGTTAGTATAAATTCGGATTACCAAACATAGAGTTTATAGTATAATCAGTAGACGACAACTGTGCAAAAAAGTTTAGAAACCTTATATGATAGTGCTATAACATTTTTGTAGCAGTTTTTTTTATTTATTATTTTGGGCTCAAAAAATTCACTCTTTACTTTTAGAATAAGCACCAACTTAATAATTTGAGTTTTAATGTCATCAAAAGTGTGTTTTTAATAAAAATACAATGACAAAAGTAAGTCTCCCGTGTTTGTTTTATCCGAGTCTTAATACCATTTTTTTCTTTTTATCATTTTTATCGACCTCCATCAATGGAGGTTTTTGAAAAGAAAAAAAATTCAAAGAAAAGAAAAGAAAAAAAGATAGTAAGTAAAGAGTGAGTGTATTTTTGTCCATCACTGTACTTTAATGCCATTTAAATTCAAATTATTAACTTAACAATAATCATAAAAATAGAGAAGTAAAGCGTACTATTTACCCCTATTCTCACTTTTATTTTTCAATAGTTCTTCAAATATTAATCAAGTGTCATGAAAAGGTTATACTTCTTAACTCGTCGACCTTGAGTTTATTTTGAATGGTTCTGTTGCCAATCAAATTAAAAGTTCTTTCCATACCCTTTTACCATCTGTCATCTGACCCTAATATTTGAAAGTTGAATGATTTTACTCTTCACACTCCTTAAAATGTCAAAACTAATCATAAATATTAATTATTAAATGAAATTGTTAATTAAAAGATAGCAAGAACACAATAAAAAAAAAATAGTAAAATACCTTGAAATGAAAGAAACATGCAAATAGGATTTTCATTCAACTTTCAATTACAAGCAAATTATATATAAGCTAATTAATACAATTTAAAAAGACAATGATCAGAAACTATATTCTAGGAGATTGAATTTATGTAGTGGACATCACTAATTTTAAATATTCATAACATCTTCTCTTGAATGTTCATCTGTGTTAGAAAAAAAAAATGATAGTGGAGAAACCAGTCTCCTTTGATGACGCTGAAGTACTTGTATCTCATATATATATATTCTCCGGAGCAACATAATAAAACATATCATTAACATATATGTATGTATATATAAAATATAGTAGAACACTATCATTGTATATGAATAATATGATGTATGATTTATATATAAGTTGTATGATTTATGTGAGCGAGATTTATATTTTGGAAGTGGTTCATACTTTATAGTATTGAATAACCTTGAATCTAATTGACTAACCTATTGAATTTTGTCACACGTTATTATATAAATCTTTCTTATTTTATTTTATTTTATTTTTATCTTTTCAATTTAGAATTTAGAATTTATTTCCAACTCCTATAATTGCAACAAAATGTATTCACAGATTGTCAACAGCATCAACATGTAATGTTATGATCAATAGAAGAAATTGTAAAGTAGGACTCATCAAGTTTTGATCAGTACTGCATAAAAAAAAAAAAATTAAATAAATAAATAAAACAAAAATATCGATAATTGTTAAAATTTAATTAAAATACCTGAGGCTGAGTTCAAAGACTTGCTACATTTATTTATTTAAATTGAAAAACAATTTTGAAGCATTAAAGGAGTGGAGGTGGCCCGCAATTGCAGAATTTGGATTCATATTTACAAAAGCCCGGTATTGGACAATTAATTAGGCAGTCAAGGTCAATTATGCATGGTATTTTGTACTGCGTAGCTTCATGTCTCATCCCTGTTGAGAATGATAGGCCTGCCAATACAAACAGAAGAATGTTAAATCAATTTGTTTTAAAGTTAAGCTCGTTAAGAAAACAAATCTTAATTGCAAATATCATATGAAATATATATAATATATATATATATATGAATGAGAGAGAGAGAGAGGAACTTATAATCAAAAGGAATGTAAAGAAAGCCATGGAAGAATAAGTCTTCTCCATTGTTGATTCTAATTATTATTTTTATTCTTCTCCAAGATAGAGAATTTATAGTGATACAATAATAAGGAAAGATTTTAAATCTCTCTAATTACTCCTAATCAATTACAATCAATAACTACTCAACTATTACTCTTATTCAATTACAATCAATCAATTACTCCTAATCAATTACAATTAATCACTAGTCAACTATTCACATAAGGAAACTAATTATATCTCATGCCCAAGAATTTAATTATTAAAAAATAAGAAATCCCAAGCCAACCTTTCATATTTATTATTCAATTTAGTAAAAAACTTTTCTATTCAATTATCTCATTTTTATTAACTTTTATATAATACAATTTTTGTTGTGTTTGAAAAGCCTATTAATCTCTGCCCAAAATAAAAGGTTAAAAACTATCTTTCTCTGGTGCTATGTTTATTTTTCCAACATCTCAAAGCATTTTCAATGCAAGAGTGGTTTGTGAAAAAAAAAAAAAAAAGATATTATATAAGATAAATAGATAGTCTATTAAAAAATGTATCTCCAGTGCATTTATGCATATTCAACCTCACGCCGGTGTGGCAAAAAAAATAAAAATAAAAAATAGACATTCTCAACATTACTGTTTATCTTTAGACGACCTTTTGCACAGCTATTTTTTCAGTTGACTCAACAAGTATTTAAAATTGACATTAATTTTTCATCTATTTTTGGTAAGGAAACAAAATAAAAAATAAAAAAAGGAAAACAATTGGACACGTCATTCAAAATAAATATGTTTTAAATAGAAGCATTGGAGACCAAATTTTGAATTGATTGATTATCAAGCCTATCTTTATGCCACATAGGAAGAATTCTCTTGACATTGTTGTCATGTCAACAATCTTTTGCTTGGAGATGCTCTTAAGTTTTTTTTTATTTTTATTTTTTATTTTTTAAGTATTACATTATTTGGTAAGTTTAAAAGACAAGTCATAAATTTTTTTTTTTTTTTACCAGCAAGTCACAAATTCATATTAATTAGTTTATTTTTAAGTATTGTTAATTTGTTATCTATATAATTTATATTATAATATTTGGTAAGTTATTAGTTGTAATAATTTTTAATAATTTTTTTTTCCTAAATAAAAAATCTATAGGTAATAAGAGTCAATCACGTAATTAATGGGATAGTGAATAAATTCTCTTAACCAATCTCATAATTGATTTAAATTTTTTTTTTTTTTTGAAGTATTACATTATTTGGTAAGTTTAAAAACAAGCCATAATTTTATTTTATTTTTTGCTAACAAACCATAAATTCATATTAATTAGTTTTTTTTTTCTTAAGTATTGTTAATTAGTTATCTATATAATATATTATTTTATTTTATTTTTGATTCATTAAGAGAATTTATTTATTATCTCATTTGTTATAGAATTGACTCTTCATTTTTATTCATTATCCCATAAATTAATTAAAAGTAAAAAATCACAAGCTAATCTTTCATATTCAATTTAGTAAAAAAATAAAACATTTCCTATTCAATTATCTCATTTTTATTACTTTTTATATAATTTTAGTTGGGTTTGAAAAGCCTGCTAATTTCTACACAAAATAAAAGGTCAAAAACTCTCTTTCTACGTTGCTATGTTTATTATTATTATTATTTTTTGTTTATCACTCAATCCAGAGACTAAGCGTTTATCCGCTATCTCAAGGTTCCTCCTCTTCTGGTCACCACCTGTCCAAATCCGCTCAACCCACCAAATCCACTAAGGTTTAGAGCTCTACCTACCACTGTTTTAGGTATTTATACAAATAACATAAATTTTTATATGTACAGCTCTTATTTATTATTATTATTATTATTATTATTATTATTATTATTATTAAGTTGTGATATATTTGTTTAACTTGATTTTCTTTGCAGTCTTATTTCGTCAGAGACCATAGATTGAATTAGATTATCAACTTAGAGATTATAAAGCAATTGTTTGACATTATTTGAATTAGAAATTCTTGAAAATTGTTAAATTTGTGGTTGAAAGTTTTATTTTGTATATTGCAAATGTAATTGCAGAAATTTATAGTCGATTGATTTTTTAGTGTCTTTCTTCTTACTAATATATGCTAATTTGAATTGTAAAATTACACACGAAAGTAAAAATAGAAAAATACACATGAAAAAAATTTAAAATATAAATTCAATAACGATTACGTAATATTTTACTGTGCCCACACATCGTGCGGGTTGCATACTAGTAATATTGTATAATAGAACCTCCAACATGCCACATGGCGTTGTGAGAAGCTTTCACCATTAATTATTATTTATTTTTTTGAAACTTAAACAATATGCATTTGCTTTGGCTATTATTATTATTATTATTATTATTATTATTATTATTATAGAGATAATGAACCTGGATATTTATATATACTAGGTATTGGGGCACATGCAAGGCATGTGCTTAAATTATTATTTGAGCTTCATATTTGCTAATATATATATTGTTGAAAAATAAAAAATGTTAATATAACACAATACAGTTTTAGTTCATGTAAATGGTATTACATTAATATAATATCATGAGGAAGTCTTAAATTTATGGTTTTGATAAGAAGCTTCTCTACACTTACTTCAAAAGAGATCCTTCTCACAATGATTTCACAATGGTAATGCATATACAATTGTCTACAACTCAATCTGTAAGTAGAAACTAATATTTATGCAGAGATAATCAATGATCGTTACTTGAATGCCACAACTTCAACGAACTCATAATCAATCTGCAATGTAAAACAAGATAGAACACTTAGAAAGCAGCATCTTCAGGTCCATCAAACTTAAACTATACATATTTATTTACAAAATAATTAAGAGTCCTAAGGAATTTCAATTAAATATGTAGAAATTAGGTGTGAGTGTGTGACAACAAACAACCCCCCCCCCCAAAAAAAAAAAAGAAGTAAAAATTGAATTCAAATCATTCATCAATAAAAGCAAGGCACAAAAGTATATCTTGGCATATGGAAATTCTAAAGAAAAGCATTCAAATCATGAAACAATAAATAAAATAATATATATATATATAAACACTTCCATTTAAAAAACTTAGGAATTTGCTCAGAACTTAAAAGAAGCCTTAAAAAAAAAAGGAACCGGATCAAGAACTGACAAAATATGATGACAGACATATAAAAAAAAAAAATAAAAAATAAAAAAAAAGAGCAGAATTGCTATGAAATCAGGATCCAGTGAACTATGCCTACTTTAGCAACACAAATTAATGAAAAAAGATTGAAGTTGTCATATTGAAAACAATATTACTGCAACAAACGAAAACAACATTATTAAAAGTAACTTCAAGTTTAGCTCCAAAAAAAAAATGATTGTAATTTCATGCTATAGAGATTCATATAAATAAACTGAAGATCCTAAGCACCACAACATATTTTTAAAACGTCTTATGATTCCAGAAGCAAAAAACAATTGATAATTCAATAAAATGCATATACATACATATTGATCTTAAACTATGATTGCATATATAGAAGCTGTATCCTAGCCCTAAACCCTCTTTGTTTTTGCAAGTTGATTTGTAAGAAATGAATCTGAGCAATTTTACTATATAACTGATTCAGTAAATACCTTGAAGTTCCTCTAACATCTTTTTGTTTGCAATGAATGCATGCAAATGGTTCTTTGTATTCCGCACCAGTCATTTTGTTACATTGACTGCAAGCCATATACCAAAATTTATGGTTCAAATTTGTCACTGTCATTGATGCTCTGACCTAGAAATTTATTCTCTGAAAGCACATATTAAAAACCAATTATGATAATATCCTTAATATGGAATACATTATAGTCAAAAAGGCAAGAGAGCTGGGAAATTAGTTTACATTTGTTAGTAAGCTTTCAATTTGATCAATCCTCAGTATATTTTCATTGGGTGGAATTGTAGAACCGGATGTAGAAGTGAAGAAAGACTTTTTAGATACTATATCTTGAAGAACACTTTCATTGAGGATAGACATGTTTAATGATTAATAAATAAGTTATATGATATTTAATTAAATGAAGGAACATATTTTAAACTTACCAAGAGTGTAGAGCCATTGTTTCACAAGTATTAGGGTTGATAATGAAAGAAGTTGATGATTTTGTTGACAAAGAAATGCCTACAAACAAATATGTTGGTTTTAATTAGTTGTGAACATAAAATTTAAATGATAATAGTTCCAAACAAATAACAATTCACTACCATTAAATGAGCCAACTTTTAAACGCGCTACAATGATGACTGGTTTGGTTGTGATAAGTTTGGCGATTTCAGCAGCTTTATTACCAACAAATTGATCCCACATAGTTAAAAGCATTGGCTTCAACCTAAAATAACATTAGCATAACTATTAATATAAATGTAACCTAACAATTAAGTTTAAGAGTAACAAATGAGTAACATTTTTTTTTAATAGTCAAAGAAGATTTGATAGCCTTGTTTGTTTTATCAATGTTGTGTTTCTATAGACAACAGTAAAAGTAATTCTTACTCTTGGTTGATCAGTATGATTTCCTGAATGGTGGAAGCACCTTGTCTTGTTTTCAACTCTCAAACATGATGTATATCAATTGCTAGCGCAAGAATATCTACAAGAACATAAAATAGTATAGGTATTAATTCTATTATTTAACTCTAAAAAATAGGAATACAAAAATTTTAAATAAGAAAGAAAGAGTTGCATTCTTACCAACTTGGGTAAGCAATCTTTATATTTCTCCAAATCAACAAATGGTACAAAACTAAAGGTAGCTGGGACCATAACCTGGTCATCTTCGACTTCTTTAACCAATGTCCTACCATTAATAGTCCATTGCAAATCATTTTCCACAATCCTATGTTATGGCTTAATTGGTTTCACATAGGCATTTGAAATGTGATAAATTTTGGATATGGTCAAAGTATCTTCAAAGAGTTTAATGTCAACACAAAAAATGCTAGCCTGAACTCGTGTGCCCTATAAAACAGTACCATAAACTATAAGGTATATCCAACAAAGTAATATAATCTATAAAATCACAAAACAATGTCAAGTGTTATTTCTAAAAGCATCACCGGATGGAGAATATTATTATTAGAGTAACACAATAAATAGACTTCAACTTTGAATTCATTTAATGTAAATAACTTAAATATGATAATTGGATAGTGATAAAACCCATAATTTGATCTCTAATATATATATGGGTACGGATATTGACACCCATAAATATGAGTGCGCTTATCAAATTATGATAAGCGCACTCATATTTATAAGTACACCCATGTCTAAAATTTAAAAGAGAGCTTCTTTTGACAATCCATTTTTTTTTTTTTTTTATACTTCTTTACTAAAAACACTCCATTCTCAAAATTTAAAATTTAAAAAATTCTAAAGACACTTTATTTTGTTACAAGATTATCCTTTTTATCTTCTTTGAATTAAATTATTAAAAAAAGAAATTATCTCTCCTAAATCATTAAATTATTATTACATATTAAATACTTTCTCCTAAATTTTTAATTACCATATTAAACTCTCTCCTCCAATACATATCTCTAATTTTCTATCTCCATTCTTTCTCAACCAAGACTAACAGTTAAGAAAAAAAAAAAAAAAAACTTACTAATAAGCTTAATTTTTAGGAACTATGGGCCAGTTTGGTATTACTGTAACTTTTATAATAATCACTGTTAGCTGTACTGAAGGAATAATCAGCTGTGAAGTTAATCAGCAGATGTTTGGTTAATTATACTTTTAAAACTACTGTATACCTCAAAAACAGTATACGTATGTTTGGTAATTTTATTTCAAAAGTGCTGAAATTAGTTACAATAACTAAAATAGACATGATTTTAGAATCTTATTTTATTTTTTCATTAATTATGTATATTAAATCAATATTTAAGTAGAATATTTAAATTAGAAAAAAAAAATCCATAAGAATAATAAAAATATTTTTTAAAGGTTTTATAAATCAAATCAATATTTAATTAGAATCTTTAATTTTAAGATGAAATAAGGTATATAAATGATTTTAATTTGATTTCATAAGGATAATAATGATATTTTAAAAGATTCATTAAATGCTGAAATAGATTATTCCATAATCACTTTCAAAAAGTAACCCCTACCTACTTCTCAAAATCACTGTCAAAACTTGTCAGATTATGAATTAATCACTTTTGGAAGTTTTACCAAACATTATTTTATGTCAAAATTATAAAATAAGTAGATTTTAACTTCTCAACAGCAATACCAAACTGGCCCTATATGTACGTATATATTTAAAAATAAAAAATAAAATTATAATAATAATAAAAACAAGTACTTTGTTTTTTTTTTTTTTTTTTTAAATAGAAATATGAAAATGATTTTTGTTACTCTTGTAGGTATGTGATTGTCTAGAGAACTTTAATTCTTTCATTAGTTTTAGAAATTCTGAGTTTAATCGAATCTAGTTGAAACAATTCAAGCTTTCATATATATTTTATTATTATTATTTTTATTGAAAATTGACTTTTTAATATATATATATATTCTGTTAGTAAAAAACTAAAATATTCATAAGTTTTTTTTTTTTTTTTTTAACTAGTAATCAGAGATTGATTGAGAAAATATGAAAATATGATTTTTTTTTTTTTTTTTTTTTTTTAAATGGAGAGAGATAAATTAGGAGAGAGTGTTTAAAATGGTAATAACAGATTTAGAAGGGAGAGTTTAATGCGTAATATTTAATCTAATGATTTAGGAGAGATATTTTTTTTTAATAGTTTAATTAGTTTGGAATGTCTTTAAATTTTTTTTTTGTCTTGTTTAGTAATTTTAATTTAGGTTAAAATTATCATTAATAAAAAAATTAAATTGGAGTGTGAATAGATAATTTGTGGATTGTAAGGAGAAGCTCTCAATTTAAAATTAAAACATTACTATAAACACCCATCTTAATGCCAATAGTACCCTTATTTAAATAAATATTTTCATTTCAATACAATTTATTTCAATACAATACAATACAATTTATTCATCTGAAAATATATGCAATCAAACATAATCGCTTAGTTTTCCTCGTCTAAATAACGGGACACTTGCTGATTTTCAAGAAGAAAAATCAATAGTGCTAAAGCTAATAGTTGGTGTATATAATATTCGCCAAGAAGGCACGTCACTAGCCAGCATAGACCAATCCTGCCACATAAGCAGGAAGTCAAAGATCAGTCAAAAGACACACTGGCATCCCACGTGGATAGGCCATGTGGCACCAGCGCAACATTAATAAAAAAGTAAAAAAGTAAAAAAGGCTGGTAATACCGGGTAAAGCCGAGTAAGCCGAGTAGAAGATCATGTCTGTTCGGCCCTACCCGGCATAAACATGAACGATCACATTAAGGGTTTCTCCACTGCATATAAGGTATACAGCTGTGACAAGCAATTACGGGTCAACTACTGCATAACCACTAGGAGTCCAATAAGGAAACAAACAGATCTTTCAAAGTACAAAGCAATTTGGAATCAATAGCATTAAACACGTGATAATACCAAGTAGGAAAAGAGTCCTAAAACCAACTCTATACTCCTCTATTTGTATGCCACGGTTCAAAACCCTAGCGGTTCCAAACCCTAGCGGCACCATGTATAAATACACTTGCAAAAACACAGTAAAATGGTGTGTGAAATCTTAGTGAGAGAGAGAGACCAGAGTGTGTATTACTTTACGAAATAGTGGATTTGACTTAGTTGCTAAGGCAACAACCTATGGACATTTCTTCGATCACCGGAGTTTTACTACGTATTTTGTCCTCTTTATCATCTATTTGCGTTACACTTTTTGTTACATTTATATTTGTAGGTTTTTATTAACCTCAATCGTTGACTGGTTGACCATCGAGAAATCACCGTCAACAATAGTGAATTTGAAAGTAAACTGCATATAAAATTGCTATACTAGTAAAGCAATTTCTTGATAGACAGTAAATATAATAGCTTTGAAAAAGAAAAGTGTTTTAGATTTGGTGCAATCCCACGTACCGACTTTTGATGATCTTTCCCACATAATTATCAAGGCTCCAATCACCAAAAAAGCCACCTTGCAGATGGCATTGAATGGCTTCTAAAAGCAAGCAGATCTGCTTCACAAACTTCTGTTTCATAAGCTCCTCAATGCTTGCCCCAACCTCTGATTGCAGAATCTCCATGCAAAACAATATATGTAATTCGTATCTTGAGCTCATTAAGATTTCATCAATCTGATGCCATGCAATGGGATGTGTCTGATCAGGTGAATTAAGGCAGAGACTGCCTGTAAAAGTAGCAAGCAATTTATAATAGAATGAAACAAAGGATTTGTCAAGTGCTATCATTGTTGAGTAAGTGTATTGAAATACACGACCGGGTATTTTTTGTGTACAAATTCTAGTATTTGTTTATTTATTTATTATTAATGAAGTGATATAGTTGAAGATATAGGTGTAATTAATTTGTGTAAATAATATTTTGTTTATTTTTAATTAAACTAATTTGTCCTTATTGGTAAATTCTTATTGGGCTATTTTTGTAATTAATTTTTTTTATTAAAATATGGGTGTGCTTATCATATTTATAGGTGTTAATATCGGCTCCCTATATATATATATATATATATATATATGTGTGTGTGTGTGTGTGTGTGTGTGTGTGTGTGTGTGTGTGTGTGTGTGTGTGTGTGTGTGTGTGTGTGTGTGTGTGTGTGCATTTTTACCTCGGAATCAATTACAATCAACCTTTGATATCTGTTCGAGCTATGTTGTGATTCCCTGGGCATTGTTTTCTCAGCAACTGATACTTTGACTGTCCATCCTTTTGGTCATGGGGAAAATGTCCTTGACAAACTTAAATTGTTTCGCCATTTTTTTTGTTGTACAATAAAAGGAAATTACATGTAAACAATCTAAATCATTAACAATCTACTCTCAAGTCTCAACCTTCTCAAATAACAAATAAATCATAGCCATCCAAATTCATGGTATCACATGAGTCATGATAATCCCTTTTGAAACACTCAAGACTTAAAACTGAAAAGAGAAAACTAAGTTGAGCAATTAGTTAATAGCTAAGTGGACTTATGGATTTACCAAGAAATGCTTATATAGGTTGTCTATTTTTGATACAACCTTTCTGAAGCAATTTAAAAACTTGGAAAAAAAATTAATGATTTTTTTAACCAAATCATACAATTTCACTTTCAGGTAAGCTAAACCTTAACAAACATCAATCTGCAGAATCAAAAACATCACTAAAAATAGAAACTTTGACAAAGAAAAACACAATTGAAGCAGTTCAAATCTTATAAATGAATCAAATAAAACTCAAAGTAAGCTCAAAATCAATAACAAATCACACTACAACCTAAAATTTACTCAACACAGTTGTCAATCACACAGTCGAAGCAATTCAGTACTTAGAAATTCATAGGAAGCAAACCTATTTCACTCTCAGGTGAGCTAAAATTTAACAAATATTAATCTATATCTAAAGTGTATATACAAACAATCAACAGAAACATATTCAGCTGAAACTCATCTGTAAAATCTGGAGCGAAAAAGGGTTTTCTTCGATAAGCTTCTGGTGTCTCTTTTTCTGTCTTTCTTGCACGATTGTATCTCCTCTGTTTTTCTACTTTTTTTCAAATTCTTCTTCTTTATCAGATGAATCCACCGCTTGCAGTCAAATCCCCTCTTATATATATATATATTTTTTTTCTTTCTTTCTTTCACTTTACAACTTCCACCGTATATATATTTATATTGAAGTTATCAAGTTGCATCAAAAATTTAATTTATACCCTATATTATTTCTTATTCCTTTTGAAGTCATTAAATGCATAGAAAATTATATTTTCATCCTCCATCTCATTTTACAATATAAAATAATCATCAATCCAAATACCATAAACCTTTCCCGGATATGTTTATTAAGTAATTCTACAAACTCGAAGGCTGGCATTTATCATTTGACTTTCAAAGAAAATCTAAGGGTTGCTATAATTAAAATCTTACTAAAACCTATCTATTAAGTAATTATATAAACTTTAAGGGTTGTATTTGTTAATTGTACTTTTAAAGAAATTAAAATAAATAAATAAATAAATAAACACAAAGACTCAAACAAATTAAAACAAAAACGGGGGGGGGGGGGGGGGGGGGGGGGGGGGGGGGGGGGTTGCTATTTACAACTTTTCCATATATATATAGGAATGGCAATGGACCAGGTTCGGGCGGGTTTGGGAAAAACCAAACCCAAACCCGCGAAAGAAAATGACATCTAAACCCATCCACGAATCCACGAAATATAGCTGGTTCGGGTTCAAGTTTTACCCGCTGATTTAAGCAACATCCAGACCCACCCACGAACTTCAGAGGATTTATGGATGTGTGTGGCACCCGTGGACCCGCGAACCCATGAACATTTATCATTTTAAACTTAAAAGTATAAATAGCTTTAAAAAAAAAAAAAAAAAAAAAAAAAAAAAAAAAAAAAAAAACTGGTACAACAAAAAAAACAAAAAAAAAACAAATGTAGTTCAAGTTCTAAAATTATAACATAAATACATAATCCATAAATTCAAGTTCTGAATTCTAACACAATAAAAGTCCATAATCCATAAGTTCAAAATATTAAAATTACACACAAACACAGTCCACATCATAGTTAAACGGGTTCGCGAGTTCGGGTATGATTTTTTTTCAAAATCCATACTTGAACCCGAACCCGTGACGGGTACAGTTTTCAAACCCAAACCCGTCCACGGGTACCATTATCCCAACCCAAACCCTCTTTAAGTGGGTTGGGTTCGGGCGGGTCCCGCGGGTTAGAGTTTAATTGCCATCCCTATTTATATTGAAGTCATCAAGTTGCATCAAAAATTTAATTTATACCCTATATTATTTCTTATTCCTTTTGAAGTCATTAAATGCATAAAAAATTATATTTTCATCCCCCATCTCATTTTACAATATAAAATAATCATCAATACAAATACCATAAACCTTTCCCGGATATGTTTATTAAGTAATTCTACAAACTCGAAGACTGGTATTTGTCATTTGACTTTCAAAGAAAATCTAAGGGATGCTATAATTAAAATCTTACTAAAATCTATCTATTAAGTAATTATATAAACTTTAAGGGTTGTATTTGTAATTGTACTTTTAAAGAAAAAGAAAAGACTCAAACAAATTAAAACAAAAACAAAGGGGGGGCTATAATTCCAACCGACCAACTCACACTTGTTATATAGTTAATGGATATTGAACGGTAAATAAATTCAAAAGCGAGAGAAAGACAAAGAGCCGAAAGGCCTCAAAACACCCCTAAGCCCATAGGTATGAAGGGCAAAAACATGGAAAACAAAAGCAAATGCAGATAGCAAACAAACAAGCTAAACAGTGAAAGCCCAACCCAACAAAAACAAAACAGACAAGCAGTCAAAGCCCACCACCTAAAGCGGCCCATAAAAAGTCACAAAAAAAAAAAAAAAAAAAATGAATAAAAGGAAACTAATCTACAGAACTAAAGGCAAGAAAAAAAACTCCGGAATTAAAATTATCAAACAAGATAAAAAAAATTCTAAAGACACTCCAACTAGTTTTTTATTTTTTTCCAGAAAACAACTTTTATTTTTCATCTTTTGTGTTTTTTTTTCTTCTTCATTGTTTTACAAACCCTAAAATATCTTCTTCTTCTTTTTTTCCCCAATATTTTAAAGTTTTTCATTGATATATGGCAATCTCAAATCTTAAGCTGAAAATCCAACAAATTTAAAGGAGGAAAAATATTATAAATTTGCATACTGCTGAAATAATCTTCATCGAGTCGTTGACACTAGTCTTTAACTAAATTAGATGGAAAATCAAGACTACTTGTTGAATTAATTCGAGATTCTTTTAGATCTTGTTTTATTGGATCAAGAACTAGAAAGCAGAGTTTATAAGTCATAATTTAGAAGTTTTTCTAGTAAGACAGCAGAGTTTTCAAAGTGATCAAAATCACTAGTTTTTTTTTTTTTTTTTTTTTTTTTTTTTTTTTTTTTTTTGGGTTTTTCTATATGTTAAAATTAAAAAATAATAATAGGTAATATTAAAATAAAATGTAGTGTATTTAGAAATTTTATTTTAAAAAAGGGGTGTCTTTAGAATAAAAGTGTCAAAGATAAAATGGATAAATTTGGAACAAAATGAAGTGTCTTTAGATTTTTTATTTATTTTTTAAATTAAAATTTTTATAACGAAGTTTCTTTAGAAAAAGAAGTGTAAATAGAAAAAAAAAAAAAATTTTGAACAGTTAAAAGAAGCTCTCTTTAATAAAAGAGACTTTCTCCTTACAATCCATTTTTATCTTTTCACACTCCTTTTCTAACTACACTCTATTCTAAAATTTTAAATATAAAAAATTTCCAAGCACACATTATTATTTCTAAAATTATCCTTTTTATTTTTTAATATCCTTTTCTTCTTTGCTTTTAGGTAAATCAATCATCACTTAATTGATTCAACTCCTCTAATACAAATATAGATTCATTTCATATCATAATCGATTGCAATTCTCTAATTCTTCTAAATTAAACCTCCAACACCAAAAGAAGTTAATATTAAAGTTGATGTTATGAATCAATTTCTTCATTAACTGTGGCTATTATGAATATAGATTTTTTTAATTTTTTTTAATTTTAGAAGTTAATATTCAATCCAAAAGAAAATACTAATTAATTGCATGTCAGGCACTGCAAATAGACAACAGAGGGAGGGAGAATACAGATGAACAAAGCATACAGATTAATTGATAACACAAAGAAATTACAAATAGAATATGATGTCTAATTCCTTAAGCCAACTTTCTTCCGGTTAACCAACCTATTGCCTTCTCCAAGCTCTTATGATATTGGGGAAAAAAATGTTTTAGGGTTTATAAAACGCAAAAGAGATAAATAATAATAATAATAATAATAATAATAATAATAATATATATATATATATATATATATATATTGTCTTCTTTAGTAATTATAATTAAGGATAAATTTGTCATAAAAAAAAACGTTTAAAATGGAGTGTAGAGAGATATTAAGTGGATTGTCAATATATAGCATCACTCTAATAAAATAAGAGTGGTGCTATTGGCACCCCCACTACTGAACTATTTATGCCTCATTTTTTAAAATTTTGATTTAATTATATAAAATTAAATGGTTTTATTAATTTTTTGATTTATTTCTAGGATTAACCTTTTCTTATTTTTCAAACTTAATACACCCCATATCTTAAAAAAAAAAAAAAAAAACACTTCATCTCTAATCTTTATATACATTTTTCTCACATCATTCGCATGACTTATTTTTTTCATCTTATTTCATGGTGAAACTATCCTTATTAGAAACGAATTTTTTTTCTTTTCCCTGTAGTCGATTGGATTATTGGTGGTAGATTGTGAGTGTGATATTGATCGTCTGATGATTTTTTTGAGCGATTGAGTTAGGGTTTTAGCGTGGTTTCGTTTAATCAGAGATTGTTGGTGCGATTGAGTTAGGTTTTCTTGGTGCGATTTCGTTGTTTTTTTGTTTGTTTGTAAATAACATTAAACTAACTTTGGAAGATCCAGAATAAAATCTACAAAATAATTAATACAAATCATAGTATACCTGGAAGATATGAAAGAAAATAAACCGAGAGAAAAAAAAATAGCAAACATGGATCTGGAATTTGAAAAGAAAAACAAAACAAACATGTGAAACAATAAAATCAATAAATACTAAACATGAGAAATATGAGATCGAGATCTGGAAGAAAATATAAACAAATATAGTAAACATTTAGTGATTTATAAAATAATCTATATCATTAGAGTTTTGAAATATAGAAAGTGGGGTTTTATTAACTTTACTTTGTACATGATTTTTTTAATCAAAATGGTATGTCTCTTTAAGTAATTTGATAAAGGGAAAAAAAGAATACTAAATAATTTAAAAAGTGAGGTATAAATAGTTAATTTAATAGTGGGTGTGCCAATAGCATGCACCACTCATTTATGGATATATAAATCATATTGGATATATAAATCATATTTATGGATGACAATATCAACATCCTTTATATTTTGGAACTTAGAAGTGGTTTATATAGTGTTGAATCACCTTCAATCTAATTGACTAACCTATTGAATTGTGTCACACATTATTATGTAAATCTTTCTTGTTTTATTTCATTTTTATCTTTTCAATTCATAATTTATTCTCGCAGATAGTCAACACTCAACAGCATGCATCAACATGAACAGTCGAAGAAATTGTACAAACTAACTTCCCAACTAAAAGCAGTGAACGACTCATCAAGTTTTGAGTATCGCATAAAAAAAATATCGATAATTGTTAAAATTTAAATGACAAACGCACACAGCACAGTAATATATATATATATATATATATAATACCTGAGCTAGGCTGAGTTCAAATTTGTTTATTTAACTTGAAAAACAAATTTTGAAGCATTACAATACTGATAATGACAAAGGTGCATGCAGCCCTAGGCGCAATCGGTGTTTGATGGTCCAGCTTGGTCGCAATTTTCACAGAAGTGGGTAATGGTGTTACAGAGGCCCTTACCAGAGGGACATCAAGAGCATTCAATATCACGTGTACATGGTATTTTCAGCTCCATGAGTTCTTCAACTGATCTCATCCCTGTTGACAATGATACACTTACCAATAAATTAAAAACAGCAATGTTAAATCAATTTGTTTTAAGCAATTTGTATTAAGAAAACAAATATACATATATATATATATATACAATAATAATTGTGATGCATATATATGTGGCAGTGAATCAAGATATATATATATATATATATATAGATTTTCTATTATCAGTTCGTCTTGACAATATATATATCAGGACGAAGAATGTGGACCACCGGATTTACATACTTTGACTCAAAGTGTATGCACTTATCAAAACTTCTCCATAATCTGTGGTTCATATTCTTCATCCTGATATATTTATTGTCAGGACGAAATGACAATAGAAAGACTGTATGTATATATATATAAGTTAAAAGAGAGGGACGAACAAGAGGCTATAATCAAAAGGAATGTCAAGAAAGCCATATTGGTGGAATAAGTCTTCTCTATTGTTGAAGTTTGATGCTAATTATATATCTATTCTAGTTTGATCTTAATTGTATTATCGTAGAAATTGAGCTCTATTTATATATAACAGGATATATAACTGTAATTTTAAGGCATCAAAATCCATCCCAGCAATTTCAATATAATCTACCTATAGTTAATAGGCAGATATTGTTTTTATCTACATTCCATCTATATATTTTCTTGATTTTGTAAGAAATTATATATATGGGTCAGGCTATAGAACACCGGTGTACGTATACACCGTATAGGAAATATTGTGATCATAATTTGAAAAGGTGTGATCCAACCTTCGATTGCAATATTTATAGATTGTCCATATATATATATATATATATATATATATATATATATATATATATATATATAGTCTTTCTATAGTTCGAACTGATATAAAATATATCAATTCCTTATATGTGGGTCATTGGATTTAAAAGATGATTTGACAAGTGCATGCAGCTAAGTCAAAGCATTTAAATCTAATAGCCCACATACAAGGAACTGATATATTTTATATCAGTTCGAACTGACAATAGAGAAAAAATATATATATATATATATAGTAATTTTCCAATGAGGACTTTTACAATGCACACTTTAAACACCTTTTGATGAAATTGCATGTAATCAAATGTTTTTCGATAAGATTTTTTGTATGCATCCTAAGAAAAAGAAAATTAAAATACACATTTGGTAAAAATTTGGAAATTTTTTAGATTTGAGAACTATTTTTTCTTACATTTCCATATTTTAAAATGTTTTATCTTTAAAAAAAAAATCGAAAAAAATTAGTTCTTGCACCTGAATTTTTTTTAATTTTTTTCCATAAATGTATTTCAATGTTTTAACTATCCATACAAAAAATCAAATCAAGATTCAATATATTCCATACAATTTTATCAAAATGTGCTTAAAGTGTGTATTGTAAAAGTCTTACTTGGAAAATTACTCTCTCTCTCTCTCTCTCTCTCTCTCTCTCTCTCTCTCTCTCTCTCTCTCTCTCTCTCTCTCTCTCTCTCTCTCTCTCTCTATATATATATATATATATATATATATATATATATATAATTTTTCTATTTTCAGTTCGTCCTGATATATTAAGAATGTGGACCATTAGATTTACATACTTTGACTCAAAATGTATGTACTTGTCAAAATTTCTCCATAATCTATGGTCCACATTATTCGTCATGATATAGTTTATATTAGGATGAACTGATAGTAGAAAGACTGTATATATATATATATATATTGTTTCTATGAGTAATTTTCCAATGAGAATTTTTTACAATGCACACTTTAAACACCTTTGATGAAATTGTATGTAATATATTGAATCTTGATTTGATTTTTTTGTATGGATGGTGAAAACATTGAAATACATTTATGGAAAAAAAATTAAAAAATTTCAGGTGCAAGAACTAAGTTTTTCCGATTTTTTTGAAGATAAAACATTTAAAAATAGGTAAATATAAGAAAAAATAGTTCTCAAATCAAAAAAATGTCCAAATGTTTACCAAATGTGTATTTTAATTTTCTTAGGATGCTTACAAAAAATCTCATCGAAAAACATTTGATTATATGCAATTTCACCAAAGGTGCTTGAAGTGTACATTGTAAAAGTCCTCATTAGAAAATTACTCTTGTTTAAATATATATATATAATTTCTATCATACATGTGTACAAATAAATATACATATATAGAAACAATATCTACATACATTGGTTCTATGTATTTTCTTAGTATTTTACATGAATTTATATGAATATAAAATTTTTGTTTAAGGCATATGTCAGCAACAACAGTTAAAAATTATCGGCCCATAAAAATTGCACTAAAATACTGTGTAACTTTTTAGTTACTATACAAGTTCTGCATAGTTACATAATTAATTATTAGTATTGAATTTTTTTTTTTTTACGGAATATTGAATTTTTATTCAAGTGTCAATAAATTTTTTAAAATTTTTTTAAAAATTTAAAAACTAAAAGATTATAATTTTCACCAATTAGACCTGGCAATGAGTTGTGTTATTGCGAATTCGTGTCGTTTCGTGTTTGGGTCGTGTTAAAATTGCTCCACCCGAACCCGACCCGTTAGCTTAATGGGTTGAAATATACAAACCCGAAACCATTTGTTAAATTAATGGGTAACTTGACCCGGCCCATTACAAAATATTATATTTGAGATTTATTAAAAAGTTGATCAAATAAATAGCATTAAAGCATGATCAAACTCATGCAATCAAGTTCACTAGCTACTTTTAGAATTTTAGGGTTAGAGTTAGGGTTATAATATTGTGAAATAATTGATTTAGAGTTTTAGAGTTTTTAATTTAGAAAATTTTCCTCTTTCTAAAACAGAAAAAAAAATTAGAAATTTTTAAAAAATTAATTAGTAAAATATATTCTAACCATAATTATAGAGATTTTTTTTATATAAATTCCATAATGTGACTATACAAAGATTGTTTTAATAACTTTCATAAACACATTAAAAAAAAAAAAATCTTTATATTAATGGGTTATCGAATTAACGGTTTTTTTAAGAGTGAACCCAAAACCAACCCATTATATTTCGTGTCTTAATGGGTTGACCCATTAACAACTCGATCCGATAAACTTGACCCACCAACCGCTATTTTTGAATGGGTTTGGGTCGTGTTAATGGGTCATGTAAAATTTTACCAGGTCTATCACCAATACCCTATAAACTGTGCATATCCAGGATAGTAGTTAAATCCTCGTAATAATAATTAAAAAAAATTTAAGACAGGTGAATCAGTACTTAGCATATGAAAATGCTTTTATTACACAAAGAGCCTCTCCTTGTTCCAGCAGCTCTCCATCTGTACCATCTCCTTCGTGATACAATTTCCACTTTTTCATACCCCATTTTCATCTCCTTCACAATATAATAATATATCACACACAAATCACCATTTTCTATTTCCAAACTTAAAAAATTTCTATAAGACACTGTTCAAACCCATCTCAACCCAAACAAACACCACCTATAATTCTATAAACACCAAGAAGAGATTGGCAATTTGAGGGCCAAAACCCTGTCCAAACCAGCAATTTATGCATGCGGGTAGGGTTGGAATCCGAACCGGAAAAGTAAGGGGTTTTACCCAAATAAGCAATTGGACCCGTGCAGTTACCCTATTTGACCCGGATTTGGATCCGGCCCATTTTTTCAACCCTAGAGGCTAGATATCTAGTCTAACTGAAAGAGATGCGGTCTCACTGATCTCTTCTTCTTTTTTGTTTATTTTTATTTTTCTAATTTTGTATTAATATTACTTTTACTTTTTAGTATTTTAAATTAATTAAATTTTCAGGGATGGTGTGGTGGGATTTGATTTGTCAACCTATTTTTTATTCATTTATAATCAAATACAAAAAGACCAAATTACCCTTTTACCTTCAATGACTAAGAGCATCTCCAACCGGACTCTATATTGAAGAAAAACACCAAATTGAAGCCAAAAATCCGAGAAGGTATAAATCTATGTCAAATTGGCTAGGTCTACAGTGTTGCGCCAAATCAGGCGCAACATTGTAGCTTTGACGTAAATTTGTTCCTTTTTTTTAATACCTATATTTTTGTTTAATCATAGTTTATCCCTATTCAATAAAATTAATTTCAATTGTATCACTTTTTATTATTTAAAAGTTTTGTTTAATCACAGTTTTACTCTTATTCAATCAAATCGATTCCAATTGTATCTCTTTTTATTCTTTAATGATTTTGTTTTAATGTAATTATTATTTATATTAACATTTATAATAAATTAAAATTAAGTATATAATACAAAAATTATACTATTTTTTTTGAAAAAAAATCACTAATTTGAAAACACTAAAATTAAAAGCAAAATACAACATTAAAAACTTCATAATGATAAAATAAATCATCACTAATTGGGAGACAATAAAATAAAGGGAAAATACAATATACTATTGCAATATTATGTTAATTAAGGGGTGAAATGTTAATTGTTGAGAAATAATAAATAAATAAAAAAAAAAAGGAAAATAAAGGGAATATTCAAGGGAATATTAAAGGAAATATTCTTTTTAGTGTAATGGGTTGGAGATGGAAAAAATAAATGGTGTGAAAGTTACACCATTTTGGTGTAAAAGTCGCACAAAATTGATATTTTTGGTTGGAGATGGCCTAAAGGTGGTCAACCATTCAAAAAGGAGATTTTGTGTAATAAAGTATTTTAGTAAGGTAAGAGTAATTTCATATATTATCAGGGCAATTTAGTGCAATTTTCCCTTATCAGCAACAAACTTTTCAATAGAGAGTTCATATAATCATGTTATTTTTGGATATCCTAAGATTAAAATAAAAAAAAAAAAAAAAGTAAATATAACGACCTCCTTTGAAGTTTAGTATAAATGCAGAGAGCAAGTATGTATTTATCTACTCAAATCTCTCACACTCTTAAAATTAAACTATTAAAAAGATCATATTGCCCTTAGCTATTAAAATTTAAAAGCCAAGATAATCATTTTATTTTATTTTTTTAAAAAACACTATAAAAGCTAGTACATATATTTTAAAATTTAGAAACAATCATTACTCATTAGTATAAAATTTATATTTAAAAATCAGGAAAAAAAATTCTATTTAAAATTTTAATTTTTCTATTTACATTAAAAATAGTGAAAAGGTTAAATTCAAAAAAAAAAAATTATAATTTTAAAATAGTTTTTAATTTTTCCATTTTAAAATTATTTTTAAATTTATATTCCATTGCAAGGATTATGTTCAATTAATTTAATTGTTTTTATAAAAAGATTAGCATTATTTAAAATTTTAATAACTAAGGATAAATTGGTCTTTTTAGTAGTTCAATTTTTAAGAATAGAGGAGGTTTGAGTAGATAAATACATATTTGATCTTTAATTGTATTTATATCAAACTTAAAGGGAGGTCAATATATTAATAAAAAAAATTAAAAATAAAATAAAAACAATGGTAGTTGTGATGCTTGTTGTCAAAATCGTACCCTTACCGACATTTACCACCCCCCCCCCCCCCCCCCCCCCCCAACTCTTTTTTTTTTTTTTTTTTTTTTCTCTTTCTCTAGGCCCCCCCCCCCCCCAACTCATTTTTTTTTTTTTTTTTTTTCTCTTTCTCTAGGATAAAAGGAACTTACAGAATTGGATAATCATCCGGCAGAAGCCTCTCCATATACGAAGGGTAATCCTTAATTCAAAATTGGTCCACCACATGTTCCGTGACCAATTTTAAAAGGGTACGGGCAACAACATTTAGTAGTACCTGTCAAAAGGATAAGATAGAGTAGTTTTCATCTAAACAATTACTCTCATGGTTTAGGATCAGAAAACTACTTCTTGAGTTTTCAAAAATCTTATAACACATAAGAATTATCAATAATTGCTGTTAATCATATCGATTAGAATTTTATTTAACTTGGATTCGTTTTTTCTAATAACCATCAGATATTATTCCAACTCAGTAAACGAAATAATTAACTACCAGATATGATTACATACACATATAATCACACTACTTAATTACTTGTCTCGAGCATTTAAAGCCCAATATAATACATCAAGAAAAAAAGAGCAGAAAGTCAGAAACTACTGAAAGGTCAACGGTTTAGTTTGGTCGGTGGATAATATTGGAGCTACCTGAGCCACCATGTATCACGTTGAGTGGAAGTAAAAGAAGTGAAGTTTTGAAAGACAACAAGTTGAGTTCCAAAGTATTCCATGATTGGTGAAAACAGAGGAACACGACAGAGAGGACAAGTGACGTGTTTGTATCCAACCCATCTGTCCAAACAAGCACTGTGGAAGAGATGGTCACATCTCAGCTCTCTAATCTCTTCTTCTTCTTCAATTATATTCAGACAAACTGCACATTCCACCACTTCTTCTTCTTCAGTAGTACTGCACACCTTGCGTTGCTGCCTTATCTTCAGTTTTTGACAGAGTTCAGGGACGTTATTATTAACATCTGTAGTACGGTGGTAGAAGAAGGAGTTTTCAATCAAGAATTCACAACCCCATTTCACATGGGTTGTGATTTCAACCATGTAACTCCACATGATTGATTTCAGCTTCCACATTTGCTTATGGAAATTGAAAATGAGAAAAATCAGCATGAGTAGGAAAGAGAAGAGGAAGAGACAGAAGATGCTCATTGTTGTATTTGATGAGTTTGTAACTTTGTTTATGACAAAGTGAAGCAGTGCGCGGTGGGTATTTATAGAAACAGATTGTGTGGTTTGACTAGGTACGCACCAACTAAACTCTTTGATGACAACAGTAACAAGTAGGCAGTAGCACAAAAGGTCAAAAACTGACAAACAAGAAGAAAAAAAAAAAAAAAACAATTAAGATACACAAAACACAAAAATAAAGTTTGACATTTAATATTTATCCCACCTTTGGTCATAAAATCCCAAAGTGTGGAAAGCCATCTTCCAAAAATGGGAGCAGTCCTCGATTTGAAAGTTGTAGTCCATAAGTAACCCCTCCCCGATAATGAGAATAGTATTTCGGATCATGTTTTACGGTATAATCTCGTTAGGTCCCGATAGTAGTTGTAATTAAAAAAAAAAATGACAATTAATAGTTGTTGGTGGAAACTTATTTACTTGGTTAAGACTTATCAAGTCTCACTTTTTCTTTAGTCTTTTTAATTGTTAAATTTAGTAAGGGTATTTTTGGATCGATTTCATTACTTTGATTCTATTAAAACTCAACCTATTAAGTTGGTAACAAACCCACGTAATCGCCCCCAAGGGTGTTACTCAACTGGTAAATGGACAAGCCCCCAGGGGCGTTTCTCAACTAGTAGATGGACTGGCAAACTCAACTTATTAAGTTGGTAACAAACCCACGTAATCGCCCCCATGGGCGTTTCTCAACTGGTAGATGGACATGTTTGGGGCTTGGGTAAATGACTCCCAAATTAGCAGTTTGAATCCTACAAATTGTAAAAGCTTCAAAAAAAAAAAAAATACCCGGCACCACATTATCAAAACATCGTGCACCACCCCAGGGGTATAATTCAGCTGGTAAATGGATGAGCTTAGGGCTTGGATAAATGATTCCCAAGTCAGCAGTTTAAATTCTATCAATAACAAAAAGCTTCAAAAAAAACTGTGCACCTACATTTACTTGTTTTTTCGTATGCTCCTAATGTTTGTTGTTTTCCATATTTTAAAAATAAAAAATAAAAAATAAAAACAAACCCACGTAATCAACACAAATAAATGAAAAATAATCAAAATGGTTGGAGGTAATAACCACGTTATCAAAACATTGTGCACCGCCCCAGGGGTATAGATATATGGATAGATAGATACCGTAAAAAAAAAAAAAAAAAAAAAAAAAAAAGAAACCATGTAATCAACACAAATAAATGCTATTTAATGAAAAATAATCAAAATGGTCTGAGGCAATAACCACGTTATCAAAACACTTTGCACCGCCCTAGGGGCGTAATTCAACAAGTCAGCGGTTTGAATTATATCAATGATAAAAGGCTAAAAAAAATTACCTGATCTGAAACTCTAGATAGATAATTAAAAAAAGAAAAAAAAAAAAAGAAAAACAAAAAGAAAAACAAAACAAAACAAAACAAAAATTAAAAATTAAAAATAAAAAATAAAAATTGTACACCTACATTTACTTGTTTTTCACGTGCTCCTGATGTTTGTCGTTTTCCATGTTTTTTGTTTGAAAATTGTGTTTTACGGGGAATCATTCTAAATATACACATAAGCACATCACATATTTTAATTACGTATACATTCATCTAAAATTTTCCCAATCGCGTACGCGTAGCAGTTGAAAGCTACTTCTATAAATATATATATAGTCCAGTTCACATAATTGTATACACTTTTAATCAAAGTATGTAAATCTAATGATCCATATCCAACACTCAGATGAAGTTATATTAGTGCGCTGACTTGAAACATTTATATATATATATATACAGTTTTCCTATTGTCAGTTCGTCCTGATATAAAATATATCAGGGCGAAGAATGTGGACTATTAGATTTAAAGTATATGCATTTGTCAAAGTATATACATTTGTCAAAATTTCTCCATAATCTATGATCCACATTCTTCATCTTGATATATTTTATATCAGTACGAAGTACGAACTGACAGTAAAAAGACTGATATATATACAGTCTTTTTATTATTAGTTCGAACTGACAAAAGTTATATCAGTTCCTTGTATGTGGACCACTGGATTTAAATACTTTGACCAAGTGCATACAGTCAAGTCAAAGTATTTAAATCTAGTGGCTCACATGCAAGGAACTGATATAACTTTTGTCAGTTCAAACTGATAATAGAATATATATATATATATATATATATATATATATATATATATATATATAAAAGAGCAAATTGCAGCCAACCTCCCTGAGGTTTGGCTTTTGACAACCAAAAACAACTTTATCATTAATTGACAATGACCTCCCCTAATGTTAGTCAAAGCTAGTCAAATTTAACCATTGACCGGGTTTGGCGCTATAAATACCAAAATGTCCATGAATAAAAAAATTCTGATTTTGAAAATATATAAATATATGAAAACTGAATAAAAAAATTTGGCTCATCTAAATCTAATCTAACAACATTTTCTTCTTCCATTGATGTATCTCTAGATTTTTCTTCAGATTCAGGTTTTCCAGATTTTTCAAAAATAAAAAATAAAAAGTGTGGCTCACCTAAATCCAATCCAACAACATTTTCTTCGGTTTTTTTTTTTTTTTTTTTTTTTTTTTTACATTCTTCCATGTTAGTAAAACTTGAGAAGAAAATAGAAAAGAAAAAAAAAAAAACTTGAAAAAACTTAAAATTTGTTTTTTTTTTTAAATAAATAAAAAAGGTTTAAAAAGACAAAAATACCCTTAATTTTGTTAAATTTGACTTTACTTTAACTAAGAACAAGGGAGGTCAATGTCAATTAAGCATAAAGTTGTTTTTGGTTATCAAATGCCAAACCTCGGGGAGATTGGCTACAATTTGCTATAATATATAAACTTTCAGGTGCAGTATATTGCGGAAAAGTTTAAAATCCAGGAATGTTTTTTGGGCCGTTGGATTGTTAAAAGAAATAAAAAAAATAAAAAAAAACAAAAACAAAAACAAAAACGCACACAACCCAAAAAGAAGTATTGTTTTCCTCTCTCTCTCTCTCTCTCTCTCTCTCTCTAAGGTCCCATTTGGTATGCGGGATAGGATATAATTATTTTGATAGGATAGGATATGATTGGATAAAATGATATTAATTTTAATGTTATCATGTGTTTGGTGCAATATAGGATATGATTACTTATGTGTTTGGTGCAACATAGGATAGGATTAAAAACATGATAAGAAATTACACACTCCTCCCCTGTGTTTAGTCAAAATTAATAAAATGACCTAAAAAAATTGAAAAAAATAATAATAAATAAATATTAAAATAAAATAAAATCTTATCACTTTCTCTTTTTTTTTTTTTTCTTTTTTGATAACACGAGATACAGAAATAGAGAATGCAAAAAAACAAAACAGAGGCATGTGGGTTTCTCATCTCATACACGTCTTCAACATCATCAGCCACCACACCACTCATCCATGCCATCCTCACATCCTCATCTATTCATCTTCAACATCATCAAACACCACCATCTCATCATCATCTATTCATCTTCAACCTCACCACTCATCCACCGCCATCTCTCCTCTGTTGGATATGGCTTGAATTCTCCAATGGTTACCAAACACTATTTACCAATGCGGAGACTTCCTGAAGACGTGAGAGCGTTTGGGAGTATGAGGTTATGTTTGAGGGAGGTTTGGAAGACGTGACGGTTTAGGAAACGGGTGGCCAACTGCAACTTGAATCGTAGTCAATCACAAGTATGCGTTAAATCAGGAAATATTTATGGAAGAGGAAATATGTTACTTCTAGAAGTTCTAATAGGAAAAGGATCTCTCCTTAAAAGAAGACTTGTCATAAATAGGAAATAGTATTTATGTGGAACAAGTAATTCTTGTATGTATAGGAGTAGGATTTCCTTTTAGCTTAAACTCCCTATAATTCCTATAAATAGACCCTAATAACTAGGTTGTAATGTGTGGAGCAAAATAGCAAATACTAGAGAGATCTCAAAGTGAGCATTGGGTATAATTGGGTTTGGGGTATTAGAGAGAGAACCTGAGTGTGTGGTTGTAACAATTTATCATATAGTGGAACTTTCTCTTGTCGTCCTGACGGCCGTGGTTTTTTCCCTGATTTGGGTTTCCACGTAAATTCTTGTGTTGTGTGTGATTGGATTTTATATCTCTTCATCTTATCTCTTCTTTATCATTGTGTTTGTTTGTGTTCTATCCGGCAACGCTTCCGCGCGTATTAGTGAAAAGCTTTGTTCGCTAACATCCTCTTCTCTCTCCCCAAACCTTAATCTCTTCTCTTCTCTTCTCTCTCCCCAATCTTTTTTTTTTTTTTTTTAATTTGGTGACTAGATCCATCTCTTTAGGCACCGTTTGGTGCATGGGATTGGATTGGATTGGACTATTTCATAGGATTGGATTGGATTAAGATGGGACTGGGATTAAATGAGATTAGATTGGATTGGATTGGACTAGACTGGATTAAATTAATACTATACTGTGTTTGGAGAAACATGGGACTGGACTGAATTAATACCGTGTTTTGTTTGGTAAAACATCGGATTGGACTGAACTAATAATTTTTTTAAAGAAAATATAATGATATTTTTAATTTAATAATATAAACACATTATTTAGATAAACTCAGATCCAAAAAATTGACAAACTCAGATCATCAATCTTCATCAACAAACCCGGTTTTTCTAGTTTCATTTCACTTTTTCCAATCTCTCTTTCAATCTCAAAACTCATTTCATTTCAGTTTCTTTCAACAAACCCCAGAATCACCACCACCACCACCATCCACGGCCAACTTCAGAATTAAAATTACAAAATAATCCAAAAACTTTTAAAAATTAAAATTGATAAATTTTTAAAAATTAAAAAGAAAAGAATAAGTCAGTGTGTATACCTTTCACGCCTCTTCATCTCTTCTCTATGTACTTAACAGGTACTTCACAAACTATTGATCCTCACACCATAGCAAATTTTCGATTCTCTCTTTCTGGGTTATTAGGTCTTGAAAAATCCGAAGTTTTCCGGTTGTTTTAAATCGTTATTGTTTGGATGTTGAACTCTTCTTCTTTTTTTGAAAGAAAATTGTTTGTATTCAAACAGAACAAGATTCAATCAGTGACAAGATTTAGTTTTTCAATCAGTGACAATCAGAAACCATATACGAGAAACCAAGTGAATATCATCATCATCACCACCACGGCCACCAGATCTTGGGACTATCATCATCACCACCACCACAACCACCATCCACGGCCATCATCATCATAATAAAGAAAGAAAGAAAAAAAGCTAAGAAAGAAAAAAAAAACCCAAGATCTGGTGAGAGGAAGAGAGAGAGAGATGATGATGGTGAGAGGAAGATCCAGTGATGATGATGAAAAGATGGGTGGTTGTGTTCGGCGATGTAAATGAGAGAGTGAAACGGTGGGGTGGTGTTGGTGATGTGAATGAGAGAAAAGAATAAAAAAAATGGTGGGCCATGTGCAAATAGTCCTAGGACTAATAAAGGGTAGAGTTGGTATAATTATATCCCACCAGCGTGGGATTATTTTGCTTGTAGGACTAGTTGTCCTGTCTTCTAAAATTGCACCAAACACCGAACTGGGATTAAAATAGTCCAATCCCAATCCAATCCTATGCGCCAAACATGCCCTTAGATTACAATTTTTTTTTCAATGGCAAACACAAGCCATGTGGGTTTTTTTTTTTTTTTTTTTTTTTTTTTTTTTGTAATTCATGTTCATGTTTGATTTTGTGATTGTGGGTTTCGATATATATATATATATATATATATATATTTGAAATGTAAATGCTTTATACTGAACAAAAACTAGATGAATAAGTACTCTATCTGAAGAAGGTTTTGCTTTTGTGATTGTTTGATTGAAGGTTTAGATTTTGTGATTGTGATTTTTTTTTAGAGCGGTGCTATTGGCACTCTCACTACTGAACTATTTGTACCCCACTTTTAAAATTTTGATTTAATTGTATAAAATTAAATGACTTTATTAATTTTTTTGATTTATTTCCAACACTATCCTTTTACTTATTTTTCAAACTTAATACACCCCATATCTTTTTAAAAAAAATAAAAATAAAAATACACTTCATCTCTAATCTTTTTTTTTTGAAAGCAACATATTATTGAAAAAACAAGCCCATACAAGGCAATACAAAAACCAAGACAGTGAACACCCACAACAACAATAGTAACAAAGCAACAACAAAACATCCACCCATTACCGAAACGCATACAAAGAAAAAACCTCAAAATATCGTTAGACACATAGCACCGCTCAAATACAACATCCCCTCAAGCCACCAACAAAGAGGACATCTGAATACAAAACACAAACCACACCATACATCAAGAAGGCACTATATCCAAAACATTCCTCAGACCACACAAATACCATAAATTCTTCTGCCAATCAAAATCACAAGTCTCCCTATTCCAGACGCTCCTCCTAAGAACTAGAACCCGCCTTAACTAAGCCATCTGCTAAGGAATTAGACCCCCTAGGCATGAACTTAATAGAAAGCGAACCCATCGAAGACAGGAGTTGCCGTATGTCAGAGATAAAATTCACCATATCCAGCAGCCCAAACCCATCCCCATTAATCCATGAAACTGCATTTTTAGAGTCACTTATTATAATGATATATCAATTCATCAAGCACTGCTTACTTGAAATCAACATGCAAGCCTTATGAATAGCAAGAATTTCAGCTTTGTTGGAATCACATATACCTACACCAAAGGAAAAAAGGCATAGAATTCTTCCGTTAGCATCTCTTAAAAACCACCAATGCCCGCTTCACCTGGATTGCCCCTTGCTGAACCATCCACATTGAAGAAAAGATCATCATTCGAAGGAGGAGACCATATGACAATTCGTTGACTCTTAACAGGAACAGCATCAATACATCTCTCCCTTAAGTCCAACAGAAGCAAAGAAACATCAACATTTGAACCACCACCAAGGTTTTTAAACCACCAAACTGACCTGAATTTAACTAAGTAAAGTGCCGTTGAAACTTCAGCCTTCTTACCGTTGAAAATAGTATTATTTCGAAACTCCCAAATCGTCCAAGCAACGGCACAAAATAACACATTCCATACCCTTTTCCTCGAAGCTGAGGGACACAAGCCAGCCCATCCATACATCCACTCTGAAACTAAAACATTGCAACAAAATTCAACGTCCCACAATCCCATTGCCATTGACCAAACCTCCCATGACCACTTGCAATGAATAAATAGATGTTCTGCAATTTCAACCTCACTACAACAGAAAGGACAATTATAATCCGCCAAATTCATCATTCCAAACCTTCGAAGGACAGACCTAACAAGAATTATGTCCTTAGAAAGCTGCCACATGAAAATCTCAACTTTCGGAGGGCAAATCCCCCGCCATAGGAAAGGACACACCATAGTGACACCCCCTCCCCCCCTCCCATTATCTTCTTCCAATTTTCTTCTAAAATAACCCACTGTAAAAAACCCGTTGGGACAAAAGTTCCACGCCAAAGCGTCTGGAATGTCTTTTCTAATAGTAAAACTATCCAAAGATAACAAAAAACACCTCCATTGGTCAAGCTCCCAATCAAAAAGCCTCATTCTCAATTTTACATCTCATATCCAACGATTGCTAACCCAATTACCATAATCCCTCACAACCCCACCTTTGTCTGAAGCCAAAGAAAAAATTCTTGGAAAAGCGATTTTTTGAATTTTTAACGGATTGGAATCCCAACATAATTCACTCCAAAACCTTACCTTGTCCCCCATGCCTACTACAACCCAAAAACTATCCCTTATAATATTGGAAGACCGAGACTTATCTCTAAATAATCTATTAACATTTTTAATAAAAGGAGAATAAGATTTCAACTCTAGGCCTTCCCAAGATAAACCGTTCGGCTGAAAACCATATTTGGCACATAATACTACTTTCCACAATGATGAATGTTCTCTCCCAAACCTCCATATCCATTTAGCCATCAAACTCATACCTTGGTCTCTAATCCTACCAAACCCCAAACCCCAAACCCCCTTCTTTCTTACTCTTGCAAACCGATACCCAATCCACCGCATGAGTCTTTTTGTTTTACCAACCCGTCATTCCAAAAGAAATTTCTCAATAGTTTTTCAATATTGTTTTCCACACTCACCGGGATCCCAAACACTGACATAAAATAAGTAGGAAGGCTTGAAAGTACTACCTTAATAAGCACTAGTCTTCCACCTTTGGATAAATAACATCTCTTCCATGGTGCTAACCTTTGTTCAATCTTCCTTATCACCGGATCCCATATAGATTCCTTACAGTAATTTCCTCCTAGAGGGAGCCCAAGGTAGGTGATCGGAAGGGACGAAGAGACGCACCGAAAAGCTTTAGCCCACACATCATCATCTGGCTCTTTCTTCCCTACCTTTACCAAACATGATTTATGAAAGTTGATTTTGAGATCTGAAACTAATTCAAAGCATTTCAAAATCCTTTTAGCATTTTCAAGATACTCCAAACAAGGATCTATAAATAACACTGTGTCGTCAGCAAATTGTAAATGAGTAATGTGAATCAAATTGTTCTGAAACCCAATTCCTTTAATCATCCCCAGAACTCTGGCCTTAAGAAGCATACAACTTAAGACTTCAACCACCAAATTGAATAAAAAAGGTGACAACGGATCTCCTTGGCGTAATCCCCTACCCATAGAGAATTCCTTCGTCGGACTACCATTCACCAAGACTGACAATGAAGATGAAGCTATACACCAATTTATCCAAGAAATCCACCTAGACCTGAAACCCATCAATCTCAACGCCTCTAACAAGAACCCGTGATCCACACTGTCGTAAGCCTTTTCAAAATCTAACTTAACTAAAATGCCACCTCTACCATTCTTCTTCCAAGAGTGAATCACCTCTTCAGATATAACAAAGCTATCAATCATTTGCATACCTTTCACAAAAGCCATTTGATTTGGGCTTATCAAGGAACTCATCACTTTCTTCAATCTATTGGCCAAAACTTTAGCAATAATCTTATACAAAGACCCAACCAAACTGATAGGCCTATAATCCGTTAAAGACGTTGGATTTCTTATCTTCGGAATTAGAGCAATGAAAGCTCTATTCAAAGACTTGACCACCGATCCATCCTTATGGAATTCCTTCAAAAACCTCATAAAATCACCACCGATCCATCCTTATGGAATTCCTTCAAAAACCTCATAAAATCATCATTGATTACCTCCCAATTTGACTTAACAAAATTCAAATTGAGACCATCGGGGCCCGGTGCCTTATTATCATCACAATCACATAAAGCCTTCCAAACCTCTTCTTCTGTAAAAATCTCCTCAAGATCCACACACTCTATATCAGAGATTTTTGTAATCGGCAAGTCAATTATTCTAGGCCTTGTCCGCTCAACCTTATTGAAGTGATTTTTGAAAAACCGAAAAACCCCTCCCATGACTTGTTCCGGTCCAACACACCTTGAACCCGAAATATTGATGTTCCCAATTCTATTAATCCTCCTCCTCATATTAGCCACAAGATGAAAAAAACTGGTATTTCTGTCGCCTTTCTTGAGCCATTTTACCCTTGAATTCTGTCTCCATTTCTGTTCTTCCTTCCGAATGTTCTTCCAAATTTTAACAAGGCATTTAGACCGCTCCTTCCTTAACATCTCAATCCAACCAAGGCCAACTGCCCTCAATAGCTACCAATTCCTCCTCCAACAGCTTGGATTGATTTCCACAAGAGTAACTATTTTTCACCTTTGTTTTCATATACTGTTTTGCTGCCTTAGATTTTCTAGAAAGAATCAAACCTACTGAACCACTACATTTGCATTTCCTCCATGATTCACGTGCACCATCCCTAAGTTCCTTGTCCTCCAACCACCCATTCAGAAAACGAAATGGTTTAGGACCCCAATCTTCCTTAGGATCCCCTAGCAATACTGGATTATGGTCAAATATACTTCTTCCAAGACCATTTTGAAATAAGGAGGGAAACCATAATAAAAACAACAGATCACATAGAAATCTGTCCAATCTTGCCCACGACCCATTTTCCCTATAATTAGACCATGTGAAGGCTATTCCAAGCATCAGAATATCTACTACATTAGCCAAATCAATAAAAACTTTAAAATTCCTCATAGACCTCAAACTACCCACAGAACCATTTCTCTCACATGACTCAATGATCGTATTGAAATCGCCTCCTATCACCCACGGACCACTGAAAGAAGCTTCAGCATTAAGAATATACTTTCACAACTCTACCCTACCAAATTCTTGGTTCGCAGCATATACATTACAAAAATTCACTTCCCACCCTGATTCAGTCAACAACCCCGATACAATAATACATCGATCATTTGAAGTACAAGCCTTTACCTCAAAGAAATCTTCATTCCATAGTGTAAGTAAACCTCCTGCAGAACCCACTGCCTCCACCCCAATTCCTCTGGACAAAATTGAACCCCCGAGAGATTTGAACGTCCTAGAATCGAAACAACTCAACTTGGATTCTTGAATAAAAAGAAGAGAAGGTCTGTGACGCCTTACCAAATCATACACCGCTCTTCTTTTTTCTACTCTCCCCAAACCCCTTACATTCCAAGATAAGATTATCATTAAAAAAAAAAAAAAAAAAAATCCTCAACGAAACCAGTACACCAACAACAAAAATTACTGTACTTCATGAAATCTTACCTCATCCTCTGAAACCCTCCTTCTAATATCTTCCAAAACCGACTCCTCATGTCCATTGAAGTCAAGGCCTAGAGCAATCCCTGTCTCTAAGACCTTAGCCACCTATTCACTAAGACTCCATGAAACCAATTTTTTCTTCATCTCGTCTTGGGCCATCTTCTTACCTTCTCTTTTAGAACTCACCCCATTAATATACCCTAACTCATCACCCTTCTCTAAAACCTTAGCCATCTCCATCTCCACCTCCAAGTTCCATCTCCCCTTTGATTGGGACCTTCTTACAATCAAATTCGCACCACCACCATCAAATTCCAAGACCAATGACCTGTCTTTTCGAGTCTTCATCCCATGGCTCTTTCGTGCACTAACCATCAGGCTGTCATTCTTTGCTCTCTTTTTCTTCCTCGATGCCTCATGTCCAGAAAGAAGATCATACTCCATATTAGATACCTCGACTTGTGTTTCAGACACATGAGATACAGAGTTGCCTGAGTTAGAAAGGTTTTCTTCAGCAATCACCGTTCTAGATGAGGCTCCTAAATAAGCCTCCACATGGGCTTCCTTATAAGATCCAGTCCTTAGAAAATGTGGGCTTCTTTGATTATTCAAAGCTACCTCTAAAGAGAGGCCCATACCACCATTCTGAACTAGCCCACAGCCGAAGTCTATAACTATATTACTGTCCAACACCTTATTCGGATCCACCAATACAGATTCACCCCTACCCTTTGTGGAAATTAAGTGATGACCCCTATCGCTTTCTTCAGAAGAAGAAGACCAATCATCTTCATTAAAAACCAGCGCCTCTTTATTTCCAGTTGTTTCCCTTGGAACCTGTAACCCCTTGGTCAAAATAGGCCTGTTATCATAAATATGCTTCGTATGTTCCCCTGCTTCAATATTCCCTCCATTAATGCGTCTCTTTGGATGACTCAATCAACCTATCGGCGATACAACCACTGGAAGATTTTTGAGTAGTTTCAATATTCCTTGCCACCGCAATAATAGCTGTTGACAGATCAGCTCCGCCTCCCTGACGTACCTTACTGTTTTCCGATTCAAAACTTGATACACCGTTCAAATCCATCCTATCCAGTCCCAACCACCGCAGTATTGTAGAATCACTGATCGGAACCGTATCTTCCAATACAGAG
This sequence comes from Acer yangbiense, assembly GCA_008009225.1. Taxonomy (NCBI): domain Eukaryota; kingdom Viridiplantae; phylum Streptophyta; class Magnoliopsida; order Sapindales; family Sapindaceae; genus Acer; species Acer yangbiense. The sequence goes on from CM017768.1 coordinate 11,743,418, forward strand.
ACATTAAAGGATTCTCTACCTGCTGCAACTTTTATCAACCCTGGACACTTTAAGCTAATCGGAATAAGGATCAACACACTAGCACTAACCAGATTAGACCTATTCAAAGTATCATTCGTAGGATTTGTTTTTACTTCTTATTTCATGGTAAAACTATCTTAATTAGATTCGATTTTTTTTTCTGTAGTTGATTGGATTGTTGGTAGTAGATTGTGAGTGTGATATTAATCGTCTAATGATTTTTCTTGAGCAATTGAGTTAGATTTTGGTGTTGTTTCGTTTTGTTAGAGATTAAGTTTTCTTAGTTGCGATTCTTGTGTGATTTCGTTGTTATTTTTATTTATTTATTTATTTTTTGTAAATAACATTATACTAACTTTGGAAGATCCAAAATAAAATCTACAAAAAAATTGATACAACATGGATCTGGAATTTGAGAAGAAAAATAAAACAAAATGTAAAACAATAAAATCAATAAATACTACACATGGTACACATGGTAAATATAAGATCGAGATCTATATATATATATATATATATATATATATATATATATATATATATATATATATATATATAAATAGTAATAAATCAATAAATACTAAATATGGGAAACATGAGATCAAGATCTGAAAGAAAATATAAACAAAAATAGTAAATATTGAAATAATCTATGTTATTAAAGCTTTTATCAAAAGGGTTTTGAAATAAGGAAAGTGAGGTTTTATTAGTTTTACTTTGTACAAGAATTTTTTTAATAAAAATTGTATGTCTCTTTAAGTAATTTGATAAAGGAAAAAAAAATACTAAATAGTTTAAAATTTGGGGTATAAATAGTTTAGTAGTGGGTGTGCCAATAGCACCAATCATTTTTTTATTGTGGGTTTTTTTTTTGGTTCAGTGTATCTAGAGCCACTAATTTGGTGAGGCGGTCCCTAAATGGCCATTAATTTTTCCAAATGGCTCAAATTAGCCATTCCATTGAAAGAAAGTATCAATTGTTGTCACTTTACCCATTAATTGTTTGAAGTCCGTTTGTTTATGTCATAACCTGTTAGAATTGAGGTTAAAATAGTAAAACAAGAAGGGGCAATATTGTAAAATCATCAAGTCACCATCTTAGGGCACAATTTGACAAAGATGTTCAAAACGTTTTTTCACGTTTTTTCACTTTTCTTTTCAAGTCACTACTACAAAAAACGCAAAAGAAATCGGTTTATTTTTCATTTCATTTTTTGTGTGGTTTTGTGTTCTGCTGGAGATATTTTTGTGTAAACTTTTTCCTTAAAACTGAATCTTTTGGCAAGGAAATAATTTTTTTCGTCAGCGTATGGTTCTTTGATTTTTTGATATGAATCCAACGATATAAAGAACGTAAAATTCTGGCCGGTATTTTGAAAGTTATGATCAATTATTCAGTCAAAGGTCATAAGCGACGTGCAATCCATGAGTGAGATGTGTTCATCGCTCTTTTTCCTTAAAACTGTATCTTTTGGCAAGGAAATAAATTTTTTTGTCCATGTTGGGTTCTTCAATTTTTCGATACGAATCCAATGGTATAAATAACGTAAAATTCTGTGCGGTATTTTGAAAGTTATGATCAATTATTCAGTCAAAGGTCAGAAGCGACTCGAATCCGTGAGTGAGCTGTGTTCATCGCTCTTTTTCCTTAAAACTGTATCTTTTTGCAAGGAAATAAATTTTTTCGTCCATGTTGGGTTCTTCGATTTTTTGATACGAATCCAACAGTATAAAGAATGTAAAATTCTGGGCGTATTTTGAAAGTTATGATCAATTATTCAGTCAAAGGTTAGAAGCGACACGAATCCGCGAGTGAGCTGTGTTCATCGCTCATTTTCACACTTTTTCAAATCGATTTTTTGAATGTTTTCTGAATGAAAAGTGTTTTTTTGCATGTCTACTTTCTTGTGTCAAAATTTGAGCAAATAACGTTGAGTATTTTTAGAGATGTGCACTTGAATGTGGACATAGGTCAAATTTTAATAGTTTGCAGAGATGGAAATAATGGCCTTTTTGGGACTCCACCCACCAATTAATGGTGTCTAGTGCTATTTTATTCTTTAGGAGTGTCATGTCATAGATAACGGCAGCTTTCTGTTAGATTTAACAGAATGGCTACCAATGAACAATGTTTCATCAAAATGGTGATTTTGGAACAATTTGAATAGTACCGCCTTTTTGGGACTACATCCACCAATTAATGGTGTCTAGTGCTATTTATTTATTTATTTATTTATTATTATTTGAAGAATAGCCTACCAGTTGAAGAAGAAGGTGATCTGAAGAAGAGGAAGAAGACGAAGTCGATCTGAAGATGATATAAATAAGACAAGGCGTGTTTGTGTAATTAATACATGGGAAACAAATGAATCCCATGTCAATGGACTGCATTCATTTATCCCGTTGCAATGGGATAAAGCAAGGTGATGGGATTAATTTATCCCATCCCACTGGCACACTGGCCGTGCCAAACATGGGAAAGAGACTATTTTTAGTCCGTTTCCTATCCTATCCCAGATTCCCAGCTGCCAAACGTGGCCTTAAAGTGGTACCTCTCTCCTCTGTCCCATTCTCCATCTCCTTCACCTCTCAAGCTCAATTCATCAGAAACCCAACCTCTATCTCTCCCTTTTCTTCTTCTCTGCTCAAACTCTATTAATTTTGCACTGTAATTGGTAACAAAACCCAAAAAAGTAATAGGAAGGTTACCATTACTTGGATTCTTGCAGTGTTGACAACGTAAGTGATGATTATTAGGTGTATAAATTGGCAAATAATATTTTATGAAAATTTGCTCATTTAGTTCCCTTTGAATATGATATTTTCTTGGACTTCACTGCTTTTTTTTTTGGTTGCATGAATTTGACTTTGAACTACCTATGTTTTGATCGGGTCTCAGGATTTGAATTTGGAAGAAGCTGATGATAGACTTTTTAGATTTGTAAAGCTTTCAACGGCGGACTGATTTTTCAGTCATTGTTTTTGTTTTCTTTTTGTTATGAATATGGTGTTTACAATGCTTCACGCCTCCACCAGGCCAACAAGGCCATTTTGAACCAAGTTGCCCTTTATATATATATGAAAAGGCTTCCAAATTTTTGATTAGTAATTTAGGCCACATTCTATAATATAATATAATTTAACACCACTACATTTTTCTTTTATTCTAATATTGAACCTAATTTAGGATGATGAGTGGGGATGAGTTGTCTTTTGTAGAAAAAAACCCTTCTCATATAATTTACGTAACAAAAATAATAATAGACAAAAAATATGTCGATGTTGCCATCCAAAATACAATCAATGTCATCTAGAAATACGAGTACAAATTATAAAAACCTAATTAAAAGCAATTATACTACTCTAACTTGTTAAATTTTGATTAAATGAAGTTGATATGATCCGGTAGTATATTCCTCACATATACACGTTAAAGTTGTGAGTTCGAATTGGCTTACTTTCTCCCACGCCTAAATTAATTTTAAGGGTTTTGTTTTTTGTGTGTGGTGGCATTTGATAGTGATCAGATAGATCATAGAAGGGGACCATTAGTAGGAATGGAAATTAGCGATGAAGGGGCCCTTGTGTGGAATGTGGAATATGAATGAGAGTAATGAATTGTTTTCGCAGCATTATTCACATGGTGATATGGATTTTTGATGTTACAACTGAAACGGCTCAGCACCTCAAAGGTTTCTCATTAATAAATAATTATAAATAATCGAGAATTTTTCTAATAAACTTAGCGTAGCGTGTAAACTTATTGGAAATACAATCGAGTACAGAATAATTAATTCGGTTTTGAAGGATCAATTCTCCAAACTAGACAGGCAAATTCTTTTACCGATCACTTCAAGGTGGGTGAGAGACAGGTGGCGTTTGTTTTTTGATCTGAAAACTTAAAGTTCTAAATTAAGTCTGAAGTCTGAAGTTTAAGCAATATGTTTGTTTTTTATTTTCTGAAGTCTGAATTAAGTGTTAAGCTGTTTGTTTTTTTAAAACAAAAACATCTGAAAACCTGTAATTTGACCTTTATACCCTTACCTCATTGATTATTATATATCATTGTATTTATTTATTATGTACTTATATCTTATTAATCCAAAAATAATAAATCCCTATTTAAATAAAATTATAGTTCCTTTTTATTAATATTCCAACAAAATATTATTTTAATATTAAATAAAATTATATATATTATAATTAAAGTTTGTGAAGAACTATAGTAACCAAATTAAAAAAAAAAAAAAAAAACACAGCAAACAGGGGAGCCACATCTCAACCATAGACAAGGCGAGGGGACCGCCTACACCAAAAGGGCTAGAAAAAACAAACAAATTAAAAGCACATATAAGAGGGAAATAATATATTTTGTAAAGGGCAATTTGGACAAAAGAAAATTAAAGTAAAGTGAAGTACATCAGACTTCAGACAAAAGTCTAAAAATTGAGCTTTTTTTCCTCAGACAAATTTCACCCATTCTCAGATTTCAGTTGTCAAAAAAAACTAACAACAATGTCTTAAAAGGTAACTTTAAGTTCTCAGAGGTAAAAACAAACAGGCTCTGAGACTAATTAATCTGGACTTCTAGAGTGTGAATGCGATGAATATATACGGGCTTTTAACATAATAAAAGCGACAATGACCTCTATAAAAAGGGCAGGGGAGATTTTTATTTTTATTTAGGAGATCCGAGATAAGAGAACATGAAAATAATGTGATACACGTACCAGTCTATATATGAATGTGAAAAAAGCATTGATGATCAGAATTTTCCAGAGTTTTGGCAATTAGCTTCTCAGCTTTTCTGTGCTTCATTTCTAGCCTCATGCTCTCAGTTTTATCGATCTTATGAACTCCCATTTGGCCTTGAAAATCTCATGATCATCAGAGTCTTCATGATCAACCTCTTCAATACCACCATCATCATCACCTGCTACAAATTAATTGCCAGATAAATATATTGGACTTTTGAACTTTGATAATGATGATATATACAAGTAGAAACCAAATTATGAAGATAATTGAACGTCACAGTGAAAGAACATTAAGCCATATAATAATTAATAGCCAAGCATTAAGTGATAACACATTTATAGGCTTATGTAGGAAAATTAGTTGTTGCATGGAGAATCAATTATATTGATTGTCACAAACTCACAATAACGTGGTTTCTATATAATTATATCCCATTATACCGTGGAAATTTCCTCACATGATCAGATATCATGTAGAATTCAAAGATTCTCCACGGGTAATTAAATTAGTTTTTTTTTTTTTTCAAAAACAAATATTATTTTCTAGGACATATATTAATCTCAAATATAATTTAGGTATGATTTTATCATATATATAAATATTTTATAATTACTAAATTAAGAATATTTCCTTATTCACATATGTATATATTAACATAATCTATTAAATACAAAATTAAACTTCATTTACAGTAGAGAACCACTTTAATCAACGATAAAGTGGTTAATTCCCGAAACATATCAACCCTTTTCTCTACGTACCGTAGCCTGCAGACCAGGGCGGACGGTAGAGAGGGCAATTCAGACTATAATCCCGGTCAACTTATTATAAAATTAATTATATTATTTAATTAATGAGAGTCTAGAGTAGCAATAGACAATAATGTCACATTAATGTCCACTCTTTCACATATCTCAGTTCTCTGCCTCTCCTTTCAAAAAAAATATAAAAAATTTATCTCTCTCTCTCTCTTAGTGTCCCAACTCTCTCTCTCTCTTCCCAAATCAGTGTCTTGCCTGTGTACACTCCCTTCAAATTAAAAAGTTTATATTATTTTAATTATATATAAATAAATTATCAACTGATTATATTTATTTAAGGACTAATTGCATGAACTTCCCTTGAGTTTAGTTCTAATTACAATTAGATAGACCTTTTGCTTGAAATTACACGAACTTCCCTTGAGTTTAGATCTAATTATAATTAGATGGACCTTTTAGTTGACTTCTGTTAAACTTAACCATTGACCAAACTTTTAGGGTTAAATGACTTGAATGCTTCATTTGTATTATTTTATTACCTAAAATAAATAATTGAAAAAAATATATTTAATAAATAATAAAAATGATGAGGATAATGTTGTTATTTTTTTTTCTATATTTATCACCCATTTTCAGAGAAGAAAAAAAAAATAACTGTAGAACTTTTCTTTTTTGTTGACATCCATCACCACCCATTTTCAACAAAAGAGAAGAGTGGTGCTATCGACACCCTCCTACTGGTCTATTTATACCCCATTTTTTAAAATTTTAATTTAATTAATTAAACTTAAATGATTTTATTAATTTGTTTGATTTATTTCCAACACTACCCTTTTTACTTATTTTTCAAAATTAATACACCACATCTCCAATCTCTCTATCTCTGATACGTCTCTCTCTCACCTCTATTGAACGATTTATTTTTTCTTCTTATTTATTATTTTTTTTTTTTTTTTTTTTGAGTTTTGTTTTCTTCTTATTTCATGGTGGGAAAAAAAAAGGAACAGAGTTGCTTCAACACAATGACAACTTGATATCATTCTAAAGAAAAATAATTTTCAAACTTAATTATAGAGAATGAGTTAAGAAAAAAAAAATTCAAGAAACGGATTACAAGAAAGTGGTTTTTTTTTTTTTTTTTTTTTTTTTTTTGGAAAAAAATGTGGGATTTTAATAGATTTACTTTATAGAATTTTTTTTTTTTTTTTTTTTTTTAATTGTATGTCCCTTTAAGTAAATTTGATAAAGAACAAATCCATACCTACACAGAGGCTTAAACTTCATTTACGGTAGAGAACCACTTTAATTAACGTTAAAGTCAATGATAAAGTGGTTAATTCCCAGAACATACCAACTCTTTTCTCTACGTTCCGTAGCCTGCAGACCAAAGGCGGACGGTAGAGAGGGTAAGCCGGACTATAATCCGGGTCAACTTATTAATTATATTATTTAATTAATGAGAGTGGGAGTAGCAGCAGACAATAATATCACATCTACGTCCACTCTTTCACTCTTTCACTGTTTCACATATCTCAATTCCCTCCCTCTCCTTTAAAAAAAAAAAAAAAAAAAAATTATCCCCCTCTCTCTTTCTCATAGTGTCCCGACTCTCTCTCTCTTCCCAATTCAGTGTTTTGCCTATCGCCTTGTACACTCTCTTCAAATTAAAAAATTTATATTATTTTAAATACATAAAATAATACCTGATTATATTTATTTAAGGACTAATTGCACAAACCTCCCTTGAGTTTAGATCCAATTATAGCTAGATGGACCTTTTGCTCGAAATTACACAAACCTCCCCTACCATTAGTTGACTTCCATTAAACTTAACTATTAACCAAACTTTTAGGGTTAAATGACTTTGAATGCCTAATTTGTATTATTTTATTACCTAAAATAAATAATTAAACAAATATTATCTAATATATAATAAAATTTTAAAAATTTTAATACAAGTGATGAGGATAATGTTGTTATTTTTTTCGATATTTATCACCTATTTTCAAAGGAAAAAAAAAAAAACTGTCAAATTTTTCTTTTTTGTCGACATCCATCACCACCCATTTTCAACTAAAGCGAAGAGTGGTGCTATTGGCACCCTCCTATTGGTCTATTTATGCCCCAATTTTTAAAATTTTGATTTAATTAAATAAAATTAAATGTTTTTATTAGTTTTTTTATTTATTTCCAAAACTACCCTTTTTACTTATTTTTCAAATTTAATACACCTCATCTCCGATCTCTCTCTCTCTCTCTCTCTCTCTCTCTCTCTCTCTCTCTCTCTCTCTCTCTCTCTCTCTCTCTCTCTCTCTCTCTCTCACTCACCCCTATTGAACCTCAAAAACCTTCCTATTCTATTATTTTTCCTTTTTTCCTTTTTTTCCTTTTTAATTTTTTTTTTTTTAATATATCCATGGATACCGCCTAGGGGTTTTTCAGTATATAATCGATTGTGATACTTTTCCCCCTTAGGTCAATCCAATTTCATCAAAAATTTTTTTTTTTTATTTTTTCATCTTTTTTTTTTTTTGAGTTTTTTTTTTTTTTTCTTCTTATTTCATGGTGGAAAAAAAGAGAACATAATTGCTTCAACACAACAGCAACTTGATATCATTCTAAAAAAAAAAAAATTCAAACTTAATTTTAGAGAATGAATTGTTTCCAGATACTTGATATCATTCTCAGACAATTCTTTTAAATGCTTGATATAATTGCCAGACAATTCTTACAGATGTTTTATGTCATTCTTAGACAATTCTTCCATATGCTTGATATCGTTCTTAGACAACTCTTGCAGATGTTTTTTTTTTTCTTAAATTGTATGTCCATTTAAGTAATTTTGATAAAGAAAAAAAAAAAGAATACTGCATAATTAAAAAAGTGGGATATAAGAGCTTCTCCAACCCTGCACCAAACCCCTCACCATCGCCAAGCTGCCGCAAAATCGACCTCCAACCCATCGCCAAACGCTGTGCCAACTGAGGAAGATGAACAATGTCACGCAATATGTTGCACGGCACTGTTCTTCTTTGCACAATCACTATGCTGTTTTGTCTTTTTTTTTATCCCTCAACTTTTATACAATCACGTTTTGACCCTATTTTTAAAATATATTCTGATTATATCCTTTATTAAAAGGTTTTGTTTATTCACAGATTTACCCTAATCAATTAAATTTATTCCAATTTGGTCCTTTTTATTATTTAATGATTTTGTTTTTATTTAATTATTATTGATATTAACATTTATAATAAACTAAAATGAAGTGTAAAATTAAAAATTTTAAATGCCATTTTTTTTTAATTAAATCACTTCATTCCTACATTAATTCATAAGTTTTAAATGCAATTTTTTTTTTTTTTAATAAATCACTTCATTCCTACATTAATTCATGAAGCAAAATACATTAATTGATAAAAACATTAAAATCAAAATACAAACTTCATAGTGATAAAATAAATTACCACTAATTGGAATACACTAAAATTAAGGAAAAATACAACATAAATTACAACAACGATTTAGTAGACTGGAAGACCATTTCCAGATTCTCCGATATTATTGAAAAAATCACCCAAAGACCCAGATGAACTACCGGATCCATGGCCTTGTTGCCGAGCATGTTTTGCCATAATTTTTAATTGTTGTTGATTCACAAACTCTTGCTTTCTTGGATCAGTTATGGAATCCAAATCCATCATTACAATTTTGGTTTCTCGCAGCTCCAATTTTCTCTCCAAAATATCGTTAGTTCTTGGGTAAATTGCACCAACTAACCATGAAGTTTTTAATTATGGCATGATATTCAACTTTTACCCTTAATTACACAAGGATACCCTATTGTTAGTCAACTTCTGTTAGACTTAACAGTTGACTTGAGGTTGTCTAGGAAAGTTCGAAATTGCCCTTATGTTATATCAGGAAATGTTGTTATTGTCCCCTACTTTGTTTGAAAAAGTTTTAATTGCCCCATGTTACACTTAAAATAATCTTAAACTTTGGCAAAAAAATAAACTCTTTAAAAAAATCAAAGAAATAATTGAAAAAAAAAATGCAAGAAGCCAAAAACAAAGTCAAGAACAACAAATCTGCAGAATTTTGTTTCAGCAGAAAGGGTTCTTTTTTTTTCATACAAATTCTTTCCTTCTTTTCATTTTCTCACTTCCCAAACAACAAATTTTCAGATTTGAAAACCCATCTCCATCATCCAATCTCAACTTCATCATCCAAAATTTTCTCTCATTTTCTCATTTCCCAAACACCAATTTTTCAGATTTCAAAAACCATCACCTCAAATTCTCTCATTTTCTCATAATCCCAAACAACAATTTTTCAGATTTCAAAACCATCTCCTCCATCCAACCAAAAATTTTCTCATATCTCAAACAACAATTTTCAGATTTCAAAACCATCTCCATTATCCAAAAATCACCCATCTTCATCTTCTTCGAAAATCCTCAGCTTCCCTTTCCGGATTTCTTCCTAAACATTCAAGTCGAATTCGAATCTGGCTTCTTGATGATCGATTTGTTAAAGCATGAATTTTGAAATTGAATGTTGTGAAGTTGCAGTTATGGAGTAAATGTTGAATTCTGAATACAAAGAGAGAAAAAGAATCGCTTTTGTGGCCGGAAAATACAGAGACTAGATTGGGGGTTTGGGGTTTAAAGGTCACAATACCTCAATCGCACCTCCTCCTTCCGATGAGGCCATCGGTCCACCTGCCTGCTGCTCCGCATCGAAGTATCGTCGTTGGTTTCCCTCTGCCCTTTCCTTCTTTTTTCTTTGTTGGTTCATTTATATATTTAATAATAAATTATTATTTTATTATATTATTTTTTATTTACCATTTCCAGAAAAAGAGAAAAGACTTTCATTTTTATTATATTGTTGATTTAAATAAACTTGATAACAAAATGACTATTTTACCCTCCACCCATCCAGTCAACTGTTAAGTTTAATGGAGATTGACTAACGGCAGGGGATGTCTCTGTAATTAAGGATAAAAGTTGAATATTGTGCCATAAGTGAGAAACTCATGGTAAGTTAGTGCAATTTGCCCTTAGTTCTTTGCCTCTCCTGATTGTTTTTTTCAAAAACTTCCATAAGTCTATCTTGTCCTTCTATAAAAGTGGAAACAATTGTTGAATTTTCTTCCGCAACCCTCTTTTTCAGTTTTGCTTTCTTCACCCCAATGGGCCGTTGAGATGAACTACCACCGGCGTCATCACTAGCTATATTCAGAGAAAATGAAGATAGCCCGGGAGATGCCGTTATTGGAGACTCTGGAGTTGGAGAGTCTTTTTGTGATGATACATTATGACCACGTGGCCTTCGGAAGGTTGATGTTGTACTATCATTATCTGAAAATTTCTGCATATCCTTGAGAATGGACCACACATGGTCAAACTTGAAACCTCTTTTGTATTTCTTATCTTGGGCTAATAAGACTTTTGTCCGGTTCATCTGCAAAATAATACAAATAAATTTATTGTTCAAATTTAATATTAAATATAATTTTTCTACAACTTTTATTTTAACAAATACTCACCATATCAACTTCAAAGGCACCACTAGGATTCAGAGTTTCGATCTGTCGTAGGCATGACCTCAATATTTTACCGAATTAAATTTAATTTCTATTAATGTATTAATTTCATAATTTCGTATTGTATTGCAATATTATGTTAATTATGGGATGAAATGTTAATTGTGGAGAAATATTTAAAAAGGGGAAAGAAATGAAATATTCCTTATAGAGATAAATTTGGTGCAGTGAGTTGGAAATGAAATAGTGAAATAGTGTGACCATTGCACTATTTTAGTGCAAAACTTGCACCAAATCCACTATTTGGGTTGTAGTTGCTCTAAATAGACCCATAGAGGGTGTGCCAATAGCACCACTGAAAGAGAAAACTAAAGAGAAAATCATCATCATATGATCTTCTTTTTTTTCTAGGTTCAACACCCATTTTCGATGAAAGAAAAAAATCCTTCACATTTGAGCTTTTTTTTTTTTTTTTTTTTTTCCTCGAGATTCATCACCCATTCTAAAATAAATCCTTCATCACCCAAACAATTGGGATTTTTTGTTTTTGTGATTGAAATCGTTCATCTATTTGAATCCATTCATCACCCAAACCAAATCACCAATACAGTCATTAATCAAACAAAAATCAATTTTTATTATTACCCAAACAAAAAGAACAATCAATTCCCTATCCAAACAAAAAAAAAAAAAAAAAAAAATTCATCGTCGAAATTCGAAGAACTGCGAAGGAGCAGTTTTTCCAATCATAATTCAATTTTTTTCTCCGCTTTCTTCTTCTTATTCAACGCTTCATCATCACCCTCTTCTCTTTTTTTTTTTTAATTTTATTTATTTATTTATTTATTTATTATTATTTTTTTTAAATCTTCTTCTTTTTCTACGCAGATGTGCACTTCATCTTTTCTTCGTTTTTCTACGCTTCATTATATCCTCCGTCCATTCCTTTATTTATGACTGATTTATTAGATCAATGATTAAAGAATTAAATTGACGTTTTTACCCCTACACCGTTAACTTTTAATGGATGTTAACTAACGGTAGTGTAAGTTTGTGTAATTTTAAGTAAAATATCCATCTAGCTGCAATTAGGTCTAAACTTGGGGAGGTTCATGTAATTTACCCCTTATTTAATTATTTTAATAGATATTATCATTTTATATAATTTTATCTTAATTTAATTGTTTTTTTTATATTATTTTTTGAAGCTTTTTGCCATTAATTGGTAGGATTCGAGCCAATGACTTGTGAGTCATTTACTATAGTTTTAAGCTTGTCTATCTATCAGCTGAGTTACACCCCTGGGGGCCAGTAGCATTACTCTCTTGATAATATATATATAATATTGTTTTAAAAACAATTTCATTAAATAGATATTATACTTTTTTTTTTCAGAATATTGTTTTCAATTATTCCCACCAGATGCGTTTTTAAAGTTTTCGAGCTTCTGAAAGTATGAAAATCAATTGCTCGTTTTCAAATGAAAATACATAAGATAGAAAACGAAAAAAAAAAAAACATTACCGAACAGGCTATAATTCTCTCCATCACTTTGTTTTTGTTTTTCGCTTAATGAAATTTACTAATTTTTTATTTATTTTTTATTTTTTGAAGTATTAAACTATTACATAAATTCGGGGTTTTTTTAGTAGGTAAGCACTCGAATCCACAATCTCGTTGTGTATGTGTGAGAGATTTTATCACCGAATCAATCACAGATTATGGAGAATTTTTCATAAATGCATACACTTTGAGTCAAAGTATGTAAATCTAGTAGTCCACATTCTTCCTCCTAAGATATTTATTGTCAAGACGAACTGATAATAATATATATATACTTTTGGTTTAGTCCATCCTATTAAAATATCCTAGTTACGCCCCGCTGCAGATGCTTTTCCCCAATATTGTGTGGCAGATATATATTTTGTGTTCAACAACGTAATACTTTGATGTGTAGCTAGGTAGCTATCAACTAATTAAGAATATAATAAGCACTAAAATAATAGTTAGTTTTGTCCGGAAGTACGATGTTGATGAGATGCTATGAGTGATAAAATCTCATTCGTGTGATGAACGATGAACCTTGGATGTCACATTATACAATCATACAAGTACTGTTGATTTTTTTAAAACTGAGAAGATCAAGAATCACAAGAAAATAATAGATGGTGTGTTGAATGTTGACAGCACAGTTTGTTGAATTGGGTGGGAAATCTGTCTAAGTGTCTAACAAATATCAGCCATACACGTTGTCTGCTGATCTTCAATTATGTGTAGCTAGGTAGGTAGCCATCAACTACTCAAGAATATAATAAGCACTAAAATAATAGCTAGTTTTGTCTAGAAGTATGATGTTGATGAGATTGCTACGAGAAGATCAAAAATCACCCAAGAAAATAATAGATGGTGTGTGGGTATGTTGACAGCACAGTTGATTGAATTAGGTGGGAAATCTGTCTTATGTGTCTATTAGGCCCCGTTTGGCAGCCGGGATTGGATAGAATAGGGACTATTTTTAATCCCATTCCTATGTTTGGTGCCAACTTGGGATTGGATAATTTTTATCCCACCAAGCCCATGAATCCCACCAAAACAGATGGGATTCATTTGAATCCCATCTCTTCTTTCTTCAACCCATCCTTCGCGGCCACTGCTTCCTTCGCCGCCGCTGTTTCTTCGCCACCAATCGTTCATCGCCGCTGCTTCCTTCGTCGCCGTTGCTTCCTCGCCACAGATCCTTCCTCGTTGCTGCTTCTTCGCTGCCGCTGCTGCTTCCTTTGTCACCGTTGCTTCCTCGCCACAGATCCTACCTCGTCGATGCTTCTTCGCCGCCGCCGCTGCTTGCTCTTCACCGATTATTCCTCGCCGCTGCTTCTTCGTTCTTTCATCATCTTCGTCTTCCAACATCTCTTCCAAAATCAATTCGAGTTCCATTGATTTTCGAATTCAAACTCGAATTGATTTTCTGGGTTGATTTAGGGTTTAATATAAGGTTTGATTTTGTGGGTTAAATTCGAATTGGAACTCCATCTCGGTTTTGGGTGTTGTGGTGGTGGTGGTGATGGTGGTCGACTGTGCATGGGTAATTTCTGGGTTTGTGTTTTGTTGTGGTGGTGGTGGTTTTGTTTAATTTCTGTGTAATTTTTGGGTTTGTAGTGGTGGCGGTCGACGGTGGGTGGTTTGGGCTTGGGGGTGGGTTTGTAATTAATAAAAAATACAATTTCCCTAATTTTAATCCTATCCTGTATTGCACCAAACATGAGATTACTCTATTTTTAATCCTATCATATGTTGCATCAAACACAAAACAGTACTAAATTTTGTCTTGTCCAGTCCAATCTCATCCAATCCAATCCAATCCAATCCCATGAAAATAATCCAATCCTATCCTATCCCGTGCACCAAACGGGGCCTAAGTGTCTAACAAATATCAGCCATACATGTTGTCTGCTGATCTTCAATTATTGGGCCATGCCGCCATGGTGTCCCTACAATCGCTTTCTCTAAACAAAGACATTCAAGTACTGGAACTTTTTCCTTTTCAATTTTCATTGACTATAGTCGACAATTATTTAGTGAAATGTTTAATCAAAGTCCAGCGGTACTAGGCTGCGTTATTTGGAAATTTGTCATATATATATACAGAAATTCTATTATCAGTTCGAACTGACAAAAGTTATATCAGTTCCTTGCATGTGAACCACTGGATTTAAATATTTTGACTCGGCTGTATGCACTTGTCAGTCAAAGTATTTAAATCTAGTGGCCCACATACAAGGAACTAATATAACTTTTATCAGTTCGAACTGATAATAGAAAGACTGTATATATATAGTGGGAGAACTTTAAAAGTAGTCATAAAATTAGTGGGTTTATTGTTTTTACTAAAATATCCATTTTTTGAACAAAATTGTCCTTCTTTATAAAAAAAAAAAAAAAAAAAACAAAATCTATTCTTTTTCTTTTTCTTCTTCTTCTTCTTGGAAAAAAAGTAACTTTTTTTTCTCTATTTTCCTTTTCTTTTTCTTTTTCTTCTTATTCTTCTCAGACCTCCATCTTCTTCTTCTTCTTCTCGGATGTGTTTAATTATGTTTCTTTGTGTGTTTAATTTGGTTTTGCCCTAGTGTGTTTAATTGGTCTGCCCTAGTGTGTTTAATTGGGTTGTCGTAGTGTGTTTAATTAGGTTGCCCTGGTGTGTTTAATTAATTTATACCTAGTGTGTTTAATTGGTCTGTCATGGTGATTGGGCTGTTGTGGTGTGTTTAATTGGTGGCTTGGTGTGTTTAAAGAAATCTGGAAAAATTTCCAGAAATCAAACCGAATTCAAACACCAAAAATTCCAGACACCAATCAAACACCGAATTCAAGCACCAAAATTTCCAAAAATCACAAACCCAAAACAAATTTTTATCTTTCCATCCACAACAAAATCAAACACCTCAATCATTAAACAACACCCATCATAATCTTCATCAATTTAACAAAAAAAATAATAAATCACCATAATTCATCAGCTCCACCACCATCACCACAACCTAGAAACATCATCATCACAAACACCAACCTAGAATCGACCACCACCTCGTCACCACCTCCCTCTCTCTCACTCTCACGCACAAACCACCACAGGTTCAACCCAAAATCGATCGACCGAACGGTGACGGAGATGGGTTTGGGTTGCTCGATTTGGACCAGATCGTGATCGACGACCGTTGATCAGCCTTCTCACTGCAAATTGAACCACATATGTAGATCCCAAACGAAGACCGGCCATCTAGTTTGATAGATCAAACGAACGGCGACGAAGATGGGTTTTGGTCGCTTGATTTGGACTAGATCGTGATCGACGACCGTCGATCTGCCTTCTCGTCTCAAATCGCACGGGTTTCGAGCAAAAAACCAACCGGCGGTGGCGGCTAGGTTTTGGTGTTCAGTGGCAGCGGCGGAGAGAGAGGAGAGAAAGAGAGAAGACAGAGGAGAGAGAGGGGAGGAATTAAAAATAGGAAAATGAGGGGAATTTAGGTTTTCATATCCAATTAATGGGTAGAAACAATAAAAATACTAATGTTAGGTAAAAACAATAATCCTCCTAATGTTTTGACTAAAAAGAGGTATTTCCTATATATATAAGGGTGAATTCATAAAGAGGCAAAAAAATTATTTGTTTATTGTTTTTAGCCACCAATTTATATTTTATTGTTTTCATCACTTTTGACCACTTTTGGACAAAATTATCCCTAAATTTTACTTCACCTGACATGTAACTTAGTTACATGCCATTTGATTTCAAGTTACATGCGAGTTTATTTTTCAAGTTACATGTTAGTTAAGTTTTAAATTACATGCCAATTGACTTTCAACTTACATGTCAATGATTTTCAAGTTACATGCCAGTTGATTTCTAAATTTTTGGGTGGTTGAAGTAAATGTAAAATGGAGGGCAATCTTGTCTGTTCAAGGCTAAAGGTGATAAGTATAATAAAATATAAATTTATGACTAAAAACAATAAACCAATAATTTTTTTTGATTACTTCATGCAATTTCCTCTACACAGGTGAATTCATAAAGAGCCAAAAAAATTATTGTTTTATTGTTTTTAACCACTAATTTATATTTTATTGTTTTCATCACACTTTTGGACAAAATTACCCCTAAATTTTACTTCACTTGACCTGTAACTTGGTTTCATACCATTTGATTCCAAGTTACATGCGAGTTGATTTTTCAAGTTACATGCCAATTGACTTTCAACTTATATGTCAATAATTTTTAAATTACATGCCAGTTGATTTCCAAATTTTTGGGTGAGTGAAGTAAAGATAAAATGGAGGGCAATCTTGTATGTTCAAGGCTAAAGGTGATAAGTAAAATAAACTATAAATTTATGGCTAAAAACAATAAAGCAATAATTTTTTTTGATTACTTCTTACAATTTCCTATATATATAGGGCATCATCTATGGCCCCATTTTTTTTATACAAGTTTTGACACAACTTTGTGTCCCTTGGATTGACAATCATTGAATGGTCTGTATTAATCCACTTGGAACTCTTCTTAAATGATTTGTTTGTGTTCTCTTTCATCTCTCCACATAAATTCTATTAATTTATTGCTTAAAAAAAAATCTCTCTAATTTCAGAAAAAAAAAAAAAAAAAAAAAAAACTCTTTCAATTTATATTTCATCTTCTCTCTCCACCATCATATCTATAGCCTAATTCTCTCTCTCTCTCTCTCTCTCCCTTAACAAATCAAGTATATTTACAAAAACAAAACAAAAATAAAATAAAATATGATATGGGGATATTACTGTAAAAAAAAAAAAAAAAAAAAAAAGTATGATATGGGGATACAATTTTACCATTCATTCCATGGAAACCCCAAACCTTCTGTTCACATAAACCTAAAATTACTTGAGTAATTTGATCAATGTCTCAAACTATATAGAGGGTAGCGAAAACTACTTAAATATATTCTAATAATCATACAAAAAAAATATATATTTCTTTTATGGAAACCATTTTTTATTTTTATAATTTATTTGCACGGTTAAAAACCAAACCAGTTAGAAATGAGAAAATATAGGAAATCCTTTCAAATTTTTTTTTTTTTTAATACAGGAGATGAGAAAAAAGTGAGCCAATGCCCAATGCCCGTTATAATGGCCGTTAATGTAACCATACATGAAAGAAAAGTAGACGAGAAATGATAAAAATAAAGGGATAATTACCTCTGTGGCCATCAAATTGATGACATATTATCAAAATGGCCACCGGGTTGGAAAGTTATTCCAAAATGACCATTTTTTACGAACTTTGTGACACCAATGGCCATTCCATCAAACACCGTTAACTTCTTGTTCTTTTGGTATCAAAATAGTCATTCCCATATTTAAACTATAATCCTAAGTTTTTCATCCTAATTAATAATCAACATAAGAGATTTTCACCTCATATATATATATTTTAATTAATTTTATATTAAATTAATCACCACCACCAAGCTAAAACCATGAAATTTGGTTGGTATATTTCTGTGTGGTTTTGAATAGGGTGCAGTCTTGGTATATTTGTGCAGAAAAAAAAAAGGCATGGTTTTTGAGCTGTTTTCAGATTAAAATGAACAGGTTAGTATACTTGTGTAGGGGATTTTGGTATATACTTGTACAGTTTGACAAGTAGTGTTTGAAGTATATGAAACTGAAATTATATTAAATCAAATAAAGAATTCATTTTCTCCATTGTTTATGAATTTATGTATTTTTTGTTTTGAATAAAATTTTATTGTTTATGATTGTTTACTCTATTTTTCTATACAATATAGATTACATATAATGATCATTTTGATACCAATTAATCAAATGGATGGCCAATAGACTAATTCTAGAAAAATTTGGACAATTGTAATGATCATCTTGATATAGAACTCTTAATATGTTACCTTTAACTAAATAATATTGTATGTGGTTGCCTGACTTGTTAGAGTTTTTAACCAAGTTACGGTATGAGAAGAATGAAAGCACTTGTGTTTACTCGAATAACATAAAGTTCAACTTCTTAGTTTATTATGACTACATTTAACGTTTTGTTTTTTTAAGCGAAAACACCCATTACTTTGAATATTTCAAGGTCTTCATCTTCCCATTAAATTGATATTGTGACTTTTTCCATCTCTTAAAGTCTCAGTTTTTTTTTTTTTGACAAACTTTAAGTTTCAGCTTGGTCGTGGTGATTAATTTAATATAAAATTAATTAAAAAAAGAATATGAGGTGAAAATATCTTATGTTGATTATTAATTAGGATGAAAAACTTGGGATTATAGTTTAAATATGGGAATGACCATTTTGATACCAAAAGAACAAGAAGTTAACGGTGTTTGATGGAATGGTCATTGGTGTCACAAAGTTCGCCAAAAATGACCATTTTGGAACAACTTTCCAATTTAGTGACCATTTTGATAGTGTGTCATTAATTTGATGGCCACCAGGGTAATTAACCCTAAAATAAATTAAAAGCATTAATTGATGAGAGATAATAGAGAAAATAAAGAGATGTAAAAAAAAAAAAAAAAAAAAAAAGTTACAAATGGATTAAAGGTACGGATATTGACATCCATACAACTTAAAAATACACCCATTTTTATAAGTACACCCATGTCTAAAATTTAAAAATTAAATATTACTATAAACACCCATCATAATGCCAACAGTACCCTCATTGAAGTAAATATATTCATTTTAATACATATTATTTATAAACACTCTTACATTATTACCACACCCAATTTATATATATATATAAAAACAAAAATCATATTATTTTTGGAATCAAATCATTTTTTAATGATGGTCCAATTTATTTTTGGAAATATCTCGAATGTAAGAGCCTTATAAAAGGGAATATGTATATGGGGTCAAAAGATTTTCAATTTGGAATTCTCTTATTTATACAGCTATCTTAAAAAAAAATCTTATTGATATCTATGGCTATCTTAAAAATAAAATAAATAAATAAATAAATAAAAAACAAAAAAAAAAACTTGTTGATATTTACGGCTATAGTTAAAAAAAAAAATGTTGTTTTTTTTATTTTTTTTTTTTTATTTATATAGAGTTTATAACTATACATAAAAGAAAGACAAAAACAATATGATAACCATGTAATGATGAGAAATTTTGATACTTGAAATAAAATTAGAGTTTAATTAGGGTTTATCATAAGTTTTTTTTTTTTTTTTTTTGAAAGGCAAGTTTTTTTTAATAAAGAAACATAGTTGAAGATATGGGTGTAATTAATGAGTGTATATAGTATTTGGTTTATTTTTAATTAAAGTAGCATGTCCTTATTGGTAAATTTCTATTGGGATATTTTTGTAATTAATTTTTTTAATAAAATATGGGTGTACTAATAAGTTTTATGGGTGTCAATACCGGC
This sequence comes from Acer yangbiense, assembly GCA_008009225.1. Lineage (NCBI taxonomy): Eukaryota > Viridiplantae > Streptophyta > Magnoliopsida > Sapindales > Sapindaceae > Acer > Acer yangbiense. The sequence continues at coordinate 11,763,442 of CM017768.1, forward strand.
TCCCATGGATTAATCCAAGCCATTCAAAGATTGCCAATCCAAGGGTCACAAACTTGTGTAAAAAAATAGGGTCATGGATCCTGCCCATATATATATGTAGGGCTCTTCTCTAGTCAGGTCGTTCTGAAATTATAATTTTAAGACGACCAACCATAGGTCCACAGCCACATGTTCAAATAAAAGGCTTATTTTTTTTAACAAACATTTGAACATGTGGCTGTGGTTGGTCGTCCTGAAAACCAGATGGGGGAATCTCTTTATATAGAGAGAGAGAGCTTCCCACCTACAAACCTCCTGATATAACTTTACATACAAAACTATTTGTCAGCCTTTGGATCAGAATCCTAGGGATCTTGTGTATTCTCTCTCCTAGGCCACCACTTACACAAGATCCCTTGGATTTTGATCCAAAGGCTAACAAATAGGTTTGTATGTAAGATCATATCAGAGGATTTGTAGATGAGAGGCTATATATATATATGTGTGTGTGTGTGTGTAAACAAATTTTCAAATATAAAAGAAAAACATAAAACTCTTTGAAAAATATCAACCATCAAACATATGTTCTATTTTCAAATAAAAGCACACTCATTCTTAACAAATTTCACAAATAAAATAAAATGAATAAACATTATAATAAAAAAAACATACAAACATAAACAATCTATAACAAAATAAAAAATTAACTAAAGATAATATAAAACAACTTTCCATCGGCTATGCAATTAAGGACAAGAGATTTCATTTTTTTTATATCTAGTTTCAAAGCAACTAAACAACACTGAAACAAATCAAACGAACTTTATTTATGTTAATTAAAAATAATAAAAGACAAAAACCACTACTCAACCATGTCAATATGTAACAATCAAAGTCGCGAATAGCATTAGTAATCCATGTAATTATGATCAATATCAAACTACTCACTTTTAGGCATATGTCTTGCTCAACAACTATATGCAGTTTTTATGTTTTATCTCAGTAACTTGAATTAATTTTGGGTAGATTTTTTATACCCACTGTCATACTTTCGTAGAGACATGTAAACGTTATTATTGCCGATTTTCTACATTTATTTTAAAAGAAAATTTATAATATTTTGACTAATTATAAAAAAATAAATAAAATTTTGACTAATTAATAATAATAAAAAAGGGTGCATATTGTCTTTATGATGCAAAATATAATAAAAATACAAACAAAATTTTAAAATCACATATATAGACATGAATGCTTTTGTCAAGTTTAATTAACGATGTTTTATTTTTATTCTTTTAAAAAAAAATTATTGGCATGAGAAATATATATATAATTTAGCTAAAACAAAATATATATTATATTTAAAAGTCAATGAAAGTCTATAAATGTCTATGAAAGTCTTTAAAGTCTATGGAGTGTTTTGAAATGAAAGTCTGTGAAAGTCTGTGAAAGTCTTTTAAAGTGAAAGTAAGTGAAAGTATGTGAAAGTCTTTTAAAATGAAAGTCTATGAAAGTCTTTTTATAATTTTGTAAAGTCTCTAAAAGTCTCTAAAAGTCCATGAAATCTGCAAAAGTCATCAATTTAAAAAAGTTTGAAATCCTAATTGAATACACCCTCAGATGCGTAATTCAGTTGGTAGATGGACGAGTTTGAGGTTTGGGTAAATGACTTCCAAGTTAGCAGCTCGAATCTTATTGATGGCAAAAACTTAAAAAAAAAAAAAACACATGGTCTAAATAGGTGGATAGATAGATACTGTAAAAAAAAAAAAATTATAATTATTATGTCACATAAGTAAGTGTATTCAATTTATATATATATATATATATATATATATATATATATATATAATGCTATGGCATTATTGAGTTTTACTTAAAAGCTTTTACATAAAAAAGTGCTGAAAATTTTTTTTAGCTATGACACTGTGTTTAATCAATTTTATTAATGCATGGTCCTAGGTCCATCTTTGCATGTATATAAAATATAAATATAATATAATTTTATTGAATAATTTGTGTATATATATACCAGCTATGGTGCGATGATTTGAGTTTAAGATATTGTTCGATTGAATAAACATTTTTTATCAGCAAGCCATATTGAGCTGTGATATAATTTTATTGAAAAAGTATTATATTCAATCTATGCATTTATATAAAACTCTACATACAATATAATTTTAATGTAAGGACGATTACTTTCCTTGCAAAATGCCACTAAACCGCAGAAAATTGACATAAAATGATGTCTACTTTCCTTGCAAAATGCCACAAACATGGAAAGCTTTGGGTCAATACACCATGGCCCATGTAGAAGCAAAAAATTAATCAAAACAGGCCAACTCTCATACACTTTTCAAGGCTTTATTACAATATTACCCAGGAGACCTCTGCGTCTGCGCTGCTCTCATTACTCATGATTCACGTGTTATATGAGTGTGTGGGTCTCAGCAGTACCCCTGTCCCACGGATTATATTGAGAGTCAAGAATGTGACCTCCTATGTCTACACTTATACTGTTAAGAGCTTAAACCAATCTTAATTGTTATTATTTTCCAAGGGGGACCCTCGGCTGCTGTGCCCAAGCTCCCTCTACCATACAATTTATTTCTATATTTATTCATTTTCTTGGATCCATTTTCTAACCATTAAAATAGGCCATAAATTCAGCATATGATTAAGAAACATCCAACAAACGTCTTGTTGACAAGATCCGGCGGCAAAGTTGTTGAATTATTTCAAAGGAAAAATTGCACAAACACCACTGAAGTGGATTGATGACGTTTTTGGCATATTGATAGAATCCTTACATAAGGTTTAATAAATTATTTATAAATGTTGCACTGCCATCCCCTTCCGTTAGTTTTTTTTTTTCTTACGATATCTATCTATTCACCTATCTAAAGTTCTAGATTATGTATTTTTTTTAAAAAAGTTTTTTATCATTGATAGGATTCGAGCCACTGACTTAGAAGTTATTTACTCAAACCACAAACTCGTCCATCTACTAGTTAAACTATACCACTTGGAGCTTCCCTTTCGTTTATTGAAATCCGTTAAATTCTAAATTTATAATGGTCAATGAACAAATCTAAAGTACTCTTATTTTTATTTGTCATTTTGTCAGATATCCAGAAGTCATTTGTCATCTCTAGTCTTTTTTTTTTTTTTTTTTTTGTGTCATCCCTAGTCGAGACTCGACAGTCAAGACTATGACCACCAATAGTTGATTTTAATTTCTCTGTCTTTTGTTTTCTGTTTTTCTGGTTTTTATTTAAAATATAATTAACGAACACACTTTTACTGTTTTTCATTTTAAACGTATGGTATTTATAAAATGTTAATAAACGGGGGTCTTGGGAACCAGTTATTTCATAATTGCTCTTATTTTGACAAATGAGACGGGTCTTGGAAATTAAGTTACATTAGAACCTCAGTAAATTAATCTTATATATATTAATATCTTCTCTAAATTAATAAAAAAATCTCGATCTCGACAATGTGTTTAATGAATTTTATTAATGCATGGCCCTAGGTCCATGTTTGCATGTATATAAAATATAAATATAATATAATTTTATTGAATAATTTGTATATATATATACCATCTATGGGTACGGTAATTTAAACCTGATATATTGTTTGATTGAATGAACATTTTTTTATTATCAAGCCATATTGAGCTGTGATATAATTTTATTGAAAAATTATTATATTCAATATTTCAATCTATGCATTTATATAAAACTCTACATACAATATAATTTTATTTGATGAATATATATATTTTTTCAATGTAAGGACGATTACTTTCCTTGTAAAATGCCATTAAACCGCAGAAAATTGACATAGTTTCTAGTCACAGAAATGATGTCTACTTTCCTTGCAAAATGCCAATAACATGGAAAGCTTTGGGTCAATATCAAGGTGCACCAACTCTCGTATACTTTTCAAGGCTTTATTACCCATGGGACCTTTGTGCTGCTCTCGTGACTCATGAGTCATGACTCATGTGACCGTGATTTATTTTCTTCCTATTTGAAGAAATTTGCTTTTCTGCATATTCAACAAGATAAGAGATTTTTTTTTTCAAGGATACAAAGTCTCTCTGCCATAATTAATCCCATAAGTGTGGGTCTCAGCGGTCCCTGTCCCACGGATTATGTTGTCATCCCTAGTGTTGATAGGGTGCGTTTGGCACGGACATGGGACAGGACAAGGTGGGACGGGACGGGACGGGATAGGACGGAACAGGACATGTTGTTCTATATTGTGTTTGGAAGGCTTGGGACAGAACTGTGGACTGTACTATTATGCGTTTGGTTTGCCTGGGACAGGATAGGACAAGAGGTTCAAATGACCAAAGTACCCCTCTTATATATAAAACAACATATATTATAATATTACAATTTAATATATAATAATATCAAATAATAATATATATATATATTATTATTTGATATTATTATATATTAATATAGAATATTACATGTATTATATATATAGTAATATAATATAAGATATATATATATTACATTATAAGTATATATATATATATATAATATTAAATATTATTACATGTATAATAATATATATATATATATATATATATTATTGTATGGGTAATAATATTATTATATACGTAATAATATTTAATATATTATATATTATTATATATAATAATAAAATAAAATATATATATTTTATATTTATTTTATATAATATATATATTATAATATATACTCATTATTATTATAATATATATATATATATGTATGTATGTATATATAATAATAATAATAATAATAATAATAATAATAATAATGTTTAATATATCATATATATATATTATATATATTATTATATTTAATAATATATAATATATTAAAGATTATAATATATATATATATATATATATATATGATATATTGAATATTATTATATATTATATATAATAATATGTTTTTATATATTATATATTAATTTATATTATTATATAATATATATAATATATATAATATTATATATGTAATTATTATATAGGTGATATTTTTGTAATATTTTAAAATGGTGAGGGTAAAATTGTCTTTTCCAGACTTGTCCCATGCATGGGACAAGTCTGGCCTAGGGTCTGAGGTGGGACAATTTTTGGTGAATTTTGTCCCACCTCGTCCCGTCCCGTCCCAAGCTATTGGCGCGCCAAACGCGGGACAAGAGAAAATAGTCCAGTCCTGTCCTGCGTACCAAACGCACCCATAGTGATTCTGGCCACCATAAAAACAAATTAGGGTTAATTTCATTAAAGTCCCTACTTTTTGATAAAATAGCATATATTTAAACGTTTTTATTATATTATCAATTTAAGTCCCTTGTTTTTCAAAAATACATCATTTTAGTTCATTTGATCAAAATACTAATGGTCAATTCTAACTATATATATATATATAAGTACAATTTTACCCTTGTCAAAATGACTTATTGAGTTTCAAAAATAAATAATATTAAAATGGTTTATAAAAATAAATAAACAACAAAAAATTATTTTCTAAAAAAATAATAATAATTAAAAAAAAGAAAAAAAAAACTAATGGATTATGGAAAATATAAAGTTTGAATAAATAATAAATTGAAAGTAAAAAAAATTAAAATTATTTCAAAAAATAAAAAGAAAGTTTTTTTAAGTAAATAAATCTCCACCGTTGGATTTTGATTGATCCAATGGTGGAGATCCATTTACTTTTAAAAAAAAAAACTTTCTTTTTATTTTTTGAAATACTTTCTATTTTTTTTAATTTATGAAAATACTTTAAATTTATTATTTATTTTAACTTTATATTTTTCATAATCCATTAGTTTTTTTTTTATATAATTTTTTTTTCTTTTTTAAGAAAATAATTTTTTGTTGTTTATTTATTTTTGAGACTCAATAAATCATTTTGACAAGGGTAAAATTGTACTTTTATAAATATAGTTAGAGTTGACCATTAATATTTTGGTCAAATAGACTAAAGTGATATATTTTGAAAAAACAAGGGACTTAAGTTACTAATATAACAAAAACGTTTAAATATTTGACATTTTATCAAAAAGTAAGGATTTCAGTGAAATGACCCAAAAAAAATTATGTCTACACTTATACCGTAAGAGCTTAAAGGTCCAATCTTAATTATTATTATTTTTCAAGAGGGACACTGAGCTGCTGTGCGGCCTGTGCCCAAGCTCCCTCTACCATACAAGTTAATTATATATTTATTCATTGTCTTGTATCAACAAAAATGGAACACCTACCGATTTCTAACCCTACAATAAGCCATATTTTTTTCATCAAAAAAATAATAATAATAAAGCAAAGCAGAGGGGTCCACAGACCCTAAAATATAAATCTTAAAAGGTATGCAGGCCTTAACAGAAAACAAAGAAATATGAACCTAATTAACCAGACCCAGAATCATTCCCTTCTACCTCAACCTGTTCGACCCAATCAACAACAAAAAGTAATTTTGCTTGGGCCGCTGAAGCCGCAGCATCATGGCAAATCTTGGTCTCAGCAACGGGGAGAAACTTAGAACTTTCCTTACTCATTTGAGACTTGGAATTAGATAAAATTTTAAAAGTTGGCTTCATTTTTCTTTTTGATTTGGTCACAACGGGAATCCAATTATTGTCAAACACGAGATCTACTAGACCTTATTTTGATAGGAACTTCATATTTGGTGGAGGTGTGTTCTTTCCCTTCCGGCACACAAGAACATCCATTGTTTTCCATATGGAATGGATGTTCTCATCCATTCTCATCCATTCCATATGGAAAACAATGGATGTTCTTCAACAAGCCATAAAGCAAGGTTTAATTCAGCATATTAGATTAAGAAATATCCAACAAACGTCTTGTTGAGAAGATCCAGTGGCAAAGTGAACGTGGAATTATTTCAAAGGGATAATTGCACAAACACCATGAGGAAGAGGATTGAATATCGATTATGGATATAACCATTTTTGGCATATTGATAGAAACCTTACCCAACGTTTGATAAATGTTACACCAGTATCCCATTCCATTAATTGAAATCCGTTAAATTCTAACAGTCAATTGTCAAAATCTAAAATACCCTTATTTTATTTTTAAAAAAATTAATAAACAAAATAAAATATAAGATATTAAAAATATCTTTTAAAAAAAAATTGAATGTAGTAGACAATCTCCATCAAACATCCAGAAATATTTTGTCATCTCTGTTTTTTTTTTTTTTTTTTGTCATCCCTAGTCGATGGCCACCAGTAGTTGATTTTAGGTGGTATTTGGTTTTATTTTTAAAAACAGTTTTTTGTTTTTTAAAAACAAAAAACAACTTTAAAGTTGTTTGGTTAATTATTTTGTAAAATTGTTTTTGAGAAAAAAAAAAAAAATTTAAAAGTTATAACTAAAAAGTTAAAAACAACTTTTTATTGTTTTTCACTATTTTCAAAACAGTTTTTTGAAACAAACCACAACTTTTCCCTCCAAACAATTATTTTACCCATTTCAAAAACATTATCAAACACATTTACATCGTTTTCCGTTTTTGAAAACTAATTTTAGGAAACACTACTAAATATGTTTACATTTTTAAAAACATCATTTTTAAAACATGATTATTTTTAAAAACGTCATTTTAAAAATGATACCAAACGCGCCTTAATTTCTATGTTTTCTGTTTTTCTGGCATTTAAAACATAGTTAATGAACGCACTTTTACTGTTTTTCGTTTTCAAATTTATAAAATATTAATGAACGGGGTCTTGGGAATTATTTCATAATTGCTCTTTTTTGACAAATGAGGCAGATCTATAACGGGCCACATTTATGGGCTTACATTTTATTCTTGGGTTTGGTTTAGAATGACGATATTTACACCCCTCTAAACTGTATATACATCACAAATGAGAGCTTCTCTTTACAATCCATAAATTATCTATTTATACTCCAATTTAATTTTTTTATTAATAACAATTTTAACCTAAAGTAAAATTACTAATCAAGACAAAAAAATTCTAAAGTCACTCCAAACTAATTAAATTATTAAAAAAAAAATTCTCTCTCCTAAATCATTAGATTAAATATTACGTATTAAACTCTCTTTCCTAAATCTGTTATTACCATATTAAACACTCTCTTCTAATTACCATCTCTCCATTTAAAAAAAAAAAAAAAAAAAAAATCCTATCTCCATACTTTCTCGATTAATAGTTAAAGAAAAAAAAAACTTATGAATATTTTTGTTTTTTTATTAACAGTAATATATATATATATATATATATATATATATATATATATATCTTCGGTAAAGCTGGATTGAAAAACTCGCTCTCTCTACTTGAAGAACAGCAACAATGATCAATTGCAGGGGGAGAAACAAACGCAGACTTTACAAAATCTTATCGTGTGTTAGTTTACTTTGGAATTTTTACTTTGCTAGAGAACTTAGTGATATGTAATATGAATAATTTCGTGAAGTTTTGCTTATATTTTCATTTTATTTTTTCCATGAAGATGGTGGCATGATAGCATTATACCTATAGTGTATTTTGCAGTTGGGCGGATTAGAAACTGGTCTAGTTGGTTGTAGTTTGTAATGTGGCATGTTGGATTTTTTTTTTTTAGTATGTTGTTGATTGTTCACATCCTTGTGGATTTGAATTGAAGGAGCACACTAGGTCATATGCTCTTTGTTTTGCTATTTCCGGCTTGAATTGCCATTTTATATGCATCTTAATATGGAAAATCTGCATTACATAGTCGACTTATTTGCAATTCTTTTGCCAGGCTTCTTCTACTTGGCTTACTGCTAGATTGCTGTATTTTGATTTATTTATTTTTTGAATAAACTTGATTGCTTAATATATATATATATTAAAAAGTTAATTTAATATATATATATATGAAAATTTGATTTGTTGCAACTAGATTCGATTAAACTCATAATTTATAAGACCAATGAAAGAATTAAAAACAAGGTACTAGTTTTTTTTTTTTTTTTAATACTGTATATACATTTATACGGTTTCTAAAAATCAAGCTTATTCGTAAGTTGTTTTTATTTTATTTTATTTATTTATTTATTTATTTTAAGTCTTGCTTGAAAAGGAATGGAGATAGAAAATTAGAGATATGTATTAAAGGAGAAAGAGTTTAATATGATAATTAAAAATTTAGAAGAGAGTATTTAATATGTAATATTTAATCTAATGATTTATGAGAGATAATTTCTTTTTTTAATAATTTATTTCAAAAAAGATTACTCCTCGGACGAATCCAAAGGCTACGATGGTTCATCCTAACTTTTATTAAAATAAAATAGAGTGTCTTTAGAGTAGGAGTGTTAAAAAAGAAAATGAATAATCTTGGAACAAAAAGAAGTGTCTTTAATTTTTTTTTAAATTAACATTTTGAGAATGGAGTGTCTTTAGAAAAGAAGTGTAAAAAGAAAAAAATTGGATTGTCAAAAGAAGCTCTCATCACAAATTTATATATTTTTAAAATACCGATATTATCCTCGAATTAAATAATTAACATTTTTATCAAAATTTATTATAATTTAAACAATTATTTTACTATTTTAAATTTTGGTGATTGTATAAATTTTCCTTCTCTCTCACCAATATGGGAAGAGCGCAATCGTTGAAAGCTTGTTATATTGTTGTCGACGATAAAAACCTGTCATGTGACTTGTGAGAAATCCTGTTATCAGCAAGACAGCAAGCAATCGAGTGTTTTTACCTGCAAAGAATAATCATCAATTAACAATATTATTAAACTATTAAACCTTTGTAGATATAGAGTTTGGTAATGTGTGAGGTGTGTTTACAGGATAATGAGATATAGTTTTTCAAAAGCTTTAATGAGGTATATACTCTTTGAAAAAATAAAATAAAAAAATTAATATGGTGTACTCACGAAAGGGATGTATAGACAAATTTATAGGGATATAAATATCGATACTCGTAGGCTTAGCCAGTTAGCCTAGGTTATTACTTAGACTCGAGCCCAATTGAAGTAATAGACTGGGCCGGTTAGACATCATCTTATAAAAGTTGTTTGTGGATTAATGTTTTGTAAAAGTAAACCTTAGACCCATAATGCAACAACCGTTTTTGGGAGAAAATTTTTATAATTCGTTTATGAAATTTTTAGAAGATATTTTCACCAAAAACTAAAATAAATGATGAAATCCCAAAACTCATGTTAAATTAACTGTTTTGAAGTAAACTAATGGAAAATGAAAAATATTTAAGTGTTTTTTTTTTTTTTTTTTTTTTTTATTCTATGAAATATAGAATATGTTTTGTTTATGTAAAAGAAATTAGGGATATTATAGAGAATGAGTGAATTTTGGACAATGGTAGACATCCAACCATTTTTGTTCAACTTTTTGTCCAACCCCTGATGTGTCAGTTAGTAAGTGGATATATGGATAAATCATTATTAATGTGCATCCACTCACCAACTGACACATTAGGGGTTGGACAAAAAGGTTGGATGTGTAACGTTATCTGTGAATTTTAGACGGGTGTAATGAGTAATTCTAATTATTTTTATTTAAATTACTAATTTGTTTCCTCGTAAATAATCTTATGTTAAGTAATCTTATTTAAATTACTAATTTGTTTCCTTAAATTACTATATAGTATTTTTTGAATTTTACTGAAAAACTAAACAATGACTGAAAATTTAAAACTAATAATCACATGTATAAACGTTAAGGGTTTTTTTTTTTTTTTTTTTAAGTCACAAATACTTTTATATTTCGATCCTTTCAACAGTTACTTATTATATATTAAAATAGTTTAATATATTAAAGACAACTTAAAACAAGTAATTTAATCAATTCTAAAATAAAATTATTGTACGTGATTTGTTCTTGAGCATCATTGATATGCTCTCTATTTATATATATATATATACACATTAAATATAATTATTCGCTTTAGAAAAACAAAAGAAAAAATTGATTTTCAAAAAAAAATAAAAAAAAATCATGTACACATAATTTTTGACATAAATTTTGACACGATTTTGTAGCCTTTGGATAAATAATATATTAATGGTTTAGATCAATACGCGTATATCTTCTTTATTTTTTAGATTTTCTATGACTCTTTCCTTCAATTTTTTTTTTCATTTTTTTTTTCTCTTCTTTGTCTATTTCTCTTGCCTTTATCGATATACATATGTTTGAGGTGGAAATATGCTATACATAGTTACATACACACACTAAATATAATTATTCGTTTAAAAAAAATCTAAAATAAATCAATGTTATCCCCTTTTTTACCAAAATGCCACTCATTTAATGGTAAGTTAACGGAATTGGATGGAATGGCCATTGGTGTCACACTTTTCACCAAAAATTGTCATTTTGAAACGAAATCCCCATCTAATGGCCATTTTGATAGTATGGGAACAACTGAGTGGTCACCGAGATAATTATCCCAAATATTAATATGGATAAACTTTACGAAGATAGTTTAGGAAGTTAAAACTTTATATGTAATCTAGTATTCATTTTTTTCTTTTTGGTTTTTTAAGTGAAGAGTGAAAGTTTTCACTTTTATAATTAAGTTTTTTATTTTATTTTTTATGAGTTATTTAAATGATTTTATCATTAAAAAATCGAAAATAATAATTGAACTTGGAATATCATTTTAGTTGATTATATTTAATTTACGTTTAATTCATGTTATTACTTCGATATATATATATATTTTTAGCTTAATTATGCGAACCAAGGTTGTTTGCAAGGCCCGATCCGAACTGAGCAGAGCAAGGGACCACTCGAGACGAGCCTAATAACCGAACGCGGAATCTCATTTCGATAGTCTAGACTTTTTCAATTCAAGTTTTCGTAATTTTACCTCTTTCAATGAATTCAGTTTGAAATCAAATCTCTCAAAACTTTCAAAAAAAGTTCATATATCCAAGAATTTGGGCCATTTTATCATTTCATCATTTTAGTTACTTATATTTACATTGTTGCTTCAATTTATATACATTTTTTTTATAGCTTAATTATGATAATCCAAGTTTTGACATTTTCGGTGGTTTAGACGATTTCAATCCAAAACCAAATTTGTTGAAACCCGCAAAATGGATTATTATTGGTACAAATTAAATCCTCAACCTCATCTGGCCAAAAAAGTCATTCTTAAATAGGGATGATGATGATTTCCATTGTCAGTTCTAGATGGGAATGGAATGGATTCCCCATACAAAACATTTTTTGTTACTTTTAGTTTTAAGTAGGTCATCAGTTTCCCCATTTTTCCAATTTTCCCCAATTACCCATTTTATTTGAATTTTTATTATGCAGTAGGAGAATGAGATTGCTAGCTTTTGTGAATGTTTGAATGATGGATTATTTATTTTATCTGGGTTATTTTGAGGATGCACAAGTAAATTTTAGAATATTTTATTATTTTTAAATTTTAAGAAATACACAGTCAAACGGACAAAATAAAATCAAATATGTTGAAGAAAATGGGGAACCGAAAGGGAACAAGAGAGGATTAGAATTAGGGGTGGCAACGGGTCAGATCGGGGCCAGATCGGCCCGCCCCAAACCCGAAACCCCTTTTTTACAGGTTGTCCCAAACCCGACCCGTGATCTAAACAAGTTTTCGATTTCCACCCAAAACCCGATCCAATTGGGGCAAGGGTGCCCTAAACCTGACCCGAATGACTCGATTCGTTTTATCCTTAAAAAAAAAAAATCAAACCACTAAATATACAAATTATTTTACCATATGATTGAGTTTTAGGACATTGACTTAAATTTTAACATTAAATTATAATATATATATAATTTTTTTCTTTTTTATTGGAAATTTAAATATACACTTAAATATAAGCATACACCATAGAAAAACATTTTAACATACACTTAAAATTCATACACAAACTTATATATAATAGAACACAACATCTAAGTTTAATAAAATTTAAATTCAAACATAAAATATGATTAGGTAAAAAGATAAAGAGATTAGAGATTTGTTTTTCCCTTTATTTTTTTATATTTTAAAAAATAATTATATAAATGCCGGTTCAAATGGGGCAGGTCGGGGCAAAAAGGGTTGACCCATACCCGACTCGATAAAAAACTGGGTCAAAAAAGTTCGATCCAAACCTGACCCAAGCCATGTTTTAAGTGCTCCAAACCTGCCCCAAACATATTGGAGCCCCGCCGGTTTGGGGCGAGTCGGGGATTTTTGCCACCCCTAATTAGATTACCTCCCCGAAACTCTCTTATCAAATGGAGATGAGGATGAAGGAGTTACGGAATGAAGATGGGGATGGGGAAACCTATGTCCATCCACATTTCCTTGATTGTCATCCCTAATAATACTGCATAGAATTTCACATAACAAAAAACAAATCAGGTGATAAAAGATATATGATGTATTATCCTCTAATTTCAGTACAACATGAATCCTTTGCACTTGGCAAAATTTGAATTCCTCAAGTACTTGATTTGACTACCCTTAACAAAATTCCAGTAAAGTAGACAGTTTCACAACCAATATGAACAAGATAAGAGTTAAACTTGCAAGAGTATCAGTTTCGTATATAATTGCTGCATTTAATTTGTGAAGATCATCCCCAAATGCTAATTAATTTGCTCTAATGTTAAAGGTACTTATCTCTAGCTAGCTAATACCTGCAGAACAAATTAACATTTGGTTTCTTTTCATCTAAATCTAATCCCAATACTGTTCACAACAAATTGCAGATTGACAGTCAAATTAATCAAACCTGACACTACCATATGTAAGCAAAATACCAACAATGTAGATTTGAGTTATGCAAATGACAAAATATTCTCCTCAAAATTGGAGACAGTAACAGTATCAATACAACTAAAATCATTAAACTGATGAACATAGTCAGGCAACCCAGATATTTCAACTCTTCTGAAAACGTTTTTCCAAACATCATAATAAAGCACATAAAAATGTTGCTTCTTGGATACGCAACGCGGTGCTAGTACTAGCTCACCAGTCTGAATTGTGCCAGCAACGTAATACAGCTGCGCCTGTTCGTCTTCCAATTCCTGCAAATCTGAAGGCATCACTAAACTATTCTTATACCAAATAGAATCCTCCACTGTCCAAACTATCAGCAAACTGCTATCCTCATCATCATAGCTAACTATAGCCGGATTCCCTGCAAATGCTATCAAGTCGGTCGAATTTGTATCAACTACCGAGATCTCATCAGGGATTTGAATCACTTGGAAAGTTTCGTTTCCGACGTCAAATGCCACCAAAACGGCTCTGCTACTTTTATACCTCGAAGTCCAGCATCTGAAATATATAATCCCACCAATACAAATGCTCTCGCGTTGAGAATAATAACATGGACCGCCTTTAACCAATCTCCACGATTCGTCGGTCCCCAAGGTGAAAACTCTGTATTCAGGGTCATTTCCGGGAACTTTCCAGGAATTCAACACTTTTTGTTGCTTGGTCACCGGATCAAACCCAAAAGAGTTGACGCAGAAATACGTCGAGGATGCAGATGGAGAGCTTACAGGGACAACAAATGGAAGAGTAAAGACTTGTCTGGTGCTTGGATTACATATCTGAGCACAAATTCCAAAATCCAAACAGAGCAACCCATTAAGGGACTTGGTGGTGTATCTGGAAAAGCGAGGTGGGGTTGTGAGAAGAGGAACTGCTGATCCGCCATTGTAGTCTGCGTAGAAAAACATCTGACCGGATTGGAGTCTAGCAGAGCATGTTATCAGGAGACCAATCGGTTTGATCGGGAAATTGGTTGTATGTGATTTCACAAACGATGGGGTGATAACAGAGGAGTTACAAAACTTGGAAACGCACCTGAATCGAACAACAGACTTCAAAGGAAGCTTAGCGAGAATTTCCAGGATTAAATCAGGAGGAATTGATCTGGTCTCCATCTCTATCAAGAACCCTAATTCTGTTTTCCACCTAAGTTGGGATTTTCTTGTTTTTCTCTGAATCGGACGTGAAACATTTTTTGTTTTTTTGTTTTTGTATTATTGACATTTGGTCATTTGGACTAGATTGGGATAATCCAAATTCTAAACTCAAATTCAATCTTTTTGGATTTTCGTATCCCGATCGGATTTCGTTTGAAAACGTTAGGATCGGATTTAGGGGCGGCAAAAATCCATGACCCGCCCCAAACCGACGGGGCTTCGATCCGTTTGAGGCGGGTTTGGAGCACTTAAAACGGAGAAGAACTTGGTGCATCCAATGCACCATGCATCCCCCACCCAGATATTGCCATGTCAGCAAAATTAAAAGATTTTACTGACGTGGCAACATCTGGGTGGGGGATGCATGGTGCATCCCGCTGCACCCAAGATTTAGTCCTTAAAACGGGGTTTGGATTAAACTTTTTTAACCCATTTTTTTATTGGATCGGGTATGGGTCAACCCCTTATGCCTCGACCCACCCCGTTTGACTCCGTATTTATATAATTATTTTTTTAAATAAAAATATAAAGGGAAAAACAAATCTCTAATCTCTTTGTCTATTTACCTAATCATATTTTATGTTTGAATTTAAAGTTTATTAAACTTAGATGTTGTGTTCTATTAAATTTAAGTTTATGTATGAATTTTAAGTGTATGTTAAAATGTTTTTCTATGGTGTATGTTTATATTTAAGTGTATATTTAAATTTCCAATAAAAAAGACAAAAAATTGTATATATATATATATATGTTTTAATTTAATGTTGAAATTTAAGTCAATGTCCTAAAATTCAATCATATGGTAAAATAATTTGTATATTTAGTGGTTTGAGGTTTTTTTTTTTTTTTTTTTTTTCTAAGGATAAAACGAATCGAGTCATTTGGGTTGGGTTTGGGGCACCCCTGACCCAATCGGATCGGGTTTGGGTGGATATCGAAAACCGTTCGGGTTTGGGGTAACCTGTAAAAAACAGGTTTCGGGTTTGGGGCGGGCCGATCCGACCCGTTGCCACCCCTAATCGGATCCAAACCAAAATTTTTCGAAAGAATAAAATTGCTTCCAATCCAGAAAATCAAACCAAATGGCTTATGTGATTCAGATTTTCTCCGAGGATTTTTTCATTAAAGTTCTTTAATTTTTAAAATTTTCTTTTAATAATATTGAGCTGCATTGCTAAAAAATATATTGCAATTGGATTTGAAAACATTATATATATATATATATATATATATATATACAGTCTTTCTATTATCAGTTCGAACTGACAAAAGTTATATCAGTTCCTTGTATGTGGGCCACTGGATTTAAATACTTTGACTGACAAGTGCATACATCCAAGTCAAAGTATTTAAATCCAGTGGCCCACATGCAAAGAACTGATATAACTTTTGTCAATTCGAACTGATAATAGAATTTCTGTATATATCAGTCAAAGTATTTAAATCCAGTGGCCCACATACAAGGAACTGATATAACTTTTGTCAGTTCGAACTGATACTAGAAAGACTATATATATATATATATATTGAAAAAGGTACATGTTATAATTTATGAAGATATATATATTTTTTAAATTAATGTTTTATTAATCATATATATATATAATAATAATAATAATAATAGAGTTTCACAGCGCCACATGTCGCTGTGAGAGAGCTTTGATATTAAATATATATAATAACAAATCAAGATGAATAGGTTTTCTCAATAATTAATTAGATCTATATTAGTAATATTGATTGCTATTATTCTATATTAATGATATTGATTGCTGATTATATTCTTTAATATAATTGAAGGTACAACTTTTCAGATTCCTAGACCAATAAACTATATGATTATTTAGATTTTAGTAGAGAAAACCGAAATTATACATTCAATGTTATTAATTTTTTAAAATTATTTTCCATTTATATAATTTATATTTCCAAGTTCAATGGATTTGACTTGGAAATATAGTAATTGATCAATATAAGAAGAATACGAATAATTAATGGATTAATATGAGAAAATCGAAATTATCCATTTAATGTAGGAATGCACCAAATGGTCCAAATTAAATGGTTTTTGACTTAAGTAATATCAGTAATTGATTAAAATAAAACGAATTATGGAATTATATTAAAAAACCCGAAATTATCCATTTAATGTGGGGAATGTACAAAGTTCACGATTTGTTTTGTTTTTTTTTTTTTGTTTTTGTAGATATTTTTTAATTTGTTCATATATTATATATAATTGTATTCTTCCTCTCATTTCATCTTCCTATCCCTCTCTCTCTCTCTTCGTTAGTTGATTAAAAATTTATATAAATTCATTATTTGGTTGTTCTAATAATATTTTTTTTTTCTAGGCATAGGTAAATGATGGATTCAAATCTCATTTTAATAGGGAAAAATCACCTATTGCTCTTTCTATTAAATTATGCTTATGCTCTTTGATTTTTATGTGTTTTAGTTTTTGGTTTTATAGGTATATCATTTCATACTAATCAAGATTGTAACAACAGTTAGAAGTGTGTTTATTGGGTTATCATTCAAAACCTTAAAACTATGATCTTAACTCTCTCTCTCTCTCTCTCTCTCTCTCTCTCTCTCTCTCTCTCTCTCTTCAATAGTTGATTAAAGAGTTTATATAAATTTATTCTTTGGTTGTTCTACGCAATAATACCTTTTTTTTTTCCAGACACAAGTAAATGATGGATTCAAAACCCGTTTTAATAGGTAAAAATCATCTATTGCTCTTTATATTAAATTATGCTTATGCTCTTTGATTTTTATATGTTTTAGTTTTATAGGTATATCATTTCAAACCAATCAAAATGGTAACAACAACTAGAATTGTGTTTGTTGGGGCATCATTCAAAACCTTAAAACTATGATCTTCATTAGTTTTTAAATATGATTTTTTTTCTCTCTATATATTAATATGTGATAACAAGTTTTTTTCTACTAATTACAGGTTGTTACAATCATGTCTTCCATTGTATCAAACTATCAGCCTATGCCTTAAGAGTCGATCAATCTTCCCTTTAGGTTCCTGTGACCGGAGTTTCATTACGTCCACTAAGCATGTATTTTCAATCATTAGTGTTGCAATACATTATTGCTTTTTAAATATATATATATATATATATATATATATATATATATATATATATATATATATATATATATATATTAGTTTCCCTATTTTATTTTATTTTTTGTTAATTACTTAATGTTATTGACTTTTTTAAAATGTAAATATACAATTTTGATCATGTGATTAAATCTATAAATTATTGTTGTTTTCAACACAACAATATAAAGAAGGGACGATAGATTGAAAATAAATCTTATTTTACGTTCAATTTGTTTAATTGTTAATTCAAAAAAAAAAAAAATTGTCTATCACAAAATAAAATAGTATTAAACACAATATTTAAAATAACCTTATCAAACAAAGGCCGTGCATCGCACGGTTGACAAACTAGTTTATTAATATATTTTACGAATTAAAATCAATGTTTCATTTCCCTAATTCAATTATCAATTAAATAAAAGAAAGGGCAATTACTAATTAGATCCTGGATTTTTTTTTTTAATTCCAAGTTGTTTGTGACTTTTACAAAAGTGACCAAATTGGTCCTTACATTTTTCCCAATTGTCAAATTAGTCCGTCTAACTAAGTTATATCAATCAACTTTAATAGTGTAGGGGTGAAATTGTACTTTACTCCTAAAAAATATAATAATGACACGCACATTTTTTTGTAACACATGTATATTTTTGTTTATTTTATTTGTGGGTTTTGATTTTTGAATAATTTTGACTACGGTGCTTGTATATATTAACAAAAAAACAATTATATAAAAATGGTAAAAGACGTCTCTCCACTTTTTCTCTTTCTGAGTGAATAGTGTGAAAGTAGCTTAGTCCGAAAGGTAGTCAGTTTTCTTTCATCAGAAGTAGAGGTGGGAGTTACTGTAGTGTAAGAGATCTCGTGAGTTATCCTTAGATCGGCCGGAAATGGTAGATTCAGACATAGCAAAGCTGTACGAGAACTTATCACTAGCGGATGAAGATGAAGCTGTACTCGAAATGGCAGAGGAAGTTAAAACAGATGGAATAGGAGATATTGATAAGTGTTTAGTTGGGAAAGTTCTCACCGGAAAGAAAGTTAATAGAGATGCTTTTAAGGGTGTGATAGAGCAGATCTGGAACGCATATGGGCATGTAGAAATGGAACTGGTAAGGGACAATACATTCATGTTCTATTTCAATAATAGTGTGGATCGAAACCGGGTTTGGAATAAAGGTCCCTGGCATTTTGGGAGAAGTCTGATAACCTTAGAGAAACCAGTGGGATCGGGCGACATTGAGAAGCTGGGGTTTGATAGAGCAGATTTCTGGGTTCAGATTCATGATATCCAAATCCTTTGTATGAATCGACGAACAGCGAAATGGCTTGCTGAACAATTAGGTGAAGTAGTGGAAATACCGTCGGAATCAAGGGAGTGCTGGGGAAAATTCATGAGAGTAAAAGTCAGGCTAGACATCTCTAAACCACTCAAAAGATGGCTAAGGCTCAAACTAGGCAAATCAGAGGAAGTAACAATGGTGGGGCTGAAGTACGAAAGACTCCCAGAGTTTTACTTCGCTTGTGGTCGAATTGGCCATGGCATTATGGAATGTACAGACGAGGAAGCCAGGAAAATGGCTTTAGAGGTCACTCCGACCAAGTTCGGGTCCTGGATGAAAGCGTAAATCTTTGAGAAATGGAAACCAAAATCAAATTCTTAGGATATGGATAGCTTATAAGATAGGAGCAGGTCTCTTGAAGTTTCTCGAGAAGATGAAGGGGATGGTTCTGTTAGTGTGAAACCGGGGTCCATATCTGCCTATTTAGATTCATCGAATCTGGTGGCGTCAAGATCAATGTTGAAGGAGAAGAACCAGGGAACCCTAATTTCGGTTATAGGGGGTGGGCTTTCAAAAATTGATGAAATGGTGGTAGATGGTCTGGATGTTGGGCCTATGGAAGGAGAACAAGAGAAGGCCCATCATGGGAGAGCCCTTTCTAAAAGCCAACAAAAGGAAAAAGAGTCCCAAGCAGTAGTTGAGTCCATTTGCCCCATGATAGAGGCCCAACCAAATCAAACATTATTGCATAGCTCAGCTTCCTCTCAACATCAAGTTCAGCAATCGGAAATCCCTAAATTCCATTCTCCCCCAAAACAGAAATCAAACAGAAAGTGGAAGAAAACGGTAAGAGAAAGCCATCTTCGTCAATCTCTGATTAGAATTTCAAGCCCCCTCCACAGATTACTTGCAGTTAGTAAGTCAGGTAAGAAACCGGGGAGAAGCAAGAATTCCCCGCCATCTGCTGTGAAGAGTGCTTCAGGGAAGAAGAAAGAGAAGAGCCCTCTAAAGCTTATCTCCTCTTCTCATGTCTCCCCAAGTCAGAGGAGAGAAACCCCATCCATCAAATCGACAGGGGAGGGTCAAATGTGCAAACCGAAGGTGGATTTTGATATGTGTGAAAAAGACAACAAAGAACCGAAAAAAGGGAAACTTTCATCCCAGAATACGGAAGACATCATATCGGTGGAGCCTGTGGTCCAGGCTCGTTGGGAGCAATGATAGGCCTCAGTTGGAACGTTCGGGGGTTGGGGAACCCTCGGGCGTTCACGGCCTTGTTAAGGCTGCTAAAATGTCACTCCCCGGATTTAGTTTTCCTCTCAGAAACAAAAATTTGTGGTAGAAGATCTAGTAGGTTTAGAGATTCTCTTGGTTTTCAGGGTTGTTTGTGTGTTGACAGTGTAGGTAGTAGTGGGGGTCTTATGTTATTATGGAAAGACAGTATAGTGGTGGATGTTCTCTCGTTTTCTTCTGGCCATATTGACGCTAGGGTCAGAATGGAGAACGATTTCCTATGGAGATTCTTGGGTTTCTATGGTGACCCGAATCCAACTAAACGGCAGTTCTCATGGGATTTGCTTAGGTGCCTTAGGGACATTGATGATCTCACTTGGGTATGTGGCGGAGATTTTAATAAGCTAATGAGTATGTCTGATAAGGTGGGGGGCTCAGAGAAGTCAGTCTTAGGAATGTTACAATTTAGCCAGGCAGTGGATGACTGCAACCTTATTGATTTGGGTTTTTTGAGTCCGAAGCTCACCTGGAACAACAAAAGGGAAGGGAAGAGTAATATTCAGGAAAGACTCAATAGATACCTAGCAAATAGCAAATGGAGAGATCACTTTGGCAGTGCAACTGTTTTGCATCTGGGTTTCCACTCTTCTGACCATTGCCCTATCCTTCTTAAATGTGCTTCAGAGTACCCGTTCTTAAGAGGAGGAAGCAGGAATATTCATTTTGAACCCTTTTGGCTCAAAGAGGAGGACTATAAGAGTATAGTTGGGGCAGCTTGGAATGGGAATGATGTTGGGGGCTCTCAGAGAAACCTAAAGGAAAAACTCATGTCTTGTGCTTTAAATCTCAGGGAGTGGAGCAAAAAGAGATTTGGCCTTCTTCGAAACCAGATTGAAGCGAAGAACAGGGAAATTGAGAAGCTCTACAAATGCTGTGGGAAACCTAGGGTTATGTCTTCCATCAGAGGTTTGGAAAAGGAAGTGGAGAGTTTAATGGACCGTGAGGAAATCTACTGGAAACAACGCTCTAGAGTGGAATGGCTTAAATCGGGTGATCGGAACACAAGTTATTTTCACTCAAGAGCAACAACAAGAAAAAAGAAAAATTATATTTCCAGTCTGATTGACGTGAATGGATGCTGTCAGGTTTCTGAGGAAGGGTTAGCTGCGGTGGTTAAAGGTTTCTTCTCCTCCCTGTTTAAATCCTCTTCTCCCTCAGTTTTTGATTTTCAAAAAGCCACTGAAGGGATTAGTCCTAGGCTGTCCGAAAGTATGAGAGAGAGTCTCCGGAGCAAGTTTACTGCTGCAGATGTTAGGGCTGCAGTGTTTGATCTGAACCCCACGAAAGCTCCGGGACCGGACGGATTCCATGAGATTTTCTTCTAAAAATCATGGGGCCTGATCAGTGAAGATGTAACAAGAGCGGTCTTGAGTGTGCTTAATGGCTCCTCTTCCATCAGGGAGTTTAATGAGACAAATGTGGTCCTCATACCGAAAGTGAAAAACCCTACTAAGATTAAAGACTTTCGCCCGATTTCGTTATGCAGTGTGGTTTACAAAATAGTCATAAAAGCTATGGCAACAAGGTTGAAGAGTCTGCTCCCGGACTTAATCTCCCCTTACCAATCAGCTTTTGTTCCGGTGAGATAGATCGTTGATAATGTCCTGGTAACTTTCGAATACCTTCACTCCCTAGGCTAGAAGAATTCTAAAAAACGGGGTCAGATGGCTCTGAAGCTTGATATGAGTAAAGCATATGACAGGGTTGAATGGGGGTTTTTAGAGGCTGTTATGGTGAAAATGCTCTTCCCGGCTCAGTGGATCCGTTTAGTAATGGACTGTATTACATCCTCATCCCTCTCATTTCTCCTTAATGAGCAGCCCGTTTGCTTGATCATCCCCTCGCGAGGGCTAAGACAAGGTTGTCCGATGTCCCTTTATCTGTTTTTGTTATGTGCAGAAGCTTTTTCGGGGCTCATCTCGACAGCTGAGAGGAACGACATAAGTCTGGGTACAAGATGCAGTAGGGGAAGTCCTCTTATTAGCCACCTCTTTTTTACGGACGATAGCATCGTCTTTAGCAAGGCATCGGTTGCCAGCTGCCTTCAAATTCAACAGGTTCTTGTTACTTATGGTAAAGCTTCTGGGCAACAGATAAATTTAAATAAGTCTAAGATTACGTTCAGCCCGAAGGTGCTGGGGTCGGTAAAAAGGGAGATCCTTGATTTGCTTGGGATAGTGGATAGGAATTCTTATAATAAGTATTTGGGTCTCCCCTCTTGGGTTGGCAGAAACAAGAAAGTGTTCTTCAATGATATCAAAGACAGTGTTTGGAAGAAGTTACGTAGTTGGAAGGGGAACCTTTTCTCCTTTGGGGGCAAAGAGGTTCTGATCAAGGCTGTGGCTCAAGCCATCCCGTCATATTCTATGAGTCTGTTCAAGTTGCCAATTGGTCTCTGCAATGATATCCATGCCCTTATATCAAAGTTTTGGTGGGGCTCTAGGGATGGCAAAAGAAAGATCAGCTGGGTCAGCTGGAAAAACTTATGTCTCCCAAAAAGCTTAGGGGGTTTAGGCTTCAAGGATCTTTCACTCTTCAATCAGTCCCTCTTAACGAAGCAAGGCTGGCGCATTCTCTCATCCCCATAATCACTGGCAGCTCAAGTCCTCAAGGTGAAATATGTTTCTGATAATGATTTCCTCTCGGCTTCTGCTAAAGCGGGTTGCTCCCACATTTGGAGGAGCTTGCTATGGGGTAGGGAGCTCCTTTCGAAGGGAATCAGATGGACGGTGGGTGATGGTTGTAGCCTAAGGGTGTTTAGAGATAAGTGGCTGCCTCGCCCTAGCTCTTTTAGAACGGTTACTTTTGATCCCGGAATAGATATCACTGTCTTTGAGCTGATGGACAGATCTCGGCGAGGGTGGGATCCTACAAAATTGGAACAGCTTTTACTGCCTGTGGATAAGGAGATCATCAGGACTATTCCAGTCAGTTGGAGAGGAGGGACAGATTCCATCACTTGGCACTATGAAAAGTCAGGAATTTTCTCGGTAAGTAGTGGATACCGCTTGGCCTTACAGGAAAGAATTAAGTCTTCGGTTTCCAGTTCTTTCGGGATGTGTCAGTGGTGGAAATCTCTTTGTAAGATGAACATTCCTCCCAAGGTGAAGATTTTTACGTGGCGAGCTTGTTTGAATGCTCTTCCCTCCCTGGAAAATCTATGGAAGAAAAATATTGTTCCTAGTCCTAACTGCAATAGCTGCTCCTTTTTAATGGAATCGGTTGGGCATGCCTTCTTTGACTGTGAAGCTTCTAGAAAGGTATGGCTTGGGACTCAGTTTGGTAACCTTCTTAGGGATCTGAAACACCTTACAGCGCATGAGTGTTTCCTCTTTCTAGCTGATAAGTTTTCAGTGACTGATCTTGAGCTTATGTGCATGGTTGCTTGGGCCATTTGGGAGAACCGTAATGCTTTGATAAACAATGAGAAGGTGAGAGATTCTGAGGTTTTAGCAGATTGGGCTTCTGGGCTGCTGGCTAAGTTCCAAAATTCTAAGCAAGTTCTGTCTGCTGACCCTTCTTCCTCTTCCTCTGCCCCCCCCCCCCCCCCCCGGTCAGCTGAAAATTAACATTGGTGTGGCTGTCAGGAAAAATTCTAGATGTGTTGGGATAGGGGTGGCGATAAGGGACTCCTTAGGCAAGGTTCTTGTTGCTCATTCTAGCCAGTTGGTGGGCTCGTTTTCAGCTGAGATTGGTCAGTGCATGGCTCTGAGAGAGGGTCTTGTGTTGGCAAAATTCTATAATTTTTCTATTTCAATTGCTGAAATCTCCTCTGCTGCTGTGGTTGCCTCGTTAGTTAGTTCGGCCCCTCCTATGGGGGGTTCAAAGTTTATTGTCAATGACATTTTGACTTTATTTTCTGAAGTGGGTATTTGTAAGTGCCAAGCCATCCCGGCTTCGGGAAATTCCTTGGCACAAAACCTTGCTTCCTTAACCTTCTCCTCTGTTCGGGAGAGTCTATGGCTGGATTCCAGTCCTTCTGTGGTTTCGGTTGTGTAATGTTTGTCTCGATATCAAAAAAAAAAAAAAAATGGTAAAAGACTAAACTGGGAATGAATGGTAACTTTGTTTATAAAATAAGGGTATAATTGACATTGTCTTATTAAAATGTTTTCAGATTTTTTTAGAAAATTTTAATTAAAAAGGGTACAAATGGTGTTTCATTAAGGGGCCGTTTAGTATGGGGTAATCAAAATAATGTGATTCCTGGGAATGTGAAACCCAATAATGTGATTCCTGGGAAAGTTGTATTCATGTGTTTAGTTGTTTAAGGGAATATTATGTCGGATTCCTGGGAATATTAAGTAACAGTGTTTGGTTGTACATGGGAATTTGTTTTTTTTTTATTATTATTAAATAATTACATTAAAAATAATAATTTTAAAAAAAACGAGACTAAGGTGTATGTAAAAAAAAAATATTGCACTAAAAAAAAGGAAAAAAAAAAAACATTTCCAGATTCAATCCTCACCGTCCATCTCTAAGGTGGATGGTGGAGATTGAATCTGGGAATGATGATGATCAGACAATCAAACCCAATTTGTAAAAAAAATAAAATAAAATAAATTCCATTCCAGAATTGATCAAAAGCCAAACCGATTTTGCAACCCAATTACCTCTCCAAAATTCCATCCTAGAATTGATCAACCCAACCCAATATTGATCAACTCTTACTTGGAAAATCTGTCACCAAATTCTTTCATAAAATCAAACCAATCAGCAACATCACAAACCTAGAAACAAACCAATCAGCAACATCAATAACCTAGAAACAAAAACCCCAAACTCATAAAACCCACAAAACCCAAAAAGGAAGAGGTTGCATCGGCGATGGAGGAGGTTGCGTCGACGTCCTTCCTATTTCAATTGCGTCGGCGATGGAGGTTGCAGCAGCGTCTCTTCCTATTTCAATCCAACACCGACGACGACGACAACCACTATGACGATAAAGGAGGAGGTTGCGTCGGCGATGGAGGTCAAAACCAGAAATAGGAACCACGGTGAAGAAAAATAGGTGAAGAAGAACGGGTGATGAAGAAAAAAATTGAAGAAAGAATAAATGAGAAAAAAAATGAGGGTGGGTCACACGGTGGGAATCAGATAGAGGGGCATCTAAAACCCACCTGTTGGGGTGGGAATCACATTACCCCGTGGGAATCACCCCCAAGGAGGGTAATGTGATTCCCATGTGATTCACTTAATCTAAAAACGCAAACCTGCTACCAAACATGGGAATGTTATGAGATTCCCATTCACATGCCAAGATGCCCCCATACCAAACAGCCCCTAATAATATTTTTAGATTTTGTTGTAATTATAATGGTAAATTTAATGCACAAATGACAAAAACAAATTAGCTCTAATATGATAAATAAATGGTATTTACGTACTTTTAAAAAATCAACTGTTATATTTAACACTGTTAAACCGTTAGAGAGACCAATTTGATCATTTCTTAAAAGAGAGGGACTAATTTGGCACTTGGGAAAAATGTGAGGACCAATTTGGTCACATTTGTAAAAGTCGCGAATAACTTGGAATTTAAAAAAAAAAAATCCAGGACCTAATTAGTAATTGCCATTTTAAAGCTTATGAAGGATTACTTTTCTCTAGCTAGCTAACTAACTAATATCTGCAGAACAAATTAACATTCGGTTTCTTTTCATCTTAATCTAATCTCAATACTATTCACCCCAAATTGCAGATTGACAGTCAAATTATCTTCAAATTAATCAACCAGAGCAAAGCAAATTAAACCACATAAAATAACAGGCATTTCCCAAAGATAATTGTGTCCAAAAGCACAAAATGTATTAAAAATACTTCCCAAACAGTATTGATTTTGTCTGAAAGCAAAATACCAACAAAGTCGGCTGTAGCTAGCTAGTTGTTTTGAGTTATGCAAATGACAAAATATTCTCCTCATAATTGGAGACAGTAACAGTATCAATACAACTAAAATCATTAAACTGATGAACATAGTCAGGCAACCCAGATATTTCAACTCTTCTGATAATGTTTTCGAAAACATCGTAATAAAGCACAGAAAAATATTGGTTTGATACGCTACGCGATGCTAGTACGAGCTCACCAGTAGTACGAATTAAGCCAGCAACGAAATACAATTGCCCCTGTTCTTCTTGCAATTCCTGCAAATGATCTGAAAGCATCGCTAAACCAATCCTAGCCCAAAAACAGTCCCCAACTCTCCAAACTATCGAACTTCTATCTTCATTGTCATCCATTCGATCATAGCTAACTATTGCCGGATTCCCTCCAAATCCTATCAAGTTGGCCTCATTTAAACCATGAAATGCGATATCAACAGGGATTTCAATCACTTGGAATGTTTCTTTGCCGACGTCAAATGCCACCAAAACGGCCCTGCTACTCTTGGACGAGGAAGTCCAGCACCTGAAATATATAATCCCACCAATGCAAATGCTCTCTCGTCGAGGATAATAACATGGACCGCCATTAACCAATCTCCAAGACTCGTCGGTCCCCAACGTGAAAACTCTGTATTCAGGGTCTCTTCCGGGAACTTTCCAAGAATTCAACACTTTGTATTTCTTGGTCACCGGATCAAACCCAAATGAGTTTACGCAGAAATAAGTAGAGGATGCAGATGGGGAACTCACAGGAACAACAAATGGAAGAGTAAAGACTTGTCTGGTGCTTGGATTACATATCTTAGCACAAATTCCAAAATCCAAACAGAGTAACCCATTAAGAGACTGAGTGGTGTATCTTGAAAACCGAGGTGGGATTGTCAAGAGAGGAACTGCTGATCCGCCATTGTAGTCGGCGTAGAAAAACATCTGACCGGATTGGAGTCTAGAGGAGCATGTTATCAGGAGACCAATCGGTTTGATCGGGAAATGGGTGTTATGTGATTTCACAAACCATGGAGTGATAACAGAGGAGTTACAAAACTTGGAAACGCACCTGAATCGAACAACAGACTTCAAAGGAAGCTTAGCGAGAATTTCCAAGATGTTATCATAAGGAATTGATCTGGTTGACCCAGACTGTTGTGTCCTCTCCATCTCTATCAAGATTCAAGAACCCTAATTTTTCTGTTTTCCACCCAAGTTGGGATTTTCTTGTTTTTCTCCTCCTTCTGGTTTATGCCAGAATCTGGAAGTGAAACCGTTCTTTTGTATTCATACTTTGTCTGTGCTCTTAAATTCAGGTCCGTCATGCACAGGTGTGCATGACTGCAGAGCGGGATTGATTAGTAGTTTTCATTTTTACAAGTTTTTGTTCTTTTTTATATAGGTGTCATTTGGATTGGATTCGGATAATTCAAATGTAAATCCAAATCCAAATCCAATTTTGTTCAGATTTTAGGGAATCTCGATTGGATTTAGTACGAAAAGTACAGACCGGATTCGGACCATAATATTTCCGGTCCAAACTTTTCCAAAGAATATAATTGTGTTAATTGATATCAGAGCGGTTCACATGAGGTCATAAGTATAATCTCAGGATTTTTCAAGGTTATTTGATAACTATCAATAACTCATTATCCATTAATGCTTGTTTTGATTGTCCACCTCTATTACATGGGAAAAACTATATTTTGTGGAAAGTGTTCATGAAAGACTACATTAAATCTATTAAGAGGGATGCTACATCTATTCTCCCAAGTCACTCCCTCAATGGCTCAATATACTCTCTCCTTTTACTTTCATATGTATAAATGAGCTGTTTTTTCATATTAATTACAACTCAAACCAACCATACTCTTCCCAAATTACCCTTCTTTTTTATCAAATATAATTTGTAATATCTTTCATCTAATTCTTTTTGACAATCATTTTGACATTAAAAATAAAAATAAATAAAAACGTTTTTGAGTTTGTTTTTATGTACTCACAAATATCATTTATACCTCTTTAAGAAAGGACATAATTTAGATTGACACTTATTTTATTCTCATGTGGAAGAATTGATTGTAAAAATCATTAATAATATTTTTCAAATTGAAAGAAAATTTTGAAGGAATTATATAAACTATTGTATATATAATGGACAGAGGCACTAGCTAACTTGACAGTTTTTCGATATATAATATATATCCATATCAGAATAAAATTTGAATGTGAAATAAGAGGCCATATAAATTATTCTTTTTTTAAAAATGGTATAAATGATGTTTGAAAGAAATATATATAGATATATGGGGTGAAATTGGAAACTAGCCAAAAGTTAAGGAGGTTTATTGTTTTTAGCCGGAATTAGTATTCTGAACATACAAAATTGCCCCTCACTTTTCCATTTTACATTTTTGTTTTTTGTTTTTTGTTTTTTTCTCTGAATACACTCTGTTGTTTTTTCTTCTTTTTTTGAGAAACACGTCCACACTCCACCATTTGTTACTGTCTCTACTCTCTCCTCTTTTTGTTACTTTTATTCTCCCTTCAATCTCCATGACTCCACACTCCACCACCATTTCCCATCTTCCGTTCTCTCTCTCTCTCTCTCTCTCTCTCTCTCTCTCTCTCTCTCTCTTCAATTTTCTCCGTTCGTTCTCTCTCTCTCTTCAATCTATGTAATGAACAAAACACCCATATAAGTTGAAGAAGATATTTTGCGGATTTGGCGTCGATTTTCAGGGATTTGGGCGTCGTATTTCACGGATTTGGCTTCGTATTTCATGATGAATCGAGATGATCTAGGTCCTTCTTTCGGAGGTATGTATTTGATTGTTTGATTGTTTAATTGTTTTTCACTTCTTGTTTACTGAAGGGTCTTTTTGTCCAAAAAGTGGATTCTTTGACAAATACAATCAGTTTACTAATTCCGGCTAAAAACAATAAAGACCCTTATTTTTTGGTTAAAAAGGGGTATTCCCTCTCTCTCTCTCTCTATATATATATATATATATATAGAGAGATTTTCTATTATTAGTTCGAACTGATAATAAATATATCAGGATGAAGAATGTGGACCACTAGATTTACATACTTTGACTCAAAGTGTATGCACTTGTCAAAACTTTTCCATAATTTGTGGTCCACATTCTTCGTCCTGATATATTTATTGTCAGTTCGAACTGATAATAGAAAAACTGTATATATATATATATATATATATTAACTATTTTTACAATTAATTTTTCCATATTAAAATAAATTCTTAATGAAATGAGTGGCAATATAAATTATTTTTTTAAGGAGTACAAATGTTGTTTAAGAGTTAAAAAAAAAAAAAAAAAGGATTTTAGAAAGAATTAGATGAAAAAGATTACAAATTATATTTGGTATAAACTATGTTTTTTTTTTAAGAAGCATAAATTATGTTTAGAGTACAAAAATAACTCAAAAATGATTTTTTTTTTTTTTTTTTAAAAGTAAAAAGGACTTTTGGAAAGAATAGATGAAAGAGATTAGATCTCTAATGCAAATATCCATTTGGAGAAAATTGACTGCCACATAGGATAGATAGTTAAAAAGTTAGAAAAACTCTCTCAAATGCAATTATTTAACTTCAATATGGAGATGATATGGCCAAAAAAGTTAGAGAATATGGAGTTGAGTTTCTAATTCTAGAAACTCTCATAGAAATGCTGACAAAGATTTCTAACCCTTTCGACCAATAATACTAGAGCTCATTTAATTGTAAAATAAAAGAGGAAGATAATGTAATAATTGTTTTAATATGATTGGTAATAAAATAGATGTATATTTGATTTTAGATAATTGCATTGGAGATGTGAATATGCATTTCTCTATTTTTTTTTCTTCAAAAGTGGGTTTATAATGAATAGAAATACTGATGTGACACTATTTAGAAACTGAAAAATGTATATTTGCATTGGAGATGCTTTTACAAATTATATTTGGTAAAAAAAAAAAAGGGGGGGGGGGGTGTATTTTGGGAAGAGGATGGTTGGTTTGAGTTATAATTAATATGAAAATTATCTTATTTATTATGGCTACTAAGTTCATGTCAAAAAATAAAAATTTGACACATGTCAAAGTAAGAAGAGAAAGTATATTGAGAGAGTGACTTGATAGAGTGGATGTAGCATCCCTCATCTATTAATAAGCAAGCTTGGTTGATTGTTAAAAAATGTTACACTTCTCTAAGTTTTGTATGCGAATGAATAGTTACTCTAAACCCAAAATGGTGTTAGCGTAACGAACGTCACTAAGCACGCGGAAGCGTTGCCGGATAGAACATAAACAAACACAATGACAAAGAAAAGATAAGGTGAAGAGAAATAATTTAAATCCAATCACATATAACACAAGAATTTACGTGGAAACCCAAATCAAGGAGAAAACCACAACCGTCAGGACGACAAGAGAAAGTTCCAATATGTAGTAAATTGTTACAACCACACACTCAGGTTCTCTCTCTAAATAATACCCCAAACCCAATTACACCCAATGCTCACTTTGAGATCTCTCTAGTATTTGCTATTTTGCTCCACCACTCTCAGGTGTTTTTCACACACTTATTATGGTTTATTTATATGTATTACAGGGAGTTTAAACTAACAAGGAAATCTATCTCCTAGTCATACAAGAATACTTGTTCCACATAAATACTATTTCCTATTTAAGACAAGTCTTCTTTCAAGGAGAAATCCTTTTCCTATTCGAACTTCAAGAAACAACTTTATTTCCTCTTCCATGAATATTTCCTTATTCAACGCATGCTTGTGATTGACTACGATTTAAGTTGCAGTTGGCCACCCACTTCCTAAACCATGTTAAACTTGATCACTCAGAAAACCATGATCTCTATGCGTCATCATCGTCGACCGATGCGAAAGCCACAGTGCCACCCGCAACGTGTAACACTGGAATTGGACCGCTATTGTTGCGTTGCCGAAACAATTCGCAGCGGTGTCCTACCGCTACCATTACCGCTGCCAAAGCCACAGTGGTAGCAGCAGCGGCAGCGGCAGCGGTTTGAGCTATTCTTCGTTTCTTCAGTTCGTTTCGTCCTCAAGCCTCCCACAAACATAACCTCATACTTCTAAACGCTTTCATGTCTCCAGGAAGTCTCCGCATTGGTAAATCGTGTTTGGTACCATTGGAATATTCAAGCCATATCCAACAAATGGTCATGGAATATGAATGATGTTTATTTAGAGAAGTGGAATCTTAAAGTCCTCAATGTCATTCACAGTGGTGTTAGTTATAAACAGTTGTCTCTTATCAAAGATACTATTATGGCAAAAGAGGCATGGGATAGACGCTAAGCTATCCATGAAAATAATTCTTCATATTTTACACTCATTACACGAAATTTAAGCTTTTACGACATTCATTTTATGGTATTTTTTTATATAAAAAAAATTATTGTAATTGATTTTAATTACAGGATTTATAATGAAAAACTACCTAGATAGCTAACATCTTTTAGTAAGGGAAACTTGATTCCACAAATAGAATACACAAAGAACATACAACTTGAAGAGGGACTTTATGAGCTGCTAAATTAATCATACTTAGGAACCCAATCATTACAAGTTATGAGTTATGTAAATGACAAAATATTCTCCTCAAAATTGGAGACAGTAACAGTATCAATACAACTAAAGTCATTAAACTGATGACCATAATCAGGCAGGCCAGATATTTCAACTCTTCTGAAAACGTTTTTCCCAATATCATAATAAAGCACAGAAAAATATCGGTTTGATACGCGACGCGGTGCTAGTATTAGCTCACCAGTGCTGCGAATTGAGCCAGCAACGTAATACAGCTGCGCCTGTTCGTCTTCCAATTCCTGCAAATCTGAAGGCATCACTAAACCATTCTTATACCAAATAGAATCCTCCACTGTCCAAACTATCAGCAAACTGCTATCCTCATCATCATAGCTAACTATAGCCGGATTCCCTGCAAATGCTATCAAGTCGGTCGAATTTTTATCATCTACAGAGATCTCATCTGGGATCTGAATCACTTGGAAAGTTTCTTTTCCGACGTCAAATGCCACCAAAACTGCTCTGCTACTTTTACACGTCGAAGTCCAGCATCTGAAATATATAATCCCACCAATACAAATGCTCTCGCGTTGAGAATAATAACATGGACCGCCTTTAACCAATCTCCACGATTCGTCGGTCCCCAAGGTGAAAACTCTGTATTCAGGGTCTTTTCCGGGAACTTTCCAGGAATTCAACACTTTGTGTTGCTTGGTCACCGGATCAAACCCAAAAGAGTTGACGCAGAAATACGTCGATGATGCAGATGGTGAGCTTACAGGGACAACAAATGGTAGAGTAATAGCTTGTCTGGTGCTTGGATTACATATCTGAGCACAAATTCCAAAATCCAAACAGAGCAACCCATTAAGGGACTTGGTGGTGTATCTGGAAAAGCGAGGTGGGACTGTCAAGAGAGGAACTGCTGATCCACCATTGTAGTCTGCGTAGAAAAACATCTGACCGGATTGGAGTCTAGAGGAGCATGTTATCAGGAGACCAATCGGTTTGATCGGGAAACGGGTTGTATGTGATTTCACAAACGATGGGGTGATAACAGAGGAGTTACAAAACTTGGAAACGCACCTGAATCGAACAACAGACTTCAAAGGAAGCTTAGCGAGAATTTCCAGAATTATAGCACTAGGAATTGATCTGGTCGACGCAGAAGACTGTTCCATGGTCTCTATCACAAGTTTGGATTTTGTTTTTCTCTGTTTGGGTTTATGGCAGGATCTTGACGTTAAATTCATACTTTGTTCGTGCTCTTAAATTCTGGTCAGTCATGCACAAGTAAGGAGTTTTCCTTTTTACAAGTTTTCCTTTTTTTTTTGAACGAATTACACCCACCTCCCCTGAGGTTTGCTAAATTAGAGATGAAAACGATTTTATCATTAAATAACACTCACCTCCCCCGCCGTCAGTCAACGTTCGTCTAATCTAACAGTTGACCTTGTGAGGAAGGGTAATTTCGTCATTTAATAACTTATATACTGTACACGTAAGATTAAAAAAGAAAAAAATACTGATACACCAAAATTTAAAAATAGAAAAACTTTAATTTATTTTCAATAAAAATAATTTTAAAAAAGATTGGTTTCTACCGTCCATCACCATGATGGACGGTGGAGATCAAATTAAAAAAATTTAAAAAACAAAACGAAATTTAAAACAAAAATAAAAAAAGATCATATCTTCAATTTTTCTTCCAAACCCAGATTTCCAGATTTCTTCAACCCAAACTCAGATTTCTCATAAATCATAAATCCTAAACACAATAAAAAAAAAAAAACTTATACACAATCAAATCAACTTGATCCACTGCCTAGATATCAAAACAACCAAATTAATTTTTTTTTCAAAACAACTTGATCCACTGTTGCTCAAAGATCATATCTTCAATTTTTCTTCCAAACCCAGATTTCTCCTAAATCCTAAACACAATAAAAAAAAACTTAAACACAATCACCACCGTTACTCATCACCACCGTTTTGCCTCACATCCAACCACCATTACCACACCAAAACTAAACCCAACCTCTGCCTCTCACCACCGAAAATCAACCACCATGAAATCAAACCGTGCAAACCACGCCGCCTAACCGGAACCCATTCACCCTCGCCGCCTAACCGGATCCCTAACCACTAACCCACCTCGAATCCTCGTCGAAACCACCAAATCTGCTCGAATCAAAGGAGATAGAAGAAAAGAGAGAAAGAAAAGACAGAGAGAGAAGCCGGAGAGAAAAACGAGAAGCCCATCGCCGGTGGCCAAGCGACGGTTGACCATGGGAGAGAAACTCAGAAGAGAACTCATATTTGAGAGAGAGAGGGACCGAAGAGAAGAGAATTCAGATTTGGAAGAGAGAGATGAGATCGAATAATTGGTTTTTTCTAGGAATTTTAGTGGACGAAGATGGAGATGGTATGGGTGTTGGTGATGGTGTGGCTGGTTTTTGATGTAGATTTGGTGAGTATCAAATGGTGTGGGTATCTTTACTGATGAGTGATGATCGATGATTGGGCCTTTTTAGGATAAAAAATTATATTTCCATTTTTGTAATATTTTGTTATTGGGATTGATGTGTGATTTATTTTATATTTGGAATTTTTTTTTTTCCAGGTCATTGATGAAGATATGAATTAGTGGGATTTTTTAAATTTTTTTTAAATTTCGTTTTTTTTTTTAATATTTGGGATTATTATTTTATTTTACCTTTTTGTAAATATTTATTAAAATTTTTAAATATATGTTTTAAAAAATAGCTGAACCAGCATTTAAAAAAAATCTTTTTTTAAAAAAAATTTGAATCTTTATAAATTTTGTATAAAAACATTATTTTTTTCAATTAATCTTATTTTTTAAATAGTTTTTTTAATTAATCTGTTTTTTTTTTTGTCTTTTACCTGGGCTATAATAGTAAATAGGGTGTCTGATGTCATGTAATGGGCATTTTGGACTTTTAACCTTTTTGATATGGTCAACGGCTAAATGGAACGGACGTTGACTGACAGCAGGGGAGGTGAGTGTTATTTAATGATAAAATCGTTTTCATCTCTAATTTAGCAAACCTCAGGGGAGGTGGGTGTAATTCGTTCTTTTTTTTTTATTTTTTTTTATTTTTTTTATATATATAGTTGTCATTTGAATCTAAATCCAATTTGGATTTTCGTATGTCAATAGGATTTAGTCAGAAAAGTTCGGACCGGATTTGGACCAAAAGTTTTCCATAAGTCTTCCAATCTGGAAAATCAGACCAAATCGTCACCTATGTGATTTTAAATAACGTATTGGGATTTTTTTTTCAACTTTTTTAAAGTTCTTTAATTTTCTTTTAATTATATTGAGCTGAATTGCTAGAACAAATATTGCAATTGGATTCTAAAACATTTTATATAGTATACTTTTTGTTTTTTGAAAAAGCTACATGTTATAATTTATCAAGATATATATATATACAAATTTTCTATTATCAGTTCGTTCTGATAATAAATATATAAGGACGAAGAATGTAGATCACTAGATTTAAATACTTTAACTCAAAGTGTGTGCATTTGTCAAAACTTCTCCATAATCTGCGGTCTACATTCTTCGTCCTGATATATTTATGTTAGAATGAACTACTTTTGAGGTGAGAATGTGAGATTGGTGATTGTGGTGTATATGTATGTTAGAACTTAGAACCATGAAAAGAGATTATATTTATGTTTAAATTAAATTATGACGTAGGACAGTTGGATTTATTTTGTAATTTATTTTCCATTCTAATTGAATTTATTTAGTATTTCTTTTTTAGTTAGTTTTTGGCAATTACTCAAATTACCTTTTGGGATAATTTTGAAATTTTATATTTTAGTCAATTTAGGGATTATGAATCTTAAAGGATTTAGGTAATTTTGAGTTTTTCTTATTCGGTTTAGAGATCCTGAATCCTAGATGATTTGGGTAGTTTTGATCTTTTCGTTTTAGTCAAGTTAGGAGTCTCGAATCCTAGAGGATTCGGGTTTATTTTATTTTCTAGTTAAGCAAAAGTCAGAATTATTAGTCATAAGCTTAGATTGATTTTAACAATCGTTCATTTGGATTCGAGAGCACCATTTTCTAACGAAAATCAGGGAATGATGGCCTATGCATGGCGGTCCATGCTTAGGTAACTACCGGTTGCCCATACTTAGGTAACTACCGGTTGCTCATGCTTGGGTAACTACCGGTCACTACGTCAATGTTTTTCTGAGCGTGTCTTAGGTTCGACAGAATGATCATTCCTATTTTCGTCTTATCATGCTGCGTCACATTACTTTATGTAGTTAAAAAAATTACATTATTTTATATTTTTTAATAATTTGGTCTTTCATCATTAAAATAATAATAATAATGATAATTCTGTCTTTAGTCATGGGATCCATCGGTCATCGTAAATAAATTATAGAACCACCGGTAATCCTCCAATGAGACCATTTTAAAATTAATTTTTCCCCTATAAAAAAAATAAAAATAATAAAAATAAAAAGACCTCAAGAGTCCAGATAAACAATGTTGATGAACCAATCGTTGCTTTGAAGAAAGTTTAAGAGAGTTTCTCTTTATAATCCAATAATTTTTTACATTTCATTTTTAAATACACCTATTCTAAAAATTTAAATTACAAAAAAATCTAAAAACACTTTTTTTTTTTTTTTTTTCAAAATTATCCCTTTTATCTTTTGACACTCTTTTTTTAAAGACACTCCATTTAAAAAATAAAAATAAAAAATTCTAAAGACATTCCATTTTATTTTAATATTACCCGTTCTGAATATATCTCTTTAGAAAATTTGAAATGGGAAATGGAAGAGATATGTGAAGTAATCAAATAAAAATAAAACAGAGATTAAAACTGAATAAAAGTGAGGAGATCAAAACGAAAAAAAAAAAAAAAAAAAAAACTGTTTTGGAGATCAATATGTGAAAATAGGAAAACAATATTTGTTTTTCTCTTTTGGATTTTAAGTTGAGTAAAATATATATATACAGAAATTCTATTATCAGTTCGAACTGACAAAAGTTATATCAGTTCATTGCATGTGGGCCACTGGATTTAAATACTTTGACTTGGCTGTATGCACTTGTCAGTCAAAGTATTTAAATCCAGTGGCCCACATATAAGGAACTGATATAACTTTTGTCAGTTCGAACTGATAATAGAAAGACTGTATATATATATATATATTTCTAGTTATGGTGATGATTGAATGTGGACGGTATTTGAGAAAAATAAATTGATATCAAATTTGGTTGAACCAGAAAACAGGAAAGTTATATATATATGTAAATATAATACTTCTCTAATCATGACCTTCCTGACTTTATAATTTCATGATGTTCAACCACACCCATACATTCACAGTGGACTCACAGTGTGAGAAAAAAAATAATTTGAAAAGATGAAGAGAAGAAGATATTTTAGGGTTTTTAAAATAGGAAAAAAAAAAAAAACACAAAAGTGGAAAAAAGAAACTAAAGATGAAAAAAAAAATTTGTTTTCTGAAAAAAATGGTTTTGAGTATCTTTAGAATTTTATTGTCTTGTTTAGTAATTTAAATTCAAGTTAAAATTGTCATTAATAAAAAAATTAAAATGGAGTATAAACGGATAATTAATGGATTGTCAATCTCATTTCTCAAAGTTTAATTAGGATAATAAGACAATGTCTGTTTTGCCCTTGTTCTAGTATTTCGAAATATTATATTAAATAAATTAATGAATTAAAAAAATATGTATATAAAAAAAATAACTGTAAAAATGAAATCATAAAATTTTGAAAAAATAGATATAAAAATCAAATAATTAAAAGAAATTATAAAACTATTACAAAATCAGAAAAAATATATAAAAAGGTAAAATGAAATAAAATGATCTCTCTAGATCTCTATGGAGATCAAATAGAGGAGAACTCGATCTCCATTAATGGAGATTTTGGTTCCAGATCTTCTCCAAAAATGGAGGTGATCCGCATTCTCCATTAATGAAGATTTTTGTTTTAGATCTCCTATAAAAATGGAGGTGATTTGGAATCACATTTCCTCCGTGAATAATCTCTATTATATATATATATATATATATATATATATATATATATATATATATATATATATATATATATATTCTCTAAAAAAATTAAATAATTTTTATTGTTTGTGTTTTTTGATGAGATTGTGATGGTAAAAAAGATGAAGGGGAAGAAAGAAGCATACTTATTTTGGGTTGAGATTTGCTTTATATTGGGTTGCAATTTGCATTGTTTAGGGTTGTGATTTGGTCTTTGAAAATTGAAGAAGAAGATGAAGCAGATTGTTTTTATTAATATTATATATAATTAATAAATTGCAATTGCAAATTCTTTGGTGTATGAAATATGTTTCAAAAAAGAGCAAATTGCATTAAACCTTCCTAAGGTTTGTCCTCTTACACCCAAAAACAACTTTATCATAAATTGACACTCACCCTTTGCCGTTAGTCAAATTTGGTCAAACTTAACTGTTTACCAAGTTTGACAGTAAAAAACAAGGGTATTTTTGGCCTTTCAAACATTTTAAAAATATTGTTAACCGAAAAGTTACAAAGAGGTTGATTTCCAATTAACACTTTATAACCATAATCAGGAAGGTCACGGTTGTACCGCTATATTCTCAGTAAATATAAACAAGTTTTTATTAAACGGAGAATAGAAACCTGTATACATTATAGCACCCAGAAAAATGGTGGGTTCTTTATTAATAAACAAAGAGTAACACACAACTGACTGATACAATGGGGGGTGTATGTGGAATTTCTAGAGAAGTATTTTTGAGACACAATAGGCGATGGCGAATTCGTGCTAGTCAATAAGTCAAGATCCTCTTCTCTTTAGAGAGTTTTGTCCTATTTATAGGTCACAGTTCTTGCTGTTCATTCCATTAGTTTAGTCAATCAATTAGCAATCAAATGGACATTGACTTGGCGTTGATGGTGGCTGTATTTAGGTGCGAGAATTGTCCCCCGAATCAAGGGAAGCGTTTCCATCTTGGTAGGATTGATGAAGTTGACTATTTCCGTTTTAAATGGCATTATAACTAGGGGGAAAAAGTCAACCCTTTTTCTTTACGCTGGATGTTATTACATGCTGCTCTTATTATGGTGTGGCCTGGATTTTGATGTACCGGTCCTTCCTTCCTTCCTTGGTGGTTTCTCCCTTGAGGTATTGAAACCTCCATTGCCGTCATTTCCCATGCTGAATGGATGGTGAACGCTTAGTAAGCTGGTCTAAGGAAGGAACCGTGGTACCGGGGCACCGTGCATCATAGATCATGGTATCAGTGCTTTAGGTATCAGAGAACCAGGGCAATATGGTATCGGGGCTTTCTAAACCTTGACTCCAACGTATCCTGGCACTAGGGAATTGTGGTGACCTCGATCCTGGTCCTGGTTCTGGTTCATACATGACTTGTTATAGGTGTATTGATCCTAGTTCCTTCGTGGGATATCCCGATGCATCCGGTAGCGTCCTTCTACTCCAAGCAATCTTGGTAAGGAGGGAAAATTCTTCTTTAGACCCTTGCCTTTTTAGGCGGTTAACAAAAGTCCCCCTTGACTTAAACATCGGTACCTGGTTGGGGTTGGAGTCAGGATATCTGAAGCATTTGAAGGATTTTGTTCATCTTACCTTACTTGGCAACCACTGTTTGGGAGGAATTCCGCTTTCAATACGCTTGCAATTAATGAGTCTTCCACGTGTCAGGTAAGGATAGATCTTTTGTTTAAAACGAAAGGTCTTAACGGCGTGCGTTTCCTGAAACTGTATTTCACACGTTTCCTATTGTTTCGTGCCTTTAACATTTGCAACTGTTCCATTTCGATGACCATAACCTTTTCTCTATAAATCCCTTGCTATTCTTCACTCTTTATTCATACTTGCTGCCTTCTTCTTCATCATTCACTCATTGTTGTTTTCAAAAAGTTTCTAGCACCCAAAAACAAAACCCATTTATTTTTTTTCCATCTTCTCTAATCTTCACTCTTCATTCTCACTCTTACTATCTTCTTCACTATTTTACGATGTCAAAAGATAGCCTTGAAAAGATTTTTGAACACAGTGGTGATGGTGGTGATTTGGCTGATAGTTCTAACTTGTTATTATGAGAAAAAAGGAATCGGGATGGTAGTGACGATGTTGGAAGTTCTATCCCGCTCCAACCCTGTCGTTCCACTAGAAACACAGCCATCAGGGTGGGTTTTAGCAATAGTCTTGATTCTCAAGTCGATGTTCTTGATGAAGAATCGATTGAAGTGGTCAACAAGGTAGGAGGAAGACACATTTCTATCGGAGACGTCGCGGCTGGTGGGGTTCTCACTCAACTTAGTGATTTCCGGTGCATTCCTAACTCTACCTACACCGTCGACACCATCGAGCATTTGAGGAGGGACTACAGAATCCCTTCAAGCATCTCCCTCACCGTTCTATACCAGGGGTATGACATGTATACCCCTTCTTCAGACTAGCTTCCAATCCATGTAGCTACTTTTGAGTGTGGGGTCAGGCTACCTCTCCACCCTACTCTTCGTAGGACGCTCTATGCCCTTTAACTTGCTCCACTCCAACTCACTCTAGGGTTTTGAAGGAACCTAGTAGGATTCCTGGTGCTCTAGAGAGAGCAATGTGAGATTGATAAGATTGCTAGGGAACTGGGCATTGACGAGCTCCGGTATGTATTCTAGGTCACGTCAATGGCGCCTGGTCCTAAAGGCTAGTTCTACTTAAGGATCAACAATCCTTTAAAATTCGCAGTTCTTGGAGCTAAGAAGAAGAATAATCTATGGTGTAGTGACTGGATCATTGTAAGTGGCGATTAGGGTAGCTTATTCCATATCGGAGGTTCAGAGTTCCAGGTCTCCACTCAATTTAGTGGGGGGAGAAAGAGAGTATCTCTTCTGAGAGAGAGGGCATCTTGAAGAACATCATCGCTCGATCTTACTTGAACCTCAAATTCCCCACCTATAATCCCTTTGATCCCGATAGGGTTAACTGCTACCTCTAAGTATCCTATGCCCAACCAGGTATGTAACATTCTTTTCCTTTCCATTGCTTCTTTCTATTTTGTAAAATCTCTTTCTTTGCTGCTGACTTCTCTCTTCTACAGTTTTTACAGTACCTCTTCCACATCTTTTTCCTTCTCCATCGGGACCAGCGTCCCAAAGGACCTCTCTGATAGCGCTCCAAATGTTCACATTTAGCGCTCCCTATTCCTAGCTTTTGTGTTCGTTTCCGAGCACTTTTGTGTATATAATGTGTGTTTTAGCTATGTGCAGGTAAATATCCCATATGGAAGGTGTTTGTACTGAAAGTGGGCAAAATAGGGCAATTTTGTGTGAAGAAGTCCAAGGCTGGTTTGAAGGCTAGACATTGCCCGCCATCAGAACCCGCCTAGAGACCAAGGCTAGCTCAGACCTTCGGGAAGGCTGGACATTGCCCGCCGTCTAAACCCGCCGAGCACCAAGGCTAGCTCGTGCGGCTGGACATTGCCCGCCGTCCAAGCTCGCCAAGACCAAGGCTGGTTCGTGCGGCTAGACATTGCCCGCCGCATGAACCCGCCTTACCCCTGACCGAGCCAAAATCATGATATTTTCAGGGGCATTTCAGTCTTTTCACACCTCATTCATGCCCAAAACTTGCCACCATATATATACATCCCTTTTGCCTCTCTTTCAACGTGTGCACCACCCAACTTTGCTCCAAGAAACCACTTTTCTTGGATTGATCATCACAAAAGAGAGAGCAATTCCAAGCTTTCCATGGGGGATTTTCCTCCATGGAAAGCCTTCCATGGAGAGTAGAGATGCAGAGATAGGAGAGGCTTGGGTGTCAAAACCGAGCCAAGGGAGTTTCATAGCAAGGGAGACCTATTGGAGGCTTGTCTTCAAGGGTTATTTCTTCATTTGCTCATCTCTTGTATTTCTATTGATGTATAACCCATTTGGGATAATTTGTAACCTACACTTATGCTTATATATGTATGTTTGTTCATTTGCTTTGATTTGGTATTGATTCATTCCTAGATGTATATTGATTAAGCTCTTTTTGTGATATTCATATGTATGGATGATTATGTGTTGATATGTATGATGAATGAGATTAGGAGTAGATTAACTAAATGATTAGGAGTAGTTGTAATCAAATATCTCATTTGTTTATGTATGTTGATGTATGATTTACTATGTATGTGTTTAGAGTGATTAGAGTGATTAAGAGTTGAGTTTGTGCTCGGATTTCCATTCCGGGTATAAATTCGGCTATTAGCTATATGGAATGGAAATAGCTTATGTGTGCATAATCATGCCACTTTAGCTTTGGTT
The DNA here is from genome assembly GCA_008009225.1 of Acer yangbiense. NCBI lineage: Eukaryota > Viridiplantae > Streptophyta > Magnoliopsida > Sapindales > Sapindaceae > Acer > Acer yangbiense. Next base: position 11,805,938 of record CM017768.1, read on the forward strand.
CATAAGTTCTTGTGCTTAATGGGTCTAAACCCTAGACACAATCACTCTTTCGATTGGAAAGTGATGACATGATTTCGGGAATTCCCTAATCAAGATTCCGGGGTAATTTCCTTAATCAAGAGAACGAACCCTTTACTGAATTAATTGGATTCACATGTTAAACAATCGACATAGATTTGCATAGTGTGTTTGGTAATCCGATTTCCCATATGTATTATATATCTTGCTTATCTCCAAGCCACCTTTATTTTCGTAGTTAGGGTGTCTTGCCTTTAGGAGTAGATTAACTTAATTAGGAGTAGATTAATTAGATAGCCAAGACACCCGGCTACATTTCTACCTTAGTTAATTAGTTTACATTTCCGCACACACCGCACCGCTTTCCTTTTACATGCTTTAATAAACACTAGAACTAGATACAGTTAACGAATCCATTCCCCGTGGAACGAACCGTACTTGCCGCTATACGATCGTAACGATCCGTGCGCTTGCGGAAAAACAAACGTGCCCCATTTATTTTACGATAGTTTATAGAACTATGGCGTGTCCCGCGTGCGCCGATCGAGTTATTGGCGCCGCCGGGGATACTTTATTTTAGACCGCTTCGGGGCGCGTCACTCTCCTGCTGCCCTTCTACTTTCTCTTATTTATGTGTCAGTACCTTGTCTGAACCGGTCCATCCTGCAGTGATCCTAGACCCGATTCCATTGGGGTCTCCTATTCGTCCTCTCGCTTCATCCTCGATCAGTCATAATACATAATGCATTATGCTATAAATAGCACTGAATAGTGGGTTTATAACCACAGTGTGAGAGAAGGTTCTTTTCGTTTCTTTTCTTTGACATTTTTGTTTCTTCCTCGTTTTCTTCAGCAATAGCAGCAACTGAACAGAATGGTATTTCTTTCTCTCTTTTTTTAAGTTGTAAATCACTTTGGTTATCCGAACATTGTCACGGGGACTTTTCATACAACATTTAGCTGGGAGGTACGGGTGCCCCACAGTAGGGTCTCAAGGGTAAAGAGATGAGATGGGCACTTGCGGCTCTGATACTGGTCTTTGGTTTTTGGTACCGGGTCTATAGTCCCTAGTACTCAGTATGTCGTCCCTAGTACTCTATTAGCTGAGCTATGGTCTTTAATCTTCATTCCTATCTGGTCCAATTTTTAGTGAGGCACTTATCTCCTTCGTTTTCTTATCACTTTACAGGCTTTCAAGCTCACGTTGGTACTAGGACAACAGGCAACAACTCTCCAAGTTGCAACCAATGTTGCTAAGGTAGAGCTGGAGAAGCCTAAGAAGGATTTGACCAGGGCAAAATGAAGCGTGGACTTCTTGAACAGGGCTATGACTAAGGCTAAGGAGATCGTAGAAAGAGTGCAGGTAGACATGGAGTGGTTGAAGCATGTGTATGATGAGCGATTGAGGTTTACGGGCCGTGCCACAGAAAGGAATGCTTTAAACGAGGAGAAGAGACAACTGGAGAAGGAGAACCATGCCTTACGCGGTATGGTAGCTGCCCTAGAGACCAAGGTGGATGCCTCCTTTAGAGAGGGGTACGTCTTTGTTTCTCCCCAGGTCGCTCAAGCTCTCCCCCCTCCCTTTGACATGGGTTCGACCCTTGGATGGGATCAGAATGAAATTACGACCAAAGCTTCTTAGCTTTCCGATGCTACTCTTGATGAGATGTGGCCCTCCCAAGCTCCCTGCTCCTCCCCTTCCGCAGGATCAGACTAGGAAAGAGTCAAGCCCACCGATCCCAGCTGATCCCAGTCGATCTAGAAGGGGTGAATGAAGGAGTGCTTCCTAATCCTCCTATCCCTCAAGGTGCTCCGGTGAAGGAGGTGGAGGCATCAACTGAACCAGTGAAGGAGGCGGAGGCCACTGTTTAATTGGGGGCATCAAGGACTGGGGACGCTCCGATTGATCCAGATGTTGTAGGGATCGGGGAGGTTAAGGTTAGAGTTGCTGATGGTGCCAACAAGGAGGGAAGCGTGGAGGCGGGAGGAGAGAAAGCCACCGATCCCCCAACATGCTAAAATTTATTATTTTATTTTTTTTGTAACCCAGAAATAGGGTTTGGGCTTCTTTTTGACTCATCGAGATGTTTTACCCCTTTGATGTTATCGCCCATAAACGGGGTTTGAGCACCGCTCATGAATAATAGAACTTCTTCTTTTATATACATTGTCTACTGTATTCATGTTAGGTTTTAGTATATCTTGGTACCTTAATGCTTTCTCATAACATTGTTAGGATTACTTGTAGTGTAGACCCCAGTAGGCACCCAATTTCTGCTTTATCCCGGAAGGGCTTAGGAAAAATCTCATAAGTTATTGTAGATTTACAATAGGATGAGCATTGCTTGGTTCGTGGCTAAGCCAATCCAAACGCTAGATCCCTCTTTTTTAGGTACATGCATTTATACCTTCCTTGGAAATGATCAACAGTATCAGGTCTCTTGGCAACAAGATCCCTGGCTTTCCAAGTGAAAAGATCCCAGTATGCAACCGAGGTACCGAGCATTCTTTGGGTGAACTAATCCCGGTAGGCAACTAAGACCACTTTAGCACCATGTTTTCTATAAAGGCGAATCAGGGTATTGGGCACTCCTACACTAGGAGTCGCGGTCTTTAGGTGAACTGTTCCTGGTAGGCGACTAATGCCACTTTAGCACCAGGTCTTTTAAAAAGGCAAATCAGGGTACCGGGCACTCCTGCACCAGGATTCTCGGTCTTTAGGCGAACTAATCCTGGTAGGCAACTAAGGCCACTTTAGCTCCAGGTCCTCTATAAAGGTGAACAAGTGTATTAGGCACTCCTACACTAGGAGTCCCGGCCTTTAGGAGAACTAATCCTGATAGGCAACTAAGGTCACTTTAACACCAGGTCTTCTATAAAGGTGAATCAGGGTATCAATTAGGCACTCCTACACCAGGAGTCCTGGTCTTTAGGCGAACTAAAGTGGTGGTGGTGAGCTTCCCATAGAGGAAAACCTTCATGGGAGCTTTGAAAGTCTCTCTCTCTCTTGATTTGGTGAGAAGATGAAGATGGAATGAAGAGAGGTAAAGAATTTCATGGGGTTCTGTTGAGAGAAGAGGCAAAGAGGTGTATTTATAGTTAGGATAAGTTTGGGAATGAATTTAGGCATGAAAGGACAAGTTTGTCCTTTCTAGGCGTCAAGGCAAGTGGTTGAGGCGAGTGATTCAGTCGACATGGCTGCTGTGAAGTTTTAGGCAGAGGTTGTGGCCAGTGGGTGAGGCAAGTGAGCTCGGTCGCCATGGTCACTCGTCATGAACACTAGTCAAGTTTCCAACCTCACGCACGGTTACGAAAATACACATAACTCCCGCTAGAAAACCCCGAATTGTGATCCGTAAAAACTATTGGATAGTAGACTTCTAGGGCTTTCTAAATATATATAGAGCTCAATGTGGTTCAACCTGAGGAGGGAGATATGGCCTCCAAATGTTGGGTGTTTTACATAGGCATTTTACAATTTCAGCCCATCAATCTTTGGAAAACATAGTTAACTAGTGCCGCGGTCTCAATGTCGCATTCTAGCTCAACAGTGGATCCACCACGAAACGCTTTCCGCAGTGGCCATGGATCACACCGCAGTTTGGGTCAACGACGAGGCCGCGACAACTCTGAATGGCTTCCAATTCTCATTGTTTGCTCGGTTTGGTCTCCCAATCTTGACTTTAAGCTCAAACACCAAATGTAGGGAACATGTATCTAGACATGGCTCACAAAACACATTATATACAAAAATGTGCTCGAAAACAAGAACAAAAGCTAGGAAATAGGGACCTCAATTAGGTACATTTTTCGTCCGATCATGTAGCCCGATGCTCCCTGTACCGTCCTTCTACTCCAAGCAGTCTTGGTAAGGAGGGAAAATTCTTCTTTTGACCCATACCTTTTTAGGCGGTTAACAAATATTAATTGAAAAAAAAAACCAAAAAATAATTTATTTTAAAAAATGGTTAGTGGAAATTAAATAGATTTTATTTAAAAGGCCAAAAAATAAATAAAAATGAAGAGAGCTTGGATCTCCACAGTGATCCATGGAGATCCTGGATGGAGATCTCCATGGAACTCCCGTCAATACCTCGCCGAACACTTTGTGTTCTGCCTCCGGAAGCTTGTCTCTGTCAAGTGTCGTTCCCTCGACGACTCTCCAACTGATCTGTATTGTCACTCGATTCCAATTTTGATGTAGAGAAGTTCCAACATGACTAGATGATCCATAGTAGGGTGGGTATAAAGTTTGGAACCGAACCGAATCGAACCGAAAAATAGGTGTTCGGTTCGGTTCATAGTCTTAATTCGGTTTAATCTGGTTTGAAATTTTAAAAATCGAAAAAAAAATCGGTTCAATCTGGTTTTGGTTTCCCAGAACCGAATTGAACCTAATGAACCGAGTATATAAGTAAAAAAAAAAAAAAAAAAACCCTAAGTTCCTAACCCTTTCTATTTTTCTATTTTTCTTTCTCTCGAAGTGTCAGACCTCAACTGACTACCGTTTGGTGTTCTCTCTACTCTCGTTCGATCTCTCAGAGCTTCTCTCTCATTCTTCAACATTGCATCGCTCCGATCTCTTTCCGACTTAGTCTTTCCAGCCAAGGTTTGTCACTTACCTTTGTCTTCTTCTTGTCACTTTGTCTTCCAGCTTTTCTTGTTTTCTTTGATCCTTTGCTTTGTGTAAGAGATCTGTCACCACTAACCAGTTTCGATCCTCTACTCTTCTTGTTATTTATTAGCTATTGGCTCTAAGCATATTTTTGTTGCACATTTGTATGTTTTCTTTAACTTAAGACAAGGAGGATTAGAAATTCATTTTAGTAATTAGTTTCTCATTTCTCAGCTCTTCTCCAGCCAAAGCTTCAACGAGACTGGGTTGCTGATGGTTTCGTGACTTTCGTCAACTCAACAAAGGTTTAAACTTTAAACGTTAAAATTTTCTTTCATATTTTCTTTTGGATTTAGTTGTCCTTATTGTTTAAGAGTTTTTTTTTTTTTTTTTTTTTTTTTTAAATGGTATATAATTCTTTAGTTTTAGTTTAGCTTTAGTTTTAAACTTTTATTTTTATATAACAGAGTTCAGAGAATATTGCCCTGTATGTTATGACTTATGAGCATTTGCTATGATGAGTTTAGCTTTAGCTTTAGCTTTATGGTTTCATGGCTTTATATAACAGATTAATATAATTTAGCTTTATACTGCCTTGAATCTTGATTGTGGCTTTTTGAAATATATGCCCAGTAGATTCGGATTGTGGCTCCAGCTTTATACCTTTTATTGTGGTTTTCTGTTATTGATTGGATTTGATCTTAATTCTTAGTTCAAAATCAAAGGTCTTTAAATTAAGTTCCAGATACTCATTGTGGCTTCTCATGCTTGTGCCAAATTATCATACAACTACTTATCACAACAGACTACAGATACATAACTTTTTATTTTTATTTTTATGACAAATGCATACATAACTTTTTGTAGTGACAAAATGTATGTGGAATGTGGTGTGGAAACTAGAATTGAAATGTTATTGTAGTTGACTGTTTGTAATTTTGATTTGGAGTTTGGATTATTTATTTTTGGGAGGTATTATTATGTAATGTACTACTGTTAATATGTTATTAACTGATTTTTGAACTTTTCTTTTGGAGTTTGGAATGTATTAATATGTTTTAGAATGAATTTGTTATTATTATGTAATATGTTTTTTAACTGATGTAATTGTATATATATATATATATTAGTTAGGTTTGATTTGGGTTTTTTTTTTGGCTTTGGGCTATTCAAATGGTCAAAATTAGTATCCAACAGTGAACAATCCATTAAATTTAAAAACATATTAAAAATACTCATTAAGCCCATCAAGCCCATTAGGCCCAAAACCGAAATGAACCGAACCAAACCGAACCGATTAAAATCAGTTTGGTTCAGTTTGGTTCCCATCTCTTAGTCGGTTTAAACCAGTTCAATTTTGGGTAAACCGAAATATTTTTGGTTCAATTCGGTTTTGCCTAAAACCGAACTGGCAAAACCGAATTGAATCGAACCGTGCCCACCCCTAATCCATAGAGATCCTAGATGGAGATCTCCATGGAACTCCTGCCAATACCTCACTGGAAGCCTGTCTCCGTCAAGTGTCGTTCCCCTGACGACTCTCCCACTGATCTGTTATCACTCGGTTCCGATTTTGATGTAAAGAAGTTCTAGCATGACTGGATGAGAGGCGAGAATTATAACCGCAAAGATATGGGTCTCAAAGACGAGCTTATGAACCAAGTGCACAAAAGTAATTTTATTGATAGCTAAAATCCGTTTAAATTTCTTGTTTATTTATTTGAGAAATTGAGTTATTTTAACAAATTTATTTCAATTTAATCAAGTGTCAAACATATTTTTATGAAACCAGTAGACTTCAATATGCTCAATTTGTAATGGACATCCATAGAGATCGGATCTCCACTTCTCTTTTTTTTTTTTTTCTTTCAAGAAATCTATTTAATCTCCACCATCCATCTCATCTTGAGATGAGATGGTGGAGATCCATTTTTAAAAAGAATTTTTTATTTTTTGGGTTTTTCAAATTTTATTTTTGTTTTTAAATTTCCTTTTTCTTTTTGAATTTTTTTTAACTCAAGAAACCACATCCCTAGCACTTAACATACCATTTGAATGTACAAGTTCAATCCTTCTAAACCAAACCCTTCAAAGCAGCACAACCAATTCATCCGACTCATCTAATTATAACCGATGAGAACAAGAAATTGTAAAGCTTAAAAAATCCATATCATTCAAGAAAGAAATCCCCTTCATGAAACAACACATCCCATTTTGAGTTTTTGACAATGTAGCTAGCTATTGCTTCTGCTAGACCAACATATTTCCCCGAAGAACCGGTAAATACTTCTGCTACGAAAAAAGGTTGTGATAAGAAATGCGCAATTTTGAGAAATGGGTTCGTTGGAAAGAGGAGTGCGGCCTGTAGAGCACATGTAACGCACAGTCGGGTTGCTCACGCAGCGGATCTCTCTCTATCTATAGAGAGAGATGTGAAAGTAATAGCCTTACCACCGCCTCCCACTACAGCAGTAGCGCTGGCATGTAATAAGTTTCTGATCCAACTTCTCCTAATGAGTTATGCAAATGACAAAATATTCTCCTCATAATTGGAGACAGTAACAGTATCAATACAACTAAAGTCATTAAACTGATGAACATAGTCAGGCAACCCAGATATTTCAACTCTTCTGAGAACGTTGTTCAAAACATCATAATAAAGCACGTAAAATTGCTCGGATAAGCTACGCGGTGCTAGTACTAACTCACCGGTGTGAATTGTGCCAACAACGAAATACAGCTTCCCCTGTTGGTCTTGCAATTCCTGCACATATGAAGGCATCACTAAACCAATCTGAATCCAAACACAGCCCTCCATTGCCCAAACTATCACTCTGCTATCCTCATCATCATCATCGTCATCATCCAGTTGATCATAGCAAACTATAGCCGGATTCCCTCCAAATACTATCAAGTTGGTCTCATTTAAACCATCTGACGAGATCTCATTAGGGATCTGATTCACTTGGAAAGTTTCGTTTCCGACGTCAAATGCCACCAAAACGGCCTTGCTGCCTTTGGACGAGGAAGTCCAGCACCTGCAGAGGCCAACTCAGAATTTTAAATTTAATAAAATTTGGGGGACCAAACTGTAGTATTTTGCAAGAGGCTGGAGGGTCTTGCAAGAGCACCTGAAATATATAATCCCACCAATGCAAATGCTCTCGCGTTGAGGATAATAACATGGACCGCCATCAACCAATCTCCACGATTCGTCGGTCCCCAATGTGAAAACTCTGTATTCAGGATCTTTTCCGGGAATTTTCCAGGAATTCAACACTTTGTATTGCTCGGTCACCGGATCAAACCCAAAAGAGTTGACGCAGAAATACGTCGAGGATGCAGATGGGGAGCTTACAGGGACAACAAATGGTAGAGTAATAGCTTGTCTGGTGCTTGGATTACATATCTGAGCACAAATTCCAAAATCCAAACAGAGCAACCCATTAAGGGACTTGGTGGTGTATCTGGAAAAGCGAGGTGGGATTGTCAAGAGAGGAACTGCTGATCCACCATTGAAGTCTGCGTAGAAAAACATCTGACCGGATTGGAGTCTAGCAGAGCATGATATCAGGAGACCAATCGGTTTGATCGGGAAATGGGTGTTATGTGATTTCACAAACGATGGAGTGATAACAGAGGAGTTACAAAACTTGGAAACGCACCTGAATCGAACAACAGACTTCAAAGGAAGCTTAGCGAGAATTTCCAGGATTATATCACAAGGAATTGATCTGGTGGACGCAGAAGAAGACTGTTGTGTCCACTCCATTATCTCTATCAAGGTTCAAGAACCCTAATTTTTCTGTTTTCCACCCAAGTTGGGATGTGAAAACCTTTTTTTTGTATTCATACTTTCTTTGTGCTCTGAAATTCAGGTCAGTCATGCACAAGTGTGCAGACTGTATAGTGGGATTGGTCAGGAGTTTTTCCTCTTTTTAATTTAATAGTTTATATAGGTGTCATTTGGAGTGGATTCTTATAATCTAAATCTAAATCCAATTTGGATTTTCAATTTTTCATATCCCGTTTGGAATTTTTTTTTTTTTTGGGGACTCGAACCCGTAATCTCCTAGTGTAATATTACAATTGGATTATAAAACATTTTATTATATATTTATTTTTTGAAAAAGCCACATGTTATAATTCATGAAGATATATTTTTTATTTTAAATTAAAATTAATGTTTCATTTCCTAATGTAATTATCAATCAAATTTTAAAAAAATTCAGGCCCAATTAAAAATAATAATAAATTCCAACATATTAAATCATATTCTTAAAAAGAAATGAATTTTGAGGTGAGGTTGGCTGTCGGTGTATGTAATTTGTAGGTTAGATACTTAGATCTATGAAAATAGATTTTATATAGTTAAAAAAAAGTTACATTATTTTATATTTTATAATAATTTTATCTTTGGTAGTTTGGTCATAGGATCCATCGGTCATTGTAAATAAATTATAGAACCGTTCATAATCCTCCAAATTCCAATGATACCATTTTTGAATTAATTATTTTCCTTTTAAAAAAAAAAAAAAAAAAAAAAAAAACCTCAAGAGTCAAGACAAGCGATGATGTTGAATACTTGAACCAATCTTTGGTGTGAAGAAAGTATAATTAGGATAATAAGACATTTTTAAAACTCTATTTACCAGAGAATTCTGACAAGTCAAGAGGTGCCACCCCTACTTCGCAAGCAAAGCCTTAATTGAATAAAATAAGGGGTTTATTGGATTTAGATTTTAATAGACAATTTTAGAAAGTAAAAGTCCGGTGGTATTTGATTGAAACTTTTTAATAAGTTAAATAAGTCTAGTGGTATTCAATTAGGACTGTTAAATTTTTTTACAAAAGTCCATAACATCTTGTGATATTGGATCTAGACTTTTAAGATTTTTTTTAAAAGTCTATAATATCTTATGGTATTGGATCCAAACTTTTAAGAGGCAACAAATTGTCTAGTGGTATTGGATTGAGATCAAGATTTGTAGGATTTCATGACAATATGGATTGTCTAGACTTTTTAGTGATAACTATAAATACCAAGACCCTAAAATTGTCTTGCCCTTTCCCATCAGACTTTTCACGCTAAGAAAATAGCAACAAGGCTGTGAAAAAACCCTAACAATAGACCAAGTTCAGGTAATGATTATATTGTATCTTGCAGTGTTTACAATAATTAGGTTTTCACATATAATAATATTGAAAAGATAAACTAATCAATGTGTAGTATATTGTTGGCGATACAGTGCCTATAGTCTTGTAATTGGGTTTTCACATATAATAATCTTGAAAAGATAAACCGATCAATTACAAGACTACAATATTAGGGTTTGACTATAGGCACTTTATCGCCAATAATATTGAAAAGATAAACTGGTCAACGTGTAGTATATTGTTGGCGATACAGTGCCTATATTCAAACCCTAATATTGTAATCTTGTAATTGATCGGTTTATCTTTTCAAGATTATTATATGTGAAAACCCAATTACAAGATATATGTAGAAATATATATGATTGTTGATAAATATATGTGCCTATATCAACGTTTTTACTGTATCGGATATAAACTAATCAATATATTTGGAATTTATGTGTAGAAATAGATACGTAAAAAACGATGGCATCAGAGAATTTATCAGTAAAAAACGTTGAATCCTACCCTTTGACAAGTATAGATCGGTACTAATGGAAACATTAGGGTTTCAAATTTATCAATGTGTTGAACAAAATATCGATATTGATTGGATATATAGGAGAAAATATTAAATAAAATTTCAGATATTCTGAAGAATAATTAAAAACAATTATACTTCATAGATATATGTTGTTTCCACAGCTCATGTGCTAATGTGATTTTACTTGGTTGTCGTGTATTTTAACAATCCAAGAGGCTCCTATATGTCAAAAATCTATGGAAGGATTACAATGTTAGAAATTATAGCATCAATTGTCCAAAGATGGATGCACCTCAAAATCAATTTTTGTCAATCGAATCCCCATACTATGCTACAAGGAATTAGGGTTGTATGGTTTAATGATTATATGGTTCAGATCAAGATTAGGGTTTTAATGATTATATGGTTCAATTCAGACCAGCTACCTAGTTTGGGTTTCTCAACTCGGGTCTGTGTGTTAGCTAGCAAATTTATAGGGCCCATATTTATAATAAAAATAAAAAAATTAAAAAAAAAAAGTCCAAAAAATATTTAAATAAATTCTAGATAATCCTAATAGTCTATAAATAAAGTCCAGAGACTCTTTTAAAAAAAATTCTAGAATCCTGAAAGTCTAGTCTATCCAAAAAATTTTGTTTTGGGAGGGGTCAGTATATTAATATATAATATTTAGGGGGTCAAAATAAATTTTTTTATGTATTAAAAATCCTTTTATAAATAATTCCAGTTTGTCTATGTATTAAAAATTTAACCTTGTTTCCCCGACCAAAACTTATCATTAATAAGTTTGTAGGGAAGCCGAAATAAGTTCATAGAATAGGATTGAATAAGTGCGTTAGGGTGTGTTTGGAAAGTAGAGCTTATGGAGTAGATTTTTTACAAATATAGCTTTTATTGAGTAAAGCTTTTAATAAAAGGCCGTATGTTGTTTGATATTCACTTAAAAAAAAACATTTTTAAGTTGGTAGATTGTTTGGTAAAATATCTCTAAAAGAGCTTTTGTTATCAAAAAGTACAGAAATGGACACTAACAAATATTTGTAATAGAATTGTATATGGTGAAATATATAAAGTTCATAAAGGGTGGTTGAGACTATTTATCTCTTTTTAAAAACCTCAAAAAGACTTTCTTGGAAGAAGCTCAAATTTTGGGCTTCTCCCAAAAGACATAAATTAGCTTTTTTTAATATTAAAAGAACACTTCTTTAGTTTTGTTAAACAAAAAAAAAAAAAAAAAAACCATCAAAATAGCTTTTAACATTAAAAAGAACTTTTGGCCATTATAAAAGCCATACCAAACACACACTTAATTGTCTCCGTGGAAAACAATCTACATTTCCACTTTCTTGAATTCAAACTTTTCAACAACTTATGGCCCTGTTTGTTGGACGGTACTGGTTAGGATTGGACTATTTTAATCTTAACCCACCTATAAACACATGGGAGTATGGGATTGGGATTTTATCTCTCAATAGTGCCAATTAATTTCATCAACATAGAACTAAATAAACCCACTTATACTCATGGTTTACTTTGTCTGGAACTAAAAAAAAGTTACTTTTGTTTATTTTATTTTTTTCATTATTGTTAGAATAATTTATTTTTGTTTGATTTGTTTATTTATTTATAATCTCTCTCTCACACACACACAAACAATTATATTTTATTAAATAAACAACACACACACACACATATATATATATATATATATATATAAACAATTATTTTATCAAATAAACAAATTATAAACTTGAAAAATATACATATTTCAATAGTTTAGTTCAATCACATGTTTTACCAAACAAAACATAGTATTAATTTAGTCCAGTCTCATGTTTCTCTAAATACAATATAATATTAATTTAGTTCAGTCTAGTCTAATCTAATCACATGCCAATCCAATCTAATCTCATGCACCAAACAGGGTCATATTTCCACCCTCTTGACTTGGTCCAAACTTTATCGAATAAAAAACCATTCTTTTGTTTCTTCTATAAAAATTAGGAAAAAAACATTCTTTTTGGTTTTTAATTTTTTTTTTCAATTATAATTTATGAGTCGAGAGAAAATAAATGACTCTGAATCATAATATTATTATTGTAAATGTGAGAAGTTTACTGCTAGACCCACATCATCTACTATTTTATTTTTTATTTTCTATAAAATTTTACATAATAACATAAAAAATAGGGATATTATTAAAAAATTAAAAAAAATTAAAAAAACCTCTCTCTAGATAAAAATATAAGTCATTTTCCACCCTATGTTAAAATCTATTAACTTTTTTTTTAACAAAAATACTATTTTATCCTTCCATCCTTTTCTTCTAATTTTTAATTTAAAAAAACTTGAAAAAAAAATAAAAAAAAAGTAGTGTTCACGTCAAACGGATATCTGGATCTTCACAAAATCCAAAGAATAAAAATAAAAGGATTTACTAAAGGTTCAGATTGGATCTTCACCAAATCCAAACAAACCTAGTAGTCTACCACTACTAAAAATCAAACCCAACGGTCCCTCCCACCACAAAATCAAACCCAGTCACCCTCATCGCTGCCAAACCCCACAAAACTCTCCACAAGCCCACAAAATCAAACCTCACAAACCCACAATAACCAATCCCAAAAACCCAGCCACCCTCACCGCCACAAACCCCCACCAAAATTAAACCACACAAACCCATAAAACCGAACCCCAAAAACCCAACCACCCTCGTCGCCATAAACCCCATCAGAATCAAACCCAATAGTCAAATCAACTAACTCGACCATAAACCCCATCAAAAGCGAACCTCACCGCCATAAATCCAACCACCCTTGCTGCCACAAACCCTCACACTGAACCACCGTAGAGAGAGATGGTGTGAGAGATTGATTACACTCTTTGTGTGACCCTCGCAATAGGACGAGGTCGGAGTGTAATATAGTGCTAAATGAAGTTCGTATCCACAGGGATCAAGTCAATATGGCATTGACACTTATCAATTTAAAACGCTATTCAAACAAGTGAAAGGGTTCGTTTTCATATTACGAGAAATAAATTAAACTAATAACAAGAATATAATCTAATGCAAATAGAGAAATGATATGAAATAAAATCAAATGTAATCAATGAGAGATAAAATGGTAAAACTAGAATCCACCCAACCCTCTTTTAATTTAAAGACCTAGACTCACCTTAATACCTAATTCATGCAAATGTGGATTGTAGGCTCATGCACCCTATAATAATTTCTACTCTCGGTCGAGTTATAGAAATTGCATCCACGCATACCCAAGGCTTATCGGTCGATGACCTCAGAATATATATGTGAATTCATTAGGAGCGTTGGTACACCTAAATGAGCCCTATACGTTAGCCTAGGTAGGTCTACCTTTCTAAACATGCATATCAGACATTTAATCAAACATGTTGTGTGTGTCTCCGGTCGGTTTACAACACCCAACTAAAAATCATTCAACAAGGAGATCAATCTCATTGAAAGCATTAAGAACTTTTAAAACATCCGTACAACACATAAACATTTATAAATAAATTCGGTGGTCTATATATATAATCAAGAGTTGGGTTTCATCAAGTCTTAGCAAATAAAAGTTTAGCTCATCATATTACAAATAATAGCCATACAAAATATGATATCAAATAAATACATGGCTATGTAAAGGAAATTAAAAAGAATAAGGAATAGAGAAAACTAATGAGATCTTCTCCTCTTCTTCAAGCTCCTAATTCCCAAGAACAAGCAAGGATCATGGATTGATGGTTGTGTTTTTGTGGAGTGTGTATGATTTTGTATAGGATGATGTAAGGGATGTGTGTTGAATATTCTTGGTCAATCGTCTCCTCCTCCTCAAAGAAAAGTACATATGAATATATAGGGGAGCAATTTAGGTCAAGGGCAAGGGAGTAATTAACTTCCTTGTAAATCTTCAATTTCTGAGCAGAGGGCGAGCTTGGTGAGCTCGCCCTCAGCTCGCTATGAAGAGAATCAGTATCTAGGCCTGAGAGGTTAGCGAGCTTTGGGCGAGCTTGGTGAACTTGCCATGGGCTCGCCTTCTTGCTCTGCATTTGAGTGGTCTTTTCCTGAGAGGTTAGCGAGCTTGGGGTGAGCTTGGTGAACTCGCCCTGGGCTCGCCTTTGTCAACGTTGTGAACTTGGCTGAACCGATACGTTAGCGAGCTTGGGGCGATCTCACCAAGCTCGCCTCTTTGATCCTCTTGCCTTCTTGATCCTCTTTCCAAGGCAAATGAGCAATGACACCTAATTAAACCTGCATGACTTATGTAGAGGTTAGAAACCCGGTTTTTACCCGAGAAACGGATATAAAAAGACTAGGAAAAGGGGCTACATTTCGCATAATATTAGAGCAATCAAAGAGAGGCAGTTGTAAGAGAGAGAAAAGTGAGAATTTTTTTTCTTTAGTATCACGACTAATAGTTTTCAATAGAGTAATACTGTACAACCAAAAAATTTAATCCAAAATGATATGGCAAATGAATTATCAACAACACACAAATCATGGGGTGATGTGATGAATTAATTATATGACAATGACAAATCATCTGCTATATCATTTGGGTTAGTTTTTGGACTAAATTTTTGGTTTGACAATCAACGGTGTTTTCATCGGTAGAAAAGAGGAATTCGTTCGACCTTTCAAGAAATCCAGTCAGCTCCTTGAACGATGAAAGCCCAGAAGAGAGAAGCATCATCGATGAGTCTGGTTCCGGAGCAGTGGCAAAGGTCCGGGACAACATGTAAGCAAAAAAAGCAAGCATTACTTCCTTATCATGAAAAAATCAGGCAATCATTTCAAGGCACGTGGCAAAAGGTCCGGGACAACATGTAAGCAAAGACCCGGAGTCCCGGAGATGACCAGGCTTTACGGGTCCCTCGAATTGTCGCATCTCGATCAAAACAGGAAGAAAAAAAGAACACTTTCAAAATCGAAAACAATTCTGTTGCAACAACTACAATGGCAGTTAATTCATCGACTCACTGCACACCTCCACTGAACCGTTCTCTACCACCTCGCTTACCTCTCCTCTTCTTCAATCGCAACTCCTACAGACCCGTTTTCTCCAACGAAGCTCCGAATCCGAGACTCCTCTCTGTTCGGGCCCAGATACCCGGATCCGACGGCCTCGGGTCCAATAAATCGGTGAATTTGACCGATACGGAAGCTCCTATCGAGTCTTCCAGTTCGTCTACGTCTTCGGCAATTGATTTTCTTACATTGTGCCACAGCCTTAAGGTACATAATTTGGCTAATCAACGGTAAAGTCCTGTTTGGTTCCTGAGAAAAATACAAGTTTTAAGATTGAAATTGATGTTTTTGTATTAATTGTTGTAGACTACAAAAAGGAAAGGATGGATCAATCATGGAATTAAGGGTCCAGAGTCAATTGCAGATCATATGTACCGTATGGCTTTGATGGCTTTGATTGTTGGTGACGTTCCTGATGTCAACAGAGAAAGGTTGGCCTTTCACATACCATATCTAGAATTTAATTGTGTATTCACTTGAAATGTGACAGTTTTTGCTTAAAAGAATGCAACTTTATAATAATCACTTGAAAGCTGTCTCTTTGGCATTTGTGATTATTTTATAAAATACCTGTCATTTGCAGTTAAGTTATTGCATTACTATGGTATTCGGCATTAGGTCAAAGTTTTTTGATATTCCTTTGTTGTTTCTTTAACAGGTGTATTAAGATAGCAATTGTGCATGATATTGCAGAAGGTATCTCACTTTTATCTTGTTTTATTTTATTAATCTAGTTACTTTTCCATTTTCAAATTATAATCTTGTAAGATGAAATTTTAATTAGGACTTAGGAGTGTATGACCTTGTAAACCATGAATTCCTTTTTGTACCCTTAGAAGCAAGGACCCATTATTTGTCTGATTGTTGAATGCATGAATTTGACTTTAATAGGAGAAATCATGTAGAATTGCACTTCATTAACTTATTATGTATGTTTGGTATTCATAGAACTTATGGAGCACCAGGTGCTTAAGGAAGGTTTATCTTTTGTTTGCCTCTTGTGTTTCACTTTTAGAACCCTTCATATGCTTCTACTGAAGTTTAACTTACGGCTTTTGGGGGAAGTATGGTTTCAAATAACAGCAGCACTCAGGTTTTGGTTGTAATATGCATATTTTAAGCCCGTCTTCTGATCTAGAGGGGATGGATGATTTATTAAGTATCATTTAGGTTACTATAATCAGGTATGTCCTTAGGCAGCTTTACTTTGAACTGATTACTCATATTTTAGGGTGGAGAAAAACTTAGGAGAAATATGAGGCAAGATTCTGGAGGCGATGGCTGACCCTATGGGTTGAAGTAGAATTAGAGGAAGAGGTTTAATTTTCTTTTTTTGGAGATTAATTTCACCATGTCTACAATCTTTTGTGGGCTCTCGTTTTGTATTTGAAGGCTCTTTTTGATAGCCTAAGTGGACTACTTGTACACTAGTGTATTGGGGCTGTTTTTCTAGGGTTTGCTTGTATATGCTCTTTTGCAATAAATTTTGTTTGCTTCCTATAAATACAGCACTGTATTTGCTTGGAATTTAGGCTTGAGAGGAATTGCAGTGATTTTGAGGGAGTATAGAATTCTATTACAGTTCTAAGGTCTAAAAACAAGGCACATTTTCTTTTAAATTATCCAAATCCAGTTGCACAGATTATTTGGGGAACTTTTACTGTTCATTTATGTTGTAGAATTTAGGTTTCATCTTTTTGTTCTATTTTGGGATCTCTTATGTACTTCCTTCACACTACTATTGCACCTCTTTTTGCTGGCTAATGCAATTCTTATTTATCAACAGATTAGAAAAGGAAAAAAAAAAAGGTTTGTGAAGATGCATTTTATAACATGTATGCTTAATCATATAATCTGGCTTTGAATTCGAATCTATCATCACAATGCCATTGCCTTCATCCATGGCTGTTGTACCAGTGAAAAGATCCTTAGTTCAATCTGTCTGGAAGTTTCACTTGATGGTCATATGGTAGAGAATACTAGGGACTAGCATGATATCTTCATAGCAATTTGGGGAGGGGGCAATTATGAGGATCTGTTATGGCTCTGGAGCTTGTGCTTATATGGTGGTCTGGAGTATTTTTGCCATCAAGTGGTTTTATGTATTTTTAGACGGAGACAGAGTTTGCAACTTTGCATTTATTACACAAACCTCCCTTGCCATTAGTGACCTTAAGTTAAGACTTAACGCTTCAAGGGTATTATTGTCATTTAGAAAAATAAAATAAAAACTAAAAATTATTTAAAATTGAAAAGAAAATTGAAAAGAAAAAGGTTTAAAATATTAAAATTATTTAAGTAAAAAGAATGAAGCCACCTTTGGGAGGTGGCTTTGTTACTGGAAGAGAAGATCTAGCAAGATCTCCAACATGCGTGGAGGAGATCTGGCCAGCTTCCTCTCTTTTTCATTTGTTTTTTACATTTTTTTATTTGTAATTACTTTATCAAATTTTTATTTATTTTTGGGTACAAAAATGTCTTAGTCAAGCGAATGGGTTCACTAGTTTGCACTAACAGTAGGGGTGGACCGGGTGGTATGTTAATAAAATGCAAATCTCATTTCCGCCTGTAATTATGGCAAACCTCAGCTGATTCTAGTGTAATTTCCCTATGTGAGAATTCATTGCCCTATTGCCTCTAGTTGAGGTACTAGATTATAAGTTATATAGAGTTGAGATGACTTTTATGGTTTCTAGGAGAAAAATTGAAAGAGAAAAGGCAGTAGACATGGGTTTAGAACTCTGTGTCATGTTGTTTATCATTTGAATAAGTGATGTGACTCGGGTTTATTGCTTCAAGTTGGTATAATGGAGCTACATTAGCCAAAATTCTTCACATTTCACTCTAGTTAAACTATTCTATATAATCCTGCAGTAGTTTAATAGCTGACAGGAAGAATACAGGGAAACAGATAAGTCTTTGTGTATATTTGTTCATGTATGTACTTCTGGGGCACAACTACTTTTCTTTCCGATAAAATCTTTTGCAACAGTAATGTGCATTTCTGAATGCATGAAACTAATTTCTGTAGTCTGCTTGGATTTTGATAGCTATTGTTGGAGATATAACACCGTCTGATGGTGTGCCTAAAGTAGAAAAGAACAGAATGGAGCAGGCAGCATTAAACGAAATGTGCAAAGTTCTTGGTGGAGGGATGAGGGGTACTGCCTAACTTTGGTCATCATGAAACTTTTAATTACTCAAAACACATTTGTTTTGTCATTGATTGTATGTAATTGAGTATATGTTATCTGCAGCTGAAGAGATTCAAGAACTTTGGGCAGAGTATGAAAATAATGCTTCTATAGAAGCTAATCTTGTGAAAGATTTTGACAAGGTATGTTCATGCAGCTATTATTCTATTTCCCCATGATCTTTAATTTTGTATTTAAAAAGATAGACTTGGGTTAGGAAAACATCCCCGATTGGAATATCTTGATAGTGGCTATGATTTTAAACAATTTGTGTTTGAATTCTCTCTCAACTTTGATGAATTATTTCATGCTAATGAGATTCCATATTATTTTTCTCAACTTCTGTATTGGATGGCACTTTATGTTTTGTTATGATGACTTTGAGTTTACTGATATGTTGCTTACGTTATGTGCTTGTATGCTAGAAATGTATTGAAATAAGATGGCTTGTTTACTGTCACCTAAGCTGGTGTTGGACACTTGAAAGTATTAAACACATTTTCAGATTGGCAGCTATTAGGATTGTCCGACAGTCTCAAGTTGCTGCTTCTACTTAAGCAGTGGTTTCTTTTTTGTTTTTTTTGTTTTTGTTTTTGTTTTGTGGTTAGGTTAACTAAACAATCATCAAGCCTGGGTTTTAGCTTTCCTTATAACGAGGCTGGATACAAGCCTGTTTATGGATAGAGCTTATTTTACACTTATAAATAGAGAAATAAGTAGGGTAAATTTCATTGTACTCCCTTACCTTTGATTTAAAGATAAACAGACTTGGTTGGTTTTGGAATTCGTATAAACTCGAATTTAGGAAAGGACTCTAAGAAATTCCTTAGAGTCCTTTCCTAAATTCGTAGAAGACTTCATCTAAAAGCTCCTGCGATTTGTTAAAATTCTCGTCTACATGAGATCTCTTAAATAAAAAGGTAAATAAATCCATCTATATTTTAAGCAAACCTTGGGGGAGGCCCCTGAAAATTATGTAAATAAATAAATCGATAATGTTCTTGCTTTGAATGATAGTAGATTTTTCCATAGACTAATACTGTGGCATTTGCCTCTATAAGTGATCATAGACTCATAGCTATCATTCTATACTTACCGGCATGTTCTGTGTCTCTTTCTCTATTTTCTGTTACTTTTTTCTTACTGCACTATAGATAAGACTCTGACTCTGAATGTTCTCAATGCAGGTTGAGATGATTCTGCAGGCGCTGGAGTACGAAATGGGTAAGTTTTTAGATGAATTTGTAATTTTAAAAATATTAGTTTACTTCAAATATTGAAATAGACTGATTGACAAAGTTTATTAGTTTCAAACTAACGAACATCCTTAAATTTTGCTACAAAATATTCATATCGACAGAAATTTACATAATTAAACAGAAGTCATCTCCTTTTAATATTATTAGATACTTCGTCACTATTACATGGTCAAAATATTTATGACTGAAAGCTATCTAATTGTGCCATTTCCATCAAGTTTTCTCTCTATAGAATTAGACGATGAGCTTCAATACCTGCGTGCTAATTATCATTTGCTATCATAATATATATTTTGGCAGAACATGGGAAGGTGCTGGATGAGTTTTTCCTCTCCACAGCTGGTAAAATAAATTGTGTCTTCATTGCAATCAATCACCATATATATAAACTTTATGTTATGAATTATTATTGCGGATGATTTTCAGGAAAATTTCAAACAGAAATAGGAAAAAGTTGGGCAGCTGAGATCAATTCAAGAAGAAATTCAAGGTTGGGGAGACAAGTTTAATTGATGTAGTGGTTAAGTTAACATTTCAATCCATTTTGAATTGCAAATAATGTGATTCAGTGAGCTTCACCCAGAAACCATCTTCCTTGATTTGCCATGGAAGAACCAAAGCCAATCCACTCTGGATTGGTGGAAGTAACTATTTGTCATCTTGTAATTATCTGGGAATTACCGGATCAAATGTCCGTAGCATGAGAATCAGTCGAGAAACCTATACATGCTTAGGTGTTGTGAGTTGTGAGGGAGAAAGACGTTTGAAATTTTAATAATCCAAGCAAAACAAAGTTGTATAATGAACATGTTTGGTGTGTTAACCCAATTAATTCGTTTACGGCATCAAAGTAGCCAACTAGCAAATGCCCAAATGCACATCCTCAACTTCCTTTTACTAACCCATTTCTTTTTTGCTTCATTATTATAATTTTTAACATTCAAATCAGATTCTACAATTATATTTCAATTTGTTTTATTTTATTTTTTTTTAATAAATATTTTACTATGTTAGGGGCCATGACCATGCACTCCACCCCATTTAACCTATTTATCAAAATTATTTATTAAAATAATAAATATATAACCCAAGAATATGATATAATATATAAAGTAATTCAAGAAAACTATTGAAAATCATCTTATAAACATAAATCTCAAAAATAAACAAATAAATTCAAATATTTTAAAATATAAACATCGAAATAAATAAAAATAGTATTTTAAACTGGGTGGGCCAAGGCGGGAATTATAAAACTCATTCCTGCATCATACCTATTCCGGGTTTTACTATCTATTCCCATTTTTACCAAATTGAAATTCATCCCCACCCCATAAAAGCGGGATTCTACGGGGCCGCTGTCCCAGCGGGTTATTTTGCCATCAATACCCTTTCGCAAAAAAAATAATAAATTGAAAATTTCTTTTAAAAATTAAAAAATTATTATTATATTTTAATATATATATTTTACTGACACCCCCTAAATTTTTTTTGTTTTCTATATAATCTTAAATTTCTGGTTCTAACTTCTACCCGTTGCTCTCTCTTTTTTTTTAAAGAGGAGTTTTTTTGACTTAGGATTCATCCCATCTATTTAGCTTTAAATGATAATTATTTGACACATTCTCATTGTACTTGTTAGAAGAGACAAGAGAGTCAAAAGTGCGTCCACATTCTTCAAATAAAATCATGACATGTATATTAGTCCTTTGCTGCTCGCCAGGCCACCCACTCCCTCGTAGTCGATGAAAGTGCGTCTATATCTAAAATTGTTGTAGGCTTCCACCGACAATACAACTCTCCAAAAAATAAAAAATAGCTCAAACCTCTTATTAGTTATTACTATTTATATATTTAGTAAGAGATGAGATTAATTAGGATTAATTAGAATTCTTATTTTTAATTTTCAGTAATTGGGATCATAATATATATATAGATTGAATAATGGATGTCAAATTCGATCTCTAGTATCGATTGTACTTGTTTTAATTCAAAAATCAACCTTTGTAAATAATATTTAAGAAAATGGAGAATTGATAAAACACTAAACAGCAACTAGGACCCTAGAGGCCTAGACTTAAAAGTTGAATCTTCACGGGTTGCCATAGAAATGGAATAAGATCAGTCAATTATTGTTCTAAATTTGGCCCACCGCTACGTACTATCTAACTTTTGTCCATTTCACCAACTTACATTCCTCCTTGCTTTTGCTTTTCCCTTTTTGATATTGTATTATATGTGTTTACGACTCGATCTTGAAATATTGTTAAATTTAACGAGTAAATCCATATTAGTATGAGTCCTCTTCACTTTTAACATCATTTAATCATCACATTCTCTTCTCTTTACACACAAGCAACGGGCCCAATATAACAACTTCAAAAATTACATCACAGCTAATTAACCAACTTCAAAAATTATAGTTAGGATTATAATTATTTATGAAATTAAAAAAAAAAAACAATAAAACAAAAAAGATAGGATTATAATTAATTCAATGTGTATTGATTATTAGGTGTTAGAGTAATCTCAACTATTAAAAATATGCTAATTTAATTGTCTATAATTTATGGTGTAATTCCTATAAAAAAAAATCATTTTTTTAAAAGAGTAATGCTTAGGTGTCCTAGATATTGTGGCAGTAGATATTCTTAATATGATGGTAGACAGGTGCGAAGCCATGAATTTGGCTTTGGGGAGGTCAACACAAAAATTAATATTCAATGTCGCGCATGATAAATATATTAATATTTAAGAAATAAGCTATTAAAAAAAAAAAAAAGTGATACCCTTTAATCTTAAAGGTAGTGTCAAATATATATATATATATATATCTCATTTTGAGAATTAAAATGTAACTTATTGCTCTTTTATATCTCGAAAATCATCTAGAACCAAATATTAATTTTTTTTTCCTGTAATTAACAAACAATGTAGTAAAACTCAAAGAATTGTATCAAGAAACAATGAATACGGTAGAATAAGATAGTAAGCCTCCAATATTTAGTTAGCTTTTTACAGTAAAAATATATTAAATAATAATATATACTGGACTAGACAATAATATATTAAATAATAAGAAATTATTTATTATTCTTATTTTTTGATTGGAAATCAAAATGGAAGGAAAAGACATTGATTTTATATCCTATAATCATTGGCAATAAAATAGGAAATATATTAATTAATTAATTAATATTATTAAAATAATATGATGAATCAAGCTAATATTATCATCTATATATTATTGAGTAATGCTAGACGTCCCAATTTTTTTTCCAAATTCTGTCCCAAATGATGTGGCACATGAGGTGTCAACATCACATCAGTCACCATATATTGTTTGTTAGAATATATTGTTTTTTTTTTTAATATATATATAATAATTATATAATAATTTTTCCAGCATACATATTGTTTGTTAGAATATATTGTTTTTTATTTTTTGAGAAAGTTACAATATATTGTTATACTTAAAATATATATATACACATTATCCTAATAATATGATAAGCTCATTTGTTTTTTTTTTAATTTGAAATATTATAATAATTCAGGATTTAAGAGAGGGGGACTGACATAAGCAATATTGTCACGTCATTTAGATAAAGTTTTTTCTAATGTAGAATTATTCTTATATAAAACATGCAAATCTCATAATCTACATGTTATTCTAACAAAAATATGTGAAGTATAAATGATTTTTATCGACTATATATATAATTCTATATCGGTTCCATTAAAATAGTTTTGTGACAAAAATGCTTACTATATATACATCCCATTCCAATATTCCATTATATTGAATTCTAAATTCTCTGCCATCCAAATAAATTTAATTACTCTTATAATTATCATCTTAAATAAGAATAAATCTGCCATCCAAATTAATTTAATATTTTCTAAAAATAAAAATTAATTTAATATTTTCATAAAAAAAGTTGATGATGCTTTGAACATTTATTTATTTATTTATACTATTCGAAGGCATGATTTGTATGAACATGCAGCATCAATAAAAAATATATATATATATAAAGTGATCAAAAGGAATCATGCCATGCCATGCTTTGTGGTTGTCTTTCTTCTTATTTATTCAAATGAAGACTAGATCTCTACATATAAACTAGTTTACTTTTTATTTTATTTTTTTATTTTTATTTTTTAATATTAAAACTAGGCTGGACTTTGGCTCAAATATTTCAGTCAAACTTTTGGCTTCAAGAAAAAATTCCAAAAAATCAGTAAATATATGAATTAGTTTATAGTATCACAATCAGCTTTACGTGTTGGGTAGGTACCTGTTGAAAATTTCTAATTTTTAAAAATAAATAATTAGACTTATCTATAATTTTTTATTTTTAGTTGTTTTAATTTTAAAGGTTAATGTTTCAAAATTTTGATTTTTTTTTATTTATTAATTAGTATATCTTTTATTTAATTATATGATAAATGGTCTAAATAATTGAATTTCGTTTGATTTTATAAAAGTCAATTAAAACCCGATTATCTAAATAAGACGTTTTAATTTGGCATATCTTTATATTTAATTATTTATATAATTTTTGGCATATCTTTAAGAGGTGGGGTTATTTACAATTATTGAAATTAAATAAAACCTTTTACGTTAAATGATTTTATAATTAAAACAAAAACTAATTTATGATTTTGTTTGGCGTTACACATAAGAAAAGTCTATGCATTTATAGACATGATCAATTTGAAAACCATTTTCGTGATGTGATTATGATTTTAAAAATACAAAATGAAAATCGGTTAATTTTTCAAAAGTCAGTATCAAGAGAGTTTAAGATTTGAGGCCCCACAATCCGTGTCCCTGTGTTGAGCTTCCTACGAAGAACACAACAGATAGAGAAGCTTCAAGAAATCAACCAATTTGGCTGCAAATATTCAAAATTTTCCTCTTACGACTTTCAAGGGTTGAAAAAAAAAAAGGTAAAGCTTTTTTTTCTGAAGAATTTTTAGCATCTGGGTTGTTGTTTATGCCCAGTTTGGTGAATTGGTTGTTGCTACATTTGCTCAAGACTTTGGCTTGTCGGTGTCTATTTGTCAGTTTAACTAGTCTATGTATCAAGCTTTGTCGATTTAGTGATCTGATATTAGTTGGTGTTTCCATTTTTGTTGACAAGTAACTGATGATCTGGGTTTAGCTCAAAAACTAGTTTGGTGATCTGTTTTATCTATGCTACCAAGTTGAATAGTATCTAGGTTTTGTCTCCTACCAACTGAGAATAAGCCTGGTCACTGTATTGTGAAGTTAAAGAGTGTTTGGTGATTGACTGATTTCAGGGTTTGATTGGTGAAGTGTGCTTTTTTGGATAATCTATCTTGGAAATTTTATTTTGCCCGTGACATAAATTTAGGGATTTAATTTCGCTGAAATTTTGGTATTTTGTTATGGAATTTTGCATACTGTGTGCAGTGAAAAAAGCTCTCATAGATTTTGGTATATGAATAATTTTGCTACATAGTAAGCCATCATTAGATATTTTTCACTTTACTGATGACTACAAATTCACCAGCACCAAGTTCTCCTCCCTCTGCTGTGCCACCGGTTTCTGGCACCACCCCATCACCACCCTCGAACACCAGTCCACCAATGTCACAGTCCTCTCCTCCTCCAGACCCTTCTACAACTTCCCCACCATCTCTGCCCAATGCAAATCCACCAGACCCCGCAACACCTTCAACTCCATCTCCTCCTCCACAACCACCTGGGGCACCACCGCCCGCTCAGAATTCAATTACACCCCCATTGAAATCAACACCATCATCTCCTTCTCCTCAACAATCACCTCCAACTACATCACCTCCACCTACATCCAATGTTGGTACTCCACCACCACCTCCAATATCTAACACACCACCACCACCATCACCAGTATCCAATCCACCAACAAGTTCATCTCCACCACCACCCCCAACATCACCTAACCCACCAGCAAAATCACCCCCCTCGCCACCAAATCCACCAGCTACTTCACCTCCACCACAGCCACCTGCAAATCCACCTAATAATTCAACTCCACCGCCACCATCAACAGAGCCACCTAGAAGTTCACCTCCACCGCCACCATCAACAGAGCCACCTAGAAGTTCACCTCCACCACCACCATCAACAGAGCCACCTAGAAGTTCACCTCCACCACCATCATCAAAAGAACCACCTAAAAGTTCACCTCCACCATCACCAGCATCTGTACCACCCCAAAGTCCACCTCCAGCATCAGCTCCACCTAGAAGTTCACCACCTCCACCCGTAGCGGTACCTCCCAGTAATGAATCTCCACCACCTACGCAAACTACTAGTCCTCCTCCACCTTCAAATTCATCTTCAAAATCATCACCACCACCACCCATAACAAAATTGTCTCCACCGTCTCCATCTCAAATTTCAGTCCCACCAACAGACAATACAACTGTAAATGGTTCTCCTCCTAGTTCCCCGGAAGGTTCTCATTCTTCAAATAACAAGGGCATTGGTACTGCGGGTGTAGTGGTCATTTCCTTGGCTGCAGGGATCATAATGCTTAGCCTCATTGGACTTGCTATTTGGTGCTTTAGAAAGCGAAGGAAAGAGGTTTCAGGACTTAATGGTGTCTACGTTATGCCTTCTCCTCTGGGTTCTTCCCCCAGATCAGGTAAATTGTTTAAGCACTGCACCATGTTTCTTTGGCACGTTAATACTTGCTGCATCCATGTTCTTCTTCAGTTTGTATGAATGCTATTCAAATTCCACAGCAAAATTAACTGGAAAATTGGTATACTATAGGTGCTGGGTTATAATGTGATATCTTCAAAGTCTGGTGTATATTGTGCAATTTGTATACTGAATAAACATACACTGGTTAGTGATTGAAAAACTAGAGAGGTTACATCTAATAAGCTACATCTTCGCTCTAATTAAAAAATAATAATAAATAAGAAGAAGAAGAAATAGATCATAGGTTAAAATAATTTCCATAAAAAATCAAGACGTTAAGTTTTATTCATTTGATTCATTGTATTTTCATTTAAAATGTAGACTGATATAATGATTGAAACTTGTATCCAGATTTATCTGCTACAAAGACAAATTCTTCAGCTCCCCTAATAGTAAGTGGTCAAGGAAGTGATTTTGTGTATTCACCAAAAGAGCCTGGCGGATTAGGAAATTCCAGGGCATTGTTTACATATGAAGAATTGGTCGAGGCCACAAATGGATTTTCGACTCAAAATTATTTGGGAGAAGGTGGGTTTGGTTCTGTTTATAAAGGGTATTTACCTGATGGGAGAGAAGTGGCAATAAAACAACTTAAAGTCGGCGGTGGACAAGGAGAACGAGAATTTAAGGCTGAGGTTGAGATCATCGGTCGTATACACCATCGTCATTTGGTTTCACTAGTGGGTTACTGCATTTCTGAGAGCCGAAGATTGCTTATATATGATTATGTCCCTAATAATACCCTTCATTTCCATCTTCATGGTAAAGCAGTAACTTATCTTTCATGTTAGAGATCATGATAATGGCTTGCTAATCCTGTACATGTTGCTTCATGGATTTTGTAGGAGAAGGTAGGCCAGTTCTAGAATGGGAAACACGTGTGAAAATTGCTGTCGGTGCTGCTCGTGGAATAGCTTATCTCCATGAAGACTGTAAGTCTCTGACATTCTTTTCAGATTCTAACTGTTATTTTCTCCTTTATATTGGAATCTCCAGAAACATTGTCTTCCTTCTTCTGAGTTTGTAAATAATCTAATTCAACCAAAAAGCTGTAGAGAGGGCCTGCACATTTATTTGTCTACAAGACCAAAAGAGTTTTATTTATTTATTATAAATAAATAACAACCAAGACCAGAAAAGGGTGAAGAGGAGAACATTATGGGATGCTCCATTGGTATCTCTATCAAACTTACTGATATACTTGTGAAAAAAAGACAGGCAAAAAAATTAACGTCTGCTAAAGACAGGACAGGGCAATGAGCCCATGAATTCCTCTCAGTTGTGAATTGTCTTGATGACTGAAAGATAACATATCCTTAACCAGCTTATTTTGCTTCAACCGCTGCAACTAGAACAGCCTTAGCTACTGCATGAATAAGTTCTCCCAGTGATCCTTTGGCTGTTCATGCATGTGCAAAATCTCTGTTGTGGTTTTGGCCAGTCACCACTAACATAGTATGGTCTTGATAGTTGAGGTTTAGCCACCTAGTAGGAGAAGACCAATGAATAGGGGTTTTGTCAAGGGCACTGTTTACCTGTTAGCAGTATATTAATTTCAGGTTTTTATATGGAGAGTTTTGACAACCAGATATGATGGCTTGTTTTGACCCACTCTATTGACATTAGTTAGACATAATGATATACAATAAAAGCATATCTGATCATGAAAAAATGCAGTTATATTTCATTTTCCTTGTTATATAAAAAGTTTATGACTATTCCTCATACCCTTCAACTATCTCATCAAAATTCAGAACGTTTTTCCGGGAAGCGAACATAGAATGTTTGCATGTCAAGGTAGCAGAGGCATCAATTTTAGCCCTAAGATGCTACCTTTTGAGCAAAAACAAGCAAGCAAATAAACACATAAATAAACCATCTGATGCTTCCTTCTATAAGTGCACTCGTTTCTGGCATTAGAAATGCTAAATGAGGAGTTTTTTTATTGATTGAGTACCTTGTCATCATCCATCTTGTTTGTCTTTTTTGAACATGTCAGGCCATCCACGTATTATCCACAGAGATATCAAATCATCAAATATTCTTTTAAATGACAAGTTTGAAGCTCAGGTATGCAGTGTTTATGTCTTTGCACACTACATTTTACTCCTTCCATGTATATAAGGTTTTACAGTTCAGAGTTTTGACCTTACAGGTTTCAGACTTTGGGCTTGCTAAATTAGCTCTTGATGCAAATACTCATATCACCACCCGTGTTATGGGAACTTTTGGGTAAGCACTTATCTATCACTGAATGCTCACCAAAGATGTACATGTGACCTTTCTGGGCCATTAACTAGTTTTTTCAGTAGAGCTGTATAGTGTATATACTGATTTGTGACCTCTAAATACGTCAATTGTTTATTCAGGTACATGGCCCCTGAATATGCATCAAGTGGCAAGTTAACTGAGAAATCTGACGTATACTCATTTGGAGTTGTGCTTTTGGAGCTAATTACTGGCCGTAAACCTGTGGATGTCTCCCAACCCGCGGGAGATGAGAGTCTGGTTGAATGGGTAAATTTATTGATGCCATTGTTCTCTCAAGAGATCTTCCCTTTCTCAACAAAACTTAAAACTATTCTTTTAAATTTCATCTGTTACATTTAGCATGCAAGAATGGGCCACTAATCTAAATTTTTGTAGCTGTAGTTGTTACTTTTGCGGTAGTATG
Organism: Acer yangbiense; assembly: GCA_008009225.1. Lineage (NCBI taxonomy): Eukaryota > Viridiplantae > Streptophyta > Magnoliopsida > Sapindales > Sapindaceae > Acer > Acer yangbiense. The sequence goes on from CM017768.1 coordinate 11,835,149, forward strand.
TCTTTCAGTCTGAGTTAAATTTGTTACAATTTTGATTTACATTATGTTGTTTCTTCCTTTCATACAACTCGGAAAACTGATGTTGCTACTTAAAATGCTTCTCTCAGTGTTTTAGGTTCAGGTTTATAGAATTTAGCCCCTGTTACTCAGAAATTGAGCTTTTGCAATTTTAAGTTTTAAATGAACAGCTAGATTGTCAATTTTTACATGCCTTGTTCCTTTATATGTCCTGAAGTTTTAAGTTTTGAATCTTATTCTCAAATGTGGAGTGATACAATTACATTAATGTTCATACAAAATGTAATTTTCAATTCAGTAAAGATTTTGAATTTTACATTAATATACAATTCCCCACATGCATGAAAAAGATGTGAGAGAAATGAATCATACTGGCGGATGTGTCAGAATGGACTGCATGGAAAAATATAATCCTGTGTTATTGAAGCAAATATTGATCTCTGATGCTCGACCTTTCTGACCAAAGGCTCATTTTGTTTCTCAGGCTCGACCTTTAATGAGTCATGTACTTGAGAATGAGGAATTTGAAAGTTTGGTTGATCCAAGGCTCGACAAAAATTATGTTGATAGTGAAATGTTTCGAATGATTGAGGCTGCTGCAGCCTGTGTGCGACATTCATCTGCCAAGAGGCCACGGATGGGGCAGGTAATAAACTTATTTTTCACTTACAACTTAAAATCTTTTTCTCATGTGTTTTGCCAGACATCTTTCTTAGCCTGTTCATGCATGTCAGGTTGTCAGAGCTTTCGATACTTTAGCAGCTTCAGATCTAAACAATGGAATGAAAGTGGGTGAAAGTGAGATTTTTAACTCTGCACAACAATCTGCAGAAATTAGATGGTTTCGGAGGATGGCATTTGGTAGTCAAAATTACAGTACAGATTTTTTCACCCAAGGTAGCAGGGATAATTAACCGGATTGTAAATATTGGTATTGATCTATTCATCTATAAAACAGGAGTGTTTGCCTCGTGAAGATGGAGCCATGCTCAGGCGATTAATTTTCCAAGGCAGCTCAGCTGAGACATAGGTTATGTCTGTCTCAGCTCTCATGACTTGAATTGAATGACTGCTTTAGGCACATAGGGTCACCCTCAATACTTGTAAAGTCATAGCTTTAGAAATGTCAGTAATTTTTTGATCTTGTAATTACCCTTGAGAATTTTCGTAACAATGATTTCGGCATTAATAAAGATCTTATGAGATTTTGTTCATTTTCCTTCTCATTAGATCAAGAGTTGTGTAAACTATACCACTTTACCTCCTCTCTGTATTGCCCTGTTTAAATAGCAGGACTCTGGATTGTGATTAATCCATAGATTATTAACTTACTAGAGTTTTATGATAAGATACTTTGAATAAGATTTTCAAGAGATTACCAGTAGCTTAATTTCATGTTTAGCAGCAGTGAGTGGATTGTATACAAAGGAAAGAATACTTAAAGAGTTGTAATTTAAGATAGATTTGAGGGAGACACAACTTACATAAAATTTAAAATACAAGTTCCATTACAAGAACTTAAAGAGAATGGTGGAAGTGATCCAGGAAATCTTCTATTATCACATTGAGAAGTAGAATTCAAGAAATCAGGGCAATATGATATGATATTTGATAGACCAACTTGAAAGCAACATAGGTAGCGTTACTTTTGATAATATGAAAGGTGTGATTTGAAGTCATGACTTATCGGCAATTGCCACCTTTTGTGTTTTTTTTTTTTTTTTTTTAATTAATTTATTATTATTATTATTATTATTTTTTTAAGTATTACAAGTTACAAGTATTACAATATGACTGTCGGGACCCGTCAAGATAAAACAATATATGTGCAGCCCGGATAACTACTCTAACAAACTGGGAGAAAACTCCTCACACATGTTTGTAAAATACGTATTATGGGACTCAAACCCCTCACCACCACTGTGGAAAGAAGGTGCATTACCATCTCTGCTAAGAGGTGATGTGCGGCAATTGCCACTTTTGTTGTTGTGTCACATATCATTCTTTTTTGCTTTACCCTTCGTAATACCTCCCAAAGAGGACAAGGAATCACTTAATTTCTTAACAAGACATGTCACATGGGCCATGCCCATTATCTTTTTAACTATTTTTCTTCACCACCATAGTCTCTGTCTTTGTCTTTGTCTCCTCCTTTTCTTCTTCATCTATGGCTATGGAAGATGGGAACATGCTTGCTGCAGATTGTGTTGTTATATCTTGTTGCTGCCAATGCTTGATCCTGCAAGTCATCATCTTCTTCTTGCTCAAACTTCCTTGCAAACTCATTCGAAAGACGAAAGAATACGCTAAGAAGAAGCTTCGACATAGAAGGAGATCATCAAAAGGGAAGATCATCAGAAAGGTGAAGATGAGGAAGAGTCGATACCGGGAAGAGCTTATAGAATTTCATGGAGGAGGTTCGGGAAGAGCTTATTCTTCCATGGATGGAGAAGATGGTTGTATGGAGGAAGTTGAGAAGGTGTTGAAGGAGTTTTCTCAAAAGGGAAGGTTTGCATTTGGAAGCTTTTGGGGTAGGGAGGGAGAGGGACCACCAACAACCACAAAATTAGTAGCTAAAGAAGAATTTGATTTTAGTGTTGTACAGTTTGAATTTGTTGAAATAATTGCTTCTTTAAGTTATTCATAACATTTTCTTGCTTGGTTTTTAGATTGTCAACTGATTCAAAGCTCTAAAATACCTGATTTTGTTTTCTTTTCAATCAACCGCATTAACATAGGTATAAGGGGCTTACCGTTAGACTATCCATGATCGACCCTGAACAAGTGCACCGAGTGCAAGTATCAAAGGGATATATATATATATATATATACACACAAAAATTATCAAGTGTAAACCCCAGAACATAATTGAGGTCTATTGGAAGTACAAACTAAACTAAATATTTATATTTCAATACATAACTCTTTCTCTCATCAATCATCATATTCGGTGTTTTTTCAATACTCAAACAAATTGGAATTACAATGCAGACTTCAAAATACAGGAGAAAGAAAAAGAGCAAAAAAAAAGAGGTAATTTTTGTGTTTTTGCTTTGTAAATTCTCTTGGGAATTTAAGAATTGATTGTTCTTTGTTTACGGTAGAAACAAATCAGATTTGCACTTTGCAGTAGAAACAAACTGGATTTGCACGGTTGCACTTTGAAGACATGGAATTGGTAATTGTCTGGTTTTATTACACTTTGTTTGGTACTTTTGTTGTTAAAATTTCATGTTTGTGTTTTTAACACTACTTTATTTGTTACTTTTAAGGTTTTATTGTTGTTTATTTATTACTTGTTATTAATATAGACATGTTTCCTAACAAACAAGAATCCGGAAGTGAAAAAAAATTAAAAGAATATAACGATTAACAAACAATTAGCAATAATGACAACTTCAAAGTATGATAATGAATTGTTCAAAAGTTGTATGTCTATGCAAATTTTGCTTATGAATATGAACAAAATGTCTATTTTAGATTTTTGTCCTGAATCTTTAAAAAGTCCGCAACTTTGATATAACATTATGTCACAGCTGGGTGCAATTTTTGAGAGAAGACTGAAACATTTGAACTCTAACCAGAAAATGTAAAGCAAATACAAACAAGGAAGATTCAAAAAGATGATGAACTGAAACATTTTATTTCTCTCTGGTCAACATGTCCTTATAAGTTATAATGAATGTGGAAAAAACTCTGCATTTTGGAAAGACCGGTAGAAACTTCTTGCTTTTGAAATTGAAGCATATGCTCGATCTCCCACGTTCCTTTTTAAAGATAATTTATTTTAAAAAACCAACTTAACACATCATATGTATCTTAATCCAATAAAACCATATTACTTATATCAACAAATATATATATATATTAGCATCAAATATATAAAGGTTATTTTAACTTAAAAAATTTAATCTAAAACTAAAGTACTTTAAGATTCAAAGATCTATATATATACTTCAATCTAATAAGAGTTAGAAAAAATTAATATGATGCTATGTGGCACTATCCCAACTTTTAGATTAGAGTAAAAAGGTAATTATATATTAATTAAAGTCATATTTTAAGTAAAAACATAAATCACCCACCTAAACTCATATTACAAAAATATATTTGTATTGAACAAATGTATTTTTTCTTTTTAAGTATTACGCTATTACATAAAGAGGAAATAGGGGGAAATAGCACCAAATTCCATTGATTTTGTGGAAATATCACCAAGTTATTAAGTGTTGTGGAAATAGCACCAAAGTATGTGATCTACCCAAATTTCCCCTCACTTATTCTTTCTTCCTCTCTCTCTCTCACTCTCTCTTTCTTCTTCTCTCTCTTTCTTCCTCTCTCCTCTTGTTTTTTCAAAAACCTCCATTGATCAATCAATGAAGATCAAAACGACCTCTGTCGAAACGACCTCCGGTGAAACAACCTTTGTCGAAACGGTCGACTCCCTTTGATGGAGATCAAAACGACCTCCGTTATTAAAAAAATTCTAGAAATAAATCTCGGGTATTTTGAAATAAGTTTCGGGTATTTGGATATAAGTCTCGGGTGACTTATTGCAAAATAACCGAGACTTATTTCCAGAATTTTTTTTATAACGGAGGTTGTTTCGAAGACCTCTAATGGAGTCAACCGTTTTGACAGAGGTCGTTTCGACAGAGGTCGTTTCGATCTCCATTGATGGATCAATGGAGGTTTTTGAAAAAAAAAAAAAAAGGAGAGAGGAAGAAAGAGAGAGAAGAAGAAAGAGAGAGTGAGAGAGAGAGGATGAAAGAATAAGTAAGGGCAATTTTGGCAGATCACATACTTTGGTGCTATTTTTACAAAACTTATTAAGTTGGTGACTTTTCCACAAACGGCTTTGGAAAGAGTGTCATAAAAGAAAATGTCTCTTACATAAATTCGGGGTTTTTTAGGGAGGGGGGAGGACTCGAACCTGCATTACCACCGGACCAACCTCATCTTGTTACAAATGTTTTTTTTTTTTTGTGTGGACAATATCTATTAATTCAGGACCATGTATTTTTTTGAAAGTTTTCGTCATTGGTAGGATTCGAGCCACTAACTTGAAAGTCATTTGTTCAAGGTGGAATTGGTGGAAAATGTCACATTTTTGAACTGATTTGGCGACAAAGTCACTGCTTTAATAAGTTAAGTTTAAAAGGCACCTATTATGGTGAACTACCAAAATTGCCCTTACTTTACACATTCTCTTTCTTACTTTAAAGTTTTCTGATATTTTATTCTTTCACCTTCATCTATAACAGACCTCTAATGGGAGGTTGAACATCATAACATTATCAATGCAACTTCATTAGATAATTAGTTTTGTGGCGCTACAGAGACGCATTCGGGGGTCAAGCTCCCCGCTAAGCTCGCGGTGGTCGAGCTACCCAGTCAACTCGCGGGGGTGCAGGGGCAGCGCCCTCAGAGCTTTTTTTTCAATTTAAAACCCTAATTGGATTCCTTTTCATTTGTTCTTCGAGTCTTTTGTAAACCTTAAGCTGGTTGTGTGAATTTTGATAACAAATGAAAAGGCTCGGAGAACAAATGAAAAGGCTCGGAGAACAATTGAAAAGGCTCGGGGAACAATTGAAAAGGCTCGAGCCTTTTCATTTAGTCTCCGAGACTTTTCAATTAGTCTCCAAGACTTTTCATTTATTTTCCGAGCCTTTTCAATTGTTCTCCAAGCCTTTTCATTTGTTCTCCGAGTCATTTGTAAACCTTAAGTTGGTTGTGTGAAACAAATTGAAAAGGCTCGGATTACTGTTGAAAAGGATCGGACAGTGTATGAAAAGGCTCGGATGCAGTGTTAAAAGTCTCGGAGATTCAAAATTGACAAACCTATTCATAAAAATAAGAAGGCTCGAATTACTGTTGAAAAAGCTCGGACAGTGTATGAAAAGGCTCGGAGACAGTGTTAAAAGGCTCGAAGATTCAAAATTAACAAACCTATCATAAAAATGAAAAAACTCGGATTACTGTTGAAAGGCTCGGACAATGTATGAAAAGGCTCAGAGACAGTGTTAAAGATCTTGGAGATTCAAAATTGACAAACCTATTCATATTCCTTAAAAAAAGCTTGGAGACTGTTTGAAAAGGCTCGGAAAAAGTGTTAAAAGACTCAGAAACCCAGATCTTCATCGTCTTATAGATTCTCGTCGACTTCAGGACTGTAGTGCCACCGCCGGTGAGTTCGTCGTGAGATTTTCAATCGGATTTCTCTCTCTCTCAACTTTTTTCTCTCTATGTTTGAAAAGACACAAACTGACAAAATAAGGGTATTTTTGTCTGATCACCTAAATAGGTGCCTCTTAAACTTGAATTAGTAAAGTAGTGATATTCTTACAAAATCAGGCCTAAATAGTGACAAAAAAAATTTAAACCTTTTATCAAAGCTCCAAACTCGTTTATTTACCAGCTGAGCTACGCCCTTGTTAGCTAATTATTATCATCTATTAAAATGACTCCAATCGATAATCTTATGGTGGAAGTACGAGGGAAACGACAGCTTGATATTGTCAACAAATATAGTGACGGTGGTTAATTAATTACAATATCATAACATCTACCCTAGAAGTTTATAGTAATATAGTAAGTATATCACATGCATCATCATGTAAATATAATATAAATAAATAGAGATCGAGAAAACAAAGTAGTTGTGGCCCTTATTATATAAGAGGCCAAATACTAATACTATTATTGAACTTGAACGCGCTTTCTTTTCTCTTGAATCAGTTGGAATAATTCCACAAAAAACAAACAATCAACCTCTCATATCTTAAAACAAACCACCAGGCCACCACCTCTCATTTATTCTCATCACTTCTTCTCCGATCAATCGTCAACCATGATGGCCACCCTCCAAACGGACCAGCTGAAGCAGCTCAAGGACATTTTCACGCGCTTCGACATGGACTCAGACGGCAGCCTCACCCAGCTCGAACTCGCTGCTCTTCTTCGCTCATTAGGCCTCAAGCCAAGCGGTGACCAGCTTCACGTTCTCTTGTCCGATATGGATTCTAACGCTAATGGTTTGGTCGAATTCGATGAATTGGTCCAGGCAATATTGCCTGATATGAGTGAAGAGGTCTTAATCAACCAAGAACAGCTTTCTGAAGTTTTTCGATCGTTTGACCGTGACGGTAACGGTTATATCACGGCGGCTGAGCTTGCCGGTTCGATGGCGAAAATGGGACATCCTTTGACGTATCGGGAGTTGTCGGAGATGATGAGGGAGGCTGATACTAATGGAGATGGAGTCCTTAGTTTTAATGAGTTTGCTACCATTATGGCTAGGTCTGCTGCTGATTTTCTTGGTCTTAAAGTTGCATAGCCTCTAGAGTCTAAAGTCTGAAGTCTGAATTTATATATAAGGGTGGTTTACATGTGTGGTCTTGATCATCATAATCCAATATTAATTCAATCACCATGAGATATATTAGTTATGATTATCCTCCTGATCATCATATCATCTGGAATTTCGGCCGCCATGGATATTTCGATGATCTAATAATTGACTTTTTTTTTTTTTTTTTTCTTTTGTTTTCAATTTCCACTTATTTTATTGTTTTCATTGTTTTTGAGGGATCATGAACTCTTGAAATTGTGATAGTATTAATTTCTGTGTAAATTATTGGAGGAGGAGGAGATTGAGACAGCTTGTCAATTGTTCTCTTAGAGAGAGGCTATTTATTTATTATTAACACAACTACTTGTATATTCTTTATGGTTTAATTTGTCATTTAATTCAATAAAATTACTTTAATCTAACAATATTGTTAGAAGAAGAATATATTCTCATCTTAATTTTATGCATTATTTTTGTGGACAAAGCCTGTAATTAAAAGTGTGAAAAGCAGGTTTGAATGATCTTCTCCTTGTAGGAGATTGAATCTCCATCGGCTGATGGACTCCAACACCGACGGAGTTTCCCTTTATTATTTTTATTTTTGTTTCAGACTTAGGTGCATTTTGACCCTCTAGTAACATTGCAATTGTGTGTTAAAAGTTTTTTAAAAACCTAATTCACCTCTCCCCTTTTAGGTTGTCTTTCAGGCTAACATATTCTCTACTATGTGAATTTTTCTTTTAATAAAGATAAAATTTGTGATTAGTAGTTAATACATTATACATAGGCATATAATAAAGAATCAGATGTTAAGCATACATTACCAAAAATGATCATGTGTTACAAGGTCCTACAAAATGCAGATAGTTTCCATATCAGGAATTGGTTGAACAATCTAAATTCCAAAACAAAATGTTCTTGTAATAATGGAAATGAAACATGACTCGAAACTTGTTTTACAAACCAGACTCTACATGACTTGCCAAACAAAAACTGCAATTTATTATGGTAAATCAAAATGTTCAGAATTTTGTACTCATGCAGCAGTCATATACTCATATTGCTCTCTTCCTGAACTCTTCTATGATATTTTCACTAACATCCTCCAAACTTCATTCCTGTACAATAATGTATCAAGCACTATCTGAATTGACAATCGATCTTCTAACTTCTGTTATAAATACATCTTGGAAAGGATACAAGTAACAAAAAGTATGTGTAGCCTCCAATGGCTAGTAATCAAAATTTACTGTATCTACTAGGGGATTTCCTATATATGGTACAGCTTCTATACAATCTTGCAATCTGACGAGGTACGCTTTCTGGAAGAAGGAAATCCCCTATATGGTCATATACAGGGGTGCAGTATTGGTTTCTCAGCAGGTATATACAAACAGCCTGACTTCGCTGACAGTTTTTGGGCAGCTTTTTACAGCCCACAGGAGCTGACAGACATCAAGAATGATTCAGATTGTATCATGTGGGATTCGAGTGGTTCTTCTTCTTATCCTTTGCACGATTAGTTTTTGCTGCTACACGTGCAGTGAAACCCACGGTTGTTGGTCGCAGTGATCTCTGCCTCACCATATCACAGTACTCAGGATCATTTGATTGACCCTCAAGCCTTATCCACTGTATCATCCCATGATACATGGGAAAGAACCTCATCTGAATTGCGTTGTATGAGAAGTACGGGATCAGGGCTGTGATGACCACAAAGAGTATGACAAGCCAGAACGAAGGAGCGGGTGCAAGGACTTCAAGAAAGACTTTGTAAGCATCGGTAGAAAAGGTAGGAGTCATGGCCCCATATACCAACATAAAAAGATACCAGAGAGCAATGGAACCCCAGATGAAAAGATGTTGTATTAAAGTGAAGTAATTAATTGCCAGTGCCATCTGCAAGTTCACAGCCCATACAATGCATGTATACATTGTAGCACCAAAAATATCCTTTCCAGCAGTTTTTCCATCACTATTGAAAGCCTGATTCTCCAGTGCTTTTACGCAGAAGAGAAAAATCATTACAGCACTGCACAGCCCATTAAGCATCCATCCGAATATCCGTCGCCAGCTGAAGAGGGCATTTTGCACCCCCTCTTGGTATAATAGAGGAAACTGCCATGCAAAACAGGGAAAAAAAATTGAACAGGCAACACATAAGCATTCTGTGAGAACACAGGACATGGTCAAATTAGGACTACAAAAATAATAAAAACTGTGGCTATTCCTGTTACAGCATAAGTAGTTTCACTTCTAGGGACATTATAACCAAAACCTTGAGACATTAAGCGCATACCTTGAGACAAAATCTTGCAGATACATCCTGATCAAAAACCCCCATTGCAATTACAGGAAGTGATGAGAAGAAGACATTATAAAGCGACAAAAACCAATCATTGTAAGCGGGTTCTCCTGAGAATGATGTATGTGCCTCATATAAGAACAGAGAGAAACCAAATACAATGTTCTTGTAGAAAAAGTAGCATATCTGCCAACAAAAGAATATATAAATCAATTTGTCAGGGTATGAAGGTTTAAACTCGAGACAATTTTTAAAATGGTTCCAATTCTCTTAAAATATTGAATTGTCAAGTTACATAGTCAGGGTTAGAATTGATATTGGGAACTACTATTAAAAACCTTGGCTACGTTTAAATCAAGAAATATGAATGGCATTACCATTGATGAGATCCTCCTATAACACCAATGTCCATGCACAAGTAGCAACCGTTCCAGATACCGAAACTGAGCAATGGCAATGTCACTTGACATGACTGCCTGAATTGAAAATAAGTAAATAACCATAAGTGTTCATGAGCAATAGAAACAAAACGTGAAGTTAATACATTGCAACCATAAATGTAAAATAATTTGTTGAGCACCTGCATTCCTTCAACACCACTGATTCCGATCCCAACATCTGCTTCTTGAAGCATTCCCACATCATTGGCACCATCACCAATTGCCAAAGTAGTTTTCCCAGTTCCAGATTTAACTAATCTTGTAACCTGAAATTTTAGTTTCATCACTTAATATGCATTATTCCTCACAACATTTTTAAAGTCCAAAACAAACATGGAATAGAGTTATAGAGGGGATAATCTTTCCAAGAATATGAACTCACCAGTGCCTTCTGTCTTGGTGATGAGCGGCAGCATATAACAGATGCACATCCCACTGCAAGCTCCAAAAACTTATTCTTCAACTTGTCCTCAAGAGCATAAGTAAGTGATTTTCCATCAATGACCAATGCAAATGCCTCAGAACTCCCACCTGATGCAGTGAGCAGAGCCTTCCCTTCAGTTATCTGATGGAGGACACTTTCTCTTGATGCCTAAATGATGGATCGACATTACACATCCATATCACATCAACAACTTTAAATCAGTTAAGATGCCACAACTTTACAGCATTATTTACTAAAGCACAGTGTTTTTCTCATATATGTCAGCCAAGTAAGTTTGAGGGGACTTCCCCTACCGTATTGAAATTTATCAGAAACTTCCAATAATATACTGAAATTCATTATAGGTATCACCTGAAATTTTATTGAAATCTTCCCCTAAAATCACCTAAGGCTTGCTACAGACCTTCTTTTATTTTATAGATTTTGTTTTCTAATATATATTCAATACAACTCAAATGTAAACCAAATTCCCTCAAACCTTGGTATAAGTAGGATTCAACCTCAAAACTTCTTATAGAACTATAAAAGATCTCACTAGGGATTAAATTTGAACACACTCCTACATGTACAAGGTTAATGGTAAGTCATTGATTAGATAAAAGAAGACCGGCTGGATCCATCTTATATTTTAGCCAAACTTCAAGTAAGGCCACTTAAATATATCCTACATCAACAAAGAACTTTGCTATGCTTATTCCATTTCTACATGTGTACTCTATTCAAAGCAATCTCCTTCTGTTACTCAGAGATAATAAAATGCAGAAATACCATTTGTTGGGACAAGCAGAGAAAATTAACTTATGACTAGTTGATGATAGAAGTGAGCTACTACTGAAGAGCCAAAAGAAAAAAGGAAAAAAAGAAAAGGAAAAAATACAAGTAGGATGATAGAGTTTAATTTGTCAGTGCTATTACAATATCAGGAAGACCAGAGCATATATCTGTAGATGCAACAAGAGAAGACCTAACAGCTTATTGTTAAATGAAAATATATTTGGTCCTAATATAGAGAAAATGTGCGGCACATTAGTATTTTTCACATCGTTAGCTGGTGAAACATCAACAAAGTTGAACTAGTCAGGCACTAAATCATCATATAGTACACAGAAACTGATCTTGCCATTGTCATTTAGATCTCAAGAGCATCTCTTTATGTTAGCTTGATTTCTAGAAAACATTATTTGCTCTCTTGCTCCATAAAGTTAAAACATTCATCATCTACAAGAAGTAATTTTTTTATCTCCACCAGGGAGTTTTGAAGGAAACAAACTGAAAATCTAAAATTAATTTTACCTTGGTGATTGCAGACTTTTCCCCAGCTTTTTCCAAAGCTTGGATTTGTGGAGTTTCCAAATTAATTATAATCTGCTTCATTCCTTGTCTGAGCAAACTACATGCAAAGCTGCAAATAGATTTTCTTTTAGTTTGAGACCTACAAACCTTCATAAGAAACTAGGTCTCAGTGAAGAGCATTACTTGTAAACAGTCATACCCAGAAATCATACCCAATATTGATTGCAGTCTCCATCTTGTCCCCAGTCAAAACCCATATCTTAATTCCAGCTTGAGCAAGCTTGTCAATGCAGTCAGGAACCTAAAAGACACAGAAAAAAAAAATTCATTTCAGGTTATGCCTCATTTCTGAAAACATTTAAAGATTTGACATCCTTGATATTTTCTAACCCACCCCATTTTGGAGTTTGTCCTCTACAGCCGTGGCGCCCAAAAGAATTAGGTCCTTCTCAATCTTCTCAGTTACTTCATCAATTAATGTTTCCCGATCTGCACTAACTGAATTTTTGGCATTGCTAAATTCTTTATCGTACACTTTGTATTCTTCTTCATCAAGTTCACGATATGCAAGTATCAAGGTCCTCAGTCCAGCCTCAGCATATTCATTCATATGGTCCTTGGTCTCATCTTCGAAAGCCCTACCATTTTTTGCCAGCCTTTCAAACATGACACTGCATACAAGAAACAATCACATGGATTTTATAACGGGACTAAAGTGGAAGTTTCAGGGATTTATGTTGATGATCACAAACCTGTCAGCTCCTTTACAGAGTAGAAGCAGTTTTCCTTCTTCATCTCTTACTATCACAGACATCCGCTTTCTTGTGCTGTTAAATTCTAAAACATTCAGAAGTTTATACAACCTGCAAAACAGAAATTACTGATTCAATATCGGTTTTCAAAAAATAGGCACTACTTTGAGTAAGAACAGTAACCCATGAGACTGCAAGAGTATTCAGAACCGAATTCTAGCCTCTGTATTGACCAAGCAATGTGTATCAAGATTATCAAATAGAAAAACTTATGGTCAAGATGCTAAATTAACATCAATCAAGGAGTGCCCAATTGTGCAAGTGAGTAGAGGTAACTCTGTCAAAGTATGACAGAGCAAGAGAGCAGCCATTGATCTGCTGATTTATTTGTATTGACATTCAAGATTGAATTTTATGATTATCTGGTGTAAAGTTGATTTGAATTCATACAGGAGACTAATGAAATGGGTATCAAGATGATCAATATGCATGCCAAAAGCAGCCAAAGAACATGGAATGCATAATTTCTTAACAATATATGTCTCTCTTTTATTAATCAAGACATGAAAAGAAACACTAACCTGTCAACTTTATTGCCAGACAGCGGATCCAACTCACGCATAGAAATGCTTGCTTGTGTCCTTTTGTGGAATTCAAAACCAATTTCTCTTGCTGCAATCACAAATGCAGCTTCATCTGGTGATTCGGCTTCATATGAAACCTTCCCAGTGTTTTCATCCACTTCAGGTATGGCAGTATGACAGATTGCTAATAATCGAAAAAACTTCTGCATTACATCTGAATGGGGTTCATTAACCCAGTTTCCATTCATTATCCTCTCATCTCTGAAATTAAAGCCTTTAATGGACGTTTTAGACTCTGTATAATCTTCCACTGTATAATCATCTTCCATGAGGTCCTCACCATTTACATTTTTGTCATATAACGGTGAGCCTTTTCTTCTACCCATAGCTCTCTCAACCTCCGTAACACCACGTCCATAAGCTGTTCCAGCCACCGAACACTTGATGAACTCCATCGAATTGCAGGTCAATGTTCCAGTCTTATCAGAGAGTATTGTGTCAACTTGGCCAAGTTCCTCATTCAAATTTGAGGTACGGGCATATGCTGGTTTGTCGGCCTCCTCATAGTACATGTGAACATCTTGATTCATGAAGATGCTCTGAAGAACTTTGACAATTTCTATCGACACATACAAGGAGATGGGGATGAAATAGCTGTATAGCATTACGGCCGTGAGGAGGTGGTAAATTACTGCAGCTGACAATCGTTCGGGGTCAAAGAAAATTGTAGAACTATCTGGTCTAAGATACCACCTTTTCATCCTTTGATTGTCCAAGTCATTTTTAGTTGCAATGCCAAAGAAAATGGAACCAATAAATGCCATTGAAAATAAAACAAAAAACATGAAGTAAATGATTCGATCCATCTTCTTCTCAATCCTGCTTCTCTTTGAAGGGGGGTCTGTAGAATTTTGAATAACCTTTGTGTCATGACCAGTGAAGATAATAGCCCCATAAATGTAGTCTGTATTTCGAAGTTTAGAGTCTCTGAGGAGGAGTTGTTGAGGAGTAAGGGCATGTTGTTGGTCTTCATACTCCATAGTTCCAACAAAAGAGTACAAATTTGCATTTGGATCTTCACATTTAATGATGGCCTTAAAATCCCTGATGTTAGAATCATCATTTAAGAATGAAGTTACCTCCAATGCTTGTTTTAGCTTCAAATTTGTCTCCCCATCAAGGTTCATGGTCTCGACATAGCAGATTGCATCTTCATAACTGGATGAAAGTAACAGGATGTCTGCCGGAAAGAATTCGTCCTTCTCTACCTTCACTATGTCTCCCACTCTCAGATTCTTCCATTCAGTGTAACCAAATTTTCCATCACCATGATGCACTTTAACCCTTCTATTATTCACCTCAATATCCTGAAAGTTTCCCAAATGAAATATTACAAATCCAGAAAAACCACAAGCTTTCAATTCATTTGAAAATTGGAATCTATTCCAAATACTCTTACAGAAGGCAAGAAGTCTTATTAGCATGGTCACACAATCAATCAAGAGTATGCATATACCACAATAATGAAAAACAATCTAGCTATTACATTCTCCCATTCTGAAAAAAACCTATGAATTTCAAGAAATAGTGGTAGCACAGTTTCATAATCATAAAATAAATTAGAACCTATAGATGCTTTTAAATGTTAAGGGAATTTTGCTGATGTATTCCTGTACTCTAGCAACTAAAGTTCCAATTAAAAGGAAATCACAATCATTGAAGAACATACATGCACCCTTCAATTATAAAAAGAAAAAAGAAAAAAAAAAGTTGGACCAAAAGGGAAGCAAAAAAACAGTACCTGTTGGTTTCGGCGCCAATCTTCGATACCCTCTTTGACCATTGTTGCTCCAATGACAATAATTAAAGGAATAACAGCGCTTACAGCAGAATAAGGAGCAAGTGGAGTGAAGGCTAAAATGCCAGTAACCAAGAAATAAAAATTGGCTACTCTTCTAAACTGCTCAAACAATGATTTGGGCAAAAAAGTTGCAAGTGTGTACTTTGTAGTCCTGACATAATTGTCAATATAGTTTCGAATTACAGCCTCAAAACAATCTGCTTCATTGCAATAAACAACTCTTGAAAATCCAGGCCCTCCTATCTGAGAATGGTCTTCTTTGAAAGATGCTTTTCCACATGTATATGAATAGATCTTGCTAAAATGCAGCTTCCGACGACGACCACCACCAGGTCCACCACCCATTTATATGTATATTTTTTTTATATATATCTCTCTCAATAGTACCAGCTGCAAGTCTCTGTTCGAGAATAAATTCTTGGCAGAGATGAATGCAGCTCAACAACAAGAAGAACACAAACCCAGAACCAAAAGTCTTTAAGAAGAAGATCAAACGTTTTTGTTTAAGGAGAAGAGAAATTTACACAAATATCTAGAATGCAAAATAAAAATGAATAAAAGTTTACAACAACCAAAACCAGCAACAATTTTTTCACTTTAAAAATTAATAAAGGAAAAAAAAAAAAAAAAAACAATAACAAGGAGCTTAATAAAAACCGGATTTAGACAAGAGAAACGACAGAACAGACCCCCAGAAAAACACAACACAGCTTGCAATGCATCGAAAACTCAAAAGCTTAACAGAAATTTGTAATCTATGTTACAAAAACAAAAGAACCCAGAAACAGACTCAAAATGAAAAGGAAATTACTCTTTCGAACCCATTAAAATGGAGAAATGATTTATAAGAGTGTAAACAAAAAAAAAAGCAACGAAAATTCGCTTCTTTGATTTTTTTCTCTAAGAACTTGAAGCCTTGAACGAAGACTTGGATTGGATCTTGACATTTTTGACTTGCATTAAAAACAAGAATGCGCGTTTGAATAATGTTGTTAAAGAAAATGTCAAAAAATCCAACTACCATTATATTAATATTTTCCCCAGAAAATAAAACACAAAAACGAAGTGAGAGAGAATCGTTTATAAATAAAAATCTTAAAAATTAAAAAAAAAAGATTCCAATATAAAACCAAATTCTTAAAAAAAAAAAAAAAAAAGTGGGCTTTTTTAGATGATTAATGGGATTTTCTCGGGAAAAAATGGGCGAATGTAATTTCGCGGGAAGAAGGAAAGCTCATGAATCCATCAAAGACGGCTATTTTCTTTTGTGTTCTGGTCTTGGTCTTCTCTTACAAAAAGACAAAATTTTATGGGTTTAAAAATTTTATATATTAGAAAAGGAAAAAAAATTTGTTAATGGAAAATTGAAAAAGTCCCTCATTTTTTTATAAAAAAAATAATGATAATTAAAAGTTCATTTACAGATTTGCTGAGTTAATTACAGTGGTTTTTCTATATTAAAACAAAGTGATTAAATAAATAATTGTAAAAATAGTAATTAGTAATAATTATGAACAGATCATTTGGTATTTATTTAGCTAAATGCGCCGTCATGTCGGGTCTGATGCATGCAACGTGTAAAACATTTAATTTCTACTTTTTTGTCGTTTTTTTATTTTTATTTTTAGGGTAAATTACACTCACATCCTTAAGGTTTGAGACAAAGACACTTAGGTAGAAAAGTTTAGTTATTCTACACTCACACCCCTATTTGACCATGGTAAGGTCCAAAATGCCCTTGGGTGTTAGCGTAAAAAAAACTTTTATTTTTATTATTATACAAGGGCATTTTCGACAATACAGGGGTGTTAGTGTAGAATAACTAAATATTTCCATCTAAATGTCTTTGCCACAAACCTTAAGGGTGTGAGTGTAATTTACCCTTATTTTTAATATACTTTTCTCCTTTTTTTTTTTCTTTTTTTTTTTTGAAACAATATACTATTCTCCTTTTTAGTTTTAGGAAAATTCAAATATTCCTAATTCCTATATTTGTTTGATGAATTTTCTTTTATTTTTAAATAATGACCTGGTTTTCCATGTATTTAATTCATTCAATTTTCAATTTCATTAAAACACGGCCTTGTTGAAAATCACAATCATCTTCTATATTATTTTCTTTTTTGGGAACTAAATCATCTTCTAGATTTTGATATAAATGCTTATTATTATTATAAAATACACAATTAATATAACTCAGTTCTATTCTAAAGGATTTTTTTTTTTTTTTTGATTACTAACAAAACACATTACAGAAAAGGGTTGGAGTCCAGCCAAAAGCATTCCTTAACAGAAGAGGAAGCTAAAGAAGCTAAATTGTGAGCAAGAGCATTACCCGATTTGGGAATGGATTGACACAAGCTAATACCAACCTTAGAAAAGAGGGATTTGATATCTTTTACGGTAAAACTAGCATCACCTGAAACAGGAATCGACGAGTTCAGGGAGGATGCAACAGTAGAGGCAACAACTTCTATAGTATGGACATGAAAATTATAAGCTTTAGCAAGTAGAAGTCCCTCTCGAATAGAAAGAAAGTCTCCAATCACAGAACTGAAGTTTCCAGTCAAGGGCTTTGACAAGGTTACAACCACCTTCCCCTTATCATCACGGATTGTAGCACCCACCCCTATACACCCAGCACCTCCACACACAACAGAACCACAATTTAGCTTTAATTGACCTAGGGGGTGGCTAGCCAGTCACGATAGGACACCTTGATGGGGGAGGAGACAGACGAGAGGGAAGCCCTTTGAGAGCCCTGAAATTCAAAAAGGAAGGTCTCAGCCCAAGCCACCAGATCACAAGGGTCCTTCGCCTTTTCACTATGAAGGATGGCATTACAGTTCTCCCAAATTGACCAGGCAGTATAGCATATGGAAGCCATATCAATTTTCCTAACTTGTGAGGAAAGGCTGGAAAGAAAATCAAGCACTAGAAGATTTCTGAGATTGTCAAAGTAGTTGTCAAAACGTGTGCAGCCAGACCTTCCTGGCAGCCTTGCACCAGAACAGAGAATGAAACGGCGAGTCCACCCCCACCTTACAGGAGAGGCATGTAGGAGACACCGCAATTTTGCGCTTCCACAAATTAAACCCGGAAGGGATGGCATTGAGACAAGCTCTCCAAATGAACCAAATGAAGATTTTAATTTTTGGAGGCATGTTAAAACTCCAAAGGGCATTCCACCAAAAATGCGTAGAGGAAGCATTTGAAACAGAAGCACTGATTCTTTCGCTAAGGGCCAGTTTATAGCCACTCTTAACGGTATAGCTACCTTTGTCCTTATAGTGCCACGTGAGACAGTCAGGGCCTCCAGCAATGCTAATAGGGATGGAAAGGATTAATTCCCTGTCAACAGGAAGAAATACATGGTCTAAAACCTCCAAATTCCACCCTAGAGACTCAGGGTCAAGAAGAGCCGCCACTCTCATGCCACTGCCAAGATCAGGGGTAATTGGTTTAAAAGAACTGGGCCTAGGAAGCCATTGGTCCTTGAAAACTCTTATGCGGCAGCCATCCCCCACCTTCCAACGTAGCCATTTCAAGAGAAGAGATCTCCCTCAGATAAAACTTCTCCAAATGTGAGAGCAACCAAATTTTGACGAAGCCTGAAGAAAGTCAGACTTTTTGTGATATTTTACTTTAAGGATGCGATCAACCAGAGAGTCAAGCTCCGAAAGAACTCTCAAAGCCTGTTTTGCTAAGAGAGATTGGTTGAAAATAAGGAGGTCCTTAAACCCGAGACCACCTTGACATTTCGGAAGGCATAAATCCTACCATTTAACCTAGCTGATTTTCTGTTTCCCATCTTTGGAACCCTACCAGAATTTGGAAATCATAGCGCTCAAGTCTGTGCACAATCCCTTCGGGAGCTGGAAGATGCTCATGGTATAAGTTGGGACGGCCTGGGCAATAGGTTTTATTAGGACTTCTTTCCCACCAAAAGAAAAAAGGTTGCCTTTCCAGCCACGGACTTTTTATCAAACCCACTCTTTGATCACATTGAAGGTTAACTTTTTGTTCCTGCCAACAAGTGTGGGAAGACCAAGATATTTGTCTTTCAAATTGCAATCGGCAATGCTAAAAATGGCCTGAATATCTCTCTTTGAACCTGGGGTGACATTTGGACTGAAAGCTAGACTGGATTTCTAGAGGTTCACTTGTTGTCCCGAGCCCCTCTTATAAATACCAAGGAGGCTGCGGATTCAGTTACAGCTCACCGTCGACGCCTTGCTGAAGATGATGCTGTCATCCGCAAAGAACAGATGACTGATGAGAGGGCTGCCTCTACAACATCTAACTCCCGGGACCCTTCCATTCTTTTCTGAATTAACAATGAGGCAAGAGAGAGCTTCAGCATAAAGGAGGAAGAGGTAGAGAGACAAAGGGCAGCCCTATCTAAGCCCCCTCGAAGGGATAACCGAGCACACTCTGCTGCCATTGAGAGCAAAAAACAGCCGAGAGGTCGATATACACTCCATAACCAGCCTTATCCAAGTCACGGGAAATTGCATTCTTTCCATAACAGCTTGTAGGAATCTCCATTCAACCCGATCGCATGCCTTGCTCATATTGAGCTTTAAGGCCATCACCCCTCTCCTCCCAGACTTCTTGCGAGCAATTATTCTATAGTATTTAATATTTGAAAATTTTATCTGTATCTGTTGTGATTTGACTGGGGATAGAGATAGATTTAAATCATTTACTTCTAGTTCATGAACAAAGAAACTTCAGCTCTCACTTGGTAATGTAGGGATAGCAAACACCCCTAACTCGTCCCAAACCGTTAGGGATCCGATCCATTTAAAGTAAGTTTGGAGCATTTAAAACAGTGCTCATGTCAGGGCGGGGTCAAATGATGTTGACCTGATTTGTAACGGAATTGGGTATGGGTCAAACCATTATACTTCGACATGTCTCTGTATTTATATAATTATTTTTAAAAATATTAAAAATATAAAAGTAAATAAGAAAATTATAATATTTGTATCTATTTTCCTAATAGTATTTTATGTTTGAATTTAAGATTTCATAATATTGATGTTACATACTATTAAATTTAAAGTGCAAATAGGCCTAAATGGGACCAAATTTATGTTGACTTTTGAGATTAGCATTTGATTTATAATTTGAGTTTTAAAAGCACCAAAGAACAAAATTACCCTCATTTGTTTTTCTTATATTACTTTTTCTATCCTTTCTTGGTTTTTTATTTTTTTTTATTTTTTATTTTTTATTTTATTTCAAAAACCTCCAATGTATGTGGAACAGACCTCCAATTGAGGTAAAAAAGACCTCCAATGGATTCGACCTCCATTGAAGGTTGAGGACTGTCGACCTCTATGGAGGTTGATGAAGAAGATGAAAAAAAAAAGTGGATTTTTTTTTGCAAAGTAAATCTAAAAAATTTGTAAAAAATACCCAATAAATTTCGTAAATACAAAATAAGTCTTAAAAATACTAAAATCAGTATTGGGAATGCAAAATCAATCTCGGAAACACCAAAAAGAAATATCGGAAAAAAAAAAAAAAGACTTATTTTTGTGATTTTGTTTTAAGGGTATTTTTATCAAAAGCACAATTTAGTTGCTATTAAAATTCAAGTTAATAAACAAGATGATAGAAATTTTTTGAACCCTAAATTTAAATTTAATTTATATATGAACCCTAAATTGGTCATTGGTGGCAAATCAGGTAGGACATTTCATAGCTAGATGCAAAGTTAGGATGTAATCCAGTGCATATATGATTTTCTCTTTTCCACATAAGAAAGTTAATGGCATTGTTAATCATTAAATGGCATTTGTTTATTAGTAAAAGCGGTAAAAAGGTATTGGACCAACACTAATGATAATAATAATAATAGCAAACTAGATTTTAATTTGTATTTTCTCTCTCTCGATTCAAGTAAATTATTATAAATCCAATCCAATCCAATCCAACACAAATATTTAAGTGATTTATATATATATATATATTCAGAAATTCTATTATCAGTTCGAACTGACGAACTGACAAAAGTTATATCAGTTCCTTGCATGTGGGCCACTGGATTTAAATATTTTGACTTGGCTGTATGCACTTGTCAGTCAAAGTATTTAAATCCAGTGGCCCACATATAAGGAACTGATATAACTTTTGTCAGTTCGAACTGATAATAGAAAGACTGTATATATATTATACTATTATATAATTTTAGGTTTTTAAATATTCAACCTTTCTATTATTAGTTCGAACTGACAAAAGATATATCAGTTCCTTACATGTGGGCCACTGGATTTAAAAGATACTTTGACAAGTGTATACAGTCAAGTCAAAGTATTTAAATCTAATGGGCCACATGCAAGGAACTGAAATATCTTTTATAGTTCGAATTGATAATAGAAAATCCGTTTAATTATTATAGTGTTAAAATATAAGTATTTTATTAAATTTAAATATATTTTTAAATTTAATTGAATGTTAAAATTTAAATTTACATTCTAAAATCTCAGTAGTACGGTAAAATTTATATATTTAAACCTATGATATTTGTATCGAAACCAATACTTACTTGTTGGCTGTTGCGTGGGGATTTATATAATGAAGAATTAAGAATTGACCGAAATTTGATGATGAAATGGAAGAGAGCTACAAAAGGAAAAGGAGAGTTTACCTAACTATATAGCATTAGCCGCCAAATTTATTCATGGTGATCTGTTATGAAAAAATATTTAATAAAAATAAATTAAAAATACTAATTAATTTGTTTTTTTTTTTATTAAGTAAAAGAAGAAAGAAAGACCAACAATTCATGTGACAAACCGGCCTTGGCAGATTGCAGTCCGTGAAAGAAACAATGAAGAAGAAATGGTGGATCAACAATCAGAATTTAAACGCCGCCAGATTATGGGCAAAAACACATTTTCATCATAAATTTGATCGGTTTTCAGTCATGCATCAATCAACTTGGTTGGTCGGCTTTATTTTGTTTTTGGATAAATACACCGAACCGCCTAAAGTTTGGTATAAATACAGTTAGAGATTAGTTATGTATTATTTATCTACTCAAACCTTCCTTCTTTCTTAAATTTAACTAATAAAAAGATCAAATTCTTCTTAGTTATTAAAATTAAAAAATGAAGATAATCTTTTTATATAAAAAAGATACAATTAAACTAAATTAATTGAAATAATCCTTTCAATGGAATATAAATTAAAAAATAATTTTATTAATTGGAAAAATAAAAACTATTTTAAAATTTTAAAATTATCTTTATTTTTAAATTTAAATTTTTTTCATTATTGTTAAAGTAAATAAAAAAGTTTTTTTTTTTAAAAATTACCTTCGTTTTTAAATTTATTTTTATTATTTTTTAAATTTTAATTTTGTTTATATATTTGAAATTATTTGTACTATTTTTAACTGTTTTTTTTTTATATATAAAAAGATTATCTTCATTTTTAAATTTTAATAATTTAAGGCAATTTGATCTTTTTATTAGTTATAATTTAAAAGTAAGGGCGATTTGAGTAAATAAATACATACTTGCTCTTTAACTGTATTTATGTCAAACTTCGGGAGAGGTCAATGTATTTACCCTATTATATTTTTTTTTCCTTAATTCTTACTTCAATTGAGTCGAGGGTGAGTCTGAACCAAACTGGAATATAACTCTCGTTAGAGCATCTCCAAGGGGCCCTAAACCATGTCCTTAGCTAAAATAGGGATTTAGAGCACTCTAAATGGCTCCTTATTTTAGAGAGCCACCAAGAGACTCTCCAAATGTAGGGAGCCATTTCAAACTCCCTATCTTCTCTCTCTTATTTTTTACAATTTAAAACAAAATAAATTTATTTATATTTTAAATTTTAAAAATATTAAAATATTAATGACTAACTATAATAGGGAGGATGGTTGGAGTGATCCCATAAAAAGTTGCTAGCTAAAATTTGGAGAGCATGGTTGGAGATGCTATTGTATGGGACAATATTTACTATACCTTGACTTGAACCATGACGGGAGTTTTTTTGAAGTCTCCGACCATCACAACATTAGTTTCCATGACTCCCATTCATATCAATTATCAAATTTATATATAAGGGAATCTCAAATTTTTTTATTTTTTTTATTTTTTATTTTTTAAAAAAAATGTTTTGAAGATTCTTGTTGTTATCGAAAATAATAAAATTTATCTTCTAATTTTGAATATTGAATAAGTTTTTAACAATATATTGAAAAGGCCTAATGTTGAAAATGTTTTATTAATTAAAACATATTTATCAACAAAAAAAAATAATTATTATACAACTACCTTAATTTTTAATGAATATATTAAAGGGTACTTGAAATGTACTTTTAATTGGATGTGAAAGCAATAAAAAATTTAGGTGCCATAATTTTGATGATGGACAATTTACCTAACTTTGAATGCCTATAAAGCTGATATTCGGTAAAACAAATGTTCACATTCAAGCCTCTTTAATATTCTTTTTGAAAGTCATGCTTCAACTCGTAACCCCGCCCCTTCTCCGAATTTTTAAATTTATATATATATATATTTTTAAATAAAAATATATTTAAAAAAAAAAACAAAAAGAGAGAGAGGTGTAGATCCAATCATCAGTTTTCTAGAAAAAAATATTTTGCATGTGAAGAATTATAAGTAAATCTATTTTATTTTTTTTACGGTTTTATTTCTTAATATATTTGTCCCGTATATTTTCCTTAAAAATATTAGGTAAAGTTCATATTACGAAAGGATTATTGTCGTAATTGGTTAAACAATAGTTTTAAGTTGAAGGAAATTGAGGTGGTTCAATAGATGAGACTTGCCGCCTCTAGTCATATCCCCCCAAAATTTATTATATAAAAAAAAAAACCATAGTTGTATCTTGTATGGTAATTAGCCTTTTTGTTCATTAATGAAGTACCTTAATTTATAAACAATTTCATAAAATAATAAAAAATAGAGGAAAATAGATAAATGATGACTAAAAATAAAAAATAAATAAACAAACCAAAAGGGTTGGAATTTTGGTAGGTGGTTTCATGACAACTTGATTGAATGAATTTGGTTGGAATTTTGGATTTGATCGAATTATATGAAGTCCTTCTGAAATCAAATTGCAATAATTATATTAGAGAAAAATGACAACAGGATTGAATTGAAGAAAATAAACACAAAGTATTGGAAAGAAGCTGACAAATTTTAATGAATATTAATATATATATATATATATGTTGTTGTTTGCTAGGTTCTTCCATTCCATTCACAAAGTTGGCTATAATTTAAAGAAGAAAAAAAAAAAAAAAAAGGTTCAAATGATCATTCAGATTTCAGATATATAATATAACGAATGATGAATGCAACACCTAACGACTTTGTAGTTGATTGAATGGTTCCACTTTTTGGGATCAAATCTTATCAACTGTGAATTGTGAAATTTTGGAAGTTGAAACACCTAATAATGCAAATTTGGAAGCATATTGGTTGTGAAATCGGCAAGATCTTATAATATAATTTAATTAAACCATAATTTTCTCATTAGGTGCGGATAATTAAATATCTGTAGACAACATTTGATTAGTATTTATTATTGGCACACTTGATAAATAAAGTAATAAAAGTTGACGACAAAAAGGAGTTGATGAGTATAGAGTACTACGTAGGCACTGTCAAATTGTTTATAGAATATCAAATTATCAATACACTTGCAAGTTGCTGCCCACTCGCTCTCTCTAACCTAAAATAAAACATTATACACACAAACCTAAACTAAAACTAGAGTCCAACACTAAAGTAGAGAGGACCCCAGTTTGATTCGATTCCGGTTCCCGGTTCCGAACCGCCAGTTTCGGTTCTAAGGGAATTAGAACCGGAACCTTACTCGAGGAGGTGCCGATTTCAGTTCCGGTTCGATTCCACTGGTTCGGATCTTTTTTTATTTATTTATTATTTATTTTTTAAATACTAACAAAAAAAATTATTAGACATGTAAATGCAATTTATTGGGTAACCCGAAATTAAAATAAAATAAATATATGAGAAACTAAACAAACAAAATGAACAAAATTTAAATTGGCTTTGCACTTAATTTTTACCACAATTAAGTTGCATAGGTATCTTCTTGGGGTTTAGAGGAATCAAAGGCCATGCAGTTCTTTTACCTTTTATTGCCGGTTTGGTGATGTGAGTTGGGACCGTAACTAATCGCTACCATCCGTTCTAGTGGTAGGGGTATGGTCATCATCGAAGAAATTGTAGGGTGCTTTCTTGTTGTCTATTTTGCGCCTTTGTCCAATCATCAACACAAACTTGCATATGAATTGATTCCGAACTCAAAAGCAAACGTCTTGAATCTAGAATATTTTCACTAGCGCTAAACTCTTATTCCACAGCCATTGTAGAAACCGGTGTTGCAAGAATTTGTTTGGCTATAATAGCCAAGATTGGAAAGTACCTTTCATGCTCCTTCCACCAGTGTAGGATATCAAAAAATTTAAAATCACTGTCTCCCATAAACTTAAACGAGGTACTTCGATAAGTTTCAACCTTGGAATACGAGATCGAGCTTGATAAAGAAGAACCTCGTAATTTTTTGATTTTTTGGGATAACAGTTAATATTCTAACCCCGTTAATCCGAAGGATGATGGGGGTATGAGATACATTTTGAGTTTGTGAAATATCTATGTTCAGTGATGCCATAAACTCTAAGATATCTATCATATAACTCATAAAATAATGTCTTAATTCTAGAACAAGAACTAGTAATATCATAATCTATTTCTAAACATTGATAGTAAAGAGATAAATATTCGGACAAATTTTCTAATTTACAACGTGGATCAAAACACATTGCAATCAAATAAGTAGTTGGAAACTTCTTATAATAGTCTAACATTTTTTTTTTCATAGCATTAACGCAGTCTTGTGATTGTATATCGGATGCACACTCAGAAAATGAACCAACAATATTAATACTCTCAATAATAAATAAATAAATTAGTAGTAGGATAATAAATACAAAAGAAATTGTTGGTAGCATTATTAGAAACTTTTAACAAACCACAAATTTTTATACAAACATCCCAGTGGTGCGCATAAAGATTAATGTCACTAACATTATATTGAATAAAAGTAACTAACAAATCCTTATAATCACAACTTTCAGCAAGCAATTTATTAGTAGAATTTCAAAGTGTTAGAACATCACGAGGAAATTTAATGGCACGCCTACCATTTTGTTTACAAAATTTTGTCCATGCTTTTTCATTGCATAAAAATGTTTCCACAAATAATAGAGGGCATCTCTAATAGGTTTAATAAAAACTTGAAGAATTGTTAATCCATTTTGAACACATAAATTTAAAATATGGCATACACATCTTTGATGGAAAATTTTACCACCACAATAAGGTTTACATAAATCAATTAAAGAAGGAATAGTTGATGTATTGTTGGAAACATTATCAAAACCAATTGCAAAAATTTTGTTTTTAATTCTATACTCTTCAAAAATAATTTTAAACTGTTCAAAATATTAACATCAGTATGTGCATCATCAAAAAGTTTAAATGCAAGAATTTGTTTTTGCATAGTCATGCATTATCCATATAATGACAAGAGACGCCTAAATATGAATGTATTTGCTAATGGTCACTCCATATGTTGGCACATACGGAAACACGACATTTATAATTATAAAAAAATAAAATAAAAATTGCTACTTTCTTTTTTCTTTTTTATAAATGTTATTAAGTGCAGGAACACGACATGCAACGGGATTTTATGCTTGTTGACAATAATTAACAAAACCAACTTTTTTCACCAAAATTAAATGGTAAGTGTTTTATTGCAACCATTCTAGCTAATTCTTCTCTATTTTTTTCATCACTATATTTAAATAATTGATGTTTAGGGGTAGCGTACTTGGAAATTTGGGCTTGTGAGCTCGATTTGGCAAGTTCGTCTGGATGGTGGTTCGTTATATGTTTCCAAATGTGCCATATCCTCCATATTTGCTCTACTTAAATTCTTCTTCACAGTGATATATTGCAAACCGCTACGGGGATGAGAGTTTAGGGATTCAACATAGGCTTGTAGTTGCAGGAACTTAAGATATGCGATGTCGTCATAACCGACATTGTCCATCATAGCTCGCATAGAACCCTTACCTTTGCTTGAATGCCTTGAACCGTCTCCACTTCCACCTTCTACTTGCCATTGAAAAAATTGAATTGTAAAAATTCTAAAGAAAAAAATTGAAAAAATGGATGGAAATAAATTTGAAAAAATTGTGGGAAATGAATTTGAATTGAGTAAAAATAAATGTAATTGCAAATAAAATAAATTTAAATAATTTAATAATTGAAAGAGAATTGGAGATTTTTTTTTTTTTTTTTAGAAAACAAAGAAAAGAAAAATAAAAAAAGGGCTGGAGCCATTGGCCCAAACGGTCAGGTTGACCGCTCGGCTTCAACGGCTCCAACCACCAATGGTTTGTTTGTTTGTTTTTATTTATTTATTTTATTTCTAATGAAGGAACCAGTTCCGGTTCACAGTTTGGTTTCGAAACCGGAATCGAAAAACCGGTTCCGGTCTGATTATCTAGAGATCGGTTCCGGTTCAGTTCCACGGACATTAAGCTTCTTATATGTGCAGGATTCCCATCTCTTAACCTATGTTATCATTATTTTTATACATACCATGTGCTCTATGTGGTGACTCAAAATGAGATCAGATATATTAACAGATCGAATATTTTTGGATGGTTGTTTTAATTTAAGACAAATATTAAAAAAAAAAAAAAAAAACCACGAAAGTAAGAAAGAAAATAAAGAAACACGAGATTTTACGTGGTTCAACGTAAATTACACCCATAGAGTGCACCAAAAATCAACCTTTAATATTAAACCAATGTACCGTAGAATTACAATAGTATAAATAGTAAAGTCGTGGGTTAAAACTGTATCCTAAATAAAATGTAAACTAAAATTTTGATATATAGAGTCCACTACTCCCGATGCTATGTCAACTTAGCGCCATATTACAAATTAGGTTTCACAACCCAACAAAAATAACTCATCTTTGAATATTTGTTAGTAAAATAGTCTTGTAATAAAAATTACTTACTTCACATAAATTCGGCCTTTTTTTTAATGTACATAAAAGTTATACCTGAAATTTGATTTGAGTAAATGTACTTATTAAGTTTGTTTTAGAAGTAATGTATATGTTAAATTTATGGATAGTATTAACCCATATATCCTAGAAATAATTATAAAAAAAAACGCAATCACTACGAGGTAGAAACAAGACAATAAATGCAGTGATTGAGTTGAGTAATTTTTTTTTTTATATATAGTTATTTTCTAAATTTTATCATGTGCTTTAGGGGCACATGTTAATACTATCCTAATTTTATTCTTGACAAAGTCATTTCTATATATATATATATAAGTCAGTTTTTAAAAATAATAATTTTCTTATAAACAAATTGATAAAATAAAGAAAATCAATGAATACTGTTTCTTCTAGAAAATAGTAGTAGGCTAATGTAGTGAGGTGGGTGGATTTGTTGATTTTAATCTCACGCTTACACTACGTGTAAGTTTTTGTGTGTTACGGTGTTAGTGGTTTGGTTGTGTTAGTTAGCCGTTGACCTCATGTTAATGTTTAAAATTTTAATTTGAAGTCCTCTCACCACAATCAAAAATAAAAAGGGAAAATTTTACATAAGCTAAGTCCTCTCTTTTTTGCTATTTATCACCTTTTTATTTATTTTTAATTTTTTAATTTTTTTTGTCATTTTAGTCATTAATTTTTTCAAAAATTTATCATTTTAGTCCTTCTATTATTTAAATATGACGAATTCAAAGGCATTTTAGTCTTAATACGTGCGCGCGCGCACACACACACATATATATATATGCATACAATTTTTCTATTATCAGTTCGTCCTAATATACGTCCTGATATATTTTATATTATGACGAAGAATGTGGACCATTAAATTTACATACTTTGACTCAAAGTGTATGCACTTGTCAAAACTTCTCCATAATCTATGGTCCACATTATTCGTCTTAATATATTTTATATCATGACGAACTAACAGTAGAAAGACCGATATATATATAATTAAAAAAGGTGATGTATAAAACTTAAAAAAAAATACTCTTAAAATAATTATAGCAATAAAAAATTGTGTAAAAATAATAATAATGAGAGTGCCAGTCCGTATGATGCATGAGTTTGTTAAAAAAAATTATTTAAAATACATTGAACAATATATATATATATATGATGCATGAGTTTGTTAAAAAAAATTATTTAAAATACATTGAACAATATATATATATATATATATATATATATATATATATATATATATATATATGTATGTATATATATTTAAAATACATTGATATATATATTTTAAAAAATAGAAACATCGGGTAAGAATAATGTACTTTTATAATATATGATATGATGATATGATAACTAATAAGTAATTGAACATTAAATAGGAACACTTGACATCTCCTCGTCTCTTTCCCGTTGTCTCTTCTTTTCTTTTCTCTCTTTGTTCTGTTGGTTTTTTTCTCCTCTCTACCTTTCTCCTTAGAGGCCTATAAATAGGTGGAAATATTTATATATATATATCAGAATATGACATAATAATAACCAAAAGGCAATAACTATGGAAATAATAATAATCAAAAGGCAAATGCACACCTTTAATCCAAAACAATATGAGCAGCTGCACGTTCAAGGTGAAAAAAATGAGTGCTAGCTCCTGTTTAATATCAAATAACCAATTACAATCCACAATCACCCAAGAAAAAATGAGAATCTAACACGGGAATAAAAATGAAATGAAAATAATATAATTTATCAAAAACAATATCTCATTTTGTATAACATATTAATATTTGCTTTTGCCAAAATTGGGATGTTTTGGTTGATTTATATACCCAAAATTGTAAACTTTTGAACTCTAATGTCATTATTAACTTTGAAATAATCAATTAATCAGTTCATGCATGTTTTTTTATCTTACCAAGAATTAGTGAATTTATTTTGAACTTAACAACTAAATAGTATAAATGTATAATAATATGATAATATGATCATTAATTAATTAGTTAATATCTTTTGAACTTACTTAACAAATTAATTAATTAATATGGTAATATGATTAATGATAATATGATTCATATATTAAATCGGAGGAATGCAAATAAAATTTTAAATATTTATTAATATTCTTAAATATATTTAATTTTATATTCAATTCTTAACATTATGATAATTTTTTTTGAAAGAATGCAAAAATAATTTTAAATATTTAATAATATTTTCAAATAAATTTAAGTGTGAATAGAGCAATAAGTGCATGTTTTTTTTTTTTTTTTTTTGGAAAGAATGCCAAAAGAATTTTAAATATTTAATAATATTCTCGAATAAATTTAAGTGTGAATTGAGCAATAGGTGCATGTATTATTGATGATGATAATATTAATAAGAATTTAAATCCAAAGCTCTCTCACGATAACACGTGGCGCCGTGAGGGTCAGCTTTTATATATTATATATAGATAACCTATTTAAAATAAATTATTTTTTAAAATTAAAACAAGATGGATATATATATAGGGTAAAAATATATTTAATGTTGTGTAAGAACATTATGGGCAGAAAATAAATAGTAACAAAGGTAAATTTGTACTTTAATATATCTCGGCATAGTTGACTGTTAAATATTTGGTCAAAGGATCAAAGTGGAGGATTTTGGATTAAAAAAGGATTAAAGTGATGAAGTTGATAAAAACATTTAAAAATTATACAAATCATTAAAAAAGATGGGACTTATGTGAAGTTTTCCCAAATAAAAAACATAAAACCAAAAAGAACCTTCTTATCTTTTTTTTTCTTTTTTTTTTTTCCATAATTTATGGTAGGTTAGGTTAATCAATCAATTAAATGAATAAATGCTAATAAATACTTATGCATTAAAAAAATCCAGTCTTATGAATAGCTTGGATTGAGGGGTTTTAAATGGTATTTAAAGGTCTGAGACGAAAATCTTAGATTAGGCTTTTTTTGATATTAAATTAAGGACCGGTTTGAGATTGTTTTTGGATAATAGATTTTAATTCCTTTTTTTTTTTAATCATAATTTTGATACCAAAAATGATTATTAAATAATTTATCTATGGCCATCTGAAGGCCTCTCAACGCCATCATGGATGGACACTCCTTCGCCATCTGCATGATATGTCTGACCTTCCATGGGTGTGTGCGGGGGACTTTAATGAGATAGTTTGTGACACAGAAAAAGCTGGTGGGGCTCAACGTCCTCGAAGTCAAATGGAGAGCTTTTGGGATACTCTAGATGACTATGGTTTGGATGATTTGGGCTGCTCGGGGTCTGGATTTTACGTGGTGTAATAAAAGAGAGGGTAGTGAGATGGTTCAAGAAAGATTGGATAGATGTGTTTGTAATCTTCAAAGGAAAAATGTTTTTGGGGGAGCTATGGTCAGTCATTTGGAGTATTGGAAATCGGATCATCGGCCTATTTTATTGGAGGTTAATCAGACTAGTGGTAATCAAAAAGATGAGGTCGGTTGTAAGCAGAGGTTCCATTTTGAAGAAAGCTAGGCTGATGCTGTGAGCTGTGAGGAGTTGGTTGTCTCTTCGTGGGGTATAAATGGGTGTTTGTCTGATATGCGTGGTGCAACTGGTGATATCAAGTGTTGTTCTAAGAAACTCTCCAGGTGGAACACTTGACATCGTATGAAGCTGTGCAAAGATATTTTATTTAAATAGAAGGAATTGAAAAGTGCCTCCACTGTATTGTCGCTGGTTTGTGGTTGAAAATTCGCAACATTAAGAGGGAGCTCAATACGCTTTTGGATCGTGAGGAAGTGTATTGGCGGCAACGATCCAGAGCTGTCTGGTTAAAAAATGGTGATAAAAACACCAAATATTTTCATAGCTAAGCATCGACTAGACGCACTTGAAACAAAATTAAGGGTGTGTTTGATAATGCAGATGTATGGAAGGATGAGAAGAGCAAGAGAATTGATGTTGTTCTTCAATATTTTTTTGATCCGCTATGCTCTAGTAAGCCGGTTGGTGCTGATATGGAGGAGGTATTTGCTTGTGTGAAACCGTGCCTCTCTAACAGAAGTTGTGCCTTCCTGGATGCGAATTTCTTAGCTGAGGATGTTAAGAAAGCTCTCTTCGATATGTTCCCAACTAAAGCTCCCAGGTTGGATGGAATGCTTGCCCTTTTTTATCAAAAGTTTTGGCATACTGTTGGCTCCCAAGTCACTAAAGCTTGTTTAGGGGTTTTGAATGATGGGCACTCGTTGGAGAAGGTTAATAAAACTCTCATTACCTTGATTCTGAAGGTTAAGCGACCAGAGAGGATGTTTGATTTTCGCCACATTAGCCTATGCAATGTTCTTTATAAAATAGTTGTTAAAGCTCTAGCTAATCGTCTCAGATTGGTGTTGGGTGAAGTTATTTCCGATACACAAAGCGCATTTATCTCGGGTCGTCTTATTTTGGATAATGCAATCGTGGGTTTTGAATGCATGCATGCTTTACGGACTAGAAAGAAAGGTAAGAAAGAGGCTTTAGCAATCAAGCTTGACATGTTTAAAGCTTATGATCGTGTTAAGTGGGACTTTGTTCAAGGAATGATAAGTAGGTTGGGCTTCTCTTCCAGGTGGATTGATCGTATTATGCGTTGTGTCAAGTCAGTTTCATTCTCTTTTCTGATAAATGGGGAGGTTTGTGGTTTTTTGAAGCCTTTGAGAGGTCTCCGTCAGGGGGATCCCATGTCCCCGTATCTCTTTCTTCTTTGTTGTGAGGGTCTCTTTTGCTTAATTCGTAAGGCGGAAACTAAAAAAGATATTGCAGGGTTCACTTGTAGTAGAGGTGGTCCAAAAATTTCACATCTCTTCTTTACCAATGATAGTATGCTATTCTCTAGAGCTATAGAGATGGATTGCTCGGCTATTAAAAAGGTCCTTGATTGTTATGCGGTTGCTTCTGGGCAACTAGTGAACTATTAGAAGTTGGTTATGTGTGTTAGTTGGAGAGTCCCCGTGAAGTGCTGCTTCTACTTTGGTAGGTATTTTAGGCGTGAAACTTGTGAATTACCATGAGCGTTATTTGGGTTTTTCGAGCTTTACTGGTAGAAACAAACAAGAAGTTTTTGCAGACATTAAGGATCATGTTTGGAATAGAGTTAAAGGTTGGCAACATAGGTTTTTTTTTCTACAGGTGGCAAAGAAACTCTTTTGAAAGCTGTGATTCAAGCAATCCTGACTTACTCAATGTCTTTGTTCCGGTTGTCTAAGGCTTTAGTGAGAGACCTCCACCGACTATGCGCACGTTTCTATTGGGGCTCGAAAGAGGAAAAAAGGAGATTGCATTGGTGCTCTTGGGCATGTCTTTGTAAACACAAAAACGAAAACAGGCTGAGCTTCCATGATCTATCGTGTTTAACAGAGCTCTCTTTGATAATCAATGTTGGAGATTGATCGCTTAACCCCTCTTGCTGGCTGCCAGAGTTCTCAAAAGTATTTACTACCCTGACTCCTCTGTGTCTCCTCTGTGTTTCAGGCTAGTTGTAAAGGAATCGAGCTCGTTTCTCTGGAAAAGTTTTGTGTGGGGAAGATATTTGCTTGAAGCTGGGTTGAGATGGAGGATTAGGGATGTTTCTATGGTTTCTATCTATAATGATCGTTCGCTTCCCAGACCTCTAACTTTCAAAGTTTGGTCTTCACCTGTCTTGGGATTGAACGATTAAGTCCAAACTCTTATTAAGCCTTCTGGTGGCTGGGATGTTGAGCTTGTCTGTAGATCTTTTAATAGGGATGATACTGCTCAGATTTTGAGTCTCTCTTTTTCGTCCTCAAGTTCGGGGTGATAGTCTGTTATGGCATTACGAGAAACTTAATGCTTACTCGGTTAGGAGTGGTTATAGAGTGGGCTACTCTCTGCTTCAAGATTATGGTTCCTCCGGGCTTAACTCCTCGGAATCATGATGGAAGTTCCTTTGGCGGACCAAAGTCCCATTGAAGGTGAAGATGCTTCTATGGCAAGCTTGTCAAAATTGGATACCTACTAATGCTAACCTGGCTAAAATAGGGATTAATACCAGCTGCTTGTGCACATTGTGCTTCTCTAGAGTTGAGACTACTTCCCAAGCTTTATGGGGATGTCCTTCTTTGAAGAAAATTTGATTTTCTTGTTCTTTTCTACGTGATATTCGGGTTACCGATGATATTCCTTCTGTGGACTTCCTTGAGGCCTATAAAAACTGCCTTCGTATGGATGATTTTGAGGTGTTCTGCATTATTCTTTAGCGCATCTGGTGTCAGAGAAACGATCGGGTTCACAAGTCTGTGCCCTTCCTTGATGAGGATATTATTCATTGGGCCTCTTATTTCCTGTCTAACTTTCGCTTGGTGATTTTCAATGGTGTTTATTCTAGCAGAGCTGATCGAGCGGGGGTGGTCAGATGGAATCCTTCTCCTTTTGGAGTGTTTAAAATCAATATAGATGCTGGTATTGATATGAATTTGGGGAAGTTGGGTATTTGGATCATTGTTCGTAATGCTGAGGCTGAGGTTTTGGCCTCGAGTGCCCAGCCAATCTCAGCTTGGTATAGTGCCTAGATTGCTGAGTCTATTACTATTTTGAGAGGGTTGTAGATTGGGGTTTCGTTGGGTCTGGTTCCTTGCATTGTGGAGTCTGATGCGTTGAGTGTTGTCAATCTTATTAATGTTGGCCAGATCCCGTATGCTGAGGTTGGTTTAATTATTCAAAAAGTGATCCTTTTGCTTCGTTCGCATGCCTGCATTGGTTTTGCTCGTAAAGAGGCTAATAAAGCGGCACATTCGCTTGCTAAGATGCAGTTAACTTTTGTGTCTGATTTTTTTTGGTAGAAGGACTTTCCTCCTAGTATTGGTTCTATTGTTAAGGGCGATCACCCTGATCAGATGTAATCCTTTTCTTTTTTTTAATAAAACTGGACTGATCTAAAGGGAAAAAACATCACAAGCGATCATATGCTGAAAAACCCCTAGATAGTATCCATATATATAGAAGATAAAAGAAAAGAAAAGAAAAAAGTGACAAAAAGCAATAAAGCACAAAGACCCAGGGGGAAAACAACCCCAAACAAAAAGAGGCACGCATGCCACACCAAATAAGAAAAAGAAAACCTCAAGAAAAACGAAAAGACTCCCGGCCCATGTAGTCATTGCCAACTAAAGAAGAACAAAACGGCGGGGTAGAGAACCACCAAGAATCAGCATGAAGCTCCAAAGCATGCTTAGAAAGCATATCTACAGCCTGATTCCCCTCCCTGAAAATATGGGAAACCTAAAAATCCATATGCGAGATCTGGAAGATGCAGCGATGCCACGCTTGACAAACCCTCCAAGGAACCATTTCAGAACGAGAAGAAAGAAGTTGAACCACATAAGAAGAATCGCTCTCAAGCCAGATTCGATGCCATCCATACTGTAATCCTTTTCTTTTTAAAAGTTGAAATTTCCTTCAAAAAAAAATAAATTAATAATTTATCTACTTTGCAAGATTTTTTTTTTACTCATACTTTACAATAGATTTTAAGAAGCATGTAAAGTAAGATTGTAGTTACTTTTGTTTTTTAAAGTGATTATAAAATAATTTATAACGAGTTTTTAAATTGTCTATATTGCTTTTATTAATTTATTAATTTAACATGTAGACACTTTTATCCTCATTTCTTTAAAAAAAAAAAAAAAAAATCAAAACTTAAATAAATTGTAACACAAAATTTTTTTTACCCGCTACTACAAAAAACGTAAAAGAAATCGGTTATTTTACATGGAAGATATCGGTTTTTCAAAATTTTGTAACCGATGTCTATTTGAGTGATGTAGAAAAATTACATGCAACAACATCGGTTTTTAACCGATGTAAATGATTTTAAAAATACATCGGTTATATATAAAACTGACGACATATAACTAATGTATTACAAAAATTAATCCGCCGTCCGGCCACCACTGCCCCACTTCTGATTTGTCATTATGAGGAATTAAACTTGAAACCTCAAGTCAAAAGTTGTAAGCCTTTACCACTTAACTACAAGAGTTGATTTGTTAACAATTGCACAATATATTATATATAACATATATGAGTTGTTAGAATTTAAAAAAAAAAAAAAAAAAGACCTGTTAGATAAATTTAAATTTATTCAACTAATTACAATTCTAATTTTTACGGTAGATATATATTAAAAAATATTTATTGGAACTTTTAATAAAATTATATATTTTTAAACATATATAGTCGAGTTATGGGTCTATACTCTATAAGAGACTAGTGACATCAATTGTAATAAACATGATTTGGAATACAACTCTCACTACATGGGAGATATTTCTCTACATACATCTTGCAATTTAATGAACAAATGTAAGACTCTGATTCCTAATTTATATGGGTAATTGAATTATTAACGTGTATTTTAGTATGAAACAAGATGGTGCAAAAATAAATAAACAATTTTTTTAAAATTATTTTTTTTGAAAATTTTAAAAACAAATGATTTAAAAGTAAATTTATTAAATTTAAAATTTTACTTATCCAATATTGGTTTACCCAAAAACCGATATTTTATTGTAAAATAAATCCATATCGGTTTGCCCAAAAACCGTTATATTTTCAAACCGCAATATTTAAGACATCGGTTCATATAAAAACCGATGTCTAAACGTTTTTTTTTTTTTTTAATATCGGTTTGCCCAAAAACCGTTGTCTTTTCAAACCGCAATATTTAAGACATCAGATTTTTTATGAACAAATGTCTAAACGTTTTTTTTTTAAAATCGGTTATCTAAAAACCGATGTAAAGCACCGATGTCTTTAACATTTTTGTAGTAGTGACCAAAAATTAAATATAAATATATAAATACTTAAAAAAAAAAAACAGAATTAGAAATTTTATCTACATTACAATAATTTTTTTAAAATATCAAAACTTAAATAAATCGTAACTCAATTGTTTTAAAGCTTTAAATTAAAAAGCTAAATTGTAGACATTTTGGTGTTAATAAAAAGCTTTAAAAGGTCTACTTGGAAAAGTTTTAAATTTGAGTTTCTCATAATAGACGTAAAACAACTTTTTTAATTATCTAAAAACTCTACTGAGTAACAATTAAACAACACAATTTTTTTTAAGAGTTTAAAAAAAAAAAAAAAAATTAAAAAAGCTATTTTAGTCGGTAGAGATGTTCTTCCAAACGAGCATAAAGATGCACACCCGCACATGCAATGCAAGGTGAATCTATCTCCTCGTGAAATTTGGCTTGTTAGAACATGTTAAAACAAATTTGGGTTGTGTTGAAGGACAAAGGACGCTCGTTCAATCTGGTAATGTTGCTCATTTAGTCGAGTGATGTATCATATTCGAATTGTTGGTATATATATATATAAAATTTACTTTTACTTGAAATCAAAACTTCAATAGACTTTCTCTCAAAAAAAAAAAAAAAAAAAAAAAAATCCAATAGACTCAAGTGCCCACACATGTACAAGTTTCCGGTGGAAATTAGCGTGAAAGATCAAACGGAGTTTGAAGCTTTTTCAATTCGTTATTTACATTTTCCAGGATAGTATTTAGAGGGTTAATAGCATGTATTAAGACCCATATATTTTAGGTTCGGGGTTTCGCTAGACTCATCAAGTATTTGTGAAAATGTCTATTAAAATTTTCCCATTAAATAATAAATATATAATTTTGCTTCAAGCTCTAAATTGTTATTCAATATAATGTCATTCTACTATTTGAATATTGGTTTATTAGGTTGTTAAAAATAAAATATAAAAGAAGAACAAAAATTAGGAAAGAAGGAAGAGAACTAGTCTTTAAGATAGTTCTGTTCAATATTGCTATTCAATAAAATGCCATTCTACCATTTGAATATTGGTTTATTAGGTTGTTAAGAATAAAATATAGAAGAAGAACAAAAAATTAGGAAAAGAAGGAAGAGAACTAGTCTTTAAGATAGTTCTGTTCAATATTGTTATTCAATATAATGCCATTCTACTCTTTGAATATTGGTTTATTAGGCTGTTAAGAATAAAATATAAAAGAACAAAAATTAGGAAAAGAAGGAAGAGAATTAGAGTTTGTTTGGTTAGGTTTTTGAAAAACCTCTATTGGTAAAAGATCTACTTATAGTAGATCTATTAGAAATAGAGTTTTTGAAAAAAATATTATAATTGTTTGGTTGGTAGACTTTTTTTAAAAAAAATGTTTATTTGGAGAAGCACCTCCCCATGAGCTTTTGCCCAGTAGAGATTTAAACTCTACTAGCATCTACTCAATTTAAAATAGACAATCTCAAAAAGCCCAATCAAACAACTCTAAAATACTCAAAAATACGATGGTAGACATTTTGAGGCAGTAGAAAACTTAACCAAACAAGCACTTAGTCTTTAAGATAGTTCTGTTCAATATATATATATATTTTCTATTGTCAGTTCGAACTGATATAAAATATTGTATGTGGACTATTGGATTTAAAAGTTGCTTTAACAAGTGAAGCATTTGAATTCAATAGCCCACATGCAAATATCAGTTCGAACTGACAATAGAAAGGCTTTATATATATAGTCACGTTCTGGTTAATGCGCATTGATATAACTTCATCAGTGTGTTGTATGTAGGCCACTGATTATGGAGAAGCAGTAACAAGTGCATACATACTTGAATCAAAGTATGTAAATCTAGTGGTTCACATGTAACGCACTGATGTAAGTTATATCAGTGTGACTGACTTGAAAATTTATATATATAATTGGATGTACAAATCACTTTTAAAGTGCTAATATTGACACAACCATAATATAAACAAACTTTTTTGTTTTTTTGTTTTTTTTTTTTTTAACGTGATTCACCAACTTGACTATTCCAACATTTTTTTGGGTATTTACAATTTGATCCCAATCTAATTGGGAAACGTCACTCTTTTACTCATTAATTGAAATTTCATCAATTTGGTCCTTACATAATTGAAAATCAATCAAATTAGTCTTACCGTTAGTCAAAACCGTTATTTTGATTAAAGGTAGGACTAATTTGATTGATTTTCAATTATTTAAGGACCAAATTGATGAAATTTTAATTAAGGAGTAAAAAAGTGATGTTTCCCAATTAGATTGGGAC
The DNA here is from genome assembly GCA_008009225.1 of Acer yangbiense. NCBI lineage: Eukaryota > Viridiplantae > Streptophyta > Magnoliopsida > Sapindales > Sapindaceae > Acer > Acer yangbiense. Next base: position 11,874,430 of record CM017768.1, read on the forward strand.
CAAATTGTAAATACTTTTTTATTTTATTTTTTAAATGATATCAACAGCATTCGTCCAATACATATTGACTCATATTTGTAAGCAACCACGTGGCAAGAGTTTTTATTTATTTTTATTTTTAATACATAGATACTGTTTTTGAAAAAAGAATAACTTTGTTCAATCTAATAATATTCTCTGGGAACACTGCCGTTTGATGTTTTAATAATCACTACTCATATTAGGATGTTTTAATAATAATAATAATAATAATAATAAAACTTTCCGCTGTCGATAGACCGAATAAATAAGTAATTTTTAAAATTTATTTATAAATAGATTTTATTGAATTTATCATCAATAAATAAATCTAAATTAAAATTCGTTAAAATCGATTGAATTTTATTAAGATTCTTTAAAAAGTTAAAATAAATATGATTACATGGTATGATTTTGATATTCATTTTTTTTATTATAAAAATAATAATTGTAATTATCAAAGTACGTGGTTGATTTATTTCGCTATCAATCTCTCAAAGTTTTCTGTCTGGTTGTTGCAGTGTCATTGAAAATTAAAAAGATAAATTTAATATTGAAAATGTTCTTCTTAGTGAAAGGAATTGCATAAAAAAATGAAAGTTTGACTTTTAAAAACTGAAATGAAATGACATTATTGAATACCGATGCTACATCTGTTAGTTTTTATCTGATATTTCTGGTTGGCAAAATGGCAAGTGGCAACGCTATATTTCCTCCCTCAAACCAATCCCACATAAGCATCAATTTAACAATCAATAAATTTCAATGAGAATGACAAAACACTCAAACACTTAATACACGAGCGATTCAAACTTGATACATTACTGGTTAGATTAACTTAATACATCACTATATTGAACGATTGTTTTTTGTTGATGTTGTGTTGTTGATTCTTCGGACCTTTGGCTTTATTGAATAAAAATTTTATTGTTTAAAAAATAAAATAAAAAATGATATGTAATTGTAATTATATTGTAATAGGATACTACCAAAGATTCATTGTCTTTTTAAAATGAAGCTCCACCATCAAGGGTCTGGTATCGTAAATATTTATATCCACATTTACTTATTAATAGACCGTAAAGTGTGTGGAGATCCGTTCATCCTCCCTTTAAGTGGGAGTTGCATTCTGGATTATACCTGTAGAGTTTAAAGAGCCAGGTTCCGATAAACCTTGATCCACAATAGTATTCACTTAAAAAATAAATGTAATAAGATGGGAAGAAATTAACAACCCCAAAATGAGAGGTTCCCAATTTTTTTGTAGTACCTAGAAGTAGGTAAATAAAGTATAGATATTATAATTTTTCAAATCAAATATGCTTTAGCTAGTTCAACTACTTGTAGTGAAAGGCAAATAGGGAGACATTATATACAGTAAACATTACGACAATTTAGTATAAATTGCCAACTACCCCCACCCCCACTACTTTAATCTATTTTCTTTTTTTATCAATTCAATTTGGGTCCTCTTAAGAATTAAAAAATTTAATAAAAAAAATCATATATATTTACTTTTTTAATGCACTAATGTGCAGTTTTTTTATCTATAGGGAAAAAATTAACTTAATGTAAATCATAATATAATCCATTCAAATTAAAATGGATATATAGGCTTTAATTCAACTTATTGTGTTGTTAATTTGAAAAATGAAAAATCAATCAATGATTACTACTTTTTTGCTTCGAGTAAAAGAAGACTTGACCATTCAAATTAGATAAGCCTCAATTAACGGGAACGCATGAAGTACATTAATTTTTCTTGATTACTCAATGCATTCCCTTGAACAAGTCAACCACAACTACATTTCCTGGAACAAAGTATACACGGTAAGGAGACTCCACTATTTGGAATCTTCATAAATAAATATATATATATATATTATTAATTTCTTAAAAAAAAAAAAAATGCTATCTTTATTGAATTATTAACATTAGACACGTTAGATGTCTCTACTTAAAGAATTCTATTTTAAAGAATTAAAACTACACTTGACTGTTTGACAAATAATATGTTTTTTTTTCAAGTTTATTTTAATTCCATCACCATCTTTGACTACTAATTTATCTTAAAATGACTACTTATTCTAAGTTTCTAACTTCAATTTTTTTTTTTTTTTTTTTTTTTTGTTTACATAAATTCATCAAATGGCCAATATAGAATTCCGATATTACTTTTGAAGAAATTTTTGAAATAAGGACAGAAGGTCTTGTATAATTTAAGTTAAAAAAAGGAACAGAAATTTATTCAAGAGAAGATGTGAAGATGAGCTTTTTGGACAGAACACAAGAGTTCTTGATTTGATCGGAGAATGTTTTCTAATCTCCAGGCCCAACCCAGGTTGGACTTTGGGCTTTACATTAACTGTAATCCACCAAAGCTCAAGTTTATCCAACTCAACGATTTTTTTTATGTTTGGTATGACTTTTCAAGTAGAGCTTCTAGAATGAATTATATGCATAAGAAAACAGTTACTTTTATTTGTCTTTCAATAACTATTCTAGTTTGTTAGAAAAGAATCGTCACAAATTCATTTGGCATGTGATCACTTATTTATTGTGTTTGCATTCGTATTCATGTTCGTTCATGTTCATGTTGTTATTCAATCTAGAAAAAAAATTGTCACAAATTCATTTGGTAAGTGATCACATATTCATGGTGTTCATGTTTGCTAATGTACATGTTATTCAATATAGAAAAGAATGGTCACAACATGTACATTCTTTCTAAGGTTTGACATTAGTTTTCAAAAATAACTCTCTAGTTTTGAATTACCTTATTGTATACCAAAATTATTTTATTGTTTCAAAATTTAGTTTTTTTTTTTTTTTTGGTTTAAAAAATGATTGGTTTCCATAACCACTTTATCAACAATCAATCATATATTTTAAAAAGGTCAGGAAAAAGATCAGATCAGCAGGGGATCCAAATCTGGGAAAGATACCACCACTACACAGTCACAACTACAGTAGTTGTCCGGTTCTAAGCCCAACACATGAGGAGCTTTGGGCTTTACTATCTAGAAGTCTATAATCCATCAAAATCCAACGCACTTAGTGAGTCGACTCAGCGATTCTTTTCCTGATCTCTCGCTCTCATTTACTGATCCACAATTAGAAACAAAATCTCATTTTTCACCTGATGAAAATCTGATTCACGATAATTCCACTTTGTGTTGAGCTCGAAAAACCCACCAAAACCCACTCCTTCTTCGATGAAGGTAAGTTTCTCTGTCTCTATCTCAATACATAGATATGCATAACACTTACTTTAGCTCAACTTTATTATCACTTAAAAGCAAAGGGTCTTTTTCATTTTCTTTCAGTGACTATTCTAGCTTGTTAAATGATAGATTTGATAGAACCTCCTCATCATCATCTTCGTGTTCTTGTTGTTCATGTTCTTGTTGTTGTTGTGCATTTTCCACTCATAATAGACTGCCTGTAAATCCTAGCTATTTATATGGGTTGAGACAATCCACTCTTATTCAATGCTCACCTTCTAGGAGGTTGATATTGGGTGGTGGAGACCGATATTTTTGTCGGTTTCCGGTTTATGATAGAGGTATTTATGAGGTTTCTTGCTCTATAAAGAAAACAAAAGATAATGGAGCTTTGGATAGGAGGAGGAAAGGGAGATTTAGTTGTATGGGTTTGGAGGAAAAGAGTGAAAGTGAAAGCTATCAGTATGGTGATTTTAATGATGCTGAGGCAGTGATTAGTTTGTTGAGTGAGGAATTTAGTGAAGAGTATTTAGTTGGTACAAAGAGAAATGAAAAATTAGCTAAGAGAGTGGAAGTTAAGAAGAGAAATGATCGTGGTCGCGAGTTTTATAGGGGAAAGAAGAATAAAGCGGAAGTGGCGAAGAGAGAAGATTGTGCTCATGGGTTTTATAGGGGAGAGAAGAATAAAGTGCAAGTAGAGAAGAGAGAAAATTATGGCGGTGATTGTTCTAAGCGAAGAAAGAAAAATGTTGGGTTGGATTTGTTAGAGAGTGACTCGAAATGTGAATTTGATTCAACTATTGAATCGAGGGAGGAAGGGTATAGGAGGAACAAAGAGAATAAATCTATCACTAGAGATGAGAACCATAGGGGCAGAACTAAGAGTTCTAGCTCTTCATCTTATCACTCTATTGCATCATCTGAGGAGTATGAGAGTGATAAAGAAGGGGAATTTGTGGAAGAATCATTAAGTGGGTTTAAGAAGGATTCTAGTAGGGATGAAGCGGATAGATTTAAAGCAGAAGTGAAAAAAGAATTTTGTAGGTATAGTGATGACGCAGAGGGGCATGGTGAAGTTCTAGAACAGAAATATGCTGGAGCTGGGAGTCATGTTGAGTGGGACTGCAGAAAGAGTTCAGAGAAGAAGCTTACTGAAGTAGCAACCGAAGAAACACAATCCATAAAAAAATCATCACAAATTCATTTGAGAAGGGATAGGATGCATGAAACTGATTATGCGAAGGCATCTTCTTCTCATAAACAATTCAGTGATGTGGAAAAGAAGTCATCTTTGGCGGTGAATTTGGACATGGAAACAAAAAAGCAGTATAACCAAATGGGTATCCAAGAAACTACACAGTCTGAGTCAAGATGGAAATGTGAAGAAGTTACGAATACAGCAAAGACCCATGGCAGTGATGTTGAAACAACTTCACAATCCAAAAAGCAATTTAGTGGCAGGGAAGGAAACCTGAGAAGGGGTGAACATCACCAGACTATTGCTAGAAATGATGATTTAAGGACAAACTTGCAGCAAGGTAGCAGAACATCTGAAATTCTAGATATTAACACTGAAAGAATTTCCGATAAGAGCTCCATTGTACAATCTGAAACTAGAATGAAGAACCAGGAAGAGCATACAAGGTTAGTTTCCATTTCATATCCAGAAGTAAAAGGGCAACAGTCCCAGATAGATCACAAGCATCATGAGAGAACTCAATCCAGAAAAGGATCCCAAGATTCCACCAGTTTATCAGTTCATGCCAGTGACATGAAAATATATACTGAATCTGAAAGAACAGCTGGACAAAGGATTACTAATCAAGAAAGTACTCTCACATCAGTTGTGAAACCAATAGGAGAAACTAGTGGGAGACATAATCAGACTGATGAAAAAGTCACACAAACTACATCACTGAAAGAGGCCCAAAAGCCGACTAGACTATCAACTTTTGTAAAATCCCCAGAGGAGGGTTCTTGTTTACAGTCATCTTCAAATTTGCATTCTCCAGATGGAGTGCAGCAGATTTATGTGGAGGGGGAGGAGGAGGAGGAGGAGGAGGAGAGAAATTCACAAGCGATATTGATGCCTCCGCCGTCTCAATTGGTGGCTAGAGGTTCGCTGCATGTTGATCAAACAAGTGGGATTGCAGTTCAAGAGTTTTCTAGCAAGTCTTCAGAAAGTGGCTCGACTATCTTTTATACACATTCAGGGGGAAGAACTCCAGATTTGCATGATGAGTCATATGGCAGAGGTAGATGGGTTGAGGCTTCTGATGAGCCCTTAGACCTCATCACTCCTGAAGATGCCCTAGGTTCTGCTCAACGTTTAGAGGAATCATCCATGCAGTTTGTTGGTGAGTTTGTTGAGAAGGCAAGGCACGAAGTGTCAACTTCTGAATTGCAAAAGAAGAAGAAAGCTGCGGAGGCGAAGGTGATATATGAAGGTGAAAAACAATGGCAAAAGAATTCAGGTCAATATGGTTCAGAAGAATTTCAGTTGGAGGGCCGAGACTCCGGGCAATCATCTGAAAGTTCTGGAGCAAAAGGGCCTTTAGAGCTCATCAGCCATGAAGATGCCCTTGATTCAGCTCATCAGTTTGAGGAATCATCCATGCACTTTGTTGGAGAGTTTGCTGAGAAGGCGAGGCATGGTGTCTCAACTTCTGAAATGCAAAAAGAGAAGAAAGCTTCTGAGGTAAAGGTGGTGTATGAAGGCGAGAAGCAACAGGAAAAGAATTCAGGTCAATATGGTTCGGAAGACTTTCAATTGAAGAGGCGTGAATCAAAGCGATCATCCGAGGGTTCTGGAGCGAAGGGGCCTTCTGATGAGATGTGGGATGTAACTGGCCCGTCTGTCCAACCTCCGGAGACAGAGGCATCGAAAGGCAATATAGCATTGGGGACTGCCATTGTGAAGAAAAGTGGCAGGACATTGTGGAGCATCATGGCAGACATAGTTCGACTGCGGTGGGGTCCACGTGCTGAAACCGCTAACTCTGCTGCAAGGTCAGATGGAAAGGATTCGTCTAACGAGTCTATAAGCAGTGAGACATTGTTTTCTGGACATGAATATGATAAAAACAGTGATGAGAATGTCAAAAGAGAAAGAAGAAGCATGGTGCGACAAGCCACACCTTCTCTTCAGCCAAAATTAAGGAAAACTTCTACTCAAACTCAAGGAGAGGCATCTGACACAGTGAGATCAATGAGCAAAGTAAGACAACTTGAAGCAGATATGCCATCGTCTTCAAAAGGCATTTCCTCAAATTTTGGAGAGGAAAATATTAGTCAGATAGCAGATGGGAAGAGTTTTCAAGGTACAGCTTCTGGCATTGAAATAGTGCCATCATCATCAACATTACCTGCTACAATCATAAGAAGACCTCCTATTGTAGAAGGAATTTCTAAAACTGGTACAACTGAGATGTCTGAAAGTGGTTCGATGGAGCAGCGGGTGCTATCAAGTGTGAGGTTAACTGAAGCATCAGGTTCTGCAGGGAAGGACGGCGAATTGAAACAAAGGAAGCTTCAAAGGAAAAAGCAAGTGTCTAAAGATAGATTTGAGGAATGGGAAGAAGCGTATATACTTGAAAGCGAGCAGCGAACAATTGATGAGATATTTATGAGGGAAGCACTCTTAGAAGCCAAGAAGGCTGCTGATACTTGGGAGGTGCCTGTTGGGGCAGTGCTGGTACAACATGGGAAGATCGTTGCTCGTGGATGCAACCTGTAAGTTTTTAAAGCTAATTTGCACAATCTTTAATTGGATGTTTACCTTCCTTTGAGATATTTATATGGAGGAGATATGTATTTCAGAGTGGAGGAGTTAAGAGACTCCACTGCCCATGCAGAAATGATTTGTATACGGGAGGCTTCAAACGTACTTCGGACATGGAGGCTTGCGGTAATTGAAACCATTTCTATTTTGTTACTATTACTTAATTTCCTCTCCTTTTGATCATCTTTATTTGTTGTTCATCTGGCCTCCAATAATTAGTTTTGTAGTAGTAAGATGCCAATAGGCCAAAAGATTAAATTTCAAGTAGTTTGTACAAATAATGTTGTTAACACTAAAATTTGTCCAAAAAACAAACTTGCTCCCCTCTTTAAAGAAAACTTCCCTCAGTTGGTTTGGGTGGCATAGCCCATTGCAGAAGTCCCCCCTTTTTTTGATTCATTTCTTTAGTCTTTAGGAAGCCAAAGCTTTACTTTACTAAAAAGGCTCGCGCAGGGGCCAAAAGATTAAATTTCAAGTAGTTTGTACAAATAATGTTGTTAACACTAAAATTTGTCCAAAAAACAAACTTGCTCCCCTCTTTAAAGAAAATCCCAGCATAGAAGGAAAACAAGTATAAGGAGACCAGAAAATTCACCAAATATTATGAGAAAAAAAAGCAAAAAAGGAAAAAATAACAAAAGGGAAGTGAATGACGTGTAAAAAAATGACCCAGAAAGGCATGCCTTTCTGGTGGAGTTATTCGGTGGCAGTTTACAGTCGTTCACTTCCTTTTTGTCATTTTTCATTTTTTCTCTTGTTTTCATAATACTTCCTGAATTTTCTGGTCTCCTTATACTTGTTTTTCCTTATATGCCGGGATTTCCAATAAAGAGGGGAGCAAGTTTGTTTTTTGGACAAATTTTAGTGTTAACAAATGCTTTTACCATGTCATCTTGGAGAAGAACTTTGTTCTTGCAGCTGCTAAATGGTTGATAGTGTATGTACTATCTCAGTTATCTGTGAACTGGAGCGATCTCTATCTTGAAAAGACCCCGGTCCAGAAAATATATCTTATACTCTATTGAACCAAGTGAGAATTGGCACAGGGGTCAATCTAGATAACGGCTAGGGAATTTTACTTACATGTTAAATGCTTTGAGATTAGTAACTTGATTATTTTTTTCCTTACAGGAGACTACACTTTATGTAACTCTTGAGCCATGTCCCATGTGTGCTGGTGCAATTCTTCAAGCACGAATCCCCAATCTTGTGTGGGGAGCTCCAAATAAGCTTCTTGGAGCTGACGGCAGTTGGGTTAGGTATGTAACTTGTATCTTTCTGCAAACCTCAGAGCTGGGAAAAAAAATATATAGATAGAGCTACAATGTTGAAACAATAATTTTTTTGAAGTTTTAACAGTCCCAAAAATTTGACATATAAACAAAATTTGCAGACTTTTTCCTGGTGGGCGAGGAGGAGGAGATGGCTCAGAACCATCAGATAAGCCACCTGCTCCAGCCCATCCATTCCACCCAAAAATGACAATTCGACGAGGAGTGCTGGCAACAGAGTGTGCAGATGTAATGCGGCAGTTCTTCCAGCTTAGGAGAAGGAAGGAGAAGAATGAAGATCCCACACCTCCTCCTTCCAGTCTTCCCATTGCAAACCATCCTTCAAAAATCCTCACTAAGATGCAGAACTTGTTCCATTTGATGTTTTGTTTGTAGAGAGAGTGGAACACATTCTGCGCTCTGTTTTGTTTAAGAATCCTACTACATATCAAATTGAGTTGGTTTCATGAAATTCTTGGACTGCAAATTTTCATATCAATTAAATGGCTTAGATTAAAACCCTAAAAAATTGGGAAACCATGACGATATTAGAATCATTGAATGACATCATGGTTGCTGTAATTGATTTCTTGGTTCAAACTGACAGATTGCATTGCATAACGTATTCACGAAATGCCTCGTAAGCAAGAAGAACATAACAAGGACAGATTTCTTGACATTGCTTTCCATTTTAGATTTGATGGAAACAAATTACCAACATTGAGGTTGAGTTAGGATCAACATCGTAATCTTATTAATGGTTAGGTAAAGGGTTGCTGCCCTTTTTGATCATATTTGCTACGACAAGTTTATTAAATTACACCTACGTTTCTCAGGTAGGTACGGATATTGAGATTAATAAAACTTATTAGTATACTCATTTTTATAAGTAAACTTATGTTTAAAATTTAAAAAATAAATATTACTATAAGCACCTATCTTAATGCCAATAGTACCCTTATTGAAATAAATATATTTATTTTAATACATATTATTTATAAACACTCTTAAATTATTATCACACCCAATTTATATAAAAAAAAATCATATTATTTTTGGATCAAATCCTCATTAAATGATGATCCAATTTACTTTTGAAAATATCTCGAATATAGCAACCTTATAAAAGGGAATATGTGGAACCGAATATGGGGTCAAGATATTTTCAATCTGGAATGCTCTTATGATGGAGTTCATAACTATACATAAAAGAAAAATAAAAACAATATGATAATCATATGATAATGGGAAAGTTTGAAACTTGAAATAAAATTATAGTTTAATTAGAGTTTATAATAAGTTTTTTTTAATAAAGAAATATAGTTGAAGATATAGATGTAATTAATGAGTGTATATAGTATTTGGTTTATTTTTAATTAAAGTAATTTGTCCTTATTGGTAAATTTCTATTGGAATATTTTTGAAATTAATTTTTTTAATAAAATATGGATGTACTAATAAGTTTTGAGTAATGCTAGATGTCCCAATTTTTTTTTTCCAAAATTCTGTCCCAAATAATGTGGCACGTGAGGTGTCAACATCTTATAAATCATGAGATTATATGGTGACTGTTCTGATGTTGACACCTCACGTGCCACATCATTTAAGACAGAATTTGGGAAAAAAATTTATGACGTCTAGCATTACTCATAAGTTTTATGGGTGTCAATATTGGCACCCTTCCCAGGTACAACAAATCAAGGCTTTATGCAAATTAATCACAATTCACAAATGTGGAAATTGTGAACGTGATTGACAATTGTAAAAAACCTCAATCACGATTCACAAACTTTTCCAGTAAAAAACCTCAATCACAAATCACCAGAAGGGATGTAGTATCTATTGAAGACAACATCTCTCCTTCCACCATTTCACCAAACATTTTTTAATTATAAATTTTTTTACTCCATATTTATATATAAACACCATTCTCCCTACTGCCATTTCCATCTCAACAAAATGGCTTCAATGTTTACCCTTCTCTTTCTACTTTGTCTCAGCTTTCCAATAATCATTACCGATGCACAAACACCAGCAGCCTCTCCCTCTACTTTGCCAACCACCACTCCTCCACCGTCAACTGCTGCACCTCCGCCTTCTACCACTGTACCTCCACCTTCTACAACACCAACAGCACCAACACAATCACCAGTAACTGCGACAACACCCCCACCTGCAACAACTCCTGTTTCAACACCTCCTCCTAAAGTCGCACCAGCTACAAGCCCTTCAATCCCACCACCACAACCCCCAAAAAGTCCTCCAGTCTCAACCCCATCACCACCACCAATCTTGCCACCACCACCAGCCACACCACCTCCAGCTTTACCTCCACCGCAGGTATCCCCAGCACCAGCGCCAGCGAAGGAAACACCAGTTCCTGCGCCAGCAAAGGCACCACCAGCACCGGCACCTGTACCAGTTAGTCAACCACCACCAGCTCCTGCACCTGCTCCCACCAAGCACAAGAGAAGGAGGAGACACAAACACAAGAGACATCATGCACCAGCACTAGCTCCAGCACCAACAGTCAAAAGCCCCCCTGCACCACCCACTGTACCAGACACAGGGGATACGACACCAGCACCATCACCATCTCTGAACTTGGTATGTAATGCGTTTTAATACATAACAATTTTCTTCTAAAGGTAAAACAAAATTTTGCACAAATTGAGAATTTAAATTTCACTTAAGATAACTATTAGCATTCAATTGTTCTGAATGTCCTCCCCTGCTCTTTTTGGCTCACAGAATGGAGCGAATGCACTGCACGAGGGACGAAGATCTGGATTGTTGGCAAGAACTGGATTAGCTATTGGCATCCTGCTAGCTATTACAAGCTATGTTGTCTAGCGATCTTATAGGATGAATCATGGAAAAATTGTTATTTTTTTCTTAATGAGATGATTATTTCATATTCATGATATATAATTCAATTTAAAAATTTATAGAAAGAGGAATGAATAAAACAAATGTTGAAGGAATCAACAAACTGTTTTTTTGTATTCCTTCATTTCATAAATGAGTGATATGCAGTGAAGTTGAAGTTTCAAACTACCACAACCAAACTGTACAAAAGAAGAAAACATTGTCACTTATCAAACTTGATCTATATTTGATTCCAAGCTAATTTCTTCCCGCAAGTCGTACTCAACTACAAGACCAAGGTTGTCCACTAACTTATGATGCTTGAGACACCCAGCACACTGAAGAAATACAGCAAGTTGTCAGATGGACGATATTTTATTTATTTATCTAATTATGAATTTATGATAACTATAACCAACTTCTCAACAGAAAAGCAATTACTGCTCCCTTCCGACTAAGAGATGATAGGTTTACCCAAAGGATATCTTAAAGCTCAAAAGATTCATAAAACATAATAGACGGTCAAAATTTGAAATTAATCTTAAAGATTTCTGGACATAGTTAATAGCTCCATTTATGTATAGAAACTAAAATCATTGCTAACATAGTTATTTCATGCGCATTCAACTTCATTATTAGAGTGCTTAAATACTATTGTTGGGTGTTTTCCTATCAATACCAATTTTGCCAAGAGTGTTTGGATTCGAGTTCGCCCACGTAATTATGCTTGAATTCATTATCAGGTATTTGAATTTTTCATGTGTTTGTATTTGTGCTTGAGCAATGTGGCAAGCCCATTGATTTTACATGAGGGGGTGTGTTACAGTACTTAAATAATATCGTTGGACTCTTTCTTAACAACTTAAGCTTTTGGGTTGAATACTTCCTAACTAAATATACAAGAATAATACACTAGCTACTTGGTTTACACAAAGAGCGGCTCTAAGATTATAGAGATAAAGAGCTGTCAGAAATTCTATCTAGGAAGAGAAATTATGTATTTAATACCATCTGAACATTTACTAGCATATGTATCACTTTACTCTAATGTGAACCAGGCATTGCATATGCACCAAAACAAATGATATAAAAGACACATTGACGATTAATAGATTATGATTCCGTAAGAATTTTACATAATGAAGTGTTGGTCTTGAGATGAACTGGGACAGCAAAAAGAAATATGCTAACACAAAATCATGGAGAGCAATGACAATGTCTACAGAACACATTAAACAAGTAAAAGAAAATTATAAAACTATAACAGCTTATTAATTGAAAAGGAATAACAAGTTTATAAAAATTTCAAAAAAATAAAACTTAAACAGCTTTTTCATCATCAAGAAATAAACTAAAAGAATTTCGTCACAATAGCAGTCACTAGTTTATAAAAATGAATAATTACCTGCACATAAACAAGGCCTCGTTCATAAGCCAATCGATTTATGAGCCTCTGTGTTCTTTCACCACAGTCATTACAAGTAAATTGAACAAGCAAACTTCTTCTAGGCAGTTTTAGTTCAAAAGTTGCATCCTGCATAGAGGAAGGTAAAAACACACAAAATAAATAAATAAGTGAAATGTAAGTAGTAAATAATAAGAAACTACCCAGTAGTGCACAAGATATGTGCTTATATAAAGGCTTAAGTTAAGGCTGTACTAAGAGTGATCAAACTCATGTTATTAGCACTTAATTGGCTTACTCAGTGAAACGGCTGAGGTGCTTACGCATTGGAGTAACTCAATTTGCTTTCCCTAAAGGCCAAAACATTTTTGAATTTCACAAATGAAGTCCAAATTCCAATTCATTATGATTTGAATCCATATCACGACGGGTGAAGAAAATATTAGCCTCCCTTATGATTTGAATCCATATCACGATGGGTGAAGAAAATATTAGCCTCCCTTATGATATTTTCTTCACCCATCGTGATAAAGGTCATTGGCTCAACCCTATATCCAACATCTTGGCAGATCACTCACTCATCCTAGTCAGAGGCCGTAAAAACTTCCGGTGGGCACTTTGTTCAATATTCTGCCCATCCGGAAGGACAATCGACTTTTGCCCAAATGTAGGCGAGGTGGGAAAGGTCCACCCACCAGTGAATAAAGTGGATGGCTAGGGCAAGGGTTACACAAACCCATTTAGCTAGGCCCGGAAACACTTCGATAAGTGAAATCATTAGAAAAGCATAAATTAGAGTAACACGAATAATGATGGTCGTTCACTGGCTCTAACCACCAGCTGAACCCTACTGTTTAAGCGTATATTTCAGATTCAGCCTCTTCGGATGCGTCTTCTTATGCTCACCAAATCGAAACTTCATTTCTTCTATACTCGGATCAAGGATCAACTTCTTTACTTAGGGTTATGATTTGAAATTATCAACAGGTTAGAGTTGTAAAAATTTCAGATAATCCTGAAATTCAAAGCGTCATTGGAGTAACGCTTTCTCTCTGTTTAGGTAAAGTCGAATATGGACTGCAAGAATAGGACACTTTTATACCGTGAATAATTAAAATCAATAAATCCACCCCCCCCAAAAAAAAAAAAAAAAAAAATGTGAGTTAATGAAAATTAGCTCAAGCAAAATAACATTATAGACAAAGCCAACTACTTGTTTGCAATGATAAAGAAGAAAACCCTAACTTTGATATATCAATTACAATTACAAACTCCATTAAATTATCAAAATCACATACCTTATTTGAATGGTCGAATTCCGGTTCTGGGGTAGACTCAGAAACCGCTAATACCCTATTGCCAGGCTTGGGTGAGGGTGCTTTGAAATTAGAAATTGTCAACCTGAAAAAGTCCAAAGTTTATAATTTGTGATAATAACAAAACAAGAAAGTGAAAAAAAACGAAGAAGAAGAAGAAGAAGGAGGAGGAAGTGTATACCTGGTAGGGTTTAGTTCGTTGCGGATGGTAATTGGTTTGAAAGAGTTTGGGCAGATTGGTTTGAATGTGGGCGTGGAGGTAGAAGATGTTGGACGAAAAAAACTGGCTGTTGCTGCTACTGCTGTTGCAGCCATGGCTGATCTTCAAATTTTGAGAGGTAAATCTCTTAAGCTTCACTGATTTTGATAATTGATGGTCCATATCATCACCTTGGCCCAATTATTTTAGGGCCCAATAGGCTGCCCTTTTCTGCAAGGGCAAATTGGACAAAAATTTCCGGCGATTTTATACGACATATGCAATTGAGTTGATATTTGCACCTTTCAAAAACTGTATGTACATCTCAATTTTTTTTTTTAATTGTTTAAGAGTTGATTTAAAAGGCTCTTAAAATTTAGAGACCGATGTTAACCTTCAAAGTTAACTTAAAAGCTATTTAAAGTAATTATTTATTAAAAACTATAAATAATTAATTATAAAATTAAATATATTTTTCTTAAAAAAACATAAGAAAGAGTTGATTCTCCAATTTTATGGTCGGCTTTCAAAGCTCTTGATCTAGGCCAAATCGTTTGATGTTTGGTTTTCATAACAAGCTTTGAGTAACAAAGTTTGATAATAAAAGGAGGAGACTATTATCTTCCATCAATAATTTTTTCTTTGGATGTAATTGGAGGAGAGATGTTTCTTAAAAAAAATAAGGCTAATTGGCACTGATATTCCCTGAACTATTCCAAAATATGCAATATACCCCCTATACTTTTTTTTTCCACCACTAAACCCCTTGAACTCTCGTTTTGTGGTAAACACTTGGGTTTTTTTGCCTCCTGTGAGGGGGCATCTACAATCGGCATTTACCAATTTGTGAGAGTTCAGGGGGTTTAGTGGTGAAGGGCATAGTCAATATTTTGGAAGAGTTCAGGGGATCAGCGCCAATTAGCCAAAAAATAATAACAATTAAATAAATAAAAATAATAATTGGACCACTGGAGGAGAGATCTGCCTCCTAGATCTTTTTTCAATTTCTCTTTCAATTTTTTGGAATCAATTAGAAGAGAGATGTTTCTCATTATTTAAAACCAAAAACCAAACATATGCTGCATATGAGATGTGATAGGGTAGGTTACCTATAATTTTTATCATTATATAGCACAATGTTTTTGTGATGATGGATTGTATTTCCACATTCCACAGGATGATCGGGACAGTTTTTGCAGATGACAGTTTTCATGGTCGACGAGATGATTGGGATGATGCGGGATTAGAAGCTGAAGATAACATAAATTGCTCTTCTCTGTCCCAAATATCATTGTTACCAAAGCTGACTTGAGAGTGAAAACCATAGAAAAAAAAAAACATTTTGAACATACCTACAAGAAGAATAATAGGAAAAGGAAGCTATCCCTACTGTTTGTACACTATATAATTAAGGTCTAACATCCTATCGTATGGCAAACCCAAATCTTAACCACCCTTAGTACATACACTGGTTTTATTTACGATCAGTTACAATTGATGCATGTAATTAATCTTCCCTTACTATTTAATAAAGTAAAACTATAATCATTAATTTGTAGTTGAGCCTATATCGCAGGTGGAATGTGGGTCCACCCGAGATTTAACGTGGTTCAAACGGATAAAGTATGAGAGACGGTAAGTTTTATTTAATTACCAAATTTTTTTTTTTTAATGGTCATTTTGTACAAATCATTATCTAATCATTACATTCAAATACAAATAAAATCCAATTAGCTTTATGTTTTTAGTGTTAGAAAGTATTTATAGTTAGGGTAAATGGGGTGTCCGTGGGGTTCAAATTTTTTTTGTCACTAGTTGAGGCGCTTTTTGTAAGACAGGCACCACATTACTAATTTAAGTTTAAAAGACACCTATTTAGGTGACCAGACAAAAATACCCCTTTTTGTCACTTTGTGTTTTTTTTCAAACGTTGAGAGAAAACCTTTTTGAACATTTTCGTGCATTAGTAAGTTTCTGATTCTTACGCGTTTTTGTTGTTGAAAAGTTTATGTGTGTTTGATGTTGGATGGCATTTCATCATGTAGCTTAGGTTTGATTTGATTTGTGGTTGATTATGTTTGTATGATGAGGTTAGGTTAGGTTTTAGTTTATGAAAAAAGTTGTTTTGAAGACGATGAAGTTCTGGGTTTCTGTGATTTTTTGAACTGTTGCCGTGAGTTTTTGAACTGTTCCCGTGACTTTTAATACACCTCCCGTGACTTTTCATACACCTCCCGTGACTTTTCGTGACTTTTGAAACACTTCCTGTGACTTTTATTACACTTCCCGTGACTTTTCATACACCTCCCATGACTTTTCGTACACTTCTCGTGACTTTTCGTGACTTTTAAAACATTTTCCGTGACTTTTAATACACTTCCCGTGACTTTTCATACACCTCCCGTGACTTTTCGTGACTTTTAAAACACTTCCCGTGACTTTTCATACACCTCCCGTGACTTTTCGTATACTTCCCATGACTTTTGAAACACTTCCCGTGACTTTTCATACACCTCCCGTGACTTTTCGTATACTTCCCATGACTTTTGAAACACTTCCCGTGACTTTTCATTCACTGGTCCAGCCTTTTGAATCTTCATCGTCTCCTACACAAATTTTCATAAATTAAAACCCTAACCATACCCACAACCATATTCAGATCGACAAATCAAACCAAAACCAAAAAAATCTCCGAATGCGTCTGCGTAGCGCCACAAAACTAATTATCCAATGAAGATGTATTGATAATGTTATGATATTCAACCTCCATTGGAGGTCTGTTATAGAGAAATATGAAAGAATAAAACTCAAAAAACTTTAAAGTAAGAAAGAGAATGTGTAAAGTAAGGGCAATTTTGATAGTTCACCATAATAAGTGCCTTTTAAACTTAACTTATTAAAGCAGTGACTTTGTCACCACATCAGTTCAAAAATGTGACATTTTCCACCAATTCTATGGTGTTCGTGTGGGGAAATGCCTAATTCTACCGGCCATATGACAACACAAATTCTAATGTCAAAATACAATTAAATAATAAATAAGATTCAAATATGTGTCTGGACCCATTGTTGATTCAAAGTTTTCTATAGAAGGATAAAGGTTTGATGATTTTCACACTATCACTATTGCTCTTAAAGTGGAGCTAGAGAAAATGGAAAGCGATATGCAGAAGATTATTGAGAAGCATGAGATTCTGAACACAGAGGCCTCTAAGATTCTTATACTCGTATGCCATCATTTTTCTTCAACATCCTCTAATTAGTCTAGTCCTGAGTCTTGATTGTCCTTTTTGTATATCATTTCATATAATCTTTTTAGGTGGATTTTCACTTTGGTCCCAACATTTTTGGGAAAAGTAACTTTTTTACGAGTTTGGCATATCAGCTTCTAGGTAAATGTAGCATACTAGCATGTATCACTATTTTCTTTTCTTTTTTGAAATATTACAATAACTTGAGGCCGAGAGATGAACAAACTCGACTCATAACCAGGGGGGTACCCAGGATTTTTTACGAGGGTGGGCTAAAATAAAACTATATATATATTAAAAAAAAAAATTACTGAACTTCGGCACTATTTAAAAAAAAAAAAAAATTATTCCTTCGAAAAAAAAAATTTAAATACAAATACGCACTATTTAAACTTTGTCTTACGAGGTTTTACATCATCAAACTCATCTATTATGGAATCTAAGTCAATGATATCAGCAATCTCTCTCTCTCAATATATATGACCATACAATCAGTAAGAAAATCATCCTCCATCTTATTGCGAAGTGGTGTTTTAACAAGCTTCATCGCTGAAAATGCTTGTTCTGTTGTTGCAGTGGATACGGGAAGAGTTAAGACTAAACGAATCAATTTATCAATCAAGGTGTAGTGTTCTGACCTTTTTGTTTCAACTAAACATTGACATAATTCCGAAAGAGAAGCCAAATTCTGAAATTCCGGACAACCAAGAACATCAAACCTGTAATGACTCAATTGTCTTCTCAAATCTTCAATGTCATTCTTACTGAAATCTTGAGAGTAGAATTTCTTGGCAAGAGTGCAAATATCATCAACATCAAAGGATTTAAACACGTCAATAGGGCTCAAAGCCATGTTAAGAGTAAGAAGTTTTATTGTTTGGTCTGGAAATCTATTATTCAATTCCATCAATTGAAAATCTATCACAGCAATAAATATACTAAAGTGATAGTAATGCTCAACTATGACATTATCTTTCTGCTGACAAGAATGTTTTGTCCCTTCCATATGACGTGCATTCATATTAGGTATATCAATTTCATACCTTTCACAAAATGACACTACACTTTCAAGAAAAATATCCCATTCAGTCTCCCTTAACTTTTGAAGAAGCATTTTTGTAGTTGACACTAAATTCATAGCATTTAAGATATCATGAGATTTCAATTGTAAAGCTTGACAAAGCATATCAGAGATTCCTAAAACTTTGTGCAATAATAACAAGATAAACACAAATTCAAAGGATCTTAAATCTTTATACGCACCTTTGGCTTCTCCACGTATATTACTGTTCAGTCCCTTGTCAATCAAATTTTCAAGAAGAGTGGAAGTTGAACCAAACATATTAATCAATCTACTAATAGAAGTAAAATAAGAACTCCAACGGGTAGTTCCAGGTCGTTGCAAAGTACGAATTTGATTAGCCCCTGTACCAGTTTCAAGTTCTCCTAAAGTTGTCAACTCCTGAATTTCTCCTACTCGAATAGATTTCAACTCCGAGTGACGCTTGAAAGAAGCACTCACAAAGTTGACAATAGAATTCAATTTTGAAAAAAATAGCCAAATATCATGCACCTCCTTGGCTACTGCAACTAAAGCAAGTTGAAGCCTATGTGCAAAACAATGTATGTAATAGGCATATGGACAATCTTTGAGAAATAAGGCTTGTAAACCATTCCATTCACCCCTCATGTTGCTTGCACCATCGTATCCTTGACCTCGCAAGTTTTCAATCGATAGATCATATCGAGCAAGGACATTGCATATTTCTTTTTTAAGAGTTGAGGAATTTGTATCATTAACACTCACAACTTGAAAAAAACGTTCTCTAACAAATCCTTTGGAATCAACATACCTCAAAATAATTGCCATTTGTTCTTTGTTGGATTCATCAACTGCTTTATCAACAAGAATACAAAATTTAGCATCCCTGACTTCCTCACGGATATTAGCTCGCACTCTATTAGCAAGAATATTCAACAACTCTTTTTGAATTCTGGGTGATGTATACTTGGCATTTTGCGGAGAATTTTCTAGAACAATCCCAGCAATTTCTTGATTTACTTTTGCTTGCAACTTTATCATCTCAATGAAGTTCCCACGATTAGTAGAATTCATGGATTCATCATATCCCCGAAAAGCACATCCTTGCATTGCTAGCCACTTCACCGTCTCTAGTGAGGTTTTGAGTCGTAATCGATTTTGCAAAGTTTCTTGTATAGAGAATGTATTCATGACTTTGTCGATATGTCGAGATGAATCTTTTAAGTTATTCCATCTTTGCATTGCAAAACTATGTTGTGAATTATGCTCCCCTTCATGTTGCGCAAATGTATATTTTTTCCCACAATTGATTCTTTTCCAAGTTTGAAAACCATCTGTTGTAAACGTGGGATGCTTTGATGGAACAGTATCAAAAAGATAGCATGGGAAACAAAATGCCATATTTTTCTTTATTGAATATTCGAGCTATGAAAATCGTTTAAACCAAGAATATTGAAATCGCCGAGTTTGTTTACCATCAAGAATGGGTGGCTATTTATCCAACATAGGTTTATAAGGACCCATTTTGATATAAGCTTTTCGTACATCATCACGCTTATCAGCAGGATAAACTTCTATTGGGAAGCGTAATCCAGGATCACATTCATAATAAGGAGTATTAATATTTGATGGAGTGTTAACATTCTCAATTTCAAATCTTTGAGATGAAGAAGGAAAACTTCAACCCCCATCCCCGACGTTACATGGAGAACTTGATCCACCCCCATCCGATGATTGATTATCTTTTTTTTTTTTTCCAAAGTATGAAAGCATAGTTTTTCTCGGCTTTGATGTGTGGTTGTTTGACATTGTAACCTAAAATTATCAAACAATTTAGTTAAATTAATACTTTATAAATTATAATATAACACTTGAAATAATAAATTGCAGTCGGAAAATAAATTCATAAAAAAAATAACAAAATACTAATTTAAAATTATGAATAACAAACCAAAAATCTTAACTTGTTAATAAAAAAAAATAAATAAAAAAAAAATCTAAAAAAATACCTGAATTGAAGAATGAATATTTTTTATTTTCAATTTTGTAATTGAAAATTTCAAGGAACCGAGCCAAAACTAGCCAAGTAACCAGGATGAGAGATGTAATTGGTACCGGAGAGAGAGAACTGGATTCGGAATTTAGTGAGAGAGAGAGAACTGGAAAGTCAGAGTGGGCGTAGCCTAGGTTTGTGTGTGAGAGAGATATATTAATATATATATAGATTAATAGATAGGAATATAGGTTATAGGATGGGATGATGGATGTTGATTTTTTTAGTATTTAATATGTGTGATATGACCTTGTCTGATAAGGATTTTAATTGTGAAAAGGATTGTACCGGGAGGGAAGAGATGATATTGAGAAAACTAAACTACTAATAAAACAAGTGATGTACAATTAAAATAATATTATATTAATTATAATTTTTTTTTTTCAAAAAGCTGACCCGGGCTACAGCCCGGGTCAGCCTTCTATAAGTTCCGCCCCTGCTCACAATCTTATGGTGTTGGTGTGAGAGGTGAACCACTAGACTAACCTTATATTGTCTATAGCATATATCTATGAGGAAATAGGGGTTAATAGTCAAAAATTAAGGCCTCTTACTGTTTTTGTCCACCATTATCATTTTTATTGTTTTTGTCATTACTTTTGCTGTGAGGACATTATTACCCCTCATTTATTCATTTTTATTAATTGTCTTAAAAAAGAGTCTCTAATTTATTGCATTTATTAAATTTCACTATTATTTTGTCTTAAAAAACATTCAAATGTCCTGTCTCCCGTCTCTCTCTTCAATTTCATCGTTCTCTCTCTTCTCTTTCACGGTCACCATTGTTTTTCTGTGAAAATTTTTCTTCTCTTCCATTTCTTCAAATGTCCTGTCTCTCGTCTCCCATTTTTGTTTATCTTGAACCACCGGTCTCCCATTTCAATCGTCGGTGACCCATTTCCGAAAAACATCTAGTTCAAAAATCGGTTTTGAATCTCTACCATTTATCCTTTCTTCAGAAAATGCGAACCCATTTTCGTTTCTTCAGAAACTGCAAAACCCATATAGGAGATTGAGATTTTGCTTTGAATCTGACGGATTTGGATTCGTATTTCAAAAATTTGGCTTCGGCTTTGTTTTTTTCAAAATGAATCAAGATGCTCCAAGTCCTTCTTCAAGAGGTATGTTTTCTGTATTAGAAACCCTATTTTAATTTGTTTCATATGCAGATGTTATGATGAACTAAGGTTGAAGGAGATGGTTTAGTTTGGTGTGTTTAATTGATGTGCCCTAGTGTGTTTAATTTTTTTACCCTGGTGTGTTTAATGTGATATGTCTTGGTGTGTTTAATTGTTTTTGCCATGGTGTGTTTAATGTTTTTGCCTGGTGTGTTTAATATTTTTTTGCCCTGGTGTGTTTAATTCTTTTTGCCCGGTGTGTTTAATTTTTTTGCCCTGGTGTATTTAATTTTTTTTGGCTGGTGTGTTTAATTTGTTTGCTCTGGTGTGTTTAATTTTTTTGCCATGGTGTGTTTAATTTGTTTGTCCTGGTGTGTTTAATTGTTTTGCCCTGGTGTGTTTAATTTTTTTGCCCTGGTGTGTTTAATTGTTTTGCCCTAGTGTGTTTAATTTGTTTTGCCTGGTGTGTTTAATTTTTTTGCCCTGGTGTGTTTAATTTGTTTTGCCTGGTGTGTTTAATTTTTTTGCCCTGGTGTGTTTAATTTTTTTTTGCCTGGTGTGTTTAATTTTGTTTGTCTAGTGTGTTTAATTTTGTTGCCCTTGTGTGTTTAATGTGATTGCCCTGGTGTGTTTAATTTGGTTTTCCCATGGACATTTATTTGTTGTTTCCTTGGTGTGTTTAATAAATTTAAATCTTAATGTGAGATCTTCATTGGTTGAAATGTAGGAATGGAGCCAATGAAACTGGTAATCACGTATGGTGGGAAATTGGTGGGGAACTTTTACGAGGGTGGTGAAACAGAGTTGAAAAAAGTTAATAGGAATTTGACGTATGCTAAGTTGTCTAGGTTGGTACAAGGCGTTGCGAATATCGACTTAACAAGGTTTACCATTGACTTAAGAACTTTGGTTGATACCGGTGTTAGGCTTAGGCTTGCCCAACCTAAGATTAAAGATGATAGCGATGTGGAAATGTTGTTGTGCGATGATGGACATGTTCCGGAGGTGTATGTTAGTGTTGTTGAGAAAATTAGTGTAGAATCTGGTCATGTGGGTGTTTGTACCGATCAACCTATTTATCAAAGCTTTAGACAGCAATTGGCGGCACAGTTTCAATCCGCCGGTGGAAGCAACAACGTTGTGGGTTCTATACCAACAACGAACCATGCTGTTGAAACCCCAAGTGTGAACCCTATAATTTATGAGGACCCAACCATTAACGAAGTGATGCCAGGACGGTGTAACGAGGATGAGAGATCGATCCCAGATTACAATCCCCATACTGACTATGGATTAGATGATTTCAACGAAGATTACAATGGTGACGGTGGAAGTCGTGAGGGTGTGAATGATGACCCAGCACATTATGATGGAATGGATTCGGATCCATTAGAGGGTGGTCGTAGCAGGTCAATGCCATCGGTAATTGGTGGTCCAAATCGAGATACATGTGAAGATGATGCCATTAATGTTGGCGATGGGTCCGGAACTTCAGTCTCCCAACCTTGGATAATTCCTGGAGCTTCAAACTACTCTTTCGAAGTAGTTAGAACAGAGGAATCTAGTTCGTGTAACCGCTTATCCAAAGGTGGGATGTTCCAAACAAAAAAAGCTTTAAAGTTAGCGTTGCATAGTTATGCGCTGAATGAGAATTTTGAAACCCGGGTCACAAGGTCAAGCCTGTGTAGATATGAAGTTGGTTGCAAGGATCTTGAGTGCAAATTTCAATTCCGTGCAGGTAAGATGGAAGGTGGAAATTATTGGATAGTTCGGAAATTTGAGGAAGAGCATAGTTGTACAATTGATGATTTGCACAACCGTAACCGTCAAGCGAGCGCATGGCTTATTGGTGAAATACTTGCACCGAAACTTGTAGTTAGTGGTCGATCTTTGAAACATAAAGAAATCATGGTTGATATGCAAGTGGAACATGGACTTGGTTTATTGTATTTAAAGGCATTGAGGGCAAAACAACTTGCTGAAGAAAACATTTTTGGTCCTCCTAATCTTTCATATCAGTTGTTGCCTACATATTGCCACCAATTGAAGCTCGTGAATCCTAGTACTATAACAGCAATTAAGACAAACGTTGCTCAACAATTTGAATATTTGTTTATTGCTCTCAGTGCTTCATTTGTTGGGTTTCGGACTGCCATACGACCTGCAATTTGCATTGATGCAACTCATTTGAAGGGTAAGTTTGGCGGTGTCATGTTTATTGCAGCTTGCCAAGATGCAAACAATCAGGTGTTCCCTCTAGCTTATGGTTGGGGTGATGTTGAATGCGAGGATTCATGGACGTGGTTTTTAAAAGAGTTGAGAAAGGCAATAGGATGTCCTGCGAATTGTATCATCATTTCCGATCGCAGTCCTGCAATCAAGGTAGCAATGGGTAAAGAGTACCCTGAAATAACACATGGCCTTTATGGTTTTCATATGAACATGAACCTTAAGAACAGATTCAAAAGCCACGTTGTATGCAATTTGTTCCATGAAGCTTCAAGGGCACATCGACAATCAGAGTTCTTGGAGAAGATGCAGGAGCTGAGTCGCGTAAACAAACGAGCTTATGAATATCTACTGAGAGTTGGGCCTGATAGATGGTCTCGTGCGTACTGTCCGGTTAGGCGTTATTGGGGGATGACTTCCAACATCGTTGAGTGCATGAACAATTTTTTACGGTACGCTCGTCAGTTGCCAATAACAATGTTGGTTGAGTACATTAGAGATATGATGCAAAAATGGTTTCATGACTGACGTGAAGCCGCATCCAAAAATACAACACAACTATCCCAGTGGGCTACCCAAAAATTAACAAAAAAGAATGAAAAATCACATAAGTACACGTTGCGTCCAATTGATCATGTAAATTTCAATGTGAAGGACGGTGAGAAAGATGGCTTAGTAAACCTATCTGAGAAGACCTGTAGTTGTAGGGAATTTCAGAATGACCTATTACCTTGTTGTCATGCATTAGCTGCTATAAGGTATATATTCTCCTAAATATTTATATTCATTTGTTTATAATGGTTAAATATAACATATGTATATTTGTTTGATTGTGTTTGTAGGTTCTGTAAAAAAAAATTTGTCGACTTCTGTTCTGATTTCTACAAAACAAGCACCTGGTTGGAAAGCTATTTTGGTGTCATCTTCCCCGTTGGACACCCAAGCGAATGGAATACTCCTGAGGAAGTATGTTCTGAGGTTGTTCTTCCACCAGAGTGGCGACCTCAAGCTGGTAGGCCGAGAAAGAAAAGGGTTCCATCTGCAAGCGAGCATGGTCGTAGGACTAGCTACTGTACCATATGCAAGAAATCTGGGCACAACAGACAAAATTGTCCAAACCCCCCGACCGATCAGCAACCAAATGTTGCGGACCCATAACCAGATCCACAACCAAATGTTGCGGACCAACAACCAGATCCACAACCGCGCCGACGTCGTAAATGCAACTCATGTGGACAAGAGGGACACAACATAAGGACATGTCCAACACGGCCATATGATAACCCTATGGATCCAAACATTGATGTTGAATGAGGTATGCTCCCATATTAATTTCAGTTCTAAATTTTTCTTTTTAATTTTATGTTATTTAAAATGTCCATTGTAATAAAAGAGTTATCTGTTTACAGCAATGTTAAAGCGTGCAAATAAATCAAGGGCATTGCATGGACCCCAAAAGTTACGGAAGACAAGGACACTTTTAATTGCTGACATGATTATATTTTGTTTATGAGGGTTTGTAACTATTTGATGGATCATACTTTCATTAATGCAAGGATACTTTTAAGCACAATGAGCACTTCAATTTTAGTTTTGTTTATTTTGACTTCTTTTTGTGTGTGGATGAAATAGGTACAAATACACTTCAAAAAGTGGCTACTCCTCTAAAATATCTAATTCAACCATAAGGCAACCAAAATATGTAAAATAAAATAAACTAGAACGTAACTGACAATAAAATCCAAAATATCAACTACAACAACTAGAATATCCAAATTGTTAAAATATAATAACTACACATGCATTGAATATCAATTAAAGATGTGACTGTGCAGTAAAAATCAAGCAGATGAGGCTTGCCTCCTCCTATGATACGGCCTCAAGCGTAACTCCTTCCTAATGTCAGCTGCATCATCCCTCTGATGTCGCAATTCAGCCTCGAACAAGTCCATCCTGTTGTGGAGCATTTCCGTTCGCTCCTTGATCTCCTTCAATATAAATAAAACCTGATCCAGCTTGGAACCATCAGAAACATCGTCATAGTCGTCATCCTCATCATTAGACCCTAGCTCAGCACCCTCAAAATCAAACTCCGCATCCTCATCCTCAGGACCGGACCCGATGGCACTGGACTGACCTCCGCTAGTCCTCTGTCTCTTCTTCCCCTTGGTCTTGATGGCGATGTCCTGCCAAGATCTCAAATTGAGGTCACCTATTGTGTTGGACTTTATATCATCCGTGTTAAGGTCTGGCACTCCTTCCTTTTTCAGAAGGGCAGTGATGAGGCTGGGGAAATAATAGGTCTCAACTTCGCATCTGGACGGACATTGATCCTCCCAGCATCAATGATGGCATTGTGTATCACATGCCCTATGTCTATCCTCGTCTCTGCCAAAAAACAGTAAAGTAAGCGTGCCCAATCCTCTCCTAAGGTGGTCCTGTGGAGTGTTGGCATGAGGGAGTATGCGAGGAAAATATTCCAAAATGCTAACAAATGTGGGAGCCGTGATTGCTTCAACTCATGCTTGCTGTCCCAACGGTCATCCTCTGTCCCGCGGAGTGCCTTGGCTAACGCCGACTTCATCAATTTTGAAGCAGTAAACCCACTACTGAGATCATCATAATTCAAAGTGTTGAAATGGGAATTGATCTTCCCTGGCATAATCTTAACCTCTACGTCTCTCACCAAGATTGCCCCGCCTTTCTTAACTTTTTCCGGGTCCATACTCGCGTAAAACTCCTTTACAACAGTGGCGTTTGACATCCCTGGGGCTTTCACAAAATCTCCCCATCCTCTCTGTACCACAATCTCCGGGACCGATGTGTGCTTAAGTTCATCCACATAAATACCCCTTTCAAATATGAACTGAGTAGCATTAAGCTTGGCCATCCTCCTGGAGTAGTCACGGTTTCTCACACACTCTCCCTGATTCTGAGATCCTGACCCTACACTCCTTTTTCTAGTAGGAGGAGTTTTCTTTGCACAGGCTTTACCCATTTCTTCAACTGTGACGCTTCCACAAAAACACACACTAGCCACACAAACCACAACCACCCTTAAAATTCTACCACTTGATCAAAAGGCACAAATATACAGTATTGAAAAATGAAATAACAGCAGTTTATACATATCATACCAGGCATCAATCATGACCTTTGCAATGAGTACAACATTAAGCAATCAGTCACATAGGATAATGTTTATAATGTTAAGCAATCATCATATTGTTACCCATGTACAATCAGTCACATCTCACACATGAATATCTGTAGAAGCCAATGACAAACAAAATAAAAAATAAATAACACTAATAAACCAAAACCATCCTGAAAAGCTGCATTATTTCATGCATCTACAAGAATGATTCCATCTGAATTCTTAGCAAATCAATTGTTACAATTTTTAAACAAAAATAAAATTAAAATAAAAAATAAATAACTCTATTTCTTCTCAATGTATGTGATTTAACAGTATTCAAGCAACAACACATGAAGAAAAGTTGAACTACACAATAAATCAATTGAATATTGATGAAGAAGAAAGAAAAGGAAGAAAAATACCAGTCTCCTTGACCCTTGCTCTTTGTCGGCGTTAATTAGGAGAGAAAAACCCCCAAAACACGAATCCCTAACCAATTGAATCCCGGTCGAGCAAAACCCCCAAAAAATGAAACCCTAAACAAGAAAATTTTCACAAATTTATGCCCTAACATGGCTCAATCACGATTGAATAGAGGCTACGTATGGATTGGAAGTCAAAAGAAGAGATTTCGGAGAGAAAACACTTACCAATCAAGTCTTCGAGATTTCCTTGAGAGAGAGATTTTTGAATTTTGAGAGAGAGGGAAGTGATAGGTGCAGTCGTAAAAATTCCCTATTTATGCTGATTTACCCAGAATTCACGGTACGCATCAACGAACGTACCGCGAATTCCACGTGTGTGGCCAAAACGTGGTCATTTTACTTAATAGAATGAAGTGCACAATTGACCAATCCAATTCACACGGTTCGCATCAACGTGCGTACCGTGTTTTTTGGCAGCCGATCCCAGTTAGTGTTGCTGTGGTACGTTCGCGGTTTACTTCAATGAACCGTACCACAAAATCGGGCAGTAACGACACATTGGGAATTTTTTGGAACTTAGTCCTTACATGGAACAGACTTAAACACATTACTACAGCAGTGGTAAAAACTTAAACACACCAGTTCTAATGAACAATTAAACACACCGTACCTAAAGAATGAAACACACCGGTGCTACAGAATTAAACACACCGGTGGTCAACAATTAAACACACCGGTGCTATTCAACAATTAAACACACCAGTACAAAATAATTAAACACACCAGTACAAAATAATTAAACACATCGGTGCTATTCAACAATTAAACACACCAGAACAAAAGAATTAAACACACCAGATCAAAAGAATTAAACACACTAGTGGTAAACAATTAAACACACCGGTGCTATTCAATAATTAAACACACCAATACAAATCAATTAAACACACCGGTGCTATTTAACAATTAAACACATGCCCGAAATAATTAAACACACTAGTACAAAATAATTAAACACACCGGTGCTATCCAATTAAACACACCAGATCAAAAGAATTAAACACACTAGTGGTAAACAATTAAACACACCGGTGCTATTCAACAATTAAACACACCAGTACAAATAAATTAAACACACCGGTGGTATACAATTAAACACTGCTATTCAACAATGAAACACACCGATGGTAAACAATTAAACAATTAAACACATTTACTAAAATATGGGCACAAGTCAGGAATTCGTTTCAAAAGACAGTCCTTTATCCTATCCAATTATCCCACTGAAATTCATAAACATATAACACATCAGAATTCAAAACCATTAATCAAAACCATCATCCCAAAAAAGGATAAAGGACTGTAAACAAATCTACAAATCTATGGGAGACTTAAATGTAACACTATTATTATAGATGTCAAATGCAATTTCTTTTCGGAACTTGGGCATATCCTTCTGTCCCCAGTTCCAATTAGCCGACTTCACAATGGTGGTCTCAGCATACTTGCAAATAAATACTCCACAACTGCAATTGTCGACCTGTTGCGGAATAAGTTATCGGCCAACATTGAAAATACTTTCTCGTGGTACTTCGCCCCTGTTTGAATAGAAACCATATTTGTTCATAATGCTTGGAATCAGTTGCCTAAGGGGCATGACTTGTTTGAAACGCTCACCATAATTGCTCTTTTTCTTTGCCCCAGTCGGATCACATATGGAAATGTGACGGTCAAGTAGATCCACCTTGCATAAAATCCAATGCCCATCGGGTTCCCCAACACAACACGGAATCAACAACTACATTCAAATCGCAAATCATCATTTTCAAGATTAAAAGATATGTACAGAGTAAAGAAAAAAATAATTGCCCCAACTCACTTGTGTATACAACCACCATGGTTGTCCCCATCCCGGTCTGCATCCACAACCGTATTCAATCCAATCTGGTGGACATTCGAAACCAAGTACATCGAATGAAGATTCGGCTTCTTTATCTGCCTCAATTATCCTTCCATTCGACATTTAGTTTTGTCTAAAACAAACAACAATTGTGAGTCAATGACAATTGAAATCATACATTTAGAAACTAGACAAAAACACATTCCCAGTTAATTATCAAACTTACATAAAATTCAGAAGACAGTAGAACTAAGCTATGTCTAAAGTTTTCCGATTCCGATTCCCGTCTTTTTGCCAATAAGCTCATGTATGCATCAATATGCTGTATCAAACAACGGATACAAGATAAAGAAAACAAAGATACGCAAAGATAAAAATAGAATGAACAAAATTTATACTTACGTCAGTGAACAACCAGTTCTTCGGTTGTTCTAATTCCAAGAAAAATGACTGGTCAACGGACTCCTCCGTTCCCACGTTTCGTCTGAAATCAACGTAAACACACCAAATCGTTTCAATTTTGATCAGAATAAAACTCAGCATCTGAAAGCTATATTTACAACAACACACCTAACCAGTTTTGTTTTCCTCTTGAATGCCTCATATTTTTGCTTCTGACCTTCACGTTTCATCTCAGATGCCCGTGTTGGGTCAAGAAATGGAGACTTGCAATATGCGGATCGAAGCCTGACTCGGATCGATCGATCCTCCTCCGCAGCATAGTTGTAACTGACTCTCATATCTCCACTCACAAGCACTGAACCAGCCACTTCCTTCTCAACAGTGGGAGCCACCTCCTTCTCAACAGTGGAAGCCACATCCTTCATCGCTGTGGAAGCCAGCTCCTTCTCCACTGAGGTACCCACCTCCTTAACATGCAAGCTCTGATCTATAACTTCGGTCAAAGGTGCCTATAACATGCAACAATCGTATTCGCAAATATTCTTCATTTCTTCGTCACACCAATAATACATATAACATATAACCATTCAACACAAGTTGAATACCTCTTTGTTCCTTTGACCATGGGTCGGCTCTATCTCCTGCACCAGTGCTTTAAGCACACCCAGAAGTTGCGAGAGTTCCGAGACCTCTCGTTTAACAATGCGTTCCATCTCATTTGGAAGTGCCTTTACTGCCTCCAACAATTCAGTGATCCTATCACCACCTTTAAGTTTAAATTTACAGTATGCATGCACATTAGTTTCGTTATGTAAAATAAAAGGAAAACATAAAATTAAAAAAACAACATCGTACTGTAATTACCTTAGATCGAGGTTCCTGTCGGGATGAAATAGGTGTGGGATTTTGCTGAAAGGATGACCGAGTCCGATGCCGTGGGGGAGGTGGGTGTAGCATGTCTTCAAGAGGGGTAGGTGTATACCCTGGTGTAAACTGGTCATGAGGTGTAGATGGATCTCCTGCTGTAAAGTCTTCAGGAGTAGGTGTATATCCTGTTGAGTATGAAGACTGGAGTGGATCTTCTTTATCAAGACTAGTGATTGGAATTGATTTCCTCTGCTTCTTCGCCGATGTCTTTTTCTTCTTTTTTTGTGCCTTCCGCTTCACTGCAGTTTTCCGTGTTGGTGCTCCATCATCACCATCATCACCATCATTCCCATCATCCAAATCATCCAACGATTCATTATTTTCCTTCATTTCCATTTCCACTGGAGGTATGAATTGCAGACCCTCCGACATATTGAAGTCAACTCCGACCATGTAATCTTTTTGAGCCTCATCATCTGTTGCCTCAAATACCTCTAACACTTGAGCTTGTAATAATGTCATAATAATAAATGGCCTAAGATATTGAAAAAAATTTAATAACTATGTATGTATGTATGCGAATAACCCACCTTCCCACTACGAATATTTGCTTCGAGTTCTGAAATTATTTTCACAAAATTATGAGGCCTCTTATGCATTGTCCAATGCCTCATCCTAGGCAAAGTATGCTCTAATCTCAAGCCAAACCCATCAATCAAAGTCTGTACAGCCTCCATCGCCCATACCTGAAAGTGACAAGTTCAGACAACTATAAAAGTTAATAACTTTTTATCTATAAGCCAAAAGTAAATAAAGAAATAAAGTAGTCGAAACTAACCTCAATAGCCCATGGGAATCTGTATAATCGGTATCTGACCGAGGCACTCCCTTTTTTGGTGTTTCTTGATCGAAATCCATACCTAATGTAGTGCATCGTCATCTTGAATACATAATGGCCCCACGCAAAAGAATTGAATGCATCTAGATCATCAACCAAATTGAAAAGCCAATTGCTGACTTTTTTATCATAAGGCTGACCAAACAAAACATTGTTTGCTATCAGCAACAGTGCCATCTTCAACGAATTGTCAGGCTCTAGAAAGTTGCGTGCTAAAAACCGATCATACACTGTGGACAATTTCAATTCGTGGCCTTCTTCTCCAGGCCAATACCTTTCCGGGATGCCGTTTGCATTTCCCGCGTACAGCGTGTTTATAATATCTGAGAGTTCGCCGAACCGTAGACTGGTAACCATACAAAATTCCCTCTGTCCAAATCTTGCCTTTTTACCACCTAACGACACAAACAGTTCGTTCTCTCCTGCACCATCTACTGTAATTTCCCTCAATAGTAAATTGTGCACAATCTGAGCTGAAAACAACCAATTTGTAAGGACGTTGCTAAAGTGCTTGAAACAACTCGTCATGAATTGATTGTGCTTCCCTTCCAGCCGTAAGATATCCTCTATCGTAGCTATGTTCTTCAACCTACAACCGACGTTGATTAATGCTTTTGGATTCCATTTATTCCTTTTTACCTTCAAATAATCATCATAATCGATGTTTTCCATCTGCACAATTTACAATAACTTTGGTTCAATTAAGTAAACACCACAGTTCACAACAATTAAACACACCAGTCATGCACAATTAAACACACCAGTTCACAACAATTAAACACACCAGTTCACAACATTTAAACACACCAGTCATGCCGAATTAAACACACTAGTTCACAAAAATTAAACACACCAGTGATGCCCAATTAAACACATCGGTTCACAACAATTAAACACACCAGTCATGCCGAATTAAACACACCAGTTGACAAAAATTAAACACACCATTTATGCCCAATTAAACACACCAGTTGACAACAATTAAACACACCAGTGATGCCCAATTAAACACACCAGTTCATAAATATTAAACACACCAGTTCATATCATTTAAACACACCAATAATGATCATTTAAACACACCAGCTCAGATCATTTAAACACACCCTCAATTCAATTAAACCAATTAAACACACCAGTTCACCTCAACTTCCAAACCTAACTGACAAACAGTTTGTGAGATCTGGGTCAATTCTCATATGCCAGCAAAACAAAAAGGCCAAGAACCCTAACAGCACATGCATCAAACACAACTAGGGAACAAAAAAATAGAAATCTATTTCAAATCGAAATCAAAATCAAAATCAAAATCAAAATCATATTCGAAATCGAAATAAAAAACAACAACATATATTTAAATCAAAATCGACTCAAATCGAAATCGAAATCGAAATCAAATTCAAATTCGAAGTCCAAATCCAATAAAATCAACTCCATCTCAAATCAACTCGATCTCAAATGCACAAATGCAAACAAAAATAGAAATAAAAACAAATCCTAAAAAAAATTTACAGACCTTTTGGTTTTAACGCTGCCGTGGAATCACTGTCGGGGTCCAATCAAACCAAGTGGGGTTCGAATCGTTGTCGGGGTGAAATCAAACCGTCGATCGTCGATCGTCTTCACCGCGTCGTCTTGGTCGTCGGGAATCACTGTCGGGGTCCAATCAAACTGAGTGGGGTTCGAATCGTTGTCGGGGTGAAATCAAACCGTCGATCGTCGATCGTCTTGGTCGTCTTCACCGCGTCGTCTTGGTCGTCGGGTTGAGGTAGGGGTCGGGTCGGGGTCGGGTCTTGCTCGTCCCTCCGTCTGCAACGTCATCGTCGGTTGTTGGTCGTCGCCGGAACTGGGTCCTTGCCGGATCTGGTCATCGCCGGAACTGCTCCTTGCTCGTCCCTTTTCTGTAGGGTTTCACTATGTTTTTGGTTTTTCACTTTTCACTTTCAAACTATTCTTTTACTTTTGATTTTGTATTTTTATTGTTTTTAACTCAACATTATCTTTTGTTTTATTTTATTTTGTTTTGGTTTTTAATTCTTTTTAACTGAAGGGTAATTCTGTCCCAAAAGTGGATATGTTGACAAAAACAATACAAATAATAATCATGGACAAAAACAATAAACCCCATAATTTTTTTGCCACTTATGGAGTTCTCCCTATATCTATGGTATGTTATGCTTTCACTAAACTTGCCCTTTTATTTCGACATTTGTGCACTTTTGTAATTTTCCCACCTAAACAATGAAGACCAAACCTGAATGTTTGAGCCATGCTTAATAAAACCATTTTTACCTTTTCAATCGGTGTCTCTCAACAAATTCCACCAACACCAAAAACACTAAAAGGCGGTTGGTTAATACAATTTTGGGTCTTAAAACATTTCCTTTGATTTTTTTTTTTGGTTGGTGATGTTCCTCATGGGATGACATGTTATATTCAACTTTGATTTCGTTGATTTCATGGGAAACATTTCTTTGGTTTTGGTTTCAGAGTGACAATTCCCAATTCAACTTCCATAAAAAATTTACAAGAGAAGCAATTTTAGCTAAGAGGGTTTTGATTAAAGGCTTGGAACTGTGGTAATATCAAAGATCTTCCCTTCGACTTGATTATTTCCATAATCACACTTTTACCTTTCATAAAACATATCACTTCTGTTTGTTGAGAAAAGAATGAATTGATCTCTCTAGTTGCATCGTACTTATTTGGACTTCCATGTGATCAACTACTTCTCGACAGTGCCGGTCTTGACTTTGCTGAAGCCCAGGGTCAAATTTGAAAAATGGGCCCCTTGTGTTTATTCATAGTTTTTTCAATATATATACAAATATATAACTTTTTTTTTCATATATTTAGCCTGAAAATGATAATTTCATTAAAGATAAAATAATATCATATAATAATTTCATTTAATATATAGAAAAATAAGTTTCTCATATAACTCGAGCAAAATGTGACTGCCGGTCTTGACTTTGCTAAAGCCCGGGGCAAAATTTGAAAAATGGGCCCCTTGTGTTTATTCATAGTTTTTTCAATATATATACAAATATATAACTTTTTTCATATATTTAGCCTGAAAATGATAATTTCATTAAAGATAAAATAATATCATATAATAATTTCATTTAATATATAGACAAATAAGTTTCTCATATAACTCGAGCAAAATGTGACTGGAAGTACTGAATTATTTATTAATATCAATGTCATACAATTGTTGTTAATAACTTATAAAATTACAAAAGATATACAACTCATAAGCATTTGTAAAGTTCCAAAAGATAGACCACTTATAAGCATTTGCAAAGTTCCAAAATATTTCGGTAACAACTCTTCAACAATTGTCAAGCTATCACATAATTATTGAATTTTAAGTGACAAACACAACACAAATTAACAAAAACTAAACAACAAATAAGAGAAAAAAAATAGAGAATAAAGAAGATTAAATAGAATTACAGATTAAAAAAGATTACAATTTGTAAAAAAAAAAATAAAAAAAAAATCATAATTATCTAAATAAAACTATAAAAGATAACAAACAACTAAATAGAACATCAAAATAAATTTTAAAAATAAAAAATGAAATCAGTAAATTAGTAATTACCTGAGACAGTGAGACGTGAGAGTCTAAGAGACTGAGACGAGAGAATGTAGAAAAAGAATGGAGACTTGAGACTTGAGAGAGAAAGATTAAGTTGAGAGTTAGAAACTCTTGAGAAAGAAAGAGATAGTAATGAGTAGCCGTTTTTTTTTTTGGCCTTCGGTGGGTGGAGAAGAAGAGTTCGAGTTGCCCTTTTTTTGTTTTTTGTTTTTTGTTTTTTATGGGTGGACAAGAAGAGATCGGTGATAGAAAGTATGAAACCCTAAACAATTAGGTTTTGTTTGAAGATATATTGAATAAAACGAATTGAGCATCAAAATGGGCCCTTTGTTATTTTTTGTTTGTTTTTGTAATGTTTGGTTTTTTTTTTTTTAACAAATAATTATGCCCTTTTTCGTCCGAACAAACACCTTTCTATTTATTGGGCTTTTTTTTTTTCTTAATTTCAGAATCAACCCATAACAAATAAATTCCGAACAAGTATTTGGGGGCCCCTGGA
Organism: Acer yangbiense; assembly: GCA_008009225.1. NCBI lineage: Eukaryota > Viridiplantae > Streptophyta > Magnoliopsida > Sapindales > Sapindaceae > Acer > Acer yangbiense. Next base: position 11,909,939 of record CM017768.1, read on the forward strand.
CATGACGGGCCCGAGGCAAGCACTCATGGTGCCCTAGCCCAGGGCCGCCCCTGCTTCTCAACTAAGACTATGAAATACTAGATCTCCATCGAAAAACAAGAGAATTTGATGAAGTTGAAAAAGCTTGGGAAGCAAATATATGTTCATTTTCTAAACAACAGAATTAGAAAGTTTGTTGCTTGGGAGATATGGAAGTTGAGTTTTAGTTTACCATACTTGATGAAGCGCCATGTAGATATCAATGACTGGATTAGAACAGTGTCGATTCTGACTATTCCGAGGCCCCGGGGTGAAACCATAAAAATGGACCCCTTGTGTATATTCATAGTTTTTTCAATATATATACAAATATATAACCTGTTTTCATATATATAGCCCGAAAATGATAATTTCATTAAAGATAAATAATATCATAAAATGATAAATTCATTAGAAGTACTATCAATGTTATACATCAAAATAGTTGCTAATAGCATATAAAATTGCAAAAGATATACAATTCATAAGCATTTGCAAAGATCCAAAAGATCGACCGCTCCTTAGCATTTGCAAAGTTCCAAAATATTTCGACAACTCTTCAACAATATTCAAGCTATCACGTAGTTTTACAAAACAAAATCACAACACAATAAAAAACATCATTTGAAATGTTTTCTTCTAGCATTTTGAGAAGCAAATTCATTAATGATACTTTCAAATTCAATCTTTTCCAACATTTCATTTTTAGTACACAAGATTGCTAACTCATTTAACCTTTCTTGTGACATAGTTGACCGCAAATAAGATTTCAACAATTTTAATTTAGAAAAGCTTCTTTCTGCAGATGTCACAGTTATAGGTATAGTTAACAATATTCTATATGCAAATGATACATTCGGATAACAATCCGAAGCTTTTACAAACTCAAGTATTTCAATAGCAGTCTTTTTTTTCTTTTGGCAAAACAACTTGTAACACTTTCAATTCAGAAAATAAATAATTTAAATCAACATCTACAAATGTATAATCATGTTTTAGAGCACGTTTAAGATTTATACAACATTCTTTCAATTCATTATCATATAATGAAACTAATTTCTTTGAATCATATAAGAACCCAAAAATACCTTCAAATATTTGCATATGCTCAAATCTATTCTTTCAAGGAAGCAATAACAACATTAACTACAACAATAAAATAATTCACTCTAAAAGATTCTTCAGCTGATTATGCTACATCCTCATGTGCATTCTCATCAAACTGTTTCTTTCTACGAATTTGACGTTTTTTTTTAAAAACAAAAATTGGTTCAATTTCCAAATCAGATGCAATACTTTTGGCATCAATCAAGGTAGATGTAAATCCATTTTCTCTATAATTTTCAAAAAAAGAAATGACCAATTTTAAATGTTCTATAGCAATATCAATACACATATCCTTAGATTGCAAAATTTTGCTATCCATGTTTATAGAAAACAAAATATCATGCCAAATAGTCATGCCTAATAAAAACTCAAAATTTTCAAGTTCATTTACTAAACTTTCAGCTTTACTTTTTGTTTTGGCATTATCACTACTTTCAAATAATACTAACAAAGTTTCTTTTATTTGGGGAGCTTGACATTTTATAGCTTTAACACTATTAATACGACTTTCCCAACGTGTTGTGGACAATGTTTTGAGAGTTAAGCCATTGACATGATCTTGAAAATTTTTCAATCTCTTAGTAGAACTAGAAAACAATGAATATATTTGTTGAATAACTCCAAAAAAAAGAAACAGCTTTAACACAAGAGTTAGCCATATCACGCACAGTTATATTAAGACTATGAGAAGCACATGGCATATACAACGCTCTAGGATTTATTTCAAGTAATCTTTTTTGTACACCTTGGTGTTTCCCTTTCATGTTAGATCCATTATCTTAACCTTGTCCCCTTACATCATTAATATCAAGACCAAGAGATTTTAATACAACTTGCAATTCATTAAAAAGCCCCATCCTCGATGTATCATCCACTTTTAAAAACCCTAGAAAGTACTCTTTTACTTTTATGGTACTAGTGGACATGTCTACACATCTTATTATCACATTCATTTATTCTTGGTGACTTATATACGGAGTAAAATCAAGAATCATTGAAAAACATTTTGCCTCTTTGATTTTTTTGATGATTGCACTTTTGATATTAGAGGCTAATCTAGAAATCAATTCATTTTGAATTTTATGACCAAAATAGTGATAATGAATCTCACTATCATCAATGCATCGAATATGCTCTTGCATTACTAGATCAAACTCTGCTATCATTTCAATTAAACCTAAAAAGTTACCATTATTATCTTCATGAATTCTCTCATTGGTTCCACGAAAAGCCAAATTATGCTTAGCAAGATATTTCACAACAACAATAATTCTCACAAGAACTTCTTTCCAACGATTTTTCTCTTTTGTAATTTATTCTTGTATATTTTTATCAATTGTTTCATTCTTTTTTAATCTAAGTAGCAAATCAATCCAAGTGCTCATATTAGTGATATGCTCGATACTATTCTCATGATCTTTGAGCCTATCACTAAGATGCTTCCAATTATTAAATCTTTCATGTGCTAAAAGACTGTTCGAATTCATTGACTTAAATAACTTACAACAGAAACAATATACTTTGTTTACATGCTGTAAGTACACTAACCATTTCCTATCTTGAGTCTCTCTATTCGGTAATTTTCGAGTATAATATGAATATGAAAAATGTCTAGATCTACCATTAAAAGGAAAGCTGAGATTCGATTCTCTTATTGGACCTTTTTCCACTAATAAATCAATTGTTTTATTATCAAGGTTTGCCCACGTTCTAGGATCATAAATATCCAAATGATGAGTCAGTTGTTCTATATCATTGCCCAAATTCTCATTATCATTCATGTCAATCACATCATGATCATTCAGTTGATTTTCATCATTTTCATTTTCATTGCCCAAATTCTCATCATTATCATTCATGTCAATCACATTATTATCATTCACTTGATTTTCATCATTTCCAATTTCATTGCCCAAATTTTCATTGGCATTAATATCATTCACATCACGATCATTAGCTAAATCTTCAACTGAATTTTCAAGTGAACAATCGGACTCTACTTTCTTAGTAAAGAATTTTTCTAAAGCACCATTTTGAGATTGAATCAATTGTTCTACTCTTTGTCTATATTTTTTTTCTTTTTTCTTTTTTCAGATCCAAATGGTTGTTTTTTAGGAAGCATTTTACTAATAACTAAAATAACAAACAAAGGACAATAAAACAATAAGAACTATAATAATAAATAAAATAACAATCAATGTGAAACACCGAAAACGGAATAATAAAACCTGTCAAACATTCAAGCAACTGGATTCATGTTCATTCAACAGGTCGCACCATTCCCGCAATGTCACAAGATTGATTTTTTTTGCTGAAAAATACAATCAAATTATATATTAATTAATAATTATATACATGAGATTGACACTGAACAATAATTATTGAAAATGACAATAATTATATATGAGATTGACATTGCTCATGCCTGCTTTTGATCTCAAATTCTCAATTAGAAACAACTTAATAGGAGAAGACAAATCACTGAATGTCTAAATCTAGTGTCGTTTGGACTTTGGAATTATATATATAATATATTGTGACTTGTGAGTGTATATCTTTAGTCTTTAGTCTTTAATCTTTATAATGAATTTTTTTTTCACCCAAAAAAAAATCAATAAATAAAAATATAAGGAAAAAGAGAAGTACAACAAATCGGAATTCGGAAGATTAGTATTCACTATTCAGTAGACAGTAGTTATTCAATTTAAAGTGGCAAACACAATCAAATTAACAAAAACTAAACAATAAATAAGAGAAAAAAAAATCAGAGAACAAAGAAGATTAGATAGAAATACAGATTAAAAAAAGACTACAATTTATAAAAATTACAAAAATCAAAAGAAAATAAGATAAAGGAATTACCTGAATAAACTGAGAGTTTGATACTTGAGAGGTGAGAGAGAAAGCCAGAAAAAGTCAAAGAGATTGCTGCCGTTTTTCTTGTCTTTGGTAGTTTGATGGGTAGAGAAAAATACGTAGGTAACAGGTGAATAGGTGATAGACAGACTGATAAGGAAAGTATGAAACCCTAACAAATTGGGTTTTGTATGAGAAAAAAACGAATTGGGCTTTTCTAATTTAAAACAAATAATATGGCCTTTTCTATTTGGATAATGTTGAGCTTTTCTATTTAAAACAAATAAGATGCCCTTTTTTGGGCTCTTTTTATTTTTTATTTTTTTTTACAACTTAACCCATAACAAAAATGAAAAACCAATAACAAAAACTCATAACAAAAACTCAGATCATGTATTTGAGGGCCCTAGACATGATGGGCCCTGGGCGGGTGCCCCCCTACCCCACCCTAGGGCCGGCTCTAGATTAGAATTGTTATGAATAAAGGTGTCAAGGAGCTAATCCTAGATTTCTTCGACAGGGATCCTCTGAAACTGGAGCTAGTGCAACTGAACAGGCAAGGTTTAGGACTAGTCAAAGTCCATCTCCCCAACAATGATAGGGGGCTGAAGAAGCTGGTTGTGAAGAATTGTGAGCCTCTTTCATTGAGATTAGAGATCAGGATCCTTAAAGTCTCAACGACTTCTCTCAAGGTATATATGTATAAACAAAATCTATTACATAACATGAAGACAAAACAGACTTTTAAATATAATTAAAATCATTGATTAGTTAATTACATGTAGAAAACATAATAATTAATGATATACCACATAATTTATAAAAATTCTTTAACATACTACAGTTCTATAGAAAAACAAAAACTACTTGGAATGAATGATTTAACTTCTCCTAACACATTCTATTGTATATGTTTGAGCATATCGCCACCAAGTACTAACATCTTTTTTTGTTGTGCAGTTTTCCTTCGGCTACTTAATAAATGGCCGCCCAATGTTTCTATGGATGAACATCCGACATTTGCATTTGATAATTTACATTCAACGATATGAGATTCCAGTCATAATGAGTTTTCTTGGAAGTTTACCACTTCTCAAGACTCTCTTCATTTTCACAACAGGTTTCACCAAGCTTATAACTAATTTTAAGAACAAGCTTATTATCATCAGTAATCATTACTCATGTTATCTAGTTTTATTATGACTATACTGAAAAAAATAAATAAATAAATATTTTGGGATTTGTGTATGTCGTGTTTGTTGTGGTTTTCACATTGGTGAATTCATTTATGCTTTTTTATGTTTGTGAGAAAAATGAATAAAACTGTAAGCTACTACATAAGAAATAAGGATATAAAGAGGTGAGGCTGGGAAAAATTAATGTATTGAATAATTATTACAAATGAATATTGAATAGTATTTTGTGAGCAACAAAATGTAATAGGGGTGGTATATACCTAGTAACATTTTTTTTTTTGATTTGATATTCTTAATATTGTAATGATGTGTAGTATGATTTATTTATGTTTTCGAAAATAGTAATACTATACAACACAAAATTCAACTCAAATGATATGGCAAGTGAGTTGTCCTTACCGAATAAATCATGGGATGATGTGATGAATGATATGAGAAGGAAAATTCACTTGACACAACATTTGAGTTGGTTTTTTGATTAATTTTTTGGGTTGTACGTCTAGCATTTGTGTTTTAAAAATGGTGTTTAGATATTTTCATAGCTAACATGAATGGATTTCAAACCATGTTGTGATTTGGAAACTCTGTTAGGACTTCAAACGACGTTGAGATTCCCTAACTAAGTTAGGATTCTAAAACCATTGAGATTTCTCAATTAGTTGCCGAATTCCAAACATTGTTATCGCTACTAGTGTTGAATTTGAACCGGAGTTGCGATTTCTCAATGTTGTTGAGATCCAAAAGTAGTTGAGAGATCTTAACACCAAATGCGATGCAACTGCCAATATTTTTTGAAAAAAATATATTCCTAAAATGTGCAGATCTAATGGAAGAATGGTAGATAAAACACAACAAAATCGTATTCAATAAATACTAATGCCCTTTTATCTAAATGTCAACTATTTATACAGAAATAAACAAAAAATTAACAAGCATATTATTGGTAAAAAGTACAAATTTATAATGAAATTCACCTTGAAGCTTCCAAACCAGAATCTTTTTTTGTTGATGAAGAATAGATTTTTTGAAATAGAAGGCATTGTTCAATGGTGGAGTTTGGTATTGTTTATGATAAAGAGAAAGAGAAAAAGAGAGAGAGAATTTCAATTGAAATAAAAAGTTTTTGATGGAAAGAAATAGATAGAGGTAGATAAGATGGTTTGAGAAGAGTGAAGTAAAAGTAAAGACAAATTGTTTAAGCTTCTCATTGTTATTAGTAAGGGTAATATGGTACTTTACATGGAAAATGAGTTAGTTTTGTAAAAAAAATTGAGATTTGGATTATGTTTTAACTTGACCCTTTCAAATAGGTTCCTTTTCAATAAAACCCTTTGTTTTTAATAAATGGTGTCAAACTAGCTAGGGAGAGTGTTGCATTGTAAGGAGCTTGAAGCATCCTAAAACTGGTTCCTTGTCATTGAAGCTGGACATGTCCAAAGTGTATGACCGGGTCGAGTGGGAGTTCCTGGCTAAGATGATAGCAAAATTAGGATTCTTAGAGGCTTGGATTGGAAGAATAATGTGATGTGTCTCGTTAGTTTCTTTCTTCTTCCTCCTGAATGGGGAAATTTATGAGAATTTTAAGCCATCCAAGGGATTACGACAAGGTAACCCATTATCATCGTATCTCTTTCTGGTCTGTGCAGAGGGTTTGTTCAGTCTCCTAAATACAGTTGTTGCGAACAATTGTATCTCGGGGTTCAAGTGTAACAGAACGAGTCCTACAGTCTCTCATTTGTTCTTTGCAGATGACGACCTCTTGTTTACTAAAGCTTCTAGTGAAGATCGTGGGGCTATATGGGGTATCCTTGATGATTATACTAAGGTGGCATTTGTTTTTTTTGTCTGAAATCTAAATAGGTTTGAAAGGTTCTGAAATATGAATAGGTCTGAAATTTGAAGTATAGGCAATATGTTTGTTTTTTTGTATCTGAAATCTGAATGGAAAAGTTAAGTTATTTATTTTTTCAAAACACAACATCTGAAAACCTGTAATTTGACATTCTTACCTCTACTCTTTTGAAAGGAACGAATAAATGCTCGGTGTGTACGATAAATATATCTAGAGGGGGGGGGGGGTGAATAGATTTTAAGCTTTATTACCCAATTTTTGCAAGCAAGTCAATTTTACGAAAATGCCCCTACTAGTCAAAAAGACAAACAAGTGTAATATGGTGCGAAATTTAAATAACACTTGATGTATACGTGGAAACCCAACCACTGGGAAAAACCACGGGCTATATAGTGCGCCACACTCGAACCTTGAAATCCACTAATTGAAATGGAGTTTACAACCTATGTAGACCTCGTCTAACACTCCGGTCAATAACCCCCCACTTCTACCACACGGGCCTTTAAAAGTGGCTCTAGTCCAATTGCTTGAGGCCTAAGCAATCTTAACCTTAAGACTTAATTCTCAATGAAGAGATTATGCAACCTATGTGAATATGTATGAATATTCAAATAACAAACAAGGCTAGGGAACCTTAGATGCTTATCTAGGATGATGATATAATCAATTAAATCAATCCTAGATATCAAGAGCTAAATGACATATCAAATAGCTTAGCTAATCAAGATTAAGCAAACACCTAATTAGCTATCACAATACAACACTCAATCAATTCATCACAATTAATTCTCTATTCTTGTATTTATCATATGACCAAAAACATACAAGTAAATTAAAAGAGAATAACTTGATAGTGAAATACTAAAATAAGATGAACTTAATCAAAATCTTACCAAGCAAGTTGTGATGATGCAAACCCAATCATGGATGCATTCTATATAGTCATAGAAGATGCAATATGAAATTTGATGCAAAAAAGATTTGATTTGAGTGTTTAAAAGTGAGTTCTTGATTTGATTTTCTCTCAAATATCTCTCTTTGAAGTTTAGGGTTCGAAGGAGTAAAAGAACTTGATCAAATAATGAGAAAGTAAGATATTTATAGACATTAAGAACAGGGCATGTGAAAAGACAAGTTTGCCCCTGAAACGCACCGATCGGCGGTTTCAATCGGGGGCCAAGTCGCCGATCATAACCGCCGAATTGAACCCGAGAAGAACAGGGGAACAACGGCGGTTTTGTAACCGCCGATCCAACTGCCGAATCAAACCTGAGATATTAAATCGATCAGATATGAACGGCAGTTTTGAATGGTGGTCGTGACCGCCAATCGTGACCGCAGAATTGCTTCAGACATTTCTGGACACAAATAGCGGTTTCATTCGGCGGCCAAGCCGCCGATCATAACCGCCGATCACCAACAGAGGTGAAAACCAAGGAGAAGCCAAAGGCATTCTCCGTGAACGGTCTTCGCGCAAAACCAAGCACATTCTAGTGTATGCGCGGACGTTTTCGAACAATGTCGGGAAACGAATTACAAGGCACATATACACACAATAGAATATAACAATCAAAGTGCTAGTGTGTAAAGTGACATGTGAAGAGTATGCACATAAATGCAAGTATGCTAAGTGTGTGTGTGCATTCTAAGTCTCTTCAAAGGAAACCAAGCACTAGAGATTATACCTTTGGCGTGCTTGTCCCTTGAGGTCTTGGAAGGGCCTTCGAGCTTGAAGTTCAATCATCTAAACTACCCTTACACAATCCCCAACACGTGGTTTGTCCACGAAATAAGCCAATCAAGATATAGGAATCCTTACAACTTTTAATGGTCATATATATTACACTATTACCGATAATTAACTTTAAATTGATAGTGTAATTTATTAAATATTTTTTGTAGAATATAAATGATGATATATAATTAAAAACAATATATAAAAATAAAAATATTAGAATAAAGAAAAGTAATATAAAATTAAGGAATTAAAACAAATAAATATCTCACTTTCTCACTCGCCTCTTTCTTTACAACCAAATATCAAAATCCTAATTCACTGTCTCTCTCTATTCTCTAACATATATCAGTCTCTTATACTCTCTACTCCCTTTTAAAAAAAAAATCAAGTTCATCAAAAGAAGAATTGGAGATTCCAGACTGGTCCTAATGGAGGAGATTAAACGAGTTTGCCATGGGGGAGTTGGTGGTGGGTAGCACGGCGGCGGTGTCGGAGGTGTGTGAGGGAGGAGATCATCGTTGGGTCAATGCAGATCGGGATGGTTGTTGTGTTTGGGTTTGGGTTTGAGTTTGAGTTTCATTGTGTTTGACAGTGGGCGATGGTAGGTTGGATTTGAGGGTGTAGATGGTGATGATTTATGGAAAATTGATGATGAATCGTGTTTTAGCCTTTTAGGGATGAAATTTATATTTATATATCTGGTGGTACAATTGGAATTATGTTATATGTAAGAGGTTATTTTGGTAAGAAAATTTTAAAAATTTTCAAACACATACAACTTCAGACTTTAGCCAGAATTCCTGGCTTTTTAATTTCAGACGAATTTTCATGTTTTTTCAGATCTCAGAGGCTTGGAAAAAACAAACAACATGTCTTAAAAGGGATTTCAAACCCTTTTAGACTTCAGACCCAAAAACAAACAACCCCTAAGACTTAGAGGTAAGTGATAAAGTTTTCGAAATCAGCACTGTGTGTTAGTAAGTCGGTTTCATGGGACGAGGGGATAAAGCTGGCGAATATTATTGGTGTGAAGCTTGTAAAGTATCACAAGCGTTATTTGGGGCTTCCTAGCTTTTCCAGTAGAAATAAGAAGGCTTTTTTTGCTGACATTAAGGACCTGGTGTGGGAGAAGGTTCGGGGTTGGAAGAGTAATAGGTTCTCGGTTGGGGGCAAAGAGGTTCTTTTGAAGGCGGTTATTCAAACCATCACTACTTACACTGTGACACTATTCCGTCTTCCGAAGGGTCTGATTATAAATATCCATTGAATGTGTGCCCACTTTTGGTGGGGTAGTTTTGATGCTAACAGGAAAGTTCACTGGGGTTCATGGTCAAAACTATGTGAGAGTAAGGAGGTTAGGAGCTAGGGTTCCGTGATCTCTCGGTCTTTAATAGGGCCCTCATTGCGAAGCAATACTAAAGGTTGGTGGCTAACCTCTTTTCGCTGACAGTCATGATTATGAAGAGTTGATACTTTCCGTCCATATCTTTCTTAAAGGCTAAACGATGCGCTTCAGGATCTTATATCTAGAACAACTTTATTTAGGTCCGCGATATTCTAGAAGCTTGCTCTTGGTGGCGGATAAGTGATGGTAATTCTGTTTTGGTGTACAAGGATCGGTGGATTCCTAGGTTTTCGATGTTTCAGATTATCTCTCCAAGTGTTTTGGGGGAAAGAGCTAAGGTTAGTATGCTTTTGTCGCCCTCTGGTGGTTGGAATGTGCCCCTTGTCTATTTATCTCTTATTAAAGAGGATGCTAAGGCCATTTTGAGCCTACCGTTAGGATCTTTACGTTCATATGATTCACTTTTGTGGCATTTTGAAAAGTCAAGCTTTTATTTGGTTCGGATTGGGTACAAAGTGGGTAAAACCTTGGTGTCCAAGCCTTGCTCTTCAAGTCTTAGAAGCTTGGAATCTTGGTGGAAATTTATGTGGCGCCTTAAATTACCTTCGAAGATTAAACTCTTCATCTTGAGGGCTTGCCACCATTGGATCCTTTCTTTAGTTAATATTGCGAAACGTGGTGTTCCTACCAATACTTGTTGCCCTGTCTATGCTAAGAAGCTAGAGTCGACGATTTACGCTTATGGGGTTGCCATAGCCTTAAAATGTTGTATACTTCTTGCTACTTTGTGAAGAATCTAAAATGGGATGACTGAAGTAATTTTCAGGACTTCATTATCTTCTGCTCTAGGATTCTATTGCAGGAAGAATTGGAGGTACTTTGTGTTATTTTTTAGCGCATTTGGTGGCGATGGAATTAGGTGGTTCACATGGCTTCGATGCAATGTGATAAGAATGTTATGGGCTGGTCATGGAACTTTATTGCTGAATACTGCACTACGAATTCAAAAAATGTGAAGAAGCCCTAGATGATTCGTAGTTAGGTTCCTAAATGGTGTGGTCCCAAGGAGGGTCGCTAGAAAGTAAATGCCTATGTTGCTATTAATGAGATTATTAATCGAATTGGGGTTGGAATTATTGCCCGCAACTACATTGGCTCGGTTATGGGTTCATTTGTTCAGTCTCTCTTTACTTGTTTCTCACCCCTAGGGATAAGCGTGTGGGTCCATTGGGGGTGAGGGATGATCCCTCCACCCCAACCCCAACCCCAACCCCAACCCCAACCCTTATTCCATCCCTCCACCCCCACCCCCACCCCCACCCCCACCCCCACCCCTATTCCTAAAACCTCCCCTCACCCTCGCCCCCAAACCCCATTTGAGGTAAGTGGGGAAGGAGGTGTTTAGGGGGAGGTTCCCCTGCCCCCACCCGTCCCCTATTTTCCATATTTCTCCCATTTTCAATCCGAAATCCAGAATTTAGAATTCGGGATTCAAAATTCGATCATTCCAATCGTTCGATTCACCATATTTCGATATCCAATCCACTAAATAATTTAAAATATATAATTGATTTAATTTAACCCAAAATTAATACAAATAACTATAGTAATCTAGTATTACACATAAATATATATGGGGAAATGGGTAGAGAGTAAATGAGTAATAGAATTAAAGTTTTTTTTTTTTTTAAAGAAAATAAAAGTAATATATATATATATATGGGGAAATGGGGCCCTACCCCCACCTCCATTTAGAAAAATGGGGGGGATGGGGAATTCCCCCGCCCCCACCCCAAACCCCATTTGGGGGCAAAATTTGCCAAAAAAAAATGGGGGAAATGCCCATCCCTACTCGCCCCAGGTGGCTGAAGCCATGGCCTTACATCGTTGTTTCAGGTTTGCTGTGGATGCAGGGCTACTTCCTGCTGTTATTGAGACATATGCTAAATTTGTGGTTGATCTAATCATGTTAAGGATTGCTCCTTGGGCTGATGTGGGTGTTATTATTTGTGATATTTTGTTGTTTCTTAGGAATATCTCGATTTTTCTCGTTTGTGTCTAGAAAGGCTAATACAGTCGCCCATAGTTTAGCTAAGTTGGCTTTGTCCTCAACTGAGGATTGCTTTTGGATTGAGTATTGTCATCCTTCTATGGAGCCTTTGGTCATGGCTGATTGCTCAGGCTAATGTCCGCTTCATTGCTTTTGAATGAATTCCAATTTCAAAAAAAAAAAAAAAAAAAAAAAAGTTGGCACCCAATAAAAGACCATGGGTACAAAACATTTATCAATATTATTACTAAATTGAGAAAAAAATATAGAGGATCCAAAGAATAATAAAAAAAAAAAAAAACACAAAACACCAGTAAAAAGCTCAAGAAAAACAATAAAGAGTGAGGGAGAAAAATCCCAATTTACAAAGGTAGAGTAAAAATGTGGGCCAATAAACCACCATTAATTATGAGTCAAAGAAAGACCATGAGAGACTAAACAATCTGCTACTTGATTACCCTCATTAACGCCATGACACTGCAGTAATATGAGTTAGGGTCGGCCCTAGGCTTTTTATGGAGAGGCGGCCGCCCCGTACCCCTTTTTTAAAGGGCCCCAGAGTTACTTGTTTTGAGTCAAGTGAATGGCCCATTTTTTGTTTCAGACCAAAAAAGGCCCAATCGTTTATTTAAAAAAAGAGTAACGATATTTGCACCGCTTTAAAATTGTATGTGCACCCAAAAGTAGTAAATTTTTAAATATTCCAATATTACCCTTAATTCAAATTATAAAAATAATTTCAAATACATCTCATATATCATAATACTACGATATTTAATATTTTGAGCATTATATATATAAAGAAAAAAAAATGTAATAATTTTCATTACAATATTAAATATTTATTACTTAAAATGTAAATAGTGATTATTTAAAATTAAACATACCAGGTAACTAAATTAAAATAAAAACATATTAAAATACTTAAAATAAAATAAGGAAAGTTCAACAAAAAAAAAAAAAGCTTCGAGGTAGAAGGTTGCTGGTTGTTGCCTAGATTAGACCGAGATACTACAATCTTTTTATTTCTTGTTTTCAATTATTTTTTTGGGAAAGAAACCACAATATTTGTTTTCATTTTTTTTAATTTAGTTATTTTATAATTTATAATATTTTCACTGAAATTAAAAGGGAGGGCATATTTGGTAACATTGGGGTGTGCTTACGAGTTCCAACATTTTAAATTTTTTGAATGGGGTGCACATACAAAAATGGGTGTACATATAATTTTTTATGGTGTAAATACCGTCACTCTTAAAAAAAACCTAAAAACTTAGAAAAACAAAAAAATTAAAATTGGACCCAAACAAATAGAGGTCCAAAGGGCATAGTCAAAAGACTCAAAACATTCTTTTTTATTAGACTAAAGCCCAATTAGATTTTTATTTTTTATTCAGATAAATTACCTAAAATTTAGAGTTTCATATATTTCTAATTTTCACTACGACCACTAAATGTCCAAAACTTCCCCTCTTAGTGATTTAGTCCTACACATTCTCATTTTTCATTTTCTCTACATCCCCATTCATTTTACTTGAATTATATGAGAATTTTTACATGAGTTATATGAGAAATTTATTTATCTATGTAATAAACATATTTATCATATAATATTATTTTGTCTTTAATAAAATTATCATTTTCGGACTAAATAATGTATATAAAAACAGATTATATATATAAAAAAAAACTATTAATATGAACAAGAGACCCAATTTAGAATTTTACCCCGGGCCTTTAAAAAGTCTGGGTCGGCCCTGGTACGAGTCCATAGAAGATTCACCATAAAAATGGAGCGACTTCCAATCTAAAAAGAGCTTTAATAATCGCCGGTAGCTTTGTTCGAAAAGAACCCGATTATAAATTTAATTGAAGTGAGTCTTTGTAAAACTATCTCCAATGCATATGCCAATGCTAATGTCAAATTTGGCACAAAAAAAAGAATAAAATACTATATTTGGTACATCAATTTAGCATTGTGTTCCAATGCACAATTCTATTTACAATGCTATTTTTATTATTTTATTAATTAAAATTATAAAAGTAAACACTTATCATTAATGCATTCATTGTTTCTTTTAATGTTCCAATACAAAGTTCCATTAATGCATTCATTATTTCATTTAAAAAATATATATAATGGTATTTTTATAATTAAAGAATGAGCATTTATTATCGTGCCAAATTTGACATATGCTATATTGTGTGCCAAATTTGGCACTGCATTGGAGGCCTATGCTAAATTTTAGCATTGACACAATAATTTGGCACAGTGTTAGAGATGCTCTAATGTGTTGGGTTAGTTTTATGTACTATACTCAATGTTCATAGATTGGTGAGTGAACTTAGTGCTTGTTTAGTTGGGCTTTCTACTGGCTCAAAAGGTCTACGAACCTTTACTTGAGTTTTTTAGAGTTGTTTGGTTGGGCTTTTGAAATTGTCTATTTTTAATTCAGTAGAGTTTAAACCTCTACCGGACAAAAGCAACTCCTTAGGAGCTTTTCAAAATAGACCTTTTAAAAAAAGAAGTATTTGACCTATATATCCCTAATTTTTTATTATTGACATGGAATATCCTTATTAAAATAAAACCCTGGAACCTATTTATATTCTTTATTCTTTACCTGGAACCTAATTTTTTATTATTGACATGGCCTGAACCCCGGAACCTTTTTTAATGAGGAACAACAGAGGAGGTTCATTGAGATACAAGTTTCCAATGTTTTTGCACAAATTCACAGAAACTCTAATCTCTTCTCACTTCTCAGGTGTTGAGGTCATTTGGTATTTGAAAGTGACATGAAAATAATCTTATTAATTATTATCTCCATAGCATTGGAAATTTAAGCTACATTTTGTCACAAATATAATATCATACTTGAATTCTCATGTTTTATAGTCATTTTCATACTTGAATCCGGGTTCTTATCAGTCAAGCTTCAATTTTATTAACCCGTGAATGAATCAACAGTCTTATCTTAATTTTCATTTTCATGAATTGAAGGCAACTACAAGAGTTTGCAAACAAGGCTACTGAAGTGGCATCAATTTCTTTCTTTGTTGAAGAAAATTTTGTACACAAGTATATACCATTCTTTCTCCAATATCCAATGGAGAATAAAAATTAAGTTGATGTACTTTGGTCACAGTTGTTGCATCAACTTGTCTTCTTACGTAATTGCTTGAAAATCATCCTTGACCCTGATCCCCCCCGCGACTCTCGAATCAAATTCTGTAATCAATAACTGTTGCCAATGGGGCATCAATCTTCCTCATCCTCTTCAAATGGGAGTGGCACTGGCTTGACTGCCCGGAACTTGCCAGCATTATTTAGATGCTCATTCTCCAATCTGGACCATTGAAACAATTCTTTTAATCCAACTGTTGAAAGGCATGTTGATGTATAGAAATGCACAAAGTACAAACAATAATGAAAAGATCAATCAACTTTTTATTCTGTTGGTCTCCAATTTATACCTGAAAAAGTTCCACATTCCTCTTCTAATGACTTCAAGTGCTGCTAAAAACAACCCGGTTATTCTGTAATCAACATGTTCGAAACTCGAATGGAGTACTGTTTGTAACCAAGCAAGCCTGAGAATGAAATTCAATCCCTGCATAGTAATTTTGTTTCAAGTCAGCTTTGAAATGGAAAAATGACATGTAAATGCATACTATGTTTTAGACAATATCTATCCTTTTGTACTATCAAATTAGACCAGGAATCAAACCTTTTACTTTCTGAAATGACATCATTAGTATAGAATGTGTTCATGGTTCTGTTTTCAAGTTCTTATCTTGATCATCTCAAAATTTCATCTTTCAATGAGAATCACTTGTTAGGTGCTCATATTCCAGGACCATGAAAATGAGTTAAAATCAATGAAGACATGGCAATGATTATCAGAACATAATATATATACCATGCAGAAGTAGTAAATGATCTTTCGACGAAGCATTAAATCATTCCTTAGCCAAGGGTTCTTGGAATTCATTTTGAGCAAACCCCAATCCTTTACAAAGTCCCAATACAATTGGTAAACTGTTGCAGCACTTGAAACCACCACTACAAGACACAACCATCCAACACTCCTTTCTTTTTCATAAGCTACTTTAGCTCCTGCTGCTAACATTGCTGATACATACTTTCCTAGATTCACTAGGTGGCTTGTATCCCCTTCATCAAACCAGCGCCGCGCACACTGCATACCCAATTCAGATCATCCTCAGATAAATTTATTTAAAAGAAAACAAATTGAAGATAGAGCTTAATTAGTACTATATATATACCTGCATGGCCCTCCAGTAATAAGGTAGGAAGGACACTGCATAAGCGAAATCCCTGTAATGTTTAGCTCTCATGCAATAACCATAGTCCTGAGTTTTGTAGCTACTGGTTATGTAGTAACATGCTACATACTCTAGGTTTCTCAGCATTGGCACCTATACAATTATAAAATTGTTAATTAGGTAATTAAGCTATTGATGATGATCAATTCTATCTTACACTTAATTAGATCATAAATTTACCTGACTGCAAAGTTGATCAGCCATGAAGAAGTCCAGCATCAGAACCTTATAAAGAGGTGATAGGATGATGTTCCTAATCACACAAAGGAACTGGTAACGGGTTGATCGGTAGACAATGTTGAAGGGGCACACAAGCAATACTATGGAAAACTGCACATATAGATGAAATTTTCATAAAATTATTCAAATGTACTATAGTTTAGTTAGTGTTCATATCTAAAAATAAGCCAGAAAAATTACCAATAACAGAAGACCGGGAATTGCTTGAACTTGAGTATACGAATACCCTTTTGTGAGTAATGTCAGATGAATAAACATGACTCCCACAACAGCAGTCATTGATGTGGTACATATCAAGAACATGTCCCTGTACTTAAGTTCCTTGGTAGGGGCCAGTTCAAATATGAAGCTATAGTTAATACGAGTCTTCTTCCACATAAAAATGTTGCAACCGTACAGAAACAAGTGTAGAAACAACAAGCTAAACATGCTGCAATAGAGAAATTTTCCCAGTTAGTTAATTAGTTTAACAAATTATCAGAATTTCAAGAAATTTTTTTATCTTAAAATGGTCACTTGCCTAAGTACAGGGTAGACAGTTTCCATGTAGACTGTATCTGGTTGTGGTCTGTACATTCCTGTGAGGTGAGCCATGATAACATATCCAGCTAACAGAGCAATAAAGCAACCAGTGAACAGCCCTGATTGAATTTGAAGAAACTTAATTAGTTTTGATTAATAACTCATTGAATGCATAGAAATTCAAACAGTTATTTTTTTTAAGGTTCGATCAACTCCTCGTACAGTCTAATTTGTTTCAAACATTATAGTGGTATAGTGTACGGGACCTGAGCTTTTTATCTGCACCCCACCAAAAAAAAAAAGTAAACTAAAGGGTAGTGGCCTAATGGGTCCATACTTTTGTTTTCTTTAAAGCTCTCCATTAAAAGGGTGTCGATTAAAAAAAATTTAAGTTTGTTAATCATATTATTTCAGTGATTATTTATTTATTTTTTTGTTGAAGAACTTACCAATGAAGAAGGTTACAGAATGTGATTCTTTGCGTTGATGAGGTCTGAGATATTTCACAGCCTTTCTCTTGTTATCTTCCGCAAAGTGTTTGACAAATAACTCCTCAACTTCATCAGCTAAATTCATGACCTGTCATTTCTAAGACTAATCAATAATTTGCTTTACGAAGTTGTACTCCAATATATATATATATATATATAAATTTTCAAGTCAGTGCATCCTGATATAACTTCATGAGGATATTGTATGTGAGCCACTAGTTTTACATGCTTTGACTCAAGTGTTTATGCACTTTTGTATGTGAGCCACTAGTTTTACATGCTTTGACTCAAGTGTGTATGCACTTGTCATTATATATATATATATAGACAAGCAAATCTAAGTTCCATTTACAAAAATAAATATGAGGACACACTTTGTGCAGACAAAAAACTATTAGATCAATGGCCACTTTGATTTGTCGGTGTATATTATCCTATGAAAAAGATAGCTAGTGGGAACATATAAACAATCCTCTTATAAAAAGTAAATATGTTGCATTTATGCACGAGTGTGTTTTATGGTTTCAGTTATTTTTACCTTGTCTGAGCTGTTAAAATAGGAGCTCTCCACTACTTTTAGATAGATTGGAAGAATTTGTTGTCCAGTAACCTGAGATTCAAAAAAAAAGGGGGTTTTGGTTACATTTACTGACAAAAACGAAAATGCTATATGACTGCACAAACCATTTATATACTTACTTTGTCAAATTTCTTCAAAATCTTTATAAAAGCAAGCATATTCAAGTTCCTGCAAAAGCATATTCATTAATTGTGTATTTCAATAATGCAATAGAGCTTTGGATTGATAATGATGTGTTAAGACTTAAGAGCATTGAAAATGGTACCTGTAGGTCTTGAGATACCCCAAGCCTTTATAGAGTTCAATGAGAGCATTTTTGATCATCTTCTCTGCATGATGCAACTTGGTTTTGTTGATGTGCAACTTATTGTTGTTACCGTCAGGATTTTTTTTTGATGATTGGTTAACTAAATCTTCAAGCAAGTAACTCATTGCTGAGAAGGTACGAGATGGTGTTGTTAGAGGAATATTCAGTCTCAATTTCTTGCCTTGGCAATTGAAAACACGACCCGAAAGTTTCCTGATTTTGTTATCATCCTTTTTCATTCTAATTGATTTTCCCTCCATGTCTTCTTCGAATCTTGAAGAGTCTGCAAACGATTCATGATCATTTATTTCCAAGTCATCTTGGGTGTTGTTGTCCTGCAGTTGTTGCTCTTGCTCTGTTCCATCTTTGATGGACTCCTCTTCTTTAACACAAGAAAATGAAATTGAGACACATTTGTTTTGATTTTGAATTTATATAAAAAAAAAAAAAAGAGTACAAAAGTTACATACCACAAGAGATGGTGCCTGAAATAGAAGCATCTTCCTTGGTGTCCTGCTCGGAAGAAGCTCCTTTGCTGTTGCGGTGCTGCCTGATCGCGGTATTAAGTTCAATGAGAATCTCCATCTGCTTCTTCAAAGAATCACCTCTGTCCATAAACTCTTTCTCTGTTGCTTTGTAGAATTGGTTCACTTTGTTGAGTTGCATGTCTAAACATGAAAAGAATTCTTTGGTAGCATCAGTGTCAGCAAATTGCTCTAGCAGTTCTGTTTCATACATGTCTCCCTTGCTAACTGAACTTGCAAGTTTCTTGTGCACCTATTCATCATCCACAACCATATATTAACAGAAAACACTTGAAAATTTATAATAGACAGAGAGAAAGAGAGAGAGATAATTACCTGAATAGGATCATGATCTCTATGGTGGTGATGACCAAATAGAGACAATTTGCCAATAGAGGAAATCAAAGAGTTAGCTAAAGAAGGGTGTTGTTGGTTCTTGTTGAGTGTACTACTATTACTAATACCACCATTGTTGATATTATTGTTATTAATGTTAAGGAGATGGATTTTCTTTACGTCTTTCTTGAGTTGCCAATAATCAACAAAGGCTTCTTTCCATTCAGGGACAAGCTGGCCTTCAAATTGCTTAGAGAACTTCACCATTGTTTTTGGTTTTCTCCAATTTTCCTCTGGAGATGATCAGAGAAAAAAGTGAGAGAGCCAACAAGGTAAAGATATGAAGAAGTGTGTGTTGTATGGATGGGCATGAAGAGATTATTTATGGTTATGAGCGAAAGGAATATATGATTTATGGGGAGGTACAGATGCTTGACAGCACATTCTAAAATATCCTTGGCACTTATACTATACTATGCTCTCTGCTTTCCACCACTTGGGCTGCACCTACTCTCATCAGGAATTCGCCGGAGAATGACCTAACCGCTACCCCCAACAACAACATCATCATCTTCTTCTTCTTCTACTTCTTCTCATCAATTTTTTCTAAAGTTGATAACTTTCTAAAGTTTACCACCCTCTTCACTTTAAAGCTTTTGGGCACACGATAAGCTGACTATATAACGTTACATATATATATAGCTTGTTATATAGCGTTACACATGTTAATATAATCCTTAATTTAATACCAATTTTCTTACATTAAAACTTTGTGGTAACGTGGATATTTGGTCAACAAATTGATGTCTTGTTGCTGCTTATTTGTGGAAGTGAAGCTAATTGGTTGTTTCTAGTACAAAGACACAAAGATGAATTCTAATTAGACCAGCCAGATTTCCACTGATTCAGGATAACTACAGGTTTCAATTATTTCCCCATATCTAAATATTAAATAAAATAGAGATGATACATGATCTATTAATTAAGGTTATTCAATCATTTAGTTTCATACACACCCCTATCAATTTATCGATCTTTTTTGACTAATTGATTCTTTAGTTCATTGTTGAATCACTTTTTCTTTATTTAAGTTGTATCCCTTAAGAAAAGAAAACCTATTAACATTGTCAATCAAGATGGAGTTTAAATTTTGGTGTTTATTTAATTTGTGTAATTAGCACAAACTTAATAACTTATTTTAATAATATCAAAATTGTGTTTTTAATAAAAATAACCTTCAGACACATACAAACACAAAATAAATCACGCGTTTTACGTTTTTATTTTATTTTTATTTTTATAATTTTTATTTCATTTGATCGAGACTTAATTTTCCTTCACCTATTAAGTCTCACATTTTTTTATAAGAGTAATGTTAGACATCACAACTTTTCAATCACAACACATGTGGCAGTTGATGTGTCAATTTGTGAGTGGATACATGGGTAAGTGAGATAAATCATTATTAATGTGTATCCACTCACCAATTGACACATCAGCCGCCACATGTGTTGTGATTGAAAAGTTGTGATGTCTAGTATTACTCTTTTTGATAAACACAACATCAAAAAAAAAAAAAAAGGTTATTTCAGCCCATTACAACTCTTAATTTTGGAGCTAAAAGTAAGTAACTATATACGGTGACTGTTTCAAGAAATGTGTTGGTCTAGCAAAAATAATTAAAGGGCTTAAACCTGTGGAAATATGATGAACAAAGAATCATTAAGAGAATACAGTAACAACAAATAATTTTTTTTTTTTTTTTTGTGAGTTAAGGATTACACTAGATATTTATCTAGAAGCAAAAACAATTAAGAGAATATATAAGTTGAATTTACAAAACCATTCATGTGAGGAGGGCATAATTCCAATGGATAAAGTACTAATTCCAATGAACAAAATCTAGTTAGGATGAGCAGATCTGAAAGATAAGAAAAGAAAACACATAGAATGTAGTTGGTATAAACAATAATACTATATAATTGAGAATAGTAATGGTTCTCGGCTGCTACTACAAGTAGTAGAG
Organism: Acer yangbiense; assembly: GCA_008009225.1. NCBI lineage: Eukaryota > Viridiplantae > Streptophyta > Magnoliopsida > Sapindales > Sapindaceae > Acer > Acer yangbiense. The sequence continues at coordinate 11,931,477 of CM017768.1, forward strand.
AAATACTAGTAGTAATGAGAGTGGAGAAGCTTCCATGTTATATTCTCTTAATTGTTCCACCTACTTGTCAATATGAGTAACTTCCTCCCCCCAAAAAAGTAGAAAAATCAAAATCCAAAAAATCAAAATAGAAGTCTCTTTCTGCATGAGTTGGCTTGGATTGATGTCTTTTCTTCATAGACATGGATTGCAACAAGCACCAACATTATAATTGTGGAAAACTGACCGCGTGCTTTCAGTGGCTGACTCAAAGATACGCAGTACCCATCTTTCTCACTTTTGTTTTTCTTTTTAAGAAAACAAAAATTTAATTACATTTAATATTGTAACTCTAATTAGAATTGTTATTGTTATAATTCGTCAAACAATCAATAAATATATATATAGAGAGAAAGACCTAATACTTTCGAGGATTTTAACATTTTTATTTATTTTTATTTTTTTAATTTCCCAAAGGAATGTATGTCTCATAAATTGTGCAATGATACTTTTAAGTTTTAACAAGAGGATATACAATTCTAAAGAGAGCTTCATTGCAATTCAATGTTCGCATTGCAAATTGCAATGCATTCACTTGGAATTTGGAAATCATATGATGTAATATGAAAAGTATAAATGATTGAATATTCATATCTTATAAGTTATAACATCATATAAGAGTCTCAAGATGTATTGCATTGATTCAGATATATATATTGAAACTTACAAAAAAAAAAAAAAAAAAAAAAAATTAATGTGACACCTATAATCAACTCATCTACTTCGAGCTCTTTACTTTTTATTATCTTATATTCATATTTTTTTTTCTTTTTCAGATTTATGTTTTTTTTTCAACCTTTTATTTGCAGTTTTCTCGATCATATTTCAAACAATAAACTAAAAAAGTTTTTTCAATTTAAGATATTTACAATGTGAAAATTTTCAAGAGAGAGATCGAAGCGTTGAATGTGGATATATTGTTTTCAACTTGAGAATGATGATTGTGTGAGATAAATTTATTGAATGTGTTTGATGTGAGAAGAGAGAGAAGGAAAAGGAAAAAGAGAATAAAGTGTCACTTAATTATAAAGTGAGTGTTAAGTCATTTTTGTTATTTGCAGTTTTACAAACTCAAAAGAGAAAAAGAGGGACATTTTGTTAATGCATACATTTTGGTCGGTGTTTGAGAAATCGGCCGCCTAGGCCGATTAATCGGCTCAATACAACTAGTCGGTAGCAAACCGAGCCGAAATGGCCAAAATTGGCCTTATTAGTCGGTGACCGATTAGTCGGCGATTAATTGCCGATTAATCGGCCAAAAATGAAATGAATAAAAAAAAATAAAAAAAAATAAATAAATAGATAAGATGATTAGATTTTTATGTAGGAAAATAAAAAAATAGGTTTAAATTCGTCGGCTGATTAATCACCGACTAATCGGCCTAGGCGCTAGGCGTTGGGTCTCTGCCCGACTAGCGCCTAGCGCTTACTAGAACACTGATTTTAGTACTATTCAAACTCAAATTATAAAATTATAAAGTGAGTGTTAAGTCCACAAAATCAGTTAAAAAAAATGTTATTTGCAGTTTTCCATCCATTATCACAAAATTATTATTAATTAATAAGTAATTTATATTTTTATAATAATTAAAATAATTATTAAATCAAAATCAACAAATACGTACAATACTTTTATAATACAATCTCAAATTCTCAATCTCATCAAATTTCCAGTCTTAATTGTATCATATATTGTGCATCAGATGCAACATTCCTATCACCAGATACAAGTTACATCATATCAAATCAAGAAAAGCAAACTCATAACTTTAAATGTTTAGAGATTATTTAAGTTTGACTTTCCTGGAAATTAGTTATTTAGAATTACTCAATTTATATTTTAAATTCCTAGTAGAAATGTGAGTTGAATTAAAGAGAGAAAATGAAAATGAAAATGAAGTAGCTATCAAATCCAAGAGTACCTTAGATGTATCGGACCAATTACAAGACATGGAAATGATGGTCTGATTCAGATTGCAATTTTGGGTGCGCCCTTGTAAGCTACCCACCTCTCTTCCTTTTTCTTTAAGTCATTAATAACATTATCATCTCACCATAAATTATGTTCTCAGAATCCCAGTTATATATTTGATTCACATGTTTACTTCTGCTTTTACATCATCACCGTGACAGAAGCTTGAATCACACTTATTAGGGATGGCCATTGGGGAAATAGGGATGGATATAGTCCCCCCATCCCCATCCCCATTTCCCCGTTTTTCCTCATTTTCCCGTTTCCCCGTCTTCCCCATTTCACTATTTCCCCTATTTAAATAAAAATTACATAGTAAAATAGGAAAGAAAAAATATATTAAGAAATATATATATATATACACACTTAGTAAAATAGAAATAATAAAAATATTAAGAATATATATATATTAATATATTATATATAAGATTTGGGGGAAATGGAGATGGGGGCACCTACCCCCATCCCCATCCCCATTTCTATAATATATTAATATACACACTTAGTAAAATAGAAAGAATAAAAATATTAAGAATATATATATAAATATATTATATATAAGATTTTGGGGAAATGGAGATGGGGGCACCTACCCCCATCCCCATCCCCATTTCTATAATATATTAATATATTATAGAAAATGGGGAAATGGGGATGGGGAGGGGATCCCGATTCCCTCCCCATTTCAATTTGGGGATAAAAATCATCCCCATCCCTCTCTATTTCCCCATTTTTTTTCAAAATTTTTCCCATAAATGGGGATGAGGGAGTGGGGATTCGGGTCCCCGGGGATAAATGGCCATCTCTAACACTTATATCTATAATATCATAAAACGTAGGGAGACATTTCTCATATAGTGGAAGTTGTTTTCCAAACTTTATTTATAGCGTTTGATCATTAAGTCTCGACATACCCTTGATTTGACCAATGTAGACTTAATTAAAAATAAAAATAAAAAATTGACCCTACACTTTTTTTTTTTTTTTTTAATATTATACCCATTAATACTTTTGATGAATTTCTCCGACTGTATAGTATATATCAATGTTCTAGTATACACTACGCGCCAATCGTACGGTAGATTAACGCCTAGGCGCCATCTAGATGGTGAAACGAAATTAGCCAAAACTATAGAATGCAGTAGGTTTTGGTGTAATATTTTCAAACACTTTTCATTGAATATTGAATCAATAAATACAGCAAGATGTAGAATCCTACCAGACTAAGCAACCTAAGATATAGGATATTTCCTAAACCGATATGTACAAGGAAAGCAAATAACCTAAATTGATATGGAAATCAAATAACCTAAATTGATATGTACAAGGGATTTATTCTAACATGCCCCCTCAAGATAGGCCACGACTAGAGAGACCAATCTTGAATTTCAGCGGTTGAAATGTAGCACGAGGAAGCGGTTTTGTGAGAGCATCCGCAAGCTGATCTTTGGAGGACACATGAGCCACTCGTAGTGAGCCAGATTGAACTTGGTCCTTGATAAAATGAAAATCTATAGCAACATGTTTCATTCTTGAGTGAAAGATTGGATTTGAGCACAGCTGAGTGGCACCGACATTATCATAGTAAATGATTGGAGCTGTCGGCAATGTAGACCAAGATCAGTAAAAAGGAAACACACCCAGTTCATCTCAGCAGCAGTAGAGGCAACTGTGCGATACTCAGCCTCCGTGGATGAGCAAGCAATGGTATTTTGTTTCTTTGAACTCCAAGAGATGGGATTTCGGCCTAGATATATAATATAGGCACTAGTGGAAGAGTAGTCATCTTTGTTTCCAGCCCAGTCCACATCTGAGAAGGCATGAAGGGTGACCGGAGAGTTACGATACAGAAGAATTCCTTCATCCAAGGTGCCACACAGATACCACAACACCCTTTTCATAAGTTCCCAGTGGTCAGTTGTTGGTTGATGCATGAATTAGGACAGTTTGTTGACCATATAGAAAATGTCCGGACGTGTGAGTGACAAGTATTGCAGGTTGCCAACAGCATTACGATAGGCTGTGGGATCACCAAGAGGGGTGCCCGAGTGAAGGCTAAGCGGAGGACTTATTGACAAGGGAGTTTGAACCGAGTTGGCACCTGCTATGTTGGTGCTGTTGGAATTTTCAATTATTTGAAAACAAAAGGTTGTAACTATTCATGAAGAAACACAACTCTTTATAAGAGACGCAATTTTAATTGTGAAGCAACACAACCTTTACTGTATAAAGACACAACTTGTTTTCAAAGGATACAACTATTTACTAAAACATTATAAATATGCTGATATAGTTTATTTTTTGTATCAGAACAAAAATACAATTCTCTGCAGTTTTCTAAATCTTCTTCTCTTCTTCTATTCTTTTAGGCATCATCAAGAATTTAATTAGAGTGTTCTAAGTGGTTGATTCTTGTCGTACATAACTTGAAATCAACAATTAGATTATTAGGCTTCATTGAATCCTGGCGGTAGAATTCTCATACCTATTGTGTACTGGCCGTATTACGGGAAAGAGGAGAATTATTGTCTGAAAGAATCGAATTCCGAGCCTTGAAGTCTTGATAATCTATTTCATTTACTTAACATATTTTTTTTACAGCGATTCTCTCTTTCAGACCCCATATTTCCAACAATTTTCAGACAATAATTTTTTTATGATGGAGGAATCGACTGTTGCACAATCTATTCAAGTGATGAATCAAGATCTTATTCGTCTTGAACGATTTGATGGAGAAAATTTTACTCGTTGGCAAGAAAAGGTGAAATTTTTCTTAACAGCATTTCATCTGGCTCACATACTTGCAGATGATTTGGAAACAATACCAGAAGAAAAGGCCGATGATTCGAAGGAACTAAAGGAAAAGCGAAAGAAGCGTAAGGAGGAAGATTATTTATGTAGGGGACACATCCTCAATGCTCTAGGACATACAGTTTACAATGCTTATAGAAATATTGGCACTGCAAAAGAGTTGTGGACTGCTTTGGACAATAAATACCGCATCGAAGAGGCAAGTAATTAAAAATTTCTCATTGGTAATTTTATGGATTATAAAATGTCTGATAGTAAGTCAATTATGACACAAGTCCATGAATTATTAAATGTAATGAGTGATCTCAAAGTTGTTGGAGTTAATCTTGATGAATCATTTTTGGTGGGGGTTATAATTTCTAAACTCCCATCATCTTGGAATGGTTACAAGAAGAAACTCAAACATGATGAAAAGAAGCATACTTTGGAATCAATTCAACGTCATCTTCGTATTGAGGAGGATTCTAGGATCCGTGAATCGAAGGATGAGCAAATTGATTTTATGTCTAAGGCCAATGTTGTTGTAGAAGGAAAATCAAATAATTATCTCGGGCCTAAGAATACTAATCAGTTTAAGAATCATCATCAAAACAAGAAGAAGAATCAAAAGAAGATTAAGGGAAATTGTTACTACTGTCAAAAACCCGGTCATATGGCACGAGATTGTCGCAAAAGAAAGAAAAAGATTCAAAATCAAAGGAATCAAGTAAACATGACTGATGATAAATATGTTGCTACTGTGTGTGATGCCAATTCTGTTGATATTGAAAGCGGATGGTGGCTAGACACAGGAGCAACCATTCACATTTGCAAGGATCGTAGTCTATTCAAGACGTACGAAAAGATTGAAGACGGAAATGAAGTAAAAGTGGCAAACAACTTCCGTAGTAAAGTCGTTGGCAAAGGCACAGTGGAATTTTCTTTTACTTTTGGGAAGACTCTTACATTAGTTAATGTTTTACATGTACCTGATATGTGTAAAAATCTTGTATCTGGAGACCTTCTTAACAAAAGAGGTTTCAAATTAGTGTATGAGTCTGATAAATTTGGGCTGTCCAAAAACAGAACGTTTATTGGACAAGGATATTCTTGTAATGATATGATTAAATTAAATCTAATAAATAACATTTCTTCTATTTATATGATTGACTTATCTATTTTATGACATGGTAGATTAGGACATGTTAATTATGGCACTATTAAAACTATGCATAATTTAGGTTTGATTTCAAAATGCAATTTTGATCATTCTAATAAATGTCACATATGTGTTCAATCTAAGATTACGCGAAAATCACATAAATCTGTTGAAAGATCATCTGAACTGCTTGGTTTAATTCATAGTGATGTGTGTGATTATAAAAGTCATGTTACTCGTGGTGGAAATAAATATGTTGTGACTTTTATTGACGATTATTCTAGATATGCATGTATTTATTTATTGAAAAGCAAAGAAGAGGTTTTCGAAAAGTTTTTATCTTTCAAAGCGGAAGTCGAAACACAATTGAACTGTAAGATCAAAGTTCTACGATCTGATCGAGGCGGTGAATATTACCCAAATGAATTCATAAAAGTTTGTGAAGTTCATGGTATTGTCCATCAGTTCACGGCACCGTATTCGCTTGAACAAAATGGAATTGCTGAGAGGAAGAATAGAACTTTGACTGAAATGGTTAATGCTATGTTAATTAGTTCAGAACTATCTCTTTCTTGGTGGGGTGAGGCCATATTATCTGCATGTTATATTTTGAACATAGTCCCTTTGAAAAGGATTGGCATATCGCCTTATGAATTATAGTTCAATCGAAAACCAAATCTTAAACATTTAAAAGTTTGGGGGTGTCTTGCTTATGTGAGAATACCTGACCCGAAAAGACCAAAATTGGGTTGTAAAACTTATAGATGTGCATTTATTGGTTATTCTAAAAATAGTATCACATATAGATTTCTTAATCTAGATACTTTTAATATCATTGAATCGATTGATGTTGAATTTTTTGAGAACATGAATAAATCTAGCACTCATAATAAATTGCTAGGAGATTCTAATATTCCATCAAATTCATTACCTGTCGATAGTGATATGAATGACACATCTGAAAATTCTAGTCCAAATTCACATGAAGAAATTAAATACAGGAGAAGTAAAAGGGCTAGAACAGAACGCACATTTGGTACTGATTTCCTTATCTATCTTATAGAAGGAAATAGAAATGATGTCTTGGATACAATAAAATACATCATGCATGTAGAAGATGATCTTGTCACATATACAAATGCTATGCAATCACGTGATGCTTGTTTTTGGAAAGAAGCCATCAAAGATGAAATGGACTCAATTCTTACGAACCAAACATGGGTTTTAACTGATCTACCACCAGGTGTTAAACCCATTGGTTCTAAATGGATTTTTAAGAAGAAATTGAATGCTGATGGTTCCATTAATAAGTTTAAGGCTAGATTGGTAGCAAAAGGTTTTAAACAAAGACATGCATTGATTATTTTGATACATATGCTCCAGTTGCTCGCATTGCATCTATTAGAGTTTTAATTTCTCTTGCATCAATTCATAATTTAGTTATTCACCAAATGGACGTTAAAACTGCATTTTTGAATGGTGATTTAGAAGAAGAAATTTATATGGAGCAACCAGAAGGGTTTGCGATTCCAGGCCAAGAAAAGAAAGTTTGCAAGTTGATTAAATCTCTTTATGGCCTGAAGCAAGCGCCTAAACAGTGGCAAGAAAAATTTGATAAAATACTGTTATCACATGGTTTTATTGTTAATGATGCTGATAAATGTATTTACTGCAAACATGATAATTTAGGGTGCACTGTTATTTGTTTATATGTTGATGATATGCTTATATTTGGTACTAATCTGGCTTGTGTTGAAGAAACTAAGAAATTTTTATTCTCTAATTTTGATATGAAAGATCTAGGCGAGGCTGATGTAATTTTAGGAATTAAAATCTTAAGAAAAAACGAGTTGTTTTTTACACAATCTCATTATGTCGAAAAGATCTTAAAGAGATATGGACATTTTTGTCATAAACCGGCCCCGACACCAATCGATCCAAGTATCAAATTAGTGAAGAATATTGGTCGCACTATTTCACAATTGGAATATGCCAGTATTATTGGGAGTCTTATGTATGCTATGCATTGCACAAGACCTGATATAGCATATGCAGTAGGTATGCTATGTAGATTCACAAGTAATCCAAGTAGTGAACACTGGAAAGCAATTTCTAGAGTTCTTAGATACTTGAAGGGAACAATGGACTATGGTTTACACTATCAAGGGCCCCCTCCGATTTTGGAAGGATTCAATGATGCGATTTGGAATAATATAGAGATAAAATCAAAGTCTACTACTGGGTGGATCTTCATTTTGGGAGGTGCTGCGGTATCTTGGAGATCAAAGAAGCAATCAATGGCTTCTGATTCTTCTATGTTATCTGAACTTATAGCACTGGCGGATGCAGCTAAAGAAGCAGAATGGCTTAAGAATCTTTTAGTAGATATTCCTCTTTGGAAAAAGCCATCTCCCCGCAGTCATGATAAATTGTGACAATAAGGAAACCATTTATAGGGTTGAGAATAAGACCTATAATGGCAAATCTAGACATGTGAGTCTAAGGCATCAATCTTTAAGACAATTACTCAAGTCTGGAGTAATTACAGTTGACTATGTTGAGTCAAACAAAAACTTGGCTGATCCTTTAACAAAAGGAGTTGGAAATGAGATGATCTATAAGACATTTAAAAGAACGGGGCTAAGGTCTATGAATGACGTCGATCACGTTTGATGGAAACCCAACTTATGTTTTGAAATTGATAGACAAAGTTCAATGTGGTACAAACAAGTCAAATATGTGATCATGGTACACTAGAGAATTTTAATTATCGTATTTCTTAATCTAGTGGTGTTTGCTGCATGAAAGGAGGTTGGATTAAGTCCTTAATAAATTGAAAAGAGTAACTCGCAGAATTACTCAGTAAATTTACCTTGTGAGTAATGGAAGTCAGGCTGCTTCCTAGGAAAACAAGACCGTTTCCGAGAGCGCTCACGAGATTAGGATTTTATGCACATGGCCATAACGTGTAGAGCAATCAGAATACTCTACTACTTAAAGTCAGTATGTGCGATGATTCCGACGGATCTCTAAGGGTTCTAGGTTCAAGATACGTTCACCTCAACGCCTTGATCATGCTTTGAATTATTTGTACTAAGTGTAAGTTCAAGTCCAAAAGACACTTATCATTTATGTACTTGACTTGTACGATGATGCCTTGTATTTTCTCTGTAATCCATCTTATTTGTTTAATATTATTATTATTATTATTATTTTAATCTTTTGAAAATTGGTGGGGATTGTTGGAATTTTCAATTATTTAAAAACAAAAGGTTGTAACTATTCGTGAAGAAACACGACTCTTTATAAGAGACGCAATTTTAATTGTGAAGCAACACAACCTTTACTGTATAAAGACACAACTTGTTTTCAAAGGATACAACTATTTACTAAAGCATTATAAATATGCTGATATAGTTTATTTTTTGTATCAGAACAAAAATACAATTCTCTGCAGTTTTCTAAATCTTCTTCTCTTCTTCTATTCTTTTAGGCATCATCAAGAATTTAATTAGAGTGTTCTAAGTGGTTGATTCTTGTCGTACATAACTTGAAATCAACAATTAGATTATTAGGCTTCATTGAATCCTGACGGCAGAATTCTCATACCTATTGTGTACTGGCCGTATTACGGGAAAGAGGAGAATTATTGTCTGAAAGAATCGAATTCTGAGCCTTGAAGTCTTGATAATCTATTTCATTTACTTAACATAATTTTTTTTTATAGCGATTCTCTCTTTCAAACCCCATATTTCCAACAGGTGCGAGTGAGGGGATCTAGGATGTAGCGCCGTTGAGACAACAGGATGCCGTGTTTGTGTGGAACCACCTCCACACCAAGGAAAAACGAGAGATCGCTAAGATCTTTTAGGGAAAATCTCTGTGCAACCGTGTCTACAATTCGTTCAACCTAAGCTGCACTGTTACTTGTAAGAATGATATCATCAACATAAATGAGTAGGTAAGTGAGGGTACCACCAGTGTTGAGGACGAACAATGAAGTGTCAACATAAGAGTTCTTGAATCCTGACGCGAGAAGAAATTGGCGTAGCTCATGGTACATTGGTACCATGCACGGGGAGCCTGCTTGAGGCCATAAATTGTTTTACGCAGTTTGCACACATGCGTAGGGTGGTCTGAGTCAGTGAAGCCTAGAGGCTGAGCCATATACACAGTTTCAGGAAGCCGGCCTTGTAGGAAGGCATTGTTGATGTCTAGTTGATGGAGGGACCATCCATGACTGATGGCGATGCTGAGTACTAGTTTGATGGTTGTGGGTTTGATAATTGGATTGAATGTTTCGAAGTAGTCGACTCCAGGTATTTGATTGAATCCTTTTGCAACTAGGCAAGCTTTGTACCTGTCAATTGTTCCATCTGAATTTCTTTTGATGCGAAAAATCCACTTGCAGTCAACGATGTTGGTGGATGTATCCGGCTGGACCAGCTCCCATGTTCCATTTTTGACCAGTGCATCACATTCTTCTAACATGGCTTTTCTCCAATTGGGATCCTTAAGAGCTTGTGTAACTGTGGTGGGTTCGAAATCAGCTGGGTGATGCATTTGGGCATGAAGGTTGAGCTTCTGGAGAGGTTTGTGGATGTTGTTCTTAGCTCAAGTGATCATGTGATGTTTGTTGGGTGACGTGGGAGTTGAACTCATGTACGGCAGCTGCTGTGAAGGGACTGGCGGTGATGTCAGGTCTGATTTCGGTGGAGAAGAGGGGGCAGCTGGTGAATCAGCAATGGTAATGGCAGGTGTGAAAATTTCTGGTGTGGTGGCTGTAGTAGGTCCTGATTCCAGCGGGACATTGATAGCTAAAGAGGGAGCCTGAGGTGCTGTGGCTTGTGTAGATGTTGAGGTGTCAAAGTGCGGTGGTAATTCTAGTGATCGCACAACTGTGGAGAGAGTCGATGAATGGGGAACCGATGGATACTGATCGAAAATTCTTACAGTGAGAGTTGGAGGGACCCAAGAGTCTAAAGTGGTGGAGGTTGGGCGTTGAAATGTGGTATATAGTGTTTTGTAGGGGAAGAAAAACTCGACAAACTGAACATGACGGGAGACATATAGTCTGGTGCTAGACAAATCAAGACACATGTAGACACTTTGGGATAATGAGTACCCAAGAAAGACACATGACGTGGAGCGTGGACTGAGTTTGTGGGATGAATATGGTCGAAGCCATGGGTAACATAGACAACCAAAAATCTTTAGTTTAGAGTAGTTGGGAGTGTTCCCAAAAATCTTTTCATAGGGTAATGAGAGGGAAAGAGTTGGTGTGGGCATCCTATTGATCAGATAGATAGCAGTGGCGAAGACGTTAGGCCAGAATTCTAAGGGTAGGAAGGCATGGGTCATTAGTGTGAGACCAGTCTCGATAATATGCCGATGACGTCTTTCCAAGTACCCATTGTGTTCAGGAGTGTGAAGGGGGGGGGGGGGGGGGGGGGGGGGGGGGGGGGGGGGGGGGTGTTGTGAGATGGGAGATACCGTTTTCTGCTAGATAATCTTTGAGAGACATGTATTCCCTAACATTGTCAGAGAAAAAAGTGATGATTTTGTTTTTGAAGTATTTTTCTACAATGGCTCTAAAGCGAATGAAGGTTGATTTTACTTTTGATTTTTTCTTTAGAGGATAAAACCATATGTATTTGGTGAAGTGATCAACAAAGATACATAGTACTTAAAGCCATCATGAGACATAACTGGTGAGGTCCATACATCAGAAAATATAATTTCTAGAGGTAGAGAGGAGACAAGAGATGAATTCGAAAAAGATTGCTTGTGGCTTTTATTGCAATGACAGGCATAACATGAAAAATCTTTAGACATAGGAGACGATAAATTTAAGCTAAAATTAGAAATAAGATGCTATAAAATTGGATAGGCCAGGTGACCTAATCTATGATGCAATTTGATGACGTTGTGCTGGTGGTAGAGAAGGCTAGGATTGGGGAAGACACGGGCTTGACAGTCGGCCATTCATAGACGCAATCCTTGGTTGTGCCTTTCAGAAGAATTGTCCCCGTATGAAGATTCTTCACATGAAAACAAGATGATAAGAACTCAACCGGTACATTGTTAGTGATACAAAATTGTAAAATAAAGATTAGGTTCTTCTTCATATTTGGTAAACATAGCACATTATTTAAAGAAAAAGTCTTAGAAGGACTGCAAAGAGATGTAGAACCAGTGTGTGCTATGGAGAGACCTGTGCCATCACCAATCATGACATCATTGGAGCCATTGTAAGGCGCATGCAGAGAGAGGTTACTCAGGTCGGCAGTGACATGATGCGAGGCACCACTGTTAAGTAGTCATGCTGGATTGGAGGAGGTATTGGCAGCAAAGTGAGCTTGAGGTTGCCAAGGTGGTGGTGAAGAGGCCGAAGGTGCTACATGATTTGAACTGGAAGCTTGAATCGGTACCATCTAAAAGGAGGTGCATCACTTGGCCGAATGACCTTGAATGCCACACATCTGGCAGCGACCTAGGTATAGTCGTGGTGAAGCTTGATTGCCACGGTAACTTTGCGAAGAGGGAGGACGTCCGGTGGTGTTAGGCGACGGGCGCCAACCTGTGTTGTTTGATGACTGCTGTGGACGCCAGTTGTTGTTGCTGGTAGATTGTGGGCGCCATTGGTTGGTGTATTTGGTGGTTGGATTGGCTGTGGCTAGAAGAGAAGATGATTCTTTCTTGTTGCTGAGAGCCGTGGCTTCAAAAGTCAGTAGTTTCTCATGAAGTTCATCAAATGTGATAGGGGTGTCTCGGGCTTGAACCGCACAGACAAATTCTTTGTACTCATCATCAAGTTCATCCAGAATTCTTTCTGTAAGGTCCTCATGCGCCAAGTAACACAAGTTCATATGCACGAGCTTTTACAGAGTGAATAAAGTCAGTAATATTTTGAGTACCTTTGGTGGAGTTTTTGAGAAGTGCTTTGACTTGTTTAATGCGTCCACGGGATGGTTTGGCATAAGTATTGACAAGTATGTTCTAGGCCTCCATTGATGTCTTGGCCCTAGTAACGAAGGATATGATTGTAGGTGAGAGAGAGCCAATGAGAGCATTGAGGATGAGTTGATCCTGGCGAAACCAGATAGGGAAGGCAAGATTTGGGATGGTCACATCGTTCACGATTAGAGTGTTTGGTGGGCAAGGTTTTGAGCCATCTATGTAGCCTACCAGGTCGTATCCGTAGAAGAGAGTTTGGAACTGAAGTTTCTAGGACATGTAGTTGGCGGTGGTGAGTTTGAGTGGGGCTTGGGCAGCGATATTAATGGTGATCAAGTGGAATTCGTTCGTGCGGAGAGCTGTGGAATTGACCGGAATAATGTTGATGATGGACGGATCGGGTGTGGTAGCGATGGTGTTTGGATTTGATTTAGGAGTCATGGTAAGCGGGTTGTTGCTTTGATCTGCCGTAGTGGACATGGTTATTGCTTATCTGAGGAGGAATGAGAAGAAAAAAATTGTTTTGAGGGAGAAGAGGATCGACAGCTCTAATACCTTATAGAATGCAGTAGGTTTTAGTGTAATATTTTCACACACTTTTCATTGAATATTGAATCAATATATACAGCAAGACTTAGAATCCTACCAGATTAAGCAACCTAAGATATAGGATATTTCCTAAACCGATATGTACAAGGAAAGCAAATAACCTAAACTGATATGTACAAGAGATTTATTCTAACAAAAACGACACCGTATTGGACCAAAACGGTGTTGTTTTGGAAAAAAAAATTAATAATAAAAAAAATGCTAGGGACTCTGCCTAGCCGCGTGCCTAGACTGTTTAGGAAGGCCGATTAGACCTTCCTCACGCCGGCTGGGTCTGCCATCGGCCTAAGCGGCTGCCTAGGCCGATTACTAGCTAGAACCACTGTATATAATAACTCATTCACTTTTTTTTTTCTAAATAATAAAAATAAACAAACTTCATTCAAAGACTAGAACAACCAACTCCTATTTTAAGAAATGTCATTGAGTATTTAAATCAGAGACAACTCAAATTATATATATCCTTTATACTATAGTCAAGAAGTTAACGATAGTTTTATTATTTAATTTGAGTTAAAAAGTTATTTAAAAAAAAAAAAACGTAATAGTTGCTGTGATTAAGAAATTAATTTGAGTTAAAAAGTGAATGAATTACTATATAGTATCAGTGTCATGGAGTTTATGAAACACAAAGATGTTTTGGTTTTTTGTTTTTGACAAAAGATTGTTTTAGGGTTTCTGAAACATAAAAAGGCAGAGAAATATGTTTTTCTAGAAAAATAAAAACTGATTTGTATTGTGTATTTGTGTTTAGAACTTTCTTTCTCATAACTGTTATAGGACACTACAAGAACAATGCTCACCACCCATGACCCAACACATGGAGAAATTCATTTAGTGAGCCTGGTGATGTTACGGATTCTTTTTGTTTCTTGTTTTGTTAATTTGAAAAAAAATGTATTCTTTAACTTTATAAATAAATAAATAAAATAAATAAATAAATAAACTTAAGAATCCGGTTGGGATGTTGGGACATATGCTGCATCGTTTGCTTTGTTTCGTTTGATTTTCCTTTTTTCGAATTTCACATGTTAAAATGTGACTACCCTTGAGGTCTAGGCTTCTTACAAAGTCCATGGCCTAGAAAAAGATGGTTCAATTCCACCATCCATTCATCTTGACATGTCCAAGATGCTTGCATCAATTTGATCTTCTTATATTCTCACATTCCGTAAATGATACTAGCTAGACACATGTTAAGAATTGAAAAAGTAAATAAATAAATAAAATTAAGAAATACGAAGTTATACATTGTATTTGACCCTTTTATTTTTTTTTATTTTTTTTAATGATATACCATTCGCTGGTATGGCGACTCAAACTTGAAACATTACCGTACCTAAAAAAACTCTATTTACCACCAAACCAGATTGGACAGTGGTTATATGATCCATTTTTAATCTATTTAAATTTATATAGTTTGATCCTTAAACCGGATGCACCATATTAATATAATTGTTTTGTCCAAAATTCTTGTCATATGTCACATGAACTGTAATTACTATTATGTAAATCATAAAATAGTGTAATGGATAATGTGTTAGTTATAGGTATCGAAACATTATTTATTGTAATAATACGTGTTGCAAGTATATACTACGGAGCTCACATAGGCTCAGCTGGTAGATGGACGAGATTGGGGTTTGAGCAAATGACTCACAAGTCAGCGGCTCGAATCCTACCAATGATAAAAGCTTCAACAAAATACTTGGAATAGATATGTGGATAGATAAATACCGTAAAAAAAAAAAAAAAAAAAAAAAAAGTATACACTATGGAAGGTTCAATAAAAGAAATTAATAAAAAAAAAAAAAAAAAGGTAATTTACTACCATGGAATTTATTCAAAATACGCCAAATTGAGTCAAATATGACTGTTAATTAACAAAAAAAATCAAGTCAAATATGACTGTAAATGATATTTTGGTCAAAAATTATCTTTCATTAATGTATAGAGAAACAGGAGCTTTGGGAATCAAATCTCCTAATAGCAACCTTGAAAGCGGAAAATTTTAAGAAGGGGGCAACGATACCTATAATAAGATTTATGGCTACACAAACTGTTGGGTTAGTTCTAGATCTGGTCAAGACGGCTGTGGGGGCTTTATTGAAACCATTGAATTTGGAATATGGTAAAGTAGCTCTTGAATGGAGAACTACTACTTTGATGGGTATCACAATGACTCTATTTGCTGTATTCCTATCTATTATTTTAGAGATTTATAATTCTTCCGTTTTATTGGACGGAATTAGATTTATTAGAATCACAACATCCTAGCTTTTAATTAAAATACAAAAAAAACGATGCATTTAGGTCTTGGTTTTTTATTTTAGCTTATTCTTTTTTGGTAGTTCGACTGCAAAATTTTTGTGTTTCTGTATAAGTTAAATATATAATTATAGTTTTGCTAGTATGAATTTTCCCTAAGGCACATATTAAGAAACTCTGTATTTCATTTTTTTTTTATATATAAAAAAACTCAATAATTATTTATGAATAAGGATGGCTTGAACCCGGTCACAAATATGAAAAAGGTAAAAGGAGGTGTACGTACAGTCACTCAACCAGCGGGCTAATTAATATGCAAAAATTAGCTTAAATTTCAAATTTAATGTTTGGTTCAAACTTGAAAAGCGTGGAAAAATGATTCTCAGCATATGATTCTAGATTATGGTTCCATAATTAAAGCAAATGCATACAATATCAATGAAATGAGAATATCCTTCTTTTTTGTTTATGAGAAAATTCCCATCAAAATACATTGAAAACCCATCAATCTTTTCATTATCTTCTTGATGATTCAAGTGAGGGCATATACTCCTTACAAAACTATTAAGGAATTATACTCCTTCATATACCTAACATGTTTGTGGAGTCATTTTTGTACTACATTAAACCATGAACACAAGGGTATATGCTCTACTTTGCATCTAATATATTTGCATTTATGATAGATTTATCAACCCCCATTGTTTCTATTTGGCCGGTAAGCGATTCGGATTCGAGGAAACCTTCTCGGAACCACAGTCATGTGGAGATAGTTGGGAGGAGAATAGATTTATAACGGGAAAGGGTGATGTTGATAGATAACTGATGAATGAATTAATACTTTGTGTCTGGTATGTTTTAAGCTTATTCAATTAGTGTATGGATCATTTCGAGTAATGTCTTTAAACGTTATCCATCAACTGTGCAGTGCTGATGATAAACGCTTGCTTTTATCTATCGCCAGGAATGGATTTGGATTCTCTCTTACATGTTTGGAATCACAATCTTCCTCAGGCTTGGAAAAGCAAGATTATGGAATGCTCCATTTAATTTGGTCGTTTGATCTCATTAAATGAATTACAATAAATTATGACACCGTGTAGTTTGGATCAGAGATATGTCGAAACCTGTTGAGATCAAACATTATATATGCGTTTTGAATATCTACTCTTATAACGAGAGATATCTACTCCAAACAATAGGAAAAAACTTCTCACGCATGCCTATAAAATGCACATAATGAGACTCAAATCCCGTACCATTAACGTGAGAGGGGAGGTGACCTTAGGGGCGGATTTAGCACTTGCTAGGCTGCCTAGCCTTGTGAGAAAAAAAAAATTGAGTGACGATATTAATTTGCACCCCTTAAAAACTGTACGTATTGTTTTATAAAATTTTTAAAAGTGATTAATTGATAATCTGACAAGTTTTGGCAGGATTCGAGCCGCTGACCTGAGAGTCATTTGCTCAAGCCCCAAGCTCGTCCATCTACCAGTTAAGCTACGTCTCTATTGGCTTTAAAATATCATTATTATTCTTATGAAATGAAGTTAAAATCATTTATATACCTTATTTCATCTCAAAATTAAATATTTTATTTAAATATTGATTTGATTTATAAAATCTTTTAAAAATCTTTTTATTGTTCTTATGGAATTTTTTTTTTCTAATTTAAATACTCTACTTAAATATTGATTTAATATGTATAATTAATGAAAAAAAAATGAAATAGTGTTCTAAACTCATATATATTTTAGTCATTATAACTAATCTCACAACTTTTGCTATAAAATTACCAAACATAATGTATACTACTTTTGAGCTATACAATAGTTTTAAAAATATAGTTATATCTGCTGATTAACTTCACAGCTGATTATTCTTTTAGCATAGATTATTATAAAAGTTCTAGCAACACCAAATTGTCCCTTAATCTTTTGTCAATTTTTTTTTTCCTATTAATGACTTTTCTTAAAGGAAGTAAAGGTTTCTTATTAATCATTTAGGGAAGTTTCTTATCAATGGTTTTATATTAAAATATATCTAAAAAATTCTTTCTATTATCTTAAACCCAAGATTCTCTTTTAAAAACTAATTTTAAATATATTTTCAATTTCTTTTTAAGGAAATACAAATTGATTGCTAAGTATGGAGAATGAATCAAAATATTCAAACAAATTGGTTGTGAAAAAACAAGTTTTAAATTAATTTTTATTAAAATAACAAAATCATTATGCATTATTTTCTCTATATTTTAATTATATTTTTTTGAGTAATTCTATTCAACCCAAATAATTAACCCAAATGATGTAGGAAGTGAACTGTCATCACCACACATAGCATGTTGTCATCATTACACACATGTGATGATATGGTTAATGAAAAAAACACTTGCCACATCATTTGGGTTGAAATTTGGGCTAAATTTTTGGGTTGTCTAGCATTAGTGATATATTTTTTTCTTTTACACACACTTTTCATCTTCTGTTTCCTTAGCTCTATCTCTCTTTGGCTTGCTATCTTCCTTGTTGTTCAACACCTTTCCACTCCTCAAAACCGTTATGGCCTTCGCTTGTTCAGATTGGCTTGGGAACCTTCATGGTTCATTTTTCTGCATTGCTTCTGCTAATTGCCCAACTTAAGTCTCCAACTTCCACATTGATGCTTCTAGATTGTTGAACTTTTGTCCACTTCCTTGCATAAAGTTATTTAAGTTTTGTTCTGCAGCATGTTGTGAGGCTTAGATCATTCCCTTTACTTTATCTTCAAAGGACTTTGATTTCTATTATTAAGAGTTGGGTTAGGTATTGTTGTACTGGTTCCCTTAGTTGTTGCTAGAGCTTTCCCATTGGTTGGTCCCACTCCCACCAACTTGATTGCTGCCAAATCCTCTGTTGAAGCCATGAGAATTGTTGTTGAGAGTGTTGTTGTTATTTGTCTAGGAGAGGTTTGGGTGATTCCTCCACCCTAGGTTATAGGAGTTTGAGTAGGGATCATTTCCCTGCCTTTGAAATCCCATGGCCTGAACATCCTCCTGCTACCCTGAAAATCCCTCACCACCAATGAATATCTCTCCACCTTGACTGTTGCTGTCAAATATTTGATTCACACTGCCTTGTTTACCCAAGTTTAATGAATGTCTGAATTGACTGCATCTGTTTGGTCATTCTCGCCATCTCTATGGCCATTTATGTGCTAGCATTGATCTTGTAAGGATTCCCGTTTTGTTGATTGGCTTATTTCGTGGTCAAACCACATGTTGGGGTTTTGAATGTAAGGGTAGTTTAAGTGTTTAATGTTGAAGATCAAAGGCCCTTCCATGACCTCAAGATACAAGCACGCCAAAGGTATAATCTCTTGTGCTTGGTTTTCTTTGAAGAGAATTAGTAGCACACACACACTTAGCATACTTGCATTTGTGTGCATACTCTTCACATGTCACTTTACACACTAGCACTTTGGTTGATATATCTTGTTGTGTGTATATGTGCTTTATAATTCGTTTCCCGACATTGTTCGGAAACGTCCGCGTTTGCACTAATGAGTGCTTGGTTATGCGCGAAGACCGCCTATGGAGAATGCCCTTGGCTTCTCCTTGGTTTTCACCATTGTTGGTGATCGATGGTTATGATCGGCGGCCTGGCCGCCGAATTAAACCGCCGTTTCAGTCCAGATTGGTCTGAAGCAATTATGCGGTCAAGATCGGCGGTCATGACCGCCGTTCGAAACCGCCGTTCATACCTGATCGATTTTAATCTCTCGGTCTAATTCGGCGGTTGGATCGGCGGTCACGTAACCGCCGAATGAAACCGCCGTTGATGCTCTGTTCTTCACGAGCTCAATTCGGCGGTCGTGATCGGCGGCCCGGCCGCCGATTGAAACGGCCGAACGGTGCGTTTCAGGGGCAAAATTATCTTTTCACATGCCCAATTCTTGATGTCTATAAATTTCTTATTTTCTCATTCTCTGATTAAGTTCTTTGAGTTATTAGAACCCTAAACTTTCAAGAGAGATTTTTGAGAAAAAATCAAATCAAGAACTCAACTTTAAACACTCAAATCAAATCACTTTTGCATCAAATTTCATATTTGATCTTCTATGCCTTCATAGAATTGATCCATGCATGGTTTTGAATCATCACATCTTATTTGGTATGTTCTTCACTAATTTCATATTACTTTAGTGTTTTTCATATTAATACATCTCTTTAATTACTTGTATGCTTTTGATTATATGCTAGATACAAGTTAGAGATTATTTGTGATGAAAATGATTGAGTGTTGATTGTGATAGCTAATTTGGTTTTTAATTAATCTTGATTAGCTAAACTATTTGACATGTCATTTAGCAATTGATATCTAGGATTGATTTAAATTGATTATCTTATCATCCTAGATAAGCATCTAAGGTTACCTAGCCTTGTTTGTTATTTGAATATTCATATATATTCACATAGGTTGTTTCTCTTCATTGAGAAGTAAGTCTTGAGGCTAAGAGTGCTTAGGCCTCAAGTAAATTGGAATAGGGTTGCTAATAAAGGCCCGCTGGGTAGAAGTGAGGGGTTACAGACCGGAGTGTTAGACGAGGTCTACATAGGTTGTAAACTTTATATCAATTAGTGATTTCGAGTTCCGAGTGTGGCGCACTATACAGCCCGTGGTTTTTCCCAGTGGTTGGGTTTCCACGTATACATCAAGTGTTATTTAAATTCCGCATCTTATTACACTTGTATGTATTGTTGACTTGCTAGGGGTATTTTCGTAAAATTGACATGCACGCGAAAATTGGGTAATAATTAGATAAAATCTATTCACCCCCCCCCCCCCCCCCCCCTTAGCTATATATTATACACACCGAGTATTTCTTTTCAGATCTCATGCTTTCCTCACCCCCTTTCGATTGCACTCCCTTGTTAAGAGTTCTGAGCCAACTTCTCGAATATGTCATACACTTCAGTCGTAGTCTTGTTTGCAATTGTTCCTCCACATGCATTGTCTACTAGAAGCTGAGTCATGGAAGTGAGCCCACTCTGGAAAGAAGAAACCTTATACTCATATGAGAATATGTGTGGTGGACACTGAGCAAGGAGTAACTGGTATATCTCCTAGACTTCATGGAATGGTTCTCTTTCCTCTTCTGAAAAATCTACAATCTGAACTCGAAGCTCCTTTGCTTTCTTTGATGGAAAGAATATATTAAAGAATACCTTGCAAACACTAGCCCATGTGGTAAGTGAACCAGGACGAAGTGCCATCAACCAATGCTTTGCCTTGTCCTTCAAGCAATATTGGAAACACCGCATTTGTAGCTGATCACTAGTAAGTTCTCCAATAGGAAAAGTCTCTAGTACTCCGTTGTACTCTTTCATAAACTGTAAGCAATCTTCAGATGGTAGCTCATAGAATGACGATAGCAGATTGATATGCATGCTCGTTAGTTCATATCATCTTGAAGCGGCGTCAAGCAAGATCGAAGACTGTTGGTTTCCAATGGTAGGGAGTGCATACTCTCCCATCGTGAGTTGACTACCTTGGCGATCTGGAGAACCAGGTGGTGATTCATTCGCCATCTCAGGATTCTGTTGATTGTCCAAGTCTACAAAGATTTCTACTCTTCCAAACTGTCTTGCTAAATGGCCTACTCGATTAATGTTGTCGTTTGCTAGGAATAGAAAACCTCCCTGTGATCGACGACCGTGCATATACCATAACCTAAAACACCAAAAATGGCCATTAGATGGGGAATTAGTTTCAAAATGACCATTTTTTATGAACACTATGATACTAATGGTCATTCCATCCCATTTCGTTAACTTTCCGTTAAATGAGTGGCACTTTGGTAAATACGAGAATGACATTCCATCACAAGATTTATTTTACATTTTTTTTTATTTCAGTTACCGGAATTTTTTTTTTCAAAATTTGAAAACCTACCATATTTCAATTTATTTTTAATAGGTAGTCAATATTAAGTCAATTGCATTACATTATTAATTAAGTTGATTTTAGTATAACTTTGTTAATACATTAATCTTAAAAAACACATATTATTAATAAAATTTGGGTGCATAATATAAAGAGTGGTGTTATTAGCACCCCTACCATTGAACTATTTATGACCCATTTTTATTTTTATTTTTTTTATTTTGATTTAATTCTATAAAATTAAATGCTTTTATTAATTTTTTTGATTTATTTCCAAGATTACGGTTTTACTTATTTTTCAAACTTAATACACCCTATATCGTTTTCAAGAAAATAAAAATAACAATACATTTCATCTCCAATCTTTATACTGTATACAGTTTTCTCTCCATTCGTAGGACTTGTTTTTTCTTCTTATTTCATGGTGAAACCATCCTTATTAGATATGATTTTTTATTTTTTTTTATTTTTTTATTTTTTTATGTAGTCGATTGGATTGCTGTTGGTAGATTGTGAGTGTGATATTGATCGTCTGATGATTTTTTTGAGCGATTGAATTAGGGTTTTGGTGTGGTTTGGTTTCGTTAGAGATTAAGTTTTCTTGATTGCGATTCATGGTGCGATTTCGTTGTTTTTTTTTTTTTTTTTTTTTTTTTTTTTTTTTTTTTTTTTTTGTAAATAACATTAAACTAACTTTGGAAGATTCAGAATAAAATCTACAAAAGAATTGATACAAATCATAGTATATCTAGAAGATTTGAAAGAAAATAAATCGAGAGGAAAAAAAAATTGCAAACATAGATCTCGAATTTGAAAATAAAAAACAAACAAACATGTGAAACAATAAAATAAATAAATACTAAACATAGGAAACATGAGATCGATATCTGAAAGAAAATATAAACAAAAATAGTAAACATTCAGCGATTTGAAATAATCCATATCTTAGGGTTTTGAAATAAGGAAAGTGGGGTTTTATTAGTTTTACTTTGTACAAGATTTTTTATTTTATTTAATAAAATGGTATGTCTCTTTAAGTAATTTGATAAAGAGAAAAAAAGAATATTAAATCATTTAAGAAGTATAGTTCAGTAGTGGGTATGCCAATAGCACCACTCTAATATAAATCATGTACAACATCTATTTAATGTGAATTGTTATATTGATACCAAAAGTTAATAAATATGCATAATATAATTAGATATTGCATTAAATGTAAAACTTTTGAGGTCAGTTTGATGGTTATGTTTCTATATTAAAAGTTAGTTTTTTTTTAGATAATAAACAAATAATTTATAATTATTTAATTTTTTGTAAAACATAAGGTGAGATGAGACATGTGCTACCCGTACAGTAAAATAATTAGATAATTAAATAGATTTTCCACTATCAAACACATTTTCATGATTTATATATTTTTTTCATTGTCTCGATTTTATATTTGAATTTGTGCATGTTTAGAGAATGTTTATGCCAATAGGGGCGTAGCTCAGCTGGTAGATGGATGAGCTTATTGCTTGGGCAAATGACTCCCAGGTCAGCGGCTCGAATCCTACCAATGGTGAAAGCTTTCAAAAAAATACCTGATCCCGAAATAATAGATTTTGATTTTATATTTGAATTTGTGAATGTTTAGAGAATATTTAAGAATTTCAATTAATTTCAATTATATTTTTTCATTGTCTCGATTTAGGATTTTGTTGTTGTTGTTGTTGTTGTTGTTATTGTTGTGCGATTTTATGATCTATTTGGAATTCGGATTGGATTGGTTTTTTCAACGAGGGTTGTGGATGCTTGAGTTTGAACCTAGAACGTTGAGTTTGGTTGTTGTTTTTCTATTTCGATATGAAATTTGAATGTTGTTGGGTAAAGATTTTTGAACAAGATAAATGGATATTTTTTGTGAAATAATTAAGAGATAAAAGATTATAGTTACCATTCATGTGATTCTAGAGGTAGGTTTTCAAAATTTGAAAAAAAAATCTCTGATAGCTGAAATAAACAAAATGTAAAATAAATTTTGTAATGGAATGTTATCCTCTTATTTACCAAAATGCTACTCATTTAACGGAAAGTTAAGGGAATTGGATAGAATGGCCATTTAGTGTCACAGTATTCGTTAAAAATGGCCATTTAAAACTAATTTCACATCTAATGGTCATTTTGATAGTGTGCACCCAAATTGATGGCCCCCAGGGTAATTATCCCAAGAAAAAACTCTCCAATACAATTATCTAACTTCATTATAGAGTTGATGTGACAAAAATATTTTTAGAGAATATGGAGATAGCAGAAACTTCTAACAATTTCCACCGATAATTATAGTTCATTTAATGTAAAATAAAATATGAGAGAGAGTGCAACAAATGTTTTAGCTTAACAAGACTGATAACACTTCATTATCTCATTAGATAATAGTGAACCCGTAAAAAAAAATTCATATCGGACGTGACTACATAATTATAATTATGATATATATTCATAAAAAGTGTGGAGCACTTTTCATACTACTTCATTGTAGCCATTTCACTATTGTTACTTCTCAAGTGAAACTATTTGATTATATCATGTAATAAGGGAAAAAAAGAAGAGAAAAAAATTGTATGAAAATAAATTGGTGCACGTCACCTCTTAGCACATGTTTTTTTTTAAAATGGACAATAAGTTCTATAGAGTTTTTTTATTAATAATAATAAAAATAACCATCCACTTTAGTGGGGATTCAAGTCCCACCATGCTCATTTTAAAAGCGTATGTGAGGAGTTTTCTTCCGGTTTATGAGAGTAGATATCCAGACCGCACATGTATTGTCTGATCTTAACATGTCACAACAGTTTTATTGTAATAGTTGTAATGCTTCAAAAAAAAAAAAATACATCGGCATTATTGATAACAAATGATTAAGATTAAATTTGATTATTTGCGATTTTATTAACAATTCCAAAAAAAAAAAACAAAAAAACAAAAACAAAAAATCAATTATAACTTAAAAAAATTAGGGTGAAGTTTAGATGAGGAGATATATAATCTTTGTTGCGAACTATTCTCTATTGTTTTCTTGTTTTAAAAGTAAATATATATTTAAAAATTCATTAAGTAATAAATATTTAAGTTTTATACGAAAAATGAGTGGTCTAACAAAGTCTATAGTCTCAATAGGATAACTAGTGAGGAGGGGGACTTCATTCACTGGGGGATAGGCTGATTGTGGGGGTTGTTTCCTCTGCTGTTTCAGGCTTTGTTGTTGCGTTTCGTAGAGGTTTTTTCTGTTTTTCTTGCTGCTGCTGTCTGTTGTTTTTGTGTTGGGTTGTGTTGCCCCTTTGCTGGTTCGCTGTTGTGTTTTCCCTTTGTGTCTCCTTTCGGAGGCGGTTGTTGTGGCTTTGTTGTTGGCTGTTTTTGCTTTGCTTTCAATAAAGTTTGCCTAAAAAAAAAAAAAAAACTTTCGCTTTATGAGATATAAAGGTGAAGACGTGTTGTCGTATTTTTGATATGATGAATTCCAAATAGAAAAAAATTTGATTTTAGTAGTACTTTTGCCATATAATCTTCAATGATTGCAAAAATTAACTTATATGAAATCATGAATAGCACAAGTATTGAAATTTGCAATGTGTATAGAAAAGAAGAATAGATACCTTGTATTTGCCAAGTAAAATAAAAAAGCACCCATATATATTTGCACAATTCAGCTCCATCAACCCTCCATTATTTATTTATTTATTGGTATAATAATATCTAATTATCTAAACGCACGTTTGGCAGCCGGGAAAAACCCTTCTTTTTTTTTTTTTTCCAGAATTATAATCAATGAATTGAAGAGAAGATAAGATGGTATGATGATCATGAAAAGGATATGATAATATTGGTGAATTGTGGATGGTGGCTGTGCAGCCACAACAACCAAGCAGATCAGTAGCCTATATATGCAAAAGAATTAATATGTACAACGATCAAATTGCAATGCTTTCAATGTGTATAAAGAAAAACCAAGCTAAATGATTGAGCATAATTGGTTGCTACCGCTTTTCTTATAAAGCATCCAAAGTACAATTGACAAGTAGTGATGCACTTAATTATGCTTAATCAACTAAACACTAGTTTATTTATTGCATAAAGTCATAGGTTTAAAACATTCACTTTCATTAATACATTACTTCCTTATTGTACTAAAGCTCCCAACCATAGCACTATCATCTCATAGCAGAGATGGAAGTGCACCTCCCTTCCATACCTGGTGGTCAGGGGTTCGAGTTCTACCATACGTATTTTATAAGCATGTGTTGAACATGTATTGTCGGACCTATAGCCCAATCATTAGATTAAATATTATGTATTAAATTATCTCCCCTATATCTGTTATTACCATATTAAACACTATCTCCTAATTAAAATTTAAAAAAAAAACTATAAATATTTTAGTATTTTACTAACAATAATAAATATATATTAAAAAGTCAATACAAATACCTTTAAAAAAAAAAAAAAAGGATATATAAAAACTTAATTTGTTGCAATTAGATCCGATTAAACTCAGAATTTCTAAGACTAATGAAAGAATTAAAGTTATCTACGTAATCACATACCTACAAAAGTAACAAAAAACATTTTCATATTTTGATTTTTTTTTTTTTTGAAAAATAGTGGTACTTGTTTTTGTTTTGTTTTTTGTTTTTTTTTTTTTTTTTTAATATATACATATATACGGTTCCTAAAAATCAAGATTACTCCTCAGATGAATATTTAATATGGTAATTAAAAGTTTAGGAGAGAGTGTTTAATATGTAATATTTAATATAATGATTTAGGAGAGATAATTTTTTTTTAATAATTTAATTCAAAAAAGATTATTCCTTGGATGAATTAAAAGGCTACGATGGTTCGTCTTAATTTTTATTAACATAATATGGAGTGTCTTTAGAAATTTATTTTTTTAAATGAGGTGTCTTTAAAATAGGAGTGCAAAAAGATAAAAAAGAAAATCTTGGAACAAAAATAAGTGTCTTCATAATTTTTTTAAATTTAAATTTTGAGAATGGAGTGTATTTAGAAAAGAAGTGTAAAAAGAAAAAATTGGATTGTCAAAATAAGCTCTCTTTATTTTTACCCAACATTAGTGTTTTGATTGCTTTTACCAAGCTTTCCATTGATGAGACAAAAAAATACCCTCCAATGGAGGTCGGGCCTGCAATCTAAAAAAAAAAATGAAGAAAAAGAATAAATCTGGAAAAAAAAATCCAGATTTCTTTAACTAAACACTCTAGTTTTCTTCAATTAAACACGGGCAGCCTTCTTCAATTAAACACACGAAAGAAGAAGAAGAAGAAGAAGAAGAAATCTAAAAAATTCAAAATTTCTTTAATTAAAAACACCAGTCTTCCTCAATTAAACACACAAGTCTTCTTCAATTAAACACACAAACAATCTTCTTCAATTAAATACACCAGCAGTTTTCTTCAATTAAACACACTAGTAGTTTTTTTCAATTAAACACACTAGTTTTCATCAATTAAACACACCGCCGTTCTTCTTCAATTAAACACACCACCAATTAACTACCCAGTTTTTATTTATTTATTTATTTTATTTTATTTTTTGTGTGGCAAGTGACCTCCATTGGAGGGGCTCCAATACTTAAAAAAAAAAATGTTTTTTTTTTCAAAGAAAATTAGTTTAAAAAAAAAAAAAAATAGAAAAGGCAGGGGTAAATTTGTATCTTCATTGAAAAGCTTGGTAAAAACAATGAAAACATTAATTCTGGGTAAAAATAGAAACCCCCTTAATTTTTGGTTAAAAAGTGCTACTTCCTCTTTTTTTTTTCTTTTTTTTTGGTATTCTTTATAAAACCCTTATTAGATAAAGTCACATAGTAATTTGTACAAGAATTAGGCGTTGGCGTGGCTGACGGGAGACGTAACTAGTTGAAGGGAAGACTAAGGAGGGGATGGTTTAGAAAGCAATGGTAGTACAATTGTGGTGGTGGTGGTGGAGAAAAGCATTTTCCATAAACTCAATTCAACAAGTAAGTAAATGATTAAATTGACCAAATATTTTGCATTCTTATAGGGTAAGATCTGCTTCTACTTTTTGGGAAGCTGGGGATGATAAAGACATTGATGACCCTAGCTAATTTGTTTTGTACTACTCTTTATCTCTTGAACGTTATTTTGTAATGTAGTTGATTCAACTGCAAAAAATTTCCCCATTCAGGAATTATAGCTACTCCATGCATGTTTGATCAAATTTTTTTTTTTTTAATCACTTTTCTTTTTACTTTCTAGTACTGTAGGTTAATGGTAGTGCAAATGCTTTTTGCCTTTAAAAAGATAGCACAATTTTAAATGAATATGATTATTTCTTATACATCAAGTATTAAAGCCAAGAAAATAGGGCAAGATGATCAATTATTGCAATTGCGCTCTGGACCCGGATCAAATATATTTCTTAAGATATAGTTATTTTCAATAATTGCATTCCAAATTTTCTTGCTTTTATCTTTAGCAAATTCTTAATATCAAGAGTTCACCGATAGATGGATGAGTTTGGGGTTTGGGTAAATGACTATCAAGTCAGTAGTTTAAATCCTACAAATGGTAAAATCTTCAAAAAAAATAAAAATACATGATCTAAATAGGTGAATAGAGAGATTTTGTATAAAAAAAAAAAAGGTTCACTCCTAACCTCAATAATCCACTAATTAAATTATAAAAATATTAATATTAAAAGTTGACTAAAGACAAATGTTAGAAAATTCAAAATCTTGGGGCATATAAAAATTGATTTAAGATAAACAAAAACATAAAATTAATTGAACTTGTATATTTAAAAATGATAGGTAGCCACCCTCATGTCAATTATGACAAATGAAGAAAAAAATGGATGAAAGATAATGGAGAATAGTGTAAGTAGTATAAATAATAATGGGTTATAGACTCATATAGGATATAATTAGATAGATGGTGCATAATGTTATAATAATGGATGCTTAGTCTGTATGTCAATTAGATATATATATATTATCTTAAAAATAGTTACATTAATTTGGGGTTTCTTGGGGAGAGAAATGACTCGAACTCGCAACCTTTTAGTGCAGATGTAAGGGATTTACCATCGAACCAACCCCATCTCATCTGTATGCCATTAAGATTATTAATGAAAAATTGACATTTTTATGTTCATGTTCATGTTCATGACACCCCCATCCATCCTAAATATTCCTAATTAAATTGGGGTGCGTGGCTTCATGATCTCGTAAAAATTAATATATTATACAATTCAATGTTATATTCTTTGATATAACTTATAAGTATATAGTGGGATTTTCCTACCCCATGAAATCATTATCCTTTTAACATTTATTTTCTCAAAATTCTGTAATGAAAAGACAAACATCTTTATATAAGAATTATTATTTAAATTCCAAACTAGCTAGTTCGTTTGGTTTCATGTCCCGTACACGAAACTTATATTTTTGCTGCATGCAAATATCCATTAACTGATTAACATAACGTTTACATATCTAAATTATGTGTGTCGCATTTTCTTTTAGTGCCAACGTGGAATGTATTCTAACTAGATTGTCAAGAGTAGACAAACTTTATCCGAATCCTTATTTAATTTATGAGTAATGCTGTTTTGTCTAAATTTTAGATCCAAATTTAGGGTTCAAATTATGTGACATCCCTAAAATCCAATCATTTCAATCATATAATTCTTTTTTCTTTTTTTTTTAAATTTGGGGTTTTTTGTAGAGAGGGAATGACTTGAACCTGTAACCTCGTGGTGTAGGTGTGAGAGATTTACTACCGAACCAACCTCATCTTATCTCAGTCATACAATTCTAATACAAAGAAATCAAGGATACCACGTTGATTTATTTAGCTCAGTGGAAAACGACCAAATTTTACTTGTTGAAGTTTTTTGTCATTGTTCTAATTTAATAGTTTCTCTTTAGAAAAGGTCAAGAAACCAACAATGAGCCGCATTCCTCTTTACTACTTTCTCTTATTTGACAATAATATTGAATTGAAGTGTTGTGATTAAATGTTGTGCCATACAATTGAACAAGCCCGAATTACCCCTAATTATCTTAATATGGGACAAAAATATTTATGTGTAGATAGCTATTAGGGAACTTTGACTAATTAGAAGTTGTTTGATTGGGTTTTTGAAAAACTTTTATTTGTCAAAGGTCTGATCTATTAGAAATAGTACTTTTGAAAAGAAAATTACAGTAGTTTGGTTGGTAGACTTAAAAAAAAATATATATCTATTTGGAGAAGTTTGTTCCCATGAGTTTTTGTCTAGTAGATGTTTAAAATAGACAATTTCAAAAGCTCAACTAAACAACTTTAAAAAACTTAAATAGAGATTTGTAGAGCTTTTGAGACAGTAATAAGTCCAACAAAACAAGCGCTTAATTATCAATAGTGGACTATAGACTGTACTTTTGTTTACACTTCAATTGATACTGGAGTACATTTAAATTAAGTCACAAATTCAGGTGATCAAGCTGGTCATTTTTTTTTTTTTTTTTTTTTTGTAAACCGTGTTTAATTAGTAGGAATGTTTTTAGAGTTAACCAACTCTGAGTAAAAATATTGTAAAATATTTATTCAAAAGGTATATATAAAGTTGTTTTAAATTATTAAGAAGCACTATGAGGGTTTTGAGATAAAAAACACTTTTTAAAAAGTATATATTCATTGAGTGATTCTCCATAGTCCAAACAACACATTATTGCTAATGCTTTTTTAGATCTTAGAATATATTTTTGTTTATATATATTCTAAAATCACAAAATTAATCCAAATTAATTATTTGGAAATGCTTCTATTGATTTGACCATACGATCTCAAAATTAATATAATATAAGTCATTATTTGTCTTCATGTAAGACTCAAGGAGAAATGATTCAAAAAAAAAAAAAAAAAGGTCACGCTAAAGCTGTATCATAGCCAGCGCCCAAAGAGAATATTATTGTATCCACTCCCTTATTAATAGTTACTATATTAGTGAGTCTCTCGGGATCTCATATTTTAATTTCGATAAGAACTTAATGAAATAATATCGATTTTTATGAATTTTGATTTAAATTTTTTTTTTGGATGATAAGTTCATTGAAATTTACCTATATAAAAATTTTAAAAAAAAAATTCAAATACTAGAACTATTTATCCCGATTTTCTTAAATGTGAAGACATTGGAAAAATGAGTGAAATATAGGAAAATTCAAGAAAAATAGTTTTAGTGTTTGAAAAATTCTCAAATTTTATTCATAAGTAGATTTCCATAAACTTGTCATACACAAAAAATTCAGATCAAAATTCATAAAAATCGATGTAATTTCATCAAAATCCTTACTGCAATTAAAATAAGGAGAGACTCACTCGTTATTGTATACTAGGTTTGGTGGCACACTGGCACATGCAAGGCATGTGCTTTTTTTTTTTAGCTTATAAGTTACTTAAGACAGTTGATACTTGATAAAGTGAAACGATTTTGTATGCATCTACAACTCTGCTCATGTATTATGTTAACAATAACAATAACAATTAACAAAGATGGATGCATTTGAATAAAAACCAAATGATTTTTCTAGAAATAAGATACTCCGTGAATTTATAAAAGAAACCATCCCAATTAAACATGTGTGAATAAAAATACAACTAAATTGAATAATCTATTTGCTATAGAAATTATAAAGAACCAAAATGGCATACTTTGTGTAACTCACTTAATATAACAAAGATACAATCAATATTTGTATCACATAATCTGCCAAGTGCCAACCAACACAAACCAAAATTTAAGAAGATTTCAACCCCATCAATAACTTATAATTTGATGATAAAAGTTATAATATACCTAGGTATATAACATCTTCGTTTACCTCATTAATCAGATTGCAATGCCCCCAATCTAAAGTGTTTCATTGTTTATCATGCACGTAAATATTATGTGATGTAGCAGCGGACATGGCATTGGATTACATTAAGGGATGGGATTGCAAGAAAGCTAAATGATTTCTACTAGTGCTGGCGTCGGAGT
Source organism: Acer yangbiense (assembly GCA_008009225.1). Classification (NCBI taxonomy): domain Eukaryota; kingdom Viridiplantae; phylum Streptophyta; class Magnoliopsida; order Sapindales; family Sapindaceae; genus Acer; species Acer yangbiense. The sequence continues at coordinate 11,963,242 of CM017768.1, forward strand.
CGGAATGGCGTGAAACTTTCACGATTGAAGCAAATCATCAAGATCTTCAAAAGTTACCACCTTTGGTCATGAGGCATGCCCTTTTTCGGCCAAATTCCATCATTTAGGCCTGAAATTGTCATTTTATGAAAGTTTTGTTTTCGCAATAAGTTGAGTTTTCCAAGTCCGAATCAACTTCCGTCAATTTTGGCTTGCTTAAAATTCTTAGTTTTATTGCATTTATCTTAAATTTGCCTTTTTTGGTAATTTTCATTAATTAGGCCCGTTTCCTTGCTCAACACAAATGGAGATCCGCCTGTAGTTTCAGATCTCCATTTGTGAATGATTTCTTCAGCAATAACGAAACTATCGAGAATTTGACGGTTTTTCACCAAAGCCATTTGAGTTTCCCCAATGAGAATATCCATAACCTTTTTCAACCTATTGGCAAGCACTTTAGCAAGGATCTTATACATCGATCCAATAAGACTAATCAGCCTGTAGTCTGTAAAGGTTTCCGGACTTCTTTTCTTGGGGATTAGAGCGATAAAGGAGCTATTTAAATCAGAGACCAAAGACCCATCATTGTAGAAACCATGCATGAATCTCATAAAATTATTTTCTATAACTTTCCAATTAGCTTTCAGAAAATTGAGGTTGAATCCGTCTGTGCCTAGAGCTTTGTTCCCATCACAACTGAGGAGAGCTTCACTCACTTCCTCTTTACTAAATGGCCTGTCAAGATTAGAACTATCATCCTCAGAAAGCTCATTGAAACTCAAACCTGAGAGTTTAGGGCGATGCCAAGCAACTTTCTTGTATTGGTTTTTAAAGTAGTTGAAGAAACCATCTTTGAAGAGTCTAGGATCAGCAATTCGAATTCCCTCCATTACCACATCACCAATGAAATTACTCATTCTCCTTCCACTAGCCACACTATGAAAGAATTTCGAATTCTTGTCTCTCTCCTGAAGCCATCTCACCCTAGATTTTTGACTCCATTGTTGCTCCTCCCTTTTAATAGCTCTCCAAAAGTTGCTTAAACATTTCGCTCTGTCCATCCTCAATGCCTATGTCAACCCGAATCTTTCAGCTTTGGAATCAACCTCTTTGAGACTATCCTCAAAAACTTTGATCGAAGACGATTCATTACTCTTCAAATGTTGCCACTTCTTAATCAGAATCTTAGAACATTTTAACTTAATGTGCAATACTCGCATACTGGTTCCATGAACATTGCTTTGGCTCCACTTGTCAGCCACCCTCTTCATGAGACCCCCATCCTCAAGCCAATCGTTGAAGAAATGAAAAGGAGTAGGACCCTAATCCATTTTGGGTTCTCCCACCATGATCGGATAGTGGTCGGAAATACTCCTCGGTAACCCGCGTTGCACTAATTTCGAGAACCAAGACAGTAACGTTGGACACAAGAGGAATCTGTCTAGGCGAGCCCATGAGGCCTGTTCTCTGTTATTTGTCCAAGTAAAATTAATGCCATGAAGAGGAATATCTACTACTTTCGCTTAGAGGACAAAAACGTTGAAGTTTCTCACCGAATTCATGTCACACGAAACCTCTCTCCTCTCCGAATAAGATAAAACAGTGTTGAAATCGCCGCCGATACACCACGGAAAAGGGAACGATGTTTGAGCTTGGAGAATAAAATTCCATAAATCCTTTCGTTCACTCTCCACATTAGCTGCATATACACTGCAGAAGACTACTAACTTTTTCAGCTTTACGAGCTCCCCAGCCAAGGCGATGCATCTATCTAATTTAATGCAAGCTTTCACCAAGAAACTGTCTTTGTTCCACAAAGTAATTAGACCACATGCTGAACCGACGGCATCAACTCCCATACCTCTGGAGAACCAGTTGCCACTTAAAGAACTAATAACAGAGCTATTGAAACTGGCTAGCTTGGATTCTTGAAGAAAAAGCACAATAGGTTTGTAATTAACCACTAAGGATCTCACCATCCTTCTCTTCTCACCTCCACCAAGACCTCTAATGTTCCAAGATACTGCTAACATCAAGACTAACAAAACCTCACAACAATACAGAATAAGAAGTTACTTACCCTATTTCGGCTTACATCTTTTGGCATCTTCTAGTTCTCTTTGAGATATAATTACCTTAATCTTTTCCTCTTTGCCATTGAAGTCTACTCCTAAAGCAATTCCAGTCTCAATTACCTTGGTCACTTCCTCATCAATAGCCCGAGAATTGATAGAAGACACTATCAGAGCTATATTATCATTTGCTGCCTTTTTTGCATCCCCATCACCTTTAGATTTCCTTGTTTTCATACCGTGCATCTTATAAAAGAAGCCACTCTTATTGATCTTCTTCTTCCCAATTTTGATTCGATTTTGAACTTCTGCCTCTATTTCCCCTTACTTGATTCCCTTATTTTCTTAGGTAGCCGAATTTCTCTCTGCCTCCACTGCTTCATCATTGTCGAGATCAGCACCTTCATCACTTTCCTGATACAAGTCTGCATTAGCCTTTACAAACGCCACTTCCAGCTCATTCAGATGGGCTAAAATGGGACTTTCCAGGGGTGTGTATATGGTTGGATTGAAAGAGTTGAGACCATTTGATAACCCTTCTTCGTTCTTGTTTCCTGTATCGATGGTATTATTGGGCTTCAATAAAGCCTGCTCTATTTCATCCAAGTGGGCTTGGATTGGGCTTTCAATTGAAGTGCCACGAGAGGGATTCACAAGCTCAGGCCCAATTGTATTTCCTCCCATATTTTCTATTTCTATTGAGTCAGCCACAAAGTCTGCTCAATATCAGCTATTTGGGCTACAATTGGGCTTTCCAGAGAAGAGCATCCAGATGGGTTGGCAAACAAAGGCCTGGTATGAATTTCTTCCCCTTCAATGTTTCTAGACACCCTTCTCAACAAGCACTCACCTTTCTGAAGTTTCAAAGGCGTCCCCCTTTTTGAAGAGCTGTCAGAAGATAAAGAGGTTTCAGAACTTCTGGATGTCCCACGTTGACCTTGTTTTTTTCCAATAACCAGCTTTCCATAGAGCACTTGTCCCAATTTCCTTTTCGGTTTGCACACCCACATTTCCTTCCCTTTGCTTATCATAACATTTTCAAAACCTTTGTAAGGAGTCTTGACAAAGTCTTTCCGAAAATACTCTTTTATGACAGGTTTTACAGCCCTATCCTTGCACCTACGACCCTCCTTTTTGTTCTGACAGGTGTGTCTCAGGTTTTGTCTCTCCTCCTTCCAATGCATCCCTTTTAGAGAGGTGTAATCCCATGCTTCTTCCATATCTTCTTCCTATGAATCTGTCTTCTCTATTGAAAATTTTGAATCCCCAGTACCCAACAACTTTGACAGACCTAGACAAGATTCCGCCCATATTATATCGGCCCGATGTTCTTCTTCCTTTAGAGTAATCTGAATAGAACTGTTCCCAACTTTCACAGAAATCTTGAGATCGGAGCATTTTTATTTACTAGAACAAGAAGTATTCCTCTGTCTAGTATGCTCTTCAATGTAGTATGTTCATTAACCATCAATGGTTCCACAATCATCCACCCAAGTTTGATAAAGAACGAGTCACACCATAAACGAAGCGTGGTTCCTATAACATTGATCCACGTAGTTCTATAGACCGAAGAAAAGGCATCAGACCAATTGTTCATAGAAACAAAACAATCATCCCAAAAGAATCTATTTTTGATGAACCCTTCTTTATCAATTTTTGTTTTAAACCGCCATAATACACTCTTATCACCTAAGTAATTAGCCGAGAAAGAGAAACCCCCACTATTAAGTCTTGAGTTTACAGAGGACGCATTAGAAAAGGATGTCAATATGCCGACTGCACTTCTTCTTAGCCACTCAATGTCACCACTATTGATATCCTAGGACATAGATAAAGCTTCCTCATGATGTCTTTCCACCTATTCTGTTCTCTTTCCTTTGTCCCCAACCAGCGCTTCCATAAAAGTCCTCATTCTACCAAGGTTTTCCGTCGAAGTCCCCTTTTTATGGATCTTAACTACCGGCTTCTTTATAAAATCTCCCAATTGGTGCTGGTTACCCGACTGCTGTCTTCTTTCGTTCCACCCAACTGAAGCGATCTTTGCTATTATCGGCCATCCATACACGTGCATTCCGTTTGTGGTTCTTGCCACCTTTTCTACCTCTTCCTTGGTTTCAAATCTAATGAAGGCAAAGCTATTCTTCCTTGATTCAAACTTTGCTAATAAATAGACTTCCCTAACCTTTCCAAACAGTTTAAAAATGCCCCATAATTCGATGATATTCACTTGCGGGTTCAGATTGTTGATAAAGATTGAGACCAATTTTCTTCTGAAATCATCCTTACTTACAAAACGTGAATCCGTAGAGTTTCTCTCTCTACCTATCTTTTTTTTTCTTTTTTTTTTGAGAAAGCCTATGAATGTGTTGATCATGATTTTCTGGACTATTTGATAAAGGAGATGGGCTTTAGTGACCATTGGAGAGGGTAGATGAAAATTTGTATATCCTCTCCAAAGATTTCAGTTTTGATTAATAGGAGCCCAACTTCCCAATTTGTTCTAGAAAAAGGTTTGCGCCAAGGTGATCTGCTCTCCCCTTTTTTGTTTAATATCGTCACTGAAGCCTTAAGTGTTTTGCTAAGGAAATCCTGTGATATTGGCATGTTAAGAGGTGTTTCTTTTGGTGTCAACTCGGTTCACATTTCGCATCTTCAATTTACGGATGATACAATGTTATTCCTTCACCTAGAGGAAGATTATTTGAGTAATGCCAGAAGAATTCTCAGGTGTTTTGAACTGGCTTCTAGCTTAAGGATTAACTTCCATAAATCGTGTGTGGTTAAGGTTGCAAAGAGAAATTATATGGATGATAGGTGGGCTGAAATTTTTAGGTGCAAGAAAGCTAGCCTCCCAATCACCTACTTAGGTCTTCCTTTAGGTGTAAAATCAAGACTAAAAAACTTTTGGCACCCCTTCCTTCAGCGGATCCAGAATCGCCTTGCGCTTTGGAAGCGAAAGTTTTGAATAAAGGATGGAGATTGGTGTTGATTAAAGCGGTCCTGTCGAGCTTGCCCACGTATTACATATTTGTTCTCAGGCTTTCTATTAATGTGGCTAATGAAATAGAGAAGACTCAACGTTCTTTTTCTAGGGGGATGGGGTGGAAAAAAAGAAAAATTCATGCCATGGATTGGAAGTCGATGTGTAGTAGAAAAAGTAAAAGGGGTTTGGTTGTTGATAGAATGATCGATAAGAATAAAAGTCTTCTGGCTAAATGGGTATGGAGATTCAGCTTTGAGACTAACTCCTTGTGGCGGAAAGTTGTTTGAGCTAAATATAATGTTTGCTCGAACAATCTCTTGTGGGATTGGAAAGGTCCGTCGAATTCGTCTTCCTTTATAAAGGCGGTGGATAGTCTTTTTGAGCTGAATTTCGTCTCTGAATAGCTCCTTTCTAAGGGTTTGAAAGTGATTATGGGTGATGAAAACAGAGCAAATTTTTGGATTGACTTTGGCGGTATAGACATGCCTTTTATAACAACCTATCCTCGCATCTTCACGTTAGCTGTGAACAAAAAAGGATTAGTCAAGGATTTTGGCAAGTGGCAAAGGAATATATGGGTGTGGGATATTCCATTACGGAGACACGTTTTTGATTGGGAAAAGGATCAATTGATGGCCTTCTCTTAAATCGGATTAGGATGCGTAAAAATGTTACAAATAGAGTGGCGTGGTTCTTCAGCTCTAATGGCCGTTTTTCGGTGTCCTCTTTTATGAGATGTTTGGAAGATGGACTGACAGATAAGGACTCAAATTACAAGTTCATTTGGCAAGGAATTTGTCCTTCGAAAATTGAGATGTTTGTCTGGCAACTTCTCAGAGGTAGAGTCATGGTAAAACAAGTTATTCAAAGGTTTGGTTTGGCAAACGATGCTTCTATAGATTGCTCGATGTGCAATGCAAAGCCTGAATCTATCGATCATCTGTTTCTTCACTGTGAATTGTCCCATCAGCTGTGTATGAGTTGGTGGGGAGTTAGTTTTTGTGCCACTAGGACTCTTCAGGAATGGGCGGGCAACTAGTCTGCTCTCTGTCCAATGGCGAAGTTTGGAAGAGCTTGGAATTCTCTGTTTTTCGCTCTTGTTTGGACTATTTGGGAGTCTAGAAACAATATGATCTTCAAAGACAAAAGGTCTTGTGTTTTTTAGGCTTCAGAGATGGTAAAGCTTATAGTGGATTGGTGGTTCAAATTTCATGGTAAAGGATCAAAGGACCCTATCACTTATATTCTGCTGAACATTAAAGACTGTTGCTGGGACACTTCCCATATGAAGACGCATGTTGCTGAAAGATGGTGCCCCCCTCTTGTCGACTCTCATAAATTCAACGTGGATGGATCTTCTAAAGGTAATCCAGGTCCTGCAGGCATTGGTGGAGTTTTGAGAGACTCTGATAGCAGAGTTTTGGCTTCGTTTTTTGCTTCTATTGGTTTTAAGGATTCCATCTCAGTTGAGATTATGGCTATTCATAAAGCTATGGAGCTTTGCGTGAAGACTCCAGCTTTGGATGGTAAAGATATTCTTGTTTCTAGCGACTTAATGACGGCTGTTTCTTGGATTAATGGCAAAGGAATAGGTAGCACGGAACATTTCAATCTCATTTATGATATTCATGATTGGCTTAGCCATATGGGGAAGGCCAATGTGAATTTCAATTCTAGATCGTCTAACACCTTTGTGGATCAACTGGCTAGACAAGGGTCTGACTTATCTGGAATGTCTTTGTTTTGGGTTTTTAATTAGCTCTTTTTCTGTTTTGCTGGTGTTTTGTTGGCCCTGTTGTGTCTCTGTTTTTCCTTTCGGTATTGTGGTGGCTTGTGGTGTGTTGTTCCGGGCTGTTTGTTTGTGTTTTTGTTCTTGGTCTTCCTAGGCCTGCTTGCCTTCTTGGCTTAATAAATTGATTGTTCAAAAAAAAAAAAAAAAAAAACAAGGTTTCAGATTAGGGTTAGGGTTTGGTTGCTTTAAATAACCCTATAAGCCGAAACACTATTCAGTTTTTGATTAATAAAAATATAGAGAATTGTTTCTCAACTATTCAATTACAATATCTTTGTGAAGATAGTCGTATTTGAAGCCTGACAACAATTCTTCGTGCACGAAGTTGATCGTTGCCAGTAGGTTGCTTTTCGAATTAGTCTTGTGAGTTTTTTTCGTTATAGCTTCCGCTACACCATTATGTTACTTTAAATGTCCTACACAATCAAACAGAAAAATAAAACAATTCAAGAGGTTGTCAGTCATTAACGCCAATTACCAATTGGTAAACTAAATTGAGAGCCAAGAAAATTTATGATAAATCTATCAAAGGAACATCTCATAATCAGATATTGAACACTACATACCCATGTTTAGATCTTATGCACAGCCAAAAGAGCTTGAAATGTGCTAGAACTATCTTGAATGGATTTCCCTCAAAACAAGCCTACAATACAATTTGACACCCACAAAACAAAATTCAATTCTAAAAACACAAATCACACATTTTTTTTTTTGACATAAACATAATTAAAACAAAACAGACAAAATAAGAAACAAAAAAAACTAGGAAAGTCATCTTTCCACATATGAATCTTTCATTCCTTCTAGAGGATAAAGCCATGGAGGCAAGGTTATAGGTCACCCCATTTGCATTGCGAGAAATTGCCTGGTATTTAAAAATGCCAACCTCCTTGAATAAGAATCTTAACATCTTCGAGAACAAAACTAGCAGCACTCCATCAGTAACTTTGATCATTCACTGCCAAATAACTTTAATAAAAGTATCCACCCACATAACTCCTGCGCTCAAATCTGTTCTAGGACTGGTTCCCTCCTGAATTCATCTATTTATGGTATCCCAAACTTAGAGCCCAAACTGAAATAACTTTTCTGGTATATATCCAATGCATATTTCTTCATCTATAACTTTATTTCTTCTTCCTTCAGCTATTCTTTTTTTTTTCTCTCTCTAATTATTTCTCTCCACTTCTTCTTCTTCTTCTTTTCTTCTATTTGCCCGAACCTTTCTGTTTTCTTTTATTTATATTTACTTCTTTCTTCCTCTGTTTTGTCTCTCAAAACAACTCTCTTTCTCTATCTGAATCTTGGTCTCTCTCATCCTAATTCTCTCTCTCTCTCTCTCTCTCTCTCTCTCTCTCTCTCTCGGTTTCGTCTTCTTTCTTTCTCTATTTCTATTTTCTATTTTGGTTGAATGACCATTCTCTCTCTCCTCTTTGGTTAATTATTTTTTCTATTTGATTAGAAACCACCACTTGGACTTTTGTTTTTTAAAATTTGTTTACTGCTTTTCACTTTACACACGTCCATCGTATAATCCACAAGTCATAAAGTTTCACACAAATTACATTTTCCACTCCATTATAATTCCCTTTTCTTTTTCAACACATTAAATACATAAAAATTATATTTTCATCCCCAATCCCATTTTTTAATTTAAAATAAAATAAAAATTCCTTACTATACAGTCCCTGCTATATTACTATTACTAAGACCTGTCTATTTAGTAATCCTACAGACTCGAAGAGTTATACTTATCATTCGACGTTCAACGTAAATTATGTAAGGGACGTGTAAGGTTCATGATTTGTATTGGCTTGATTCCATTGCAAAACACTCTATATGTGTATTAGTTGTTGCTTAGGATATTCTTTGAAGAAAGGAAGCTTAAAAGGTGGAGAGCAACGTCTAGTGCAAAAGTCGTCTTCAAGAGGTGAAAAGCGTCAAAGGTATATCTTGACTTTTATTCTCTTGCAAGGCGTTAGCGCACACACACACAATTCATACATGTGTGTCCCTGCATCGTGGTTCAAACATTTGGTATAACACATTCACACATCTCATAGTATGCTCATGCATTGATCTTGTATTGATAAACATTGTAGAATTGCATGCGTTGTGACTATCTCTTTGATATGGCATGTTTGTGTGAATTTGTGTTTGTTTGTTTCCGTATTTTTGTATTTGGACTTGAATATGATCTATTATGATGCCTTATTGAGTTCCGGTCATTTCGGTTACTCATTCATAAGGTTTCGAGTCCAAACGATGTAACTACGCTACTTTTCGTTCTCATTCATTGAGTTGACTTCATCATCATTTTCCGAGATGATTTCTCAACCGTTTTCCAAAGTTTTGTAGTCGTCGTCGTGCGTGAGGGAGTCACGGTTTGTAATCCAAAAACGGATTCGAAATCGGAGTTCGGATGCCCAAGATACGGGCTGAAGAATCGAAGGAGCGCGTGAGAGTGGTCTGGAGCGCGTGAGGCCACAAGGCCTGGCCGTGAGGGAGGCCGTGGGCCCCACGGCCAAGGGAGCCCTCTGCTCCCATGGGCCCCACACGCCCCCCACGGGGAGGTGACGTGGCACGCTCTGATTTGCTCGAAAAATCTCTCTCTTCCCTCCTTTTAAACTCATCTCCTTCCCTCCACACTTGTTGAAGAACTTGAAGTGATTTTCACGAAATTCTGCACAATTTTCTTCAATTTTCATTTTCTTATTGTGATCATAACTTTCTCATACGAACTCGAAATCAATCGATTCAAAAGCCAAAATTGTTGGTCTTGAGAAGAGCTACAAACCCCAAGCATTTTCAGAGGGAGCTGACTTCGTCATTTTTCTCAGCAGCCTGATTTCCAGTACGAGGTCAAGGTTGATTGTTCAACTTCTTCTTTTTCAATTTCATCTTTGATCATCTCTTGATTCTTACTATTTGATTGATGAAATTTGTTGAGAAGTATGTTAGATCATATGCTAGGGGTGTTTGATCATTTGTTAATTGAGATTTAGCTTTGTGATTTGTTTTGAACATATATGTGCTAAACTTGATTTTGTGTGAAATTGATTCTAGAAAATGAATATATGATGTGTCTCATATTATTTTCTAGGTTTTATTTCATGATCTAAGAACTAGGTTTTTAGTGTGATATATTGAATATTCATACCTTTGTTCTTATTGATTTACATGTCTTGATTTCTAGATAATCTTGTGATTGTGTGTTGGAAGCATATTCTAGATTGTCATTGAACATGTACATTTTGCTTGATTGATCATCTAGCTTAATTTGTTTGTGTTTGCATCACTTGCATCACTTTAGATCATAGCCTTGCATTAGGTTGAAGTCTCTAGCAAAGTGAGTGAAGCTTTGTGGATAGAGCAAGGAAGTCTTGATTAGAGTCGGGAGGACTCGGATAATCAAGCAAGGAAGACTTGTCTAGGGTCGGGAGGATCCGGATAGGCAAGCAAGAAATCTTCCTAGAGACGTGAGCGTCTTGGATAGGAAGTTGCTTTCTAGAGGTGTAGGACACATCTCGGATAGGAAGTAGGCTTGGTGATTCACTAGCCCGAGGGTAGATTAGGAGTTGATAGCTTGAGCGGATATCATGTGTTGATAGCTTGAGTGTGTAAGTCTTTTTTCATATAGTGGATTGCTTTGCCGGTGGTTGTGGTATCAACCCGTGGATGTTTCCTCTTTGAGGTTTTACCACGTAAAAACACTTGTGTTCATTTTTGTTTTTACTTTTCTTTTTCTTCCATATCTTACATTGATTGCATATCTTGTAAATTGATTAACTCTAGCTTGTATTAGTGAAATCAATTCATTTGCTAAATCTAATCAAGTGTGCATTTTCTTTGTTGTGTTCCGCATCATTTTTAATAGTGGAAGAATTTGAGTAAATACCTATTCACCCCCCTCTAGGTATATTTTACATTATATTGCTTAAGGGAATTTCAGGACGCAACAATTAAAATATTACTAAACCCTGTCCATCGAGTACATATATAAACTTGAAGGGTTGTAATTATAGTTTTACTTTAAAAGAAACTAAAAGAAAATAAAATGGGTGCTATAATTGAAACTGGCACTTGCTCTTTTTATGTAGCTAATAGACATGTATTATGTATGGGGCAGGATTCATGGCCCCATTTTTTTTTTTTTTATACAGAATTTGATACACTTTTGTGTCCATTAAATCTTACTTATTTAAATGGTTAAGATTTCATGATCATTAATATCTTTATTGTTTCGCTTTTTTCCATTAACACTTTTATTTCATTTTCTGTTTTCTCTCTTCGCTCTCCTCAACTTTAGTAATTATCTTTCGTCATTTATTTTTAATTTTTTCTCTTTAATATTTTTTCCCTCTTCTACTTTATTCACTTTAACAGCAAAATGACTTCCATTCTTCACTCTTTAAATACTCTTTTCATTTTTTTTCCATTTCTTTCTTCTCTCTTCCTTTTTCCTTAGATTAGCGTGAAATTAAATTTTCTTGTAAAAAAAATAGGAATTGAAAGATTTATAGTAGTTTGCAGTAGCTAAAATTTTGTTAATTAGTTTTTTGTTTCTTTGGATTTTTGAATGGATAGCATATTTTATATCATAAATTCTAGTATTTTGATTCTATAAAAAAAAAATCCAGTATTTTTCTGTCAAAAAAAAAAAAAATTCCAGTATTTTATGAAATTTTATCAACTATGTATTTATTTGATTTAAGCATTTCTATCGATAAATAAAAAAGAATGCCACAAGTGAAAATATGAAAAGAGATGAAATAAGGAATGTTATAAGATGAAAATAAAATAATAGTAATAAGAGAGGAAAGAGAAAAATAAATGACTAGAGAGAAACAAATAAAAGGTTTAGGAAAATTTGCAGTTGTTCAAAAAAAAAAAAAAAGGTTTAGGAAAAGAGAAAAAAATATGAGAGAGAAGCAATTAAGATAATTAATGATCATGAAATCTTGACCATTCAAACAAGTATGATCTAATGGATATATAAGTGTGTCAAATCATATATAAAAAAATAAAAATAAAAAATAAGGCATAGATCCTGCCCCATTATGTATATATGGGACAGGATCTATCATCTTTAAAAATTACATGATTTCTTACATAAAAATTTGACAATTAAATTATAATGATTTGAATGGTTAAGATACACTCATACCCATAAATACAATAACTATTATACACATCAAAATAATATATATTTTTACCTTTCTTATTTACCTCATTTTCTCTCCTTTCATCTTAAACTAATATTTTCTTCATCTTCATCTCCTAATACTTTTTTCACGTCTCTTCCTTCACTCACATTCATGATCTAAGCCTTTTGAGGATTAATTGAAAAATCGGTGGAGTCCATACCACCTATGAACCATATTCAAACAATCAAAATTCATAATTAAATATTTATGTAAGAAACTATATAATTTTTAGGTGCTGTCGATCTTACCCCTATATTCTATCAATTTTGTGCTTCTTTATAGCATATAAGCTCATTCTATTAGCATTTTAAAACACTATAGCCCAACTAAGGGTTAGTGACTTAGTGTTTAACTCTTTCTATTGTTTTTATATTAGATGGTCATCTGTTGATCTTTTTTAGAGACTTTTTAAATTTTAAGCAAGCTAGGTTTTCCATGAAAAACATACCAATATTGTTATGAACAGGGGCGAAGCCAGAAATTTGACTTTGGGGTGCCAACACAAAAATTAATATTCAATATCACGCATGACAAATATATTAATATTTAAGAAATAAGTTGTTAAAAAAAACGTGATATCCTTTAGTCTTAAAGGTAGTATCACAAAAAATATATATAATTTTGAGAATTAAAATGTAACTTATCGCTCATTAATATCTCGAAAATCATCTAGAACCAAATATTAATTTTTTTCATGTAATTAACAAACAATATAGACTCAAAGAATTGTATCAAGATACAATGAGTACTCTAAAATAAGATAGTGAGCCTCCATATCTTTGCACTTGGGGCAATGACGCAGCTCATGAGGTTCTAACCGAGGCGCGTCAATTGCTGGTTGAAAACTATTTCCAAACCCCAACCTTGGCCTGTGCCTCGCTCAGGCCATCGAGAATTTCTAGTAGAGCTCCCTCCGGGGTAAAGCTCTACAAAAGAAAAGAAAGAAAAAAAAAAGATAGTGAGCCTCCACCAATATTTACTTAGCTTTTTACCGTGAAAATATATTAAATAATAATATATACTACACTAGACAATAATGTATGAAATAATAGGAATTTATTTATTATTATTGTTTTTTGATTGTTAATTAAAATCATGAAAGGAAAAGAGATTGATTTTGTATCCTATAATCATGAACAATAAAATAGGAAGTAAATGTATTAATTAATTAATATTATTAAAGTAATAGGATGAATCAAGCTAATATTATCATCTATATATTATTATATCATAATTTTTTCAAAATTAAAACTTGAAGCATTTTCTTGGTTACGAAGGATATATAATCTTATGATTAGCCTCCAATAGTCCAATCCCACCTTTAATTTTAATTAAATCCAATTATTGTTAGTGCATTGAGTGAATATATATCTCAATTTATGCCTCTTTTTTTAAGTTGCATTGATTTATTCTCACTTGTCATGCGTTATATGGGAGATAAAAAGTGAGATGTCTAACATTATTACTTTTAAATTAAAATAAAATAATCATTATTACAGATGAGTTTTTCTCTATGCACATTTATCCACCTCATCACTTTTTGCCATGTAAGTATCATTTGACCCAATTGCATTGCCTTTTTTGGTAAAAGATGATAAGGTGAATAAGTATACTCACAGTTGTGTGCCTATCAGAGAAAAACTCAATTACAGATAGGCCAAAAACATTGTCTCAATTATTCATCCAAATTTGTGATCACAAAAGTGATTCTGATTCCGGGAACCACAATGTTTTAAATCCAAAGAATATACCATTGGAAATGTTATGTTATGTTATGTTATTGATGTTATGTTTTGGCTGCATTTGGAATTTTGTTTTTTTGTTTCTTGGAAGAACTATCGTGCATGGAAATTGAATGGGCCATAATGGAAAAGTGACTTAGCGCCAACTCGCCAAGCAAGATTATTGTCGAAACCACACCAAAGAATTTAATTTTTAGTATACTTTTTTTTTTTCTCAACCGTTGTCTACCGAAACCTATCAAGATCAAACACTATATGCACAACTCAGATGTCTACTTCCATAATCGGAAGAAGTCGACTCCCAGCACCAAGAGAAGTCTCCATACACTTATTGCGGTTTAATAGGTCATGGTGCGACAACTTTGGGTGGGGGGTGGTGGTGGGGTGGTAAAATTAAAGTAGTTTTCATTTTACCCACAGAATTTTTGGGTTTTATAATGGTCTCTAAGACTTGAATTTCTAGCTTCACCCTTGATGGAGAGTATAAACTAGTTCTTAATATTAAAACAAATCTTGCAACTATTTATATCACTTGTGTTTTCACTATTGATATAATTTATTTATTTTTTTGAATCATGTAGGTACTAGGTAGTCAACAGGAAGATTGCAACAATTTGATGGAAGCATTTGATGAAATATGTATTATTAGATAAATTTTACAGATGTAATTTGTTAGTTGTAATATTTGTTATCTTCTAGCTATGCTTTGTTTTTTGTTTTTTTCATAGCCATTCATTGTATATGAGAAAAATTTTATTTAATAAAAGTTATATTGATTTTGTATAATATTATGAAAGATCAATGTGTTGTATACTTGTATTTATATTTTTTTTTAATGGTTTACTGAAATTAAAAAATTAATTAATTAATTATCACTAAATAACCCCAAAAAAGTAGTCCGAAATCCAAATCTAATGATTTGGCAAATGATTTGTTTATTGACCACATCATCTCATGATTTGTACAGCGATGACAACTCATTTGCCTCATTATTTTGGATTAATTATTTTAGATTATTTTGGTTGTATAATATTACTCATTAATTAATTATGATGGTTTTAATTGTCATGGTTTAATAAGGGGTAATAACTGTCAAGATTTTATGACATAAAAAACCATCATAAAACCTCTTATTTCTAATAGTGACTATTTGATTTTGGGATGGTTGAAATTACTAAATGAAAGGAAACCAGTTCTGGATCTATTAGCAGAATAGAGAAAATGTTGGTGTTTCCAAGAGTGCAATTGGCCTTATTTTCTAGAATGTTTGGTTTTGGGCTATTGTTTGTTTTTTATTTATTTTAACTATTACAATTAATTTAGGTTTTTGTTTGACAAACAATTTATTCGGCTTTTTTGGATAATGAGAACATGACTCAAACCTATTTTAATTGTGTAAGTATGAAAAGCATACTTAACACATTCTTTGTAACTCAATATAAAAGTTATGATAGATTTTTTTTATTTTTTTGGCTTCAAAGTTAGGTATTTTTGTAACTTAATATAGAAGTTATGATACATTCTTTGTAACGTATTTTTTTTATTTTATTTTTTGAACAACCACTTTATTCCAAAACGCCCAAAGAGGGGCAGAAGAGAACAACGCCGCCAAAAACACCCAGGGAAAAAAAAACCACAACCAGCAGCAACCCAAAGCAAAAGCAAAAAACAGAGGCAAAAGCCAGAAAAAATGCGCAACACAGCACAAATAACGTTTTTTTTTTTTTATGTAGCACCGCAGGTGGTAAACTCGATCGAACCTGAGGTATATATATTTTTTTGCGACATTGGAATGCAGAGTTGGTCAAGTTTAAGTGACTCTTTTCTTTTTCTAATATTTCTTATCTAGCTAGTACATCTCTTATTTGTTCTTTTTCTTCTCTATTCTATTCCTTTATATTTCGACCAACGAAACACAAATTAATCTCTCATGATGTATCATGTAATCATGTATATGGTATTCATAAAGTAAGATTATTTGAGCTGTGTAGCATTACTTGAAAAACAACTGGTGCACAAAAGTGTTATCAATTTTATACTCATACACTTTCCATTGTTGATTTACAATAAATGAAATTACATAAACCACTCGAATGGATTTTCTACCGGAAGAAACATCAACCTCTCACTCACATGCTCTTATCACAAATAAATAAATCCTCAATGAGGAAGCTAAGTTGCTTGCTCACAATTAATTCAGTGTTAACACTGCAGAAAGAATAAAAAAAAAGTCTCTGGAAATAAGTGCGAGAAAAACTTATAAAAAATATAGTGATTAAGAAATGAAAAGATTAAAGATACATATTCTAGAGTGAAGAAACACTCGCAGAGTGTGATTGTATGTGCCTGGAATCGGAGCCCCATTGTATGGCTTCTTGCACTGCTCGTTGGCGATCGATTTGGGTTTGATCTTTTTCTTGGTCCATGATCAGATTTTGGTCTTCATTAAGGGACATGTTTATGGTGGCTGCATCTGTCGGGCCACTTCCGAGGAAACTGAGGGCAGAAACGACGTCGCTGATGAGGGGTCGGACAGCCGGTTCTTCTTGGAGGCACATGGCTGCAATTGCCACTGCTTGATTCAAACCTCTTTTTGGGAAGTTTCCACGCAGATGTGGATCAGCCAGTGATGAGAACGAACTTGGGTCCTTAAATACAGGTTGAGCCCAAGCAACAAGTTGTTGCTCATGGGTTGGTCTTGTAGTGTCAATAGCTCTCTTCCCTGTGATCAACTCCAACAAAACAACTCCGAAACTGTACACATCCGATTTCACTGTTAGTTGACCAGTTCTCTGATATTCCGGGGCACAATAGCCGTATGTTCCCATAACTCTGGAGGACACATGAGTCTTGTCCCCTACAGGACCAAGTTTTGCTAACCCAAAATCAGAGAGCTTTGCATTGAATTCACTGTCCAGCAAGATGTTTGATGATTTCAAGTCACGGTAGATCACAGGGGGATTGGCCTTGTCATGCAGATATTCTAGACCTTTTGCTGCACCTAAAGCTATTTTCATCCTTATGTACCAATCTATTGATTTTTTGTTTGGTTCAACATCTGAAAAATGAAAATCAATCAATCAATCTGTTATTTAATTCTCTATTTGTTATATACTAATTAATTTTTTTCCAATAAAGATCGAAAAAGTGTATATACCAAGAAGATGGTCTTCAAGGGATCCCAATGGCATGTACTCATAAACAAGAAGCCTTTGATCTCCATCAGCACAATAACCGATAAGATTCACTAGATTCTGATCGTGCAACAGACTCAGCATCAAAACCTCAACAAGGAATTCTTTGTTTCCTTGTAACCCATTCCTGTCAAGTTGTTTCACAGCCACAACCTGCAATATTCAACAAACTCAATATATTGACACCACTCACTCAAAAATCATTTTCATCAAGCAATTGTTTATTTTTATTTTTACCTGGCCAGTCTTCTCAAGTTTTCCCTTATAAACTCTGCCAAAACCACCTTCACCTATCAGACATTCTTGTCGGAAATTCTTTGTTGCGGTGGCTAGTTCCCGAAAAGTAAAAGTCTGCGCGGCAATGTTGTTTCCCCCAGATTCTTTATTAGCATCCCTGTTGTATGTAGCATCTGCTGAAGGTCTTGGTCTTAGATTATCTGCACAACAAAGAATGAATTCAACAATTTGTTTATAATTTGTTCATAAATATAGAAATATGGTCCTAACAAATTAATGTAGTCAATAAATAATAATACATACCAGAGCGTGCTTGTGGTGCAGTTGCTTCTTTGTGGGGAGTGGCCCCGGGCAAGGTATGATTCCGTCTGCTGCTGTTTATTCTTCTTGCTGCTTTCTTCTCTTGAGATGAAAAACACGAAAAGCAACTCATTTCTGATCAAGTCCTTCTCCTCTTGTATTTATCTAATTTGATTGAATTTCTTAGTAGTATATTCAAATATACCTTGGAAATATATGAGAATAGTACAAATAATCGATCATTAATAAAGTTCACGTTATAGAATCTGTTTGGTGAATTGGATCACATATAAGACTCTAAAAACCAACTCCAAAAGCTTTGGCTTGATCCGTTGAAGATGAGTATTTTCAAAAATCTTAACATGGCACCATAAAAAAAAAAAAAAAAAAGCACACAAACAAACAGGTTGGTTGGTTGAAGGGCTTAGAAACAACAAATAACCATCACAAGAACAAAAACAACGCACAGAACCCAGATCCGTAAACAGCCATGAAAGAACCAAAACCAAAAGAGGTTGCTGTTTTTTTTTTTTTTTTTTTTTTTTGTGTGTGTGTGGAGTTAGGTAGAAATTGGAGACAAAAACAAAGACAAAGGGAGATTTTGGCGGGGAAGCCTCTGCTTTTGGAGGTTGCATTTGCCGTTCAACTTTAAATACATATATAGTGTCTAATGACAAATATAGATTTTGATATAAAACAAACAAGCAAAGTTTTTTTTTTCGATAAGGATAGTTTGCCTATTATGAAACTTGCATTACCATATAATTATCTCTCTCTCTCTCTCTCTCTCTCTCTATATATATATATATATATATATATATATAATGATATTCATGCAAAGGTATGGTTGCCCTCAAATGGTTTAGAAAATTAATAACATGGAGAATTGCAATATAAACGTGCATTGAACTGTATGTGGAGAAATGTATAATAAAAAAAAAATTAAAAAAATATAATTAAAAAAACCATTAATACTATGTGACATAACTTTTTTTTTTTTTTTTTTTTATGGAATTCATTACAAGATAAATGAGGTTCTACGATGGAGAAAAACCATCATAATAGACCGTTCTTGAAATCATAAATTCTTGATGGTTTGTACCCATTATAAAAATATGAAATATTATATAAAAAAATAATTTTCACTGTCATTTTTATTAAATCCTTGGACATTCATACATATTTAAAATTTAATTAATTTTCTCAAATTCATTAAATCATTAAAAATATAAATGCCACCTTTCCTAATATTACACAAAACCAATAATTTTTTATTCAATAAAATTGATCTCATATACCTTGAATAGCTATAAAAAATAAAAATAAAAAATAAAAAATTATAGTTACAGGATATAAATTAATATTTTAACTAATAAATTACAAAACAGAATTATAGTTACAAGATAAAAAATGTTTTAACAAATAAATTTCAGTTGCAAACTTCTTCACCTTTGATTTCATCAAATTCTTCTAACAAAATGTTACGATCTTCGTGTTGCCAACCTATATGATTCAAACAGACAGATCGTATTAAATATAAATATAATCAATAAACAAAACGAAATACTTCAATGAAGAATATTGTTGTTTAAAAGAGTATCGAATTAAGCATCTACGAACAAAAGCTGCTGGGAAAAAAAATAGGATTTAGGTTTCTTGATGGATTTTAAACGCTCCTTGATGGTTGAGATTTAAACCCATCACAACTAATGTGGAAAGGAGGTGCACTACCACATTTATTAAGAGGTGATGTACATCTATGAGCTTGTTTATGCTGATAATATTAATGATTTGATTCAATTTGCTCCAGGGTCGTTTTTGCCCATTTTCAAATATAAAAAAAAAAATGCACAACAGTTACTTACCAATCTGGCAATATCTCAAATATAATATTCGGTAGAAGCGTAAGACGCTTTAAAAATTAGATTAAACATATTGTTAAAAAAATAAAAAATAAAAATTAGATTAAACAAAAGAATGTATTATATAGCATCTTTCTGTTTACAAACTTGTTAAAGTAAATCACAACAATTGCCTACATGTTATGTTTCTTTAAATCTTGGGATATTATGATTTTAGTCCCTCTAGTTAACATTAATCCGGGTTTGGTCCACTAGTTTTTGGAATTACTAACTTTAGTCCTTCTGTTAGGAATTCCGTGAAAACAAACAGACTGCCATTGTTAGAGGGTAAAATTACCGAAATACCCTTAATGAAGGTTTTTGATGAAGGGCGGTATGGCAATTTTGTATTTAATTAAATAAAAAATGAAAAAACAAAAACAAAAACAATTTAAAATTAAAATATTAAAAAAAAAACTAATTATTATTATTATTATTATTATTATTATTAAATGAATTAAATTTAAAAGATGGATTTGGTGGAGATCCAGACCGTCCATCTCATGAAATGGACGGTGGAGATCCACCAAATCCATTTTTTTTTTAATTTAAAAAATGGCAAAATTAAAATGGATATGGTGGAAAAGTTTGCATATCTTCAAACAACCCAGATCAAACAACACAATAAAATCAAATTCATTCAACAACAAAATTAAACCCAATCAACAATACAATCAAACCTAGAAAATTAACACAATCAAACCCACAAAATCACACACAATCTAAGCCACAAAATCGAACCAAACACATTCAACAATAATAAACCTCCATCAAAAAAATCCATTCCAACTGATCTGAGAAACCTCCATAAAAAAATCCATTCAAACTGATCTCATCTCTTATCTCTCTTTCTTCCCAACCGATCTCATCTCTCTTTCTTCCCCGCTGCTCTCTCTCATCTCTCTAGATCGATCGATCGATCTCATTTCAAACCCTAGCCACCTTGATCTCATCTCATCTCTCTCTAGATCAATCGATCGATCTCACCACCACCACCACCACCACTGCCAACTAGACCTGGCACGGTTCCGGTTGGAACCGTCGAAACCGGCCGGAACCGGAACCGGATTTTCGGTTCCGATTCTTGAACCAGAACCTGAACCGGAGGAGGCCAGTTTGGTTCCGGTTCTATGATTTGGTCGAACCGGCGGTTCGAACCGGATTGGAACCGGCGGTTCCGGTTCCGGTTCGAACAATTTTTTATTTATTTATTATTTTTTTTTTCCTATAAATACCACCCCCCACCCCTTTCATTTTTCCTCACACCAATTCTAATTCTAATTTCTCTCCAACACTCTCAAGTCTCCAACTCTCCAAGTTTCCAAGGTTTTTAATATTTATTTCATTTTGTAATTGTTTTGAAGACAGTATTCAGCTTTGGTAAACAATGAGTATTGAACGGAATAGAGAACACAAAGTGTCAAACTCTTAGTAGAAAAATTTCCGTTGACAACGAGAGAATAGAAAAAATTTGCCTATAAAAAAAAAATTTGCGGTAAAAATATTTTTATATATGCCTTAAACTTTGAAAGGCCATAACTTTGTGCTCGGATGTCCGAATTGGGTGATTTTTTTTTTGAAATCGCATAGAATGATGCAAGGAATCCAATGGGAGCAAGCCAAAGGCTTGTGGCCACTTTTCGAGCCCCAAAAACCCCTTTTTCATCCAAAAAAAGTGTTTTTAAGTGTTGTGTCCATTTCGAACCTCGTTTAAACCTAGTAAGAAACCTTTTCCTCCCGATCCGACACCACATCCGTGCCCGTCTTGGTCCGGAGAATTACTTTAACATCAGGCCTTGTGTAAATGGACACTTTTAAAAAAAAATCCTTTATACTACTTATAGTTTTTGTTTGAAATATTATACAAGTATTGAATGTGGTTTTAGTGGCTAGGCTAGGTTGTTATTGTTTTTCTTTTGCAACCATGGTTCAAGCATCCATAACCCATAAATTGTCATTTGTAATTTTATTTTATAATTTAATTTAATTTTGTAATTTATATATTTTATTTTATTCAATTACAATCAACAACTTATAAGTTACAAGTTAGAACTTAGAAAGATTTTTTTTTGTTTGTTAAAAAATAATTAAAAAAAAAAAATTCCGGTTCAAAACCGCCAGTTCCTGTGGAACCGGAACCGCCGGTTCCGAACCGGAACCGAAACCGTGCCACGTCTACTGCCAACCACTCCAAAGCCGAGAAAGAAAAAAAAGAAGAGACAAAGATCTGGTCGTCGTCGTCGTCGTCGCGCTTCCGGTCATCGTCATCACTTCTGGTCATCGCCGCCGTCGTCGCCGTCGTCGCTTGGGTGTTGGGAGGTTTGATGTTGATGATGGAGTGAGAGAGATAGATAAATTTTTTTATCAGGGTTTGGTGATGATGAACGCATGAGAGAGAGAGAGATTAATTAGTTTTTTTATATATTTTAATTTTAAATCTAATTTGTTTTGTTTTTTAATTATTGTAATATTAATTATTTTAATATATATTTTTTTAATTTTTAAAAAAAGCTTCTAGATGCTTTCGTCACATTTCCCATATTGCCCTTTTTGACCTAATAGAAGTCAACGAAATTCTAACGGAATTGGATGGTAGGGACTGGAATATGTATTGTCAGAGAACTAGTGGACTGAACTTAGTAATTCCAAAAACTAGTGGACCAAACCCAGATTAACGCAAAACAGAGGGACTAAAATCATAATATCCCTTAAATCTTTAATCCTTTCAAGTTTTTGTTTTAATAATAATAATAATAATAATAGATCCTTTAAAAAAAAAAAAGTGTTAAGTTCTTCTTTTGAAGAAAAAAAAAATCTTTAAAAAAAAAAAAAAAAGTGTTATGTTCTCAACCGGTAAGGTTGTGCCCATTATTATTATTATTAGTATTATTATTATTTAAGGTTATTAACGTTTTACGGTTACATATTTAATTAAAGGGTGTCGATATTGTCATCCATTAATATTATTTATACACCCAATTTATAAGTGCACTAATATCTAAAATTTGAAAATTAAACCAATACTATAAGCACTCATTCCAATACCAATAGTACTCTTATTAAAATGAATATATTTATTTAAAGAGAGATTATTTTGACAATCCAATTTTTTCTTTTTACACTTCTTTTCCAAATACATTTCATTCTTAAAATTTAAATTTTAAAAAATTCTCAAGACACTTCCTTTTATTCCAAAATGATCCTTTTTATCTTTTGACACTCATATTCCAAAGACACTCCATTTTAAAAATAAAATTTCTAAAGACAGTCCATTTTATTTTAATAAAAGTTAGGACGAACTATCGTAACTTTTGGATTCATCCGAGAAGTAATCTTTTTTGAATTAAATTATTAAAAAAAGAAATTATATTTCCTAAATCATTATATTAAATATTCTATCCTAAATTTTTAATTATCATATTAAACTCTCTCTCCTCCAATGCATATCTCTAATTTTCTATCTCAATTCTTTCTCAAACAAGACTAACAGTTAAGAAAAAAAAAAAAAAAACTTACGAATAAACTTGATTTTTAGGAACCGTATATATAAACTCAAAAAACAAGTACCATTTTCTTCAAAAAAAAAAATCAAAATATGAAAATGTTTTTTGTTACTTTTGTAGGTATGTGTTTGCCTAGAGAACTTTAATTATTTCATTAATCTTAGAAATTTTGAATTTAATCGAATCCAGTTGCATCAAATTAAGTTTTCATATATCTATTTTTATTTTTTTTTATTTTTTGAAAAATAAGGTATTTGTATTGACTTTTTAATATATATATATATATATATATATATATATATATATATATATATATATATATATATATATATATATATATATATTACTGTTAGTAAAAAACCAAAATATTCATAAGATTTTTTTTTCTTTAACTATTAATCAGAGATTGATTGAGAAAGTATATAAGGAGAAAGGATTTTTTTTTTTTTTGGAAAAATGGAGAGAGAGAGAGAGAGAGAGAGAGAGAGAAATTATGAGAGTGTTTAATATGGTAATAATGATTTAGGAGAGAGAGTTTAATACGTAATATTTAATCTAATGATTTTGGATAGATACATTCTTTTTTTAAATAATTTAATTAGTTTGGAGTATCTTTAGAATTTGTTTGTCTTGTTTGTTAATTTTAATTCGGGTTAAAATTGTCATTAATAAAAAATATTAAATTGGAGTGCAAATAGATAATTTGTGGATTGTAAGGAGAAGCTCTCTTATTTTAATACATTTTATTTGTAAACTCTTTTAAATTATTAATACACTCAATTTAATCCTTACATCACTATATTATTTGAAAAATACATATTTTATTTTTATCCAAATGTGAAATATTTGAAAGGTCAAAATAATGATATTTTTTTTCACTAAATGTTTCAAAATGTTATTTATTCTTTACCAATTTGTAAAATGAATTATCTAATTATAAAATGAATTATGAAAATTAGATGTATTTTTTTTACCAGGGTATATAAATAATAATGAATCAATTACTGTGTGTTTTTTATTTATTATTATTATTTTTTTTTTATTTATTTATTTATTTATATATGAAACCAATATCATTCAAACAAATAGATGAACATCAGGTTAAGCCTCCACACATCGGAGGACAAGACTCGAGCCGAAAGTAGAATTTTGACAGACTTAAGCCAACTTCACCACTTGGGAAGAGAATTTTTACACAATGATGCCATCACCGTACCACCACATGACCACGGTAATGAATAATGGCACCCATGCATCCAAAGTCCCAACCAGCTTCATCCCTCAAGAATTGCATTATCTGTGTTAATTTTTCCATTAATTCTGATAGTTAGAGTAGAATTAGGGTTTATCATTGCTTTTTTTTTTTTTTCCTTTTTCTTTTATAATGAAGATATATAGTTAAAGATAAATTGGGTTTAATTGATGGGTATACATAATGTTTGATTTATTTTAAATTAAAGTAATTTTTCATTTTTGGTCAATTTGTATTGGGATAATTTTGTAATTAAAATTTTAAATAAAATATGGGTGTACAAATTATATTTATGGGTGGCAATATCTACACTCTTAATTAAATAAAATTATGAGTGCCGATATTGCAACCCATAAAAATAATTAGTACACCTATTTTTATAAGTACATCCATGTCTAAAATTTAAAAAATAAACATTATTATAAACACTCATCCTAATGATAATAGTACCCTTAGCAATGCCGGCTCTTGGCATAAGCAAACAAGGCACTGGTTTAGGGCCTCAAAAAAAGGCACAAAATTAGGGGCCTCATTTAATTATAGATTTTGAAGATATTGTTAAAAAAAAAATACTAATAAAAATATATTGAAGGGCCTCTTATTATTATTATTATTATTATTATTATTATTGCTGCTTAGTTATAGGGAAATGTACCTAAAAAATAGGAACAAATTAATACTACTGATAATTATTTATTTAACAAGTAACCATTATAAATAATTATTGAATATCCACCTCTTAAGCATTGTTATAATTATAAATAAATAAATAAAACCCTTAAACTTCTCACTGATAATATTTTACTTTTTAAAAATTATCTATATATATAATAAAAAAATAATAAATAAAAAATAAAAAAAAACAAATCATTCTCATTTATCTATAACAATTCAAGTATAATCACTAGTATCTTTTTGCTATAATTTGTTTATCTTTTAAATCTACAACTTGTGTTCAATTGTTTTCAATTGTTTTCTAACTTGTTTTCAATTGCAATCTTCTGAATTTAGTATGATATTTCTAATCAGTTCTATCGTTAATTAGGACCTATTTTTCTTCTCCCTTAGGGCCTCAAAATATGTTGAACCACCCCTGACCCTTAGTGAAATGAATATATTCATTTTATTTATTAACCCTCTTAAATTATTAATGTACCCAATTTATAAGAGAAAAAAATCATATAATTTTTGGAATCAATTCATTTTCTAATGATGATCCAATTTACTATTTGAAATGTAATGTGCGAGACTTATGAAAGAGAGGATATAGAATTGGATTGTATATAAGGTTGAGAGATCTTCAATCTAGAATTCTCTTATATATACATCTATCTTTAAAATAAAATAAAAAACCCAATGATATCTACAGCTATTTAAAAAAAAAAAAAAAATTACTCAATCACTTTTTGTTTATTGATGAAGTTCAGAACTAGACATAAAAAAAAGACAAAAAATAAAAAAAAAAATAAAAAAAAAAAACCCTAAAAATTAAGGAAATACTTACCTCTTATGACAAGAGTCCTTTGAAATTTTTTTAGAAAATAAAAAGATATAAGTGAAGATATGGGTGTAATTAATCAGTATGTATAGTATTTTGTTTATTTCTAATTAAAGTAATTTGTTCTTATTGGTAAATTTCTACTGAGATATTTTTGTATTTAAATTTTTTAATAAAATATAAGTGTACTAATTAGTTTTATGGTTGGTAATATTTGTAGCCTAAAATTAAACATCATTTATGTTTTTGGAGAAATACTATTGACAATCCATTAATTATGTGTTTACACTAAATTTTTAAATTTTTTTATTAATGACAATTTTAACCTGATTTAAAATTACTAAACAAGACAAAAAAAAAAGTTCTAAAGACACTTATTTTTTTTTTCCCTCTATTTTACAAAACCTAAAATATCTTCTTTTTCTTTTCAAAATAATTGTTTTCTCACACATCATCAAACCCTACAATATCTTATTCTTCTTTTCAAAATATTTTTTTTTCTCACACACCATCAAACCCTCCATCATTATCATCACCGGTTTATATATGTATGTATATATATATATATATATATATATATAATTCTTCTTTTCAAAATATTTTTTTTTCTCACACACCATCAAACCCTCCATCATTATCATCACCGGTTTATATATGTATGTATGTATATATATATATATATATATATATATCTAGTTCAATCAAATTTGAAATCAGTTTTTTTTTTTTTTCTCAAGTACCACTCACATTCAATAATCACCATTATTAGAATATATATATATATAATTATTTTTCTAGAAAATTATTTTTTTACTCAATAGAATTTTCTTTTACTCAACTTCAAATCCAAAAGAGAAAAACGATATTGTTTTCCTATTTTCACACATTGATCTCCAAAGCAGTTTTCTTATTGTTTTGATCTCTTCACTGTTGTTCAGTTTTATTCTCTCACTACTACAAAAATGTTAAAAGACATCACTAGAATCACTAAAAGAAATCGGTTTTTGGTAACCGATGTCTTAAAAATTACAATTTCAAAAGACATCGGTTTTTAAGAAAACTTATATTAAAAAAAAAACGTTTAGACATCGGTTTTTATAAAAACCGATGTCTTAAATTTTGCGTTGAAAAGACAACGGTTTTTATAAAAACCGATATTAAAAACAAGCGTTTAAACATCGGTTTTTATAAAAACCGATGTGGATTCAAAAGCAAAATTCTGCAATGAAAATCTGACCTATGTCACATTCAAGTGCGCATCTCTAAAAATACTCAACGTTATTTGCTCAACTTTTGACACAAGAAAGTAGACATGCAAACAAACACTTTTAAATCAGAAAATATTCCAAAATTTGATTTGGAAAAGTGTGAAAATGAGCGATGAAAACAGCTCACTCGTGGATTCGCGAATCGCTTCTGACCTTTGATTGAATAATTGATCATAACTTTCAAAATACCGTCCAGAATTTTACGTTCTTTATACCGTTGGATTCGTATCGAAAAATTGAAGAACCCAACATGGACAAAAAAATTTATTTCCTTGCCAAAGGATACAGTTTTAAGGAAAGAGTTTGCACAAAAATATCTCCAATCGCTTCAATTCTGACCTTTGACTGAATAATTGATCATAACTTTCAAAATACCGTCCGGAATTTTACATTCTTTATACCGTTGGATTCTTATCGAAAAATCGAAGAATCCACCATGGATGAAAAAATTTATTTCATTGCCAAAAGATACAGTTTTAAAGAAAAAGTTTGCACAAAAATATCTCCAATCGCTTCTGACCTTTGACTGAATAATTGATCATAACTTTCAAAATACCGCCCAGAATTTTACGTTCTTTATACCGTTGGATTCGTATCTAAACATCGAAGAATCCAACATGGATGAAAAAATTTATTTCGTTGCCAAAAGATACAGTTTTAGGGAAAAAGTTTGCACAAAAATATCTCCAGCAGAAAACAAAACCATACAATAAAAAATGAAATGAAAAATAAACCCACCAATAAAATTTATTTAATATATATATATATATATATATATATATATATATATATATATATATATATATATATGTTTGTAGTAGAAATTAGAATTTTGATTAGTTGTGTAAATTTAAATTTATCAAACAATTTTTTTTTTGTTTTTATTTTTATTTTTATTTTTATTTTTTTTATTTCTAACAACTCATATACGTTATATATATATTTTGTACAATTGTTAACATATCCAATCTTGTAGTCAGGCGGTAAAGGCTTACCACTTTGACTTTGAGGTTGCAAGTTCGATTCCTTATAATTGTCATTATTATCAGAGGTGGGGTTGGCCGGCGGTGGCCGGACGGTGGAGCAGGCCGGCGACGGTGGGATTAATTTTTGTAATACATCAATTTTACATTAGGGTTTTAAAATCGGTTTTAACTAAAACCGATGTCTTTTCTCATGGGTTTTTAAATCGGTTTTAAGTAAAACCGATGTCTTTTCTCTTGTTTTACATCGGTTAAAAACCAATGTCTTCTGCGCTTTTTTTTTTAAATCACTCAAAAAGACATCGTTTTTAAAAAATTCAAAAACCGATTTCTTGCATATAAAAAAACCAATTTCTTTTCTATTTTATTTTTATTTGATTATTTCACATCTCTTTTCCATTTCTCATTTCAAATTTTCTAAAGAGAAGTATTCAAAAGAGGTAATATTAAAATAAAATGGAGTGTCTTTAAAAATTTAATTTTTGTAAATGGAGTGTCTTTAGAATAGGGGTGCCAAAAGATAGAAAGGATAATTTTGGAAAAAAAGAAGTGTCTTAAGGATTTTTTTTAAAATTTAAATTTTTAGAATGGAGTGTCTTTAAAAATGAATTGTAAAAAGAAGAGCATTGGATTGTAAGGAGAAGCTCTCATGTTTTTGCTCCCATATATTTGAAATATCCCCAAATTGAAATTAATTTTCTACCATTTGAGAGTTTTATCACTAAAATTTTTATGCAATACATATAATTATTATTCTTTTAAGATATAAGATACAATAGATTCAGCAAGATTTGATATCACTAATAAGAGTACTTTTTGCACGACTTCTTAGCATAGATGGTACTTGGTAGTGCACCTATAGGCGACGATCGAGCCATTTCAATACTAGATT
This sequence comes from Acer yangbiense, assembly GCA_008009225.1. Lineage (NCBI taxonomy): Eukaryota > Viridiplantae > Streptophyta > Magnoliopsida > Sapindales > Sapindaceae > Acer > Acer yangbiense. The sequence goes on from CM017768.1 coordinate 11,992,048, forward strand.
TTGACCATTTTTCCTATGTTTTTGTTCAAATCTCAGGTGAAAACGAGTATCTACTATCTAATGGCTCAATGGAGATGTGTGTAGGCAATTTTAGTCAAGCAAGGGCACTGAAGTTAAAAAGCAGAAGAATGGGGCAAAAAGTGTAAATCAGGATAGCTCTGGGCTTAAAAGGATAAATCGCGGTGGTGGTAATCTCTTGAGAGACCGCAACCTCATTTCCAAAGATTTCTACGGTCCAGGTGCCACTCCGGTGGACAGCGGCATTCTTCAGGCAAGACAACGCGACATCCAAGTCTAGAGATTTTCACGGTCGAGTTGCCGTTTTGGTAGACTGTGGCAATCAGCAAATCTAGACTACGTTCTTGATGACCAGAGATTTTCGCGGTGCTACTGCCGCTGTTTGGATGGGTGCGTTATTGAAGATCAGAGGATTTTGCGGTCGTGATGATGACTCAGCAAACCGCGACGAACCGTAACGGCCACTTGCACAGAGATTTTCGCGCTCCTCATGCCTTTGACCCAGACCGCGGCAACTGCACCAGCTCAGCACTTGAATTGGAATCTTGCCTTATCCTGGAAACCCATATATATACCCTTTCTTCTTTTCAGAACCCTTACATCAACCACATGAGAAGATTTTACCCAGCAGCCAAAACCCCTCTTTTACCACTCATTTCATCATCTTTTACACACATCTTTCACCGTACATCATCAATCACCCATTTTTGGAGAATATTCAAGGAAGAAGAAGAATGATCTCAAGTCTAGAAAAGCACACATGGTCTTTATGGGTTTGCTCTACATCTCTCCTTTCTTTGTTTACTTTTCATTGATGTGTAACTAAATCATTAGCTAAGGGATTTAGTTTTAGTCTCATTTATTAGATTAATTGTTCTATTCTACTTACTCATGTTATTTTGTGGCCTTAATTGATGTGGTGGGTAGTATAGATTATTTATGAGATTGGGTTTTAGGTGTGAATGACATTTCCACCCAAATCTCAATCACAAGCTTAGTAAATGGGAAGGTTGATTTATGTATGGCCTTGTTATGTTAACTTGGCTTAGAGTTTTTGTGAAAATAGGGGGTTCTAACTATTGCTTGTCACATGACCTGTGTGAGTAATGGAAAGAACTCTAGATCTTAATTTTAACATCTTGAAAGCAATCCCTAAAATTGGATTGAAGTGCTTAATGAGACTAATTTAGTTTATTGAGTGGTCCGAGAAAGTTTGCATCGATTCCCTAGTACCTCTCCATATATTTCATTCTCGTGTGAGCTGTGTTTAGTTTTAGTTCTTAGTTATAAATAGCTGTCAAATCATTTTCAAGAAATCTTTGTTTTCCAATTCAAGCATTATGCAATTTAATTTTTATGCACTAGAGTAGTTATTTAATTAAACTTAGTTTAACCGGTAGAATTCCAGATCCCATCGAACGAACTTATATTTAATTGAAAAATTACTGCACCAATTATGGCATCGCTGCCAGGGATCGGCGTTGATTTCATTGGTTGAATCTAATTAGTTTAGTTAGTTTAACTTAGGGAGTTAGGGGTCGTTTGTTTTTTTGTCTGAAAACTGAACAATCTTTAATTTTTCTGAAGACTGAATATGGACTGAAATCTGAACCTGAATGACATGTTTGTTTGTTTGTTTGTTTTTTCTCACATCTGAATGTACTGTCAACATGTTTGTTTTTTAAAAATAAAATTGTCTGACAATAAGTTATTTTACATTTATACCCGTATTAATTAACAAAAGTAATTTAACATGCATAATTCTTTATAACATTTTGTATGTTTTTCTAAAAACAAAGTTCAATTTAACAAAATAAAAAATTCATCAAAGAATATAATTTTGAATGTTATGCAAATAAAGTTTAAGTTCAATTTATTGTCAAAAAAAAAAAAAAAAAGAGTTCAAGTTTAAGTTCAATTTTGTATGTTGTCCACATTTTCGGTGTATATAATTCATGAAACAATTTTGTTTTTTTGGTTTCCTGGATCATATGCATTGGAAACCAAATAATAATAAAAAAAAGGTTCTTAATTTTTCATATACAATTATTCTATAACATCTTCAAGCTATGAAAGATACTCAATATGATAGACAAATTTAGTGAGCACTATATGAATAGTTAGATAAAAAAATAAAATAAAGAGTTCTTACCGGGATTTGGTAGGTGATAAATTCAATTGTTTAATCCCTGACAAATTTCAAAATGAGAAGTAATTAGGGTTTTTTTTTTTCTTTTCTAAAACCTGTGTTTAAAATAAAAAATATGTTAAAAAAAAAAAAATTATACACCATATTAAATTAAGATAAATTTGAAAATATATCTTTTTTGGGAGGATAAACTTTGAAGAGAATATTTTAATTGTAATCCAGTGATTTGGAATTAAGTTAAAAATCAGGATTTCTTACTTTTTATTTTAAGTTGTTTTTAAATATTTTTAAGTTGTTTAACTACTTAAAAAACAAATAAAACAACTTAACGAGTTCAATTCAGACCCATTAAGTTTTAAATGAAAAAAACAAATGACCCATTTGTGTCATTCACTTACTAATTTTTAGCTTTCAGTAACTTTTTATTTCGTTGGGAGTTTTGATGATAACCGGGGTAATTATCCATTTTTTCTACTTCATTATTTTTCTATCCTATGTGGCAAGAAATTTTCTCCAAATACTTAATAGAATTAGAGATGCTTGCTCTTAGATTGCACATTATTTAAATGGACATGAGAGAGGCGATCAAGCATCTTAAGTGATCTCTTAATCGCGCCTAGGGTTATAGAAGAGAGAAATTTTTCTCTCCTCCCCTACATGTAGTCGCCACCCCTACCTAGAGATTAGGAGTGTCTCTTGTGTCCACACATCCGTATGAGCTAAATGAAATTGAGAATTATACGGAAGACATAAGGGAATTAAACAAACAACAAGGAGTTTCAATCAGAAGAAAATTGTATTTGTTTATCTTGCAAATCCTCATGGAGGTGATTGATTGGAATGCGATTCAAATACAAATCATAAGACGATTAGGTTAGTTTTCCGTCCCGTCTATAACCTCAAGGATCCAAACTACCTTAATTGGTTCACTTATCTACATATATATATATATATATATTAAGAGCACGGATGCATTGGACCCAATAATGATATTGAGACAAAACTCCCTCACCCATTGGCCACTTCATTTCCCAGTCCCATGAAGTTGACCCAATAGTGAAAAGCCCAACCAAAATTTGATTGCATATAATTTCATTATTAATCCCACCATCCCATGGAAATTATCCATACAAGAACAAAGCCTTGACCTTGGAGAGGGCTTTAATGAAGCCCATCCAAGCTTAATTAACAGCTCAACCAAAATACCCAATTTTATGTATGATTAAAGTTAAGCTGCACAAACAAAGTTGTTTCTCAAACAGTAATGCTACACATCCCACCTAAAATCCCACATTTTTCAAGTGCAATTTTGCTCACCCATCTTAACTAGAGGTAACCATTACCCCCCTCCCCAAATATTGCCACGTGTCCGAAACTTTGATTAACTTTGGGTTAACTTTGAACTTTGGGTTAACTTTGGGACACGTGGCAATATTTGGGGAGGGAGGTAATGGTTACCTCTAGTTAAGGTGGGTGAGCAAAATTGCACTCACATTTTTCATCCCACTACATGTGGCATGTGAGGTGTTAAATTGTGAGTGGATATATGACACTACAAAAAAAAGGTGGCTTTTGCCGCACCTGTTCTGCCACGGATGTCCATCTGCGGAGAATATTGTATAAAAAAAAGTAAAAATATAAAATATTTGATAAGTGTGATTCATATTGACAGGTGTGGCAAATTTTTGCCACAGTTATTAACCGCAGATGTACGTGCGGTAATTTAAAAAAAAAAAAAAAAAAAAAATCCTAAAATCCCTATCTTTATCGGTTAAAAAAAAAAAAAACTTAAATCTCTAAACCTAAATCTCTCTGTGATAAGATTTGACGCTCGCTGTTTGTCGTTCGACGTCATCTTTCGGAGCTCGTCGGTCGTTGTTCGACACCGTCTTTCGGCTCTCGCTGCTCGCTGCTCGTCACTCATAGCTCCCTGCTCATCGCTCCTTGCTCGTCGTTCACTGCTATTTGCGTTGTCATTCAACGTTCGCTGTTTAGCCGTCGATTGGTGGTTTTCTCGAGTGAGTCAACTCAATTGAATGTATTGCTTGGTTCGTTCTACAATGACTCAGTATTATCGTATTGATATTTGAACTTAATTTGGTTCTTTTAGAAGTTTTTGAACTGCTTTGGTTGTGTTGTTTCTAATCTAAGTTTCTATTTTTATTTAGTTAAATTTTAGCGTGCCTAAGAGTGAAATAGTTTGATTTCTGTGCATCATCTGTTGGCATTCTTTTGTTTTTATATATACTCTGTTTTTTTTTTTTTTTTGCATATTGAAGCCTCCAATTGGACTTTAAGGAGGCTTATTGTTATCGGCATCCAGGGTGAAAGGTAAGTGGTAGTATAAGAACTTTATTTATCAAAAATTGATATTCACAATTTCTTATTTCAGATGATTCGCAAATCATATTCACAGTTTTCATGTGACTGCTTGAGATTCAATTAGAATTTTTTAGGTTAATTATGCTTTTAATTAGTAGAATCATAATCAACTTCTTCTTGTGTAATTACTCTTTCTACAATGAAGCTCTCATTGATGAATATGGTTAGTATTGTTCAAATCTCTGGTCTACTGTGTTTATGACACAATTTTTGCTTCTAACCAGCATTTTCTTATACTGTGAATCTAGGTTTGCTTAGGGGACCCAAATAGGGACACCTTGAAAGCTTGCATTCTGCTTTAAAGTTGTGCAAGAAAGTATTGCAAATAAGCTAATAAGCTCACCTCAGCTTAGGTGCAAAGTAAGTATTTGAAACTCACATGTACCATGGATGATGCACATTGCATTTGTTTAAGAAAAATATTTCCATCATGTTTAAATGAGGTGGTGACGGTGTCTTGAATTTGATTGTTTCGTTGATACATGAATCTTATTGTTGCTCAGACTGATATATCAGGTATGGCAACTTATTATCAGATTGATGTGGCACGTGTGAAGCATGGAGCTGCAAGTGGAATTGGTCCTGGAAAGAGGTACGTTTTCCTTGTGTTCTCTCATATTGCCATTTCTAATTTCAATACTTGGTACTTCATTTGAGTTGTTGGAATCAACAATTATCAGTATATTTTTCAAAATAACATTGATATAACACAAATAACCTCATTCAATATTATTTATTTTTGAAATCGTATATCTACTTGTCCTTTGTAATTCAAGTTGATTATTATTTTTGGAATAATGAATTTTAGATGAAAAGATAATGCAGCTATAGAGAAAGTTACACATTTTACTATATGTGAACTTTTTACTTAATAATTTTTGGAATTCACTTTGCAGGTTTAGATGTATTTGGAATTTGAGAATGTAATGGCAGTAAACTGAGAAGGTGTTGGAGCAGTAGAACCAGTAGGTACTCTCTCTCTTCGTCACTCTCTGTAACTTGTTTTCCTTTATTTCAATTTTCTCTCTGGTTCATCATATGTTGAAGTAAAGTAATTACATGCAATCTAAAGGGAGGCTGCTGATTCCAAGATCCCCAAGAGGAAATACCTTTTAAAATGATTAGGTTTTTAAAATACCTTTTATACTTGCATTTAGTTCAGGAAGTATGTCAAACGCTTTAATAAACTTAAGATGCTTTTATTCTAATTTTGTTGTTGATGGATTTTCAGGATGTTGATACGAAAATTCAAAATTCTTTTACTGCTTTTTTTCGAGGTGATTATATCTTATGCAAATTCAAAAATGACTACATGATGTTTCATAGGTGTTTGATCAAATGACGGTTCATGGGTTTATTATCTCATTTGCATGCTCATTTGCATGCTTGTACTGTGTTGTTAAATTCAGGTTATGGAGGGTCAAAGAAGGGTGATCGTAGATGGTTGAAGGAGTGATTTTAAACATTACCGTGAGAACACTGTAATTGTGTTCACTTGAACCTTTTTTTATATTTTTTTTTATTAAATTTTATTTGTATTTTTGTACTAGTTGTTTTTAGAAAGTTATTTGTATTTTTTTAATTAATGAATTACACTTGATCAAATATTATATATTGGCGGGATTTCTCCATATTCTATGAGATGGTTTTTATTTTATTTTATTTTATTTATTTTTTTTTTTAAATGATTTATTTTTGAGAAATTTTATATTTTAAAATATAGCTTAAAAAAATTTGCAACAGCTAAATATTAAAAACATGCAACAGTTCATATGCTGTAGGCCCATAGTAGCTTAGAGGCTTTTTGCCGCGGCAAATATTAAAAAGTTTGCAACAGGCTTTTGCCGCGGGTAATTTACCGCGGCTAATACATCTTTTGAGTTTTGCCACACCAACATCTGTGGCAAAACTTTTTACAATGGCCGTATTTGCAACGCTCTAAATCCGTGGCAAAAGGCTTTTTGCCACAGATTTTGCCGCGGATTTACCCATGGCAAAATGTCCTTTTTTTTGTAGTGTGAGGTAGGTGTCATTAATGTGTATCCACTCATAATTTGACATCTCACATGCCACATGTAATGGGATGAAAAAGGTGAGATTTTAGATGGAATGTTTAGTATTATTGATATACATATATATTTAAAATTGAAAAGAAAAACAAAATGACGTGGCACCAAAACCAAAAGTCCAAAAAGGGATATACTCAAAAATCATAATACATCCACGTAAGATTAGAGAAGTGGCCAGAAGAAGTTGAGTCATTGAGATTTATTTTTTACTAAGTCATTGAGAGTTGATGTATTGAATTTTGAAAGAGAATCCAAATTGATTACGGTTGTTACAACTCAGAAATCAGAATTATAAATTTAAAAGGAAGCTGTTGAGTATGAGATTAAAACTTGGAAATCTTCCGACATAAGATATGATTTCTGTTTGAATCACAACATTTATATTTTTAAATACGAACTCCTCCACACTAATCATATTTCTAATTAAATTCTAAATCTCTCAAACCCTGATCTGGAGGGATGTCCAATGAGCCCGGAGCGATGGTCATCGACAGCCAGGTAACCACATTAAACCAATTTTTTATATTATTCATATCATATTCTTAATATTTTTCATATTTTGAAGATATTAATATAAATCATATAAGGAAATTACATAAAACCTCATGAGAAAAAACTTATTGTAAAAAAAATGACACTTTACTTTCCTAGGTAAAATTAAAATCCTTTGTTTTTAACTTTTGACCCCGTTTGACAAACATAAAATCCTTCATATCCTTGTTATAATTCAATAAATTACTTAAACGACATCAACTTAAATTAATTTATTAAAATAAAACCTAATATATGAAAGTATAAATATAAAAATATCCTAAAATATATTTTTGTAATTTCATCCTTTAAAAAAAATTGTAATTTCATATATTAAGACTTAAGTATTATTTTATTAAATTAATTTTAGTCAATAACATTTTTGTAATTTCTTAGATTATGAGAAGAGTATGTATTAAATGATTTTTTGTTGATCAAATACGGTCGACAATTAACAATTTTTATGGATTTTATTAACATAATTGAGATTAGTGTCATTTAAAAAAAAAAATAAAAAAATTGTTTCCCTGCGTTGTCAAATAGCCCAAATCTCTGCTAAGTTTTGTGTAATTCCATTAAAGATATCATTGAATATATATAGATATTTTAAGGATTTTGATAATATTTCGACATATATTATTAAATATTTTGGAGTAATTTTTTTTTTTTTTTTTTAAAGGATTGAATGGTGTAATGTTATTATTATGCCATCTGCACATCACCTCTTAGTAGAGCCGATAGTGCATTTCCCTTATGTGGTGAAGGGTTCAAATCCCATAATACATATTTTACAAGTATATGTGGAGAGTTTTCTTTTCGGGTTGTGAGAATAGTCATCTCTTGTTATGAGAGTAGATATACGGACCGCACATGTAGACCCTGTTTGGCACACCGGATTAGACTAGAATTGGACATTTTTAATCCTTATCCGGTGTTTGGTGTCGTTTTGGAATATGAGATTAATAATCCCAAAAACAAAATAGTCTCATACCGGTGGGATATAAACCCTTATCTCCCCCTATCTTTATTAGTCCCGGGATTATTTACACATGAACCCACCATATTTAATTCATCTCTCTGTTTTACATCACCAATCCCACCAATCCACATTTTCTCTCTCTCTCTATCCACATATTTCCTCATATCTCAACGCAGCCAAGCAGGACTATATATATATATTTTTTCTAGTTTTTTTTATAAATGATTTAATAATAAATTAAAATTTATTTAAAATTAATATAAATTTGTAATTTTATTTGAAATTAATTTTGAATATTATTAATTTAATAATATATAAATTAAAATATTTATTTCATCGAAACAATTATTTCAATAATTTCTTATTCAATTTTCATTTGATTATTAGGGACTAAGATTATTTCAATCATAATTCCTCTCAACGAGATTGAAGAACCTAAATTCGTTAGGTCCAACGTAATCCCACCTATATATATATTTGAAAAAAAAATTATTTTATTAAATAAACAAATTATAAAATTTAAATTTATTTAAAAATAATATAAATCTATATTTTAAAAATATTTTTGAATATTTTTACTTTTATAATATATAAAATAAAACATTTATTTTCTTCAAATGCATATTTCAATAATTTATTATTCAATATTAAAATATTATCAAATTAAAAATATTATTATATTTAGTCCAATCTCATGTTTCACCGAACAAAACATAGTGTTAATTCAGTCCAGTCCCGTCCCGTTCCATGTTTCTTTAAACACATCACAGTATTAATTTAGTCCATTCCAGTACAAACCAATCCCATCTAATCTCAGTCCATCTCAATCCAATGAAGTAGTCCAATCCAATCTCGTGCACCAAACGGGCCGTATTGTATGATCTCGACAGATCTCGACAATTCTATTGTAATAATTTTTGTAATATTAAGAAGAAAAAAAAAAAAAAAAAAGTTATTATGCCATCTAATTTGGTAACTTATATATTCTTACCTGTCAAAACAAGAAAATAAGGAAAATGACCGATTCCTAATACACAAAACCAGACTCAAAATTCAAAAAAGTACATAAAATTCAAAGTACCCCAATTTGCAGAAATCCATTGGCTCTGTACCGACCAATCACCTTCTCTCTCCCCAGATCTTGGTTGTCCTCTGGAATTCATCGCCAGATCATATTCTTTCAAATAAAACAATTAATCGCAGATCAATTTTGAACACTCAACTGACAAAACCAGAGAATCAAACATGTACAACCTTATACAGTTAATTTGTCCATGATTTGTTGATTCAGTCTCTGACACACATACACTTTGTGTGTCTCTGACAGTTGAAAATGCCGTCTCAAATCTTGCCGATAAGCCATCGCGGTTTGCTGCCGGCCATTGAAACAGCGGCCTCATCCATCTTGATCAAAACAGAGATTGACAACGATGATCCAACAGCCAGTCTCATCGTCTCGTCTAAATTTGAAGACGATGATGATAAGACTGTGAGTTTGAGTCCTCTCCTTTCCAGAGCATCAAGTTACACAACAATCAACCCTATCAACAATTACTATCAACAGCCAAGGAGGCGAACAGCCAGCGATTCGTCCCTGTCTTCGCTCTCCGGAGGAGGCTCACGTCGCCAGTCTATTAGCAGGAGTGTTGGCCATGCCGCGGCGGACACCTTCTTGTTCACTCGCTTAAGCTTCAAGCTCTTAAGATATCTTGGGTACACTACTTTTTTAAGTGTTTTTTCTGTTTCCATTCTTTTTTTTTTTGTCAAATTTGTACTGTTTTAGCAATTACAAAATTTTACAGTAACCATTGAATAACTGGATTGTAGTTTTACTTAAACTAGCTGCTGAAGAGAAACTTAAAAAGTGGCCATTGCTTGATGGTTTTCTGCTCCTCTACAATTAGGTTAAAACTGTGGAGGACTAATGTTTGAAATTTAGAATAGATAAAAGTATGATTATCTTTAAAGTATAGGTTTTGCAATTTCCAGCCCTTTTTTTTTTTTTTGAGATGGTTTCTCACATCAATTGAGCAATTTGATGCTTCCTGATCATTTAATTTTATTCAGGGTAGGCTACAGATGGATCCTGAGATTTCTTGCTCTTGGTTGTTATGCGGTGTTGCTTATGCCAGGTTTTATTCAAGGTCTGCAAATTAGCAATCTGAGAAAAGTTTTGATGCATAAATTTCTAATTATCATTTGCATACCTTTAATTCTAGATCAACGGTTTTTGTCATTCGTGTGACATTTGTACTTCTGTAAACATCTGATTTAATGGAGTATAACTAGTTTTATAGTATGTTGCAGTTGGATATAACTATTTCTTCTCAAGTCATATTCGCAGAGGGATAGTTTATGGTGATCAACCAAGAAATAGGTAAAAATATAGAACTTGGTTTATTTTTGCACTTTGTGCAAATATTTTGTTAATATCCTCCTTTTAAGGATGATGAGCTGAAATTTTGTACATTGCAGGCTTGATCTGTATTTACCTAAAACTACTGATGGCGATGGGCCAAAGCCGGTTATAGCATTTATAACAGGAGGAGCCTGGATTATTGGGTGAGTAATTTGTTCCTTGATTATGTTTATTTTTGGGCATTGAAAAACTTGAGCTAGTAAGAGCAAGCATTTAAAATTTAAACATGTGCGTGTAAGGCCTTGGGAAATAGATAGTGACACTGGTGTCTATCAACTTATGTGGTAATTCTATAAGCTTTTGTCTAATTGTGTTTTATGTTGAAAAGAACTACTCAAGTGGAAGAAGAAGAATTTTTTTTAGTAAAAGGCAGATAGAACTTGAAGCATGTAATAAGATGGATCTACTTATCAAGTTTCCACGGTAACCTTCTTAGGCCGCTGGGTTAATGCTAACATAAAAGGAAAGAAGATTACTTTGTCCACTTTTTTTTATTCTACTATCATTATTTGATTGGATATAATTTATTAGTAGGGCTGTCTAGTCTAATTCTGTAACTTCATGATCATTACCTTCTATCCTCCTAAATAATTTATGCTTACTAGCTATCCTTTACATGCTTCAAGGAATTTGTTTTTCTGTTAATGCAGTTATAAAGCATGGGGTTCTCTTTTAGGGCAACAGTTATCAGAAAGGGACATTATAGTTGCTTGCATAGATTACAGGTGATATGTTTTATTTCATCTATAAGATGTTGTTTTACAGAGTATATGCTATGTTGCCGAACAATTTACCTGTTCTTAGTGATAAATATATTTGGTTTTTTAGGTGTGCTTATTTGTGCTATTTAAGCTATTCTATAAAAGACTCAAACCCCCGCCCCTAAAGCATTTCTTGGCAGTCCTGTCTTTATTTTGTCATCTTATGGATCTTTTGATCAATCATTCCTCAAGACATGAAAACAATGCCACCCTTTCCCGGAGAACACATGAATTTGTATGCAGATAGTTCTCTGATTAACAGAACACTTGATATATAAGAGCTTTGCAGCTTCTGCTTTTCTGTCCTTATAGACAAGGTTTTAAAAGGTGAAATTGAGCCTTGAGGCGGTTGACCACCGCCTCACGAGGCGTAAGCCTCGAGGCGAAACGAGGCGTAAGCCTCAATTAATTAATAATAAATTAAAAAAAATAAAAATAAAATTAAAAAAACATAAAAAAACTATAAATAAAAAAACTAGAAATTCATATTTCATAATTCATACCATAATATCAATGACTCATAACATAACTATCAAATAAAAACACACAACATGATTTAGTTCATAATAGAGAAAATTGATAACAAAGCAAAGTAATAAGTCAAAAGACTAAAAACCATGAACCCTCCCATCCCAAACTAGAAATTTAGAGCAAGTCTTAGAGTTAAAATCTATTCCCAACTCAAATAAAACCAACTTCATAACATTATCAATACATCTTCATGTTGGGTTTTGAAGATTGAATTAGTTTAGTTGCGCTACGTTGACGCACTTGGGTGTCGATTTTAACAAAGAAGTGATAAGTATAAATGTTCTTCCTTATCCTTTCCTCACCTCTTTTTTGGGCTAGGGTTTCTTTAGTTTTTTTTTTTATGTGTTTTATGTTGTTATTTCAGAGTTTTTTTGACCTAAAACCATGACCCAAAACCATTTTAATTTTGAGGCGTTCAAGGCGTACGAGGCGAGGTGATTTTTTACTGCCTCACCGCCTCACTGCCTCGAGGCGTAAGCCTCAAAACGCCTTTTAAAACCAGGCTTATAGAAATGGATATCAATTCAGTGCACCTATTGTCTGCTCTTTTCTAGGAATCATCATATACTACTTTTCTTGTAATTCTCTGTAGTGGTTGCCATTTCTAGTTTCTTGAAACTGCTGTCACTGTATTCTCATTTCAGTTAATCTTAATTTGTGAAAAATTTCTGATGTTACTAAGTAATGAATTTACTTTGAAATACAAACTACTTGGTTGTGTATCATTGCAATAAATGAAATTCATTAGGTCTATTTTTAAATACAGTTTTTAGAGGTGAGGGCACCCACAAAATGGAAAAGAGAAATGTTTAATGACAGACACCATGTCCTCTTTGCAATAACATGTGTGTCCCTCTATACACTTCGTGTTTGCATGTTCAAATGCTGTAAAAAGAACAATTGGGACTCATTTGAATTCATGTGATATCCTAACTACTCCTTTCAGGATCCTTTATATTTCCATTTTCATGTTCTTTTTTCTTTATTATCTATTTGCAACAAGCAGTCTTTCAAATTCTTTTAGTTATTTTTACTATTTTTATTTCAAGTGATATGTTAGCACTTAGCACCACTCGTGTATCTTCTCGTTGACAGAGGTAAGAAGGTGGTTGCATAAGCAAATTTAGATTACAAAAGGATGTACTACTTAAAATAACTGTCATGAAGAATTAAAATATTACAAACTTGGGGTTCACTAATCAATTATACAATCATTTTATGATGTGATATTCATAGCAGTTACATCCAAATTCCACTCAAATTAAATCATTATGTTGCGTTCAGCCTTCAAGTGTATGTTTTGTGTTGAATGTGCTTGTTTTATTTCGTAGTTTCCTCCCATCTGTAGCGTTGGTCTCATAAATGAAATTTGTATGCAGAAATTTCCCTCAGGGAACCATCGGTGCTATGGTGCAGGATGCTTCCCAAGGTATCTCTTTTGTATGCAATAATATTTCTGAGTATGGAGGCGATCCAAACAGGTACATTATTTTTTTTCTTTCCCTTTTGATTTCTCTTACAGAAGGCTATTTTGCTACATTGTCATGTCTTATTTGGATTTCCTTGTGCAGGATATATCTTATGGGACAGTCAGCTGGTGCTCATATTGCTGCGTGTGCACTCTTGGAGCAGGCAATTAAAGAGTCTGGTGAAGGAGAGAGCACAACTTGGAGCGTCTCCCAGATAAAAGCTTATTTTGGTTTATCCGGAGGGTAATTATTTGTTAAAGTTTTTCTGAAACCAGAGATTTCTAATCGAAAATTCAAATGATAAGCGATATTTTAATTTAATTTTTTAGGAAGCAAATGATAGCAGTGGAAGTAGTCTAGAAGATTTTAATGCCAGATGTTCCTGACCGGATCTCTCAATTTATTTTTCAATGCATCTCTTCTAAATAGCAAATGATATAACTCTGGAGTTTGCAATACTTGGCTGAGATGTTGGGGTGCTTGGCTAGTTCAATTTAGCAGATACTGTCTTGGCATAAGCCTAATGTTAAGCATTTATAGTGCAACTATAATTTGATGGCCATTGTGCAGTTTTCTTAACCTGCTATAAAATACATCAAATTCCTAAAGTAGATTACTTAACCTACTATAAAAACATCAAAATAAAAAGTAAATTTCTGAAATTGATACAATTTTATCTATTCATTGAAGCATGAATGTAATTACATCAAATTTTAAAGTAATTAACTAACCTACTATAAGTTGCATCAAAATCTGAAGTAATATCCGAAAGTGATATGATTTATATATAATCACTGAAGCATGGATATAGTTTCTAGTTTTCAATGAAAGCAATAGATTGATAAAATAAAACTTTCTATATTCACAGCATGATGCATCTCTTGCACCTGCAGCCTTCTGAACATTTGTGCGGTACATTTTCTGATTTGCATATGAATGTCTGACATTTTCTTACATTTTTCCTTGCAACATCTGTGAACAGATACAATTTGCTCGACCTAACAGATTACTTCAATAGTCGGGGTCTGTACCGCTCCCTTTTTTTAAGGTGTGTACTTCTCCAATCCTTAATAAGTAGAGGGTGTACATGCATTATCTTGTGTTAATACTTTATTCTTTGGCCATTGATGCGTTGGCTACAGTATTATGGAAGGTGAGCAATCTTTACGAAAATATTCTCCGGAGGTGATGGTTCAGGACCCAGACATTAAAAATGCGGTTTCTCTTCTACCACCTATTGTTCTTTTTCATGGCACTGCAGATTATTCCATCCCAGCAAATGCAAGGTTTGAACCTCCTTTGAAATAAACTGTGTGATCACATTCACTTTTCTTGATTCCAAATTGTTGTTATTATTCCTTTTAATTTTTATTAGTTATATACGCAATCAATTTTTTTATAATTGATAAGATGTTATTACAATTTTGCCAAGCTTGTTTCAGATATAGCGTTTAACTATTCTTCTATTTTCTTATATGCTTTTGGTATACAGAATATGCTATTTTGAGATTTAAATGTAGAATTGATATTAACCATACACCATTATGTTATAACTCTTGGGATTTTTATCTATTTCTCATGCTTCATAAAAGTCGTTTAACTCAGTGTTTACACGCTAATTCAATTCATTGTTGGAAGAAGGTTACTGCCAATGTAGTACTTATGAAATAAGAAAACTATTGTTACCAATGAAAAAATTATATTTGACAGGACCATGAGGATGTTGATTTGGAGTAAGAGTAGTAAATATTAAAGATTGCCGGTACTATTGAAATGCAGATAGTTCAGTTATATTTGGGAATTGCTTATGGTTTTTTCCTTTCAGAAGATATAATAAAAATCAAAGCTTTATAATTGGAGAGTACCAAAACAGGACTAAAATCTAGTGAAATGACCCATTAATGACCACCGGTGATATAAAACATATCTCTGCAGAACATGTGTTGTAGAAAGTATAATTAAGAGATTGCCAGTACCCTTAAAATAGGGAGACTGAGGAAATTTTATTTGGCTTTGCATTTCAGGATGTGTTGAAGTTTTATATACGGGGAGTGAACAGAAAAGACTAAAACTAACAAAGGGATTCAGAGAGAAGTGAAAATAATGGTTCCACTCTAGCGATATAAAAAAATTTATCATTGCAGGACTGGGCTGTAAAGTAAAACCATAGTCCATGAGTACATGGCTTAACAATTAGAACCTTAATCTTGGGTACATGGCACAATGGACTATTTGATGGTGGGTGCAGTATTATGTATTCTCATTGCCCAAGTTGTTGCCAGTTAGAGTAGAACCTTCAACCTTGCCTCATACTCAAAATTTAATTCTACCACCCAGCCTGCACAGAACTTTTAGTTTTATGTTTGTTTTACTCTTGGACCTGCCCCCGCAAAGTTGTATAACATAATGAGGTTATGAAGTTATTTATACCGTACTACTAGCATGTGGTCGGTTTTGTTCCGGTCCTCTGGAGTCTATATTCCCAAATAAAGAAACATGTAATTTATGTTTACTCATTTCTTTTTTGATAATCTCATAATCATATGTTCTTTCTTGTGCAATTTGTATTCATAGAAGTTACATATTTGTTCTAGTACTTCCACAGGCGTTGCATATATAAGTAACATTTTCTTCTGTGCAGTAAGAATTTTGCAGAAACTTTGCAAAGAGTTGGAGTAAGAGGTGAATCAATTTTGTATGAAGGAAAAACTCACACAGATTTGTTTCTTCAGGTAAGAGTGCAGTCTGACACCTTCTTATTGATTTGGATGAAGTAGTTGTTAATCTTGACCAGTCCTTGCTACTTAGATAGTGAAGTGTTTTCATGTGATGTGTGGATTTGTTTTAGTTTATTGTTTAAAATATATACATTTGGGAAAATATGATAAACAGGATCCAATGAGAGGTGGAAGCGATGAGATGTTTGAAGATTTAGTTAGCATCATTCATGCTGATGATTCAGAATCCCGCGCCAAAGATGCAGTGGCTCCTCGGAGAAGACGTCTTGTACCTGAATTCATGATTAAATTGGCTCGCAGTGTCAGCCCCTTCTAAGGTTCTTTAACTTCTCAACTCTCTCAAAAAAAATCCCCTACTCTTCTCCTCTTTTGTATTTTTATTTCATTTTGTGCATGTCATTTTAGCTATTTGGGACTTATTCTTTATACTCTATTGTCTTTCAATCAAGTTAATAGTGTGGAGTGGTCCTTCAATATTTAGCCAGATTCTTTCGAGTCTATTCTCTTTCATTTATCTGCACTGCTTCCCTGGGTCAAGGTCTTTGTTTTTGTTTACGTTTATGACATTGATTGTCGCATTAGAATAAATCAAGCAACTTGCATGCAAACTCCATGATGGCAATGGTATCTTAACTTACACGGCCTCTTGAATCTTGTACAGAAATCGGGCCTACCTCTTGTATTTTCTATACAGTGAAAACAGAAAATTCAAAGCTAACTAGCTATGAAGGGATTTTGCCTGTCATGACTCATGAAGTAGATTGGAAGTACAAGAGAGAAGGGACACATGCATGTATCATGTATGACTCCAACAACACGCAATTGATGTCGGTGTGGGTGTGATTAGCTTAATTAACTTCCATCGAATTTAGTTATTGAAGAACAAAACATCAGTTATTTTTACTTTTTGAAATTTGATAAGATTAGGTAAGAAGTTTGTAAATAATAAGCAACCCAAATATCAACTCTCACAGGTGAGAGATTTGTAACCCGTCAAAATTAAACACTACCTTAAACGGTACTGACACTATGAATGTTACGTTCAATGATTATTCAATCCTAAAAGAAAATAAAAACTTATTTTTTCTTTCAATAATTTTCAAGCTTTTTTATTTTTTATTTTTTTAAAAGTTGCTAAAGAATTAATATATAGACTAATATGTTTTTCACATATCACTAATTACCGTCACAGGGTCAATTATGTCTTTATCCTTTAATAGGATGTAAAATTAGAGAAGATAGCGCCCAATTAATATGAATGTTGTGTGTAGCACGTGCTTTTAGTGTAAAGTATTATACACGTCTTGATCTGCTTATAAATTAATACATGCAAACTCTCCATGTAATACCAGACACCAACTTTAGAAAGAAGCAAGAAAATATATAGATCTCCATATATTCTATGCATGTATCCATGTTTATCGATGTTTGGGCCAGGTACCAGCGAGCTTAATTAATTTTTTTTGAGTCAAATAATAGTAATTTTAACATAATATTATAATTAACTTTCCTGATTAACATAAATAAGTTGGTACTTGGTAGTATTTACATAACAAAAATAGGATCATAAAAAACTACACATGCAGGATTTTAAAAAATTGTGACTAGCTAGGAAGAGTTGTTAAAATTGATTTATTTTTATGAACTAGTATTGATAAATAGCATATGTTAATGTATATAATCCAGAGCAGTATATAATTATAATATATATAATGTGATTGGCTATTGAATTAATTAGCAGATGGTTCAAATCAAAGTGAGGAGAACAACGATCCATGTAAAAGCATGGTGGGTGCTCCAGCAATGATAAAATTTAATTACTTGATTCATTTATCCGTACGGACAATGATAAAATTTGTGTTCACAGACCCTTATTCTTTTGTAATTGACATATGGTGCTCATGATGGGCCTTATTTTTGAATTATAAAAAACAAATAATACATTTATATATATATTTATATTTATGGTGAATGGTTTGCAATATGAATACTTTGATTCATTTTAACAAAATTCAATAATTCATAATTTAATACAAGATTAATATTTTCTGGTATTCAATTTTGAATTTATTATTATTATTTATTTTTATTTAACTTTTTTTTTTCAAAATTATATTATTATTCTTACCTTTGAATTTTGGATGTCTTATATAATTTTAAATCTATTATTATTTTAATAGTATTATGTAATTAAATTGTTTTCAAATTTTATTGATATCATATTAATTTTAAATATAAAAGTATTATCATTATGATACTATGGTTATTTTTTTTTATATATTTAATTTAAGTTAAATTCAATTAATATTAATATTATTATCATTATTATTGGAGTTTTAATAATTTATTTATTTGTAATATTATTATAATAATATTTTATTTAATTAAATTATTTAAAATTTAATATTACTTGAATAATTAACTTAATTTTAAATTAATTATAGTAATGTTATATTTTTATTTGATTATTTATTTATTTATTTATTTTGACATACCACTTGAGGTAGCGATAAACCAAACTTGAAATATTGTTAGATTGAATGTTTGCACTTCACTACCAAATCACATTGGGCTGTTGTTTTATACTTTTATTGATTATTTTTTATGATTGCATTTTTAATATTTTTATTTAAATGACTTACAATAATAATAATATTAATAGTTGTTGTAGACTTGTAGAAGTAATAAACCAAATTAAACACTTAAAAAAAAGGAACTAAACACCTCTGAGTAACATGTTGGAGCCTAGGGAGGTCTCTATTAATTTATTTATCTTTTTTTTTTTTTGATCAAACAACAAAGGAAGACTGGGGAACCCAGAAACAAAACAGAAAAAGAATACAAGGAAAAAAAAACTAAGTAGGCATATCAGCCTCCACCAAAATTCGAACACAGCTAGGGAAATCTTCCATCCAAAGGGTGTCATCATTGCTTTTGAGGGCAAAATTAGCAAGACCCCTCGCCACTTTGTTAGTCCCTCTGTCAGTGTGACAGAAAACCACCTCTCCAATGTCATCCACAATGGAATCAATGTCATCCAAAATTCGGCCATGAACCGACTCTCTATGGCCACCTTTCTGAATCCATTGATAATCGCTCAGAAACAATTCGCTCCAATTGAGCATGAATGACCGAATTCCTCCCAAACCATATATCCTCCAAATCACCACACAAAATAATTCAGCATCGCTCAAGCTTTTGTTAGTCACACAAACTTGCAGCAAATCGAGGATATTCGAAAAATTACCCTTAAGTTTATCTACTATAATCTTTAAGGGGCAAAAATTGTATTTTCATTTGGTCAAAGATAGTCAACTAAGAGAGCTTCCCCTTACACTTTACAAATTATCTGTTTACACTTCATTTTAATATTGAGAGTTTCTTTTGACAATCCAATTTTTTCTTTTTATATCTTTTTTTACTAAAGGCACTTCATTCTCAAAATTTAAATTTAAAAAAAATTCTAAAGATACTTCCTTTTGTTTCAAGATTATCCTTTTTTTTATCTTCTGACACTTCTATTATAAAGACACTCAATTTTAAAAAATAAATTTCTAAAGGCACTCCATTTTATTTTAATAAAAGTTAGGACGAACCATCGGATTCATCCGATGAGTAATCTTTTTTGAATTAAATTATTAAAAAAGAAATTATCTCTCATAAATAATTAGATTAAATATTACATATTAAACACTCTCTCCTAAATTTTTAATTACCATATTAATCTTTCTCTCCTCCAATACATATCTTTAATTTTCTATCTCAATTCTTTCTCAAGCAAGACTAACATTTAAAGAAAAAAAAAAAAAACTTACAAATAAGCTTGATTTTTAGTAACCGTATATATGTATATATTAAAAAAAAAAAAAAACTCAAAAAACAAGTACTCTATTTTTTTTAAAAAAAAAAAATCGAAATACGAAAATGCTTTTTTGTTACTTTTGTAGGTATGTAATTTCTCAGAGAACTTTAATTCTTTCATTAGTCTTAGAAATTCTCAGTTTAATCGAATCTAGTTGCAACAAATCAAGTTTTCATATATCTATTTTTTTATTTTTTTATTTTTTATTTATTTTTTTATTTTTTTTAACAACAAGGTATTTTTATTGACTTATATATATATATATAATATTGTTAGCAAAAAACTAAAATATTCATAAGTTTTTTTTTCTTTAACTATTAATCAAAGATTGATCGAAAAAGTATAGAGACACGATTTTTATTTTATAAAAAAAATGGAGAGAGAGAGAGAGAGAGAGAGAGAGAGAGAGAGTAATTAGAAGAGAATGTTTAATATGGTAATAACAGATTTAAGAGAGTGAGTTTAATACATAATATTTAATCTAATGATTTATGAGAGATAATTTTTTTTTAAATAATTTAATTAGTTTGGAGTATCTTTAGAATTTTTATGTCTTGTTTAGTAATTTTAATTCAAGTTAAAATTGTCATTAATAATAAAAAAATTATTGTAGTGTAAATAGATAATTTGTGGATTGTAAGGAGAAGTTGTCTTTAATATTTTTTATTAATGACAATATTAACCTGAATTAAAATTACTAAACAAGATAAAAAAAAAAAAAAAAAAAAAAAATTAAAGACACTCCAAAAGTTTTTTTAGAAAACAACTTATTTTTTCCTCTTCATTGTTTCATAAACCCTAAAATATCTTCTTCTTCTTCCAATATTTCAAAGTTCTTTATTAAATATGATAGTCCCAAAACTTCAGCTGAAAATCCAACAAATCAAAAGGAGAAAAGCATGAAAATCCAACAAATCCAACAAGTGCATATTATGTTGTATGAAAAATCACACACACAAATCTAAACACACACAAATAATATGAAAGCAATAAGAAGAAAAAGACGACACCAAAGATTTTACGTGGTTCAGCAATTTACCTACGTCCACGGAGCGCACCGCACTCAATCCACTGTTTTCAAAGTTGATTACAATCTTTCTGTCTCTATCTCAGTCTCTCTACAATTTGCTCTCTATCTCTCTAGCAATTTTTCTCACACACGGTGATTTTAACACACACATCATAGTACACATAATTGTGGTATTTATATGGGAGCACTAGGGTTGGCCAAGTCCTAATTGGAATCTATTTCCTTTTTCCTCTTTCTTCACTGTGCAAATCTCATTGCACACGGATTTGTGCATGACTGCTCTAGGTGCCATAGGGCTCCTCAAGGCGTACACCTTTGTGACAACACCGCTCTCAAAGCCGCTACAGAAATTCACAGCGCAACACACAGCGTGAAGCACTGATATCTGACCGCTGTCTAAACCGCTCTCAAAATACACAGCGCAATGCGCATCGCTACTCACAAATAGAGAACCGCTCTCACACACCGCTGTGAAAGACACAATGTGAAGCAAAGCTTCACACCGCTGTGTATTACATATCGTGAAGCACTCAAAATTCAATAATGCTTCCTTTGTTGACATCTGCACATTAATTCACCAAACTCAATAAAGCTAATTGCTTTTCAATTTCACAAAAGACAAAAGTCTTTACTTTACTTTTTCATTTTGTTGACTTTGAAGTCTTCACACTCCAACAATCTCCCACTTGAAGACTGAAACTCAATAGACGTTCCCCATCCTTCCTTTATGACTTAGTGGATAAATAACGGTGCGCTCATCCCCCACGTATTCACTCTTGAAGACCCACTGAAGCTACGCACAGCTCCAGTTTCTCAATAGTGACTGGCTTGGTTAACATGTCAGCCAGATTCTTGCTACCTACTATCTTCACAAGCTTTAACACACATTCTTCGATTAACGATCGAATGAAATGGTAGCGATCATTTATATGTTTGGTTCTAGAATGGAACGTCGAATTCTTGGCCAAGTGTATTGCACTTTGACTGTCACTTTGACTGTCATTGTGCAACCCATTCATCACTTGATCGAATCCTAACTCAGTTAACAAACTTTGTAACCATATCAGCTCCTTGCTTGATTCTGTCACAGCCACGTACTCTGTTTTAGTTGTAGAGATTGTCACTATCTTCTACAGCTGGGACATCCAACTAATCGCGGTACTAGCCATTGTGAACACATATCCGGTGGTACTTCTCCTATGGTCCACCTCCCCAGTAAAATCTAAATCCACATAACCTTCCAGCTTGAGTTTGTCTCTTCTAAAGGTTAGACATCTCTCTGTCGTACCCCGCAGGTATCTTAGGATCCACTTCACGGCCTCCCAGTGAGGGTTGCCTGGATTTGACATATATCGGCTCACAACTCCCACTACTTGGGAAATATTTGGTCTTGTGCAAGTCATGGCATACATTAGACTTTCAATGGCTGAAGCATAAGGAACTTTAGCCATGAAGTCCTTCTCCTTTTTCGTCTTCGGACTTTGGTCCTTGGACAACCTGAAATGACTAGCCAAAGGCGTTCTTATCAATTTTGCATCACCCATGCTGAATCTCTGCAACACCTTCCGAACATACTCTGCTTGTGAAAGCTTCAATGTACCTTCTTGTTCGTTTATGCTAATTCTCATTCTAAGAATCTGTTTTGCTACACCTAAATCCTTCATCTCGAACTCACTCGAGAGTTTCCTCTTCAAATTATTAATCTCTTCTAAATCTGCACCAGCTACTAACATGTCATCAATATAAAGTAGCAGAATAATAAAATTTGACTTAACCTTTTTAAAATAGCAGCAGTGGTCAACATTGCATCTGAAATATCCATTGCCTTGCATAAACCCATCAAACTTCTTGTACCACTATCGGGGAGATTATTTTAAACCATACAAGCTCTTTGTCAACTTACACACCAACTCTTCCTTGCCTTTTTCCGCAAACCCCTCTGGTTGCTACATGTATATCTCTTCCTCCAAATCTCCATGAAAAAAGATAGTCTTCACATCTAACTGTTCAAGATATAACCCATTTGCTGCGACAATACTTAACACTAACCGAATCATAGTTAGTTTAACAACAGGAGAAAATATTTCAGTGTAGTCAATATCTTCTATTTATTGGAAGCCTTTGACCACTAGTCGTGTCTTGTATCTCTTGGAACCATCATGTTCCTCTTTGATCCGAAACACCCACTTATTTTGTAGGGCTTTCTTTCCTTCAGGCAACTTGGCTAACTCCCAAGTTTGATTAAAAATCAACGACTTCATCTCATCCTTCATCGCAAGCTCCCACTTGCTCGTATCTTTTCCCTGATATGCCTCATCATAGCACTCAGGTTCCCCTACATCTATCAACAGCATGTATTGCAAGTACTTCCTATTTGGTATAGGAGTTCGAGTTGATCTTCTCACTACACTCTGAGCCTGTGTCGCTGGAACGTCTCTATGTGGGATAGGATCTATAACCTGGAGTGGCACACCTTGTTATTCATCATTTTGATTAACTGGTTCCACGATTTTGTTATCTGACACATCATTCGGCCCAAAGTACTCTGGCTCTTCTGGCTTAGACACTTGTGTGTTTCTGTCTTTGTACATAACCCTTTCATTGAAGACAACATCTTTACTTCTAATCATCTTGCGGTTTTGGTCATCCCATAGTTTGTAACCAAAATCATCTTCTCCATAGCCAACCAAAGTACACTTCACTGACTTGGCATCTAGCTTATTCCTCGCATGATCACCTATATGTACATAAGAAACACACCCAAACACTTTAAGATGAGAAAGTTTTACCTCTTTCCCAGTCTAGATCTATTCTGGTATAGCGAGGTCCAAAGGCTTTGATGGTCCTCTGTTGATCAAACACGCTGCTGTATTGACTGCTTCCGCCCAGAACTGTTTTGGCAACCCTGAATGTAACCTCATGATTCTGGCTCTCTCAGTCAATGACCTGTTCATCCGTTCTACTATCCTATTCTATTGTGGGGTTCCAGGAACTATTCTACTAAGCTTTATCACACTCAGGTAGCAAAACCTCTTGAACTCATTGTCTTCATACTCTCCACCATTGTCTGAATGCAGCTTTTTGATCTTTAACCCTGTCTCGTTCTCAACCCTAGCTTTCTATCTCTTGAAAGCATCAAACACCTCAGACTTGTGTTTTAGAAAATAAACCCATACCTTCCTGGAGTGGTCGTCAATGGATGTGACGAAATACTGTTTACCTTCGGTTGATGAGACTGAAGCTGGACCCCAAACATCGGTGTGCACTAGTTCCAGCTTCTTCTTTGCCGATACCCTTCTGATCTTCTTGAAGCTCACTTGCTTCTGTTTTCATAACACGTAGCTCTCACAGAAATCAACCTCAACACTCTTCAAATCTGGCAACTTACCTTTCGAATGTAGACACTTTAGCCCCTGACTACTCATGTGCCTAACCTCTGGTGCCACAAGTTCAGATCATTTTTACCTTCCGCCATAGTGATTGAGCCACAACCATCCGTACTTGTGTAAAGTGACCCATTCTTATTTCCTCGGGCGATTGTCATACTACCCTTCGAAATCTTCCACTTATCATCTGTGACATCTGTGAAATTCGTCATGTAACCTTCTGACGCTAGTTGCTCAATGGAGATCAAATTCTTCCTCAAATTCGGTATATGCCTCACGTTGTTGAGTTTTCAAACTGACCCTTTCAGCTGAATCTTCACATCTCCCTTCCTGGTAATGTTGCATGCTTGATCGTCACCAATATACACTTTACCCAAATTTCATAAGACGTAATTCTCGAATAACTCCCTGTGAGGTATGGCATGGAATGACGCTCCTGAATCCAGAACCCAAGACTCCGTCTTACTTTCCAACGAGCAGATGAGGCAGTCATCTGACTCCTCTGACACACAGTTTGCACTGCCCTTGCCCTTATCTTTCTTCTCAGATCTACATTCATATGAGAAGTGGCCTTTCTTACCACAGTTCCAGCACTCTACATCTTTCTTGTTTCGTTGCTGATTTCCCGAATAATTGACCTAATACCTGGACTTAGATTTACCTCTTGACTTTGATCTTCCTCGTTGATTCGTGTTCCGATTTCTGTTTCTGCTTTCTCTACCTTCCATATTCAGTGCTGAAGATGCAGACGCTCTAAATCTCTCTTCACGCATCCTAATTTCTTCAGTCATGATCATGTTCACAATCTGTGAGAAATCCAATTTTTTTTTCCCGAACGAGTTGGCAATTGACTGACATGTCATCTTCTAACTTTCTGGCAATTGGGTGAGCATAAACACTGCCAAGAATTCTTCATCGAAACCCATAGACACAGAAGTTAACCCATCATTCACTTCGTTGAATTGGTTTATATACTCTTTGAAACCCTGACCATCTGTCATCTTTAAATTTGATAACTTCTTGACAAGATGGACCTTCCTTATCGTAGAAGGCTGTTCATATAGGTTTGATAAAGTCTTCATCAAATCTCTGGCAATTAGCTGATCTTTTACTTAAAAGCGATCTGCTTCGTCAAACTGAGACGAATTGCTCCCAATGCTTTCCTGTCCAAAAGTTCGAGATCCTCTTCATCCATGTTCTTTGGCATCCGCTTCTTTAACCAATCTACATTGGTCATAGTTGCCGACTTCTCTTTTATCGGCCAATGCAAATCCTTCTGGTACAGACAATCATCCATCTGCATCTTCAAGAAACTAAAATTCGTCCCATCGAATTTCTCAATCTTGTGAGAATCCTTCTCCGATCCCATCTCTGCGACAAAATCGTTGATCTCGAGAAAACCTAGATTTGTGTGAAAAATAACCCGCCCCAACCTAGGGCTCTGATACCAATTGTTGTATGAAAAATTGCACACACAAATCTAAACACACACAAATAATATGAAAGCAATAAGAAGAAAAAGACGACGCCAAAGATTTTACATGGTTCAGCAATTTACCTACGTCCACGGAGCGCACCGCACTCAATCTACTACTTTCAGAGTTGATTACAATCTCTCTGTCTCTCTCTCAGTCTCTCTACAATTTTCTCTCTATCTCTCTAGCAATTTTTCTCACACACGGTGATTTTAACACACATATTAGAGTACACATAATTGTGGTATTTATATGGGAGCATTATGGTTGGCCAAGTCCTAATTGGGATCTATTTCCTTTTTCCTCTTTCTTCACCGTGCAAATCTCATTGCACGCGGATTTGTGCGTGACCGCTCTATGTGTCACAGCGCTCCTCAAGATATACACCTTTGTGACAACACCGCTCTCAAAGCTGCTGCAGAAATTCACAACGCAACACACAACGTGAAGCATTGATATCTGACCGCTGTCTAAACCGTTCTCAAAATACACAGCACTTCTCGCAAATAGCGGACCGCTCTCACACACCGCTGTGAAAGACACAGCGTGAAGCAAAGCTTCACACCGCTGTGTACTACACAGCGTGAAGCACTCAAAATTCAATAATGCTTCCTTTGTTGACATCTGCATATTAATTCACCAAACTCAATAAAGCTAATTGCTTTTCAATTTCACAAAAGACAAAAGTCTTTACTTTGCTTTTTCATTTTGTTGACTTTGAAGTCTACACACTCCAACATATTACTCGGGACTAGTCTACTTTTGAAGAAAGCTTAAAAGCATGAAACTGATGCCATTGTCACATTGCCAAACATAATCTATAATACGTACCACAATTCATATTTGTAAAGCAACAGATAATAATTCTTATCAGACAATTGACCAACTGATTTGCCATTAGAAATTAGTACTCTGAAATTCTGCATACACTCAAATAATCATCTCATAAAATACTATCTGAACGAACCATCGCTGATTCGCCATTGAAGTTTTTGTTCAATCGATATCCTAGAGCCAATAAAAAATATATGTATGCAACCAAGCCATGTCCACGCTGCATGGATCTATGACCCAAAGATCTCTAGAAATTTTATTTTTAAAAATGAAGTATTTTTAAAATAGAAGTGTTAAAAGATAAAAATGGATAATTTTGAAATAAAAGGAAGTGTTTTTAGAATTTTTTTAAACATCAATTTCTATAATAAAGTGTTTTTAGAAAAGAAGTGTAAATAAAAAATATTAAATTATGAAAAGAAGCTCTCGTCAACTAATATTAGGGTATTTTCCTTTGGTCAATGAGAGTCAACTAATATAAGGGCAGTTTATAAATGGCCCCATTAGTTAAAGAAAAAAAAAAAATCTAGCCAATCACAATTTTTTATCCAAGCCTTCACTTAAAAGATTATAAATTATAATAACAAAAAGAGTGAAAAACTCTTTTAATATCACAAACCATAAATCTTTTATCGTAAAAAAATGTGGGTTAAAGGAAAAATGTTTCTTTGGATTAAAGATGAGAGGAATAAATTAAAAATGAGCTTTTGTTGATTAAAAATTTAAATTTTTTTAATAAGTTGATAAAATTCATTTAAATTAATTGATTTGTTATGAAAAGTATGGGCATCACTCACTGACGCATGCGGAAGACAATAGCAACAAGCCATAAGTTTTTTTTTAATTTATTTTTTAATTTTATTTTTTTATGGCACTCTTTCCAAGGTCATTGGTAGAATAGTCGACTAGTTAATAAGTTTTAGAGAAATGCTATTAACAGTCCATTAATTATTTGTTTACACTCCATTTTAATTTTTTTTTTATTAATGACAATTTTATCCTGAATTAAAATTACTAAATAAAACAAAAAAGTTCTAAAGACACTCTAAACCAATTTTTTAGAAAACAAGTTTTTTTTTTTTTTTTTTTTCACTTTTGCGTTTTTTTTTCTTCCTATTTTACAAACCCTAAAATATCTTCTTCTTCTTTTAAAATAATTTTTTTTCTCACACACCATCAAACCTTTTATCATTGTCATCACCAGTTTATATATATAAAGTTTTCCTGTTTTCCGGTTCAACCAAATTTGATATCTGCTTTTTTTTATTTATTTTTATTTTATTTTATTTTATTTTTCCAACACATTCAATCATAACCATCACAAGAACATATATATATATATATATATACAGTCTTTCTATTATCAGTTCGAACTGATAAAAGTTATATCAGTTCCTTGTATGTGGACCACTGGATTTAAATACTTTGACTGACAAGTGCATATAGCCAAGTCAAAGTATTTAAATCCAATGGCCCACAGGCAAGGAACTGATATATTTTTTGTCAGTTCGAACTGATAATAGAAAAATTATATATATATATATATATTATATAAAAAAAATCTTTAATCCATAAAAATATATTTAAAATTATTTTCTTACTCAATAGGAATTTTTTTACTCAACTTAAAATCCAAAAGAGAAAAACAAATATTGTTTTCCTATTTTCATAGATTGATCTCCAAAACAATTTTCTTATTGTTTTGATCTCCTCACTTTTGTTCACATTTCTTTTTCATTTCCTGTTTCAAATTTTCTAACGAAAAGTATTCAAATGGGTAATATTAAAATAAAATGGAGTGTCTTTAGAATTTATTTATTTATTTTCTTAAATGGAGTATCTTTAGAATATGAGTGTCAAAAGATAAAAGGGATTATTTTGGAAAAAAGAAAGTGTCTTTAGAATTTTTTAAAATTTAAATTTTTAGCATGGAGTGTCTTTAGAAATGAAGTGTAAAAAGAAAAACAATGGATTGTAAGCTAAGTTTTTTAGAAATAGCACCAATTAATGGAATCTGCCAAAATTGCCCTTAATAGCACCAATTCTTTTACTTTTCTTTTTACTTTTTAAATCTCTCTCTCTCTCTCTCTCTCTCTCTCTCTCTCTCTCCTTTTTTGTTCAATGACCTCCATTGATCCATCAATTGAGGTCGAACAAACTTCCAATGGAGGTCAAAACGACTTCAATAGAGGTCGTCGAAACGGTCAACTCCATTAGAGGTCGTCGAAACGACCTCCATTTAAAAAAAAAAATTATGGAAATAAGTCTCAGCAATAAGTCTCAGGTAGGGCACCCGAGACTTATTTCCCCAAAAAAATCTGGCAATAAGTCTCGAGTGCCCTACCTGAGACTTATTGCTGAAACTTATTTCCATAATTTTTTTTCGGTTTTTTTATCTTCTTCTTCATTGACCACCAATGGAGGTCAAGGTCATTTCGATCTCCAATGGATGTCTTTTCGACCTCCATTGAGGTTTTTGAAAAAAAAAACATAGGAGAGAGGAAGAAAGAGAGAGAGAGGTAGAGAAATTTAAAAAGTAAAAAGAAAAGTAAAAGAATAAGTGAGGGTAATTTAGTCTCACCACATACTTTGGTGCTAAAAAATATAGAATTAATAACTTGGTGATATTCTCACAAAACCAAATCCATTTGGTACTATTTCCCCTTATTCCCTAATTAAATCAAGCGGGAATATGATTTTATTTTCAATTTAAAATTTAGGAAAGTTGTAACCGTAAGTAAAGGGAAATTGATTAATTGAAAATTATCGATCCTACCAAGTGGCTTTAAAAGGCCACAAATGATACGTTGCTGGTTAAGAGCTTGTAAGTGTTCTCCAATGTGATGTACCAAAATTTACACAATTTGATGTTAAAAGAGTCTTTAGAGAATATGGTTATACTAAATCTTTTTCCATTCCAATTATCTACATCAAATTTTACGTAAAAAAGAGTATCTTTAATGAATATTCTTCCAATAAATCTTAAAATTATTATAAAAGTATTTTTTCGAAGAGAAAATATCTCATTGGCGAAAAGAGAATTACATACTTACATCAGGTTGGGGCAATCGCCCAACACTACGATGTTTTTTTCATGAGAAAATATTCCATTATGAAAGTTAAATGTATAATTCATAAGCAAGGTTCTAGTAAGCACTAGTCGGGCGGAGACATGGCGCCTAGTGCCTAGGCCGATTAGTCGGCGATTAATCAGAATTTTTTTTTTCTTCTATTTTGTTCCATTTCTTTTTTATGTTTTTTTTTTGTCACTAATTTTGGTGGGGCATATCCCAGAGCCACCATGACTTTCTGGACTCACCATCTCACTTTATTATTAGATTTGTGTTTTTTTTTTTCTTTTCGTTTTTCCATTTTTTTTTCTTTTTATTTATTTTTGGACCCCACCATCTTCTTCTCGATGGCTTCCGATTCCAGCCTTCCACATCTCAACACACACACACACACACTCTCTCTCTCTCTCTCTCTCTCTCTCTCTCTCTCTCTTCAAAACTCCATCTATTTCATCTTTTTTTTTTTTGTGTGCAATAGAGGGCAAAAGCCCAAAACACAAACTAAGTAAACCTCTGAAAACTACATCAAAACTAAAACTAATCTCTAGAAGGGGATCTTTTTCATCTCTTTTGTTTTCTCTACAACTCATACTCTTCTTATCAATCATCTTTTTTTTCATTGTTGATCGATTCATCTTCTTCTCAATCACATTGCGGTTTCTATGACGAGCTCCAGCAAGATCAAATCTACTTCCTTCTTCCCATCTCCATCTTTAATTTTTTTATTTATAAATCGGCTAGGCGGAGTCCATGGCTTTGACTCCACCGAGCCTGTCGAGACCGATTAATCAACGATTTGACCGATTAATCGGTCGCCGACTAATCATGCCGATTTTGGCCTTTTTGCACAGTGAGATGCCGACTAGAGGAATCCAACCGATTAATCGGCAGATCTTTTGAACACTGTTAATAAGTAAATTAAATATGTATATCAATATTTGTGTCCTTTTTTGAGATCTTTCCAACGGTATATTTTTTTTGGAATACATATTATTATACTTATTTATATATATATATATATATATATATATATATATATATATATATATATATATATATAATTGATGTCAGTGTAACACAATTTTTTTTTTCTTGGAAATTTGATTTTGGTGTTGGAGGCTTGGAGCACAAAATTGGAGTCTTGGAAGAGTAAAACTTGCATGCACCCGATGCAATGCATCCTAATTAATGTGTGCATGCCATGTGGTATGTAAAGTTTTCTTACCATATGACATACACCCATTGGGCGGATGCATTGCATTGGTGCATGCAAGATTTTCTATTTTTGGAATCTCGGAGATGCTTTAATAAGGACAGCTCCATTAATATTATATTATTTTAATAACACATCACATCATAGGTTAAAGTGAAACCAATCAGGAGCTAACAGTACAAAAGGATTATCATATCCTGATTCCTGTCCTGTGTAAGCCAAAGTGCTAAACACGGAATTAACTCTGTTAATGCTATAAAATTATCCAAACCAATTAGAGTCAGACTATATATACCTACAGCAACGCTGCTCATGATTTCCCTCACCTTACAAATGATTTTCTCTTACAGAAGCTATATACATGCATACCAATATAAAAACATATTTTGAGCAAAATAAAATTCCCCATAAAAATCATATAGGATCCTACACTTAATAATAATAATTATATATATTGTTCTCTATAATTCATTTTGACATTTGGTCGTCTCAAAATTAAATATCAAAAATGTTTTACAAGTGTGAAATCAAAATTTTGCTCTCCGCCTACATAATATTCATCTAGAAGTCCCGGCCCCCGGGAAGGTTCATAATAAAAAGTGTAGTAGGTATACATGGGACGAATTAATGAGAATGAATAATCTTACAATCGTTTACATAAAATATATATAAATACCAGTGCTAGTTGCTTTCTGGAAAATAGAATATTCTTTTTCTTTCTCGTAGTTTTAGGATTAAAAATTTAAAATATAATAAAGTAATTGTTGCAAATTGCTAGTAAAATAATAAGTAGTATAGTAATTAACGAGTATGCTTTGGGTTAGTCTGTATGTATAAATTTAATTCTCTTATATATAATCCAACGCAATATTGTAGATATACAAATTTACTCGTACGTAATTAATTTCCATGATCTAGAACACCAATATATCTTACTTTACAATTTAGATTGACATTTATAGTCTATAAGTAAGAGATCGATGCACCATAAGGGAATGTTCAATGATTATTTAATTATCTAAAAGAAAATAATAACATTTTTTCCTTTAAAATGATTAAAATATCTTTATTGTGGTATAATTGATGTCTTTTTATATAAATAAAAGTTGCTAAAGAGTCAACAGACTATTTGTCACACTGACTTTTCAAAAAAAAAAAAAAAAAAAAAGACCATTTGTCACATTTCACATACCGACAGAGGGACATAGGGTCAAGGTCTTTCACATTTCGATGTAAAATGAAAGAAGAAAGCTTGTGGACTAAGTCTTATTTCCTAGAATCGACGTGAAATAAAAGTTGTCCGACAACACGGTGGCGTTCAAACTACTTTTAGAGTGATACTAAACTATTTGTACACGTCTTGACTTGCTATAAATACATGCAAACTCTCCATGTAACAACACACCAACTTGAGAAAGAATTTCTATCAAAAAAAAAAAAAAAAAAAAAAAAAAACTTTAGAAAGAATCAAGAAAATGGAATTAAGAAAGAATTTTTCCCTCATCATCATTTCGGCCTTTCTCTTAGTTTTGATCCTACAATGCTTCCCAACATGCCTTGCTGCAAGATATTTAGCAGATGGTCCTCAACTAGGTATGTATACTTTTTTATTTCTCTCTTTTTCCCGTTTTATATGCATAATTTCATTATTATTTTTTTATTGTAAGTCGTTCGAGTACTTAAATACTAATTTAGGTCTTATTTGTAAGTTACAATTTTTTTTATCTAACGGTTATCAGTACCAATATGCCGGAGGTTTATGGTTTTAGTGTCTCACTTGAATCTGCATCTATTTATTTGTTTCTACATCTAATATCTGAATTTACATATGTATTTTAACTTGGTTTACATAATAAGCTCATTGTCTATTTGTCTTGGACATATATAAGGGGTATATTGATTGCTTAATATCAATTTTCGGTCCAGGTAACAGCGAGCTTAATTAATTTTTTGAGTCCAGAAGTAATTTTACCATGATATTATATATATATATATATATAGTTAGTTTAATTAACTGTTATTGATAAATAGCATACGTTAATTAATATATATATCAAAACCGTTTACAATTGTAATATATACCATGTGATTTGGGTGTTGAAGCAGACGACAACGGTAAAAGCCTAAGCAGCGTGAATGCTAGTGAAGCGAAGCCTGATGGTTCAGCAACCGGTGAGAGTCCTCCAGCAAATGGAGTGGTTCAAAGGCCTCCAACCTCATTTTATAGAAGTACTTCTTCAACACAGAGAAACTCAAGTAAAACTGTCACAACCAGTCATAATGGGGTTAAAAATAGTACTACTACAACAAGCCACGACGAGCATAATAAGATGGACTGGAATGGCAAAAAATCTGAAACTGGCAGTAGTAGTGTTAATGTTACTACTAATGGAAATGGTGGTGGTGGTGGTGGACAAGTCTCAAGCCCGACCCCGAACGTCGTGTATGAGCCACCTGCTCCCTTCAACTTTCCTCCATTTCCCCCTTTTCCCTAATCCATAGAATATTATGTGTGCTTGCTGGTCAGCTTCAACTTGGATTATTTGGTTTCTTATATATGATTCCTCTGCGTAATTTCTCAATTAAATGTTTGATACGTGTGTTGAGAGTGATTTTTATATGTACTTTGTTCCAGTGGTGCTGAGAGTGATATTTTTGTAACAAATTTAATTATGCCTAATTTATAATAAGTGGTCAATAAATTGTAATTTATAAACTTTAATGTTGATAAAAATAATACCATTGTAAATTTCTCAATGAGATTTTTAAAATGGTACTAATATTTAATATTTTTAAATATTTTTAAATTATTACAAAATTTGATAATATTGAAAATTTTAATTTTTAAATAAGGAAATATCATAAAATTTAAATTTCACAGATTAGATCAAATACACTTAACATAAACACATACATAAAGAAAAATTACATGCAAAATCAAAAGTACAAACATAAATGTAAATCACAAATTTGAACTACAAACATAATTTGAACTACATGCATAATTTAAACTAATAGTTGGACGAAGGTGGGAAGTCAGGGACTTGCGGGTAGTACCTAGTTTCCATTGAAGGAGAGTACCCCGAGTTTGAGGAATTGTATCCCGAGCTTGACGGATTGTACCTCGAGTTTGAGGAATTGTTGCGTGCCCTCCTCTTTTCCATAACTTCATTAATTCTTTGCACCCAATAATCTTTCACTATTCCCTCGGGCATAGTTGAAGGATCATGACTCATAATTTCCCTTTCTTCTTTAAGTGCCTTCTTTTCCGACTTCTTTCGTTCTTTTTCCTCAAGTTGTGCTCTGTAACTCGAAATCATTTCAGTTTGTTGCTTCAAAATCTCATTTTGTTTTTGAATTTCCCTAAGCAAAGCCTCTTGTATGGCACTCCCCTGCCTGGCTTTTTTTTTTGCTGCATTTCTTCCTTGTGGCCTTGAACGTATGGTTGATAGTGGTTGAAATGCTGGTGGGTCATTATCTAAATCAAGTGGAATTGACCCGTCTTCATTATACTCACTTTGATTGGCATCGGTTTCGATATCCGTTGCACTCGTTGGTACTGATGCATTCCACTTAATATTTTGTTGCAACAATGGCCAAACATGATTAAAATCAAAACTTTTTCCCTTGTTGCGGCTTCGGTATACACTATTTGCATTTGTCACCTATATTAAATGAACGTTTAGTAAAAATAAAAGAATTAAATGGGTTAAAAAAAATTAAATGACAATTTAGAAAGAAAAAAAAAATTAAATGAAAAGTTTAGTAACAAAAGCTCACCCTATCATCTGCATTTTGGCCACTTTGCCTATCTCGATCAACTTGCAACAATGCTGCATAATATTTGGTACAAGCAGATTCTATAACCCTCCACTGAGCTTTGATGCTTCCTATTGATCGTGGTGCAATTATTGCGTTGCTGCAATTTTGGTGGAATTGATTCATAACTTTGTTCCAAAAATCCTCATTTCTTTGGTTTACACTGATGATTGAAGTTTTGGTGTGCATTAGCCAAGCTTGGCATAGAGCAATATCTTCAACATTGGACCAATTTACAGCCATTCCACTCATATTGATCACAAACACAATGAAAGAAAGGGAAAAAAAAAAATTAGAAACTCAAACTATGGATGAATGTAATGTAAAATTATGTGGGAATGAAGTATATATGGACAATTTCAAAAAACTAGCCGTTGGAATAATTTTTGAATTTGTCTATAATTTTTTTATAATTTCTTTTGAATTTTTGTTGATTTTCTAGTATTTTTGTGATAAAAAATTAATTTATTTCAAATTTTAATGTCGAAAAAATTGTAAACCATCCATCTCTAACGGTCAACAAATCTGATCCGTCCATCTCCAATGGACAACAAATCGAACTGGATCCCATACATTCATCTCTTTTAATTATCGTATGGGTCCCACAAAAAAACAAAAATATCACTATTTTATTCATCCAACACATGTGCCCCACCACCTTACACATGGGTCCCACCATATAACTCTCACTCTCAACTTTACTAAATATAACTCACTCAAATAACTCTCAACCTATTTTAACTCTCACTTTAACTCTATTGACAAAAGGTTTTGGTTTTGAGACTTAAAATGAACATATAACTCTCTATTGGAGATGGCCCATAGGTAAAAACTTTTCTAAAATGAGAATTTTATCTTGAAGTTGTTTTACTCAACTTCTTTCTTCTAAACGTATGCAACAAATATATACTATTCAAGTCAATTACCAGATCCATCGTGAATTAAACTATTTTCTTAATTTTTTTTAATTTTTTTAATTTTTTATGTATTTTCATGCGCCCTAAAGACAAAGCAGCTCTTCATCTTTATAGTGACAAAGGAAAACTATTATTTTTGAATTTTAATTATTATAATAAAAAAATAGAAGTATAATTGTTATTGTTTTTAGAAAATACTTTTTTTTTCTTTTTTTTCTTTTTTTTCTTTTGTTTTGAAACAACTCATATTATTAAGAAGGGGAAACGCCCCAAGAGGCACAAAACAAAGAGCCCGAACAAACCACAAAGCACCAACAAACCAACAAAACCAAACCGAAGCACAAAGCTAGACCCAAACAAACTAACAAGGCCTGGGAAAACAAAACACAATAGCAGAAAAAGAAAACCAAAACAACCAGAATGAAAACACCCAAACAAAACCTGATACAAACAAAACAAATCAGAAATCACTCCACTCAAGCCTATCCCCACTTTTACAAGAACCTCCTTTCGCAAGACTATCCGCAAACGAATTCGAACCCCTTGGCTTGAAACAAATTGAGAGACCAACCAAGTGCTGCAGAAAACTTCTGATATCATAAACCAGATTAACCAACTTGAAATTACCAAAATCCTTACCATTAACCTAAGAAACAACGGATTTCGAATTGCTAATAATGGCAATAGTCCAACAAGATAGATGAGAGTTAGAAGAGATCAACTGACAAGCCCTGAGAATAGTAAGGACTTCAACCGTTGTTGAATCTTCAACTCCCACATATAACGAAAACAAACATAAAACCTTTCCATTAGAATCTCTAAGCACTCCCCCAATACCTGCATCACCCGGATTGCCTCCAGAGGACCCATCAACATTGAAACAAAGCTCATTACCATCAGGCGGAACCCAAGCCACCTTTCTCTTAGCTTTGGCAATCACATCATCCACAAATCTTTCATTAAGGTCCAACATAAGCAAAGTTAGATCACAATTTGACCCCTGACCATGATTCTTAAACCAAAGAGCCACTATAAACTTAACAGTATCCAAAGCCAAACCCAAACATGGTTGGGAACCCCAGAAAACCACATTATTACGATTCTACCAAATGGTCCAAACCACAGCAAAAAACAAGACATTCCATGCTCCTTTTCTATTCTTCGAAGGACACAAGCCAAGCCACCCATTTAGCCATTCCACAATACACGAATTCACACAACAATGAACTCCCCACTAACTCATACAAATCCTCAAAAGCTCACTGGACTAGACACAAGTTAGAAACAGATGATTAACCGATTTTGAAGCTAAACCACACATCGGACACTCCAAATTAGCCAAATGATCCATACCAAACTTGCACAAGACCTCATGAACCAAAACTCTACCTTTCATGAGTTGCCAAGTGAAAATCTCAGTTTTCGGGGGACAAATACCTTGCCAAAAAGAGGACAAAAGCAAATTATCGTGGACAAACCTCAAACTAATATCCTCCAAACAATAATGAAACGATTGGACAGAGAATAGGCCATTAGAAGAAAATGACCACGCCAAAGAATTGATCATAACACTGATATTACTCAAAGTTGCCATAAAACTACTCCATTGGTTAACCTCCCAATCAAATAGGGGCCTTCCAAGACTCACCTCCCATCTCCACTTTGAATCAACCCAACAACCAAACTCCTTCAGCACCCCTACTTTATTGGAAGCCAGAGCATAAATTTTGGGAAAAGCAACCTACAAAAGAAATGAATCCCAATAAATATCCTTCCACAAACGAATACGATGACCATTACCAACCACCACCTAAAAACCTTTGGAGATAATATTGTGAGCACGGTGACTGGTCTCAAAAAATTTGCTCACAACAGTAAAGAAAGAGGATCCATAATTTTTAACATTACAATCCCACAATAACGAGTTGTTGTCAAGGCTGTACTTAGCGCATAAAACCTTCTTCCATAAGGAAGACTTCTCTCTACCAAACCTCTAAATCCACTTAGCCATGAGGCTCATCCCTTTATCTAACATCTGACCAATACCTAACCCACCATTCCTCTTGCTAGAACATAAGATCTCCTAATCAACAATATGAACCTTCTTTTTTGAAATGCCATCGTTCCAAAAAAATTTACGTTGGAGCATTTCTATCTTTTTTGCCACAGCCACAAGGACAGGAAAAACAAACATAAAGTATGAAGGAATGCTGGATAGAACCACTTTGATGAGGACAATACGCCCTCCTTTAAATAAAAAAGCTCTTTTCCAAGGGGCGAGTCTCTACTCCACTTTATTGATCACAGGATCCCAAAATGCTTCCCTTCTACAATTTCCACCCAACGGAAGACCGATATAAGACACGAGTAATGAAGACGACTTGCAGCGAAATACGTAACCCAATCAACCTCACACAGATCTTTCTTATCGATCCTAATGATCGGTCATTTATTGTATATGTTTTTTGTCCCCATTCCTCCAATCAATTGCTTGTTTCTCGAGTCTTTTTGGGATTTAATTTGTGTGTTTGAGCATTTTCAGGTTTTTGGATCAAAATGCTATATTGGAGTATTTCAGAGGAAAAGGGCAATTTATGCAAGTTTAGGGGTTTTTCTGCAAATAACGGCTTTACGTTGTCCTGGATGTTTTGAATTTCTACAGCGGTCGCCACATCGCTCTTAAGGACAGAGACAACCGATGTCATGGCCGCTCTGAATTACTGTAGCGGTTGCAAGAGCGCCTCTAAGGATAGAGGTGACCGCTCTCATGGCCACTTTGGAGTTACTGTAAGGATTCTCATATCTTGATTGGCTTATTTCGTGGATAAACCACGTGTTGAGGATTATGTAAAGGTAGTTTAGGTGATTAAACTTCAAGCTTGAAGGCCCTTCCAAGACACCAAGGGACAAGCACGCCAAATGTATAATCTCTAGTGCTTGGTTTCCTTTGAAGAGAGTTAGAATGCACACACACACTTAACATACTTGCATTTGTGTGCTTACTCTTCACATGTCACTTTACACACTAGCACTTTGATTGTTATATTATATTGTGTGTATATGTGCCTTGTAATTCGTTTCCCGAAATTATTCAAAAACGTCCGCGCATGCACTAAATTATGCTTGGTTTTACGCGAAGACCGCCCACGGAGAATGCCCTTGGCTTCTCCTTTGTTTTCACCTCTGTTGGTGATCAGCGGTTATGATCGGTGGCCTAATCGCCGAATGAAACCACCGTTTGTGTCCAGAAGTGTCTGGAGCAATTCTGCGGTCACGATTGATGGTCACGACCGCTGTTCATACCCGATCGATTTAATATCTTGGGTTTGATTCGGTGGTTGGATTGACGGTTACGAAATCATCAAATGAAACCGCTGTTGATGCTCTGTTCTTCACGGGCTTAATTTGGCGGTCATGATCGGTGGCCTGGCTATCGATTGAAACCGCCGATCGGTGCGTTTCAAGGGCAAACTTGTATTTTCACATGCTCTATTTTTCATGCCTATAAATACATCTCTTTCTCTTGTTTTGAATAATGACTCTTTGATCATCAAGAACCCTATATTTTAAAGAGAGATTTTGAGAGAAAAAGCAACCAAGTTTGCTCATTTAAACACTCAAATACATACCTTTGTGCATCAAAGTTCATCTTGCATTCATCCATGAATGGGTTTGCATCATCACAACTTGCTTGGTAAGATTTTGATTAAGTTCATCTTATTTTAGTATTTTACTATCAAACTATTCTCTTTTAATTTACTTATATGTTTTTGATCATATGATAAATACAAGAATAGAGAATTAATTGTGATGAATTGATTGAGTGTTGTATTGTGATAGCTAATTAGGTTTTTGCTTAATCTTGATTAGCTAAACTATTTGACATGTCATTTAGCTCTTGATATCTAGGATTGATTTAATTGATTATATCATCATCCTAGATAAGCATCTAAGGTTTCCTAGCCTTATTTGTCATTTGAATATTCATACATATTCACATAGGTTGCATTAACTCTTAATTGAGAATTAAGTCTTGGGGCTAAGATTGCTTAGGCCTCAAGCAATTGGACTAGAGCCACTTTTAAAGGCCCGCGTGGTAGAAATGGGGGGTTATTGACCGGAGTGTTAGACGAGGTCTACATAGGTTGTAAACTCCATTTCAATTAGTGGATTTCGAGGTTCGAGTGTGGCACACTATATAGCCTGTGGTTTTTCCCATGGTTGGGTTTCCACGTATACATAAAGTGTTATTTAATTTCCGCACTATATTACACTTGTTTGTATTTTTGACTAGTAGGGGCGTTTTCGTAAAATTGACTTGCATGCGAAAAGTGGGTAATAAAGCTTAAAATCTATTCACCCCCCCTCTAGGTATATTTATCATACACACCGAGCGTTTATTCGTTCCTTTCAGTTACGTTGTCAAAGCCACAGCGCTGTGCAATTATTGAAGACCGTTGTCATGACCGCTCTGGCTTTCAGAGCGGTAGTGACAGCGGTGAGGCAATTCCGCGCTGACGTTGGATTTCTAATTACGTCATAAATATCTGTGGCTATAAATACATGAAGAATTAGGGTTTTTTGTCTCTCTGACCATTCACTACACAACTCATCACACAATTCTCTCATCCATCTTTACACATAGAAGATTTGAAGACGAAGACGATTTCATCATCGAAGATTAGAAGAATTCGTTGTTGGCCTCAATAGGTTTTATCTTTTCTATTTCTTGTCTTTTTATTTCCATGCTGTGTAACTAACTCCATACTAGAGGATCGATGTGAACCTATGTAATGCTCATGTAATGATTCAAACTCCATATCTTTATTAATCAATTCGAATTTAGATTTGTTCAATTCATTATATGTATAGATTCTTGACTCATATTGATCTACCGAAATTAATTGATACCTGTCTAGGGTTTTGATAATTTATAAATTGAGATTGCACTATCGAAATAGGTAATCTTAATTACTTTTCAATTGAATGAGTATGATTGTTCTCGACATAGGAATTAATACGAGACAATTTTGGTTCACTAATTCTTGCATGTAATGGGTTCTTGGTTATAGCTCACACCTTCAACGAAGGTGAGTTGTGGTTGAGAGCACGTGGTTAAATCCATCAGGAATCACGATAATATCATAATTAAGATGGGAATGAACTTTGAATCTGGATTGAATCTATTTTAATGGAATTAGTTGATGAACATTGAGTATTGCATATGGGGAGCATCGGTTACCTAGTCTTCCCTCTCTTGATCTCATACACCAATTCTTTGTTAAATTGCTTTATTAGTTTAATTTAGTTTTAATCAAATCAATCATCAAACAAACTCTCTTGGTTACTTTTAATTGCTTAGCTTTAATTAGGATTAGTTATAATTAGTAAATCACTTTTCCTCGTGGGAACGATCCCTAATTGTCGATGTACTTATCTCACGATTCGTGCACTTGCGAGTTAGGTTTTTATAATACGATTTCATCCATCACCTAACAAGACAAGATTTATGAAAATTGATCTTCAACCCAGAAATCAGTTTGAAGCACCTCAGAATTCTTCTAGCGTTTTCGAGAAATTCTAACTTGGGTTCTAGAAATAACATCGTGTCATTCGCGAACTGTAAGTGGGAGATGTGAACATCATCATCCCTAAAACCGACACCTCTAATCAAATCCAAGGATTTAACTCTACATAACATCACACTCAGGACCTCCACAACCAAGTTAAAAAGGAAAGGGGACAACGGGTCACCCTATGAAGGCCTCTTTCAATCAGAAACTGATACGTGGGGCTACCATTAACTAGAACTGACATAGAGGGAGAAGCGATACACCATATAATCCATTCTTGCCATCTGAAACCGAACCCCATCTTATCCATAACTTTAATCAGAAAATCATGATCAACACTATCATACGCCTTCTTAAAATCAAGCTTCACCAAAACACCACCCTTACCTTTTTTTCTTCCAATGGTGAATAACCTCCTCTTTATAATGAAACTGTCCATAATCTGACAACCCTTCACAAAAGCCATTTAAGTCGAGCCAATTATCGAATTCATCACTAACTTCAACCTATTAGCTAGAACCTTCACCAGAACTTTGTAGAGAGATCCAACCAGGCTTATAGGTCTTAAATCCTTTAAAGAATCGGGCATTTTTGTCTTAGGAATAAAAGCAATAAACGTTCGATTCAAATGCCTAACAACCGAACCATCACTATGAAACTCGTGAAGGAAATTCATGAAATCATCCATAATTACCTCCCAATTGGCCTTAATAAAATTAATATTAAGGCCATCTAGACCGGGGGCTTCATTACCATCACAATCACACAAAGCAACCCACACTTCCTCAATAGAAAAATCCACCTCAAGATCATTCCTTTCCATGGCCAAAATTTTCTTTGTAACAAGCCCTGGCATTTGCGGCCTTGAAAGGCTCCTCATCTTAAAGTGCTCCTTAAAGAACAAATGCACACCCTCTTTCACTTGAGAAGAACCCATACACACTCTACTCACAATTGTGAGATCCCCAATGAAGTTTGTCTTTTTTCTCATATTCGAAAGAATATGAAAATACATGGAATTCCTATCCCTTTCTTTAAGCCACTTCACCCTCAAAATTTGCTTCCATTTTTGCTCATCCAATCGAATTTGCTTCCATAACTTGGCCAAACAAGAGCCATGCTCCTGTCTTAAAGCCAACGTCCACCCTTGACTCACAGTCCTTCCTTCAATAACCATTAACTCAGCTTCCAAAACCTTCAGTTGATCCCCCCAAAGATTTTATGTGATGCTTAACAGCCTTCAATTTGAAAAACAACTTCGACCAAAATGATCCACTTCCATTAGTTTGCTTCCAACTACTACAAACCTCATCCATCAACACTTTGTCCTCCATCCAACTATTTAAAAAATGAAATGGCCTAGGGCCCCGATCAATATCTTGCTCATCAATACATACAGGATTGTGATCAGAGAGGCTTCTACTTAAACCCTTTTGAACCAGGTTAGGGAACCAAGAAAGAAACACCGGATCACAAAGGAATTGATCCAACCTAGCCCAAGACGCAATATCTCTTTTATTGGACTAGGTAAACAACATTCCTAACATCGGTATATCAATAACCTTAGCCAAATCAATGAACTGTTTAAAATTCCGTATGGACCTAACATTATCTCCGCCCCATTTCTCTCCACTCTCAAGAAATGTGTTAAAATCTCCCCCAATGACCTACGGACCAGGTAATGAAACCTAAACTTGCAGAATAAATCTCCATAACTCCACTCTCTCGTTCTCTTGATTTGCAACATAAACATTACAAAATACCATCTCCCTCTTAATTTTAGAAAGCAAAATAAACAGAATAATACACCTTTCATTACTAATGCATGCCTTCACTTCGAAAAAATCTTCATTCCACAAGGTTATCAACCCACCAGCTGAGTCATTAGCTTCCACCCCAACCCCTTTGGAAAGCAAAGAACCACCTAAAGACTTAATAACCCTTGAATCAAAATAATTCAGTTTGGACTCCTGAATGAAAAGAATAATTGGCTTAGAACTGGACACCAAATTCCTCACAACTCTTCTTTTTTCAATTCTCCCTAAACCCCTAATATTCCAAGATAAAGCAATCATCAAAAGCATAAGATCCCCACATATACACAAACCAGAAAAATCAATTCGTTGCATTAAACCTCTCCTCATCCTCTTGTTCCCTCCTGGAAATTTCTACTAATACATCATTCTCTCTACCATTAAAATCAAAGCCGAAAGCCACCCATGTCTCAATTACCTTGGCCACTTCCTCACTTACACTCCAAGAACCTGTTTTAAACTCCCTACCACCAGCCGAAACCACCCCTCCCTCCTTCCCAAAATTCAAAAGATTAAAGTAACCAAGAGCTTTACCTTTTTCTATTACTTTAGACACCTCCTCCTCCAGGTTCCATCTCCTCTTTAGACCAGATTCTCTATATCGTCCACTACCTTTCTTCCTTGTCTCCTGAAAATGTGAACTTCTTACCTTTTTGTGATTCATACTCTAACTCCTTACAGACCTGTTCTGAATTACGGATTTCTTCGAATGAGTCTTTGATCTTTTCCACAAAACAGTTCTCGAAAACTTCTTTTCCTCTGATTGCATATCCTGAAATTGAGTCTCTGAAATGTGGGAGACCGATATGTCAGTAAAATTCAACAATTTGGTTAAGAGGAATTAACCCTAAACCCTATTAACGAATCGGTCATAAATTAAACTATTTTCTTAACCCTAAACCCTAAACTCTCACCATGAGCATTTTACAAATATAAGAAAACCCCTATATAAATCCATAGTCCCATTCATATCATAAATTAATAATTTGCTGAAATTACAAATATACTTTACTATCATATTTTCTTAAATTATGACTTTATTGTTGCATGTTTTTTTTTTCTTGAAATTCACATTTAGTTGAATCTCATCTCTAATTTTTCTTAATGCATCTAGAACTTTTTGATATTTTTTTTTGAACAACCAATATTATTAATCAAAGCAGCAAAAAACAACTGCTTGAACAAAAAGGAAACACAAACATTGGATGCACCAACACAAAAACAGAGAAACCACACGAACAACCAAAGAAAATAGAGATCCCCCACAAAA
Source organism: Acer yangbiense (assembly GCA_008009225.1). Lineage (NCBI taxonomy): Eukaryota > Viridiplantae > Streptophyta > Magnoliopsida > Sapindales > Sapindaceae > Acer > Acer yangbiense. The sequence continues at coordinate 12,036,358 of CM017768.1, forward strand.
AAAAAACCAGGGCTCAGAGACTAGCAAAGCTAAAATCATCCATCACCCCAAACAATATAATCCCAGTTCGAGCTAGAGCCATTCTTCGCCAACATGTCTACAAAGGAGTTAGTAGTCTTGGGTTGAAGATCACTGAAATTCTGCCTGGATAACCCACCATGCTACAAATATTGTAGATAGTCTTAACGTGCTTGAGACTTCAAAGTCCTCATTGTTGACCCACGAAATCGCTACCTTAGAGTCACTAACAATCACAATCTCTTTGCCCACTATAGCCTCATTCGAGCAACACAACTGACAAGCCTTGTGAATGGCTAAGATTTGAGCTGTGTTTGAGTCCTGAGTCCTAATGAAACAAGAGAAAAGCCATATTACCTTGCCATACCAATCTCTTAGAACGCAGCCTATTCCCGCCAGCCCGGGAGACCTCCTGATAGAACCGTCCACATTAAACTTAAGAACCCCTGTTGAGGGAGGAGTCCAAACGTCAGAGTTAACTTCCTTAACCAATCTCGACTTCGTGCAGCAGTCCATGATGTTAAGCATCATAGTGGTTATCGGATCTGATGAATCTTTCCCATGATGCTTGAACCACCACACCACCCTAAATCTTACAGTGTCAATAGATTGATTAATTCCCACCGACTTCATTTTGAAAGTAACCTGATTCTTAGATTCCCAAGCTGTTCAAATGATGGCAAAGAATAAAGTTGTCCAAGCTCTCTTGAACTTAGCTGATGGGCATTGGCTTGGCCAACCCCGAAACCACTCATTCAAAATCCTACTCTCACAACAGCTTACCTCCCACTAAGCCATGCAGTTGTACCAGAATTTCCTTGTCTAAGGACAATAAAGGAAGAGATGGTCGATAGATTCACTGCCCACATTACAGAGCAAACAATCTAAAGAGGATGTCGGATTAAAACCAAATTTGTTAACCTCACGAACCATATTTCAACCTTTGATAAGCTGCTAGGCAAACACTTCAATTTTCGGGGGGGGGGGGGGGGGGGGGGGGGGGGGGGGGGGTGGGGGTGGCTAATTCCTTGCTAGATCGACCTATGATATGAGGAATTTTCTACTGTAAAATCTTCCAAACATCTTCGAAAAGATCCTACTGAGAACTGGTCATCTGGGCAAAAAGACCACGCAATGGTGGTTTTGAATGTTACGACGAATCTTGATGCTATCAAGAAAAGTTGAGAGACACTTCCATTGATCTCTCTCCCAATCAAATAAGGGTCTTCTTAAGAACACCACCCAGTCCCACATTGAACCATTCCATCCCCCAAAATCCTTCCCCAAGCCGGTTTTGTTGACAGCCAGCGCATAGATCTAAGGACAAGCAACCTTCAAGGAAACCTAGAACTTTTGAAGTTGAATTCTCAAACTGCAACAAAAAATTATAAAGAGTTGTTGATGCTTTGAGTGCATAATGAATTAGTTTTTTTTTAGGGTTATTATCATTTTGGTCCCTAAGTTTTGGTCAAAGATCATTTTTTTAAATGAGTTTGCTTTTTCTCTGACTTTTGAAAAGTATATTAAATAGGTCCGTCTGAATTTTTTTTAACGGTCAAACGTCATAGTAAAGGTACAATGTCTTTTTTACTCCTGTATGCCGTATTAATGGCTAAAAGGACTATTTTACCCTCTAACATTTAAAATTTAACAATTTAACTTTAACTTTTAATTCAATAGAATGTAACACATGTCACCAAAATTTGAAAATAAAAAATTAAAATTAACATTAAATAAAATTGTTAAAAAATATATCCTTATATAGAAATTAAGAATAAAATAAAGATAAAGCTTTAATATTAACACAATTTAAAAACTCTAATAAAAAAAAGGAATAAATAATTCATTAGGAACAGAAAATAAAAAAAAAAAACAAATAAAAAAAACTCATTTATAAATCAAAACAAGCTCCCAGATTTGTTCTCTCCATCCTTTATCTTTTTTTCTCTCCATCCTTTTTCTTTAATCAATCATCGGACACAAATTAAAAAAGAACAATCATCACCCATCATCTCTTTTAACAAAAGTTATTTCCATCAATACCATTACTGTTTTTGTTGGATCAGACTTCAAAGGCTTTTCAAGGATCAACCTTAGTTACATTATTTGGTTTGGATGTTTAACTATGAACTAAGGAAATAACAAACAAAATTTCAGAAACCACCGGTCCACCACCACCACCATCATTATCATTTATCAACACCAAACCATCACCACCACCGCCAAAACCAAACTCAGAACACATATTATCATCAACCTGAACACCACACCACCATTAGACCCAAAACTAGAAATCTAGAATCAGACCAACATCATCACCACCATAAAACCTAGAATCGAACTACACCACCACCTCAAAACCCCATCACACCAAATTCAAAAAAAAAAAAAAAAAACTTGGGTTCAATGAAAACCCCTCCAATACCAAGACTCGTTTGTGCCGCCATCAAAATCCAATTTTTTCTTGAATCCTTTCTGGCAACCAAACAAATCATCAAATCCCAACACAGCCACCAAAACCCTTAAATCCAGTTCATACGGAAGAGATTGAGAGAGAGAAGCAGGAGGGAAAGATGGAAAGAGTATTGCTGCGGTTGGGTTCCTGAATCCAGACTTCCACGATTGGGTCTGATCTAAAGTGATGGAGATCCAATCTAATCTCCATCTGTTATATATATATTTTTTCAATTTTCTTAATTTTTTTGTTAAAGGTCTTAAATATTTTCTATTTCAAATTATATACACGTGTGCAATCTTAACACATCATAAATGAAATGACAAAAATAACCCTCTAGTCGTTAACGTTGACTAACTTTTGATAGATAGGTAGACCTATTTGATAAACTTTTCAAAAGTCGGGGAAAAGGTTGCTAAAAAAACAAACTCGTTTAAAAAAGTGATCTTTCATCAAAACTTAGCGACCAAAAGGATAATAACCCTTTTTTTATTGTCTTAATATATTTTTAGTTAATTAATGATATTTAATTAATTAGATTTGTTGAATTTTAGTTGGTTATTTATATATACATTGAATCATAAATGCACTCTATAAAATAATAAATTATTAATTTATCGACTAATTAATAACTCTATTAATTAATAAATTTTGAACGGTCCAACGTTATTAATTTATAGAGGTTTTATTGTATAAGTATTGTTATTAACACTTAAATTTTATTGCATTACTTTAGTTTTATCACTTGAATTTTTCTCACTTAAGTTTTAAGAAATTTTCTCACATAATCTTGTGATTTTCTCTTTTGGTAAGCAAGATTATGTTAGAAAATTAATGTAAAATTTAAGTGATAAATCTAAAGTTAAAAATTATAACAAATTCATGCACTAATAAAAACGATATATTTTTAGATTTTTTTTTTATTCAAAGATAGAAATAGAAATAAAAATAAAAATAGAGATATAGATAGGGATAGAGAGTGTGATTGAAGTGAAAATTTTCCCTTTTGAAACTCTATTATAGATATAGAGATATATGGGTTGTATCTAAGGCACAGCTATATATCTGTCCATATTTAATAGTAAAATCTAAGAATAATCTATGACGGTCATGGAAATTAGCCACAAGTACCTTCCATAAAAATGGATACAAAAAATGGCTCATATTTGTTAGTGGCTTAGTTATTAATTCACAGTTATTAAGCCATAGACAGTGCAATATTCTCAGTTACTAATTCACAGCAATATTCACAGTAATTAATTTACTGTTATTAAGCTGTAGACAGTGCAATATTCGCAGTTATTAATTCACAGTTATTAATTCTCAGTTATTAAGATTAATTCACAGTTATTAAGTTGTAGAAAGTGCAATATTCACTGTCTACAGCTTTGCAATTGGAATTTCTCTATAACTTTCCTGTTCTTATATCATCACCACTCCAACTCAAGCTGATACATTATAAATACCAACCATTTCTCCACAACACTTTCATAATCCCTTCAGTCTTTACTTTCAAATCGTACTATATTCACTCTGTTTGTTATATCTTTGTTATTTCTCTCAACAAATCATTCATGGCTTGCTGTATTTCCCTACTGTCTTTTCTTCTGCTTTGCTCCTTTTTGATGGCTTCTTATGGTAACTTCAATGAATATTTTGACATCACATGGGGAGATGGCCGTGCCAAGATACTCAATAATGGCGAGCTTCTCACTCTCTCCTTGGACAAAGCCTCGGGCTCTGGCTTCGAATCCAAGAATGAGTATCTATTTGGCAACATTGATATGCAACTCAAGCTTGTCCCTGGCAACTCTGCTGGCACCGTCACTACCTACTACGTAAGTGATTTATTTTCTTTCTAATTACGTATTACTAGTTTATCATATATATTATTATCTTCATGATGCTGAGATACAATTAATGAAATTTATTTGATCAAGCAGTTAAGATCACAAGGATCCACATGGGATGAAATAGACTTCGAATTCTTGGGGAACTTGAGTGGCGATCCTTACATTCTTCACACCAATGTCTACAGCCAGGGATATGGAAACCGAGAACAAGAATTCTATCTCTGGTTTGACCCAACTGCTGATTTTCATACTTATTCCATCCTTTGGAACCCCCAGCTCATTATGTATGTATATCTTCCCACAGCTTCGATCTCAATCCATCGTTTAATTATAACCTTTTCTCTGTGGAGAACTCATGTACAATTAATAAAACTTTCAGATTCTCTGTGGATGGCACCCCTATAAGAGAATACAAGAACTCAGAGTCAATTGGAGTTCCATTTCCAAAGAATCAGCCAATGAGAATAACCTCATCACTATGGAATGCAGATGACTGGGCTACAAGAGGTGGACGTGTCAAGACAGACTGGACTCAAGCTCCATTCACTGCTTCTTACACAAACTTCAAAGCTGATGCTTGTGTTTGGTCAAATGGAGCATCTTCTTGTTCTTCAAATAGCACTTGGTGGTTCTCGCATGAGCTTGATTCGACAAGTAAAGAGAAGTTCAAATGGGTGCAGAACAACTATATGATTTACAATTACTGCACCGACCCAAAGAGTTTTCCCCAAGGCCTCCCTCTGGAATGCAACAACTCCTAGACAACGTACTACAAGTTCAATCAACACATATACACGTACATGCATCAATTCGTTTATTATATATTCTCCACTTTATGGTGCCAATTTTTTCAATACATGTAAATGTTGTACAATTCTTTCATTATTTGTCATCAATAAAACGCTAATTATTTTCTTTCAAAAAAAAAAAAAAACGCTAATTATTTTGCCCAATTTTCATTTCTAGACGCATTTTTATTCTACAGACATGAGGTTTGGCAATTTACTAATTTCATCAATCCATGTAAATGCAGTACAATTTTATCATTATTTGTCATCAATAAATTACTAATTTTACCCAACTTTCATTGCAAGACCTGCATTTTGAGTCTAAAAATCTCACTAGAAATAAAGAAATGATCACTTCTGGTATTCAACTCCAAAAGAAAGTTGGCTGCCCAGTGTAGTAAATCTGCAGCTGACTTTGATTTATTGTTGTGAATCAAAGAGTTTCGATCTCCCCCTAAGGCACCAAATCACCACACAAACAAATCCCAAATAAGCTCTTTTAAGGAATAACCATCTCGACATATTATTTTGTGATACCATATGGATATAGAACTTTTTTCAACTTATTTTTCGACTCCAACACTAAGTCAAAAGATAGGTCACGATCAAAGACTTGAAAAAAAATATGCATGCATGAATTATTTTGTGTTTGTATATGAAGGATATTTTTGTTAGAAACACATTTTTTTTTATTGTAATTAAAACTCAAGTTATTAAGTTGGAGCTAATTCCATCAAAAACGTGTTAGAAATTTTAGGAACTATATTGTGTTTTCAAATGTAAATGTTACGAATTTAAAGATTTTAGGAGGGTGTATTCAATCTAGAATTGGTTGGAATTTAAAAGATTTTAAAAGTACGAGTGTGTTCCAAGGGCATAGAGAAGGGATAGTCTACTCCGGGTTGCAGCCCGATCTAAAACTAGGGAAAAAAAATTAATTTTTTAGTTAGTTAAATTATTTATGAGTTAATTATGAGATTAATTATTTAATATAATCAAGCTAAATTCTTTCAAGTCGGTACAAACATTTTAGAGTACATTCTATATTGTAACCCAACTAGCTAATTATAAACCCACAAGATCATCTAATAAAATAATTTAATAATTCAAATTTAACTGTTTCCAATACTGATCGTTGTTAAATTGTTTTATTTAAGCTGATTGTTAAACTGTTAATTTGATCTCTTGTTCTATTAGCATGAGTGCACGACTCTCTTACTCTCTCATAGTCCTCACATAAGTAATCTCAAAATATTAATTTAATCATCCATATATATATATATATACTACAAAAAAAAAAATTAAGAAACTCTAATTTTGTTTCCTTTATTGTCATTTATTTTTATTTTATATTTTGTACAAAATGCAAAATAAATTAGACTTCTAACATTTCTTATTTCGTTTAACTAGGTGTACATATTATTATGCTATTAAAGCTTTTATGTTTTATCCAGTTTCGTTTATGAAAATGTTAAACGTGCTTAGCTCACCCGTAGAAAAAATCCTAGCTATGCCACTGGTGTATTCAATACAGATTTGTAAAGAATCTATAAAAGTCTAGTTGTATTCGATCCAGACTTTTAAACAATTCATGTGTATTTAATTCAGATTTCTCAATTATAATTTATATGTTCGATATGTGAATTTGATGCAATAACTTGCAAGCTAGTTGAAAGCACCTAGCCCTAGCTCTGTCTTTGGTTTAATTTACTTAGATATCTTGCTAATTAAATTTAGGAGAGGAGCATCCATGCATCCTGTGAGTTGTTCGTTCTTTGTTGAGATTCTGTAAATTTTTGTTATATAACATGATTTGAATGAGAGATACGTGAATCGTTACGGATGTACTTTCCTTACAACTCTAGTGTAGTTTGTTTCGTTTAGTAATTTCTTTTATGGAGAATCTGATTTTACATTTAAGTCCAAGAAAATATATATCTAAAAAAATTTGTTGGGAAAGAGAGTATTTAAACTTGGGAACTCTAATTTCTTTGAGAAGTTTGACTATCACAAGGGTACATTTGGTGCTCGGGAATGGATTGAATAGGATTGGACTGGACTAAATTAGTATTATGATATGTTTAGGGCAGTAAGGATTGAACTAAAATAATACTGTCTCTTGTTTAGTATAACATGGGATTTGATAAAAAATAATTGAAAATAATTGTTTTGTTTTTGTTTTTGTTTTTGTTTTTGTTTTTTTTTTTTTTTTTGTGAGTGGTGAGTATAAAATTATATTAAATTAATTTTTAAATAAATAAAATCATTTTAAATCAATTGAAAGAAAATAAAAATAAAATTATTTTAAATTAAATTTGGTTAAAAGCAATTGTTAAATTATTTTTTGAATAAATTAAATCATTTTTAAAAATAAATAAAATTTTAAATATTTATTTTTAAAAATAAATAAGATTAAATTGAAATAAAATAACATTTAACATTTAATTAAAATTAAAAAAAGTTTTTTTTTTAATATTAGAATATAATAACATATATTAAATTAATTTTTAAATCAAATTCAATAAAATTAATATTTTAAATATAAATAATATAATTTAAAAAAATTAAAAAAAAAAGGTTGGGACTAAAATAGTTCCAACCAAAAAATTAAATAAATAAAAAAAATAAAAAACAAAAGACTGGTACTAAAATAGTCACAACCTTTGTGGCGGGACTAAATAGTCTTGCCACAATAGGATTATTTATCTACAAGGGATTAGAGAAATCTAATCACGTGTAGACCACAAACATGGAATTGGACAGTTCAATAACATGCAACAAACACACCCCAAGAGTATTTTCTTCAACACCACAATTGTCTGCCTATTGCTAAACTCTTTAAAACTGACAATGAAATGTCAATAACCACCCCCCCACCCCCCCCCCCCCCCCCCCCCCCCCCCCTTTTTTTTTTTTTTAACTTATTATTTTTTTTTTTTAAGAATTAGAAAAATGGTGTAGATATTGTCACTCAAAGAATTATTTGTACATCCATTTTTTAATGGGCAAATTACACAAACGTACTCTAATTATATGAATAAATACACTAAAACCAATAAAAATCATAATGACATTTAACTCTCATTGACACGTTGACTAACGGTTGACCACCGTTAGTCAATATTGGAAAAGGGACAATGTCCGTTTTACCCTTGTTATAGTATTTCAAAATAATATATTAAATAAATTAATAAATTAAAAATCAGAAAAAATATGTATATATATAAAAAAAAAAAAAAAAACCAAATAACTGTAAAAAAAGAAATCATAAAATTCAAATAATTAAATGAAATCAGAAAACTATTACAAAATCAGAATATATATATATATATATAAATGGATATTTTGTTTCACATGAAGGGTAGAGAAGAAAGAAGCAGAATTAGTTTGAGTTGCAATTTGCTTTGTAATCGGTTGCGGTTTGGTTTATTTAAGGTTGCGATTTGGTCTCTGAAAATTGAAGGAAAGGATGAAGCAGAATTTTTCTATTCAAATTATATTTAATTAATAAATTGTTATAGTTGATGTGGTGATATGTCATTGGACACTTTTTTTTTTCATTTATTTAATAACACTGAAAAATAGATTTCATATCAATTTTGTCAGATTTCTGTAAAGAGTTGGTTGGACTTTTATACAGAGTTCAGGCCCGGTCTTTGGGGGAGCCTAGTAAGGCACCCTCCCCGGTTGTAAAGGGTCTCAAAATTGTAGTTAAAAAAATTGATTTTAAAATAGAGTTGCGATATTTGCACCTTTGAAGAACTGTATATGCACCTCTTTTTGTAAATTAAAAAAAAAATTATATATTGTAAGTACATCCCGCATATTACCAAATATGCCCTTGCTCTTAATTTTAGAATAAAATTTTAAATTAATAAGTTATAAGATAAATAAAATGAAAATTGAAAAAAAAAAAAAGTATGGAGGTGGAGGCGGCTGTTCTTCCGATTGTTTTTCTTATAACTTTTTACTTTTTAAATTAAATTTAAAAGATTTTTTTTTTTTATATAACAGTTACTTTTGTTTTGAGAAAAATTTCTCCGGCTTCACTAGAACATTTAAAAAGAGTGCTCGGTTTAACATTAACTTAATAGTTATAGTTTTAAAACAACTATTTTTTAAATTTAAATTAATAAATAAACAATATTTTAATAATTTTTTTTATAGTTTTTATATTCATGTTCCTTTCGAAAAAAAAGTTTTTATATTAGCCTAACTAATTATAATATTTATTAAAATATTTAAAAATATTATATATTTTTATTAATATGATATACAAGATATAATTATCTTAATCAATTTAATAAATTTATTTAAGGGTAATGTTGGAATTTAAAAAATATATAGAATTAGTGTGCACATTCGATTTTAAAGGGATGCAAATATCATCACTCTTTAAAATATAGTCCTTATAAGATTTTAAATAAAAAAGGCTCATAAATGACTCTAAAATTGATCCTCCATATATCTTTAATTTTTTATTTTTTTTTAAAGGCCTACCAATAGAAGCCCAACCCACATATGACTTTAAAAATGGCCCATAATACACATAATTTTTTGTTTTAAAACATGCCCACTAATGGAAACCCATTTATCATTGTTAGAACAATAACATTGGATCAATAGTGACGGTAAGTTGAACCCTAGCAACACTCGTGTTTGTCATAAATAATCATTTTTTATATCTCTTAAAAAAAAAAAACCCTCAAAACTCTCTTGATATGGAAGGTAATTAAATCAATATTTTTTTTTCTTTTTTGAAAACTCTTATATATATATATATATATATATATATATATATATATATATATATATATATATATATATATATTTATATATATTTTTTTATGTAAGCTTAATTAGTACATTTGCTACTAAAAATGTGAGACAAGTAAGGTTTAAATGATATATTCTTTGATGCAACATAAAAATTATTTTGGTAACTCTTTATTTGCTATTTTGTTGTGTTTATAGTATTGAGTTTGAGTTATTATATTGATATTTACAAGTATTTACTAGAGAAAAAAATAATAATCATGTAAACATACATAGAGTATCAAATACCTCATTATCTATAGTTCACCTTAAGCCCCGAAAATCTCAGGGCCGGCCCTGACAGAGTTGTATGGAATTTGATGGATTTATCTTGAAAATAAATAATATTTGCCCCTACCCAAATGTCACACCTTTACTAGTACTTCATACACGTGAAACTAGTATTTTCTTTTACCAATACACTAATTTCATACACATGAAACTAATGTCATGAAACTAGAGATTAAAAAAAAACAAAAAAACAAAAAAACAAAACATCACCAATCTCTTCCATTTCTTTTTTCTCTGTCTTTTTTCTCTTTGATCAATCAATGTATCTATGTTTTTTTTTATTCTCTTTAATGCGCTGGCACTAGTTTGTGAATTCGAAAGAAATTGGTTCTAATACTGTGAAGAACCCAGACGAGAACAATATATATATATATATACAAATTTTCTATTATCAGTTCGAACTGACAATAAATATATTTTGACGAAGAATGTGGACCACTAGATTTACATACTTTGACTCAAAGTGTATGCACTTGTCAAAACTTCTCCATAATCTGTGGTCCACATTTTTCGTCCTGATATATTTATTGTCAGTTCGAACTGATAATAGAAAGACTATATATATATTATAACAGTTTTTTTTATTGTCAGTTTGAACTCATAAAATATATCAGTTTCTTACATGTGGGTCATTATATTTAAATGCTTTGACTTGGCTACATACACTTATCAAAGCATTTTATATTAGTTCGAACTGACAATAGAAAGACTATATATTATAATTAATTGCTTGTTCAATATAAAAGTGAAGAACCCAGATGAAAAAAAAAAAAAAAAAACATGATTATTTGTGTAATATAAAAGTGAAGAAACCCATATGAAAAAAAAAAAGAAAAAAAAAAAGATTTCCATATAAAAGTGATGATGATTTTGTTTGTTAGTTTTGATTGAAGAAGAATTAAACCAAAACTGGAAAAAAAAAAAAAATCGTATTCGATGAAGGTTTTGTGAGATGCGGACACCAAAAGCTGTATGAAATAGGAAGAAATCGTATTTGATGAGATAATTAAAAGGGATACCAAGAACTGAGAAAATTGAGAGGTTATTTGATATGATAATGAAATCTTATGAAATCCTATGAAATCCATGGGTTTAAGGCAAGATTTGTGGAGGGCTTTTTAATTTATACCTTTTATTCTAAAATCTGTCCAAATCCACCACTTAAATGAAATCCGTGAAATCCATGGACATTTTAATACATCCAATTTTGTTTGGACTTTTTAAAAGTTTGAATTGAATACACCTAGATTTCATTGGATTTTATTGGAATCCTTTAAAGTTTGGATTGAATACCCCTAGACTTTTCAAATCCAATAGAATTCGATCAAATCTTGATTGAATACACCCCTTTAATCAACCGTTAGTTAACGGGTCAATGGTAAATTAGTTTTATTATAAATATTTTTATTGGTTTTAATGTAATTATGTATATAACATTATAACCATACAGAAATTCTATTATCAGTTCGAACTGACAAAAGTTATATCAGTTCCTTGCATGTGGGCCACTGGATTTAAATACTTTGACTTGGCTGTATGCACTTGTCAGTCAAAGTATTTAAATCCAGTGGCCCACATACATGGAACTGATATAACTTTTGTCAGTTCGAACTGATAATAGAAAGACTGTATAACCATAGTAGGTTTGTGTAATATGCCCATAAAAAAAATGTGTGTACAAATACTTTGTTTGGAGGGCAATATCGACACCCTTTAAAAAATATTAAGACCATATATTTATTAAAAAATGTGAAATTCTTAATTTAAAAAAAAGAAAAAAGAAAGTGAAGTGAAGAAGCATACGTGGTCGGTGTTCAACACGGGGACCAAGGGGGTAGTGTTGATGCTTAGTGGTGGTGGTGGTTGATAGTTGACTTTTGAGTGTATTTTCGTGACTGTTACCTGCTTTTGACTTATCCACTGCTCGTCTTTAATTATAATTCTTGGTTGAGAAATCAATGTATAAGAGCATCACAATTATTCATAAAAGAGACTCATTTATATAAGATCCATTTTTATATCCATCCAATTGTACAACAATGATAAGAAAGTAGATAAAAAAAAGAGACCTAAAAGTGGGCTTCACCCAACTAGACCCAAATTGGGTTCCAAATTTGGAACTCAATTTGGGTCTTGCCCAATGATTGGGTTGGGTTCCCAACGCCTCCCAATCATTGGGTTGGGTTTATATATATATATATATATATATATATATATATTTATATAATTTAAATTAAAATATATAATTATTAAAATTAATAATTATATATATAATGAAAAAATATAAATAAATTTAATATATATATTTCAATTATTTAAATTTAAATATATAATTATTAATTTCAATAATTATATATATAATGAAAAAATATAAATAAATTATTAATTTCAATAATTATATATATAATGAAAAAAATATAAATAATTTTAATTTCAATGAAATTAAAATAATTTGAATGAAAACATTAATTTTTTGAAGGTTTGGAACCAGAACCGGAACCAAACATTCAAAACCGGAATCGAAACTGAACCTTCAAAACCGGAACCAAAACCAGTTTTGAAGGTTCTGAATCAAAACTGGTCTGGAATCGAAACCGAACAGTCGGAACAGCCAGAACCGAACCGAACCGAACCAGAATCGGAACCGGAACCGAGGAACCAGGGAATCGGAATCGGAATCGGAATTGAAATCTCTTCGAGGGAGGTTTCGATTCTGGAACCGCCACTTTCGAAACGGAACAGGAACCGAACCGGAACCGATGCCATGTCTAATCGTAGACAATATTTTGTTTTAAATATTTATTTTTATTGTTAATGTAATTCGGTTGTGATAATTTTAAATTAATAAATTGTTTTATTTTAAATTAATTATAATTTGTTAAATAATTATTGATAGTGTTGATATTTTAAATATATTATATAATTTATTTATTAATATATATATATATATATATATAAAATATTTTAAAGAAGAGTAATGATTGTTTGGAAAAAAGTTAAAAAAGTGGATCCACTTTTACTTTTCCAATTTAGTCCCATTGTAGGGAAATGAGACCCAAACTAAGTGGATCCAAATGGTAAGACCATTTTTTAATGGAGTGACGATATTTGCACCCCTCAAAAACCGTATGTACACCCCAAATTAATAAATTTTCAAAAATTCAATATTACCCTTGATTAAAATGACTAAAATGATTAAATAGTTTGTAACTCCCAAAAAATTATTAATCAGTTTTCTTTATCCCAAAACCCTTTCCATTTTCTCAAACCCTAATTTATTTTCTAAACTTTCAATTACAAATTGGAAATTTAAAATCATCTGTGGATTATAAAACCGACCAGAAAACAATTACAAACTAAAAAGTCTTCTCAATTCACACCGCCAGAACCCACACTATTAGATAAAGAATAGAGAAAAATATATATATATAGATTTTTCTCACAACTAGCCATCTGTTTTTTTTTTTTTTCTTTTTTGTCTGTATATTACACTGGTAAAACACATACATAGCAACAAAAAAGAAAAAAAAAAAATTGATTGTTTGCTTAGCCAATGCGTTGTTTGCTTTCTGGGCAATTGCCCCTTTTATTATTTTATTTTATTATTATTTTTTTTAACTGGATGGCTGTTTAATTAATTATCTTTAACAAAATAGATTATTTTATTCCACTTCCCCTTCATTATATATATATAAGATTTCTGAAACTTTTTTTTAAGGAAAATTTATGTATAAACTATTGTAAATAAAATTAGTACAAACCCAAACTCATTTTGTTATAATTTCTGTATTTAAGAGTTAGAATTTTTAGTTTTTTTGAAAAACAAGAAATAAAATAATAAAATTGATTAGATAATAAAATAGGTGTAGGTGAGGTGTAGTTACAAAAATACAATACAATAGAAATAAAGAAAGGGTATTTTTGTCATTAAGTGGGGTTTATTAACAAATTAGAGTTTTTTTTAAATTTTTAATGGGGTGTTTTTACGAGAGGGGTGTACATACAGTTTTTAAGGGGTGCAAATACCGCAACTCTTTTTAATGATATGGCAATGTATGGGTCTTGTTTTTGGGACCAACCATTATGGATGCTCTAATGCATCCGTTGAGACTTGAGCCACTAAGGGCCCGTCTTGCAAGCCGTTTTTTTGTTTTTATTTTTGTTTTTCGAAAAGAAAAATGAAAATGAAAACAGTGTTTTTGGTTTTGTTTTTAAATTCTGAATACGCGTCTGGTAGCATTTACTGGAATCCATATTTTAAAAATAAAAACGGGAAAAACGCGTCTGGTAGGAAAACCGAAAACTTTCGAAAATTGAAATATCAATTTTTACATTTTGTTTAATATTATAATAATTATAAACAAATTGATTAAATAATTAACTAAAAAAAATTGAAATGTAATTTTTAAATTAAAAAAAAGTTATCAGTTGAAGAGGAAGAGGAAGAGGAAGAAGAAGAAGATGAGTAGATCGGCGACTCAGTAGAGCAGATCGGCGGCGTCGAGTGGCGATCGGCGGTGAGAGGCGACGCAGAGCCGATCAGCGGCGAGCGGAGGAGGAGGAGGAAGAGGAAGAAGAAGAAGAAGACGGCGGCGATGGCAGCAGCGAACGGAGGAGGAGGAAGAGGAAGAGGAAGAGGAAGAGGAAGAGGAAGAAGAAGAAGAAGAGGAAGAAGAGGAAGAAGAGGAAGAAGAGGAAGAAGAAGACGGCGGCGATGGCAGCAGCGAACGGAGGAGGAGGAAGAGGAAGAAGAAGAAGAGGAAGAAGAAGAAGAAGAGGAAGAAGAGGAAGAAGAAGACGGCAGCAGCGACCGGCGACCGGCGGAAGGCAGCGGCGAGCGACGACCGGCGGCAGGCAGTGACGATCGGTGGCAAGGAGGAGGAGAAAGAAGGTGAAGAAGAAAGAAGATGAAGATGTGCAATTCGTCTGGTCCAAGAGAAAAATATATATATATATATATATATATATATTTTTTGTTAATTTTTTTGAAACTGTATTTGAAATACAAAAAACAACTTTTTTTTGTTTTTCAAAATTTCCACTTTTAACACTTGACTTTGTTTTTGTTTTTGTTTTTGTTTTTGATTTCTGAAAATAAAATGAAAAACGGTTTACAGGACACGAATTCGAAATCATTTTTAGAAAATAAAAACAAAAACAGCTGAAAACAGCTTGCAGGACGGGGGCTAAATATTTGACAGTATAACTTTTAGAAATGTTTGTATACATGTCATGCGTAGAATAATGGAGCTGATTTTGCTTTATTATTAGGGTTATTATGATTTTAGTCCCTATGTTTTACATTTATCTGGGTTTAGTCCACTAGTTTTTAAAATTACTAAATTTAGTCCAGCAGTTATCTGACAATGCCAATTCCAGTCCCTACCGTCCAATTCCGTTAGGTTTTCGTTGACTTCCGTCAGGTCAACAAGGGCATTATGGGAAATTCCACTAAAAGCTTCTAGAAACTGATTCGGAACAAAGGTAAAGACCCTTATGCCCTCCAATCAGATTTAATTAATAAACAATATAAATAATTAAAAAAATATAAATATTATTAAATTAAGTAATAATTATTAAATAATTGAATTAAATAATTATTAAATCAAGTAATTATTATTATTATCAAAAATTTAAATAATAATTAAATTTTAAAATAATTAATTTTATAATTAATTAAATTAAAAAAAATTAAAACTAATCAAAACTAATTAAATTTATAATTAATTAAATTTAATTGTAATTAAAACTAATCAAAATTAATTTTTTACCCTTAATTAAAAATTAAAAAACTAAAAATTAAAAACAGATTTAATATAATATATATATAACAGATTTAAAAAAAAAAAAACAAATAAATATAAAATAAGTAAAACAAAACAAAACAAAAAAAATAAAAAAATGAAAAAATAAAATTCCATAAAAAATCCAACCCAGATTTCACCTTCTTCTTCAACCTTCTCCACCCTCTCTCTCCAGATTCATCATATCATCAAAGCCAAATTCAGAGTCATCATCATCAAGCCAAAATCAAATCCAAGCCAAACCCAAATACAACTAAATACCCATCTTCTTCTTCACGGCACCATCTTCATTTTCTTCTCTATCTGTCAACCACTCCATCTTCTTCACGGCACCAAAGACCCATCTCCACCATCTTCTTCATGGCACCCCATCAACACCACCAACCAAATGCCCATGACCACTCTTCTTTGCAACAAACAAAAAACCCCAAACCACCGATTCACCAACATCCATGAAATCCAAATCAATTTGACGACGATGGAGGCGATGACGAACGGAATCGCGACGACGACGACGACCAGATCTCTCTCTTCTTCTTCTTCTTCTTCTTCTTTCATGGCTTCTTGGTGGTTGACAATGGGTGGATGATGGTGGTGGTGGTGGTGGTGGTGGTGGTGAGAGATAGAGAATAAGATTGATGGGTTTGGATCTGATGGTGAAAGATAGAGAATAAAATTAGGGATTTCGGATTCTGGGTTTTTCATTTTCTGATGATTTTGTGATGGAGATCGAGAGAGATTTTGATGATTTTGTGATAGAGATCGAAAGAGATTTTGGGTTTGTGTTTTTGGTGTATGGATTCTGAGTTTGTTTTAAAATTATTTGGTGGCTGGTGATGATTTTGTGTACTGGTTTTTCATTCTGATGGTGGGAAGGTTTCCAGATCCCAAAAAAAAAAAAAAATTGAATTTTTTACGAAGAGAAGAATTTGGTGGAATCCAGATTGGATTTCCACCGTTCATCTAATGAGATGGATGGTGGAGATCCAATCTGGATCTCCAACAAATCCAAATTTTATATTTTAATTCATTTATTAATAATAATAACAATTTATTATTTTTTTAATTAGTTTTTTTTATATATTTTAATTTTAAATTTAATTAGTTTTTGTTTTTTCATTTTTTATTTAATTAAATATGAAATTACCTTACTGCCCTTAATCAGAAACCTTGATTAAGGGTATTTTGGTCATTGTACCCTCTGACAATGACAGTCCGTTTGTTTTAACGGAAACCCTAACAGAACGACTAAAGTTAGTAATTCTAAAAACTAGTGGACCAAACCCAGATAAATGCAAAACACAGGGACTCAAACCATTTTTTCCCTTATTATTATCTTTACCAAGCAGCATCATACTTCATAAAGCCAGAAACAACTTTTTACATTTTACTAATGGAAACAGCTTTTTACTTTAATTGACACTTATCTCCCTAAGGCTTGTTTATCAAAAAAAAAAAAAAAAAAAAAAAAAAAAAAATTCATTTTTCTTCTTTCGCCTTTTAGATTAAATAAACAAGGAGATTGATGGTGGATTTTGGTTGATGATGGTTAAGAAGAAGATGGATTTTGATTGTGAATTCAAAGGGTGATTGAGGGTGGATTTTGGTTTGATTATGGAGGATATATATTAATGGTGGATTTTCTTTTTCACTGTGTTATTTTTTTTTTCAATTTTACCTTTTTTTTAAACTTATTTATGTTTTTTAAATTAAATTAAACAAAAAAAGAAAAGAAGAATCTCCACTGTCCATCTATGGACGGTGGAGATCTATCTCTTTTTATTTAATTTTAAAAAAACATAAATTAAAAAAATTAATCATTATAATTTTATACGTTTTTTTTATAAACATATTTGAATTTTTTATTTTAAAAAAAATATTGAGGGTATAACAGTCATTTTAAGGTTATATTATAGGTACAACGGTCTTTTTAATTCAAAATAGAGATAAAATTTGGCTATTAATGAAACTGGGGGGGGAATGGAAAATATGGATAACTACCGGAACCGGTTTTGATAATATCCCTTATAAGTTTTGCTCAATTTTTCTACGAGTACGCCGGTTGAGTCGATGGATGGCCCCAGTTGTTACTTGTTAGGTACGTTATTGACTTTGACGGTTTGACCCCAATACAACTTGAAAAATCGAAGCCATAGCTTCTTCTTATCGGTTTCATTGGAACCTCACAAGTCACAACTTAAATTTATATATAAAAGCAACTAATCACCCTCTATTATTATTAAAATAAAAATGATAATGAAGAGGAATGGTGCTGCTTCCTTTACATTTATTTGTTTCTTACTCTTGATTATGGTGGTGCTCCTCTTTATCCCAAGGAGCCATAGTTCTGCACGAGAGCTAGCCGACGATGTCACTCAAAACAGTTAATACACTACTCTCTCTTGATCGATCTCTACTTACATATATGCATATACGTACGTACACACTTGTTCTTTCTATTTTTATTTAATATATATATATATATCTGTTTCCACAGATGATTTGAATGAAAATAAACAAGATAATGGACAAAGTAAAAGTGGCGTAGAAGGAAGTCGGGCAGGGCACGCCGGTTCAGCAACTGGAAATAGTGTACCTTCTGCGACAGTAGAAATGTCGCCTCCAAGCGCCTTGATTAAAATAGCTTCTGGAACAGTTATTGTTAACAGTACAAAGTCTCGACCACCAACTCCACATTAGCAAATCCATATATTATTGTGCTCTTGATTTATAATTACTTATATATATTGTTTGCGTTTGGTATTGATGCTCCTGCCTGTTTTTGGTTTTGTTGTTTGGCCGGCTCTTCTGTTCTTGTTTCTGTTCTTCTCCTGCTGCTCTGTTTTTCTCGTTTTTTTTTTGTGGGGGGGGGGGGGGGGGCCTCGGGTGGTTTTTTCTTTGCTCTTCCTGGTTTGTTCTGGGGTTTGGTGGTTCTTGGGTGCTTTCTCTTGTGTTGTTCCTGGCTGTGTGTTTCTTTGGTGCCCCTCGTTTTGGTGCCTTCAATAAAGTTTGTTGTTAAAAAAAAAAATGTTATTTTATCCATGATATATACAAAAAAGAGAGAAATATATAAACAGAAGCTATCTGATTGTATGAAGAGATATCGATCCAATTATGAAATTTGTCATTAATTGTTTAGTAAGATCTTTACCACCTAATAATTAACTACTACAAAATGTGATCCGGCAAGCTTGCTCATATCAACTGAAAGGATATTAGCATAGAAATTCTGTTATTAGAACCATAATTGAAGGAAATAATTAAGTTTAAATGTTGATGAAGAAAAGATGTATTAATATATATATATGAAAATTTTCTCTCCGGTGCGCACCGATAAATATATGAGTGCCAATATTGACACCCATAAATATGATAAGCACATCCATATTTTAATAAAAAATTTAATTACAAAAATATTCCAATAGAAATTTACTAATAAGGACAAATTAGTTTAATTAAAAATAAACCAAATACTATTTATACCCATTAATTACACCCATATCTTCTACTATATTACTTTATTAAAATAAAAATAAAAAAACTAAACCCTAATTCTATTTCAAGTATCAAAATTTTAGTTTTTGTTGAAAAGAAAACAAACTTAAATTATTTTTTACTTGAAAATTGAATTTTGGGTGTTCTTTTTGAATTCTTTGGCAATGAAAGTGTGCATACTACTCAAAGAATGACAGTAAATGAAATCTCTCTGTATTTCCTCTGATGTATGATATAAACTAATAAACATAATTGCTTATAAAGTACAGGACAAAATTATTGCACAATGCCACAATAATCAAGATTTTTTTTTTTTTTTTTGGCATAGATAGAAATGATGCTTCAAAGGTCTGCATAAAGTTCCTTTACCTTATCAACATCTGGTCTTTCCTCTCGATCCACCTGTTGCACTAATATATTAGAATATAATACAGAATGAACAACTTCTAAAGTGTTTATTTTTAAGTCTAATATGAATTTCTAATTCATAAAATAAGATACTAAATACACAAAACTCTATTAATATTACTTATTTTTGTAGCCATGATCAAACTCACCTTAATGCTAACAAATAAATCGTTCAACAATTTTGCAACCCCTTCATCTTCAAAATACTCCATTTTCATTTCTCGTTCCACTAACACAAGAAATCTAATCTTGCACTTCAAATGATTCTAACCATACCAATACTTTAATTTTCTCAACCTGAGAAATTCATTGTCTTTCAGGTGACCTTTCAGAATCTTATCGATCTCTAGATGTTAGTTCTAGAGAAATTGGATGTATTAATAACTTAAGAGGGTTTATAAATAAATTGTATTAAAATGAAAATATTCATTTACATAAGGGTACTATTGACATTAAGATGGGTGTTTATAATAATGTTTTAATTTTAAATTTTAAACATTGGTGTACTTATAAATTTGGGTGTACTTATCATATTTTTGGGTGTACTTATCCGTACCCTAAATATATATATATATCAGTGCATTGCATGTGGATCATTAGATTCAATTGCTTTAACCTAGTCTGTATGCACTTGTCAGTGCTTATCCATAATCTATGGTCTACATGTGATGCATTGATGTATTTTATTATATCAGTGAGCTATACTGAGGAGAAAAAGACTATATATATATATATAAGGCTTCTCATCTACAAACCTCCTGATATACAATTATATACAAATCAACTTTTCATCATTTGAATAAAAATCCAAAGGGTTGTTGTGTAAGTGTTGGGCCAGGAGAGAGAATACACAACAACCCTTTGATTTTGAGAGATAATGCACAACAACCATTGAATTTTGATCCAAAGAATGAAAAATGAGTTTGTATATAATTTTATATTGCGGGTTTGTAGGTGAGAAACCTTATATATATATTATTGATCTCCTCAGTGCGCACTGATAAATATATATCAGTGTCTTGCATGTGGATCATTAGATTCATATGCTTTGACTTGGTTTGCATGCACTTATCAGTACTTCTCTATAATCTATGGCTCAGATGCAATGCACTGATGTATTTTATATCAATGTGCACTGAGGAGAAAGAGACTATATATATAAGCAGTAATACTATTCCATCCAAAAAATTAAACCAAATTTTTAACCCAACTGACATGGCATCCTACTAGGCATGTACACCTAATCTGACATTTTTTGTTGTTTATGAAATTGGACTGACCTAAGGGGGAAAAACATCATAAGAGATCATATACTGAAAAACCCATAGGCAGTATCCATAAATATATAAATAAAAGGGAAAAGAAAGAAAGAAACAAAAGAATCCAAAAAACACAACAAAACAGAGGACACAGTCCCAAAAATCCCAAAGGCATGCAAGCCAAACAAGGAAAAACAAAACTAGGAAAACCTGAAGGATTCTCTAACCATACAATCATTTCCAACTAACCGAGAATAGAACGAAGGAGTGGAGGACCACCATAAATCAGAAGGAACACCCAAAGCGTGCTTAGAGAGAGCATCCGCCACTTGGTTACCTTCTGATCGGTTCATTTTTATACATGTTTTAGGCCCCGATTTCCTATTATTTATGCTTTGTTCTCGAGTGAATTAGGGTGTTTAATGTGTTTGTTGAGCATGTGTAGGTCCATTCCATTCAAGTGGTGTTAAATCTTACTTTGGAAGAAAAGAAGTCAAAAGATGGAGAAAAGGAGCAAATTGGAAGAAACAATGAAAAGATGATTTTCGGCTAGTGCAGAACCTCTATGTTTCGGGGCCCATATCTCTCTGCTCCGATTGAATTGTGTGTCCTACAACCTATGGATTGAAAGCCCCGGAAGTCTAGTTTCCGGCACACTTTTCGGATTGCAATTATGATATTCCTAGAAGAAGTTATGACCGATTTAGTAACCGAAGGTCAGAGCTGGATTGTTTACCGCGGCCCAGACCGCCCCCCGTGCAACTTGTCTAGGGAGCGACCTGGGTAGCGACCCAGAACAGAAGAGCTCCGCTTGACGTGCAGCTACCAAGGCAACATGCCTCCGGAGTGACCCAAGGAGCGGTATTACGTATTTTTGATGGATTCAACTCCGAATTGGTCCATAACTGTTCCAAAACTTCCCAATCAAATCCTAATAACTTTAGAAGATTAATACATGTTTGGGAAACTTCCTAAACTCAAATTAAGAGTCAATCATCAAGAAAGGAAATCCAAGTTAGGAAAGGATTCTCATTCCTTGTTTCATTCTACTTTTCCACTTGGTGGATTTCCTAAACCAAAGAAGAATTGGGGGTTCACAAGGAAAAATCGCTTATAAATACTTCATATTCTTTTCAATTCATATAGACATCCAACTATCCAAGGGGAGGTTCCAAGCCACAGAAGGGGGTCGTCCCCCATCACTCCGACCACCACACATATGGGTTTTCTCTACATCTCTTCTATGTTTTTATCTTCTCCATTGATATGTAACTAAACCTCTGACTAGGGGATTGATGTAACCGATTTTGGATAACTCTATGTGAACAATTAGTCTATCTTTTGTTAATCAATTGGGTTTTAGTCTTGTTTATTGAATTAATTGCTCTATTCAACTTGCTCTTATTATGTTGTGACCGCAAGTGATTTGAGTTTGTGGCTTAGTTTATCCATGAGATTAGGGTTTAGATGTGGATGACCGTTCCATTTAAGTCTTAATCACAAGCTTAAAAACAAGAAAATTGATATATGCATGACCGTGCTATGTTAATTTGACTTAGAGTTTTGTGTAAAATATGAGTTTTGACAATTGCTCAATACATGACCGTGTGTGAGTAAAAGGAAGAATCCTAGATCATTATTCCGTATTCGTTGCATGACCGTGTGCGAGTATTGGAAAGGATCTTTGAACCTAATTGAATTATCTTGAAAACAAGCCCGTAAACTAGATTGAAGTGTTTAACGAGACTGATTGTGAGCATTGAGTGTCTAAGAAAGGTGCATCGATTCCCTAGTATTTCTCTCCATTTATTCTTCCCTTGTGTGATCTTTGATTAATTTTAGTCTTTTAGTTTAGATTCTCATAATTTACGTTAAGTTTAGATTTAAACAAACTTCCAAAGAATAGCATTATGCAATTTAGTTTTTCGCACTTAGAGAAATCTTTGCTAGATTAATTGGCTTTGACCGATAGAATCACCGATCCCAGTGAACGAACTTTCTTAGTAAATTGAACACAGATTTTACTGCATCACCTTCCCTGAAGATGTGAGAAACCTGGAACTCCATATGCGAGATCTAATAAATACAACGCTGCCAAGCTTAACGAACACGCCAAGTAACCTTATCAGACCTATCAGAAAGAAATTGAACAGCATAAGAAGAGTCACTCTCGAGCCAGATCCTATGTTAACCCAACTTCCACGCATAATTAATGGCTAAAGAAGCAGCAAGGAGCTTAGCCTCAAAAGCAAAAACCTAACCAAGGGGGATCACAAAACAGGCTTTAACAAAAGATTTGCAAGTTCGAAAAACACCCCCACAACCCCTCATACCTGGAGAACCTAAAGCAGCCCCATCCGTGTTAACTTTGATCCACCCCGGAGCCGGAGGCGACTAGACAACACTTCTGATAATCGGAGCCTTACCAGGACGACCACTAAAGCCAAACCGAAGGAGAATCAGCAAATCATCAACACAGTTACACATACAGCTGATCCCCCAAATGGTTGGTATCATAAACCGAACACTAACCAAGAGATAGAGCAGCCCTGCAATCAACAGATTTCCCATCAAAAATCCACTGATTACGGGAATACCACACACTCCAAACCATAACATGAATGGCAGCTTTCCACAAAATCCTAATCTGATCACTGAAAGAACACAGACATGGCCTGACAGAAAAAAGGGCCCCAAGTGTCAGCGGAGACACACCTCTGAAAAGTAGAAAAAACCGTCTCCCAAAGAGCAACAGCAGCAAGAGGGCATTTAAGAAAAAGATGGTCCACAGTCTCCGAGCTAGTGCCACAAACACTACATCTGGAGGCTAATTGAAAATCGGGCCTGTATAAACGGTCATCGGTGGGTAATCTATTAAGAAGAAGACGCCATGATAAGATAGAATGGGAATGAGGGATATTAAAACATCTCACATTCCTAATTTTATTAAAATATTAATTTCTAATACACTATCTTTTTATTATTTACAAAATCAATCCATTAAAAAAAAAAAATTAAAACATAAATTCTTTCTCTGCTCTCTCAATATTTTTTTCCCATTCTTAAACTCTGACCTAATTTTTCTTTATTCATCATCAAATTCAACCCTTCAACCTTGGCATCCACATTCGATTCTCTCCGAAAGATTTTCGCTTCTGTTAAGGGTTGTTTTGGATCATTTGACATCATTCGATTCATTCCATTCACGAATGATTTCTATATAAAAATTAAGGATTTCTACGTAAAAATTAAGGGTGGTTCGAAGCCGTGAAGCCTCAGTTTATCTCTCCAGATCTGTTGTGCTATGTGTTGTTGTTGCTGCTGATGATTGGTCTTGGTGAAGCCAGGATTTTGGCTTTGGGGGGGCCAAGACAAAAACAAATATTCAAGTTGACGGAAGACGAATATACTAATATTTTTAAAAATCAAATGTAATAATGTATAGTCTCATATGTAAATTGTAATAGTACAACAAATAAATTAATAAATAAAATAGACACCACTTTATGAATCAAAATGGAACCAGACACTCGTTTAAATTTATAATATCGTTTATAATCGAATATATACTAAGTTGCTATGTGATTTCCTTTTCAATATACATGATCAAAGAGTTTGTAAAAAATTCATCTTTCATCTTGTTACGTAACCTAATCTTGACAATACGCATAGCTGGAAACGACATCTAAGTAGTTGTAGTTGAAAACGTTTAAATAACAAACCATATAATAAATGTAGCAAAATCATATTAATAACCTATAATATTTATTATTTTGTAATCTAGTACCTGAAGTTATTCGGATAGAGAATAAGAAGAATTTAGTTACAACAGTATGAATAAAATTGCTTAATGAAAAACATAAATTTTTTAATAATTTACAATTCCCACCCTAAAATCTTGAAGAGTGATAAAGAAAATGTGAAAGGTCAAATTGAATAATTACTGATAAACAAACTATTTAGAGTAAAGAATTGTATCAACATAAGTATTTTAATGAAATTTTTTTCTTTCTTTTTTTGCATTGGAAATTAAAATTAAGGAAAGAAAATAGATTGATTATATCTCCTAATTTCATGGACAATAAAATAGGGTAGATATTAAATAATTAATTTATACTATAGATATTTAATAATTAATTTATACTAATAATATCATAATTTATTTCCTCCATACAATAATATCAAAATTTATGTATAATAAATGCCCCACCCCAACCCCCCAATTTCGCCCATGTGTACATGCCTAGTAGGATGCATGTTAGTTGGGTAATTTCGCCCATGTGTACATACCTAGTAGGATGTATGTTAGTTGGGTTAAAATTTTGGGTTAGTTTTTTTTGGATGGAACAGCAATTTTTTTTTTTTTTTTTTTTTTGAAATATCCATATTATTAGAAACCATCTCAACGACAATAGAAGCACAAAAGAACAAAACAGCCAGCCACAAGCAGCAAACTCAAACCCCCCCATACAAAACATGAAACCACAAAGAAGCACAAAAAGAACAAAACAGCTAGCCACAAGCAGACGCCCACAGCCCTCCAACAAGACACGCAACCACACCAGACCAGCAACAAGGAAAAACAGAGGAAAAACAAAACAGGGAGCAGACTCAACAAAAATCAAAACACACTCCACATGACATCTTCACCATCCAAATTCACCCCTCTCTTAGCAAGGCCATCTGCCATCGTATTGGAGGATCTAGGAGCAAAACTGACCCAGGCATTGCCTAAAAGACTAAGGGTCTGTTTGTTTTTTTCACTATAAGACTTATTGCCTCTTATATCATAAATTAAGATAAATAGTTTGTTTGTTTTTCCAACTTATATCTTCTTTTAAGATATATATGTCTTTTAGAAAAAGTAAATTTTTTTTGACTTTTATCTTATTCAAAAAGTGATACGGTAAAGTTTTTTAATAAAATTCCACAAATGTCCAATAACAATTCATACATTTATAATTTTATCCACACATAATAAAATCCTAAAAATTAGTTTTCCAAAAATTTCCAATTTTGAAGAAACCCTAACACAACCTAATCAATTTTATATTTAAAATAAGTCATCCAAAATGAAAAAAACAAACATATCATAGTATCTTAATTTATAAGACTTATCTATATGTCTAATAAATTAAGGTCTTATAAGACTTTAGATAAAAAAACAAACAGCCCCTAAGCTTTGAGCGAATATCATAGATTAACTTAACCAAGGACAGATTTCCAAAATCAGCATCTTTCACCCACGAAACCGCCATCTGCGAGTCACTTTCAATACAAATCTGTTTCCCTCTAAACGAAGTTTCCGAAAGGCATAAAAGGCAAGCCTTGTGCATTGCCAAAAGTTCAGCAGTTGGAAAATCTACCTTTCCCACAAAAGCTGAAAACGAGCATAAGATAGCCCCTTTTGAATCCCTCAAAACACCTCCGATCCCCGCCCTCCCCACCTCCGCTTTAAACGATCCGTCAACATTGAATTTCATAGACTCATTTTGGGGAGGAATCCAGGCATTTCTTTTCACAATCTTGACAGGTTTTTCCTCCAAACAGCAGTGCTCTAAATTTTCCAACATCACCGTGACAGGCAAATTCGACCCTCTCCCATGGTGCTTGAACCACCAAGCCACTCTGAACCTAACCAAGTTAATGAAAACTGATAACTCCATTGAGATGCCTTTAAAGATAACCTGATTACGCGCCTCCCAAATTGACCAAACCACCGCATTGAAAAGAGTCACCCAAGCTCTTTCCAAAGAAAGCACCAGACAAACACCTTTCCACTTATTATACCACTCCCAAATGCTCTTAAGCAACTAACAGCCCACCAGCTCATACAAGCACACCACAGCTCCCACGCCCAAGGGCACAACAAAAAAACATGGTCAATAGATTCCACCAACCTACCACACAAAGGACAAGAGATTCCATCAATTAAGCAGATACCAAAATTACTCAATTGCTCCCTAACCATAATTCTGCCTTTCAGCAGTTGCCAGACGAATAATTCTACTTTTGGAGGACTGAAACCGTGCCAAACCGAGACATTTCCCAACGAAACCATCCCGTTAAAATCTTCTATATATCTTCTGAAAGAACACACTGAAAACAGGCCTTTCGGACAAAAATGCCAAGCGATCAAATTCGTTATATCCTTTTGGATCCTGACACCTGCAGTATTAGAGGAAAAATCCTTCCACGCGTCTAGCTCCCAATTGAATAAAACTCTTCTCAGTTGAAACTCCCACTTCCAAACCTCTCCTTCCCACCTTCCATACTCACTAATGGTGCCACCTTTATTGATAGATAAGACAAAAATTCTAGGATGCACCCTTTTCAGCGGCAGCTCATCCCTCCAAATATCACCCCAAAATCTCACCTTATCCCCTCTACCCACAACCACCCTCAAACCATCAGTTTGAATTTTTGCTGAGATAATGCCTTCCTTGAAAAGGCTCCCAACAGCTTTTACGAACGAAGAGGGATTAGTTCCAGTATCCCACTTCCAAAGAAGATTTTGTTAGGATTATGCTCAATAGCAAGAGTGTAATATTGTAATTAACAATCTTATCATATTAATAAAGTGATTTCTGTTTATTTAACAAAATCTTATAGCATTTATAATTATAATTGTCAAGGTAAATAATCATAAGGTCAAAAGACTATGAGAAAAGAAGAATTGTTCGTACATCTGGATATGTATGAGGTAGACACAATTCTTTAGTTAGTCTTGAATAATGTTAACAACTTAAGTTAAAGGTTGGGCACCTTTATCTTGTTAAAGTTGTAGATTCTTTTGCTAACATTTGAGTGGGATCAAATGTGTTATGATGGGTCTAAATCATCAAAGTGGCTTTGAGTAAAAGAATCTAGTGCACTTGGTGCATTGAACTGGATCACAATGAAATACTTTATCTAGAACCGTCAATAGATAAAAGTCTTTTCATTCACTACAAGAAAATTATGCCTTTCTTGACAGTTAAAAACTGTCAAGAAAGGCATCCTTGACAATTTTAAAAACTGTCATGGAAGCCAATGTCAAGAATTACCTTGAAAGGAAAACTAAGTTTTTGTTTGGTTGTAACTTTAGAATTAGTCTCTGAATTAGTATTATTTTGTTTTGTTAACAAAATAATGAAATGGAGTTAACTGTATTTTGATCAAAATACCCCTAATTATGAATGTATAATAGCATGATATATTATGGATAATAATAATAAAATATAAAAGTATATTACATATATAATTATATATTATTTAATATAATAATATATTATATATAATACATATAATAATAATATATATATTATATAATATAACATATATATATAAATATAAATATATAACATATATATATATAAATATAAATATATAACATATATAATATATATTATATTATACAATATATATAATATAAATATATAACATATATTATTTAATATATTAATATATAATAATATTATATATATATATATATATATATATATATATATATATATAATACATATAATAATATAATATATAATAATAATATATTATTTTTGGAAAGGAGCTGAGGGTATTTTTGTAATGGAGTTGGGGGCATATGAGGGTATTTATGGAATATAAATTTTAGTTTAGAATGGAATGACTTTCCATTGGTTTTTGGATGGAATCCCCATTCCATTGCATTTTAACAAACCAAACGAATGGAATGACTTTCTTTCCGTTCCATCCAATCAAACATGGCCTATAGGAGACTTGTGACATCAATTGTAATAAGCATGATTTGAAATACAACTCTCACTACATGAGAGATATTTCTCAACATGCATTTTACAATTTAATAAATAAATGTAAGACTTAGATTACTAATTTATATGAGTAATTGAATTATTAACGTGTCTCTTAGTATGAAACAAAAGAGTGCAAAATAAATAAACAATTTTTTAAAAAATTATGTCTTTGAATTTTTAAAAAATAAATGATTTAAAAGTAAATTTATTAAATTTAAAATTTTACTTATCCAATATCGGTTTGCCCAAAAACCGATATCTGATTGTAAAATAAATCCATATCGGGATTTTGTTTGGTGTTGAAAATAGGAAGTAAAAGTTTAAAAAATTTATTAAAGATAATGAAAAAATTATATATTATGAATGTTTTATAATTTAATATAATATATATATATATATATATATATATATATATATATATATATATATTAAATAATATATATTATATATTTATATTATTTATATAATATATAATATATAATATATATATATATATATATTTATAGCAAATCACATCTAATAATAATATAATAATATATATTTATAATATTTATATAATATATAAATATTATATATTATTATATTATATAAAATTCATAATAAATAAATTTTTTTTATCTTTAATAATTTTTTTTAAACTTTTACTTCCTATTTTCAATACCAAACAAAATCCCGATATGGATTTATTTTACAGTAAGATATCGGTTTTTGGGCAAACCGATATTAGATAAGTAAAATTTTAAATTTAATAAATTTACTTTTAAATCATTTACTTTCAAAAAATTCAAAAAAAAAAAAAATTTTAAAAAATAATTTATTTATTTTGCACTCTCTTGTTTCATACTAAGAAACACGTTAATAATGTAATTACCCATATAAATTAGTAATCCGAGTCTTATATTTGTTCATTAAATTGCAAGATGCATGTTGAGAAATGTCTCCTTTTTAAGGAGAGTTGTATTCCAAATCATGCTTATTACAATTGATGTCACAAGTCTCCTATAGGCCATGTTTGGTTGGATGGAATGGAATGGAAAGAAAGCCATTCTATTCGTTTGGTTTGTTAAGATGCAATGGAATAGTGATTCCGTTGGAATAGGGATTCAACTATTTTGGTTGAATGGGCATTCTATCCAAAAACCAATGGAATGCCCTTCCATTCCAAACTAAAATTTTTATTCCATAAATACCCTCATATGCCCCAACTCCATTCCAAAAATACCCTCATTTCCAAAAATAATATATTATTATTATATATCATATTAATGATATATAAATATATATATATATATATATATATATATATATATATATATATATATATATATATATATATATGTATATGTATTATATTATATTATATTATTGTATATATTATATATATTATACTATAATATATATTATATATTATTACATATATATTATATTATAAAATATATATAATATTAATATATTAATATATATGT
Source organism: Acer yangbiense (assembly GCA_008009225.1). NCBI lineage: Eukaryota > Viridiplantae > Streptophyta > Magnoliopsida > Sapindales > Sapindaceae > Acer > Acer yangbiense. The sequence goes on from CM017768.1 coordinate 12,066,782, forward strand.
ATTGTATTATATAAATATATTATTATTATATATATTATTTAATATAATATATATATGTTATATACTATATATTATATATATTTATATATATTATATTATATAATATATATAATATTAATATATTAATATATTATATATTATATATATTATATATTAATATATTAAATAATATATATAAATATTAAAAAAAAAAATATTAGTTATTTGTTGACAGTTAAAAACTGTCAACAATCCTTGACAGTTTTTAACTGTCAACAATGTTAAAAACTATCAAGGATTGTTGACAATTTTTAACTGTCAACAAAAAACTGTCAAGAAAGCCATATTTTCTTGTAGTGATTATGAGGACAATCGGAGAGTCTATCTTAATCCTGAGATAAATGATGGACTTATGGTTGCAAGTGGTATCATTTGAGTTATCAATGAGTACGATTATATAGCATAGTCTATCCTCGATAGTTTGGTGGTATTCATTTGTTAATCGATAGAGGACTTCATTTATAGATATGGATATCATGGCTCCATTTATACAATGAGAGTATAATATCATCATATGGATGTTTTGAGGTAATTGGATATAAAATCTCAACGTTGAGTTTTCGATAGTGACTATTGAAAGCATGGCTTCTGGACAAGTCAAAATATTCAAAGTTCAAAATGTGGTCATATGAGTAAATATGGTAACTTGAAGAGTTATAGACGGTCTATGAGCTCTTGGCGATTACTGATATTATTCACGAGGATTCACTATCTCCAATAAGATTGTCTAGGGTATGAATGAGAATCATTTACTTGTTCTATCTTTATTTAAGAGTGCAATTTTAGTTCTTTAGTGGAATGAACTAAAATTAATAGATCGAACCTAAGTGAATCATTTGTTGATTGTGATTGGGTTATGTCTATTGGAGCTTAAATTTAGATAGCCCGCCAAGATCCCCAATCCACACGGACTTGCATGGATCACTTGATATATTCTATCGGACTAATTATGGGTCCATCTAGAATTATATTAAGGCATGTTGGCTTGTTTCTTTTAGTAAGAATGGACCCAGTTCACATGTGGGCCTTTTAAAGGTACAATGGATTTAATAAAATGAAAAATAATATTTGGGCCTATCTTTGTGTATGGGCGGCAAGGCTTGAAAAATAGCTTAATATATTATTTTATTTTATTATTTGATTAAATGGGAATTAATCAATTGATTGATTAATTATTTAATTAAAAATCAAAATCTTTTTCTGACTAGGAAATATGTTTCTTAGTAGTATACTATTGTGGTAGTATAATAAATATAAAAGACTTTATTTGGTAAGTAGATAAATAAGGGATTTATTTATCTATTCAAATAAGGAAGTCTTTTATAGTCACAAATATACTAAGGAGTTGGATTAGGGTTTGAAATTCTAAGGAAATCTACCTAGGGTTAGGATTTAAGTCAAAAGACACAAATCCTACATGGTAAATGATTTCGGCCTCAATATATAGATATATATATATAAAATATATATGGTAATTAGCCGGAATATATATAGATATATATATATTTATAAAGCATGCAGATATAAATATATTATATAATGCAAGATGTATTCGGCCAAGTAAAAAATATAAATATAGATATATTTTTTATGTTGGCAAGAAAGATGGGGGCTCACCATATATATTAATATACGTGCAGAATTTTAGCAATAGACATATATATATTTATTTTGGGCAAGGATCAATTGCGACCAATATATATATATATATATATATATATATATATATATATATATATATATATATTTTGTGCAAAGAGAATTTGGCTAACCCTAATGCAAAGCTTTGAGAGTTATTTTTCATTAGTCTAAAAAAAAGAATCCAACTCTTAGACTAGTGTGAGAATTCGGCCAAGAGGAAAAGAGAGAAAAGTTTGTTCTTATTTTCGATAGTGCACCAGTAACTTTTATATCAAAAGGTTTTGTGCACAATTTCGAATAAGGTTCACGTGAGTTTCGATCTAACGATTGTGAATTCAAAAGTGACCTGAACATTCTTTGTAGCCTCTTGGAATTTATTGTGACTAACAAAAAAGAAATTTTTTTTGTTATCCATCCTTAGGTACACAATTCAAAGAGAAGGGAGACCATGCTCCTAGGTGATTCACGTTCGTGATTGGATTGGAAGATCTTGCGGATTACCATCGACGCAAAGTCAATCGGATCACGCGACAAAGGTACGATATCTTTTAGATGTATATTAATTAATTAAAGGGTTAAGGTTCACTTTATGGAAAAATTTTAAAATATACTAAAACTCTATTTAGTCTCGCTTCCGCTGCGTGCACGTATTTTTCCCTACAGATTATCAATCTTAATACCATATTTCGCACTCAAAACCCTCTTCCATAGCGGAGCTTCCTCCCTACTAAATCTCCAAACCCACTTTACCAAAAAAGCACTATTTTTATCCTTAATCCTCCCCACACCAAGCCCTCCATTTTGCTTGCTCCTACAAATAGTACCCCAATCAATCGCATGTAGTTTTCTCTTTTCCACCCCGTCTCCCCCAAAAAAACTCCTTTGGGATTTTTCTATTGAATTCGCCACACTGACTAGAATATGGAAGACCGACATGAAGTATGAAGGGATGCTTGAGAGCACCGTTTTAATCAACACCAATCTCCCCCCTTTACTTACAAACTTCTTATTCCACGTTTTTGTATACGCTCCAACACTGGATTCCAAAACGCTTTGAAGCTAGGCCTAGCACCCAACTGCATTCCAAGGTATGAAATCGGAAGTTTGGTGTCTTTACACTTAAAATGCACCGCCCAATCTGCTTCCCCAAGAGATTTTTTCCCACCCTCACCATGCACGATTTATGGAAATTAATCCTTAATCCTGAAGCCATCTCAAAACACCTATGAATTCTTTAAGAGTTAACAAGATAGTTCAAGTTAGGCTTAAGGAACAAAATCGTATCATTCGCGTATTGTAAATGGGTCACATGCACCTCTTCCTGACCCAACCAAATGCCCCTCACCAAGTTTAAATCTGCCGCCTTCTTCAAACAAACAATCAATCAAACATTCGACCATCAAATTGAATAAAAAAAGAGATAACGGATCCCCTTGTCGTAACCCTTTCTCCACAAAAAAACTCCTCCGTAGGACTTCCATTGACTAGCACTGACAACGAAGGCGTCAAAACACACCACTTCATCCATTACCTCCATTTGACACCAAAACCCATTTCATGCATGACAAAATCCAAAACCGAATGGTCCACCGAATCGTAAGCTTTTTCGAAATCCAGTTTCACCAGCAGACCCCTCTCTTTATTATACTTCCAACTATGGATTATTTCCTCCGCAATCACAAAATTATCCATAATCTGGTGATTTTTGACAAACGCCATTTGATTTTCCCCAACTACCAACTTCATCAACCCTTTCAAATGATTAGCTAAAACTTTTGAGAGAATCTTATACATAGAACTCACCAAACTAATAGGTCTAAAATCCCTCATAGTCTTCGGGTGAGCACACTTTGGGATTAGCGCCACAAAAGTCTTGTTTAAATCCTTCACAATCTCCCCATTTACATAGAATTCCTGGATGAATTTCATAAAATCTCCCTAATGTTGGTTCCGGGAACTGGAATCGGTATCCGCATAGCGGAAGGGCGGTGGGCCCGGTTTTCAAATTTTTTTGTAAAAACAAAACCAGTTTAGTCGGATTGTTGTGATTATATTGATTCTAATATTTAACTATAAATAATAAGGAAGGAAATAGTTACCCTTGTAGACTTTCCGTGATTCACTCAAACCGAGTTCCTCCACTATAGAATCTTCGTGATTCCCTCGAACCAAGTTCCTCGAACCAAGTTCCTCGAACCAAGTTCTTCCACACCGAATCTCCAACACCAAAGAACCGACGAGTGGGCGTCTCGGTATTGAATAGAAAAATTCGACTCTCGAATTTCTGTTCTTATTGTGTACTCATCACATGAGACAACAAGAAAAATATTGAGAGACTCTCTCACAATATTCTCTAGAGGCTTAGTAAAAATACTTTATTTTTTCTTTCTATATATATAACTCTTAATACAAAAGGCCAAGAACTTCTTTGGTCCTCTCTCTCTCTCACATGTAAAAATACAAGTACACTTTTTGTTATTCTTTCATCTAATTTTTGTTTTTCTCAAAACCCAATTTGGGCGTGTGTTAACATATATAGAGAGAGAGCAATGCATTGGGTTGTGAGTTTTTTCAGCCATAATTATCATAGGGTGGGTGGAAAAAGGAAGCATAGAGAAGAAGCTTGTTCTTCACATTGCTTTTAATGCAATGAAGAAAAATAAACAAACAAAGCTTTCATTATTTCAAAAGCAAGAAGACTAATTGCCGTTTACTCCATTCTTGACTCAATAATGAAACCCACCCCATTTTTGACTATTAAACTCAATAATGGAACCCACCCCATGCCCTTTTTTTGACTATTAACCTCAATAATAGAAGGCACCGATTTTCCAAGCCAAAAAAAATGCAATATATATATAATTTACTTATTTAAATAATCAAATTATAATATATATAATAAAATAATCAACTTATTATATTATATATATTATTAAATAATCAAAATATTATTTAATATATATATATATATAATTAAAGAATCATACATTATTTAATTAATAAAACAATACATAAACTTCTTTATGTATAGATGATTAATTCTAAATTAATCACTAAGCCTCAATATACCTTAATGTTCAATACAGTGTTATAGAGATGGTATGGGAACACATGGACCTATAATTTCAAGCTCCAATAAATCTTCAATATTTAATTAAACTCTTTAATTAAATATTAGATTTATTAATTCCAGATTTATTCCACTAAAAAACTGGAACTGCACTCTTGTCATTATAGAATTAATTACTCAAATAGGAATCTAATAGTCCATTGATATAATCATTACATATAGATCAATCCTCCATAAACAGTTCGTAATATGAGCTAGGTTCAAATCCGTTGACCTCTCAATTACGTCTTTATCCTTGAGTGCCCGTGATTCGCTAATGAACAATTATTTATGATCTTATCATAAATTGAGCGCTCTATTGTTCAAGACCCGAATCATTTACTCAAGAGAACTGTTTGTCTACTTCAATTAAGAAGGAATGGATTCCATCTTGTATATTATCATTCCCAGCTAAGTATATCATCATGTCTCCAAGATACAAGGTTTTTAGGTTTGGCAATTAGAGCAAACCATACCGAGTAAGTCAAAAGACACAACTCTATAAGTAGGAGTCTGTTAAATACTCAGGATTAAGATCGTTCCATAAATGACCATCTGATTGATAAAAGGGAATACTTTATTTCAAGACGGAGATTATTAAAGATTTCAATTTATCGTGTCCATGTCTTGTATAATCTTATTATACAAAGTACCTTCATTATAATGTCACCACATCAACAGTTCGGATAAAACTGTTCTATTCTTAATGGGAATGAACCGTACTAGTAATTTTAATTAATTAAAGATCCCAACTTTAATTATCAATTACAGACAATTAAGATTATTATATTAAACATAATCCTCATGTATATAACGACTTATATACTATGTTTAATATTACATTTAATAATCATGGAATTTTATGTTATTAATAAAATATTAATAACATTAAATGCACACAAATATATAATAGAATGTCAATCTAATTATTAATTCAGCATGAAGATCAACAACATGTGTTCTTAGGGCATTATCCCTAACACTTGAATCATATCCTAGTTGGCTTTGATAAAATTCATGTTCAAACCATCAGGCTCAGGGGCCTTGTTCCCATCACAGTTACACACTGCTTCCTAAACCTCTGTCACACTAAAAGCCACTTTAAGAGCCTCTCTATCAACCACTTGTAATTGTCTCAAATTAATCCCTCTAATCTTCAGGCGATTCCAAGGAACATTAGAAAAATGATCCTTGAAGAACTCAAAAACCCCTTGTTTAATGAGCATAGGATCCGACACTCTTCCATTGCCAAAAGAGATCTCACTGAAATTATTCCCCCGTCTTCTACCGTTAGCTAAATAATGAAAGAATTTAGAATTTTTATCTCCTTCCTTCAACCAACTAATTCTAGACTTCTGTCTCCACAATTGCTCCTCATTTCTCAGCTCTATTCACAACTTCGTAATGATATCCAAACGATCATTTCTCAGCCTATCGGACCAACCATCCACCCCCGCCTTCATGTCTATCTCCGCTAACTTATCTTCTAACTCTTTGCTAGTAGATGACACCTTTTTGTTAACCACAAGCCACCTCTTCATTCTACTCTTAGCACCTTTCACATTAGCAGCCAGAGAAAAACCTATAGAACCTTTCACTTTACTACCATTCCATCCTGTAATCGCCTCTGCCATCAAACCTTTCTCCTCAAGCCACCCATTGAAAAAACGAAACGGTTTAGGACCCCAATCAACCACCTTTTCCCTTAAAACTAAGGCGTTGTGGTCCAAAATGGACCTAGGCAGACCACGCTGAACTAGATTGGGGAACCATAACAGAATTTCTGGAGATAATAAAAAATGGTCCAATCTCACCCAAGAAGCGGTATCTCTATAGTTAAACCAGGTGAACCTCATTCCTTGAAAAGGGATGTCCACCACCTTCGCTTTAAGCACAAAATCACTAAAATTACGTATATTCACCATATCACACACCTTACCTTTCCTTTCCATAGGGTCTAAGACCGAGTTGAAGTCACCCCCCAAACACCAAGGCAAGGCAAAGGCAAAGAAATCTGAATATTCACAATGTAGTCCTATAACTCTTTCCTTTCCCTCTCTACGTTGGCCATATTAATATTACAAAACACAATGTCTTTCTTCACACCGAGTAATTCCCCCACCAGAATAATGCTATGATTCGTAGTAATACAAGCCTTAACTAACAAGAAATCCTCATTCCACAAGGTTATCAAACCACCACCAGCCCCTTCAACATCCACACCATCCCCCGCGACATGTGATTCCCTCCTAACGACCTAATAACCCTGCTGTCAAACTGACTCAGCTTGGATTCTTGTAAAAAAACAACCACAGGTTTGTATCTAAACACCAAATTCCTAACCACTTTCTGCTTTTTGGCTTTCCCCAAGCCCTTAACATTCCAAGAGACCACTAACAAAAACGAAAAGGAAACCACACCAGAGCGGAAAAACAAAACTAACCAGAGGTGGCGTCGAATCTGGCATTATCCTCTTCTTCCCTTCTGACAATGGCTTCCATAACTTCATCTTCAACTTCTGAGAAATCAAACCCAATTAATCTCCCGGTTGCTAGGACTCTAGTCGCCTCTTCTTTTGCAGCCAAAACCTTTGACGAATTTTCTCCTATCCCCTTGCTCTTGCAATTTCTAAGACTTATCCCATGCATTTTGGAAGGGATGGATTTGCTTTTATTCCTCTATTTCAGCCCTTGAACAGGCACCGAATTGCACCCCCTATTTCCTCATAATAGCTTTTCCACGGTTAAAGCGGTTCTAACCTGCTCATACTCACTATTGACTAAAGCTAAAGCTGAAGGTATCTTCTTTTCCACTTCAATAGTGGTCCAGACCATTTCTTCTTTCGTCACCGAATAATCACTACTAATTAATTCCAAATCTACTGAACCGCTGTCCTCCACGTCTACTGCTTCTGAGAAATTCTTCTCTACTGCCATAGTAGCTTGGATCATCTTTTCTTTCGTCTCCAAACTATCACTAGAAAGGGCTTCTTCATTTGCCACACCTGCAACCCCATTACCCAGCTCGTTCGAATTAACTTCCCCCTCCACAATAGCAGACCTGACTCTTTCATAAGTCTTACCTACATCTTTCACAATTCCACCTCCTAACGACACCAAGCCATCCCTCCTAACTAGCCTCCTAACTAGCCTCCTAACATCAGTTGGGCTCACATCAACCTGGCCCAGGTCAACACATATACCCGCCCCTTCCTTGGTCTTTAACAGATTCAAGTTCCTTGGGCCATCTGAGGACAAATAAAAAGAAACTGTCTTGGGCTTGAAAGTTGCAGTCAGCCCACCTAGAACACTCTCCATTTTCCTTACAAGACTCTAAAAACCAGCTTTCTATCCCCACTTCCTCAAATGACAATGACCTCTTTGCTACGCTACTAAACTCAAACCTGACCTTCACCATTCTTTTTTCCAAATTCAAAATTTCATTATGAATCCTAGAGGCATTAGGTTTAACTTTTGACCTATTGATCCTCTTCTTTTTCCCTTTTTCAAGAAGCCTATTTACCATCAAACCCTTGCCTCTTGTTTCCATCCTGCTTAGTTCTTTCCCACTTTTTTTGGCTGTCTTATGAGAGTTGTATTTCTGACAACTCTTCCTTTTGTTGCCCATAATCCTGTCAACCACAAAGGACTTTTTCAAGGCACCTTCACCTACCCCTTTAGGCCAACAAATTTGAAATCTGTCTTCTTCTGGCCTGGAACTCCGGCAAGTGGTATCTTGAATTTTTCTCAACGCCAGCAAACTCTCCAGCCACTCAACGTCCACTGGATTCGAGTCTTCTTCCAGCTTGACCACATATGGCCTGATTCCCCCCACTACCTTGACCTTGATTGATTCTAGGTGTTGATGAGGGATCAAAACTAACATTCTTCCTTTGTCTAAAAGAACTCGGTCCACAGTCGTTTTCTCCACTATCACCGGTTCCCCTATTTGCCATCCAAGATTCATAAAGAAATCCAGTGACCAGCAAGAGATGGGGATACCCCAACAATTAATCATAGCTAATCTAGCTTGAGGAACCACTGCATCAGCCCATCTAACCATCATTGAAAAACAATCATTCCATAACCTCTTATTACCAATAAATCCTTCCTTCTGGAATTCGGAATCGAAACACCATAGAACACATTTATCTCCCAAATAAGCTGATGAAAACTTGACTCCCAAACTTTTTAGACGATTGTTCACCTTAGACACCTCCTTAAACTCGATCAAGATACCAACCGCACATCTATTAAGCCAAGCCTGATCGTTCTTTTTGAAGTCCCAAGTCATCGAAACCACATTCTCTATCTCTTTTTCAATTGAAACTTATTCCGTGGCATTAAACCCCCTCACAGTTTCCGCATAAGACCGTTGCCACTTTTGTCTCTATTGGCCAGCCATACACATGCATACCATTGGTGGTTGCAGCCACCTTGGATGCTTCCTCTAAGGTCTCAAATCTTACAAAAGCAAACCTACTCCTCCTTGATCTTTTCTTAGTAGACAGATAAATGTCTCTAACCTTACCAAAAGGTTTGAATAATCCCCACATACATTCATAATCAACCTTAGCATTCAGGTTGTCAAAAAATGGAGAATAATTTGTCCTTAAAATCACCCCCATTGTCTTTTCGGTAGTTGGCAGAGCTTCTCTCTCTAAAAAAACTCTCTCATTTTTTTTCCTAACTTTTAGCAAATTATTCAAGTACTCCAAGTTGGGAAACACAACCTGCAAATAAAGTTGTTTAAATCTTCTTGGATGGAACAGCATTACTGATATATAAGAGGTAGTAATTGATAAAGCTCCTCTATATGACTGTATCCGATTAGTTACTTCAAGATATAATTTACATAGTCCTTGCAGAATAAATTAGTCCAATCCAATCTTTTGTTTCAAGATCTGAGCCCAACATTAATTGACAAAAAAATTAATAAAAATACGGTTTTTTTTTTTTGTTTTTTTAATTTTTTTACAATATCTGTCTATCCATCTATCTAGACCACGCATTTGTTTGAAGCTTTTGTCATTGGTAGGACTTGAACCGTTGACTTGAGAATCATTTGCCCAAACCCCAAGCTCATCCATCTACTGACTGAGCTATGCTCCTAGGCCTGGGGACAAAAATACAATGATTTATGCTTTATGACACTTTTCTTCATTTTATTTCTTTATTCTTTTATAATAAAGTAAGTTATATTAACGTGTACTGAATTATTCTCAGTTTGAATAAAAAAAATAAAAAACAAATTTCACATGAACTTTTTTGTGGGTCTTGAGAAGATAAAAATATTAATATTGACAATTGTCCTTAAGGGCACAAATTAACTGGATACAAATAAAATTTACATTAATTAGTAATATATTCACATTGGTATAATTAATTAAGTATTATGCAATTTTATACGGGTGAATGTCTGTCAATTTATGTAAGTAACTTACATCTATTTATCCCCTATTATCTCCATTATCCCTTAAAATATTATGATATAATTTATATCCACGTCTTGTTATTTATCATAGTGAGACTTTGTGTGGCTATTTGTTTATCATTTGTAAGAGAATACTTTGAGAAATAAATATTCACATTTTGGGCTACCAATATTTTCTCTTAGTTTATGTTCTTTTATTTATTAATTATTTCATAACACATTTTTTTTATATTTAAAAGCTTCTTACTTGGAGACTATATATGGCGCCATGGACCTTACATTATGATATATTACCATATATGCAATAATATTAGCTTGGCCCCTCCTATTATTTCAATAATACAAATTAATTAATAAATTTCTTCTATAGTTCTATTGACAAAGAAATTAAAAGATAAAATCAATCCATTTTAAGGGTTTAATTTCCTGTTATTTCATACATTTAAATTAGTGTGAGTGTTTTTTATTTGGGAAAGATCATTTTACTCCCTGATCTTTACCCTATTAGAAAGGTGAGAATAGGGTTTGCCCATATTGGCCGGTCTCCCCCCCTGAAATGTGATAATGCCTATTTCTACACTTGATGTAGCCCCGTTTTACCTATCATTTGCCTTTGTTTTCCGGGTAAAACCGGGTTATTTAATGTTTAAATGAGCTTGTGCAGGCCTCTTTAGCAATCCAAGGGAAATCAAGCTAAGTTGGGCAACTTTTGAGCAAAAACGAGCAAGTGAGGAGCTGAAGAAAGAGGCGGCACATGACGTCTAGCGCCACCACTAGCGCCGGCGAGGCAGAGATGTGCCGCTGGTCGTGCGCCTGACGACCAGCGCCGGCGAGGCAGAAACCTACCGCTAGTTGTGTGCCTGACACCGGCGCCCCTCAATTGCGCCGGACGACCAGCGCAACAGCATTCCAGCTCAGTTTTTTCTAGGTTTTCGTGCCCTAATTCTACACACTATAAATACTTCCTTTCAGCTCTTTTCAGCACACTTCTTGCATGACCCTTAAGCTCCAAAACACCTCTACATCACTCTCAAACACCCAAGAACAATTCTTTCACCATAATTCTTCACCAAATCACCCAAACCCTTCATCAAATCAACTTCTAAACTCATTTCTCACCTCACCACCTCACTTCCTCACCTCACCACCTCACTTCCTCACCTAGATCCACCATAAAAATCACATCTTGGAGCAAAAGAAGTCAAGGAGAGAAGAAGCCAAGCACAACCAAGCAAAACCAAGCAAGAGAGGAGGAGTTCTCCACATTAGTTTACTCTAATCCCTTCTCTCTTTACATTTATTTGTCTCTAGTTATGGCTTGTACTCATTATATATCACATCTTGGAGCAAAAGAAGTCATGGAGAGAAGAAGCCAAGCACAACCAAGCAAGAGAGGAGGAGTTCTCTACATTAGTTTACTCTAATCCCTTCTCTCTTTACATTTATTTGTCTCTAGTTATGGCTTGTACTCATTATATATATTTTGTAGCCATTTGTTGTACCATGAACTAAATCCATCTTGGCTAAGGCCAAGATGAAGCCTTTTCCATGAATTATTAATAAAGGCCATCACTTTATCATTATTGCTTGTGTGGTGTATGCTTATTTCATGTTCTAAATGGTTTTTGAATGTCTAGCTAGCATTTAGTAATTGATTGGTTGTTGTGTGAAGCACCGAGAGGAGAAGCACACAATGTGCTCGATGAAATGTGTGATAGAGGTTGGTAAGATAGAAATATGTGACGCTAGCCTCTAGGATTCAATTTGTGTGCCTTGAATTTAATGAATTTATATGTAGTTCGGATAACCATTGAGAAATAGGTTGTTGGTGCATATAAATGTTGTCTTTATCACTTGAGAGAGGTTAGAGACAAATTTAGGGTATCACGAATCTACACACACACTTGCATACTTTACTTCAATGATGTGCCTAACATTGATGAGAATTGGATAGGTGGATTCACGGCCTTAGCTTAATTTCCCATAAGAAATACAATCACTTGCTTGTGTTTAACTTGCTTTAGTTTGTTTACTTGCCTAGTTTAAATTATTGCATTTTAGTTATATGTTTAATTTAGTTGAATTTGAGTAGTATAATTCCATCATTAAATTGTTGCTTGTTTAAATAGCACTTAAACCAATCAATTTCGGTAATCGATCACTCGATCCCTGTGGGAACGAACTTTTATTTACCGTTGTGCTACTCTTCGACCTCGTACTATTGCGAGAGTTATAAAGAGACTAGCCAAAATGAAACTAATGTAAAATCTCCTCCTTATGTTACCTTTTTTGTCCAAAAAAGGTTTGACCGTCAATCCTAATGGTCAAATGACCGTTTTATCTTTCAAAATAATCAGAAAATAACAATTTAACCCTCCAGATATTTATTAAATGAAAAATATATTAAATAAAAAAACAAAAAAAATAAAATAGAAACAAAACATAAATTAAAAATGAAAAAGAATTTAATTTTTTAAAAGGACAATATGGTAAAAAAATTATTAATTGATTTCCACCGTCCATCTGAAAGATGGATGGTGGAGATTAAAAGATAATTTACGTTTTTTTTTTTTGAAATAATCTATACATTTCACAAAATAAAACAAAACATTAAAAAAAAAATAAAAAAAATAAAAAGCCATGACACTCTCTCTCTCCCCGTACAACTCTTTTTGTCTCTCTCTCTCTCTCATCGTGATCATCATCTTCTCCCCTAGACCACCACCATCTCCAACACCCAAACCCTAATCTAATCCACATCACTACTCAAACACCAAACCCTAGCCACCACTACACCACAAAGACCAAACCCTAATCCATTATTGATCACCACCACCACATAACAACCCACCCAAAATCCATATTCGAAACACCCAAACCCAAACCATTGAAGCACCCACCAAACCCAATTCGGTGGTGGTTGGAGGTTCAAAACACCCCCAAAATCCATTTTCAAAACACCCATTAAACCCAAACGGAAGCACGACCTATCCGCCTCCTTTGATTTGAAGATGGGATCTAATATTCAAAACACCAACCAAATTGATGATGGGTCTTAATTTGAAGATGGGATATGATCTGAAGTTCTTCATCTTCTTCGTAGAAAACAACTATAAGGATGTGTTGTGTGTGGTGATCGAATGGGAGTTTTATTTTTATTTTTAAGATCCAAATTGGGTTTTCTAAGTTGGGTTCATGGATGTGTTATGTATGTGTGGTGAATCGGTGTGATTGGTTAATGTTATTTCTTGGTTTGGTGTTGATGGTTTGATGACGAAGATTGAAGATGAAGATTTGATGAATCTGGGTTTTAAAGAGATGAAGATTGAAGATGGAGATTTGATGAGTAGGAAGGCTAGGTTTAGGTTTAGGCGATGAAAATTTGATGATGATGATTGTTTGGGGAGTTATTTTTTAATTAATTTTTTTTTAAGAAAAATGAAATGGTGGTCAGGTGGAGAAGAAGAAGAATCGAAGATGATGATGATGAATTGATGATATTATTATTATTATTATTATTATTATTATTAAATGGTGGTGGATTTGGGACCACAAATTTCTTTTAATTTGTAGAGGGAGTTTTTTTTTATTTTTAATTTATTTAATTATAGTCATTTACCATTTTGCACTCTTAATTTTAACAGTCAACACAAATATGGACGGAAATTCTAATAGAAGGGGTGCTTTTTACATTATTTCAATTTCAGGGGGAATAATGGTCAATATGGGCAAACCCTGTCCTCACCTTTCTAATAGGGTAAAGGTCAGGGGGTAAAACGATCTTTTCCCTTTATTATTAGTTTTTTTTTTTTTTTTTAAGGTTTTAATTAAGCTATTAAAATTTATATGTTATTAGTTGGGAACTATTAAAATATTACAACCGCTCAATGTGGTTCAGTGGTAAGAGTGCTCATTCAGTTTGACAATATCTTAGGTTTGAATCGTCGCCTTGCAAGTGGTATATATATATATTAAAATATTATTTTTAGTATGCATATCGTGAAGATTAGACATATGTTTTGCAAAAAACGAAAGATGATTTTCTCACACACTCTTAAATTATGCAATTGAAATGGAAATCACACTGAAAAATAAATTGATTTGGTTATAGATGATTTTCTAGATATAAAAGACTGACGTGTTACATTTTAATTTTCAAAGTTAATGTCTATTTTATTTATTTATATCATTACCTTTAAGACTAAAAGATATCACAATTTATAAAAGATTATTAGGTGCGAGATCCCATACTATTTTTTCGTGTGGGATTCCTAATAGATATCAGTATAAATTGATCAACATGCCAGATCCCATACCTAATTAATTAGTGCTGCACATTCTGTTTTTAAATAACTTAATTTTATTTTTGAATATTAATATGTTTGTGTTGTATGACCTTGAAAATTAGTTTTTGTATTGGCCTCCGATTCCAAAGCCAAAATCCTGGCTTCGTCTCTGTATATATCAATGTTTGATACGTGATTAAAGAGAATAATTTCTTGATGAGATCAAGCCCTTCAATAAATTGTTAAGTATTCATATTTTATTAAGTGATTGTATTTAAAATGAAATATCACAAAAATCAAAGAGCCCGAAGCTCAAACAAGCCTGATCTCTCTCTCTCTCTCAGTTGCAATCGCTGCCGACGATGGAGATTGGGCCTCCATCGATCGCTACTTGTAGAAGATGTATTTGAAAAATCTCTTCCAAACATACCCTAATTCAAATATACTATTCTCTTGGTTTGTAAGTTTATTCAAAAATATGCAAACTACTTTTGAAAATACAAAAATATAACAAATTAATATAAAATATAACAATCACAAATCTATTGATTTCTAAGAAATCTAATGCAGTTTATGGTTCAGGGATACAATTTCCATAGTTGATTATCATCTATGAGTTTCAAGGATATTAGTCAATTAAAAAAGAAACAAAAATTTATAGAACCTTTGAAGAAAGCCAATTTAATAAAGTCATGCCTTTCACTTTCAGCAAAACGTATCATAACCAATTCACAAACTAAATGAGTCAAGCAGTATACGGTTGGAATCGCCAGTCAATTATAAGTTTTGTTAAAATTTTCTACGAGCGCGTGAGTAAGACCGTGGATATATGGTCCCGACCAGAACAAACAGGCTGTTACGTAATTGACTTTGTCCCAATTACAACTTGGAAAATCCAAGCCACAACTTGTCTTGAAAATAAAAGGAGTTTACTTTTGCTCACCCCCTTCACACCCCCTTCAAGGTGGGTAAGCATTACCCCCTCCCAAATGGATGACACATGTTCATGGAGGGGTAAATTTGTCCCGAATAAATGGATGACACGTGTCCATGGAGGGGTAAATTTGTCCCGAATAAATGGATTGTGGCTCCCTGGGATAGAGAGGAACACCATAATCAAGAGCAAGCAACAAATACATGTAAAGGAATCACCATTCCTCATCATTACCATTTTTATTTTCAAATATATATTAACTGATCGGTTGCTTTTATATTGGTTGCTTTTATTTTGGTCCATTTAGTCATTTTGGGACTGGGATCCCCTGTTCATCTCATTTGTGCTCATCTTTTTAACATCCAGTGACATGTGGTATCCAAATAAATGAATGGTTATGATTAATTTGCCTTATTTTTTTTTTCTCTCCACTTATCAAACGACAATATATATGAATCTCATCACCTCAAACATTTTTTTTTCTTCTTGTTTGATTCATAATACAGATTAAATGATTTAAAAAAAAAAAAAAAAAATAACATATCATTAATCTTCATTTTTCACAAACACAAATTGAATTACAATACACAAACCAGAAAATAATCTTATTTATTTTTTCTCTCCCCTAACAAACGACATCGTATCTCTCAAAACAAAAAAAAAAACAAAAAAAAAATTCTTCTTATTTGTTTCAGATTAAGCTCCATTAAATTCCAAAAAATAAATAAATTCCAGAAAATAAATAAATAAATAAACTAAGGAGATCATCCATAAATAAATAAACCCAGATTCATCAACACCCAGAAACCAAAAAAAATATTAAAATAACCAAGGATTTCCCTTCTCTTGCCTTCATTTTATCAGCAACCAACAAACAAAAACCCATTTCACAAACCCATAAATGAAATCCAATAAAACAAAATTGAAAAAAAAAAAAAAAAAAAACATTGATGGATCATCAATGGAGAAATCGCACCACCACCCAAAAACGAAATCGCACTAGTCAAACCACCATCAAAATCCAAACACGAAATCGACAAATCGCACCACCACCAAACCCAAAATCGCACCAGTCAACCACCACAAAACCCAAACACAAAATCACATGAAATAGGAGAGAAAGAAGGCGGCGAGAAGAGGGACCAGAGATCAGAAATGGAAGAGATTGATGGATATGGATTCGCGGAGAGAGAGAGAGAGAGAGAGAGTGCTGAACCAGATGTGAAAAGAGAGAGAAGACGCGGCGGCGGCGGCTGAAGGAAATCGAACGCGATGCGAAGAGAAGACGCGGCGGTTTAGGTGTTGGTGTTGGTGGAAGATGATGATGATGATCGATGAGTGTGGTAGAGTGGTGTTTGGTGGTGTTATTTTTTTTTAATAGATTTGCTAACTTTTTATATTTGGAAAGATTTTATTTTCTGGTTTGTGTATTGTAATTCAATTTCTGTTTGTGAAAAATGAAGATTAATGATATGGGTTTGTGAAAAAATGAAGATTAATGATATTTTATTTTATTTTTTTTTTAAAATTCGTTTAATCTGTATTATGAATCAAACAAGAAGAAAAAAAAATGTTTGAGGTGATGAGATTCATATACATTGTCGTTTGATAAGTGGAGAGAAAAAAAAAAAAGACAAATTAATCATAACCATTCATTTATTTGGATGCCACATGTCACTGGATGTTAAAAAGATGAGCACAAATGAGATGAGCAAGGGATCTCAGTCCCCATTTTTGCTCACCCCCTCCCAAATGGATGACACGTGTCCATGGAGGGGTAAATTTGTCCCGAATAAATGGATGACACGTGGACTCCATTTGGGAGGGTGTGAGCAAAAATGGACCCAAATAATAGCAACCAATATAAAAGCAACCGATCAGTTAATATGTATTTGAAAATAAAAATGGTAATGATGAGGAATGGTGGTTCCTTTACATGTATTTGTTGCTTGCTCTTGATTATGGTGTTCCTCTCTATCCCAGGGAGCCACACTGAACGAGAGTTAGCCGACGATGTCACTCAAAACAGTTAATAAAATACACTACTCTCTCTTGATATCTCTACTTACATATATGCATATACATACTTGTTCTTTCTATATTTTTAATTAATATTTGTTTGATATATATATCGGTTAATTTCAGATGATTTGAATGAAAATAAACAAGATAACGGACAAAGTAAAAGTGGCGTCTATGGAAGTCGTCAAAGGAACGCCGGTTCAGCAACTGAAAATAGTTCACCTTGTGGGTCAGACGTTCAAATGTCGTCTCCAAGCAGCTTGACTAAGATAGCTTATGTGACTGGTTGTGTTGTCTATGCTACTGGTAAGCCGCCTAAAAACAAAAACAGTACTAAGCCTCCAACTCCAGTCCACCGAGGGACAGCGCGCTCCTGTTGTTGTCGCTAACCCTCAAACTCCACCCGAGCAAGGGACAGTTCCTGTTGTTTACGCTAACCCTCAAACTCCACCCCACTGATAAAACCCCATTTTCAGAGTCTCTTACCACAGCTCCAGCCTCCAGCTAGCCCAGATCAGCAAACTCCATTCTTATGCAGTTTATTACTGTATGTTATATATATTGTTACAGTGGTTGGTTTTATGTTATTTTATCCAACAAGGACAGAAATAAACAGAAGCGATCTGATTGTATGAATGATATCCAATGAAATTTGTCATTAGTTTTTTAAGGACAGAGAGGCCAAGCTATGGTTAGAAATAATGATTTTCTCCATCATATAAGTACTTATGTTACTAACGTACTAGACCCAAAATAAAGCCATATAAAATAGAGGAAATTGCAGAATATGACTAAAATCCAGGCACTTTTTTGACATATAGCCCCTTTCCTGCAAAATTGCATTTATAACAAAATACGGTTTTAAAAATCAATTATAGTTTTTTTTAAAAAAAAAAAGTCTCAAATGCACTTGAACTATTAAACTTGCATGATTTCTATCATGTTCGTAAAAAACAAAAAACAAAAACAAAAACGTTTGATCCATTCGTGACACACATACATGTTTCGTGACCTGTTTGTACATGTTTCGTGATCCATTCATACATAAAGATAAGCATTTCCCCCCGAAATCCCTCAATCCTCATTCCCATTTAGGGGAAAAATCACCCTTGAAGGGGGAATAAGGATAGAAATTGAAATGAGGAGGGACTGTATATATATATATTTTTTAATGATTATTTTTCCCTATTTTCCCTATTTACCCTATTTCCCCACTTTCTCAATTTAAACCCTAAGTGTACATACTTCATTAACTCAAAATTTATTTGTTGGAATGTTTTTGTAGATGTTTTAACTTATAACTTATAACTTATAACTAGAGTTTTTTTTTATTTTTTTTATTTATATTTATTTATTTATCTCCATTTCCCCAATGCCCCAATGTCCATCCCGATTCGTGCATGTTTCGTGATCAATTCGTGACACATATGCATGTTCCTTGATTCATTCATGAATTCCGTGATTAAAAAAAAGCGTGCGATTGTGTTTTAATGATGGGTATTTTGATAAGATTGTGGTTTTATTGGTCATGAACCATTCAAAAACGCAATAAAAACTACATCCTATTATGACGAATAAAAACCTCATCATCAAATTTTGATTGTTTGATTTATCTGTATTAAAATTAAATGATTGAAATTATCGGGTTTTGGATACAATCCTAAATTATGAAAGTTTTAATTCAAGAAATATCCCAATTTGATTTTATAATTTTTGGGTTTATTTTAATTTTCCATTCTTGAGGAATCATCCGACAATTAATAAAAATATAAGGATGAAGACTTTAATTTTAATTCATTAAAACTAATGAATGATGTGGCGAATCCTATAAGGATGCTACATCATTTTGGTCCTTAATCTGGACATTAAATTTTAGCAAAATAATATTAGAGCATCTCCAATGTAAAAGTGGCTTGCATACCAATAATTGTTGACATGGCAACAATGTCAAGAGCTTGCTTCCTATGTGGCATAAAAATAGACTTGATAGACAATCAATTCAAAATTTACTCTCCAATGCTTCCGTCTAAAACATAATTTTTTTAATGACGTGTCTATCCTTTTTTTCCTATGTTATTTTTTATTTTATTTCCTTACAAAAAATATATGAAAAATTAATGTCATTTTTAAATATTTGCTGAGTCAACCTAAAAAATAGATGTACAACAGACCATCTGAAAGTGGACGGTCATGTTGACAATGTCTAATATTTTTTTTACCACGTCAGCTTGAGGTTGAATATGCACGGTTGCATTGGTCCTTAATCTGGACATTAAATTTTGGCAAAATAATATTAGAGCATCTCCAATGTAAAAGTGGCTTGCATACCAATAATTGTTGATATGGCAACAATGTCAAGAGCTTGCTTCCTATGTGGTATAAAAATAGACTTGATAGACAATCAATTCAAAATTTACTCTCCAATGCTTCCGTCTAAAACACAATTTTTTTAATGACGTGTCTATCATTTTTTCCCATTTTATTTTTTATTTTATTTCCTTACCAAAAATATATGAAAAATTAATGTCATTTTTAAATATTTGCTGAGTCAACCTAAAAAATAGCTGTACAACAGACCGTCTGAAAGTGGACGGTCATGTTGACAATGTCTAATATTTTTTTTGCCACGTCAGCTTGAGGTTGAATATGCACGGTTGCATTGGTCCTTAATCTGGACATTAAATTTTGGCAAATTAAAAGTGGCTTGCATACCAATAATTGTTGATATGGCAACAATGTCAAGAACTTGCTTCCTATGTGGCATAAAAATAGACTTGATAGACAATCAATTCAAAATTTAGTTTCAAATGCTTTCGTCTAAAACACAATTTTTTTAATGACGTGTCTATCCTTTTTTTCTTATTTTATTTTATATTTTATTTCCTTACAAAAAATATATGAAAAATTAATGTCATTTTTAAATATTTGCTGAGTCAACCTAAAAAATAGCTGTACAATAGACCGTCTGAAAGTGGACAGTCATGTTGACAATGTCTAATATTTTTTTTACCACGTCAGCTTGAGGTTGAATATGCACGGTTGCATTGGAGACACAATTATTAACATAACGTTTATTTATCTTATGTGGCATCTTTTTTTTTTTTCACAAGTCACGTTTGCATTGAAGATGCTCTTATTATAATTAAAATAAAAAGATTTAAAAAATCTTAAAATTGGTTATTTCATAATTACTTTTAAAAAATCCTTTCAAAAAAAATAAATAATAATAATTACTTTGAAAAGTAATCTCTCACATACTCTTCAAAATGACTCTCAAATAAGGAATTAGTCTCACTAATCCAATCTCCATCACACATTTCAACCCAAACCGGTCATAAAGAATTTTTTTGGAGTATATACTTCGGTGAGGAATTGGTCCAAAATATCACCTTTTTAAAGTGAATTGGTGAGAATGTCACTGGTTTAATAAGTTAAGTTTAAAAGGCACCTATTATGGTGAACTACCAAAATTGCCCTTAGTTAAACATTTATGTTATTCCCTTTGAGTTGTTCTCTGCAACTCAAACGAAGGCTTGAAATACTCAGTTACTCTCTCTCTACAAATAAAAGTTCAAGGTCTTGCCCCGACTTTCTTCTTCAGTAAAATAAGGTAATATTTCTTGAACTTGCTTCTTTGAAGTTGTTCACATTTTAGTATGTAAACTTGAAGCCATTTTGAAAATGATTTCGTGCCTTTTTGAAATATTTTCGTGCCTTTTTACACTGTCATCGTGCCTTTTGAAGTTGTTATCGAGCCTTTTTGAAAATATTTTCGTGCCTTTTTGAAATATTTTCGTGCCTTTTAACACTGTCATCGTGCCTTTTGAAATTGTTATCGAGCCTTTTTGGAAAAGTCTCGATAACTTTTCCAAAAGGCTCGATAACTTTTCTAAAAGGCTCAATAACCTTTCTAAAAGGCTCGATAACTTTTCCAAAAGGCTCGATAACCTTTCTAAAAGGCTCGATAACTTTTCCAAAAGGCTCGATAACCTTTCTAAAAGGCTCGATAACCTTTGTAAAAGGCTCGATAACTTTTCCAAAAGGCTCGATAACTTTTAACACTGTCATCGTGCCTTTTGAAATTGTTATCGAGCCTTTTTGGAAAAGTCTCGATAACTTTTCCAAAAGGCTCGATAACCTTTGTAAAAGGCTCGATAACTTTTCCAAAAGGCTCGATAACCTTTGTAAAAGGCTCGATAACTTTTCCAAAAGGCTCGATAACTTTTAACACTGTCATCGTGCCATTTGAAATTGTTATCGAGCCTTTTTGGAAAAGTCTCGATAACTTTTCCAAAAGGCTCGATAACCTTTGTAAAAGGCTCGATAACTTTTCCAAAAGGCTCGATAACTTTTAACACTGTCATCGTGCCTTTTGAAATTGTTATCGAGCCTTTTTGGAAAAGTCTCGATAACTTTTCCAAAAGGCTCGATAACCTTTCTAAAAGGCTCGATAACCTTTGTAAAAGGCTCGATAACTTTTCCAAAAGGCTCGATAACTTTTCAAAAGGCTCGATAACCTTTCTAAAAGGCTGGATTGATTTTCAAATTTATTCGTGCCTTTTAACAATGTCATCGTGCCTTTTGTAGTTATTATCGAGCCTTTTTGACAAAAATATTTCGAGCCTTTTTGAAAAAAGTTTCCAGCCTTTTGGTTGATTTCGAGCCTTCTTCAAAAAATATCCGTGCCTTTCTGAACAAAGTTTCGAGCCTTTTAACAAAATATTCGTGCCTTTTCGAAATTGATTTCGAGCCTTTTTGACAAAAATATTTCGAGCTTTTTTGAAAAAAAATTCGAGCCTTTTTCAAAAAATATTCGAGGCTTTTCATGTAATATTTGAAGACATTGTGTAATCATGGGTTTTTGTTAATGGTTTGTGATTATTAATTTGACAGCCTCATGAATCGGGTTAGAATAGTAATATCTTACAACGGTCGATGGGACCAGTTACCCGACGGAAGTCAGAGGTTTGTTGGATCCGATAACCGGGGAATGTACGTGTCAAACAATATGACTTACGAAGAATTGGTGACGATCGTGCATACTATTGTGAACTATGATGTAAACAAATACAATTTTGAGTTGTCATCAATATCACTCGTTCCTGGCAGTACGTGTCGCACATTGATAAGGAATGACGACGATGTCCAGTTTATGCTAGGGGAAGATCGAGTGATCCCTCAAGTATGTGTCAGTCTAACTGAGCGGACAGCTGGAGATGTGGTAGGGAATAATATTCCTCCTCCTGAAAATACCCAACAGTTTGGATCCTTTAGCGGTAGCAACCAAGTGTTCACCCAAGGGGGTCCCAGCGAAGGTGTGGGAAACATGTGTGGTGTCCCAGAAGTTGCGGTCGACCATGCACATGCAGCTGAAATTCAATTGGGTGATGTGGGTGATGTGTTTGGCAGTCGAATTGAGCAGTACAATGAGCAATACGATGTACAGTACAATGAGCAGTACGATGTGCAGTATAATGAGCAGTACAATGAGCAGTACAATGAGCAGTACGATGCACAGGACAATGAACAGTACGAAGCGCAGTACAATCAACAGAGCAATTACCCGAACCATGAACAGGTTGATACTGAGGCAAATAATGAACATGTTCATGATCTCCAAAATGTAGATGAAGAGCCTGCACAAATGCAAACAAGCGGTAGACGTGTACAAGGAGTTAGTTGCACTGCACCAGATATGCCTGGGACTTCCGAGGTCCGTTGTAATATGACATCATCTGATTCTGTTAATGCGAGAACTTGGGTTATTCCAGGAGCAGATTCATACTCGTTTGGTATTGGTACAAGCAGCACCTTGGCAGCGCAAGAACCGAGAACCATGATTTATAAAGGTCAATTTTTTCCGAGTAAAAAGGATTTGAAGAGGCTAGTTGGCCATTTTGCGATGCGGCAGAACTTTGAATGGAAGGTGAAAAGGTCTAATAAGACAACTTTACATTTGGTTTGCATCATTGACGACTGTACGTGGAAATTAAGAGCGGTGAGGAGAGAAGAAGGTACTTACTTTCAAGTCAGAAGTTTTGTCAACGAACACAGCTGTCCCTTGGAGGAGATTCACCGTCGCCACCGACAAGCTGGTGCAGTCATAATCGGAGAAGTCGTTGCCCCTAGACTTCAACAAACCGATGGTCGTCTCATGCGTCCGAAGGACATAATCGCCGATATGAAAACAATGTATGGCATCCAAATCATGTACAGTAAGGCACATGATGCCTTGCAATATGCATTGTCATTAACCTATGGAACGCATGAAGAAAGTTTCCAACTGCTCCCATCTTTTGCGTATGTTCTCGAACAGCAAAATCCGGGCACAATCACGGACTTACAGTGCGATGATCATGGTAAATTCCTCTACTTTTTCATGTCGTTAGGGTCCTCAATTAGAGGTTTTCGGAGGTGTATGCGTCCTGTTATTGCAGTAGATGGTACCCATTTGAAGGGAAGATTCAGGGGTACAATGTTTGTGGCAACTGCACAAGATGGAAACGAACAGGTGTATCCAATTGCTTTTGGGTACGGTGACTCAGAGAACAACCTTTCATGGGAGTGGTTTTTAGAATGCTTGAGGGGTGCCCTTGGTCATATAGATGATCTGGTTTTCATTTCCGATCGCCATCCAAGCATTGAAGCAGGGATTTCTAAAGCATTCCCTTATGCAACCCATACCGTTTGTGTCTGGCATTTTGGTGAAAATATGAAGAAGCGATTCCACAGAAAGGATGTTGCCCAGATAATGGATTACGCTGCTAGGTCGTACATTGAAATCCAGTATGATCGGCACATGGAGGAGTTACGTAAGCTGCACCAGGGTGCATACGATTATGCCATTGATGCCGGTCCACAGAAGTGGTCCCGCGTTCACTGTCCCCAAAGAAAGTACAGGTTGATGACCACAAATGTTGCAGAGTGCATAAACTCATGCCTAAAATTCGCTCGGCAACTGCCACTAATGACACTGGCAGAGTTCATTCGGAATATGATACAGAAGTGGTTTCATGATCGTCATGCAAATGCACAGTCCATGCGTCATCGATTGACCGACGCCGCACATCTTTTGATCCTCAAACGTGTCGAGAAGTGCGGTTATATGACCGTAAATCCAGTTGACTGGAACATATTCTCCTTCAGACACAAGGGAAAACAGTGGACGGTTGACTTAGCCCGGAAGACATGCACATGCAACAAATTCCAAATGGACTTTTTACCATGTAAACACGCACTTGCAGCGGCAAGGTACATTACAATTTACAGTTAACGGTTTATATTATCCAAACGTGAGTCTCACCCTTTTCATTGTTGCAGGGAGCGAAATTTGGATTTTACATCTCTGTGTGCGGACTACTACAAGAGGGAGACACTTATTGATGCATACTCAGTTCCTATTATGCCTGTTGGCCATCCTGCTTCATGGGTTGTGCCATCCGACATCGCATCACGGGTGGTTTTAAATCCAAAGGCGAAGAGGCAATCAGGTAGACCAATGGAGGGTCGACATGCCTCGTCTTCGGAGAGGACAACCACACAGTCGTGTAGAAGGTGTGGACAACCAGGACATAACAGCAGGAGGTGTTCCAACCCACCTATGGTTAATGAAGGTCCCAGCACAATTGTCCCCGAGGAATACCGCCGCAAGTGCAGTATCTGTCATAAAATTGGACACAACAAACAAACGTGCCCTGAGAAAGACTGTACCGTGGAATGAATGGAGCCTTACTTACAAGAGGAAGACGAATTGCCACCCTTGGTTCTTATGTTTTATGTAGAAGTAATATGATTGATTTCATGTTCGAATTTCGTTTGTTATAGTGTTTATGTATATCCCAACTTTATTTATGGATTTCAATGTATGAAATGTGTTGAACTTTTAATACATCAATCTCTCCAGCCACCTTCATTGCTTGAACTTCCCCAGCCACTACCCCCAGATGCTACAGATAGACCTGGAAAGGTTCCGGTTCTAACCGTCGAATCGGGGGGGTTCGTAACCGGGAAAACCAGGATCGGAACCGGATTTCTGGTTTCGATTCAAGAACCAGAACTGGAACCGGGGGAGGCCGGTTCCGGTTTTGGTTCTAATTTTTTTGAAAATATATTACAAAAGGTTCGGTTCTAAAACCGACGGTTCCGATTCCAGAATCGGAATCGAAACCGAAACCGCCAGTTTCAGAACCGAAACCGCCAGTTTCAGAACCGAAACCGAAACCAAAACCGGAACCGGGGGACCCGGTTCCGATTTCGGTTTCGATTTCGGTTCCACCAAACCTTGGAACCGAAACCGTGCCACCTCTAGCTATAGAGGAGCCCCCAGTTGCAGGGCTTCACATTGGTACCATAGCAGCAACTGATCTAATTGATGGTGCTGACTCATGCTGAGGATCGTCGATATGCCTCTGGAAATATGCCACAAGCCGATCAATGTCCTCAAACATCCTTTTACTGAACTTAAATCCCTTGGGATATAGACCAATATACTCATGATGGGGATTTGTACTTCGTATATAAGTTAGAATGAATGTTCCCGGATGCTCATGAGAAATGCCAAAACAGTAAACTATCCGTGTGGGATACTCTGCTTTCTCAATCCTTATATGCTTATCAACTTCCGCAATAGTACCTTTGTTTTATGAGGAACATGTCTCCAACCTGATGTCTTCCAACATCGTTCAAACTTTTACAACCATGCTCGATACAGTTGTTTGGTGAGACCCTTGGTTCTTATGTAGAACTAATGTGATTGATTTTATGTTCGAAAATATATTAGAATTTAGTTGTTCGTCTAATGTCATACTAGATGCTTTATTGAATTTGCTGTATTGTTTATGGATTTCAATGTATGAAATATGTGTGTTTAACTTTGAACTGCAAACACTTCAAACACTTGAAGAAAAAAAATTCATCATTTCATTACTCAAAAAATGTTATGTACATCAACTACATCTACATCAACTATATGGGCTTCGAGTTACAAAAAACCTCGACGGCCATCTTCTCCCGGATGGTGGCCATATCAGCTTCGGACCAGTCGAAGGTATCCCTGTTCGCCACCAGGTACTCAATAATTTTCAATGTATGGGCCCCACAGTTTCCCCTGCAATTAACCACGTGAACAAACATTATAATGGGATGCTATTAAAACCGATTGTGATAGAATAAGAACTTCAAACAGTCATACCCCCGTTCCTGTTGCGGCACACGGTTGGCGTGCACGTAGAACATCCGGAACGGCTTTTCTTCCCTTTTGTACGTCGCATCACCTCTCTGTCTGTTCCGGTGAAAGTGTACCGCATCCAGCATCGAGGGTAGCAACCACCTTAAGCACGCGAACTGGGTATTCCTATGGCTATATCGGACCTTCTGTCTGAACGGGTCAAACACGAAAATGTGCCCTTTCACAAGGTTGACGCTGGCCACGACCCAATGGTAACCTCCGAGGTTGCAAGGAATCAGGACCTGCAGGTGTTTCTCCAAAGTGTTAGCAAATTTTTTTATTATACAGATGGACGCAAAGTCAAATTTACACTGATCGTGTCAACGTCGTGCCATGGCAGGTTTGCTTGCGGGAGCAGGCCACATACCACCTGAAGCTCATCACGAGGATACTGGCGATCCAGCACAGTCCAACCATCTGGGGGTCTCTTGTCCTCACCCATGCAGATTCTCTGCCAGCTATGATATGCCAATGTCTGTACATAGAAAATTAACCGACACGTCAGGCAAAAGTTATTTGAACACATCAAGGTAGAAGAGAAAACCGTACTCAATAAACACTTACATAGAATTGTGAATCTAGTATGTTGGTCCTCCTATCGTACACAGTGGGGAATGCTCGTTGACGTTTCCGGAGAACGTTGCAGTATGCGTCAATGTGCTGACAAATATCAACAATTCGTATTGTTAGGATTCAACCATTTGTGAATGAAACTTCTACAGGTGAATCAAGTGAGGAACATACCGAATCGTCCAACTCCATGAAGTTGGTTTGAAACCGGTGGAACCAAGTCACATTGACACCAACTGGGTGGTGCAGATCCACATCACGTCTGCATAATTGGAAACAAATTTAACATAATACTTACTTGTACCTGTGGACGAAAAAACTATAAACAGATTGTAAGTTTTTAGATTATACTTACAATTCCCCTGTCATGCTCCTCTTGTAGGCTAGGTACGCCGCAAGCTGGTCAGGATCTACCAATTCGTGTGGCATCCATTCATGTGCTGGCTGCGGATGCGGCATCGTCCGTGGCCTCTTCGGTTCACAGGGGTTTGTGTATGGGCTCCGCTCCATCCAACCTCGACGTCGAATCCGGTCTCCACGCCTCAGGGGTGGTGGACTCCGGTCCAAATCAGGGTGATCGGGGTGGTGTGAGGAGGAACTCGTTCCCTGTTGATCACCTAAAATCGATTGGTGGGGTGTCAAATGACATACCGGAGGTCGGCTGGGGGGGTCGGCTACACTCGGGTCGACCGAAGGTCTATGCTCGTAGGAGGAACCTCGTACGCTGGGATCGACTGGACGATCGCGCTGGGTTGTGGCGTCAGGGGTGACCTCCTGGAAATGTATAGGTGTGAGCTCCTGGAAGTGAACAGGATCATCCAGCAGCTGTGATGAGCGGACTGTGGTGATGTCCTCAGGCAGTACCTGCTCCTGGGAGTGAACAGGATCATCCAGCAGCTGTGATGAGCGGATTGTGGTGATGTCCTCAGGCAGTACCTGCTCCAAGACTGCTGGCTCTATATCACCTGCTGTCTGTGTACCACCGCGCACCTCCTCTCGTGCTGTCACATCATGACCCTGCGGATCTGAGACTGTGTCTGTGGTACGTGGCTGCCTATGGCTGGTCCCTCGGTCTGTCCACCCTGTACCTGTGGGAGTAAATGCTCCGTCATGGTCATCAAATGGTTGGTCATCGAATGGTGGACCATCCATACGGTGCTGCGACGTCGGACCCTGTTGGGCCCGGATCAAATCCAGCAACTCCTGATGCTGCGCAGCTCTTTTCTCTTCACTCGTACGGAAAGCCTCCATGACATCTGTACGTAATGTTCGAACAGCATCCATCACCTCTGCCAATTTATGCTCCCAAGCCTGAAAGGAATTCGGACTCTGTCAGTACTAAAACTATTAAGTCAATTGAAATTAAATCATGTGGTCCTAAAAATGCTTACGTACCTGTGGACGCTCTCCGACGCCTCCCCGTGAATGACCTTGAGGTCCAGGCTGTCTGTCCAAATTGAATCGTACCCGCCTACGCCTCACGGGAGTAGGACTGCTAACCTCCGGTTCTGAATCACGTCCAGCTGTAGGTTGTCTGGGCAAAGTCACGCGTACCCGCCTAGACCTCGTGGGACTCCCACGGCCATTGCCGACATCCGGGTCTGAGCCCTCCGTATCACTGGGTCCAGAGTACGAAGGATCCATATCACTAGGTCCGCAAGAATCCTCCGTATGACTGGGTCCGCCAGTCCTATGTAGTTCCGGATCCGGGAGGCCTCCAGATAAATCTACAGCATAGTGATCATACATAGTGGGTCCCTGATCTATGCCTTCGTAATACCGTTGACCCATCTCAACAGCTGTCGCCACCAATTTAGACCGCGCAGACATCTGCAATTGGAGTTACATCATTGTAATTACATCATTGTAATTATACACATACTAAAAATTATAAACATTAACAACAACAATATTTACAGTTTCAGAGAAAATCTCATCCAGCTTTTTCCCTCGCGGTCGCTTAGTCAACTTCCATTTCAGAATACGTGGAGGGGGTAGCTCGGGGTTAACCCTGCGGATCCCACATTTTTTAATGCCAAGGGAGGGGATAACCTCAAAAGCAAATACCTGCGTAATAGACAAGTACGATCACAAGTAAATACATCAGTCATATAAAAAATTCTCAATTAAAGTACGGATGCAAATTGTAAATGCTAACCAATAGTGCGTGCGCTAGACCGTATATGTTGTAGGACTCGATGGTGTCAACGCCCTGTCCTGCCTATCGTGCTGCCTCCCGTGGACTATCCAAAGCATGCATGTAACCATAAATAGACCGCCTATACACGTATGCGCCCCATGGGAACGCATCAAAAGTGTCCAAGTCCTCGACTACTCGAAACTGCCATGCTGGAACTTTAAATCTCTCGTCCACCCCCATCAGTATCCAGTTCAGCAAAAACAATAATGACAGCTTCACTGCATCGTACTGCGAATGGAAAACACCAATCCGAAGCACCCCTCTCAGCTCTTGAAACTCGATGACTCAACGCTGGAAGTACCGGTCGTGTATGCCATTCTGTACCACCATATCATAACTCGCTGTGTCGGGAATCACTCCGAACTTCAATCCGGTGATTAGACAAAACTCAACCTTCGAGAACCGGACCGTATGGTTCCCTAACAGAAATCGCATCTCATCTTCCGGCCCGTTGTGATGCAACTCACGTAAAAGTAGCCGATGGACAATGCCGCCAGAAAAATTAATCTCACGATGCATCCGGAGGAAATGACCGAAACATGACTCAGTAAACCGACGTCGGTCTTCGATCCTTAGATTTTCAGGTACTCTTTCAAGTGCATTGTCGATATCTCTAAGGTCATCAAAATGGTCATACCGAATAATTTTTCCATTGAACCATTCTCCCACCGGGGTTTTAAGGAAATCATTCGGATTCGCCATCTGCATATTGACGGAAAAAAAGCAAATAAGTTACTGAAAAGACTTGAAAACTGACGGTAAAATTCAAAACTGCACGATAACAGTGCAAAAAGGCACGATAAAATTCAAAAAGGCTCGATAACACTACAAAAAGGCACGATAACATTACAAAAAGGCACGATAACATAAAGGTTCAAAAAGGCTCGATAAAAGTATAAAAAGACACGATAACATCAATGTTTAAAAAGGCTCGATAACAGTTCAAAAAGGCTCGATAACAGTTCAAAAAGGCTCGATAACAGTAACAAAAGGCACGATAACATATAGGTTCTAAAAGGCTCGACAAAAGTTTCTAAAAGGCTCGATAACTTTTCAAAAGGCTCGATAACAGTAACAAAAGGCACGATAACATATAGGTTCTAAAAGGCTCGATTTTGTTTCAAAAGGTTCGACAAAAGTTTCTTCTAAAAGGCTCGACAAAAGTTTCTTCTAAAAGGCTCGACAAAAGTTTCTTCTAAAAGGCTCGATAACTTTTCAAAAGGCTCGATAACTTTTCTAAAAGGCTCGATAACCTTTCTAAAAGGCTCGACAAAAGTTTCTTCTAAAAGGCTCGATAACTTTTCTAAAAGGCTCGATAACCTTTCTAAAAGGCTCGACAAAAGTTTCTTCTAAAAGGCTCGATAACTTTTCAAAAGGCTCGATAACTTTTCTAAAAAGGCTCGATAACCTTTCTAAAAGGTTCTAAAAGGCTCGATAACCTTTCTAAAGGCTCGATAACCTTTCTAAAAGGCTCGACAAAAGTTTCTTCTAAAAGGCTCGATAACTTTTCAAAAGGCTCGATAACTTTTCTAAAAGGCTCGATAACCTTTCTAAAAGGCTCGACAAAAGTTTCTTCTAAAAGGCTCGATAACTTTTCAAAAGGCTCGATAACTTTTCTAAAAAGGCTCGATAACCTTTCTAAAAGGTTCTAAAAGGCTCGATAACCTTTCTAAAGGCTCGACAAAAGTTTCTTCTAAAAGGCTCGACAAAAGTTTCTTCTAAAAGGCTCGATAACTTTTCAAAAGGCTCGATAACTTTTCTAAAAAGGCTCGATAACCTTTCTAAAAGGTTCTAAAAGGCTCGATAACCTTTCTAAAGGCTCGATAACCTTTCTAAAAGGCTCGATAACTTTTCAAAAGGCTCGATAACTTTTCTAAAAAGGCTCAATAACCTTTCTAAAAGGTTCTAAAAGGCTCGATAACCTTTCTAAAGGCTCGATAACCTTTCTAAAAGGCTCGATAACCTTTCTAAAAGGCTCGATAAGACTGCAAAAAAGGCTCGATTCAGTTTCAAAAACTCTTGGAAACCCAGAACTTCATCGTTTTCACTACCAAAAGGCTCGAAATTTTTTCCTAAACTAAAACCCTAACCTAAACTCATCAAACAAACATAATGGACAACAAATGCGTGAGAGATAAAGACATACCGTGGTCGGTATTGACTTCGCCGGTACGTCGGTACTGTAGCTCCGTCGACGGTGGTTCGTCGTCACAATTTGGTCGACTGTTGCGCCGTCGGGGTTTTCTCTCAGAGCTTTTCTTCCAAAGTTTCAAAACAAAGAAACAGACAACAAAGGGGTATTTTCGTCTGGTCCCATTAAATGGTGCCTTTTAAACTTAACTTATTAACTTGGTGCCTATTCCCCAAAAACCAACCCAAAAGGTGCTATTTAATTTTTGAGCCCTACTTCGGTTGAATAATCTTCTCAAAAAATCTTTTTAGGAATATATAAATTTAAAGATAGCTTGAGAAAGCAGAGCCAGGGTTTTAATTTCATTATTGAAAAAAAAAAAAAAAAAAAAAACTTTGAGCAAAACGTATAAGAATCAACTCACAAACTAAATGAGTCAAACGTAGAGTATACGGTTGGAATAGCAGGTCAATTAACTTATGTTCAAATTTTGTACGAGTGTGTGTGGACCGTGTGGTTTGTGTCATTGATGGCCAGGACAGGACAGCTAATCTCCATTATTGAATTAGAAAAGTCGTTAATTTCTAAGTATTTTGACTTTGACTTCCCCATGAATACTTGGAAAATCTAAGCCATAGCTCTTCCTAAGAATCGGGAACCTCATCACAAGTCACAACTTGTATATATAAAAGCAACTAATCACCCTCTATCATGAATTATAAAAAAAAAATGTGGCTATCATGAGTAATGGTGCTTGCTTACTCTTGATTACTGTTCTCATCTTTATCCCTGGGAGATATACTGCACGAGAGTTAGCCGACAGTTAGTACCTTTTGTCTTCATCTCTCCTTACATATTATATATATATATATATATATGCATACATGTTTTAACCTTCTCGGTTTTTTATTTTTTATTTTTTATTTATTTTTAAAATTGTTTTAATTTGTTTGATGGGTGTATAATTATTGCGTGCAGATGGAAAAAGTAAAGGTGGCGTAGATGGAACTCCTGTTGTGTACCCTAGCCCTCAAACTCCACCCAACCAATCAGGGACAGTTCCTGTTGTATACCCGAGCCCTCAAACTCCACGAAACCCAGGGACAGCTCCAGTTGTTTATCCTAACCCTCAAACTCCACCTCACCGAGGGACAGCTCCCGTTGTTGTCGCTAACCCTCAAACTCCACCCGGCCACTGATAAAACTTCATTTTCAGACCCCAGCTCCTGCCCAGATCAGTAAACTCTATTCTTATATATGCACTTTATTACTGTATGTTATATGGGTTTTTTTAGTTATTTTTTTATTTTTATTTTTGAATTGTTACAATAATTCAGGATTGGGGGAGGGGTTGAGAGGGTATGACTCGAACTCATAGCCTCTTGGGTGTAGATATAAGGGGCTTACCACTGAACTAATCTCATATTGTACATATAATAAATATGTATGTTATATGGTTGCAGTGGTTGCTTTTTATGATAATTCATCTAATAAAGTGAGCGATATATAGAAGCGATATTTCATTGTATGAAAGAGATCCAAAGAAATTTGTTGTTTTGACCGTATATTATATTATATTGTTACAATTGTTGGTTTTTATTTATTTTTTAGATCAAGTCCTTTTATTAAAATAAAATAAAAAAAGAAAAAAGAAAACAAAAGAAACAAAAAAGAAAAGCGAAAACAAAGTGACACGCAGGCCTTAAAACAATAATCTAAAAAGGTACGCAGACCACAACAGGAAGCAAGGAAACAAATTAATCATTCCCTTCTGCCTCAAACGGTGCGACCCAATTAGAAATAGCAACATGATGTAATTCTGCATTGGCAACACGATGTAATTCTGCACGGGCCGATAGAGTCGCAGAATCAGGGTGAATCGTAGTCTCAGCAACAGGGAGGCGCTTAGAACTTGCCTTACTCAATTGAGAATTAGCTAAAAACTTGAAAGTTGGTTTCCCTCTTCTATTCGATTTTCTCACCACGGGAGTCCAATTATTATCTAGATCTTGAGCTTCCGCATACTTGTCATCCTTCCTTGAGAAGTTGTTACCTGGATTCCCAGAATTACCGCTTCCCAAATGAGCAGAGATTAAATTGGTAAAATCCTTATCATTGACAAAGTGATCTCTAGATTCTTCTTCCAAAACTGTTGTAACAATCGGAGGAATCTGAATTGGTATGGTAATCTCCTCTGACAATTGCGGAACCAAAATAGGAATATTTTCCTCAACTGGAAACTGCCTCTCAATCTGGCTGCTCTGCTCCTCTAAGACCAAAAGCTGCATATTGTCTACCTCTTTTGGATTAGGATTGTCAACAAAAGCCTCTGTGTTTAAGGTCCCTACATTTTGACTCATACCCCTTGTATCTTGCTGATCATTGTCACAGTTGTGCACCACATGGTCCGCATCTGAATCAGTCTCGATGTGCGTAGTAAAACCATCTGTATCATCTTGAGAAATAATCTGAACCTGCTTATTAACAGGTCTATAAACTTGTTGTGGCCCCTTAGATTGAGATATGCTGTGAGGATCCGGACCCTCTATAGCCGATTCAGGCTTACTAGAACTAACAGGAATCCCCTTGTCGGACTTGTTCCAACGACAAACATTGAGAAAATGACCAATGGAAGAACAAGTAGAACAGAAAGCCAGGAGATTCTCATATTCCACCGAAATGAAAGAACTATGAGAATCATCCCTCTCAAGAAGCAAAGAAGACGGAGGCACAGTAGACACATCAATATCCACCAGAACACGCGTAAAATGTCCAAAATCACCCTCCACAGTAGCTCTGTCTAGCCATAAAGGCACTCCAATCCCTCTAGCTAAATCGGAAATAATCTTCGGATGCTTCCCATGACAGATCATAAAAACAGATCCAAACTTGAGCATTTGAAGACTTATGTAATGCCGGGTTAAAATTCGGAATCCAAGGCTGAAGCCGTAGAACACCTGGTTTGAGATTAATAGACCTCAAACTCCAAACCATATTTTTGTTAGCATCTGAATTCAACATAATCTGAAAGTACCCCCTACCTAAAGAAATCAGCCTCCAAACAAAGTTTAACTTCCAAATAAACTGCAGCTTGGCTTTAAGATTAACCAACTTCCAAGGCTTCTCACTACTAGAAAGGATAACCCGACCAATGAGAGAAAACTTACAAATCTCAAATCTAGACTTATAAGCAGATGGATTCACCCGAATAATCACATAACCACCCTTTTTCGAAAGAATCGAAGGATCAGAAATATTTTCCACCTGAATCGGGGCAGCCTTAAAAAGATCCGCACCAGAAGAGCCCCTAATAGATGACAGAGGCAAGGAAGAAGCCTACATGCTCATCGGATCTATGGAGTTAAAAACCATATAAACCACAAAAAGCTAAACCCTAAATTTTTTTTGTGAACAGTACTGCTACAGTACCGTAAACAGTGCTACCATGTCACCCAATGAACAGTGCTTCACAGTGTCATGAACAGTCCCCCTACAGTCGTGAACAGTGCTGCCCCCTACAGTACTTGTGAACAGTGCCGCCACTCCGCTACAGTACCTACAGTCATGAACAGTGCCGACTGAAACCCTAAGAGTCTATATATCAATTAGAATAATTATCATATTCTCAGAAAAAGTTTCAATTCACAATTGTTGGTTTTTATGTTATTATTTCATCCAACAAAGAGAGAAAAAAAAAAAAAACAGAAACAAAGCGATTGTATGAAGAGAAATATATCGATAGAAATATGAAACTTGTCATTAATTGTTTAACTGTGATGGCTTGGGAAGCTTGAAGCATGTTAACTATATTTATGACCATGTTAACTATATTTATGACATACGAAATTGTCTCAGTTTTCTGGGCAACACTACTGTGGTGTTCAATCCGAGTTCTTCGAATTCTTTTGCAGATGCTTTGGCTAAGAAAGGGACTGGTTTGGTTGGGGATACTCTTACCTGGGAGGTGTTTTGATTCTTTTCTTCTTGGTCTGATTGATCTTTGTGGTCGGCTGGTTGGTGTCTGTTTGTTTGGTTATTTCTACTTGCTCTGTTTTTGAGCTCTTGCTTTGTTTTGTCTCTCTGTTTTGGCTTTGCCTCCCCTGTTTCTGGGAGTAGTTGTGAGTCTTCTTGGTTTGCTCGTGCGATCGATTTTTGGATCCTTAATAAATCCATCTTTCAAAAAAAATAAAAATTTGTTTAAAGACAGAGAGGCCAAGCTATTGTTAGAATCAATAATTTTCACTGTCATATTAGTAATTATGTTAATAACTAGATCGAAATAAAGCCATATATGCTCAGCATTGAGCTCTAAGAAATTAAAGTAGTGGCCTTTTTTGTCTTAATTTTTAATAATTCTTAATTTAATTATGTACTTATTATATAGATTTTAAGTTTTTCAGACTTTTTAATTTTTTTTTTCTTTTAGATACCTTCACTCAACTATTAATTAAGTGGTTGAATTTATATATTTTAAAATATTTTCATTTGATAGTAGCTACAAATAGCTAAAAAAATAATATGTTTTCTATTTTTAATCACCTCCAAAAACATTTCTACTGTTGTCAATTTCAGCCCTTGAAGTGATGGAGATTCTATTTGTTTTAAATTATTTTACTTGATTAACAAATATTAAATGAATATTTTTTTTGTTGGAAATGGCAGACCTCCAACATTAATAGAGGTCTTCTGAGTTCTCCAACAACAATGGAGGTTCCAAACAATTTTTTTTTTTTTCAAAAATTAAAAATTCATTAAGGGCATTTTTTTTTTCCAAAAAATGAAAAACTTGACAAAAAATAATAAATTTTATGAAAGTTATAAATTTATTATTTAATAAATGATTTTGGTTATACCGGGCGTAGCTTTGTTGGTAGATGGACGAGCTTGGGGCTTAAACAAATGATTTCCAAATTAGCGGCTCAAATCCTACCTATGATAAAAAGCTTATATATATTGGTTATTTTAACATTATTTTTTTGTTATTCATAACTAACTTGGTCAACAATTATTAAGGGTATAAGAATAAGTTTTTATAATTAATTTGAAGGGTTAAAAAATTAAATAGCACTATTTGAGGCTCTTTTTTGGGAACAGGCACCAACTTACTAACTTAAGTTTAAAAGGCACCATTTATGGTGAACGGACAAAATTGCCCCCCACAGTAACCTTCTTCACCATAATATATTGATAGTTAAAAAGGCTCGAAAATGTTTAAAAAGGTTTGAAAAAGGCTCGAAAAAGGTTTGAAAAAGGTTTGAAAAAGGCTCGAAAAAGGTTTGAAAAGGCTCGAAAAAAGTTCGAAAAGGGCTCGAAATGATTTCGTGCCTTTTTGAAATATTTTCGTGCCTTTTTACACTGTCATCGTGCCTTTTGAAGTTGTTATCGAGCCTTTTGGAAAAGTTATCGAGCCTTTTAGAAAGGTTATCGAGCCTTTTGGAAAAGTTATCAAGCCTTTTAGAAAGGTTATCGAGCCTTTTTGAAGACTTTTCCAAAAGGCTCGATAACCTTTCTCATCGTGCCTTTTGAAGTTGTTATCGAGCCTTTTGAAAAAGTTATCGAGCCTTTTAGAAAGGTTATCGAGCCTTTTTGAAAAAAGTCTCGATAACTTTTCCAAAAGGCTCGATAACCTTTCTAAAAGGCTCGATAACTTTTCCAAAAGGCTCGATAACCTTTCTCATCGTGCCTTTTGAAGTTGTTATCGAGCCTTTTGGAAAAGTTATCGAGCCTTTTGGAAAGGTTATCGAGCCTTTTTGAAAAGTCTCGATA
Source organism: Acer yangbiense (assembly GCA_008009225.1). Classification (NCBI taxonomy): domain Eukaryota; kingdom Viridiplantae; phylum Streptophyta; class Magnoliopsida; order Sapindales; family Sapindaceae; genus Acer; species Acer yangbiense. The sequence goes on from CM017768.1 coordinate 12,104,139, forward strand.
ACTTTTCCAAAAGGCTCGATAACCTTTCTAAAAGGCTCGATAACCTTTCTAAAAGGCTCGATAACTTTTCCAAAAGGCTCGATTAAAAAATTAAAAAATATTTCGAGCCTTTTTGAACAAAGTTTCCAGCCTTTCTGTACAGTAATCGTGCCTTTTTGTACATGAAAAGGCACGATTGGTGTATGAAAAGGCACGATTGTACAGTAATCGTGTCTTTTCATTAAGTGTTCGAGCCTTTTCATACACTAATGAAAAGGCACGATTGGTGTATGAAAAGGCTCGAACACTTCATTTCGAGCCTTTTCAATGGAAGATTCAAAACCAAAAAAAAGCTCGACCCCCGAATGCGTTTGCGTAGAGCCACCTCCATTGGAGGTCTGTTTTAAATCTCAGAAAACTTCAAAGTAAGAAAAGAATGTGTAAAGTAAGGGTATTTTTGTCCGTTCACCATAATAGGTGCCTTTTAAACTTAACTTATTAAAGCAGTGACATTGTCACCAAATCAGTTTAAAAAGGTGACATTTCTCACCAATTCCACTTAATTTGAATAGCGCAAGAGGATTTAATTTATGGTGGAGGTTAGGGTTAATCCAAATTGCATTCATTAAAAGAAGAAGAAGAAGAAGAAGAATTAAGGGTATAAGAAGAAGTTTTTATAATTAATTTGAATAGCGCAAGAGGATTTAATATATGGTGGAGGTTAGGGTTAATCCAAATTGCATTCATTAAAAGAAGAAGAAGAAGAAGAATTAAGGGTATAAGAAGAAGTTTTTATAATTAATTTGAATAGCGCAAGAGGATTTAATTTATGGTGGAGGTTAGGGTTAATCCAAATTACATTCATTAAAAGAAGAAGAAGAAGAAGAAGAAGAAGAAGAAGGTATTTTTCTCTCAACAACTGCCAACGAGAAAAAGACTCACATGAGAGTCTTTTATGAGTTTTTATGGTTTTTCTACCCTCAATAATCAATGGCATTGACTACTAACTACACATTGTAATTGATCAAGTGGAAATTAAAACTAGGAAGATCGAATTGAAAAGGGAATTTAAAATTGATAATGTTCGTTCTAGATAAAATCTTAATCATGTTTTGTTATCAAGAAGTGATGGCAAGGATCTTAAATTCAATAGAATTTTTTTTTCTGCCCTGCTTTATTTTTCTTTATTAAAAATGTTTCGGTTTAATTCTGGTGGGTTTACCTTTCTTGAGAGGTTTCCGTGCCAGTGATGGGTCTAGTTTCATTGATTTTATGATGTCGTGTTGTATGTGCCTTTGAGTGGATGAATTTGAGCTTCTTTGTGTTTTTCTATGGAGGATTTGGTCTCGGAGGAATGGTCTTGTTCACAGCACTGCTTCTTTCCCTGATTCTGATATTGTGGCCTGGGTGTCGAACTTTGGGGATGAGTTTCGGTGTGCTAATGGAAAAGATGGTAGGTGTGAGCAAGCTGCCCGTAATATGGTAATCCCCTGGTAGCCGCCTATTTCTAGTCACTTTAAGGTAAATTCTGATGTTGCCATCTATGTTGTGGGCAACAAGGTTGGTACAGGGATCATCATTTGAGATAGTTGGGGCTCTGTAATGTCGTCGAGTGTGCAGCCTATCTGACGCTGAACGAAAGTGAAGGGTTTACCAGCGTAATCCCTAAAGTAACATAAACTGGAATCCACCAGCAAAGATAGAATGTTTGTAAACCGAAAATTGATAATATTATTGAATGAATCGAAACTGATAACAAAAGGATCCTTAAATAGTTTCTGGAAACCCTAAAATATACAAAAAGACTAAAATATCCTCATACTAAACAAAAGTCAACTAAAAAACGAAAAAAAAAACACAAAATCTTCGGTTGCCCGACAGCCTAACTTAAACAGCTCTGTTGAGGATGCAAACGATGTCAAACGGGGAACCCCGGGTTGGTATGCTATAAAGCTCTCAAAACCCTTTCCAAAAACATATTATAATAGGAAATCTGACAACTGAGCTAAAAGTTATGCCCCTTTTTTTGGAGCACCTCTTTTGGACAATTTCCTGTCCATCTCTTCTTCAAACTCCAAAGCCAACTGTCCTACATCAGTCTCTCCCACCTGTGAAGAACTCGACCTCGAGTTATAATCAGGATAAAGTGGAACATCATCACAAAACTCATAAAGGTCAGCCACATTGAAGGTACGAGATATGTTCATATCAGCGGGCAAATCGATCACGTAAGCGTTGGCGTTGTCGTTGATCTTCTTGATCACATTGTATGGCCCATATTTCCTTAGTTTCAGCTTGATATAGGAACCAACTGGGAATCTTTCCTTACGCAAAAACACCATAACTTGAACACCCTCAGCAAACAATTTCTCACGCCTTTTGACATCCACTGCAGCCTTATACTTCGCATTCTTCCCTTCCAACCGGGCTTTCACTTTAGCCTGAACATCACGCACCTGCTCAGCCATGTTCTCGGCAGCAGCACTTGTTCCAGCAATTTTGGGAAGGCGAGCCAGGTCTAACGCATGCTTAGGAGGTTACCGATACACTAAAGCAAACGGAGACTTACTAGTAGCAGTGTGAACAACATTGTTATACGCAAATTCTGCTTGTGCCAGAGCTACGTCCCACTGTTTAGGCTTGTCACCACAAATACTCCGAATCAGATTTCCCAGTGTTCGGTTTAGGTTCTCGGTCTGCCCATCAGTCTGTGGATGCACAGTACTACTGAACTTTAGGGTAGTGTCCATCCGCTGCCACAATGTAACCTAGAAATGGCTTAGAAATTTTGAATCCCTATCAGAAGTGATAGACTAAGGTACCCCATGTAAACGAACCACCTCCTGAAAGAACAATTGGGCAACATGTGAAGCATAAAATGTCTTCCGACAAGGAATGAAATGTCCTATCTTGGAGAACCTACCAACCACAACAAACACAGAGTCTACCCCGCGTTGAGTTCATGGAAGACCCAAAACAAAGTCCATCCCTTGCTCATATGAGGTAGCCTTCACTCATATGAAATTCCCCTGCAGCCTGTTTCAGAACACACGTTTCCCATACCTCTCCGAAATCCTCATCTTCTGGATATAATTCCTTCAGGAACTCGAACCTAACAATCTCTTACTGCATAGTAACTAGTAAACTTGCACGCCGACTCAATGCATCTGCCACCTTATTTAGAACCCCAGACTTGTGTTTCAGAACAAAAGGAAACTTCTGCAAATAGGTTGCCCACCGTGCATGCATATTACTTAAGCTCCTCTGGCTATTCAGATACTTCAACGCTTGATGATCAGTGTAAAGGATAAATTCTTGCTAAATCAGATAATGCTCCCAGTTCTTTAGAGCATGAATAATTGCATAGAATTCTTGGTCATAGGTGCTCCATTTTCGACGCGCTTCACTCGGTTTTTCACTAAAAAACGCCACTGGTTTCTTCTCTTATGACAACACTGCTCCAATACCAATGCCACTAGCATCACATTCCACCTCGAATAACTTCTCAAAACTGGGTAAAGCAAGAACATGCGTGGTGCACGGTTTCTCTTTGATGACTGCAAAGGCTGTGTCAGCTACCTTACCCCATTGAAATTTTCCTTTCTTTAAGCACTCAGTAATATGAGCCACAACACTGCTGAAATCCCTCACAAATCGACGATAAAACGTCGCCAACCCATGGAAACTCCTCACCTCTCCTACCGTCTTTGGCGTGGGCCAATCATGAATAGCTCGAACCTTTTCTTTATCAACTAAAATTCCCTCTGAATTGACCACATATCCCAAGAATAATAATCTCTATCAGCCAGCTGCATTTCTTAAAGTTAATAAACAATTTGTTTTTGTTCAACACCTCTAGCACAGCCCGAAGATGCTCCATATGGTCTTCCTCACTCCTACTGTAAACTAAAATGTCGTCAAAATAAATGACCACATATTTTCCAATGAAGGGTCGCAATACCTGGTTCATGAGCCGCATAAAAGTACTAGGAGCGTTAGACAACCCGAAAGGCATAACCAACCACTCATAAAGCCCATCCTTTGTTTTGAAAGCCATCTTCCATTCGTCACTAGGCTTGACACGAATTTGATGGTACCCATTTCGCAGATCGATCTTGGAGAATAATTTCGAACCTTCCAGCATATCTAACATGTCATCTAGCCTCGGAATCGGAAAGCTATACCTAACAGTTATCCTATTAATCGCCCGACTATCAACGCATATCCTCCAACTACCATCTTTCTTTGGGACCAATAATGTGGGAACTGGGCATGGACTCAAGCTATCTCGAATAAACCCTTTCTTCATTAATTCCTCCACCTTTTCTTGTAAAATCTGATTCTCCTTGGGACACATCCGATAGTGTGGTAAATTCGATAAGCTTGATCCTGGAACTAAGTCAGTATGGTGCTGAATCTCTCTCATTGGTGGAAGGGTATCCGGTAAGTCTTCTGACACCAACTCACTGAATTCGGCTAACAGGGACTGCACCTTCTCGGGTACTACAATTTTCTGCTCCTCCGTGCCTTCCATCACTAAAGCTCGCACAACCACAACATGTACCTCCTGTGCCTCCTTAATTTCAACGTCTAAATTAGTTATTGATGTGACTAGAGAGACTAAGGATTGCTCTTTTACCATGGTCTTGGTTGAACTACCGCTTGAACATCGTTTTGGAACCATTGCAATCTTTCTACCATTCCAATTGAAAACACAAACATTGTCGCGTTCCCTATGGGTGACATCTACATCAAACTGCCGTGGGCGACCCAATAATACGTGACCAACATCCATGTCGACTACATCACATGCCACCTCGTCCCAGTAGTATTGCCTGATCGAAACAGGAACCTTACATACTTCCGTCACGCTCACCTTAGGTCCTTTCTGAATCCACCCAATCGCATAAGGCTTGGGATGTTTTTCTGCCCGCAGCTTCAGATGTTCCACTAGCTTCCTGGACACAAAATTCTCACAACTCCAACTGTCAACAATTAAATCACAAACCTTCCCCTGGACACTGCAGCAAGTCTTGAAAATATTATTTCTCTGTGTAAAGTCCTCCAGTTTCGTTGAACACATGACCCTCTAAATCACACAATTTACGTGCTCTCCTTGTTCCTCCGCAATTTCTGCACCATCCAAGAATTCGTCCATGTCTTTTTCTCCTTCAAGATTCAGTTTGTCCTCCCCCTCATATTCTTCAGCATCCACAAAATTCACCGGTTTCCTGGTAAGGCACTCATTCGAACGATGGCTTGGTTTACCGCACCTGTAGCACTTCAAACCGCCTATTCTACTGTACGGGTTTGGCGCCACTCGTGGGGTTTCCTTCGTAGCTGCTGCTATCGGACGCGACCCACCAAAATTATTACTTGGAGCCGAACCCCTTTGAACCTGATCTGCAGTAGTTTTAGCCTGACCCTGTCCATCACTTGGTGAAAATCTACTCATATTCGCAGCTGCGTTGGACGACTCACCCATGTCCTTCTTGTAGTGAGAAAAACAATTGGATGAATTCTCCATTAACTTCGCTTTCAAGGCCATGTTATGCACCTCATCTACTGTCCACACAACTTGCAGCCCAATTTTGTCTTGAATGGTCAACTTTAATTCCCCCAAATATCTCGAAACCTGCTGTCCTTCAGTCTCATTAAGGTTGTTACGAACGGAAAGTTTAGACCACTCCTTAGTATAATCTGCAACGGTTTTTACCCTGCACACAATTCTGATAACTTTGAAACATAAATTGTTCATAATCTGGAGGCAAAAACTTGTTCATCATAAGTTGTTTCATTCGCCTCCAGGATCGTATAGGAATCTTGCCTTGTCGTCGTCTATCCATCTGTAATTTCTCCCACCAAATAACAGCCCCGCTTCTCAACTTATACGCTACCAATTTGACTTGACATTCTTCTGTCATTTCAGTAAACTCGAATAATCTCTCAACCTCAGAAATCCAGTCCAGGAACTCTTCAATATGCAGTTTTCCATAGAACAGTGGTATGTCTGCGCGGTTTCGATAATCAGGTTGATTTCGATTTAGTTGACGATCTCCTTAGTAACCCACGAACTCCTCTTCAGATTCTTCATCACTGAAATCTTCATGCTGCACATGTCTCGCGGCTCTAGACGGACGTCTACCTTCAGGGCGGCCAAGAGCTAATCCCTCGACTCCGTTTCTGTTGGCAGGGGCAGGGGCAGGGGCAGGGGCAGGGGCAGAAACAGGAAAAGGAACAAGAACAGGAACAGGAACAGAAGCTTGGCCCGTAGGGGTGTTTTGAGTAGGCAGCCGCTCCATCAGTTGCCAAACCATAGCCTCCAACCTCTCCATCGACTGTCGCTGCTCATCAATTGCTGACCACACATCGGTATCCCTACGACCAGCGTCGCCAGGGTTAACTCTTTCGGCTTCGTTGTTGACCATCTTACAAGGCAAATCCTTATGCTCTGATACCACTTGATGTAGAACAGAAGTGAAGGGTTTAGCAGCGTAATCCCTAAAGTAACATAAACTGGAATCCACCAGCAAAGATAGAATATTTGTAGACCGAAAATTGATAATATTATTGAATGAATCGAAACTAATAACAAAAGGATCCTTAAATAGTTTCTGGAAACCCTAAAATATGTAAAAAGACTAAAATATCCTCATACTAAACAAAAGTCAACTAAAAAATGAAAAACAAAAAAAACATAAAATCTTCGGTTGCCCGACAGCCTAACTTAAACCTCTCCGTTGCGGATGTAAATGACATCAACCAGGGAATTTTTGCTTGGTATGCTATAGAGCTCTCAAAACCCTTTCCGAAAATATATTATAATAGGAAATCTGACAACCGAACTAAAAGTTATGCCCGTTTTTTTGGAGCACCTCTTTTGGACAATTTCCTGTCCATCTCTTCTTCAAACTCCAAAGCCAACTGTCCTACATCAGTCTCTCCCACCTGTGAAGAACTCGACCTCGAGTTATAATCAGGATAAAGTGGAACATCATCACAAAACTCATAAAGGTCAGCCACATTAAAGGTACGAGATATGTTCATATCAGCGGGCAAATCGATCACGTAGGCATTGGCGTTGTCGTTGTCGTTGATCTTCTTGATCACATTGTATGGCCCATATTTCCTTGGTTTCAGCTTGTTATAGGAACCAACTGGGAATTTTTCCTTACGCAGAAACACCATAACCTGATCACCCTCAGCAAACAATTTCTCACGCCTCTTGACATCCGCTGCAGCCTTATACTTCGCATTCTTCCCTTCCAACCGGGCTTTCACTTCAGCCTAAACATCACGCACCTGCTTAGCCATGTTCTCGGCAGCAGCACTTGTTCTAGCAATTTTAGGAAGGCGTGCCAGGTCTAACGCATGCTTAGGAGGTTACCGATACACTAAAGCAAACAGAGACTTACCAGTAGCAGTGTGAATAGCATTGTTATACGTAAATTCTGCTTGTGCTAGAGCTACGTCCCACTGTTTAGGTTTGTCACCACAAATACTCCGAATCAGATTTCCCAATGTTTGGTTCAGGTTCTCAGTCTGCCCATCAGTCTGTGGATGCGCAGTGCTACTGAACTTTAGGGTAGTGTCCATCCGCTGCCACAATGTAACCCAGAAATGGCTCAGAAATTTTGAATCCCTATCAGATGTGATAGACTGAGGTACCCCATGTAAACGAACCACCTCCCGAAAGAACAATTGGGCAACATGTGAAGCATCAGATGTCTTCCGACAAGGAATGAAATGTCCCATCTTAGAGAACCTGTCAACCACAACAAACACAGAGTCTGCCCCGCGTTGAGTTCGTGGAAGACCCAAAACAAAGTCCATCCACAAATCCACCTATATTGCATTCGGTACAGGTAAAGGCATGTAGAGTCCAGTATTCTAAGCATGCCCTTTAGAAGTCTGACAAACATAGCACTTGTGCATAAAATTATCTATGTCACGTTTCAGCTGAGGCCGGTAATACCGCTCGGCTACCCCACTGATAGTCTTGTCATGCCTTAAGTGTCCACTTAAACTTCCACCATGCAACTCTCGAATCGGTTTCTCTCTCAGCGAGCTCCGCGGAATACATAACTGATTACCATAAAAAAGGTAGCCTTCGCTCATATGAAATTCCCCCACGGCTTGTTTCAGAACACACGTTTCCCATACCTCTCTAAAATCCTCATCTTCCGGATACAATTCCTTTAGGAACTCGAACCCAACAATCTCTTGCTGCATAGTAACCAGTAAACTTGCACGCCGACTCAACGCATTTGCCACCTTATTTAGAACCCAAGACTTGTGTTTCAGAACAAAAGGAAACTTCTGCAAATAGGTTGCCCACCGTGCATGCATATTACTTAAGCTCCTCAGGTTGTTCAGATACTTCAGCACTTGATGATCAGTGTAAAGGATAAATTCTCGCTAAAATAGATAATGCTCCTAGTTCTTTAGAGCATGAACAATTGCATAGAATTCTTGGTCATAGGTGCTCCACTTTCGACGCGCTTCACTCAGCTTTTCACTAAAAATCGCCACTGATTTCTTCTCTTGTTACAACACTACTCAAATACCAATGCCACTAGCATCGCATTCCACCTCGAATAACTTCTCAAAACTGGGTAAAGCAAGAACATGCGTGGTGCACAGCTTCTCTTTGATGACTGCGAAGGCTGTGTCGGCTACCTCAACCCATTGAAATTTTCCTTTCTTTAAGCACTCAGTAATATGAGCCACAACACTGCTAAAATCCCTCACAAATCGACTATTAAACATCGCCAACCCATGGTAACTCCTCACCTTTCCTATCGTCTTCGGCGTGGGCCAATCACGAATGGCTTGAACCTTTTCTTCATCAATTAAAATTCCCTTTGAATTGACAATATATCCCAGGAATAATAATCTCTCTGTCAGCTAGCTGCATTTCTTAAAGTTAATAAACAATTTTTTTTGTTCAACACCTCTAACACAGCCCGAAGATCCTCCATATGGTCTTCCTCACTCCTACTGTAAACCAAAATGTCGTCAAAATAAACGACCACATATTTTCCAATGAAGGGTCGCAATACCTGGTTAATGAGCCGTATAAAAGTACTAGGTGCGTTGGACAACCCGAAAGGCATAGCCAACCACTCGTAAAGCCCATCTTTTGTTTTGAATGCCATCTTCCATTCGTCACTAGGCTTGACACGAATCTGATGGTACCCACTTTGCAGATCGATCTTGGAGAACAATTTCAAACCTTCCAACATACCTAACATGTCATCTAGTATCGGAATCGGAAAGCTGTACCTAACAGTTATCTTGTTAATCGCTCGACTATCAATGCACATCCTCCAACTGCCATCTTTCTTTGGGACCAATAACATGGGAACTGCGCATGGACTCATGCTCTCTCAAATAAACCCTTTCTTCCCTAATTCCTCCACCTTTTCTTGTAAAATTTGATTCTCCTTGGGACTCATCCGATAGTGTGGTAAATTCAGTAAGCTTGCTCCTGGAACAAAGTCAATATGGTGCTGAATCTCTCTCATTGGTGGAAGGGTATACGGTAAGTCTTCTGACACCAACTCACTGAATTCGGCCAACAGGGACTGTACCTTCTCGGGTACCATAATTTTCTGCTCCTCCTTGCCTTCCATCACTAAAGCTCCCACAACCACAACATGTACCTCATGTGCCTCCTTAATTTAAGCTTCTAAATTAGTTATTGATGTGACTAGAGAGACTAAGGATTGCTTTTTTACCATGGTCTTGGTTGAACTACCGCTTGAACACTGTTTTGGAACCATTGCAATCTTCCTGCCATTCCAATTGAAAACACAAACATTGTCGTGTCCTTTGTGGGTGACATCTACATCAAACTGCCATGGGCGACCCAATAATACGTGACCAGCATCCATGTCGCCTACATCACATGCCACCTCGTCCTAGTAGCACTACCCAATCGAAACAGGAACCTTACATACTTCCGTCACGTTCGCCTTAGGTCCTTTCTGAATCTACCCAATCACATAAGGCTTGGGATGTTTTTCTGCCCGCAGCTTCAGATGTTCCACCAGCTTCCTGGACACAAAATTCTCACAACTCCTACTGTCAACAATGAAATCACAAACCTTCCCCTGGACACTGCAGCAAGTCTTGAAAATATTATTTCTCTGTGTAAAGTCCTCTAGTTTCGTTGAACACGTGACCCTCTGAATCACACAATTTACGTGCTCTCCCTGTTCCTTCGTAATTTCTGCACCATCCAAGAATTTGTCCATGTCTCTTTCTCCTTCAAGATTCTGTTCGTCCTCCCCCTCATATTCTTCAGCATCCACGAAATTCACCGGTTTTCTGGTCAGGCAATCATTCAAACGATGGCCTGGTTTACCGCACCTGTAGCACTTCAAATCGCCTATTCTACTATACGGGTTTGGCGCCACTCGTTGGGTTTCCTTCGTAGCTGCTGCTGTTGGACGCGACCCACTAAAATTATTACTTAGAGCCGAACCCCTTTGAACCTGATTTGCAGTAGTTTTAGCCTGACCCTGCCCATCACTTGGTGAAAATCTACTTCTATTCGCAGCTGCGTTGGACGACTCACCCATGTCCTTCTTGTAGTGAGAAAAACAATTGGATGATTTCTCCATTAACTCCGCTTTCAAGGCCATGTTATACGCCTCTTCTACTGTCCACACAACTTGTAGCCCAATTTTGTCTTGAATGGTAGACTTTAATCCCCCCAAATATCTCGAAACCTGCTGTCCCTCAGTCTCATTGAGGTTGTTACGAACGAAAAGTCTAGACCACTCCTCAGTATAATCTGCAACAGTTTTGTTACCCTGCACACAATTCTGATAACTCTGAAAAATAATTTGTTCATAATCTAGAGGTAAAATCTTGTTCATCATAAGTTGTTTCATTCGCCTCCAGGATCGTATAGGAATCTTGCCTTGTCGTCGTCTATCCATATGTAATTTCTCCCACCAAACAGCAGCCCCGCTTCTCAACTTATACGCTACCAATTTGACTTGACGTTCCTCCGTAACTTTAGTAAACTCAAAGAATCTCTCAACCTTAGAAATCCAGTCCAAGAACTCTTCAATCTGTAGTTTTCCATTGAACAGTGGTATGTCTGCGCGGTTCCGATAATCAGGTTGATTTCGGTTCAGTTGACGATCTCCTTGGTAAACCATGAAATCCTCTTCAGATTCTTCATCACTGAAATCTTCATGCTGCACATGTCTCGCGGCTTTAGGCAGACGTCTACCTTCAGGGTGGCCAAAGGCCAATTCCTCGACTCCGTCTCTGTTGGCAGGGGCAGGAACAGGAACAGGAACTTGGCCCGTAGGGGTGTTAGGAGTAGGCAGCCGCTCCATCAGTTAGCGAACCATAGCCTCCAACCTCTCCATCGACTGTCGCTACTCATCAATCGCTGGCCACACATCAGCATCCCTACGACCAGCGTCGCCAGGGTTAACTCTTCCGGCTTCGTTGTTGACCATCGTACAAGGCAAATCCTTATGCTCTGATACCACTTGACGCAGAATGGAAGTGAAGGGTTTACCAGCGTAATCCCTAAAGTAACATAAACTGGAATCCACCAGCAAAGATAGAATGTTTGTAAACCGAAAATTGATAATATTATTGAATGAATTGAAACTGATAACAAAAGGATCCTTAAATAGTTTCTGAAAATCCTAAAATATGCAAAAAGACTAAAATATCCTCATACTAAACAAAAGTCAACTAAAAAACAAAAAACAAAAAAAGAAACACAAAATCTTCGGTTGCCCAACAGCCTAACTTAAACCGCTCCGTTGAGGATGCAAACGACATCAATTGGGGAACCCCTGGTTGGTATGCTATATAGCTCTCAAAACCCTTTCCAAAAACATATTATAATAGGAAATCTGACAAGTGAGCTAAAAGTTATGCCCATTTCTTTAGAGCACCTCTTTTGGACAATTTCCTGTCCATCTCTTCTTCAAACTCCAAAACCAACTGTCCTACATCACTATCTCTGCGGCCTTTTCTCCTCAGGTGGCTGAAGCTGTGGCAATCCTTCGTGGCTTACAGTTTGCTTTGGATTGCGGATTAATGCCTTGTTCTTTAGAGTCGGATGCTCAGGTGGTTGTCAATCTTATTGCTAGGGATGATGATCCTTGCTCTGAGGTATGGCTGTTTGCTTTAGATATCCGTTTATTTCTTGCGAGGTTCCCTCTTTGCGCTGTTTCTTTTACTCCTAGGAGTGCAAATGTTGGGCTCATTGCCTTGCTAAGGGTGCCCATGCTTTTTCTCTTTGACTAATATATTCCACTTTCAAAAACAAAAACAAAAAAAAAGGTTTCGGTTTCTTCAAAATCATGCACCATAGTTAATCATCATAAATATATAATATTTTTCTTTCACATTTTTTTTTAAAAACAAACATATACATGTGATTGTAAGACTAAATGAATGTTTTTACCTCTAAACTATGTTGGACGGGGTTTCTTTCACTAATTAACAATCACAAATATAATCTTTACGATCTTTACTATCTTTATTGAGATAAGAACTTAAATAAGCTGAAAATATATATCTTATCCTTATGACAGATAAATATGGTCCATTTGCACCGTCGTTACAAGGCCTGTTTTTAAATACCAAATTTATTTCACTAGCTATAGGCAATTTACAACACAGATGCCCTGTTTCCAGGTCAAATTAATTAGGTACTAAGAGACGATTTGTAATTCCGGGTCTTTATTTATCTCCTTTTCTTACAAACCGTATTACTACTTCGCTGCTGCCTTGCCACCTTTTCCCTACAATACCATCAAAATTTTGTTCGTCAGAGTTAGGAGTACGATTACATATATAGAGTACTAATTAGCTTGATCAATTTTCACATTAAGAAAATGCCGATCAAGCAGTTGTGATCATATATGATCTACATGTAGCTAAATACCTTCTTCTTCGCGGCCGGTTCCTTAGACTTAGGTGCAGATTTCTTAGCGCCTGGCTTGGAAGGTGCAGCTTTGGTTGCACCATCAGCAGCCTTGTTAGGTTCCTTCTTGACCTGACCAAATAGCTGAGTGCCAACAGGTCTCTCTGCCTTCAATGATGCCATTCTTCACAAATTAAAACTCTTTTACAAGGAGATCAATTAAAATAAATAATAATAATAATAATAATGCTTCTCTAAATGGCTTTTAATACATGTTTTTCCCAAACTAGTCATATATAGTGCAGATATTTCTGCAAGTTTCAAAGAGGAATCAGAATGGGATGGGAAAAGGTGACAATAAAGGGGATGGTGTCAATTAAAGAGAATGGAATATATGATTTGGAGAGGACTTGAAAGCTAACAGTCGTATCTGATTCCTAACTGATATCCTCACTAGCCATTCTCAGCATATCCACATGAATGTGTTCCTGGTATCAATTTGTTCTATGTTAAAAGAGATGATAAAATGCCCTCGTGATTCGTTATCGTTACTATTGCAAAATATGATTTTTATTCTTATTCACCGTGTGCATCCAAATTATTGCTGGCTGCAGAGATTTTAATATTTGCATGAAATTTATTCACCAATGGAATGTGATTTTATCCCATGATCCCTCGATCCCTCTTGTACAATTAATAATAAGATTATAGGTTGAATTGGACTATATTTTATGGGATTCAATAGGATTGAGAATAGATGTGATTGGATTAATTTAGACTGAACTAAATTAATATTATATATTCTTTGTTTGGTAAAACGTAACATGGGACTATATTGAATTAATATTATGCAATCCCAAGTGGTGGTGCCACTGGTTACTGGGGCGAGCCGTAAACTCGGATGTCTTGGGTTCGATCCCTGGCAGCCACGTTTCTCTTGGGGCCACTGGAGGTTTACCCGGTTGTTATCTTCAGGGCCTCGTGGGATTAGTCGAGGTGCGAGGAAACTGGCCCAGACACCCACGGATACCAAAAAAAAAAAAAAAGAATTAATATTATGCTTTGTTTAGTCAAACATAGTATTATGAAATTGAATAACAAATTATTAGAATATATTTTTTGGATGAAATATATATATATATATAGTCTCGATCTGGTTAGTGCGCACTGATATAACTTCATGAGGATATTGAATGTGAGCCACTAGTTTTGACAAGTGCATACACACTTGAGTCAAAGTATGTAAAACCAGTGGCTCACATTCAATATCCTCATATATTTACATCAGTGAGTACTGACTTGAACATATATATATATATAAATTCCCACTTTGGTCATCACTTGGTGTATTATATATAGCAAATCCAACTAAAATGGAATTTAGCTCTATTTTAAGGGGAATTATAAGGAAATGAAACTTAATTCCATAAGTGGGAATTGAAGATGAATTCAATTATCTTTTCTAGTAGGAACTTAGAGTATTTCTAATGTAAAAGTGGCTTGCATATCAAAAATCATTGATATGACAACAATGTCAAAAAACTTACTTCCTATATGGTATAAATTAATATTATATATGCTTTGTTTGGTAAAACGTAACATGAGACTGTATTGAATTAATATTATGCTTTGTTTAACATGAGATTAGACTAAATATAATAAGGGTAGTGTTAACATGTGCCCTAGGGCACAAGTTAAGAAAATAAAAGTTTCTTTTATAGGAAATTCAATCACTATATTTATTGTAACAATATAATAAATATGGTACTTGACTTTCTTTATGTAGTATTTATTGTGTTCTTAACTTATGCCTAAACCTGGCAATAAGTTGTGTTATTGCGAATTCGTGTCGTGTTAAATTGCTCCACCGAAACCAAACCCGTTAGCTTAATGGGTTGAAATATATAAACCCGAAACCATTTGTTAAATTAATGGGTAATCCGACCCGGTCCGTTACAAAATATTATATTTGAGATTTATTAAAAAGTTGAAAATAAATAGTACTGAAACATGATTAAACTCATGTAATCAAGTTCACTAGCTACTTTTAGAGTTTTAGGGTTAGGGTTAGGGTTATAATATTGTGAAATAATTGATTTATAGTTTTAGAGTTTTTCATTTATAAATTTTTTCTCTTTCAAAAAAAGAAAAAAATTAGAAATTTTTAAAAAATTAATTAGTAAAATATATTCTTACCATAATTATATAGATTTTTTTTTATTTATAAATTCCATAATGTGACTATACAAAGATTTTTTTAATAACTTTCATAAACACATTAAAAAAAAAAAGTCTTTATATTAATGGGTTATCGAATTAACGGTTTTTTTTAAGGGTGAACCCAAAACCGACCCATTATATTTCGTGTCTTAATGGGTTGACCCATTAACAACCCAATCCGATAAACTTGACCCACCAACCGCTATTTTCGAATGGGTTTGGGTCGAGTTAATGGGTCATGTAAAATTTTGCTAGGTCTACAGTGAGTTATGCCTTTAGGGCACATGTTAACACTACCCTTATAATAATACTGTATTATGAAAATGAATAACAAATTATTAGATATTTTTTTTTGATGAAATAAATATATATATATATATTTATAGAGTGAGTCTCTCATAAGGGATCCCTTATTTTAATTTCGGTAAGTACCACAATGAAATCACATCGATTTGAATGAATTTTGATCTGAATTTTTTTTGTAGATGATAAGTTCATTGAAATCTACTTATGCATAAAATTTGAGAATTTTTCAAGTACTAAAACTATTTTTTACCGATTTTTTTTTAAATATGAAGGCATCGGAAAAATATGCGAAATATAGGAAATTCAAGAAAAATAGTTTTAGTGCTTGAAAAATTCTCAAATTTTATTTATAGGTAGATTTCAATGAACTTATCATCTACAAAAAAATTCAAATCAAATCGATGTGATTTCATGGTGGTCCTTACCGAAATTAAAATAAGGGATCCCTTATGAGAGACTCACTCTATATTTATATATATATAGATTCCCGCCTGGGTGCATTATATATAGCAAATCCAACTAAAATGGAATTTAGGTCTCTTTTAAGGGGAATTATAAGGAAATGAAACTTAATTCCATAGGTGGGCCAGAATCAAAATGAATTAAATTATCTTTTCTAGTAGGAACTTTTAGAGCATCTGTAAAAGTGGCTTGCATACCAAAAATCGTTGACATGACAACAATGTCAAGATATTTACTTCCTATATGGCATAAAGATAGACATGACAGACAATCAACTCAAAATTTTATCCCCAATTCTTCCATTTAAAACACATTTATTTGTAACGACGTGTCCAATTTTTTTTCCTTTTTTCTTTATTATTTTATTTTCTTACCAAAAATAGATGAAAAATTAATGTCAATTTTAAATACTTATTGAGTCAACAAAAAACACAGCTGTGCAGCAGACCGTTTGAAAGTAGACGTTCATGTTAATAATGTCTAATATTTTTTTTGTCACATCAATGTGAGGTTGAATATGCACAATTGCATTGGAGATATATTTTTTTAATAGACTGTCTACTTATCCTATATGACATTTTTTTTTTCACAAGTCACTCTTGCATTGGAGATGCTTTTTGTTTTTCATTTATGTGTAGAGTACCCGTACGTAACTTAATTTTCAAAAGTTTAATTAGTAAACATAATAATTATAAATAAAAATTTAATTTCTTTTTGTTTTATTAAGATTCTTGATCAGTAAATGCACAGAAAGCCTCGTTGAAGAAGATTGTTGACGGTGAAATTTGGATTACCATGTGACCAACAATTAAATCAAAACAAATGTTAAACAAGAAAGAAAATCAGCACATGTAAGAGACAGATTTACGTGGAAAAACCCTTGAATGGGAAAAAACCACGGCGTCCCGGAGGACAGGAAAATATTACTAAAATTCACTTGTTTTGGTTACACACTCAAATCTCTCGAGTTCTTGCTTTTCTCTCTTTTGGTTTTCGAACCCCCTCCTCGTGGGATAGGTGGTTCTATTTATACATGATAATTTATGGTTACTACGTGATTTTAGTCGTGTTGGAGGTAGGATTTCCTTTTTGATTCGTACTAGGATTCCCATGTTTTAACAGATACGGATATGTGTTTTCGGCCGTTTCCCTTTCTACGACTCCTCGTTGTCATGGGTCTTCTGGGAGTTAGGGTTTATTTTTGTGTTTCTGCCGAGTCGGTTTGTGCCCAGTAGGCTGATGCGGCGAACATCTCCCCTCCTGAGTATTACCCTTCTGCGACCATGTTTCTATCTTTGGCGAGTACATATCTAGCTCTGGCGACCACACCTTTGACTTATTTGACTTGATGTTGACATACTGACTGGTCCACGTTTTCTCCTTTGACCTGGTCGATGAGTGATGTGGCAACCTGTTCCTCAAAATTTATTGACTCCTTTGATGACGTGGCTGCTTGGCGAAATTATATATACAATAATACCCCCATAAATATTTCGAGCTGAGTGAATGATTTGGGTTTCCAATTCGTTTGCCTCCGCGAGCAGTATTTATATTCATGCTTTTAAAATTTTGGCGTGTTTCGCAAATAATTCCCCCCTTTTTCATTTTCACCACCTGTTGAACTTGTTAGTTGATTCTTCCGGTGCAAGCCTTCATTCTTGGCCACACAATCTCTGGCGCTTCCACTCACTTGACAAGTGAAGATACATTTTGACTGCTTGGTGATCCCCGAGGTGCCACATGTCCGTCATTTGGTGGTGACTATTACGGCCAGTTATTGTGACCGTCGCTCACTTTAATCAAATATCTTTTTATCTGATTTTCTTTTTGAATTTCAAAACTCCCTCTTTTAATGCCCGATCCTTTCTTCTTCCTCATTTCAATCTTTTCGTTTATATTTCCTTCGTCTTCTTAGAGCAAAAACAGGCTTGAAACTTCATTTTCATCTGCCCTATTTTCCCTTTTCTTCGAGTATTTGCTACAGCTTTTCTTCTGCGTTTTCCATTATCAGACGGTTCGTCAAACTCGACCGTTCTTATTTCTCAGTGTTCCCAATTCTCCTGCCTATTTCTGCGACCCTAGGGTTTTCTAGTGAGTTCTCATGGATCCTTCCTTGTGTTCTTCTTTTTTTAATCAAATGATGCAAGCTTTAGAGCTTGGTGATAAATGTACTGCAGACCGAATTGAATCCTTGATTCGTAACTTTCATCCGGATTCCCTATCTCTAATTTCTGTTTATATTCCTTCCTCTGAGGAAAATTTTGCTCCTAACATTCCTTCTCCTTCATCTTTTGATAGTTGCTCTCCGATGATGACGAGGTCTTCCAAATCAGGTGGCAGTAGGCGACGAGCTTCTAGGGCTCCTCGAGGATCTCTGCTGGATGCTCAGATCACTGTGGATTCAGATGTTGAAGATCACCAGAAGAATAGATTATACTTCACAGCTGACCGCCCATGTTCTTTTGATTGTGAAGTAAATGTGGTTGGCGAGGATGAACTTCCCAAGTACAAAAGTCGTTTTGACATCCCAGATGCTGTGATTTTAACTTTGCCAGGTGATCGAGCGGTGTGGAACCCTCCTGAGAATGCGGTCGCCATCTATGGTGCGATGCTTAGCTGTGGAGTAATTCTTCCTCTTCAGCCCTTCATCGCCAGATTCCTCGCGGAGGCCTAGATTGCGCCTGCCCAACTCGCCCCAAACATTTACAGGATCTTGATGTGGAAATTGAAGGGCTATGGCCCCCCTACGCCCCACGAGATCCGTCATTTTTATACTTTAAGACAGGCGGGCCACAGTGGAACGTACTTCCTTCTCTCTTCAGCAGTGGAAAATTGGATCCCTGACGGTGTGGCGAACCCCGGACAGGTGGAAATCTCTAGCGATGAGAAAAAGAAGGGTTTTATTTAGGGTTTTCCTACTTCAAATAAAAGGTGGAAGAATAACTGGTTTTTCGCTGGTGGCGAGTGAGGCAGGGATGTGCCCGCCAGTGTGAGCCACAGTTTTATGGCGAAGAAGGTTCCCAGGCATTTTACTTCTCCTGAAGCTTAGTCGAAAACAAATTCTGTCCTTCTTGATGCTGAGATTGCTCATCTTGCCGCGGCAGTTGTTCTTCCGTTGGATGAAAGAGGTAGATCATTTCTCTTGGATAAGGAGAAAATGATCGCTCAACGAATTTTCACACGCCTACCTGCTAGGCTCCATCGCCTTAAGTTTTATCAACCTTCTTTTTGATATTACTGTTTTGTTTATTCTGTTAGTGACGCTTGGTTATTTTTCGCAGTGATGGACTTTGATACAGTTTACGATTTGCAAGCCCGGGCAGTAAAGAACTGTGAGGCGGCCAGCAAAAGACATGCCGCTGGTTTGGCTAAAGAAGGAATTGTTAGCCTGGATGTTGATGATCCCTCAGATGGCGAGGAAGTAGGTGATGTTGCTGGGGGAGGTGTTGAGTTGGGGCAGCCCACTGTGCATCCAGAAACTGCTGTGAGTATGCCTGCTATGACTATTGCTGCGACCACTCCTGCCGCGACTACTCATACTGCGGCTACCCCCAGCCGTAAGGGAAAAGAGAAAGTTGGAGTTTCAGGGTCAGTTAGTGACATTCCTATTTTTGAAGTGGATGTCCCTGAAACTCCTCTTGATCCTGCGAGTGACCTCCCAGGACTGGTAGAGGCAAACGCCCGGCTGAGGGTGTTGATGGACCTCTTGTGCAGTATGTTGTTTCTTCAGACGAGGAGGGTGTTGATGGACCTGTACTCGTCGAGACTCCCTCTACTTAAACAACTGATCCTTAGGCTCCTGCTGGTGGGATGAGTGCTGTGGTGTCTCCACCTTCTGAGGGAGTTAACAAGTTGAATGCTCTTGCCTCCTCCCCTACCAGTGCAGCTTCTCTTCCGGCGGCTGTAGGTGGGCCGAATGCATCTTCTGCTAGTCAACCTGGGCCATCTGGTCAGCCAGGGCCAGCTGATAAACCGGAGCAATCAAAGCAACCCGAGGCTTCTACATCGGGTTCGGACACTACTCGTGAAGTTCCTCCCGTGGATCCAACTGAAGCTGGTGAGGGAGTTGAGTCTGTTTCCCTTTCAAACTTCACAGCTGCGGAGATTTGCTCATACCTAATGAACAACGACGTTTATATCGGTGAAGGTTAGGAGCATGTGAAGAGTAGGTCTTGTAACAGAAAAATGGAAATTTTCTTAAACTGCCACTCTTTGGTGAGTCTCTCGCAGTTTCGTGTTGTACTCTGGTTTACGTGTTTCCTGACTTGTCTGTTTTTCTTTTCAGATAATGTCTGAGTTGGCTGACAACTACAGGTGAGGGAATTTCCTTTCTAGGGATGTGATACGTCTACGAGAGCGAGCTTCTATTTTGGCAGCTGAGAAGCTTTCTGCTGAGGAACTTCATGCTCAGCAAATTACTCAGTTAAGGGAATCCACCGATGGTTACCTTTCTGCTCAGCTGGCTACCGAAGAAAAATTGTTTGCTGCTGCGGAGGAGATTCGCTCGCTGAAGGAGCAACTGTCTACGAGTCACGACTCACTCGCAGCACGCTTAGATGCTGAGCGATTAGCTGGAGGAGGCTAGAGAAAAGGCTGAGTGTGAGGTGTTGGACCTGCGCAATCAGTTGTCTTCGCGTGATGTCATCTTCAACGATTTGAAGGCTGTTTTAGAGGTTGAAGCAGTTGATCGTTTTAAGAGATCCCCTGCCTATGACGCACTTTTGTTATGTGAGTTTGAGCGAGGCATGAGGCAGTCGAAGAAGTTCTTCGCCATGAAGGATCATTCGAATGAAAAAGCTCTAGGGCGTTTCGACAAATCCCTTAAGTTGCATATGGATAGCGCCGTGGGTTCGATAAAGGAATAGAGAAAACGGTGGAAAGCTCATTGTCGCTATACGAGGACTGAGCCTCACCCGATGCACTTAGAAGTTCCCACCAAACGCGCTTTTAATACTTACTATTCTGGCCAGAAAGGCAGCTTTTCTGGTTCTGGTGCTGAACCTGATTTAGGTCTTGTTGTTGGTAGGGATTATGGGCTTTTCATGCCGGATGGGGATGAAGAAATAACCTGGCCTTCTGAAGATGAAATTGAAGATGAGGAAGACAGCGAGGGTCCTCCTGCAGCTAGTTGACTTTATGTATTACTTTAGTTGTAAATAACTCTCCTTTCTGTAGCTTCAATTGTAAAAAATTTATAACTCCTTTGACTTCATTTTTGGCTCAGCTGTCTTTGATGAGTTCTCTGCTTTGTTCTTTTCATCAGCTGCCAATACTGAATTTTAGCGTACCCAGTGTTTGTCAAGACGTATCCGACTATACACCAAGTTTTTAGCACATTATTTATTGTTTATTCAGCTGCCATTGCTGAGTTTCAGCGTACTTAGTGTTTGTCAAGACGTATCCGACTATACACCAAGTTTTTAGTATATTATTTATTGTTTATTCAGCTGCCATTGCTGAGTTTTAGCGTACTCAGTGTTTGTCAAGACGTATCTGACTATACACCAAGGTTTTAGCATATTATTGATTGTTTATTCAGCTGCCATTGCTGAGTTTTAGCGTACTCAGTGTTTGTTAAGACGTATCCGACTATACACCAAGTTTTTAGCATATTATTGGGACGTCTCCCTCTTTTGCTTTTTACTTTGTGTTTTAGTCACTTTTGTTCTCGGCTAGCTTTCTCAATCCCCAGCGCTTGAGATTCATCATGTACGCTTTCAATTGGGTGTTTCTTGTGTCTTTCTTGGGATCTCGTTTTTCCCGCGGTGGCGACCACCGATTTTTATGATAGCTTTAGGCATAGTTGCCTTTTGGCTCGCCTTAATTTCATGCGTCATCTCGCTCGTTTACGTTGCTGCGAGTATAAAACTCATCTTTACGCAACGGTGAGTGACTTATGGTGTATGATGGCGAATATTCTTTGTACCTGGTTACTTTTGTGGCGAGCTAAGTCACGGGTTCTTAGTAATAAATTACTCTTTATTGAATACTTCCTGCAACTTTTGTTAAAATAAAAATAGAGAAAGAATGCTAAACGAAAACTACCTAAGAAGAAAAAACAATGAAATAAATTCTAGAAGCAAATGAAAAAGTTAAGGGTAGTATATCTTCAGGTATTGCGCATTGCATGGCCGAGGTAATTCGCCAAAGCCCTCTCGAGTAATGCGATATGCCCCGTGACCAGCTATGCCTGTAATTTGATAAGGCCCTTCCCATTTGTCTGCGAGTGATCTTGCAGCTTTGTCTCTGGTTCCCGGATTCACTCTTTTCAGAACTAAGTCGCCGAGTACAAATTTTCTTTCATGCACATGCGAGTTGTAATACCTGGCCGCCCTTTGTTGATATGCAGCGTTTCTTATTTGTGCACGTTCTCTCCTTTCTTCTAGCTCATCCAGGCCACATTTTAGCATATCGACGTTTAGTTCTGGCTGGAATAGTTGTACCCTTGGTGAAGAGAAGGATGTTTCCACGGGAATGACAGCTTCAGCTCCGAAAGCCATGGAGTATGGGGTTTCACCCGTTGAGCTTCTTTCCGTAGTTCGATACGCCCACAGTACCTGTGGTAGCTTTTCTGCTCAGTTACCCTTCTTCGCAGCTAGTTTGGCCTTTTGGTTGTGCTTTATGATCTTGTTTACTGCTTCAGTTTGACCATTTGTCTATGGATGTGCTGGAGTTGCGTAGTAGTTGTTGATTATATACTTGTCACACAGCTCCCTGAATTTCTTGCCATCGAATTGGATTCCATTATTGGTGATGATGGTGTTTGGTATCCCGAATCTATACAGGATATTTTTCTTCACAAAGCTTGTAGTGTTTTCCTCTGTTATGTGCACTAATGACTCAGCCTCTACCCATTTTGTAAAATAATCCACAGCCAAGATAGCATGTTTTGCTCCTCTAGGTGCTGTTGGCATTGGACCGATCAAGTCAATTCCCCATATGGTGAATGGCCAAGGCGAGGTGATACTTTGCAAGAGTTCAGGTGGCTGGCGAATGTTGTTTGCAATTTTCTAACATGCTTCACACTTTGCTGCTACCCTTTTAGCATCGGTGAACAGTGTTGGCCAGTAAAAACCCTGTCGTAATGTTTTGTGGGCTAGGCTGACACCTCCAGCATGATTCCCACAATTTCCACTATGTATGCTTCTCAGGATCCCTTCTGCTTTTTCAGGCCCGACACATCTCTGCAGTGCCCTTGAGTACCCCCTTTTGTACAGTTCTCCATTGAGTACTGAATATCTTGTAACTCTGTACTTCAGTCGCTTTGCCTCCAATGGATCGCTTGGGAGTACGTCATTGACAAGGTATTCTTTGATTGGTGTTATCCAGCTATTTGCTTCGTTGAAGACTGCCCCAACTTCCATTTGTTTGACTATGCTTGGGTGTAGTAGGTGAATCATGGGAATAGTCCTGGGCCAGATGTTGATTGTTGCGGACGCCAGTTTTGCCAAGGCGTCAGCCTGTTCGTTTTCTTCTCTAGGAATCTGGGTAATCCTGAACTCTTTAAACCTCCCCAGTAGCTCCTTTGCTAATTTTAGGTAGGCGATCATGTTTTCATCTCTCGCCTGGTATTCATCTAATACCTGATTAACAATGACTTGGGAGTCGTTGAAAATTTCCACCTCATCGGCTTCTAGGACTATGCAAACTCTTAGTCCTGCTATGAGCGCCTCATACTCGGCTTGGTTGTTGGTAGTTTTGAAGTCAAAACGCAAGGCACATTCTACTGAATCTCCTTCCGGGGTTGATACCACTACCCCTGCCCCGCTGCCGTGCGTGTTTGACGACCCGTCAACACGGAGTTGCCACCTGAATGTTTTCTTAGTTTGCTCCACCATCATCCTTGCTACTTCCATATTTGGTTCGGTGAACTCTGCCACAAAATCTGCCACTGCTTGGCCCTTGATCGCTGTCCTTGGGAGATATTCTATATCAAATTAACTTAATTCGATCGTCCACTTGGTTAGTCTACCGGATACCTCTGGCTTCTGCAAAATCAGTTTCAGTGGGCAATTGGTGTATACTCCAATTTTATGAGCCTGGAAATACGGTCTTAACTTCCTCACCGCTGTTATTAGGGCGAGTGCCATCTTCTCGGCTGGCGAGTATCTTGTCTCAGCTGGTAACAGTGCTTTGCTTGTGTAATATACAAGTTTCTGAACCCCCTCTTCCTGTTTCACCAGTACAGAACTGGTGGCTGCTTCGGAGACAGATAGGTACATGTAGAGTGTTTCTCCGGCTACTGGTTTTGACAGCAGCGGTGCTCGTCCGAGGTACTCTTTCAAGGCTTGAAAAGCTTTTTCACAATCTTCGTTCCACTCAACTCCTTTGCCTTTCTTGAGAGCTTTAAAGAATGGTAGGCATCGGTCCGTTGATTTTGCTATGAACCTGTTTAATAATGCTAAGCAACCTGTGAGTTTCTGGACATCCTTCAGGGTCTTTGGGGAAACCATTTTTGCTAATGCCTGGATTTTATCGGGGTTCACCTCTATCCCTCTCTGATGCACTTGGTATCCTAGGAACCTTCCAGACTGTACGCCAAATACACATTTCGCAAGGTTCAGCTTCATTCCGTATCTAGTTAGCACATCGAATGTTTCTCTCAGGTCATCTACATGCTTGTCAGCCGTGACGCTCTTTGTTAGCATATCGTCAACATATACTTCCATATTCTTCCCTATTTGTCTGGCAAACATCTTGTTGACTAGACGCTGGTAAGTTGCTCTAGCGTTCTTCAAGCCGAATGGCATGACTATATAGCAGTATAACCCTTAATCCGTGGTGAATGCTGTTTTTTCTTCGTCTGGCTTGTGCATCTTGATTTGGTTATACCCTGAGTACGTATCCATGAAGCTCAACGTCTCGTGTCCTGCCATTGGATCGATTAGCTGGTCGATTCTTGGTAGTGGGAAGCTATCCTTGGGGCAAGCCTTGTTTAGATCGGTGAAGTCTACACACATCCTCCACTGATTGTTCTTTTTTTTTACAAGGACCACGTTCGCCACCCATTCTGGATACTTAACCTCTCTGATTGATCCTGCGGCGAGTAATTTAGAAATTTCTTCTTTTATTGCTGCGCTCCTCTCCGGGTTAAAGCTCCTCCTTCTCTGCACCACCGGTTTATTTTTTTCGTCCACAGCCAGGTTGTGCGAGATCAAGCTTCTACTAATCCCTGGCATGTCTTCATGGATCCAAGCAAAGATCCTCTTGTACTCTATCAGTAAGTAAAATACATCTCTCTTGACTTGTTCGGCCAATCTTGCACCAATTTTGACTATTTTACCAGGTTCCGTCTCGTCCAGAACAATAGACTCAGTGGGTTCTTCTTTTTCCCTGCTCGACTTATCCTGGATCCAATTCAAAAGCTCCGGGATTTTCTTCTTGCATTTCCTTATTTACCTCAAATACGCTCAAGGTTTCCACTCCTGTCGTGTTTTTAAAAATTGAAAGGTTAGTGCGGCGGGCCATCTCTTGTGATCCTTTTAATTCCCCAACTCCAAACTCTGTAGGAAATTTTACTTTCAGTGCGTGGGTTGAAGTGACTGCACGGGCTTTGTTCAGGAATGGTCGGCCGAGTAAAGCATTATACGGCCAGTTGTGAATGTCGACCACAACGAAATCCAGTAGGATTGTTCACCGGCACGGTGCTGTCCCGAACCTCACCGGTAGCTTCACGGTCCCCAAGGATCTTACTTATGCACCCCCAAAACCTTTCAATGGTACATGGAAAGGCTCTAGATCTTTTCGGTCCAGTCGCAGCTCATCGTATACTCTGGTGCTCAAAATGTCGGCTGAACTTCCGTTGTCTATCATCACTCGAAGTACATCCATGTGCGCTATTTGAACTTCCACTACAATTGCATCATTGGGCTTGGCATCAATCCCATCTAAATCTTCCGCCGTAAATGTTATGGGGTCATGTCCTTCTCTTCCCTTCTTTGGGTTTCTCTGCACAGAATTTATCTCCATATTTCTGCCCTCGTACATTACTTCTTTGACTTCTGACATTCTCTCCCGATTGCTTCTGCCTGTATGTGGTCCCCCGAAAATAGTGTTTATTGTAGCACCGGGGCTGCTTCTCCTTGGGCTTTTTCTTTCCTGCCCACTTTTTTGGCGGCTATCTTGACGACCACCATGCTTGTCTCCTTTAAGTGTAAAATCTTTCAGGTGGCCCTCTCTGATTAGACTCTCAATATGGTCTCGCAGCTGAAAACATTTTGAAGTGTCATGCCTATGATCTTTGTGAAATCAGCAGTATTTGGTCGTATCCCTTCTTGCATTATTTGACTATTGTCAAGGGTACTTGGCAAGTCCTTTGTCTTCTACCACGGAAAGTATTTCCTCCTGATCGCCAGTTAGAGGAGTGCAATGGTTGTACCTTCCTCGAAACCTACTGGCTCGGGCGTTTCCCCTGCTTTCCCTTGGATGCCCCTTTTGGCCCTTCTCGTCTTTCTGGCGATCGCGAGACTGCGCCTTCTTATCATCCTTGTGCTCTGATTTTGAGTCAGGTTTGTGGCCATGAACATAGCTACCCCCCTACGCTACTTCTTCTTCTTCTGCCAGTGCATAATCGCCAGCTATTTCCATCATCTCTTCATAAGTTTTTGGCCTATCTCTTCGCAGGTCAAAGGATAGTCGCCCACTGTTGTATAAATAATTTCGCCAAGCAGCCACGTCATCAAAGGAGTCAATAAATGCCGAGGAACAGGTTGCCACGTCACTCATTGACCAGGTCAAAGAAGAAAACGTGGACCGATCAGCATATCAAGTCAAATGAATCAAAGATGTGTTCGCCAGAGCTAGATATGTACTCGCCAAAGATAGAAGCATAGTCACCAAAAGGTAAAACCCAAGAGGGGAGATGTTCGCCACATCTGTATGCTGGGCACAAACCGACTCGACTGAAACGTGAAAATAAACCCTAACTCCCAGAAGACCCATGGGAACAAGGAGCAGCAGAAAAGGAAGGAGCCGAAAGCACAGATCCGTATCTGTTACAACATGGGAATCCGAGTACAAATCAAAAAGGAAATCCTACCTCCAACAGGACAGGATCACGTAGTAACCCTAGATTATCATGTATAAATAGAACCACCTATCCCATGAGGAGGGGGTAAAAAAAAAGAACCAATAGAGAGAAAAGCAATAATTATGGAGATTTGAGTGTGTAATCGAAACAAATAAACTATAGTGATATTTTCTTGTCCTCCGGGACGCCGTGGTTTTTTCCCCATTCAAGGGTTTTCCACGTAAATTGGTCTCTTGCATGCATTGAATTTCTTTCTTAATTGACGATACTTTTGATTTAATTGTTGGTTGTGTGGTAATCCAAATTTCACCGTCAACAATTGGCGCTAGAAGAAGGGGGCTTCACTTGAACAAAAACTTCGAGGAACCCTTGCGAATTGAGAAACATGAACAACGACAGTGACAAAGATGGTAAGTCCAGCGGAGATCTAATTGTTGAGCCAACCGCGCCAACAGGAGATAGGGCGGTGACGATCGGGGAACAGTCAGCAGCAACGCCAGAAACTGGAGCAGCCGACCCCGGGGTTCTGTAGCACTTCCAAACTGTATTGGTAAACTTAATCAACGAGGCAAGCAAAATAGGGCTTTCGCTTCCTATAGGATTGGGCGTTTCGTCTCCCTATGAGTTAACTACTCCGGGAATCCCACCGCCTGGAAGACTACGGTCGAAAGTTCACATTGCAACACCTGATGCTCAAGCGAGACAATCCACTGAAGAGACTCCCCAGGGTCACCCAGGGGATTTCGAGGGTAGGAAACAAAGGAAGGGAAAAGACGTGATGAATGAAGAATCTAGGGAGGAGCGGGACCAGATAAGAACACATGGGATCAATTCTAGTGACACATACCAAAGGAACCGGCGGAGACACCGTTCTATCTCGTCCGAAGATAAAAGTCCTCGTCCACGAAGGGAATTACGATCCAAAAGAGTACGACGGAGAAGATCCGAAAGCACAGAAGATAGAAGGAGCCCGGATGATAGAGGCAATTATGGGAGAATGACAGTCAAAAGTAGACTCGATCCAGTAGAGGAACCAACTGACCAGCGAGATGTAACCTTACAAGAGCTATCAAGGAAGGTTTCAGCGATGGCATGAAGGTATGGTCGCAACGTATCTTCGGATGATGAGTCGGATAGCCCATTCATTGAAAACATTGCCCGCACCCAATTTCCGGACAGATTTAGAATGCCAACAATTGAGCAGTATAAGGAGAACAGGGATCCGAAGGAGCATGTTCACCGATTCCGTAACATTATAGCCCAGTATTCATCCAATGACGGACTGCTATGTCTCACCTTCCCGTAAACATTTGGCGACCTCACCTCCAGGTGGTTTGGAAGACTTCCGTCCGGAAGTATAAGCGGTTTCTCGAACCTCAGCAAAGCATTTATAAGGCAATTCAAGGGAGTGTGCAGAGAAGAAAGTCGCTTGCTCATCTATCAAACTTGAAGCAGGAACGCAATGAGTCGATCAAGAAGTATCTGGCAAGATTCGGGAAGGAGGTTGCTCAAATTGAAGACGCCAGTGATGTAGCTGTTATTGCCGCTTTCACCAATAGGTTACAAAGCGGGCGATTATCCTTTGACCTACGAAGAGATAGACCGAAAACTTATGAGGAGATGATGGAAATAACTGGTGACTAAGCACTGGCGGAAGAAGAAGAAGTAGCACAAGTGGGTAGTTACGTACACGAACACAAACCTGACTCAAAATCAGAACATAAGGATGACAAAAAGGTATAATCACGGGACCGCCAGAGAGATGAGAAAGGCCAAAAGGGGCATCCAAGGGAAAGCGGGGGAAACACTAGAGCCAATAGGTTTCGAGGAAGGTACAACCATTACACCCCTCTAACCGGCGATCAGGAGGAAATACTTTCCGTGGTAGAAGACAAAGGACTCGCCAAATACCCTCGGCAGCAATCAGTAAATGCCAGGAAAGATACAACTAAATACTACCGATTTCACAAAGATCATGGGCATGAGACTTCAAAATGTTTTCAGCTGCCTGATCATATTGAGAGCTTGATCAGAGACGAGCACCTGAAGGATTTTACTTTGAAAGGGGACAAGCACGGTGGTCGCCAGGATAGCCACCAGGGAAACGGACAGGAAAGAAAGAGTCCTAACGCCACCATAAACACTATTTTTGGCGGACCTCACACTGGGAGAAGCAATCGAGAAAGGATGTCAGAAGTCCGAGAAGTAATGTATGACAGCAGAAGCATGGAGATCAATTCTGCGCAAAGAAACCCCAAGAAAGGAAGAGAAGGACATGACCCCATAATATTTACAGCAGAAGACTCAAACGAAATTGACGTAAAGCCGAATGATGCAATCGTAGTGGGGGTTCGAATAGCACACATGGATGTCCTTTGAGTAATGATTGACAACAGGAGTTCAGTTGATATTCTAAGTGCTAGGGTATACGATGAGTTACGGCTGGATAAAAAGGACCTAGAACCCTTCCATGTGCCGTTGAAAGGTTTCGGGGGCGCAGAAGTAAGATCATTGGGAACTGTGAAGCTACCGGTGAGGTTTGGTACAGCACCATGTAGGCGAACAATCCTGCTGGACTTTGTTGTAGTCGACATCCATAATTGGCCGTATAACGCTTTGCTTGGTCGACCGTTTCTTAACAAAGCTCGAGCCATCACTTCAACCCACGCATTGAAACTAAAGTTCCCTACAGAATTCGGAGTCGGAGAATTGAAAAGGTCACAGGAAATGGCACGCCGTGCCAACCTGTCAATCTTCAAGGATAAGGCAGGGATGGAGACATTAAGCATATTTGAGGTAAACGAGGAAGTGCAGGAGGATAACCCGGAAACTTTTGAATTAGACCCAAGAGACAAAACGAGCAGAGAAAAGGAAGAGCCAACTAAGTCGATTGTCTTAAACAGAGCAGAACCAGACAAAACAGTCAAGATCGGAGCAAGACTGACTGAACGCGTTAAGAGAGATGTGACAAACTTGTTGAAAGAGTACATGGACATTTTCGCTTGGAGCCATGAAGACATGCCGGGGATTGAAAGAAGTGTGATTTCACACAACTTGGCTGTGAATGAAAATGCAAACCAGTAGTACAAAAGAGGAGAAGCTTTAACCCAGAGAGAAGTGCGGTAATAAAAAAGGAGGTGTCCAAGTTGCTCGCTGCAGGATCAATCAGAGAGGTTAAGTACCCGGAATGGGTGGCGAATGTAGTTCTAGTGAAAAATAAGAACAGCCAATGGAGGATGTGCGTCGACTTCACCGATCTGAACAAGGCCTGCCCTAAGGATAGATTCCCGCTACCAAGAATTGACCAGCTGGTCGATGCAAGAGCTGGACATGAAACATTAAGTTTCATGGATGCATACTCAGGATATAACCAGATAAAAATGCACAAGCCAGATGAGGAGAAGACAGCGTTCACCACAGATCAAGGGTTATACTGTTACACAGTCATGCCATTCGGCTTGAAAAACGCTGGAGCAACTTACCAGCGCTTAGTCAACAAAATGTTCGCCAGACAGATAGGAAGAAATATGGAGGTTTACGTTGACGACATGCTGACAAAAAGCATCACAGTAGATAAGCATATAGATGACCTAAGAGAGACATTCGATGTGTTGGTTAGGTATGGAATGAAGTTGAATCCGGCGAAATGCGTGTTCGGCGTACCATCTGGGAGATTTCTAGGATATCAAGTGCATCAAAGAGGAATAGAGGTGAACCTTGAAAAAATCCAAGCACTGGCAAAAATGGTCTCACCAAGAACTTTGAAGGACGTCCAAAGACTCACAGGGTGCCTGGCATCGCTGAGCATGTTCATAGCTAAATCAATGGACCGATGCCTACCATTTTTCAAAGCCCTAAAGAAAGGAAAGAGGGTCGAGTGGAACGAGGATTGTGAAAGAGCTTTCTAGGCCTTGAAGGATTACCTCAGGCAAGCACCGCTGCTATCAAAACCGGAAACAGGAGAAACATTGTATATGTACTTATCCGTCTCTGAAGCAGCCACAAGTTCCGTGCTAGTAAGACAAGAGGAGGAGATCCAGAAACCAATATACTACACCAGTAAAGCACTGTTACCAGCCGAAACCAGGTACTCACCGGCCGAAAAAATGGCACTCGCCCTAATAACAGCAGCAAGGAAGTTAAGGCCATATTTCCAGGCTCATAAAATCGGAGTATACACCAATTGCCCACTGAAATTAATTCTGCAAAAACCAGAAGTATCCGGTCGATTGACGAAGTGGGCGATCGAGTTGAGTGAATTCGATGTAGAGTATCTTCCAAGGACAGCAATCAAAGCCCAAGCAGTGGCAGACTTTGTAGCAGAGTTCACCGAGCCAAGCATGGAGGTGGCAAGGATGATGGTGGAGCAAAACAAGAAAGTATTCAAATGGCAACTCCGCGTTGACGGGTCGTCAAACACGCACGGCAGTGGGGCAGGGGTAGTGGTGTCAACCCCGGAAGGAGACTCAGTCGAATGTGCCTTGCGTTTTGACTTTAAAGCTACTAACAATCAAGCTGAATACGAGGCACTTATAGCAGGACTAAAAATTTGCACAATGCTAGAAGCAGATGAAGTGGAAATCTTCAGCGACTCTCAAGTTGTTGTCAATCAGGTGCTAGATGAGTACCAGGTGAGAGATGAAAGCATGATCGCCTACCTGGAATTAACAAAGGAGCTACTGGAAAGATTCAAAGAATATAGAATTATTCAGATCCCTAGAGAAGAAAATGAACAAGCTAACGCCTTGGCCAAATTGGCATCTGCCACGATCAACATTTAGCCCAGAACTATTCCTATGATCCGCCTGCTGTAGCCGAGTATAGTCAAACCGAAGGAAGTTGTGGCAGTCTTTGGCGAAAGAGATAGCTGGATCACATCAATCAAAGAGTACCTCGTCAATGATGTACTCCCAAGTGATCCATTAGAAGCAAAACGATTGAAGTACAGAGCTACAAGATATTCAGTACTCAATGGAGAACTGTACAAAAAGGGGTACTCAAGGGCGCTGCAGAGATGTGTCGGGCCCGAAGAAGCAGAAGGTATCCTGAGAAGCATACATAGTGGAAATTGCGGGAATCACGCTGGGGGTGCCATCCTAGCCCACAAAACATTAAGGCAGGGTTTTTACTGGCCAACACTATTCACCGACGCTAAAAGAGTGGCAGCAAGATGTGAGGCGTGTCAAAAAATTGTCAATAACATCCACCAACCACCTGAACTCTTGCAGAGTATTACCTCGCCTTAGCCATTCGCCATATGGGGAATTGACCTGATTGGCCCAATGCCAACAGCAACTAGAGGAGCGAAGCACGCCATAGTAGCCGTGGATTATTTTACGAAGTGGGTAGAAGCCGAACCATTGGTGCATATAACGGAAGCAAACACTATAAGCTTTGTAAAGAGAAATATCCTGTACAGATTCGGGATACCAAACACCATCATCACGGACAATGGGACCCAATTCGATGGCAAGAAATTTAGGGAGCTGTGTGACAAGTATGGCATCAACAACTACTACGCCTCCCCAGCACATCCGCAGACGAATGGCCAAACTGAAGAAGTGAACAAGATCATTAAACACAATCTGAAAGCTAAATTAGCAACAAAAAAATGTAGCTGGGCAGATAAACTACCACAGGCATTCTGGGCATATCGAACCACAAAACGGGGTTCAACAGGTGAGACCTGAGCGGTTCATTTCTATACATGTTTTAGGCCCCGATTTCCTATTATTTATGCTTTGTTCTCGAGTGAATTAGCTGTTTAATGTGTTTGTTGAGCTTGTGTAGGTCCATTCCATAAAAGTGGTGTTAAATCTTATTTTGGAAGAAAAGGAATCAAAAGATGGAGAAAATGAGCAAATTGGAAGAAGCAATGAAAAGATGATTTTCGGCCATTGCAGAACCTCTATGTTGCGGGCCCCATATCTCTCAGCTCCGATTGAATTGTGTGTCCTACCACCCATGGATTGAAAGCCCCGGAAGCCTAGTTTCCGGTGCACTTTTCGGATCGCAATTCCGATATTCCTAGAAGAAGTTATGACCGATTTCGTAACCGAAGGCCAGAGCTGAAATGTTTACCGCTGCCCAGACCGCCCATCGTGCAACCTGCCTAGGGAGCGGCCTAGGCAGCGACCCAAAGCAGAAGAATTTCCGCTTGACGTGCAGCTGCCGAGGCAACATGCCTCCGGAGCGACCCAATGAGCGGTATTACGTATTTTTGGCGGATTTCAACTCTGAATTGGTCCAGAACTGTTCCAAAACTTCCCAAATCAAATCCTAATAACTTTAGAAGATCAAGACATGTTTGGGAAACTTCCTAAACTCAAATTAGGAGTCAATCATCAAGATAGGAAATCCAAGTTAGGAAAGGATTCTCATTCCTTGTTTCATTCTACTTTCCCACTTGGTGTATTTTCTAAACCTAAGAAGAATTGGGGGTTCACAAGGAAAAGTCACCTATAAATATTTCATATTCTTTTCAATTCAAGGAGACAGCCAAGAGAGAGCCAAAAGAGACAGCAAAAGGGAGGTTCCAAGCCACAGAAGGGGGCCGTCCCCCATCACTCCGACCACCACACACATGGGTTTTCTCTACATCTCTTCTATGTTTTTATCTTCTCCATTGATGTGTAACTAAACCTCTAACTAGGGGATTGATGTAACCGATTTTGGATAACTCTATGTGAACAATTAGTCTACCTTTTGTTAATCAATTAGGTTTCGTTTTGTTTATTGAATTAATTGCTCTATTCTACTTTCTCTGATTATGTTGTGACCGCAAGTTATTTGAGTTTTGTAGCTTAGTTTATCTATGAGATTAGGGTTTAGATGTGGATGACCGTTCCATTTAAATCTGAATCAAAAGCTTAATAAACAAGAAAATTGATGTGTGCATGACCGTGCTATGTTAATTTGGCTTAGAGTTTTGTGTAAAATATGGGTTTTGACAATTGCTCATTACATGACCGTGTGTGAGTAATTGGAAGGACCCTAGATCATTATTCTGTATTCGTTGCATGACCGTGTGCGAGTATTGGAAAGGATCTTTGAACCTAATTGAATTATCTTGAAAACAAGCCCGTAAACTAGATTGAAGTGTTTAACGAGACTAAGTGTGAGCATTGAGTGTCTAAGAAAGGTGCATCGATTCCCTAGTATTTCTCTCCATATATTCATCCCTTGTGTGATCTTTGATTTAATTTCATTTTAGTCTTTTAGTTTAGATTCTCATAATTTAGGTTAATATTAGATTTCAACAAAATTCCAAAGAATAGCATTATGCAATTTAGTTTTCCGCACTTAGAGTAATCCTTGCTAGATTAATTGGCTTTGACCGATAGAATCGCCGATCCCAGTGAACGAACTTGCTTAGTAAATTGAACACAGATTTTACTGCATCAATTTTGGCGCCGCTGCCGGGGATTGGTATAGATTCTATTTGTTGAGTCTAGTTAGTTTAGTTCGGTAGTGTGTGTCATTAATTAGTTTTTAGTTTAATTTAATTTAATTTAATTTATTATTTTTTTTTTTCTTTCCCTTTTTTTCGATTTTGTTTTCTTTTTATTTTATTTTATTTTTTTCTTTCTTTCAGGAACAATGGATTTTGATAGGCAACATAAACTTGTTATGCAAATGGCTGCTTTACAGCAAGACGTTGACAAATTGTCTTCAATATTTTGGGAAAAAGAACAAGCAAGAACCGTGGTGTGCCGTCAATGTGGAAATTATGGGCATGATATGTGGAGCTGTCATTTGAGAAGAGAATTTTCGGAACCCTACAATCCAGAACCTATGTGCAGACCATATGGAGATTCCTACAATCCAGGGCTGAGCTATGAGCCATATAACAATTCTTGCAACATGGATGGGAGGAATGATCACGATTTATCGTGGAGTTACAATGAGAGCAATACCTATGAGCAGCCTATCTCGCCCTACCAACCAAGAAAGCGATCACTTGAGGAGATAGTGAACGAACTTTCTTAGTAAATTGAACACAGATTTTACTGCATCAATTTTGAATCAAAGTAGCTCCCCGGCAGCGGCGCCAAAATTGATGCAGTAAAATCTGTGTTCAATTTACTAAGAAAGTTCGTTCACTGGGATCGGTGATTCTATCGGTCAAAGCCAATTAATCTAGCAAGGATTACTCTAAGTGCGGAAAACTAAATTGCATAATGCTATTCTTTGGAATTTTGTTGAAATCTAATATTAACCTAAATTATGAGAATCTAAACTAAAAGACTAAAATCAAATTAAATCAAAGATCACACAAGGGATGAATATATAGAGAGAAATACTAGGGAATCGATGCACCTTTCTTAGACACTCAATACTCACACTTAGTCTCGTTAAACACTTCAATCTAGTTTACGGGCTTGTTTTCAAGATAATTCAATTAGGTTCGAAGATCCTTTCCAATACTTGCACACGGTCATGCAACAAATATGGATTAATAATCTAGGATTCTTCCTACTACTCACACACGGTCATGTAATGAGCAATTGTCAAAACCCATATTTTACACAAAAAACTCTAAGCCAAATTAACATAGCACGGTCATGCATATATCAATTTTCCTGTTTATTAAGCTTTTGATTCAGATTTAAATGGAACGGTCATCCACACCTAAACCCTAATCTCATAGATAAACTAAACTACAAAACTCAAATCACTTGCGGTCACAACATAATCAGAGAAAGTAGAATAGAGCAATTAATTCAATAAACAAAACGAAACCAAATTGATTAACAAAAGATAGACTAATAGTTCACATAGAGTTATCCAAAATTGGTTACATCATCCCCTAGTTATAGGTTTAGTTACACATCAATGGAGAGAACGAAAACATAGAAAAGATGGAGAGAAAACTCATTATGGTGAGATGCTCTTTACTTGAAATCTCCGTTGTCTTCTTGTTTCCAATAATCTTCTAATGATGGATGGAAAAGAATGAATGAATGAATTGGTATCTCCTGGATCCCCTCTGCTGATAGGTGTTGCTCTGTTTTTATATCCCTCACGGTCTCCTTAAGTTTTCTTTTTCATAAGTCTTCTGACCTGGCTCAAGGAACTGAAAAAGCGGGTTACCGCTGCCCGTACTGCTTATGGTGCACTTGCCTGGGCAGCGGTAAATCAAACGGCGACAACCTGATCTGGCTCGCTGGGTGTACCGCTTGGCGTGCACTTGCCTCCTGAGCGGTCCGGTCAGCGATAAATGGCACTTCTTGACCGCTTGGCATGCCGCCGATGGAGCATGTGCCTGTTGAGCGGCATGGGCCACGGTAAATGGCAATTTTAGCCACTTTCTTCATCTTATTACTCCATTTCTCCGAAATAAGATAGGATCAATCCTTCTATGGAAAGAGACCTACAAAGGCTTTAACAAACACATTAACCCACCAAAAGGACTCAAGAAACAAGCATATACAAAGGAAAAACGGGCAAAATATAAGCATAGACTTAGACTGATCAAATACCCCCAAACCTATCTTTTGCTCGGCCTTGAGCAAAACCAAACATTCCTAAACTGAAAAGAAAACTAAATCCTAATAAAGCCACTTTCGCAGGGAACGCGATAGCATTGAGCACATGCTACAAGCCTTTAAACCTCTAGGTGTCCCTAGAAGGAGGAGTGTTGTCTCCTGAGGGTTCTCAGCTATGACACCCACAAACATACCCCACAAACTAATCATTCGAGATGCAAACAATTAATGCCCAGACTGAAACAATGCATGCGAACGCCAATAGGTAAGGACTAACATTAAGTCATAAATTTGAAAGCATTGCTCAGTTTTAATTAAAAACCCAAACTCGAAATATTCTAGCATCAAAAACACTTTCGCCGAATGCCATAGATGTAATTCGCCTCGACTCTAAGCCTCACTAGATATCGCTCATATTTCTCACAGAACCTAGGCAAATTCACTCATCAAGCATATGCGAAAGAAGTTATGCACAAGAAATTTCAATTTATAATCGCATATGAATATGTCATTGAAAGAACGCTTGATTTGTATGCAAAAGATCTCATGAAAAGAATCAAACATTAAGAACAAGATAGAGCACATGTTTACCTTACTCTCGAGCTAGCATCCCCAAAAGATCAATTAGGTCTTTTCTTTGGTTGTAATGGGGCCATTGGGTGTAGGCTAAGAAAGAACGGAAAAAGGATAGCAAACAAACCTAGGATCATATCGAGAAATTCTTCGGCAATCTTCATACTCAGCCGAATTTCTTCGAATTCTTCATTCCACTTGCATCTAGGCTTCTTGAACAATTTTCGTTCGTCCTCCTTCTTGAGTTGATTTTGATTTCTCATCACTTCATTGTAAAGCTCTATTCCTTTTCTCTTTTATTTGATTCATCATCTCATTCATTTATCTCTTTTTTTTTTTTTTTTCTTTTTCTTTTTTCTTTTTCTTTGGTACATGTACATCACGAGTCACATATTTCGAACTCCCTTCAATCATCTTCATCACTTCCTCTATATGATCCCAAGCTATATGGTATGGCTAAATTATGGCATATTGGGGTTAAGTTAATGTGGGTGATGAAAGAAAAAGGCTTATTGTGTTTGGCTTCAAACAGGGCTATG
Source organism: Acer yangbiense (assembly GCA_008009225.1). Lineage (NCBI taxonomy): Eukaryota > Viridiplantae > Streptophyta > Magnoliopsida > Sapindales > Sapindaceae > Acer > Acer yangbiense. The sequence continues at coordinate 12,141,645 of CM017768.1, forward strand.
GAGCACACACATAAGGTAGGAAATATTTAAGGCCTTTTCAGTGAATTCAAGCACACATTGCCTATATCACTTCTAAAGGTTCAACCAAATCAAGAGCAAGTCCACATGTGATATCTTTTTTATGAGAATTGTTCTTTAATGCTCAATGTACAACCTATAGAGATCGAATCTAATGCTAAGAACCTACTGAGTGTTTAAAGATTAGAAACAAAATAATCCCTCATATATGTCATTTATATACGCTTTTTGGCTTAGTGAACTCACAAGGGTAGTCTCCACTATTAATCATGACAATCCAACTAAGCATCCTATCCACTATCATATCAAGAGCATGTCATAAGTTTTTGAAAATACAATGCAATACTCTAAGTGGCAAGAAGTTAGTTTAAACTTAGTGAATAAAACATATATTACGGCTTTTAAAGCACACAAAAGAAGCATCTCAACATGGAGGACAAAAAATTCAAAAACTGATGACTTTCGAAATCGACCTACGTCTGTTCTTTAACATATATCTCTCACATGACTCAACAAAAGTTAACCAAATTTTAGCACAAGATAATAGACATGCAAACACACAATTTTCATGTAGAACATATTTCAAAATTCGCATTGGAAAAGTGAGAGAACAGACGACGAAGACAGTGCACGCACTGTTTCGCAACAACAGGGCATTGCCCATGACCTTTGGTCGAAGAAACATTCATAACTTTTTAACCACTGCCCAGAATGTTTCATTCTTTATACCGTTGGATTCGTATCGAAAAAACAAAGAACCCAACGTGGACAGAAAAATTTATTTCCTCACCAATCAATACAGTTTTAACAAAACGTTTGCCTCACAATTTTCAAAACAGGACACTTTTTTCGCAGATTTATCAATGAATCGAAAAAAATCAAACAAACACGACACAAATTCACACCCCCAAACCTAATCTAAACATTGTCCTCAATGCTTGTATGACATTAAAAGCATGGACAACGAATAAAGAAAAAACAAGGCATGTATGAACTCAAATGACGAGGAGCCAATGCATGATGACCATATAGACTCCGATCAGGGGACAGATGACGATGGAGGAGATTAGCAGGCTATGGATTTTCTTTTTGAACTTTTATTTTTCTTTTTGTTTTTTCTTTAGTCTTTCACTGCCTGTCTTTTCTTGATTGTCAACATTGGGGACAATGTCGAGTTTAGGTTTGGGGGTGTGTCGTTGTTTTGAGTCTTGAGTCAAGTTTTTTTTTTCAGTTTTCAGTTTTCAGTTTTCTTTTAGAGTCTGTCGTTCCTGCATTAACTATGATGAGATGTTTTGGTATGTGACTTTGAAATGATATGCTTGAATCACTGGGTTTAAACTAACATCTTGCCACTTAGAGTATTGCATTGCATTTTTTCATAACTTATGACATGCTCTTGATGTGATAGTGGATAGGATGCATAGTTGGATTGCCATGATTAATAGTGGAGACTACCCTGTGAGTTCACTAAGCCAAAGTGCGTACATAAATGACATATATGAGGGATTATTTTGTTTCTATTCTTTAAACACTCAGTAGGTTCTTAGCATTAGATTTGATCTCTATAGGTTGAACATTGACCATTATAGAGCATTCATCATAAAAGTTTTCACATGTTATCTTTGTTCTTGAGTAAGTCGAACCAGTGGAAGTGATGTTAGACTTTGTGTGCGTGAACTACTTAAAAGCCCTGTAATATTTCCTACCCTTGTGTGTGTGCTCCATAGCCCTGTTTGAAGCCAAACACTGAGTTGCCTTTTTCTTTCTTCACCACATTTACTGTAACCCATGTAAACCATATTATAGCCATACCTGTTAACTGGGGATCATGCTTTGAGATTGTGAAGAAAGCTGAAGAGTTCGCATGAGAATCTATGAGAAAATGATATGAGTCAAATAAAGAAGGAGCTGCATTCAATCCAAATGAAAGAGGAAAGGTTGTCTGGTTTTATTATTATTATGTTAAAAATAAAAAATAAAAATAAAATAAAATAAAAAAAGTTTTGCCACCAAAATGAATGGTGAGTTGCGTGTGCCAGAGAAAAGAATCTAAGGAACACAACATGTCAAAAGATTTAAGTGTTGTATCTACTCTCGAAGGAGTGGGCAAAAGAGAAGGGTGAATTAAGGGGACATCAATGAATGGTAAGTGGCATTATTCCACTGACAAAGGAAGTCAATAAAGACCTAAGAGCTTGCGCCAAGCCGTAAAGGTAAATGAAGGCTCTCACTGAATGATCCTAGGTTTTTGAACTCCTACATCCCGTTCTTTTCTAACCTTTACCCAATAGCCCCATTACAACCTAATGAAAAGTCTAATTGATCTGCTGGTTATCCTGGCTATGAAAGTAGAAGTGAAGCGTGTGTTTATCTTGCTCATAATGATTCGATTCTTTTCATGAGATCTTTGCATACAAATCAAGCGTTCTTTCAATGATATATTCATATGCGATTATAATTTGAAATTTCTTGTGCATAACTTCTTTCGCATATGCTTGATGAGTGAATTTGCCTAGGTTCTGTGAGAAATATGAGCGATATCTGGTGAGGCTTAGAGTCGAGGCGAATTACATCTATGGCATTCGGCGAAAGTGTTTTTGATGCTAGAATATTTCGAGTTTGGGTTTTTAATTAAAACTGAGCAATGCTTTCAAATTTATGACTTAATGTTAGTCCTTACCTATTGGCGTTCGCATGCATTGTTTCAGTCTGGGCATTAATTGTTTGCATCTCGAATGATTAGTTTGTGGGGTATGTTTATGGGTGTCATAGCTGAGAACCCTCAGGAGACAACACTCCTCCTTCTAGGGACACCTAGAGGTTTAAAGGCTTGTAGCATGTGCTCAATGCTATCGCGTTCCCTGCGAAAGTGGCTTTATTAGGATTTAGTTTTCTTTTCAGTTTAGGAATGTTTGGTTTTGCTCGAGGCCGAGCAAAAGATAGGTTTGGGGGTATTTGATCAGTCTAAGTCTATGCTTATATTTTGCCCGTTTTTCCTTTGTATATGCTTGTTTCTTGAGTCCTTTTGGTGGGTTGATGTGTTTGTTAAAGCCTTTATAGGTCTCTTTCCATAGAAGGATTGATCCTATCTTATTTTGGAGAAATGGAGTAATAAGATGAAGAAAGTGGCTAAAATTGCCATTTACTGCGGCCCATGCCGCTCAACAGGCACATGCTCCATCGGCGGCATGCCAAGCGGTCAAGAAGTGCCATTTATCGCTGACCGGACCGCTCAGGAGGCAAGTGCACGCCAAGCGGTACACCCAGCGAGCCAGATCAGGTTGTCGCCGTTTGATTTACCGCTGCCCAGGCAAGTGCACCATAAGCGGTACGGGCAGCGGTAACCCGCTTTTTCAGTTCCTTGAGCCAGGTCAGAAGACTTATGAAAAAGAAAACTTAAGGAGACCGTGAGGGATATAAAAACAGAGCAACACCTATCAGCAGAGGGGATCCAGGAGATACCAATTCATTCATTCATTCTTTTCCATCCATCATTAGAAGATTATTGGAAACAAGAAGACAACGGAGATTTCAAGTAAAGAGCATCTCACCATAATGGGTTTTCTCTCCATCTTTTCTATGTTTTCGTTCTCTCCATTGATGTGTAACTAAACCTATAACTAGGGGATGATGTAACCGATTTTGGATAACTCTATGTGAACTATTAGTCTATCTTTTGTTAATCAATTTGGTTTCGTTTTGTTTATTGAATTAATTGCTCTATTCTACTTTCTCTGATTATGTTGTGACCGCAAGTGATTTGAGTTTTGTAGTTTAGTTTATCTATGAGATTAGGGTTTAGGTGTGGATGACCGTTCCATTTAAATCTGAATCAAAAGCTTAATAAACAGGAAAATTGATATATGCATGACCGTGCTATGTTAATTTGGCTTAGAGTTTTTTGTGTAAAATAGGTTTTGACAATTGCTCATTACATGACCGTGTGTGAGTAGTAGGAAGAACCCTAGATTATTAATCCATATTTGTTGCATGACCGTGTGCAAGTATTGGAAAGGATCTTCGAACCTAATTGAATTATCTTGAAAACAAGCCCGTAACTGGATTGAAGTGTTTAACGAGACTGATTGTGAGCATTGAGTGTCTAAGAAAGGTGCATCGATTCCCTAGTATTTCTCTCCATACATTCATTCTTTGATTTGATTTTAATTGATTTAGTTCTTAGTCCAAGAAGTCATAATTTAGGTTAATTTTAGAGTTAAACAATCTTCCAAAGAAAAGCATTATGCAATTTAATTTTCGCATTTAGAGTAATCCTTGCTAGATTATTTGGCTTTGACCAATAGAATCGCCGATCCCAGTGAACGAACTTTCTTAGTAAATTGAACACAGATTTTACTTTCAAAGCCGTCTAGACATGGAAGCCTCTGTGGAAAGAACTTTAGTGCACATGGATAACATCGCTAAAGCTATGCAAGAGCGAAAGTATGAAGAGTTCCCAAGCCAACTGGAGCAAGAAGATGCTACCACAATCCATTAGAATGGTGAGATTGTCGATACCATAGTGAGCCATGAACTTTCTGATGATTTTTCTTGTGTTGCAGATGAAGAAGTAGAAAAGGAGGAGACAGATGAAAAAGAAGTGGAAGATGTACCTTTCGAGGCACCGCTCCTATACAAGGAACTCAAGCCTTATGTCCCTCCCATTACTTTCCCGAGCCAACCAGAGCAAGAAGATGTTGCCACTTTCCCATTGAAGGATGAAGAAGTAGAAAAGGAGGAGATGGACGAAAAAGAAGTGGAAGATGTACCTTTTGAGGAACCACTCCTATACAAGGAACTCAAGCCTTATGTCCCTCCCATTACTTTTCCGAGCCGCCTACACAAAAGCAAGTGGAATAAGTGGTTTTCTGAACTTATTTCATCATACTTTATAATGAACATTTACTTGTCTTTGCTTATTGTGTGTAGGAACATACCGGTGCGTGAATTTTTTTTCCAAGACCTAATCTCATATAGGCGCAAATTCGAGACATTGGAGTTTGGTTGAGTCAGCCCTTGCACCCGTCTTGCCGAGACGTTAAATTAAGCGCTTGGTGGGAGGCAACCCACCTAGGTACTTTCTTTTTAGTTTTTAGTTTTTAGTTTTCTAGTTTTGTGTGTGTTGAGTTCATACATGCCATGCTTTTTCTTTATTTGTTGTCCATGCTTTTAATGTCATACAAACATTGAGGACAATGTTTAGATTAGGTTTGGGGGTGTGAATTCGTGTTTGTTTGATTTTTTCGATTCATTGATAAATCTGCAAAAAAGTGTCCTGTTTTGAAAATTTTGAAGCAAACGTTTTGTTAAAACTGTATTGATTGGTGAGGAAATAAATTTTTTCGTCCAAGTTGGGTTTTTTGTTTTTTCGATACAAATCCAACGGTATAAAGAATGAAAAATTCTGGGCAATGGTTAAAAAGTTATGAATGTTTCTTCGACCAAAGGTCATGGGCAATGCCCTGTTGTTGCGAAACAGTGCGTGCACTGTGTTCGTTGTCTGTTCTCTCACTTTTCCACTGCGAATTTTGAAATATGTTCTACATGAAAAGTGTGTGTTTGCATGTCTATTATCTTGTGCTAAAATTCGGTTAACTTTTGTTAAGTCATGTGAGAGATATACATTAAAGAACAGACATAGGTCGATTTCGGAAGTCATCAGTTTTTGAATTTTTGTCCTCCATGTTGAGATGCTTCTTTTGTGTGCTTTAAGAGCCGTAATAGATGCTTTATTCACTGGGTTTAAACTAACTTCTTGCCACTTAGAGTATTGCATTGCATTTTTCAAAATTTATGACATGCTCTTGATGTGATAGTGGATAGGATGCATAGTTGGATTGCCTTGATTAATAGTGGAGACTACCCTTGTGAGTTCACTAAGCCAAAAAGCGTACATAAATGACATATATGAGGGATTATTTTGTTTCTAATCTTTAAACACTCAGTAGGTTCTTAGCATTAGATTTGATCTCTATAGGTTGTACATTGAGCATTAAAGAACAATTCTCATAAAAAAGATTTCACATGTGGACTTGCTCTTGATTTGGTTGAACCTTTAGAAGTGATATAGGCAATGTGTGCTTGAATTCACTGAAAAGACCTTAAATATTTCCTACCTTATGTGTGTGCTTCATAGCCCTGTTTGAAGCCAAACACAATAAGCCTTTTTCTTTCATCACCCACATTAACTTAACCCTAATAAGCCATAATTTAGCCATACCATATAGCTTGGGATCATATAGAGGAAGTGATGAAGATGATTGAAGAGAGTTCGAAATCTGTGACTTGTGATGTACATGTACCAAGAAAAAAAAAAAAAGCAAGAGAACAAACACCAAAGTGGTGTCAAGAAGAAATAGATGGAAAAGTTGTTATATTAAAAAGAAGAAAAAAAAAATGAGATGATGAATCAAATAGAGCTTTACAATGAAGTGATGAGGAATCAAAGTCAACTCAAGAAGGAGAATGAACGAAAATTGTTCAAGAAGCCTAGATGCAAGTGGAATGAAGAATTCGAAGAAATTCGGCCGAGTATGAAGATTGCCGAAGAATTTCTCGATATGATCCTAGGTTTGTTTGCTATCCTTTTCCCGTTCTTTCTTAGCCTTCACCCAATGGCCCCGTTACAACCAAAGAAATGACCTAATTGATCTTTTGGGGATGCCAGCTCGAGAGTAAGGTAAACATGTGCTCTATCTTGTTCTTAATGTTTGATTCTTTTCATGAGATCTTTTGCATACAAATCAAGCGTTCTTTCAATGATATATTCATATGCGATTATAATTTGAAAATTCTTGTGCATAACTTCTTTCGCATATGCTTGATGAGTGTATTTGCCTAGGTTCTGTGTGAAATATGAGCGATATCTTGTGAGAAGTAGAGTTGAGACGAATTATATCTATTGTGTTTGGCGAATGTGTTTTTGAAGCTAGAATGTCTTGAGCTTGGGCTTTTCATTAAAAATTGAGCAATGCTTTCAAATTTGTGACTTAACTTTAGTCTTTACCTATTGGCTCTAGCATGCATTGGCTTGAAAGGTACATGTGAATTTGCATCTTGATTATTTGACTTTTCGCAGAAATATGTTTGTGGGTAGCATAGCTGTAAACCCTCAGGAGACAAAACTCCTCCTACTAGGGACACCTAGAGGTTTAAAGGCTTGTAGCATACGCTTAATGCTATCGTGTTCCCTACGAAAGTGGCCTAGTTAAATTTAATTTTTGTTTTTAGTTTTTTTAGTTTTTGTTTTTAGTTTTGTTTTGCTCGAGGACTAGCAAAAGATAGGTTTGGGGGTATTTGATCGGTTCATTTCTATACATGTTTTAGGCCCCGATTTCCTATTATTTGTGCTTTGTTCTCGAGTGAATTAGCTGTTTAATGTGTTTGTTGAGCTTGTGTAGGTCCATTCCATAAAAGTGGTGTTAAATCTTATTTTGGAAGAAAAGGAATCAAAAGATGGAGAAAATGAGCAAATTGGAAGAAGCAATGAAAAGATGATTTTTGGCCATTGCAGAACCTCTATGTTGCGGGCCCCATATCTCTCAGCTCCAATTGAATTGTGCGTCCTACCACCCATGGATTGAAAGCCCCGGAAGCCTAGTTTCCGGCGCACTTTTCGGATCGCAATTCTGATATTCCTAAAAGAAGTTATGACCGATTTCGTAACCGAAGGTCAGAGCTGAAATGTTTACCGCTGCCCAGACCGCCCATCGTGCAACCTGCCTAGGGAGCGGCCTAGGCAGCGACCCAAAGCAGAAGAATTTCCGCTTGACGTGCAGCTACCGAGGCAACATGCCTCCGGAGCGACCCAATGAGCGGTATTACGTATTTTTGGCGGATTTCAACTCTGAATTGGTCCAGAACTGTTCCAAAACTTCCTAAATCAAATCCTAATAACTTTAGAAGATCAAGACATGTTTGGGAAACTTCCTAAACTCAAATTAGGAGTCAATCATCAAGATAGGAAATCCAAGTTAGGAAAGGATTCTCATTCCTTGTTTCATTCTACTTTCCCACTTGGTGTATTTTCTAAACCTAAGAAGAATTGAGGGTTCACAAGGAAAAGTCACCTATAAATATTTCATATTCTTTTCAATTCAAGGAGACAGCCAAGAGAGAGCCAAAAGAGACAGCAAAAGGGAGGTTCCAAGCCACAGAAGGGGGCTGTCCCCCATCACTCCGACCACCACACACATGGGTTTTCTCTACATCTCTTCTATGTTTTTATCTTCTCCATTGATGTGTAACTAAACCTCTAACTAGGGGATTGATGTAACCGATTTTGGATAACTCTATGTGAACAATTAGTCTACCTTTTGTTAATCAATTAGGTTTCGTTTTGTTTATTGAATTAATTGCTCTATTCTACTTTCTCTGATTATGTTGTGACCGCAAGTTATTTGAGTTTTGTAGCTTAGTTTATCTATGAGATTAGGGTTTAGATGTGGATGACCGTTCCATTTAAATCTGAATCAAAAGCTTAATAAACAAGAAAATTGATGTGTGCATGACCGTGCTATGTTAATTTGGCTTAGAGTTTTGTGTAAAATATGGGTTTTGACAATTGCTCATTACATGACCGTGTGTGAGTAATTGGAAGGACCCTAGATCATTATTCTGTATTCGTTGCATGACCGTGTGCGAGTATTGGAAAGGATCTTTGAACCTAATTGAATTATCTTGAAAACAAGCCCGTAAACTAGATTGAAGTGTTTAACGAGACTAAGTGTGAGCATTGAGTGTCTAAGAAAGGTGCATCGATTCCCTAGTATTTCTCTCCATATATTCATCCCTTGTGTGATCTTTGATTTAATTTCATTTTAGTCTTTTAGTTTAGATTCTCATAATTTAGGTTAATATTAGATTTCAACAAAATTCCAAAGAATAGCATTATGCAATTTAGTTTTCCACACTTAGAGTAATCCTTGCTAGATTAATTGGCTTTGACCGATAGAATCGCCGATCCTAGTGAACGAACTTTCTTAGTAAATTGAACACAGATTTTACTGCATCAAGACCCCATATTCCATGGCTTACGGGGCTGAAGCTGTCATTCCCGTGGAAACATCTTTCTCTTCACCAAGGGTACAACTCTTTCAACTGGAACTCAACATTGATATGTTAAGATGCGGTCTGGATGAATTAGAAGAAAGAAGAGAGCGCGCACAAATAAGAAACACTGCATACCAATAAAGGGTAGCCAGATATTATAACTCACATGTACATGAAAGGAGGTTCACGCTTGGCGACTTGGTGCTGAAGAGGGTGAACCCAGGAATAAGAGACAAAGCTGCAGGATCACTCGCGGACAAATGGGAAGGGCCCTATCAAATTACAGGCATAGCTAGTTACGGGGCATATCGCATTACTCGAGAGGGTTTAGGCGAACTACCTCGGCCATGCAATGCACAGTACTTGAAGATATATTACCCTTGACTTCTCGCTTACTTTTAGGATTTATTTCAATCTTTTTATTCTTTGACAGTTTTCATTTTGGCATATTTATCTGTGACTATGTTAACGAGTTGCAACAAGTATTCAATAAAGAGTAATTCATTACTGAAGATTCGTGATTTGACTTGCCAGTCACAAAGGGCATTCGCCGTCATACATCACTACCATCGCGTACAGATGAATCTCGTACTTGCAGCAAACTGGCGAGAAGAATAAAATCTCAAGTTATAAAAATTGGCAATCATCATTACGGGAAAAGTAAAATCCCTAAAAAAGACAAGCGAAAAGCATGAGGGAGACGTCCCAATAATATGCTAAAACTCAGCAATGGCAGCTGAATAAATAACATTTTAAAAACTTAGTGTATAGTTGGATACGTCCTGACAAACACTGAGTACGCCGAAACTCAGCAATGACAGCTGAATAAAGCTGTAAAATATGCTAAAAACTTGGTGAAGCACTAAGTAAGCTGAAAACTCAGCAATGGCAACCGAATAAAGCTGTAAAATATGCTAAAAACTTGGTGAAACACTAAGTAAGCCAAAAACTCAGCAAAGGCAGCTGAACAAAAATAGAGCTAGAGGAGTTATAAAATAATTTATAGAATCAAAAAGTCATTTACACTCGAAGGTTCAAGAAAGATATAAATATTTACAAATTGAAGACCTAATCTCAACTAGCTGCAGGAGGTCCCTCGCTGTCTTCCTCATCTTCGATCTCCTCTTCAGAAGGCCAAGTAATTTCTTCGTCCCCATCTGGCATAAAATGTCCATAATCCCTACCGGCAACAGGACCCAAATCAGGTTCAGCACCAGAACCAGAAAAGCTGCCCTTATGGCCGGAGTAGTAAGTATTGAAAACACGCCTACTGAGAATTTCCAAATGCATAGCATGAGGCTCAGTCCTGTTATAACGGCAGTGAGCTTTCCATCGTTTTATCTGATCTTTAATCGAACCCACTCCGCTGGCCATATGCTGTTTAAGAGACCTGTCAAAACGATTTAAAGCCTTTTCATTCGAATGGTCCTTCATGGCGAAGAACTTCTTCGACTGCCTCATGCCTCGTTCAAATTCACGCAGCAAAAGCGCATCATAGGCAGGGGATCTCTTAAAACAATCAACTGCTTCAACCTCCAGCACGGCCTTGAGATCATTCAAGATAACTTCATGCGAGGACAATTGGTTGCGCAGGTCCAAAGCCTCACGCTCAGCTCTCTCTTTTGCCTCCTCAGCTAGTCGCTCGACCTCAAAATGTGCTGCGAGTGATTCTTGATTAGCGGAAAGTTGCTCTCACAGTAAACGAATCTCTTTCTCAGCAGCGGCCAATTTATCTTCAGCAACCAGTTTGGCTGAAAGATAACCATCTGCAGATTCCCTCAACTGAGTAAGTTGCTAAGTATGAACTTCCTCAGCAGAGAGTTTCTCAGCTGTCAAAATAGAAGTTTGTTCCCACAGGCGTTTCACATCCCTCGAAAGGAAATTCCCTCGCCTATAGGTATCAGTCAACTCAGACATCATCTGAAAAGAAAAACAGTCAAGTCAGGAAACATGCGAACGAAAAATACAACATGAATACCGTAAGAGACTCACCAGGGAGTGGCAATTGAAGAAAAATTCCATTTTCTTGTTACAAGACCTGCTCTTCACGTGCTCCCAACCCTCACCAACATAAACGTTGTTGTTCATAATATGTGAGCAAATCTCTGCAGCTGTGAAGTCTGAAAGGGAAACAGACCCTTCTCCCTCACCAACTTCGATTGGATCCACGGGAGGAACTTCACGGGCAATACCCGAGCCTGACGCAAAAGCCCCGGTTTGCTTTGATGGCTCTGGTTTATCAGCTGGCCTTGGCTGACTAGATGGCCCAGGTTGATTAACAGAAGATACGTTCGGCTCACCCACAGCCGCCGAAGGAGAAGCTGCACCAGTCGGGGAGGAAGCAGGAACATTCGACCTATTAACTTCTTCAGAAGGTGAGGACACCACCGCACTCACCCCACCAGCAGGAGCCTCAGGAACAGGTGTTTGAGTAGAAGGAGTTTCAACGAATACAGGTCCATCAGCACCCTCCTCGTCCGAAGAAACAACATACTGCACAACTCTTGATGCCTGCTTCAAAGGTCGAGCAGTGTGATCAGGGGTGCCCTCAGCCAGGCGTTTGCCTCTACCGGTCCTAGGGGTTAGGTCATTCGCAGGATCAAAAGGAGTTTCAGGGACATCCGCGTCAAAAATAGGAGTATCACTGACTGACCCTGAAACTCCAACTTTCTCTTTTCCCTTACGGTTGGAGGTAGCTGCAGGAGTGGTCGCAGCAGCAGTAGTTGCAGCAGGAATGTTCACAGCTGCCTCTGTATGCACAGGTGGTTGTCCCGATTCAACCCCACCTTCGGGAATATCGCCAGCTTCCTCGCCATCGGAGAGGTCGCCACCATCCGGGCTAGCAACTCCTTCCTTGACCAAACCAGCAGCATGTCTTTTACTGGCAGCCTCAGAATTTTTCACTGCCCGGGCTTGTAAGTCACAGACAGTATCAAATTCACACACTGTAAGAAAAATCACCAAATATTAGCGATGGGAAAAACAAAGCTATGAAATCAAAGAAAGGTGGTAAAACTTACGACGATGAAGTCTGGCGGGTAAGCGCGAAAAAAGTCACTGAGCGATCATTTTAACCTCATCCAGAAGAAATGGACGGCCCCTTTCATCTAAAGGAAGGATGGCCGCAGCAGCGAGATGAGATATCTCTCCGTCCAACAATACTGGGATGGCCTTCGACCAAGTATTGGGAGAAGTAAAGTGTCGGGGAACCTTCTTCGCCGTAAGATTCAGGCGACCACGGGCGAACACGTTTCTACCCCACTCGCCGCCAACAAAGAACCAGCTGTTCTTCCATCTCTTATTTGAGGTAGGGAAACCCTAAATAAATCCTTTCTTCTTCTCATCACTAGAAATTTCTATTTGCCCAGGATTCGCCACTCCCTCTGGAATCAAATTCTCCACGGGCGAAGAAAGAAGAAAGTAAGTCCCACTGTTGCCCGCCTGCCTTAAAGTATAGAAGTGGCGAATCTCAGGAGGCGTAGGGGGGTCATAACCTTTTAACTTCCACATTAATCCCAAACACATAAGAATCCTATAGCTATTTGGGGCAAGTTGAGCAGGTGCAATTCGAGCCTCCGTAAGAAACCTAGCGATGAAAGGCTAAAGAGGAAGGGTTACCCCACAACTGAGCATAGCACCATAAACGGCGACTGTATTTTTGGGAGGATTCCATGCTGCTCGACTGCCCGATAGTATCAAAGTTACTGAGTCAGGAATTGCAAAGCGACTCCTATACTTGCGGATTTCATCCTCGCCCACCACATTAACTTCGGTGTCGAAAGAACACGGACGATCAAACGAGAAGTGCAGCCTATCCCGATGATGGTCTTCAACATCAGAATCAATAGTTGTCTGCGCATCCAGTAAGGACCCGCGAGGAACCCTAGTGGCGCGTCTTTTGTTGCCACCTGGTTTGGAAGATCTCGGCATCACTGGAGAATCACTATCGGAAGACAAAGGAGAAATGTTAGGGATAGAATCATCTTCAAAAAATGGAACATAAACAGAAAGGGGGACCGGAGAATCTGGGTAAAAATTACGAATCAAAGATTCGATTTTGTCCGCAGTACGTTTGTCACAAAACTCTATAGCTTGCATCATTTGATTAAAAAGAGAAGAACGTAAGGAAGGATTCATGAAAACTCACCAGAAAAACCCTAGGATCGGAGAATGAGCAGGAGATTTGGGGACGCCAAGAAATAAGTACGATCAAGTTCAAAATGAGCTGTTCGACAATGAAATCAAATAGAAGAAATTTATGACAGAGGTTTCTAAGGGAAAAGAGGGAAAGACAATGAAGGAACTCTGCTTTGAGAGAAAGAAAAGATTAATGGAGATATGAGAGGATAGAGAAGAAGGAGAAACGGTCGGACATTAAAAGGGGGAGTTTTTGAAATTAAAAAAAAAATCAGATAAAAGACATTTGGTTAAAGTGAGCGATGGTCATAGTAACTGACCGCAACAGTCACCGCCAAGTAACAGGCATGTGGCACCTCGGGGATCACCAAGCAGTCAGAATATGTCTTCACCTGTGAAATGATTGGAAGCGCCAGAGTTTGTGTGGCTGAAATTAAAAGCTTGCACTGCAAGAATCAACCAATTAACTCAACACGTGGTAAAAAGGAAAAAAATGGGGTAATTATTTGCAAAATGCACCAAAATGTTATAAGCATGGATATAAATACTACTCGCTGAGACAAACGAATTAGAAACCCAAGTCGTTCGCTCAAGCTCGAAATATTTATGGGGGTATTGTTGTATATATAATTTCACCAAGCAGCCACGTCATCAAAAGAGTCAATAAATGCCGAGGAACAGGTTGCCACGTCACTCATTGACCAGGTCAAAGAAGAAAACGTGGACCGATCAGCATATCAAGTCAAATGAATCAAAGATGTGTTCGCCAGAGCTAGATATATACTTGCCAAAGATAGAAGCATAGTCGCAAAATGGTAAAACCCAGGAGGGGAGATGTTCGTCACATCTGTATGCTGGGCACAAACCGACTCGACTGAAACGTGAAAATAAACCCTAACTCCCAGAAGACCCATGGGAACAAGGAGCAGCAGAAAAGGAAGGGGCCGAAAGCACAGATCCGTATATGTTACAACATGGGAATCCGAGTACAAATCAAAAAGGAAATCCTACCTCCAACAGGACAGGATCACGTAGTAACCCTAGATTATCATGTATAAATAGAACCACCTATCCCACGAGGAGGGGGTATAAAAAAAGAACCAATAGAGAGAAAAGCAATAATTCTGGAGATTTGAGTGTGTAATCGAAACAAATAAACTATTGTGATATTTTCTTGTTCTCCGGGACGCCGTGGTTTTTTCCCATTCAAGGGTTTTCCACGTAAATTGGTCTCTTGCATGCATTGAATTTCTTTCTTAATTGACGATACTTTTGATTTAATTGTTGGTTGTGTGGTAATCCAAATTTCACCGTCAACACCCACTTTGCAACCCATTGGTGAAAGCGGTGATGACAGTTACATCACTGGTGTCTTCAATTTGAGCGACCTCCTTTCCGAATCTTACCAGATACTTCTTGATCGACTCATTGCATTCCTGCTTCAGGTTTGATAGATGGGCGAGTGACTTTCTTCTCTGCACACTCCCTATGAATTGTCTTATAAACCCCTTGCTAAGGTTTGAGAAACTGCTAATACTTCCGGGCGGAAGTCGCCCAAACCACCTAGAGGCGAGATCACCGAATGTTTACGGGAAGGTAAGGCATAGTAGCCCGTCATTGGACGAATACTGGGCCATAATATTGCGAAATCGGTGAACATGCTCCTTCGGATCTCTGCTCTCTTTATACTGCTCGATGGTTGGCATTCTGAATCTGTTTGGAAATTGGGTGTGAGCAATACTTTCAACGAATGGGCTGTCTGACTCATCATCCGAAGGTACGTTGTGACCATATCTTCGTGCCATCGCTGAGACCTTCTTTGATAGTTCTTGCAGGGTGACATCGCACTGACCAGTTGGCTCTCCTGTTGGATCGAGTCTGCTTTTGATTGTCATTCTACCATAATTGCCTCTATCACCCGGGCTCCTACCAGTTCTTCGATCTTCTGTGCTCTCAGATCTCCTCCGTCGTGCTCTTTTTTATCGTAATTCCCTTCGTGGCTGGGGACTTTTGTCTTCGGACGAGATAGAACGATATCTTCGCTGGCTCTTTTGGGTATGTGTCACTAGAATTTACCCCATGTACTCTCACCTAGTCTCGCCCCTCCGTAGATTCTTCATTCAACACACCTTTTCCCTTCCTTTGTTTTCTTCCTTCAAAATTCTCAGGGTGGTCTTGGGGAGTCTCTTCTGTGGATTGTCTTGCTTGAGCATCGAGGGTTGCAATGTGAACTTCCGACCACATTCTCCCAGGTGGCTGGATCCCAGGAGTGGTTAACTCGTAGGGAGAAGAGACTCCCAAGCTTATGGGAAGCGAAAGCCCTATTTTGCTAGCTTCGCTGATTAAGTTTACCAATGTAGTTTGGAAGTGCTACAGAATTCCTGGATCGGCTGCCCTAATTCCTAGCGTTGCTGTCGATTGTTCCCCGATAGTTATCGTCCCGTCTCCTATCGATGCGGCTGGTTTAACAATTTGATCTCCGCTGGAGTTACCATCCTTGTAGCTATCGTTGTTCATACCTCTCGGTTCGCAAGGGTTCCTCGAAGTTTCTGTTCAAAAAAACCCCTCCTTCTAACGCTAATTGTTGATGGTGAAATTTGGATTACCATGTGACCAACAATTAAATCAAAACAAACGTTAAACAAGAAAGAAAATCAGCACATGCAAAAGACAGATTTACGTGGAAAAACCTTTGAATGGGAAAAACCACGGTGTCCCGGAGGACAGGAAAATATCACTAAAATTCACTTGTTTTGGTTACACACTCAAATCTCTCGAGTTCTTGCTTTTCTCTCTTTTGGTTTTCGAACCCCCTTCTCGTGGGATAGGTGGTTCTATTTATACATGATAATTTAGGGTTACTACGTGATTTTAGTCGTGTTGGAGGTAGGATTTCCTTTTTGATTCGTACTAGGATTCCCATGTTGTAATAGATACAGATATGTGTTTTCGGCCCATTCCCTTTCTACGACTCCTCGTTGTCATTGGTCTTCTGGGAGTTAGGGTTTATTTTCGTGTTTCTGCCGAGTCGGTTTGTGCCCAGTACGCTGATGCGGCGAACATCTCCCCTCCTGGGTATTACCCTTCGGCGACCATGTTTCTATCTTTGGCGAGTACATATCTAGCTCTGGACTTGATGTTGACATACTGACTGGTCCACGTTTTCTCCTTTGACCTGGTCGATGAGTGACGTGGCAACCTGTTCCTCAAAATTTATTGACTCCTTTGATAACGTGGCTACTTGGCGAAATTATATATACAACAAAGATCATCACAGGAGCATTTATAGTGAGTTATGGATCAATTACTTGACAAGTGAGTCTAATGCCACTCCAAAACAATACTTAACACAGCAAAAATTGTAGTAAAAGTTTTATAGTTGTTCTAACACTTTTATCTTCTAACACTTTTTTTTAATAAGACAAACGATTAAAAAACTTATTTCTTTAATTTCAAAATTATTCTTCTCTCATCTTATAATTATTAGAATAATTTTTAATTTACCTATGTAGCTAGCCATAACATGTACCATTCACAATAATAGTTGGACAAATAAGAATTCAGTAATTCTTATTTTTAATCATTTTCTTTATTCTCATATAAGTCCTGAAGCTCTCGTACAAATAAAAATTTCGAATTTTTATTTTATTGGCTATGTAGCCCAGATACGGATACGGGTACAGGATACGGATACGGTACGATACGATACGGGGATACGGTAAATCTTTAAAAACTAGGATACGGATACAGCAGGATACGTCAATTAAAATAATATATATTTATATTAAAAAAATAATAATAACATATAAAAACATATTTTTTGGTTTACACCATTCGGTTTTCGGGTGGGACGGATCCACCATACGGTGCAATCAGCCCAGACCACACCCCGACTAATCCGGACTCGCACTGGGTCGGCCCACTAAAGGGTAAAGTGCTCCCAATATGTGTAGCTTCGTTCACAAGGGGAGTTGAACCCATGACCTTACTTAAGGGATGAGAGCGCCGAACCACTCACACCAACACATGATTGGTATATAAAAACATATTTGATAATTCATTCAAAATAAAAACATATTCAGAATCCAAATAAAACATGTCACATAACTACATAAGTCATAATAATGTAACATATTACAGGATCCAAATAAAACATTTCACATAAGTGGAACATATTACAAAATCCAAATAAAACATACGTCACATAAGTCATAACATATTACAAAATCAAAATAATACATAAAAAAAATTCATAAAACATATTTTAAATTCCTAATTAACTTCATTATCATCATTCATATTGTTAAATGATATAAATAATTTGCCTCTAACTCTGATTCATCAAGAGAAAAGTTTGCAATCTCAAGTATCCTAGTATTCTCCATGTCAATGGAATCAAAACCAAGATTTCCTTACAATTTCATTTTGACTCCTAAAATTTTGAAATTATAATGACCCCGTTTTATACTAAAATAATTATAATATTGCCCCAAATGTATCCTCCAAGTATCTCCTAAGTATCGTCCAAGTATTCCCAAGTATCCCCCAAATATCCTCTAGTCAAACTTGTGAAAAAGTCAACGGATACGCCATTTGACGTATCGGATACGTATCCTGGAGTATTTGAGAAGTATCTGAACTGGATACGAGTTCGATACGAGTTACCTCCACCAAATGGAGTATCCGTGCTTCCTAGGATCAATCGGACAGAATCATAATTAATTTATGTTTACCATTTTAATGTCGGGTGGCTAAATTGCCACTCAAAAAATTTCTCTTCACACCCATCTCAAAAAATTTAAAAATAATTTTTTACTCTCCACACCCTTTAAAATATCAAATTAACTCTAAATATTATCATAATTTTCTCTAGTAGACACACAATATATGCATATTTATATCATACTAAAACACATTACCGTACTTTAGCCATGTAAGTAACATAACTTCAATCATAATAATACACATGACAAATTAACTCTAAATATTATCATCATTACTTTAAAGGGTTTGTTTGGCACACTGTATTGTATTGTACTGTGTTGGATTATATTGTATTTGATTGTATTTGATTAGACTGTATTATTCTTATACAATCTTTGTTTGGTGATATTTCATATTAGACTGTATTAAGTTATACAATGTTATGATGTGATTTTTTATTTTTCTAATTATTTTGTTAACTAATAAATAGAAATATTTTTAGAATATAAAAACATATTATAAAATATATATTTGTTGTATTATATTTTTTAAAATATTAAATATATAATTAATGTTTTTATTACATAAACGATTATTCATGTAAATACTTTAACATTTATACTGTTAGAACAAATTTTATTTTTATTTTATTTTACTAATATAATATTTATTTAATTTATTTTAAAATTAATATATTAAATAAATTATATTAAATTATTTTGTATTATGTTTTATTATTATAATTAATAAATTTTATTATAAATATTATTATCACATTAATATTATTAAATTTATTATTATTATTATTATTATCCCTTTTATATTAGCTAATACAACCCTTACCCATTGTATTAGCTAATACATCACACATTGTATTAGACCAATTAAAATGTATTAGCTAATACAATGCAATGCATGATGTAAAACAATCCAAATATTGTATTGTATTATTCTAATACATTTTAAACTCCTAATACAATACAATACAAGGTACCAAACATGCCCTAATTGTATTATTTTTCCTCTTTAAACTCATTTAATTTGTAACCCTAATTGAAAAATCAATCATTCATTACACTTTCCTAGTGCAGGTAAGAGGGGTTTACCACCGGACCAACCTCATATCATATTGTTTTTTGCTTGAATTTCATGTTTTCTATTGTTGAAAGAGTAAACTAAGAGAGAACTAGAGCTGATTTTAGGGAAAGTTGAAATTCTTTCATTATTAATTTTAATTAACAGTTGTTGAATGGGTTCGAAAATTAAAAAGGCACCTTTTTGAGTTGGCATTGTAAGACTATTGATGGCTCCACTTCTACATATAGTGTAGCCCCAATTCCTATCGATTTGTGCTCGTTTCTCGGGTAAATTCGAGTATTTAACCGTTTAAATAAGCTGTTCAGGTCAAAGTTTGCTCTAGAGCCATTTTATCATGTTTGGAGTTGGATCAGAGCGAAGTGTTGCAAAAAGGTGTGTAATGGTCATTCTAGGCAAGAAAGTGACATGCCAAGCGACTTGGAGGCATGTCACATCTAAGTCACAGGCAATATCTAAGTCGCTTTCTTCTCGGCCAAAATCAGTGTTCAATTCCAGACAACAAAGCGACCTAAAAAGCGACTTGGAGGCAGGTCACATTGAAGTCGCCTTCTTCTCGGCCAAGGACTCCTTCAGATCTCCAGACAACAAAACGACCTGAAAAGCAACTTGGAGGCAGGTCACATCAAAGTCACATTCTTCTCTATTAGCAACTCCTTCAGATCTCCAACAAATAAAGCGTCATGCAATGTGCTTTGAGCATGTCGCTTTTCAAGTCACTTTATACTCAGAATCTAGAAAATTACCCCTTTGCTCTTACCCTATTTCCTCTCCATATATAAACCTTCCTTATTATCAGATCAAGGAACCACTCTCTACCCAAAAATACTCACCAAGACTCCATTTTTACTCATCTCTCATACATCACCAACCCACTTACCAAAAACTACTAAGATTCCACATTTCCATAAGATCCAAAACATCCACAACATCTATTCACTATATCCATCATCATCTCATACTTTTAGGCAAAGGGAGCTGAAGAAGAATCGAAAGAGAAGAAGAGGAAGCTCTCCATATAGTTTTCTCTAAAACTCTTTCTCTTTTATTCTTATTGTAGAGCCATGCATTTACTTTCATATATATGTTGTATGTCTTTATCTTGTAACTTGAGCTAAATATCTATGCTAGAACTATGATGAAACCGAACCCTTGATTCATTAATGAAGACATCTTAGTTTCTCTTTATGTGCTTATGCCTTTATATGGATGTTTTAAATGCTTAATGCTTTTACTTGGTTGGCCATCTTGTGAATGAATTGTTGGTTGTTGTGCTATGAATCGAGAGGTGATGCACTCTACGTGCTCGATGAAATGTCCACTATATGATTAGAAAGGTAGAGATACGCGAGGCTAGCTTATAAGGCTCTTGTGTATGTGCCAATGTTCTTAATGAATTCATGCATATTGTATGTGGTCATCGAGAGATAGATTGTGGGTTTATACGGGTGTGATCTTTATTGCTCGAGAGAGAGTAAGGATTAATTAAGGGGACACGAGACTATAACTTTCACTTGCACAATTGGGAGATTAGGTGAGTCTAGTGCTTAATTAGGAGAGTGAGGTGGAGTCTAGTTCTATCATCTTTCATTATATTATTACACATGCTTTCTTTGTGTGTGCACTACAAGAAATTTCACTTTTAGCAACATTCAAAAAACAATGCGCGGGCTGCGTATGTTGCTAAAAGTCATCTATCGCAACACGTAGGTAAAGCACGTTGCCAAAAGTCATTTATTGCGACGCGTAAAAAATGTGTGTTGTTGAAACTACTTATGGCAACTTACATGCAATTGTTGCCAATAATTAAGCACATATGGCAACGCAAAACAGATACATGTTGTCATTGTTATTTCATTAAGTTTGTGCATGTTGCTATAAGTGTGTTTTTAGCAACGTACAAACGTGCATGTTGTTAAAAAACTAATGTTTGGCAACACACACATCATGAATGTTGCCATATGATCGGTCCATTTCTATACATGTTTTAGGCTCTATTTCCTTTTATTTATGCTTCGTTCTCGAGTGAATTAGGTGGTTTAATGTGTTTGTTGAGCATTGTGTAGGTAACATTCCATAAAAGTGGTGTTGAATCTTATTTTGGAAGAAAAGAAGTCAAAAGATGGAGAAAAGGAGCAAATTGGAAGAAACAATGAAAAGATGATTTTCGGCCAGTGCAGAATGGCAAAGTTACGGGCCCTATATCTCTCGGCTCCGATTGAATTGTGTGTCCTACCACCTATGGATTGAAAGCCCCGGAAGTCTAGTTTCCAGTGCACTTTTCGGATCGCAATTCTGATATTCCTGGAAGAAGTTATGATCAATTTCGTAACCAAAGGTCAGAGCTGAAATGTTTACCGCGCCCAGACCGCCCCCCGTGCAACTTGCCTAGGGAGCGGCCTAGGCAGCAACCCAGAGTAGAAGAATTCCGCTTGATGTGCAGCTACCGAGGCAACATGCCTCCGGAGTGACCCAGGGAGCGGTGTTACGTATTTTTGACGGATTTCAACTCCGAATTGGTCTAGTACTGTTCCAAAACTTCCCAAATCAAATCCTAATAACTTTAAAAGATCAAGACATGTTTGGGAAACTTCCTAAACTCAAATTAGGAGTCAATCATCAAGATAGGAAATCCAAGTTAGGAAAGGATTATCATTCCTTGTTTCATTCTACTTTCCCACTTGGTGGATTTCCTAAACCAAAGAAGAATTGGGGGTTCACAAGGAAAAATCACTTATAAATACTTCCTATTCTTTTCGATTCAAAGGAGACAGCCAAGGGAGGTTCCAAGCCACAGAAGGGGGCCGTCCCCCATCACTCTGACCACCACACATCAGGTTTTCTTTACATCTCTTCTATGTTTTTATTCTCTCCATTGATGTGTAACTAAACCTTTATTAGGGGATTGATGTAACCAATTTTGGACAACTCTATGTAATCAATTAGTCTATCTTTTGTTAATAAATTGGGTTTTAGTCTTATCTATTGAATTAATTGCTCTACATTACTTATTCATATTATTTTGTGGCCTCAATTGATATGGGTTTGTGATTTAGTTTATCCATGAGATTAGACTTTAGATGTGAATGGCCTTTTCCATTTAAACCATGATCATAAGCTTAATAGATTTTGAAAGTTAATGATTGCATGGCCTTGTTGCATTGATTTGGCTTAGAGTTTTGTTCTAAAGGATTTCGTTACTATCACTTGTCACATGGCCTTTGTGCGAGTGGAAGGAAAGAGATTCGTTCTTAATTGTTTATCAAAACAAGCCCTAAACTTTATTGAAGTGTTTATTGAGACTGATTGAGAGCATTGAGTGTCTAAGAAAGGTACATCGATTCCCTAGTACTTCTCTCCATATATTCATCTCTTGTGTGATTTGAATTGATTTTAATTTTAGTTCAGATTCTCATAATTTAGGTTAATATTAGATTTCAATAAAATTCCAAAGAAAAGCATTATGCAATTTAGTTTTTCGCACTTAGAGTAAATCCTTGTTATATTAATTGGCTTTCGACCGATAGAATCGCCGATCCTAGTGAACGAACTTTCTTAGTAAATTGAACACAGATTTTACTGCATCAATTTTGGAGCCACCACAAGGGGATTAGACCCAAAAACACCATTCTTTCACATTCATTCATTCCATTGATTCTTTCATTCACATCATCCATCCTTGGAGGATTCTTGGAAGCAAGAAGAAGGAGATTTCCAGCCAAGAAGCTATCAAGATAAATATGGGTTTTCTCTACATCTCTTCTATGTTTTTATCTTCTCCATTGATGTGTAACTAAACCTTTAACTAGGGGATTGATGTAACCAATTTTGGGCAACTCTATGTAATCAATTAGTCTATCTTTTGTTAATCAATTGGGTTTTAGTCTTGTCTATTTAATTAATTGCTCTACATTACTTATTCATATTATTTTGTGGCCTCAATTGATATGGGTTTGTGATTTAGTTTATCCATGAGATTAGGGTTTAGATGTGAATGACCTTTTCCATTTAAACCACAATCATAAGCTTAATAGATTTGAAAGTTAATGTTTGCATGGCCTTGTTGCATTGATTTGGCTTAGAGTTTTGTTCTAAAAGATTTCGTTACCATCACTTGACACATGGCCTTTGTGCGAGTGGTGGGAAGGAGATTCGTTATTAATTGTTTATCATCAAAAAAAGCCCTAAACTCTATTGAGATGTTTATTGCAACTGATTGAGAGCATTGAGTGTCTAAGAAAGGTGCATCGATTCCCTAGTATTTCTCTCCATATATTCATCCCTTGTGTGTGATCTTTGATTTGATTTGATTCGATTTTAGTCTTTAGTTCAAGTAGTCATAATTTAGGTTAATTTTAGAATCAAACAAACTTCCAAAGAATAGCATTATTTAATTTAATTTTTCGCACTTAGAGTAAATCCTTTCTAGATTAATTGGCATTCGACCGATAGAATCACCGATCCCAGTGAACGAACTTTCTTAGTAAATTGAACACAGATTTTACTGCATCACCATATGAGTCTATTTAGCAATTAGTTATTTGTGTGTTGCGAAAAAGTCTAATATTTTGCAACACGCATGTCATGCGCGTTGCAAAAATGTCTAATATTTCGCAGCACACATAGCATGCACGTTGTTGTTTGAGACTCTTTAGCAACTATTGGTTTGCGTATTGCTAAAGGCTGATATTTAGCAACACACATATCATGCGCGTTGCGAAAAGTCTAATATTTCGTAATACACATACCGTGCACGTTGTTGTAGGAGACTTTTTAGCAACTATTGGTTTGTGCGTTGCGAATGATCGACTAATATTTTAGCAACGCACAAGTCATGCACGTTGCGAAAGACTAATATTTTAGCAACAAACAAGTCATGCACATTGCTACAAATGTCATGCACGTTGTGAAAGGCTAATATTTAGCAACATACATGTCATACACGTTGTTATAAAAGCCCTTTTAGCAATTATTGGATTATGCATTCCGGAAAATACTAATATTTCGTTACACACATATTATATGCACATTGTCGTAAGAACATTTTTAGCAATTGTTGGCTTGTGCGTTTCGAAAAAAAAAAACTAATGTTTAGAAACCCAAACATCATGAACGTGTTCATGAATATTAAAAGTACACAACAACCATAAGCAAAGTGGTTGGACCCATCCCCTTCTATTTTGTGATAAGGATTCGAGCCTCACTTTTAACTATCAGTTCGTAAAATGTGGGGGAGACCTCTCCTATGTAGTGGGAATTTCATTTCGAGTCATGAGCTTGCAACATTTGTTATTATCAAGTTTCAATAGACTCTAACCCGATTGTATTTAATTTCAAATAAAAAAATACTTTAATTAAATGCTACACTATTTTTTTTTTTTAATATCTATGTCTCTGTCATATAAAATAATTACAAAGATTACTAGAATGAGTTTATAATGCCATGTAATAAAAATTAATATTTTTTAATAAAATATTAATTCCAAAAAAAAAAAAAGTAGATCAGTAGCATATATATGATATATATAAATAGTTATGCATTATTTAACAAAGTTAAACTTCCAGCCAAATGGTAAAGTTACTCCTTACAGCCTTTATTGTCTCAGGTTCAACTCCTAACCCAAGCAAATAAAGGTGAGATTTAATAAACATTGGTTCTATATGGTCGGAGGCCCAATGGTATTAGAGCCTAGTAGAGGGAGCCCAATGAGGGATCATGGTGGATCATTTACGTTTATTTTTTTTTTTCCATGGCTTAAGGCAATGTACAATGTGTGTTGCGATAAATAACTACAACAACGTACATCTCTTCTACAACACACTTAGTACGTTGTCATTGTTCTAAGACAACGTACAATGCAGGTAGAGTTAAACATTTAACACAACATCTATTGTGAGCTGCGTTAATGTCTATGACAATGTACGTCTCTTTCACAACGCATTTAGTATATTGTCGTTGTTCTAAGACAATGCACATTGCGCATTGCGAAAAGTCTTTAGGCTTTTGGCAACATGTGCATCAACAACGCACGAGCATGCGTTGCGAAAGGCCAAATTTCTTATAGTGGTCGTTCATTTCATAAGTTTTAAATAGTTGCTTTTTAGTTCATTAGATTAATTTAGTATTGAATTTAGAAATCATCCCTAATCGAGTGTTCGAATAGTAATTTGACTAATCAAATTCAGTACTCAATCCTCGTGGGAACAAACTTTACTTGTTATTGTACTGCACTTCCGGACTCGTACAATTGCAAGCGCCACATTTGGAGTGGTTAACTATCACCATTTTAAAAACCTAAATTTAAATGGAACATAAATTGGGTTTCTTCCAAAAATGCCCCCTACAGTACTTCCACGTCAGCTATCTATAATTTAGTTTTGTTTAATTTTTATTTTTTTACTTTTCAGTTTACCATGTGAGAGAGTTGTGATAGTATAGAGAGAAAGTCTTGTTGACAAATTGATGAACATGCGAACGGTGACGGTGATGGTAGACCACGAACAGTATTACGATGACATAGACCACGAACAACGATTGTAGTGAGTTTTGATTTTGGTGAAAAACGAGGTATGTAACTTTATCGATTTGATTTTGAAGTTAGATTGATTATACGTGTTTTGTTAGGGTATTCATTCGATTTGTATTGTTGAAGTGTTAGATCTATATTCTAGGGTTTGATTTTGTGAGTTTTAGGGTTTGAAATTGGGATTTTCGATTAGGGAATACGATGAACAGTAACTAAGTTTATGAGACTTAGGTTAGTTTTTAAGACTTTTATAACAATTTCTGAAACTTTTGAAATACTATTTGAGACTTTGATCCGAGACTTTTGTATAAGCTTTTAGTTTTCGAGACATTTCTAACATGTTTTAAGACTTTTTACATACTATCCCGTGACTTTGCACCGATACTTTTATATAAGCTTATATGATCCGAGATTTTTATAACATTTTCCAATATTTTTGAAATACTGTCCTGAGACTTTTGATAAGCTTATATGATCCGAGACATTTTCCAATACTTTTGAAATACATTCTCGAAACTTTTATAATAGTTTTCAAGACTTTCTAGGAAAGGATCTGGCTTTCTAGGGTTTTGTTTCCAAGACTTTTCAAATTTATTTCCGAGACTTTTGTAATTTTTTTTGGGACTTTTGTTTCGAGACATTTGTTTCCTGATCCAAAAGTTTTGTATTGATTTCCGAGACTTTTGTATTGTGTTCTAAGACTTAGTGGGAAAAAAATTTCAGACCTATGTTTTTTATTATGTATGCATATTGCTTGTGAATTGCATATGGTGAATTTGAGGGACAGGTTAAAAACTCCTAGAGTGACTGGTACGATGCAATCGAGGAAGCAATTAATGGAGTAGTAGAAAATAGGATCTAAGAGCGAGATAGGTTTTATGAGTCATGTTTTGGCCATTTTAGGAATGCAGTTTTCCAGTGGTACTATGTATCGGTTGATATTGCGTGAGTTACACCACGACAAACCCAATATTGAGATGAGGTTCATGTTGGGTACACATAGCATTCGGTTTTGTAGGGTTGAGTTTTGTTTGATCACTGGGTTGATGTACGGAGCCATCCCCGACACGATGCTAGATGAGAAGGTGGAGAATTGCATACACCACAGGTACTTTAATGGTCGAGATGGCAACAACAATTTGATGCAGTGAAGCTACGTCTGCTGTTGATGGTAAATTGCTTTTTTATCGAATTGGATGAGAGGGATTTCATCCCTATATGGCAGTTATGCCTAGTTGATGACTTAGATGCATTCCATGTGTTCTCGTGGGGTTCACATATGTACAAATACTCCATATATGAGTTCACTAATGTATTGCATGGTCGAAGAGAGCGATTTCAACCAAGACAACAATAAAAAGGCGCGAAACACCATAAGAATGAGAGATACAACATTTACAGGTTTGCCTATGCATTATAGGTGAGCCTTTCAAACTTAATTACTACCAATATTGTATTTATTGATTTTTAATGTTTTCCAACTAACCAATTAAATTTCCATTGGATATTTTTTAGGTTTTTGCTTTTGAAGTTGTTCCAACTCCTACCACATAATTCACCATTTGTCGGGAAGATGAACCCTTCCTGCGTATTCTAAAATGGGAGTTGACTCGGTGACCCAGGGTAGAGAAACTATTAAAGATTTTAACTGTAAAGGTAATAATCTCTTTGTAACTGTTGAATAAAATTTCCATGTTAAGTTTCTAATGTTATATTTTATGATAAAATTTCATATGTTTGTAGAAAAAGAATTGACCGCTATAAGATCCTTGATTTATGTTGGCTTGATTCCATTGCAAAACACTCTTTATTTGTAATGGTTAGTTGCTTAGGTATTTCTTGGTGAAAAGAAGCTTCAAAGGAGAAAAGCAACTTCTCATGCAAATATCGTCTTCAAGAGGAAAATCGCTTACTTGGATGCTAAGGTATCGAAATACTTCTTCCTCTTGCAAGACGTTAGCGCACACACACACAATTCATAAATGTGTGTCCCTGCATCATTGTGCTACATTTGGTATAACACATTCACACATTTATTGAAGTATGCACATGCATTAGTCTCATATTGACAAACATAATAGAATTGCATATTCTAGGACTATCTCTAGGAAATAGCATACTTGTGTGACTTTGTGTTTATTTGTTTGTGTTTCTTTTGTTTTGGACTTAAACATGATCTCATATGATTCCTTATTGAGTTCCGGTCATCTCGGTTACTCATTCATTAGGTTTCGAGTCCAAACTAGGAAGTTACGTTACTTTACATTCTCATTCGTTATGTTGACTTCATCGTTGTATTCCGAGTCAAATTCTTAACATTTTGTCAAAGTTTCATAGTTATCCTCGTGAGTGAGGGAGTAATATTTTGTAATCCAAAAATAGATTCGAATTCGGAGTTTGGAGGCCCGAATACGGCCGAAGAACGCGATAGGAGTGCGAGGAAGGCAAGCAATGGCCAAAGGCCAAGCTTGGGTGTGGCCGTGAGAGGCGGATGAGGCTCACGGGCCGTGAGGCTCACGCGCCTCTCATGGGGATGGTGATGTGGTTGCTCGTGATTGGCCACTGAATATCCCTCATTCTCTCTTTTAAATATCTTTCTCCTTCCCTCCAAATGTGTGTGGAGAAAATATTGAAAAAGATTGAGCAGAAAATTTCTTCAAGTTTTTTGATTTCTTGTTTTGATCATAATTCTCTCATTTGAACTCTGAATCAAGTGATTCAAAAGCCAAAAATGTTGGTCTTGAAGAGAGGAACAAACCTCAAGCATTTTCAGTCGTGATTGTGAGCAGTGAACAGATTTTAGTTTGTGGTTCATCATTTGTAGGTGAAACATCTTCTTCTCACTTTCTCTTTTGATCATCTCTTTTAATCTTCCTATTTGATAGATGAAATGTGTTAAGAATGATGTTAATTCATATTCTAGGTTTGTATGATCGATTGATTGTTGAGTTTTAGCTTTGTGATCTCATTTGAATATCTTTTAGCTAAACTTAATTCACATGAAATTGATTCTAGAAATGACTTGTATGATGTGCCTCATGATGATTTCTAGGTTTAATTTCATGATCTAAGAACTAGGATTTTTGTGTGTGATATTGAATATCCTAATCTAGTTCTTATTGATTCACATGCTTTGATTTCTAGAAAACTTTGTGATTGAGTGTTGAATAGCCTATTCTGGTTATCTCTTACATGTTCATAGAGCTTGTGTGATCAACTTTCTCTATTTGATTGTGTTTACATCATTTGCATCACTTAGATCATTTTGCCTTGCAAAAAGTTGATGTCTCTTTCAAAGTGAGTGAAGCTTTGTTTAGAGCAGGAAGTCTTGGCTAGGAAAGTGTTCCAGATAGCCAAGTAAGAAGTCTTAGTTAGGATCAAGGGGATCCGGATAACTAAGCAAGAAGTCTTAGTTAGGAGTGTAATACTCTGAATGGTTGAGCTAGGGAAGCTTGACTAGGATATTTGTGATCCGGATAGCTAAGCAAGAAATCTTCCCAGAGACGTGAGCATCTTAGAAAGGAAGTGGCTTCCTAGAAGTGTAGGACACATCTTGGATAGGGAGTAGGCAAGGTGCCTCACTTGGCCTTGAGGGTAGACTAGGAGTTGATAGCTTAGGGAGTTTATCATGTGTTGATTGCCTTGAGTGTGTATCTCATTTTCATCATAGTGAATTGCTTGCCGGTGATTGTGGTATTAACCCGTGGATGTTTCCTCTTAAGAGGTTTTACCATGTAAAAATACTTGTGTCACATTTCGCTTTATGCTTCATTATCTTCCATATCTTATATTGATTGCATTACTTGTGTATTGATTTCTGTTTGTGTTGTTTAAAACAATTCATTTTGTTAGACACACTAAGTGTGCAATTCATTGTTATATTGAGAAAAAGAATTTTGGAAGAAATTGGGCCTATACGTATTCACCCCCACCCCCCTCTCCTCCCCTAGGTATATATTACACTATATTGCTTAAGGGAATTCAACCGCCATGGAAGCGGTGAAAGGTTTATATTACTACCAGGGGATAAACAAGGGAGGGAATTTGTACCTTGATCCTGGTTCAGCGGAGACTATGGTAGGGGAATTTGTCTACGTTTGTCGAACATGCTAGTGATGATGGTGAGAATTTGATAGAGGTAGACAACATTGGCCCACACACTAGATCCAGAACCCGTGCAACCCAACATTGGAGTAGTGATACTCCTAGGCCGAGTAGTGTTCCTCCTGTCTAGAGTAGTTATCCTCATGTCAAGCAGACCCGTGTAAGATTCAAAATAAACACGAGAATCGTGCCATATCCTTAAATGGTGGCTCTAAATGCACCTTCTGTTTGTGTTAAGTCTACCAATATAGAGCATACGGAGCCACGATCTGCTTTATGAGAGGTATTTAAATTGTTATTAGTTTAGGTCAACTTAAGATAATAATTTGAACTATAACTCTAACGTGTGATTTTCTCCTTCAGGTAGTATCTGACCATTGTGATCATCGATTTAAAGCAGTCATGGACGTCATAGAGCAATTACGGGAGGAGGTCCGAACTAGTGACAAGAACAGACAACAACAACACGAGGAGTTGGTTCGTATGATATATACACTTCATCGGTCATCGGCTGATATACATGTTTATGAGCCTTTTGAAATGGCAAGGGATGATCCTCCAACTTTCGAGCATATGAAACCAGACAGTTAGCAAGCCCATGATGTGGCTTTAGATACTCCGTAAGACACTGTAGCCGTGTCACATATGGCTTTAGAGAGTCCACAAGACCCTATAGCTTTCTTTATAGTATCTACAGGCTTACCAGTATCTACAGATACTCTATAGAAACCTACAGCCGTGTCACATATGGCTTCAGAGACTCCGCATGACCCTACAGCTATTTGTTCAGATACTTTGGAGGACTATACAGCTGTCTCATCAGTATCTATAGGCTTGCCAGTTTTCTCTTAAGTATCTACACCCTTGCTAGTTGTGCGTTCAGAGGCTACACCCTTATCCTATAGGGGTTGACGAGCATCAACTAGTTTGTCGATTGAACAACCATTGTGGGCACGCATACGTGGTTGGCAAGTGACTAGCCTCTACAATAACCCATGTAGGCCGAAGAGGTCTAAGATTGTGGCCCATAAATTTCGATCTGCTAATTTGGTTGATAATGAGCAGCTGAATGAGTACATAAACTTTAAGAAAGACACAACGACAATGTATGACATATTACATTTTGGTAATATTTTCCTAGATTTGTCATACACTACATCTTAATTATAATGTGTATTATTCTTCAATGATATAGACACGATATGGATCTAGAATTCCTGGTCAGAGTCCCTTTGTTCCATCGATTCCAAACCAACCACATGGACTTGGAAGACACTGTATGTATTTACATTTTCACACTTATTTTCCATCGATGCATATTTGCAAATCCTACAGAAACGCCAGCGTGCTTTACCTGAGGTGTATAGTCAAAGTATAAACATCCTCGATTCCTAATTCTATGCAAGCTTTTTGTTGTTTATGAGACGTAGACTTCAACCATTTGAATACATTATGTTGTTTTTATGTTTAATTCTTGAACAGACATACCTTCATATCCAATGGCAGAAGATTTTCACTCCTTAAGTCGTTTACACACTCCTGAAGAGTGTGCCCGTGTTGACTTACGCATGGCTTGAATGCGATCTTATATGGGCCTGCGGACAGAGTCCATCTAGATGTCTACCATGGCATGAGATTGATACGTTGAGTGTATTGGAAATGAAAAAAAATATATATTGGATTTTATATTTCAGCGTATTTTAACTATGAATTTACTTTTTTTTTTTTTTTTATCAATTGTAGCTTTTGGTGTCGTGTAACGTTAGAGGATGTAATTAGATCATGGCCAAAATTGATCTCATTGAACGTATAATCCACATCTTCGATCCATTTAGGTAGAAGGTTCCATTCGTACATAGGAACCAACAGGTTGCATGCTTACAGTGGCTTTTACCATTGATGTTGGCATATGTTGGATTTTACGAGAAAAGACCGAGGGGGAAGAAGACCCTTAAGGTGGTGGCGGAGCCAATACATATGGCCATAGTACCGAAATCTTGTGTGCCACAACAAACACAAGGGTAAGTGTAAAAGTTGAATTATTTGAAATCATAAGGGTGTGCATTTGTTAACAGAGTATTCACATTTGTTGTTGTATTTCTAAATTACAAGGGTAATTGTGGTGCACATACACTCTCATTGATGAAGTACACATTAGCAAAGAAGAAGTTTGACTGGACGGATGACAGTATGGCCGACAAACGCTTAAAGATGGTCGTTGAAGTTTATTGTAACTCCATGGCTTGTTGAAATACCATGTGTACAATTTAATTATTATTATTATTTTTTTTTTTGTAAATATTTTTTGAATTAATTTTTGAATTTATTGTTTTTTTGCAAATATTTGTTGAATTGCTTTTTGAATTTAGTGTTGAGATCATCATAATACGGTTATGGCGTTAACTTTTGTTTAAAATAAAACAGGTTCTATTAGTATAAACTAAAACATATCATACCAATATACATATAGAAAACAATTATGTTTAGATTTTAGTTTGGTACTTCTATTAAAAGAACAAAAAAATATTTGGTGTCCCAATAAGTCTCAGAAAGGGTCCAAGCTCTCTCTGAGACTTACTGGGACAACCCCAGACTCTCTATTTTCAATTCCAGTGGGTTTCTGGGGTTGTCCCAGTAAGTCTGAGAATGAGCTTGAACCCTATCAGAGAGGCCAACCACATAAGCGTGTACAAGATATAGACAAACCGGACACAATTGTAGGCGGTGTACTAACCCTCATGCACTTCCAGACAGTATTAGCTAACCTGTCCCTGACGAATATCGTCGCAAGTGTAGCGTGTGCTACCAAGTCGGGCACAACAAACAAACATGCCTAAACAAAGAGACAGAAATCCATATAAATGAGGAATTTTATGTTGTAACTTATTTGTACCCATACTTTGTTTTGGCTTTAACGTTATAACTTATTTGTACCTGTACTTGGGAATTGACATATTATTTCTTAAAGATTAAATCAATGCATGTATGTAGGTTGTTTTGATATAGTCTTGTTTAGAAACCAGGTTGTTCATTTCCCTGGAAATCCATTGGAATTGAAAACATATAGTCTGGAGTTGTCCCAGTAAGTCTCAGAATGAGCTTGAACCATCTCGTAAAGGGTCTAAGAAAAGGTCCCAGCTCTTTTCGAGACTTACTGGAACAACTCCAGACTATCTGTTTTCAATTCCAGTGGGTTTCTAGGGAAATGAACAACCTGGTTTCTAAACAAGACTATGTCAAAACAACATACATACATGCATTAATTTAATCTTCAAGAAAAAATATGTCAATTCCCAAGTACAGGTACAAAAAAGTTACAATGTTAAAGCCAAAACAAAGTACGGATACAAATAAGTTACAACATTAAATTCCTCATTCATTATGGATTTTTGTCTCTTTATTTGGGCATGTTTGTTTGTTGTGCCCGACTTGGTGGCACGCGCTACACTTGCGACGATATTCGTCAGGGACAGGATAGCTAATACTGTCTAGAAGCGCATAAGGGTTAGTACACCGCCTACAATTGTGTCCAGTTTGTCCACATCTAGTACACGCTTGTGTGGTTGGCCTCTCTGATACGGAGGGAAATCGATTCTCTTTCGAGTGACTGGTTTGTTTGCTCTTTTCAAATTTTGGAGGTAATACCACACGATGTCTTATGTCATCAAGCACTACCCAAGTATTAGGATGACCCACCGACATGATAGGCACTGAATATACGTCCACAAGTGTTTCCCTCTTGTAGTAGTCCGTACATAGGGAAGTGTAATCCAAGTTTCGCTCCCTGAAATAATGGAAAAAAAAAAGATGTTAATAAAATATCATAAACTTAAAAAGATTTCACAAAATCCAACTTACAATGCATGATAACATGGTAGATAATCCATTTAGAATTTGTTACATGTGCAAATCTTCTACAACAAGTTAACTATCCACTGCTCTCCCTTCAATTTAACCAAGAATATGTTCCAATCAACATGAGTTATGATCATACAACTACATTTCGCAATATATTTTGATATCACCAAGTGTGCAGCGTTAGTTAGTTAGTGACACATGGACTGTGTAGCTTGATGACGATCAAACCGATGTTGCAACATATTCTTGACGAACTCACTTAAAGTCATCATTGACAGTTGCCGTGCGAATCTTAAACATGAGTTTAGGTACTTAGCAACATTGGTTGTCATCAACCTAAACCTTCTTTGGGGACAATGGACACGGGATCACTTTTCTGGACCGGCATCGATAACATAATCGAACGCATTGTTGTAGAGGTTGCGTAACTTCTCCATGTGCCGGTTATAAACCAATTCATAGTATGATTTCCCTGCTTTCACCATTATGTCTGCTACATCCTTTCTATGGAAACGTTTCAATATATTTTCATAAAAGTGCCAAAAACATATAGTATGGGTTGCATATAGGAAGGCACTAGCTATCCCCGTTTCTATGCTTGAATATTGATCGAAAATGGAAACCAAATTTTCTATATGGCCGAGGGCACCCTTCAAGCAATCCAAAAACCACTCCCAAGATGCATTGTTTTTTGAATCCCCATAACCAAAAGCTATTGGATATACTTGTTTATTACCATCTTGTGCCGTTACCACAAACATTATACCCGCGTATCTTCTTTTTAGATGGGTACCATCAACAGCAATCACAAAATGCATACACTGTCGGAAACCTTTAATTGAAGCCCTAACGCCATGAAGAAGTACAAAAATTTATTGTCATCTGTACACTGTAACTCTGATTGTGCCAGGATTTTGATGTTCCAGAATATGACCAAATGATGGCAATAGTTGGATGCCATAAGTCAATGCAAATGCATAATGCAAGGCTTTATGAGCCTTACTGTACATAATTTGGATGCCATACATTGTTTTCATATCATCAATTATGTCTTTAGGTCGCATTAGTTGACTATCGTGTTGTTGGACTCTAGGGGCTACTATTCACCAATTATGACCACACTAGCATATCGGTGGCGTCGATGGACCTCCTACAAGAGATAACTGTGTTCATTTACAAAACTTTTGACTTGAAAGTATGTCCCTTCATTTCTTCTCACTGCTCTTAATTTTCACGTATAGTTGTCAATCTTGCACACCAAATGTATAACCGACTTGTTAGACCTTTTTACCTTCCATTCAAAATTCTCCCTCATTGAATAAAGACCTACTAACCTCTTTAAATCCTTTTTTCTCGAAAAATATTGACTTTTATAAATCATGGTGGTAGGTTCACGTGGTCCCATGGTGTTTTTCACTTCACTAAACAAATACGAATCGAATCCAGGAATAACCCAAGTTGTCGCATTATTAGAAGTATAGAGATTCACATTTTTCGGGACATCGGATGTCCCTATCATATCCGGTGCACTGCCACGAGGACGGTCACCTTGTACATGCCTTCCTTCAGTTTGATGTTGTATAAGTTCTTCAACAACGTCTTCACGGTCACCTATATGATCATTATTCGGCTCAAATTGACGCATAAAGTAACCGTCAAAATGAGGTTCAACATCACATGCAAGGTCAACTACTGTAAGCGAGACAATGCAAATGTTTTACAGACCTTGGGGATTTATATCATTATACGTCGCACTCCGTTGTGTGAACATTTGGTTACTACCGCTAAAGGATGCATAATGTTAGGGATTTCCATGAAGAGGGATATCATCACCTATCACACATCCATATCTTCTTTCAATTAGGCTAACACATACTTGAGGAATCACCCTGTCTTCCGCTAACATAAACTGAACACCATCGTCATTTCTTATAAATGTGCGACATGAAGTGCTAGGAACAATTGATATTGACTGTAGATCAATATTATATTTGTTTGAATCATATTTCACAATGGACTGCACGAGCGCCAACAACTCTTCAAAAGTCATATTCTTTGACACATATATTCCCTGATTATCAGAGCCTACAAACTTCTAGCTTCCATCCGGTAGTTGCTCCCATCGACTGTTATAGGATATAACTATTCTAACCCGATCCATTTTCCTGTAATAAAATATAATAACAAAATAAAGTTGGTATCATAAAACATAATGGCAGTCTGGATTATAATAAAAATTATTTAAGAAGTTGGTATCATGCAATAAGTCTCGGAAATGGGTTAATAAGTCTTAAAATATGGTTAATAAGTCTTGGTAATATAACACAAAAGTCTCGGACATATAGAACAAAAGTCTCAAAAACTCAATAATTCTTGTTAATTATTTGATTAACTACAAATGTGCTTAATTATTTGATATATATATATTTTTTCCAGTTAGAAAATTTTGTTATGAATCTACATGTCGAAGTATTACATGTCTTTCATTGTGAAGTTATATTTCTTGGTAAGAGATTTATGACTTCCTCAATATTATTTGATAGTATCATTATTTGATTTTTTTTTTTTTTCCATCTTAAATCATTTTAGTTACAATCTTTACAATCTCTATTTCATAATTGTGATGACTATGTAAATTCATATATGTTTATTCGTTTTTTTATTAAATATAACATTTTTTTTATTGATGTCTTCCAGGTTATCAAAATGAAGGTTGCTCTGTTTTGTCAAAAGCAGAAGATGAAAAATGGTGGAGCAATCATGTTGTTGTAATTAGCTATAAAAAATCATGTTCTTGTAATTTTTTTTTCTTATAAAAATAAATTTAAATTTTTGTATATAGAAATTTCCTTGTATGTTTTGTGAATCATGTAATAATTTTGATTCATTAATAAATATTTATATTTTTTCCTTTAATGTTTGTATTTATTTTTTATTTTTTATTTTTGTGTGTGCATATTTAAACTTTTTGAATTAATAATTAAGTAAAAAATAAAAATATACAATTTTTACATTGGGTACAATTACAATAGCATTTTGAAGAAGTTATAATAACTACAATAATAACATTTTTTTTATTAATGATATAACATCACTTAGATGCTCTAAAAGAATAATCATAGCATTAAAAAACTAAATTTATAGTGAAACAAATTAGAGGCGTGTTCTATATATAAAGCTAGAGGGGGGTGAATAGATTTTATCTAATTATTACCCAATTTTCGCATGCAAGTTAATTTTACGAAAATGCCCCTACTAGTCAAAAATACATACAAGTGTAATATAGTGCGGAATTTAAATAACACTTGATGTATACGTGGAAACCCAACCACTGGGAAAAACCACGGGCTGTATAGTGCGCCACACTCGGAACTCGAAATCACTAATTGAAATGAAGTTTACAACCTATGTAGACCTCGTCTAACACTCCGGTCTGTAACCCCTCACTTCTACCCAGCGGGCCTTTAAAAGTGGCTCTTGTCCAATTTTAAATGTATGGGTTTCGAACGGCGGTCGTGACCGCCAATCTGGACCGCATAATTGCTTCAGACCAAACTGGACTGAAACGGCGGTTTCATTCGGCGGCCAGGCCGCCGATCATAACCGCCGATCACCAACAATGGTGAAAACCAAGGAGAAGCCAAGGGCATTCTCCATAGGCGGTCTTCGCGCGAAACCAAGCACTCATTAGTGCAAGCGCAGACGTTTCCGAACAATGTCGGGAAACGAATTATAAGGCACATATACACACAACAAGATATATCAACCAAAGTGCTAGTGTGTAAAGTGACATGTGAAGAGATGCACATAAAAAAAAAGCAAATATGCAATCATAGCAAGAATGCTAAGTGTGTGTGTGCTACTAAATCTCTTCAAAGAAAACCAAGTAATCACAAGATATACCTTTGGTGCTTGTCCTCTTGAGGTCTTGGAAAGGGTCTTTGATCTTCAACCTTAATCACCTAGACTACCCTTACAACCAAACCCCAACATGTGGTTTGACCACGAAATAAGCCAATCAATTTAATGAGAATCCTTACATATAGCATGCAAATAATGCTATGAAAAGATAAATCTTTTAATCTATTATATGTGATAATGTGATATTTGTTGTTGTGAGTCTTGGGAAAATAAAACAAAAGTCTCTGAAACTAAATGAAAAGGTCTCGGAAAGAAAACAAAAGTCTCGGAAAACAGTAGCCAAAAACTCAGTATGTGATCCATTACCAAAAAGTCACGAAAACAAATATCAAAAATCTCAGACCCTTTAAATAAGTCTTGGAAATAGAATAATAATAATAATAAAAAACGTTCCATGAACACTCCATTGATGTTTCCTAGATTGTGCAACTCAACCTAACTACCTCAACAACTTTAACAATGGAAGATTCAAAACCAAAACAACACAAGAAATGGGATTACCTTAGCTTGATTTGTACCCAAACGAAGAGGAGAAAAAGATTTTTTTTTTTGTTTTTTGTTTTTGTTTTTTTTTTAAATAGCAGTATTATTGATGTAGCCATATGAGGCAAAGGAAACAAACCAATACAAACAACTTCACCAGGTACCCAAACCTTACAGCAAAAACCAAAAACCCCAAAAGAAACAGCAAAAACAACCAAAAAACGCAGCAACAAAAAATACACTACAAAAACAGGGCAGAGACAAAAAGCATCAACAATCGCCCCACTCTAATCTATCCCCAACCCTGCTAGAACCAGATTTTGCTAAGCAATCAGCAAACGAATTTGAAGCCCGCGACATATAAATGACAACAACCCCATACAGCGAACTAAGAAATTGTCTAATGTCATAAACCAAATGAACAAGCTTCATATTGCCAAAATCGTTCCCATTAACCCACGACACAACAGACATCGAATCACTAACGATGGTAATGTTGCGAGAAGCAAGAAGATGATTTCCAAAGATCAACTGACAAGCCCTATGAATGGCAAGGACTTCAACAGAGATAGCATCTGAAACACCCTCATAGAACGAGAAAAGACATAAACTCTTGCCATTAGCATCGCAAAGCACACCATTAATACCAGCCTCACCAGGACAACCCCTGGAAGAACCATCAACATTGAACATTAATTCGTTAACAGAGGGAGGAGACCAGACATTAATCTTTTTAATTTTAGCAGCACAAGCATCAACGTATCTTTCATTTAAATCCAACATGAGCAATGTTAAATCAACATCAGAACCACAACTATAATTCTTGAACCAAAGAGCCACACGAAACTTGATCGAATCCAAAGCCAAAGCCTTATCAGGAGTTCTACCACGAAAAACAACCTCATTACAACTTTCCCATATCGTCCATATGACAGCAAAAAATAAAGTGCTCCAAACTCTCCTTCTTGAAACCGAGGGACACACACTACTCCTCCACAACTCCTTCAAAAAATAAAGTGCTCCAAACTCTCCTTCTTGAAACTGAGGGACACCCCCCCCCCCCCCCCCCCCCCCCCCCCCCCCCCCCCCCCCCCCCAACCCATACAACTCCTCCACAACTCACTAGACCAAGGACAAATAAGGAATAAATGATCAATCGATTCAAACCCTTCCTCACACAACTCACAACCAGAATTTGGCATCTGCACAACCCCAACACTAAGCAAAACCTCTCTAACCAAAATCCTACCCTTCAAAAGTTGCCAATCAAATACCTCAACCTTTGGATAACAGAAGCCCTACCAGAGAAAATCGTTGAAGACATCAGTTGAGACATTAAAATCCTCCAAGCATCTTCTGAACGAACAAACAGAGAAAATGCCATTTGGACAATGATTCCAAGCCAATGCATCTGAGATGTCAACACGCATCTTAATATTATCCAAAGATAACAAAAAACAATTCCATTGATTCATCTCCTAATCAAACAGCTACCTTCTAAGACCCACTTCCCAGACCCACCTCGAATCCACCCGTCTACCAAACTCATTAACCATGCCTCCCTTATTTGTGGCAAGAGCATAGATTCTTGGAAAAGCAGACTTAAGAGGAATAGAGTCCTATTTTACCTCATTCCAAAACCGAACTCTTTCCCCACTACCAATCACAATCTGAAAACCACTATTGACAATGTTACAAGCTTTGTGGCCACCCGAAAAAAATTTACTTATGCTCTTAACAAAATGAGATCCAGCCTTCACATCAGAGCAATTCCACATCAATGGATTGGGGCCAAGGTTATATTTGGCACATAAAACATTCTTCCAAAGAGAAGACTCATCTCTCCCAAACCTCCAAATCCACTTTGCCATCAAACTCAACCCTTTATCCCTTATCCTGCCTATACCCAAGCCCCTAAGCTTCTTATGTTTACAAATTGAAACCCAATCAACAGAGTGAAAAAGATGGACTTCGATTTTCAGTGACCACGGGTTGGAGAAGGAGATGAACTTCGAACGATTTGGAGAAGAAGATGAACTTCGATTTCAGTTTACAGAGCTTTTAAAATTTAAGAGAGAAGTAGATTTCAAACAACAAAAAAGTAAGAGAAAAGTAAAAAATATAATAAAAAAATATGTAAAGTAAGGCCACTTTTGGAAGTCATTTGTTTTGGTGCTTTCAAAACTTAAGTTATTACAGTGGTGACACCCGTGAAACACCAACTTAAAAGAGTGAGAACCCCCATATTTCCACGTTGTTGAACCGTCTTTGTTCAATGCCAAGTTTGGTTCATTTCTGCATTTTATTATTAAAAAAATCCATGTCAAAAGCCTATTTAAGCAATAAAATTGGATTTTGAGATTGAATATAAATATTCCGGTTTGAGATGAAGTTTGTACACATATACAAAGTAATTAAATTTTTTTTTTTTTTAATTAACTAGTTATGTACTTTTAGCTAATTTAGTATAAGGATATTTTAATAATAATAAATTCATTAAAAAATGGATATAGTTAGCCCTTTTAAGGGTGGCAATATTAATGTCGATTAGTATAAATGATAAGCCCTCAATTGTATTATGCATATATTTATGTGTAATTGTTTTCATACCCTATTTAGTTAATTTGTAAGCTATTGTCTCTTTTTTTTTTTTTTTTTGATATGCAGGTGGGAGAAACAAAAAGTTGTTGGGGATGTGAAGTGCTTAGAATATTTGCTGTGTGATAGTTCATAGCCAACTATCTTGTTCTAACCTACAAAACAGCTCTTGGTAATGAATTTTCTTCAACTTGTCATGTAAATATATTCTTGTGTTTATATATATTTTGCTAAGTTTGTTTATTTTTCTCCTTTATTTATTCATTTATATAATATATATCCATGATAAGATGAGGTTGGTCTAATGGTATACCCCTCACACATACACCATGAGGTTCTGGGTTCGAGCCATCCCCTCTCAAAAATAACCCCGAATATATAGAATATTTTAATATATATATATAGTCTTTCTATTATCAGTTCGAACTGATATAAAATATATCAGTTCTTTGTATCTGGGCCATTGGATTTAAAAGATGTTTTGACAAGTATATGCAGCCAAGTCAAAGTATTTAAATCCAATGACCCACATGCAAGGAACTGATATATCTTTTGTCAATTCGAACTGACAATAGAAAAACTGTATATATATATATATATATCCAAGTTTAGGTTTCATGACGATTGTGTATTATTAGACATTGTTCCAATTTAAAGTTTTGATATGATCAATAAATGTTTTTCATAAATGTTTCGAGTCATCCCCTCTTTTTCTTTTACTTTTTTTTTATCCATTAAATTATAGACTTTATAGCGCTCAGATAACTGAATTGTTAGAATTTTGAAAGTGGATAGCTCCGATACCACTTTATTAAGAATGTTAGGTGGTGGACACTCTCTCAAATCATGATAAGAAATAATATTTCAAGTATGTGTATAATGTGGCAATGGAGATATATGCACACGCATGTATCACAAATGCATTAATTTCCAACATGAATATCAAAATTTCACTTTCGTGTTTTAGCTACATCATGGTATGATCACGAAACATAGTAATGAAGTCATCTCATGCGCGCATACAAAGAAAATATTCAAAAATTTAATAGCACTCTTTAAAGAGTAAGGGGTCGTTTGTTTTTTCCACTTAAGACTTAATGGGTCTGAATTGAACTCATTAAGTTGTTTTGTTTATTTTTTTAAGTGGTCAAACAACTTTAAAATATCAAAAAACAACTTTAAAAAAAAAGTAAGAAATCCTGACTTTTAACTTAATTCTAAATCACTGAATTATAATTAAAATATTTTCTTCCAAGTCTATCCTCCAAAAAAAGATATATTTCTAAATTTATCATAATTTGATATGGTGTAAAATTCTTTCTTTTAACGTATTTCTTATTTTAAAAGGCTTATAGAAAGAAAAGAAAAAAAAAAAAAAAAAAAACCCTAATCACTTCTCATATTGAAATCTTCCTGGGATTAAACAATTGAATTTCTCTCCTACAAAATCCTAGTAAGAACTCTTTATTTTTTATTTTTTTTAATCTACGTATAGTGGTGAATAAACTTGTCTATCATATTATGGTGTTTGTTATCGTTATTTTATTATGATATTATGATCATGATGTTATGATATATTGTTTTCTTCAGTAATCCAATTGTTTTTCCTGCATATCTTGATATATATATATATATATATATATATGTATGTATGTATGTATCGGTGTATATAATTTAGGGACCTATTTAAAAAATAAAATAAAAGGTATCTAAGAACCTTTAAAAAAAAAAATTGGTTTCTTGTTGCATATGATCTAAGAAAAAAAAAAAAACAAAAACAAAAACAAAAATGGTTTCTAGAATTATATACTGGATATTTGGACAATATGTAAAATTGAACTTGAATTTTTTTTTTTTTTTTTTTTACAATAAATTGAACTTGAATTTTGTTTGTAGAATAACATACAAAATTATATTCCTGGATGAATTTTTTATTTTGTTAAATTAAACTTTGTTTGCAGAAGAACATGCAAAATCTTATAAAGAGTGTTGCATGTTAAATTACTTCTTTTAATTAGTATGGGTATAGATGTAAAATTACTTCTTTTCAGATAATTTTATTTTAAAAAAAACAAACATGTTGACAGTACATTCAAACGTGAGAAAAAAAAAAAAAAAAAACATGTCATTCAGATTTAGATTTCAGTCACTATTCAGTCTTCAATAAAATTCAGGACTATTCAGTCTTCAGACAAAAAAACAAACGACCCCTAAGTTTTAAGACTATTACAAACTTAATAACTTAAATTTTAAGAGAGCTTCTTTTGACAATCCAATTTTTTCTTTTTACACTTCTTTTCTAAAAACACTTCATTCTCAAAATTTAAATTTTTAAAAATTATAAAGACACTTCATTTTGTTACAAGATTATCCTTTTATCTTTTTTGAATTAAATTATTAAAAAAAAAAATTATCTCTCATAAATCATTAGATTAATTATTACATATTAAATACTCTCTCCAAAATTTTGAATTACCATATTATACTCTCTCTTCTCCAATACATATATCTAATTTCCTATCTCCATTCTTTCTCAAGCAAGAATAACAGTTAAGAAAAAAAAAACTTAATAATAAGCTTGATTTTTAGGAACCATATGTATGTATATATTAAAAAAAAAAAAAAAAAAAAAAACCCTCAAAAAACAAGTACCTTTTTAAAAAAAAAATTGAAATATGAAAATGTTTTTTTGTTACTCTTGTAAGTATGTGATTGTCGAGAGAACTTTAATTCTTTCATTAGTCTTAGAAATTCTAAATTTAATCGAATCTAGTTGAAACAATTCAAGCTTTAATTAATATATCTTTTTTTTTTTTTTTGAAAATTGACTTTTTAATATATATATATATATATATATATTACTGTTAGTAAAAAACTAAAATATTCATAAGTTTTTTTTTTCTTTAACTATTAATCAGAGATTGATAGAGAAAATATGGAAACATGATATATTTTTTTTAAATGGAGAGAGATTAATTAGGATAGAGTGTTTAATATGGTAATTAATAACAAATTTAGGAGAGAGAGTTTAATACGTAATATTTAATCTACTGATTTGGAAGAGATAATTTTTTTTATATATAATTTAATTAGTTTGCAGTGTCTTTAAATTTTTTTTTTTTTTTTTGTCTTGTTTAGTAATTTTAATTTAGGTTAAATTTGTCATTAAAAAAAATTAAATTAGAGTGTGAATAGATAATTTGTGGATTGTAAGGAGAAGCTCTCAAATTTTAATAGCACATAAAGTATGGATTTGACAAAAATA
This sequence comes from Acer yangbiense, assembly GCA_008009225.1. Lineage (NCBI taxonomy): Eukaryota > Viridiplantae > Streptophyta > Magnoliopsida > Sapindales > Sapindaceae > Acer > Acer yangbiense. Next base: position 12,185,406 of record CM017768.1, read on the forward strand.
CCCTTAAAACACTCACAAAAATAAGTCTCATGTTTTTTTTTTTTTTTTTTGTGTTTTCAAGACTTATTTTTGTGTTTTCCATACTTATTTTGGTGTTTCCAAGAATTATTTTGTATTTCCGAGACTAATTTTCTAATTTTCGAGACTTATTTTGTAGTTTACGAGGCTTATTAAGTAATTTTCGAGATTTATTAGGTATATTTGTAATTTCCGAGATTTATTGGGTAAAAATAAAATTTTTCAACAAAAAAAAAAATTGATTATCTTCTTCATCAAGACCTCCATTGGAGGTCGATTTCGAGTTATCCCTGATTCCCTTCCAAAAAAAAAAAAAACACCTGAATATATGTAATATTTCAAAAGATATATATATATATATATATATATATATATCAAAGTTTAGGTTTCATGACGATTGTGTATTTTTTATTTTTTATTTTTTGAAATTTCGATTGTGAATTATTAGTCATTGTTCCAATTTAAAATTTTGATATGATCATTGAATGTTTTTCATACTTGTATATTAGGCCCACTATTTTTCTTTTACCTTTTTTATCCATTAAATTATAGACTTTATAGCGAAATTTTCAAAGTGGAGAGCTTCGATACCACTTTATTAAGAATCTTAGGTGGTGGACAGTGGACACTCACTCAAATCATAATAAGATGGCTATGGATCGAGATATATGCACACGCATGTATCACAAATACATTAATTTCCAACATGGTATGATCAAAATTTCACTTTCGTGTGTTTTAGCTACATCATGGTATGATCACGAAACGCAGTGATGAAGTCATCTCATGCGCGCATACAAAGAAATTCCCTCTTTGAGTATTTCAATCGATTAAATGATATAGGCAAATCTAATCAAGACCTTCAAACTTCAAATAATTACTATAAATTAACAACAATTTCATCCTTTTTAATATGTATTAATTCTTTTATTTATTAGGCCGCGGCGCCTAAGAAGACAGCAAGAGTTTTCATTACATTAATTAATAAAAACTATAAAAGGACAATGATGGATCATCAGCTTCACTAAATCTTCACATATTTTCCCCAAAGCTGTTGTCCTCTTCTGCTTATATACTCACTTGGCTGATGTCTTCCCTCCTGATGCCTAGTAAACCATACATTAATTATTGGAGTTAATTACATGACTCATATACATTAATATTTAACCAAAAAAATTAATTAACTGAGCTGAAATTCATAAAACTCTAGGATCCAAACATGCATTGATAAAAAGTTTAATTATAGTAAGGGGTGAAGCCAACTTTATCAAATTTTGAGAGTGGAGAGGCCAATTTAAAATTTTGATAAAATTATAACAAAAAAACATAAAAAATAAAAAATTATATGATAAAATGTTAATAATTTTTTTAATAAAATTTGTGGGCATGGAGGCCATAGCCCCGCCCAACTTTGTGGCTTTGCCACTGATTATAGCGGAAATTTAATTCTATCTTTCTGTGTATTTTTTTCATCAAGGACGTGAATGAAATTTATCTTAAAAAATTATACCTTCTTCCTAGGGGCTGGCTTGTCGGACTTCTTAGGGGCTGGCTTGGCGGCGGCCGGTGCTTTGGGTGTGCTACTGCTGGCCTTGACAGGCTCTTTCTTGGCCTGTCCGGGCAATTGAGTTCCAGCTGGTTTCTCAGCCTTGATTGATGCCATTTTTTCTGGGTAAATTAAAAGAGATCAGAAACCTGTTTACGTTGATGGGTACGAGTAGTGAGTAACTCCATGCAAATGCATATCTATTTATAAGTGAGAGATGTTTCAGAAGCGTAACATGCAATTAGAATCTTCAGTACTCACTCCAACTGGTGCAGAGATAGATTGTGGCATATAGCTAAGAAAGAATAGAATAACTACACTAAGAGGCCTCTTGGTAGATGATGCTGTATTATTGATTAGATGCTTTAATTTTCATGGCATATTTACTGACTTTATTTTATGCTTATTCCAAATAAAAATAGATAGGTATTTTCAGGCATAAATTTATATGCAAGTACATATTTCATTTTTTAAGAATAATATCATGATGATGATGTAAGACCAACTGAGATTTCATTCCAACTTTTATAGATAGGTTCTTTAAATTTATAGAATTTTTTTCTCCTCTACCTTTGTGATTGTAATAAAGTTAATAATTTAACTTTAAATGGAATCATAGTACGGTGATGGACAAAAATACCCCTTTTTTAATTTTTATTCTTTTTTCTATCCTTTTTTTTCTTTGATTTTTTTTAAAAAAAAAACCTTCCATTGATGGAGGTGACCTCACCTCACCTCACCTCCATCAATGGAAATTTAACAGAAACAACCTTCATTGGAGGCCTGTTCAACCTCCATTCAACCTCCAATGGAGGTCGAAAATACCTCCGATGGAGATCGTCGAAACGACCTCCATTGCAGGTCAATGGAGGTCGATGAAGCACAATTAAATAAAACAATAAAAAATGAAGGCAATAAGTCTCAAGCGCCCCAACTGAAAATTATTGCCTAAGGCAAATTGGCAATAAGTCTCGTCTCGGATAGAGCACCTGAGACTTATTGCCAATTTTTTTTTTTTCTCTTTTTTCTTTTTCTTCATCGACCTCCAATGGAGGTCATTGGAAGTCTATTCGACCTCCATTAATGGAGCTCACCTCCATCAATAGAGGTTTTTGAAAAGAAAAAAAAAACATAAGAGAGAGTAAGAAAGAGAGAGAAAATTAAAAAGTAAAAGATTATGTGGGGGCATTTTGGTCTCACCACATACTTTGGTGCTATTTAATCAAGAATTATTAATGTAGTGATAGTTTCATAAATCAAGTTGGATTTAGTGCTATTTATCCCTATTCTATCAATTTTGTTGGGCCTACATAAATATAATGGGTTAGGTTAAACCAACTTAAATTTGTGACAAATTTTGATTTCAACATCCCAACAATCCATGTGCTCTTAATTCAAGAGTTGTAAACATAAATTTACAACTCTTGAATTAAGAACACATAAGTGGTTAAGATGTTGACGTTAAAATTTTAAATCATAAATTTACGTTGAGTTAACTTGACCCAAATACAATAATGCTATTTTGATCTAATAATGTTCAAATGAAGTGGAATTCTACTGGACTTAACGGCATTCTTGTACAATCACACATCTTAATTGATTAAAACTAATTCTTTTAATCCTCCAAATTTTCATTAATTATCGAACCAATTCTCTAAAAATATAAATTAAAAGAATACAAATCAATTCCTTGATCAGATTAGTTGTAATAGCAGTAGAAATTATATGTATATCGTGAAAATTTGAAAATCACAGAACCGTTGTTGTAAGAGCCAGTAACGCAATTCTTTGATGTCCATGAATCCACACCACCTAACCTTCCACACAGTTGTTTATGTCCAACTTAATTCGACTTCAACAACCGATATTTCCCTTTTTGTTTGGTGACTATATAATTATTTGTGGACTAAAACCAATGTAATTGTACATTTGTACGCAGCAGAAGCTAGAATAAAAGAAGAGAAAGAAAAAAGTTTCACATATACGATTCAGTTAGTGGACGGTGTGCAAGCAACAATTGCGATTGCAGCCCAGATGCCCACTAGGAAGTCGGATCAAAGACACACCCCGCAACCCATGATGCTGGATAGAATACGGGTTGCTCTTGGCAGGATATTTGTAATTTAAATATTAAAAAAAATCCTTTTTGACAAGTTTATGACCAATAAATACACGTCATTATTTTGACAAGATGCATGGAGTGACAAGAGTGCATGCATACATGGATCACGGAACATGTATTGGACTGCACGAATGACTCACTAAACATGCACATGAGTCAAGAATGAATCACCTTTTTTTTTTTTTTTTTTTTTTAAGATGAGAGATTGCGCATCAGTTTAAGGACATTTAAGACATGTCTTGACTTTAAGTGATTTTTGAAAGAGAGCTAATATTGACATTCATAAAACTAATTAATACACTCTTATTTTAGGGTAATTAGCACAAATAACCCCTGAACTCTATGTTCGTTGCTAATTTACCCCCTATACTTTTTTTTTAGGCAGTAAACCCCTGGAACTTAAGGAAATTGGCAGCTAGTGACGGAATAGGGACGGAACCCTTTTTCCGTCTAGGGAAAATGACACTAAGGTACCCTGATTATATGCATAATTGTATTAAAACCATAAAAATATAATAACAAGTCCCACATACCCTTCACTTAAATTAAAATGGTAGGGATTTATTATTTTTTTATAAAAAAATTATATAAAAAAAATGAGAAAAAAATTTCTATCAAATAAAAAAATTAAATTCAAACTTTGATCTTTGGATTGGATCTCCATCAAAGAACAAAGAACAAAATAATAAAAAATTAAATAAAAAATTAAATTCAAACTTTGATCTTTGTTCAAGATTTCTTGAACAAAAAAAAGTCCAGATTTTTTGAACCAAAAAAATACAAAAAAATTTCCAGATCTCTAAAAATACAAAAACAATTTCCAAATTTCTAGAAAAAAAAATTCCAGATTTTTTGAACCAAAAAAATAGAAAAAAAAATTTCCAGATCTCTAAAAATACAAAAACAATTTCCAAATTTTTTGAACAAAAAAATACAAAAAAATTTCTAGATCTCTAAAAATACAAAAAAAGAAAAAGAAAAATCCAGATTTCTTGAACAGAATTTTGTTTTATTTGATTGAATCAATCAAAATCAAACCTAAACCAGACCTTGCTCTCATTTCATCACCCATACCCAACTCAATTCGAATTCAATCAAAATCAAACCTAATTCAATCAAAATCAAACCTAAAAAACCCAGCAACCGAATTCAGTCAAATCTAAACCATCCACCATCCACCATCCTCCATCCTCATCATTGATTTTCAGCAGTAGAGACCCACCGTTGAAGGAAAAAAACTCCGATCGCTCCACCTCCTCGCCTCATCGCTCCACCTCCATGTAGTCACTGCACGCCGTCGTCGTTCCACCTCCAGGCCTTGTCACCGTCGTCGCTGGTAAGAGGTTTTAGTGAAGTGGCTGTGCTGGTAAGGAAGATCGCCGACTTGGGTAGGTATCCAGTCGGGGAGGTCGTCAGCGAAGATGGTGAGAGAGTTGATGCGGTTGGTGTTGGAATCGCGAAGATGGTGAGAGAGTTGATCAGATCCACAGATGGTGGAGATCCAACCTAGATGGGTCTCCACCTCTTGTTTCAATTTTTTTTTTTTGTTTTTCTTTAATTTTTATTCTTCATTTTAAAAATTTATTTTAAGTTTTTTTAATTTGATTTCTTAAAAACAATGAGAAAAACTTTCTATCAAATTAAATTAAACAATGTATTTGGTAACTAAGAAAATGAAAGAAAGTAGGAAAGAAAATGAAAAAAAAAAATATCCATCTAGGATTTTGTGTTTTGATTTTTGAAGATGGATTGGGTTTGTGGTTGGAATTTGTTTTCTCATTTTTTTTTTATATAATTTTTTTTTTATTTTGTAAATAAATAATTCTCCACCATCCATCTAAGATTTGGATGGTGGAGATTTAAAATATTTTATTTTTTATTATATAAATATCATAAAATTCTCTATAGCATATTAATTTAATTTAATTGTTTAAATTGTTATAAATTTTTAGTTTGATAGAAACTTTTTTCTCATTTTTTTTAATATAATTTTTTTATTTATTTTGTAAATAAATTTAAGTGAAGGGTATGTGAGAGTTGTTATTATATTTTTATGGTTTAATACAATTATGCATATAATCAGGGTACCTTAGTGTAATTTTCCCTAGACGGAAAAAGGGTTCCGTCCCTATTCCGTCACTAACTGCCAATTTCCTTAAGTTCCGGGGGTTTACTGCCTAAAAAAAAAGTATAGGGGGTAAATTAGCAACGAACATATAGTTCAGGGGTTATTTGTGCTAATTACCCCTTATTTTATTAAAAAATTTAATTACAAAAATATCTCAATAGAAATTTACCAATAAGGACAAATTACTTTAATAAAAAATAAACCAAATACTATTTACACTCTTATCTTCAACTATATCTTTTTATTAAAAATAAAAAACTTATGATAAACCCTAATTAAACTGTAATTTTATTTCAAGTATCAAACTTTCTCATCACCACATGATTATCATATAACAAAGTACTGTAATAGAAAAAGAATTTTCAGAGGACTTTGATTATCTTTTATTTTTTATTTTTTTTATTTTGCCTTTCTTTTATAAATAGTTATGAACTATATCAATAAACAAAATAATTATTTTTTTTAAGATAGCTATAGATATCAATGAGTTTTTTTTTTTTTTTTTTTTTTTTTTTTTTTTTTTTTTTTTTTAATAAGAGAATTTTAGATTGAAAATCTCTTGACCCCATATATAATTCAATTCTACATCTTCCATTTCACAAGGCTCCTACATTTGAGACATCTCTAAAAGTAAATTGGATCATTATTATAAGAGGATTTGATTCCAAAAAGAATATGATTTTTTTATATATATATATAAATTGGGCTTGTTATTAATTTAAGAGGATTTGTAAATAAAATGTATTAAAATGAATATATTCATTTCAATCAGAGTAGTTTTGGCATTAGGATGGATGCTTGTAGTGATATTTATTTTTTAAAATTTTAGACATGGGTATACTTATAAAAATGGGTGTACTTAAAAGGGTAAATACACTAACCACCCCTAAATTTTGACAAAAATACAGCTAGAGATCAAGTTTGTATTTATCTAGTCAAATATCTCCTGCTCTTGAACTAATAAAAAGAACAAATTGCCCTGAGTTATTAAAATTTAAAAATAAAGAAAATCTTTATAAAAAAGGTAAAATCTAAAACAAATAATTTAAAATTTAGAAAACAAATATTATTAAAAAAAAAAATTTAAAAGTAAGAAAAAATTAATTTACAAATGAAGATAATTTTAAAAAACTAAAAACATTTTTTATGTACTTTAAAAATAGTAAAAAATTAAATTTATTAAGATAATTTAAAGTTTTAAAAATAGTTTTTTTTTTCATTTTAAAATTATTGTTTTTAATGTATATTCCTTCAAAAGAATTATCTTCATTTAATTTAATTTAATTATTTTTTTTACAAAAAGATTATCTTCATTTTTAAATTTTAATAGTTAAGGGCAATCTAATCTTTTTATTAGTTCAATTATAAGAGTGGAGGAGGTCTGAGTAGATAAGTGCAAATTTGATCTTTATCTATATTTATATCAAACGTTAGGGGAGGTCATTGTATTTACCTCTAAATTAAATGCAATTTAAAATAAAAAAAAAAAAATATGGCTAAATATGATAAGATCGCTAGGAAGGTGGCCATTTCCTCCGATTTGCTCTTTGTGGATTTGGTTAACTGTTATTTTGGAAAAATTTATTTGATGGCTAATGGAAAGATATAGGATTAAAGGATACAGTTTTAGCACCCATTTGCCAAGCTGAATTAAATTAGACCATTTTTATGGAAATTGCTTGGATTTAATTAAATTAGTAAGGTAATGTGTGTTTGACTATGACGCAGCGGGGTAATGATTGAACTAAAATAGTGATGTCCTTTGGCATGGCTTGAGATTTAATTTTCTTATAAAGTAAAATTATTTAAAATGTCTTAGGATTAAAATAAAATTATTTTAAATAAAATGTAAATTATTGAAATATTTTTTTATAAATAAATATAGTTATTATAGTTTATTTTTAAATAAATTTATATCCAATATTTTAAAATTATTTATAAACAAAATATATTATATTAGCACGAGACTATTTAGTCCATAGTCCTACCACCATGGGATAAATTGCTTGTCCAATCCCAAACAAAGGATTGGGCTGAAAATAGTCCAATCATTTTCATTCCCACATAACAAACGTTGCCTTAATGTAATAAGAAAAGTGGAGAGAAACGTATGCGGATGGTTGCACATGCATCTCCCGTAACGATTAAGCCACATGGCAAAATCACAATTGAAGATGTATGATGTATCCGGTTGCATCCAAGATTTTTTCCGAAAAGTGACGTGTGTAATGATGTGGAAAAGCCTGATAAGATATGCTAATGTTGATTTTTGGTTAATCTAGTCAACAGTGACACGTATGCAGATCGGTGCCCGGAACAACCTATGAGATGTGAATTGATGAATAAGTAATAAATAAAAGATAAACGTAAAAACAATAAGGACACCAGGATTTTTATGTGGAAAACCTTAAAACAAGGAAAAAAACTACGGTTGTCGTGACGACAGAGAAAGAGAAATGTTCACTATGTAAAAATGATTACAGTTTACAAGTGATGTATTGCTTGTGGTGCCCCCACTTATTTGTACATGTGTTTATATATAGATTAGGGTGCTGCCCTAGCCCTCGACGTGCAAGCAAAGATCATTATTAGGCGAGAACCTAGGAGGATCATATCTAAGCAAGATTCTTGGTGAATCGAGGCGTCATGCATTTATGGTGCAAGGATCTTCATTCCTTTTGGGAGTTATCTTCTGCATCTTCACGTTTATAACTTGATTTGTCAATTGTTGGATTGTAGGCAAGGATATAGAGGATATCTCCTCTTCGCTTTGTGGATGGTGAGTTCTTGTCAATTCGCATATTTGGGGATTTTCCGGTGAGAAAGCTTCCTTTGAAAGGCGACTTGCTCGTTGCTTCCTAGTTCATCATCGTTGTTCGTGGTTTGCTAAGCTAATGTAGCTTGATGTGATGGATACTTGATTCCATGAATTACGGGCTTATGGCTAACATGTTAAGTCAAATAAAATTAACCCAAACAATACCTCCTAAATCCACAAGTGAGTTAGCAGCTCTCCAAAGTGGATTAATTGAGATCTTTACATTTAATGATGCATTAATGGGCCGTTTGACTTTCAACAGTTTATATATCCATGCCTTCAATATTAACCTTTCAAAACATTCGAACGGCTCAATGATGGGATATAAATGAAGGGTTGTTTCTCTTCATTTCGTCTCCCATCATAACACGTGCACAACTGTGATTAGTAGGGGAGCCACTCTTCGTATTTTGCGCCACTTCTTTCCTTAATTGGTATGCTTCTCAAAACGACACACCCCTTGATTTTTATATTTCCTTAAACTCTATAAATACCAGTGCCTTATTTACTTGCTTCGCCACATTTGAATTTCTGCTAATATCTCTCATTGACCTACTTTTGCAATTTCTTTGCTTCTTCTTTTTTCCTTCAAAAATCTTTACAATGGCCGGTTCAGGAGTTTCGGGGTTGGGCCTTCAACTGGTTGTGGAGCCTGATTTTGCAAAGTTCAAGAGTGCCAGAATACGTTTTTCACCCGATTCCCCTTGTCAGTCTGACTGTGAGTTACATAGGGTAGAAAGTAATGAAGACCTGGCCACTTACATTGACCGCTTCGAGCTCTCGACAGCAGTTGAACTACTTCTTTCCAAGGTTCGGGCGGTGTGGAACCCTCCTCGATACGGTGGCCATTTATGGCACTATGCTGTGTTGCAGGGTCACTCTTCCTCTTCAACCTTTCATATTTCGCTTCTTAGGGCAAGTGAGGCTCTCACCTTGCCAATTGTCGCCGACATTCTATCATATATTGATGTGAATGTGTGCTATTTGGAGGTCAAATGGCTTACCACCCCCTACTTTCCATGATATCATGCGTTTCTACATGGTGTAATCTCTTAGGCGTAGAGCTTATTGCCTCGCGGTGACCCTTGATAATGAGTGGCTAGTGGGCGTCCAGACTTCGAGTCCAATCAAGCGTGACTCCTCTAGGAAAGGGGGTGAGCTTATCTAGGGGTCCTTTCTACGTCGGCCTCCTAAATAAATTGGTTGTTTTTGGTGAGAGGTGATTGGAAAGGTGTCATGGCCATGGATCACAGTTCTATGCAAAATTCTGCTTGCATGCCATGACACATTTCCCGCCCTCGTCCTTTTGGTAACGTGACTCATTACCTAACAACGAAAGAATAAGGGCATATTTCTCGTATCTTAACTTCTTCCTGGTGGAAGAGAGGTTATCTAAACCTGTTCGTCGAGGCAAGGATGATTAATCTAGATATTTTTCACAAGCATTTTGATGGTAAGATTCCCGGTAAGTTTTTCTTTATTTACTTGCATTGCGCCTTTCACGTATGGTTGAAATTTTAGCCCTTTACATCTTTTGTGTGGTCCAATGTGTGAAACTGATCTCATATGTGGCTTGCTAACCAATCTAACCAGGCCTCTCACTGAGCGACCTTGGAGCTCCCTTCTTGATTGTTCATCTCTTCATTCTCCTCCTCAGAAACCCATTCATCATAGAAGCGAGATGACTTCGAGAGGTTCTCCCTATAATTAATGCGTTGAATAGGGGAAAGGCATTGCTGTTGAGCCATCTCGCCCTGCAATAAAAAAAGAGTGTTCGTTGGAGCCTGCTCCATGGGAACGCATCAGGCGAGGTGCTGGTCTGATTTCTTCGGATGAAGAGAAGGAGGTTCCTTTGGTGAGGAACAAAAATTCCAAGGTTGATGAGGTTGATGTTGTCTCTCAAGGCGGCGAGTCCTACCATTTTGATTGTTGGGAAGAGGTTTCAACTGTTCCTGTCCCTCAAGCTCTACCTCTGGTGCCTCGAACTTGCATTGTATTCTACTTAAAATGTGCTCATTGTGCTGACTAATGAGTCGACCTTCTTTGGAGCTTCTTCTTGATTTCGAAATCATATCGGAGGCCCCTCAAATGGCAGATTGAAGGCTTCAATTTTATCTCCTGTATAAGTTCGTGCTTTTGATGTTGCCTTCTTATCTTTTTCCTTTCCTTTATTTTTATGTGTATAATCTTTTTTACTCTCTTAGATGCTCTCGGACGTGAAATCAACTAAGGCCAAAAGGGCCACCTTGGCTGTTCAGCTCGCGGAATCTCAAGAAAAAGCTACTCGACTGGCGGGTGGCAAAACTGCTTTTGATGAGAAACTCACCGCTATTACTACTGGGGGAAGTTTCTTCCGAAAACCAGGTCATTTGCGAGTTTAGTGATTAATTTAAATTCAGTCTATCAATAATTACCACTCTCAATTGCATGAGAATAGTTCGATTAGCGTAGTGTGCAAGAAAGGGTATCGTTCCATAAAGAGGTGTCATCCGTTAACCGTCTCAAGGTTTAAAGTGTATTAAAAGCATGTAAATAAGAACATGGAAATGGTGAGAATGGTGTGTGTGAAATGTAAGCATATTACAGTTGGTGAGAGTGAAATGACTGAAAATAAGAAAGCATGAGAATATGTAGGGATAAGAATGGTGTGAGCATGTGAGGTAACCAGGTGCATGCCTTTCTAAGTTATACTACTCCTAAGTTAAATTAAACTACTTCTAAAGGCAACACACCCTAATTACGACACACCAAGGTTGGCTTGGGCGGATTAGAGAGATGCAATATAGAGGTCACACTAGGTACATAAGCTAACCAAACAAACATGCACATCAACGTTGATTATAAACATTTAAACATCATTCAACTCGGATTCGCGGGCTCATTCTCTTGATTAAGGAATTTACCGAAATCAACTCATCACTCAACCAAAAGCCATAAAATTAGCAATTGTGTCTGAATGCCAAAGACCCATTAAGCACCATAACATAGAGCCAAAACCTATTCTAACAAGCTTACGCATAAAACAAGGTTCTCCCGTTCTTTAAAGCTAATAGTCAAACTCAAGCCCAAAAGGCCATCCAAAGGCACAACCCTAACTCTCATGCACCCAAATCATTCCAAACATGGCATTTCGAATCATCCATTAACATACACACAAGAATGAGATGTTACATTACACTACTCCTAAATTAAGTTATACTACTCCTAATCTCATTCATGAATACACACCAAAGATTAACACAAAAAAAAAATTTAATGGGTATTTAGTTATAATAGGTGACCTTTAACCTCTCCCATGTCTGAGCAAACTAAGTGTAGTTTATAATATAACGCTTCAATGGCTCTATATGGATTTTTTTGTTACTTTTATCATATTTTAACTCTGACATTTTCTTATTGTCTTGCTGAATGTGAATTGGTAACTGACACTAGTTATAATCCTCTTCAATTTGAATGTTTGCAGTTAAGCACTTTTCAACAAGAAAAAGGACCAAGCATTCGTTAATCCTCTCAATTCTGTAGTAAATGTTAGAGAGTGGAATGGAAAATTGAGTTCTCCAAAATTAGAATTTGGCAAAGCAGTTGTTGATGTTGATAAGGATAGCAATTCCAGCATCAAAGTTAACCCATATGATGTGGGCCCCATATGCGGCCACCATTATGACTCATCCGATTGTGAGGAGACCTTAGAGTGGGAGGATGATGAGCTCCCACCCAGTGGGCCAAGTGAAGGGTCTTCACATTAAAGTGGCGTGTTCAATTGTACCTCTTCATTCCTCATTCTTTTGTACTTTCTCTTTTAAAGAATAAAACAAATTTTTACTAAGCCTTTGACTTTTCATTTACCTTGTGATTGATATTTGCATGAACCTGTTTATTTTCATAGTATTCGCATTGTAACCGATTTAGGCGTAATAGGGGCTCATAAGCTGCTTTCGAGTTTCTACGTATTGTTATGGGTGCTATCTAGTCTTTGATGCTTTGTTGAACTTGAACGTGTTATCCTGGGTGCTGCCTAGTTTTTAATGTGAACTGGTGCATATTATCATGGGTACCGCCCAGTCTTTAACGCACCGAGATGGCAAGATTACTGATGGTGCTTCGTAAAGATCAAGTTAGCAACGCATTATCCCAAGGTATATCCTAAAGTTTAACGCTACTCGTACGTTGACCCGACATGGTTCCGGTTCGAACCGTCGAACTGAACCGGAACCAAACTGTAGAAAACAAAACCAGAACCGAAGAAGGGCGGTTCCAATTTTCACGAAACCGTCTGGTTTGAACCGAACTGGAACCGACGGTTCAAGTTCGGTTTGAACCGATTGTTCCTGGCTTTTTTTTTTTTTTTGTTCTTCCCTATTCTTCACTATTTCCAGAATTCTAGATCCCCAATTTTGATACCAAACCCTAAATTGAAACCCTCTCAATTTGAATCAAGCCCTAAATTGAAACCCTCTCAATTTCGAAACTAAGCCATAAATTGAAACCCTCTCAGGCTCTCACCAGTCACACACACCACTATCCACTGCCCACTGGTGATCGATCCAAGCATAGAGCAAGAAGAAGAAGAAAGACGAATAAGATGATCGATCCAAGGGAAATAATGATGATGGTCGAAAGAAGAAGATGGTGAAGATGGTGATGCCATGATGGTGGACCGGTGGTGATTTGGGAAAATATGTATAGGTTGGTGAGATTTGGGGTAGATTGTAGATATTTGGGTTTTAAAAAAAAAAGGTTCAAAACCGACGGTTCCGTTGAAATTGGAACCGATAGTCCTGGAATCAAAATCAAAATCAAAATCAAAACCGGAACCGAAATCGAAACCGCCTAAAGTCGGTTCCAGTCTACTAGTACGTGTTATCCTAAGTGATAGCCAGGGTGTGCAGGATCCAATCCAATGGAATCCAATCCAATCAAATACGATCCATTGTATCCAATCCATGATTTAGAGAGGTGATTGGATAAGATTGGATCATAAATTCTAAAATCCATTGGATTGGATCGGATCAGATCTTTGATTTTCATTTAGAAATCGGTCAAATCTGCCAATCCGCCTAAAATATTAGGCCTTATTTTTATATTGGACAATTTATTTTATCCACTACTTTCTAATGTAAAGGCCCAACCCAAATACAATTTCTAATGTTACTATTTTGGGTTTTCTTTCTCAATTTCTATACAGCTAGCAATCCACTATTTTATTTTCTTCTGTTCTTCTTCATCAACATCACGGCTTATTGAGTTTACATTTTGAGCTGATGTATAATGTTTATAAACTTTTTGAATTATATAAAGTTTACAAGTTATATCATGTATTTTTTTTTAATGTTAATTTTATTTGAATTAATTAGTAATGTTTGAATAATTTATTTGATTTTATTTATTTCAGATTATAACTTTTATATATTAAGAACGACTTTATATTAATTCGATCCATCAGATCTTATCGGATCCAATTGAAGTATTTTATAATCGGATCGGATTGGATCCCGTTATAAAATTGGATCGGATCGGATCTTAGATCATGATAAATCCATTGGATCTGATTCACTGTGCACCCCTAAGTGATGCCTAGTCTTTAATGTAGCAAGGTTGCCAAATGAGGTCGGTAGTGCTTTATACAAGGGTAAGTCCTAGTGTTTAACGATACTCCCACGTGTTATCCTTTGTGCTGCCCAGTCTTTAACGTAGCGAGGTGGCCGAACGAGATCGACATCGCTTTATCCCGGAGTAAGTCATAGTGTTTAATGCAACTCACGTGTTATCTAGGTATTGCCCAGTCTTTAACATAGCGAAATGTTGTAATTGCCTAGAGCTAGTATACGAGCTGGGAATTGGGGCGAGGTTGTTGCCTCTCCATTTTCTTTAGACTTGATCCGCTAAAAAATACTTTATTGATGATGAATTTGAAAGTACACAATAAAATGTCTATGGATAGTACATTTTATGGTATTGAGCGTTCCAAGGCTTGTCTATCTAGCCACCCCCGGGTTGTTTGATCCAGTAGACTCCATGTCCTGCAATTCCTGCAACCCGGTATAGTTCTTCCTATCTATCTGCTAGGGTTTCTACCACTTTGTTTTTGGTGTTGGGCATTAACTTTTTTAGAACCAGGTCGACTAATAGGAATCTTCGCTAGCGTATGTTTGAGTTATTATATCTTGTGGCTTTTTATTGGTATGATGCGTTCTTGATTTGAACTCTATCTCTTCTATCCTTAAGTTCGTCCAGATTTTCATTCAACATTTGCACATTCAATTCTGGTTGAAATAACTAGACTCTTGGGGAAGAGAATCTTATCTCAACAGGAATCACAGCTTCTATCCCGAATGCCATAGCAAAGGGTATCTCACCTATTGTAGTTCTTTCGGCGGTACGATAAGCCCATAAGACCTTAGGCAATTTTTCTGTCCAACTCCCTTCTTGACATCTAACTTTGCTTTCAAGGTGTGCTTGATGACTTTATTCACTCCGCTTAACCATTTGTCTATGGGTGTGCAGGTGAAGAGTAGTAGTTTTTTATCTTCTATTTCTTACAAAATTGTCGAAAGTTCTCGATGTTAAACTGGGTCATGTTGTCTGTTGTCAAAGTGTTTGGGACTCAAAAGCAGAAGATAATTAACTGTTTTACGAACTCTGTGGTGTTAAGCTCTATGATCTTTACTAATGATTTAGCCTCCAACCATTTTGTGAAATAATCAACAACGACTATGGCATGTTTTACTTTCCCTACTACAGTAGGCATAGGGCCAATAAGGTCAATTCCCCACATGGCAAATGGCCATGGGGAATTCAAACTTTTGAGTAGTTCTGGGGGCTGTAGGATTCTATTCATTATTTGTTGACAACTCTCGCATTTGCTAGCATGCTCTTATGCATCAACGAACACTGTGGGCTAGTAAAAGCCTTGTTGTAGAACTTTAAAGGCCTGGCTCCTACCCCTGTGTGATTTCCATAATATCCTGCGTGGATGCTTTTCAATATGCATGCTGCTTCCATTGGCCCCATACAATGTGGTAGTATTCGCAAAAACCCTCTTTGATAGAGTTCTCCTCAAATATGGTGTATCCCGCTACACGATATTTGATAAGTTTGGTTTCTAGCTGGTCTTGTAGTAAGATGTCATTGTCGAGGTATCTCTAGATGAGTGTCATCCAGGTACCCTCTCATGTGTCCAATTCTCCTACTTTCAATTCTTCTTTCCAACCTTTTATGCTTAGTAATGCGAGATGCGCCATTGAAATGGATTTTGGGTATATTCGAGTGGTGGCATTGGCGAGTTTGGAAAGAGCGTCTGCATTTTCATTTTCTTCTTGAAAGATTTCGGTGATCTCGAAATTCTTGAAGTGTTGAAACATTCTTTTGGCAATCACCAGATAAGCTGCTATGGTATCTTCTTTAGCCTGGCATTCATCATTGACTTGGTTAACTACCACTTGCGAGTCCTTGAATATATGGATCTCGTCTGCTCCTAAGGTCGTTGACATTCTTAGTCCGGCAAGTAAAGCTTTGTACACTGCTTGATTATTAGTAGCCGTTAAGTCGAAGCGTATAATGCACTCGATAGTGTCTTATTCAAGAGTGGTGATTATGATTCTTACTCCACTCTCATAAGTATTAGAGGATCCATCCACGTGTAGTTTCTATTGGAATCTTTTCGTCTCCTCTTTTTCCTCAAGCAACCTTACAACCTCGACATCAAGCTCTATGAATTTAGCGATGAAATCAGCCACTGCTTACCCTTTGATTAAAGACCTCGGAACGTACTTGATGCTGAATTCGCTCAGCTCAATTGCCCACTTTGTGATTCTGCTAGATACTACAGATTTTTACAGTGTCTATTTCAGGGGGCAACTAGTATACATGACGATCTTATGAGCTTGGAAATACAGGCGAAGCTTTCTAGCAGCAATCACTAGTGCTAATGCCATTTTCTCGGGAGAAGGATATCTGATCTTTATGGGTAACAGAGCCTTGTTGGTGTAGTAGATTGGACGTTGTACCCTTTCATCTTGTATCATGAGTGTAGAGCTGGTAGGAAGGTTTATCACTGATAGGTATGAGTACAGGGTCTCTCCTTGCCGTGGCTTGGACAGCAAAAGAGCTCGCCTTAGGTAGTTCTTTAATTGTTAGAAGATTTTTTCACACTGTTCATCTTATTTCACTCACACACCTTTTTTCAAGGCTTTGAAGAAAGATAAAGATTTCTTTATTGACCTTGAGATGAATATGTTTAGCAAGGCTAGGTAGCCGATCAATCGTTGAAATTCTTTGAGTATTTTTAGTGCTTTCATCTTTCTTATTGCGGAGATTTTCTTCGAGTTTGCTTCTATTCCTTTTTGATGCACCTGGAAACCCAAAAACTTCCATAAAGGCACCCCGAACATGCATTTAGTTGGATTTAACCTCATTTTGTATCTTCACAACACATCGAAGGTTTCTCTTAAGTCATGGACGTCGTCGCTGGCCCTCCTACTCTTGGTCAGCATGTCATTTACATATATCTCCATTGTTTTCCCAATTTGCTTTGTGAACATTTTGTTAACCAAACGCTGGTATGTGGCTCCTGCATTTTTCAATCTAAAGAGCATGACGGTATAACAATATTGCCCTTGGTCAGTGGTGAACGATGTATTCTCTTCATTCATACCATACATCTTGATCTAGTTGTATCCGGAGTACGCATCCATAAAACTGAGGAGTTCATGGCCAACGATGGCGTCTACTAACTAGTCGATCTTGGAAAGTGGAAAGCTATCATTCGAGCATGTTTTGTTGAGATCAGTGAAGTCTACACACATTCGTCATTGTTTATTCTTCTTTTTTACCAATACAACATTAGCAACCTAGGTGGGGTATTTCACTTCGCGAATGAAGTCCGCTACTAGTAATTTTAACACTTCTTCTTTGATCGCCGCGCTCCTTTCAGCGATAAAGCTTCGCCGTTTTTGAATCACGGGTTTATGATTCTCGTTCACTACCAGATAATGCAAGATAACACGCGTATCCATTCCCAGCATGTCTTCATGACTCCAGGCGAATATATCTTTATATTCTTGCAAAAGCGTGGTTAGATCATTTTTGATCGGGGTTGCTAACCGTGCACCTATCCTGACTGTTCTAGTTAGTTGCAATAGGTCCAACATTACCTTTTTAACTGGTTCTTCACTACTGTCTTCTTTAGGGGCTTCCCTAGGGTCGAATTCAAATTCGCTCGGGGCTTCTTCGCCTTCTATGATCTCCCTTCGATCTTTTTTCTTGAAATATCTGAAGAATCTTGTGGATCTAACGTCTCCCTGGATGGTAGATGACGGTCATTGCTTAAATTTGCGTCCATCTTTCAGTGTTAATCACAAGGTTGGAGGTTCCCCCACCCCCCTCCTTCTAGTGCCAATTGTTGATGTCGATTTTTGGTTAATCTAATCAACAGTGACATGTATGCATATCTGCACCTGGAACAATCTATGAGATATGACCAGGTCACCTCACTGTTAAATGTGTGAATTGATGAATAAGTAATAAATAAAAGATAAATGTAAAAGCGATTAGGACACCAGGAGTTTTACATGGAAAACCCTATAACAGGGAAAAAACCCCGGTCGTCGTGACAATAGAGAAAGAGAAATGTTTACTATGTAAATATGATTACAGTTTACAAGTGATATATTGCTTGTGGTGCCCCCTCTTATTTTCTTGATACATGTGTTTATATAAGGGTTAGGGTGCTGCCCTAGCCCTTAGTATGCAAGCAAAGATTATTATCAGGTGAGATCCTATGAGGATTGTATCTAGGTGAGACTCTTAGTGAATCGAGTCTTCATGCATTTATGGTGCAAGGATCTTCTTTTAGTGTGGGAGTTGTCTTCTGAATCTTCACGTTTATTAATTGATTTGTCAAATGCTGGATTGTTGGCAAGGATATTGAGGATATCTACTCTTCACTTTGTGGATGCAATTCGCCTATTTTGGGATTTTTCCGGCAAGCAGGCTTCCTTTAATAGGTGACTTGCTCGTTGCTTCCCAGTTCACTGCCGATGTAAGTGGTTTGCTAAGTTGGCATGGCTTGATTTTGTGGATACTTGATTCCATGAATTACGGGCTTATGGCTGACGTGTTAAGACTAATAAAATTACTTCGAACAAGATGCAACATCATTTGAACATTAAATTTGAGTAAAGTAAAATTATTAATGTAAGAGTAACTACATTTTAAGCGACCGTGTAACTTTACATAATTAGATCTATAACTTTGCGAATTAACAAATGTTTATTTTCAAAATCTAAAAATCCGTGCAATTTTATTTTTTAGCAATACGTAATATTATATATTGTTTTGTCAAATCAATTTCTTTTAAGGTCTTTTTGGTGTATGGAATGGGGTAGGATATGACTAATTTTACGAGGGTGTATTCAATTAGGATTCTTGAGGACATTTAAAGACATTTTTTAAATGACAGATTTTTATGGATTTTTACGGATTTTTACAGACTTTTATAAATCCACATAGATTTTCATTGATTTGTTTAGACATATATCTCAGACTTTTATGGATTTGTTTAGATATCTATCTCAGACTTTCATGAATTTATTATCTCTGAATTCTATTATAGATGGATGAATTACACCTGTAACTGGCCCAATCAATCAACCGATGAGAAGCTCCATTTCAAAGCTCAATTTTCACAAAGATCTCAACTTTCATGATAAACCCAAAAAAATAACATATGAATACATAAAACTTCACGTATGAATAAACGTTGAACACCAAAAAAAAAACTAATGACAATAATTTCCACTCAATTACTAAAGTCAATCACAAATGAAAGAAAGTGACATAATTTATAACAATTTTGAAAGCAAAATTAAAAGAAAAATACTCAGCATTCATAACTCATCTTCACTGGTTCTCATTGTTATTTAACTAATCATATAAACAAACAATAATCAACTAATCAAATAACCAAGCAAAGCTATACATAAAATATTGAAAAAAAAACATAATCCTAACCTAAACCTTGTCACAATTGACCACCCTTTCATCCACGATTTTTAATTTATTCTCTACAACTCCAAATATTACAAAATTGGACATGGATAATCTAGACATATAGAAAATGCTACAGTAAAATTATCAATTTAATCCATAGTCATTTGTATATGAAAACATTTATTCTTTTCTTGTTTCTCGAATCTATCTAGCAGAAATCAATATTGACATTTGTTCACTCCAAAAATTATAACAATTTTTATACTCATTTATAAATCACAAAATTTTGCAGAATAATAGTAGACATAACATTCTATATACGTATAATTTTTCATAATTTTCGAGATAGAAGAACCCACCCAAATAAATTTACAAATTCTGGCTATTTGTCAAAATAAAGGGGTTCCAGCTGGCCTTTGTATATTTCGAAAACATATAAAAACTAATAACCGCCACTATCAATTGAATAGGCTATAAATCATAATCATGGTCTCTACTTTCATCAAGTTAAGCATATCACATGGATTGCATTAGATTACGTTCTTCTCCAAAAATCTTCATATGTGCCGCATTCAAGCCTGAGGCAGAAGAATTGTTGTCTACTTCTACAATGGTGAATGATGAGAGATTAAACCCTAAATTTGTGGAGCCAAAGACACCTTCACCTACGCATACAAAATTGAGGAAGAAGGAGAAAAAAGTGGTGCCAAGTCTAACACAAAAGATGCTAGCATTTACAAACAGCAGTAGGATATTTAACTATTCTAGTGGGATTGATGGCTTGTGGTGGCGAAATCGGAAGCCGAGCAGCTAGAAAAAGAACAGCGCTAGAAAGCCTTTCTCCGTTTATTCATAGGCAATAGCAAACACGATTATAGATGGTGATCAATCATTCATTTTTTTTTATTTTTTATTTATTTTGGTAGGGCTTTATAGCTCAGTTGTATTAACCCAATATATCCATTTTTTTTTTTTAATGAAAATTTTCATTTTCAAAAGAAAGACTCAAAATCCTTGAGAAGAAGGCTGGACTTGTTGTGGCCTTTGATATTAATACCTCTCACCATCAAGTCCACAAAAATCCATGATTTAAGAAAATCCTTTAAAATTTAGTCTCAATTCAATACACATTGATTTTTGTAGATATTTTTAAAGTCTCAATTTAATACACCTAGATTTAGAATGACTCTTTAAAAGTCCACAGAAATCTAAATTGAATACCATTGGATTAATATAGACTCTTTTAAAGTTTTTAAATGTCCAAATTGAATACACCCGAATTTATGAAGTCTTTAAATGTCCTCAAGAATCCTAATCCAATACACCCCCCTTAGTCTCAACTTCCATATTTGTTGGTTGCATGGGATGAGATTAAAATAATCTCATGCAACCAACTTATCCCACATTAGGGCCCCGTTTGGTGCGCAGGATAGGATATGATTATTTTTATAGGATAAGATAGGATAGGATATGATAGGATAGGATTGGATATGATGGGATTAATTTTAATGTTATCATACGTTTGGTGCAATATAGGATAGGATTAAAAATAGAGTAATCATGTGTTTGGTGTAACATAGGATAGGATTAAAAATAGAGTAATCATGTGTTTGGTGTAACATAGGATAGGATTAAAAATAGAAGGGAAAATTACATACACTCCCTATGTTAGTCAAATTTAGTTGAATTTAACAAAATGAAGGGTTATTATCGTTATTTTCATCCAAGTTGTAAATATTTTAAAAAAGAAAAAAAAGAATTGAAAAAGGAAATTAAAGGAAGAGATGGATTGGAGTCGGGGAGACCCAAATCTAGTCTCAACCTCCACGGCTCCACGGAGCTCATCCCATCTCTCTCTCAACTTCTTTTCTTCTTCGAATTTGTTCTAGTTTTTCTTTTGATTTTTCACATCACTTAAACTAAGCCTTTTCTGATCTCTTCCACGATCAACTCTCTTCTTCTTCTTTTCTTTATTTTTTTTCTTTTGTGAATAGATATGGGTATGTTCTGATCTGCTCTTTTCATCAAAACAAACAACCTCTTTGAAGGATCTATCCCAAATAGTCTCAGCTATCTTACTTGTGGGTTTTGATTTTATTTTATTTTTTATTCATGTACATGTTTGATTTTGCGATTGATGGTTTTGATTTTGTGATTGTGGGTTTCGAACTTTCGATTTTTTTTTTGAAATTGAAATGCTTTCTACTCAACAAAAACCAGATGGAGAACTAGTTGATCTAAAGAAGGTTTTGCTTTTGTGATTGAAGGTTTTGATTTTGTGATTGTGATTTTTTTTATTGTGTGTGTGTGTGTGTGTGTGTGTGTGTGTGTTTTTATATATAATTTGAAGAAGTAACCTATCAGTTGAAGAAGAAGTTGATCTGGGTGTAATTTATTGATTTGGGTGTTGGTTTAATTAATTGATTTGGGTAGTTGATTCCCAACAAAGAAGAAGAGAGAATAAGAGGTCACTGAGTTTCAACCAAGAAGTAGCCGATCAGATGATAAAGAAATTGATCTGAAGAAGCTGATTAGAAGAAGATTTGTTGAAGAAGACGAAGAAAAAGATTTGATGAAGAAGATCTTTGAAGAAGACGAAGGAGATTTGAAGAAGATGGGTGGTTGTGTAATTAAGACATGGGATTAAAATGAATCCCACCATTTTAGATGGGATTCATTTATCCCATTAGGCTGGGATTCATTTTACTGTTGGGATTCATTTTATCCTATCCCATTACCTAGCCAAACATGGGAATCGGACTAAAAATAAGCCAATTCCCATCCCATCCCAGCTGCCAAACGGGGCTTAGTGGGACTAATTTTAGTCCTAGTCCCACCACTTTATTCTTTTTTTTTTTTTTTTTTTTATCTTTTCAATTTATTTTATTTTTTATGTAATTAAAATATAAACGTATTCTAATAATTAATAAAATATTTTATTTTAAACATTTTAAAAATAAAAATTTTCAATATTAACAAATAAAAATTAATATTATTTTGTTTAAAATTGGTTTTAAATATTCAAATATATTTTTTTAATAAATAATTTAAATAATTTATTTTTTAAAAATTTAATTTAATTAATTATTTTAACCAATCTAATTATATACAACCATTTTATCCGGATGAGGTGGGGGTTATTTAGTTCCATGTTTTTTATAAAAAAATTCTTCTTCTTTAATTTTTTTAATTTAATTATAAAATTTTATATTTACTTAATATATCTTATTATAATATTTGAAAATATTTTTAAAATATTAAATATTAATTAAAAAATGTTATTTTCTTTAATATTAATTTTAAATATTTTATTTATTTTTTAAAAATTAAACAATTAATTTATTTAAAAATTATTTAATTTAATTTAATATTAATCAATTTCACACTTTATTAAATATATAATAAGATTATTTTTTTACAATCTCATACCATACCAAACAAGAGACAGGATTATTTTAATTCAATCTCATACAGCACCAAACACATCACAGCACTAAATTTAGTCCATTCATATCACATCCAATCCAATCCAATCCCATCCCATCCCATGAAAATAATCTATCTTATCCCGCACATCAAACAAGACCTTAGGGTACACTTTAACACAAGTATTGATATTTTTATAAGAATCACCTTAAAGCACATATTAAGAGAATTTTTATTTTTTTATTTTTTTTTATATATATTAAGAGATTTTTATGACATTAAGAATTTCAATAAAAACAAAACTTTATCTTTCAAAGACAGTAAATTGTGTCAAAGTTTTTTTTTTTTTTTTCTTCTTCTTTTAAGGATTCTTAACATGAACAATCTCCCAATAAACATTAAGAGAACACTATAAGGTGTGATGTACAAGATTCGATTTTATCAATTTGCATCAGAAAAGAACATCTAACCAACCAAACAAACATGAGGTTGTCAAATTATATAGAAACACGTTAATAATTGTAGCTAGACCTCAATTTGCTTCCCTCTCATATGCGAAGTTCCCATAATTCTGATTAATTCGCTTTAATCATATTCACTTACCAAAAAGTTTGATTGATACAGATCTGGACTGAAACTTAACAAATTTAGAAAAGAACATTTTCATAAATAATCAAGCCTCTGTGTGGTAACAGAGTTCCATTAATTGGAAAACATATTTTTCCAATCTCTTTCTGATCATAGATTCCAATTCACATTAATCAGTTTTCTTGCCCTTCAATAAATATAGTTTTGAGTCACTCAACTTTATTTATCATCTAATAATTAGTCAGTGAGGTTGTCCCATTCTCAAAGCCACATAAGCCAGAAGCCTATATCCCACCAACATCATTGTCAAAGCACACACATCCCACCAATTATTGTCCAGGCCAAGATACTTAATAGCCGGAAATTCCATAACGCTGCAATGCTTCCTTAATCCACACTCGTAAACCTCATTAGCCGAGTACTGAACTCCAACCAGAAGCTTATAGCAGTAATGACTGAAAGAAATGTACTTCAACCAAGCTATGAAAGCTGGAATGTGCTGGATGTAGTAACCACCAGCAAGCAAAAACACAAGCATTGTCACAGAAGCTAAGGTTGTGGCCTGTTTTACATCCATCAGAATTGCCCCAAGTGCTAGGCCTAAACCTTGAGACACTAGCACGTTGAAAAGGGTGATCGCTAGTGTCAGTAAAAATGTTATCAGTGAAGGCTTCAGACCGCCCATCCAATATGTGATTGTTACGAAGATAGTTGGGAGAACAAGCTCCATTGGTAAGTCACCAGCCATCCGCGAAAAATAGTATGAAGAGAGACGGTACATGCCTGAAGAACGTTCTTTGATAAGCACTGGCCGCTCTTGTGGGAAGGCAAATATGGCATTGAACAATGGGAAGAAACCCCAAAAGATGGAGAAGAAAAAGAGGAGCCCCACCTGTGTAAAGCAAGAATTTTTGAGTGATTTAAGTTCAAATAACATGTTGCTCTTAAAGACTTGCAAGGGAGGCAGATTTATTATACCTGATCTTGAATGTGAGAAATATCAGAATGCCACCATAAGAGACCTGAAAGGATTGCAACAGACATGACTTGAAAAATTCGAAGGCACGAATAGGATTCGTGTTTCCTCTCCTGTAAACCCCTTCTCAGAAGAACTTTGAATTGTTCCCACCAGCTGGTTGTCCATTGATTCTCACAACCTGCAGAGTACATGTTCATGATCATCAACAACTATATACAAAATTTCACAGAAACTGAAATTTTCCCCTTGTACATTATTGAACAAAATGCATATCGATAGTCTAACAGAAGCAATCAGAGAATATGGGAGTGACTCGGACGTACTTCTTAGCGATGATGCTCCTGAAGTTGAATGAATCGGATCTCCATAATTTTGGTGAATTTCAGCCTTCAAGGCAGGGTATAGGTTCTTTTTATAGGATGATATTAATAACTGTTTAGTTGAATTTTGATCATCAAGTTGCTCTAACCTGCCATGATACTCCAACTGATCATCCTGTCTTGCATCAGGAGCTATACCTGAATCACCAAATAGTTTTGGAATTAGGAGGCAATTAATTAGAAACTGACATCCATTAATCTAGAGTATTTGGACCCATCAATGTTTTAACGGGAAATTAAATATGCAGACTCATTATTGAATTTCCTGGAAGGACCAAAATAAAGTAATTAGTAAAGTTAAGAATCCAAAAAATAGTGTTGTTTCAATTATATATTAACTATAAGACAAAACCATCATCTTTTAAAGGAAAAAAAGATGCAAAAGCTGAACATCTGAAATCAATACTCATTAGACTCTGCTCAATAAACCCCCTTTAACAAAAATTAACTGGACAAATACAAAAAAAAAAAAAAAAAAAAAAAAAAGTGCTATAATGATAAGAATGCTAAAGCCATGAAGGTTTAATAGTGCTTATTTAAAAGCACTTTCCTGGAGGCAGAAGCAATCAAGGTCCAATATCTAATTATCAAGCTACAATTCAAACTGTAAAAGCACTTTTTAGAGTTAAATAGTTGGTTGTGAGTAGTTGAGAGAGGGTGGCAGTGTTAAAGTGTTAAATTTCATATCAACTATTTGTATCATTCACATTTCACACAAGGCAGGCAGCCGATAGCTTATGTAACTATGATTTCTAATAACTGCATTCAGTTGTTTTCATATCTCATGTTATATGTGATGATATGTAATGTAATTAAAAAAATAAAATAGAGCACTGAAAATAATGAAAACGACATTTTTCTAATTTCAACATAAACAGAAAAATTAGAAGAAGTTAATTACCATTAGCAAGATCAAGCAGAAAATCAGCTGGGTTCAAGAAATTGAAGCCGGGAACATAACCAATGGAACCAAAATACTCCATGACTCGACTAGCACGACCGCTGTAAATCAGACAACCCTCCGATAACACCAACACTTTATCAAACATTCTATACAATCTACTCGAAGGCTGATGAATGGTGGTGATCACAGTCCGGCCACCTCTAGCTAGTCCTCTTAATGTGGAAACTATACGCTGAGCAGTTGTCGAGTCAAGTCCTGAAGTAGGCTCGTCAAGCAACAACAAACTCGGATTAACCAACATCTCTTGTCCAATACTAACCCTCTTGCGTTCACCGCCGGATAAGCCACGAAAAAGAGGACCACCAACCACATTATTTCTGCATCTTGTCAAACCAAGCTCCATGATAATGAACTCGGCTTGTTCAATTTTCTCTTGCTTGGTGAGTTTCTTTGGTAGTCTTAACAAAGCAGCATATGTTAGTGTTTCTATAACTGTGAGGTGTGGATATAGCACATCATCTTGTGTGACAAAGCCTGTTTTGCGTTTCATGGAGCTAGAAAATTGCTGGCCATTGTATGCTATGGTCCCTGACACTTTTCCTGGCAAGCGACCACCGAGTGCTGTCAGGAGGGTGGTCTTGCCGCTCCCGGATGGGCCAAGCATTGCTAGTAACTCACCGGGTCGAACAATACCACTGACACCATTGAGTACGGTTCGAGTTGCTGGTTTAGGCTCATGAGAACCAAAATAACTTCCCTTTGTTATGTTCAAGTTGATACTATATGTTATGTCTTCAAACTGCGCGTCAATTTACATACAAGTATATTTAGTATAACATATTGTTAAATTATCTCATACAAAACGAAGAATGAAGATATAAAATATATATATATATATATATATATTATTGCTTAGCCGATTGTATATGTTATGTGTACCTTGAGAGTTACGGGGCGTAAGGATTCTCGTAAAATGGAGAATCTCGCTTGGGTTGCTTCATGATTTTGATCAGTGATTCGATCTTCAGGACATGGGGTGACATTGCTGGCAGCTAAGGAAGGTTCAGCATGAATTACCGAGACATTCTCGGTCCGGTTAGTACTGTGAATGGTGTTAGCCGGACCGTTGCCGGCAATATTACAAGTTTCTTGGTCAGGGGGCATCATTTCAAATTAGAAGTGAGGGAAAATATTGGTAATTACTAGCTTGGAAGCAAATTATGAGAGTTAATGGAGAGAAGAGGAAGGGGTGATATTGGTCACATGCAAGAACAAAGAACTGATCATGTGATTTATAAAGTGGAGCAAGGCACGAGAAGTTGAGAGACTCGGGTGGTGATTCATCATAATATATAGCCACAAAAACAACTATAAAGAGATCATCTAGCTGTCTAGGGGAGATGTATTGATGGATTTAATTTCCCTGGCCCAATTAATTTTCCACATACTCAATGTCAGGTTAATTCAATGGCATACCATTAACATCTATATCAATGACTTAGGTTGGCTCAGTGATAAACACGAGTGGAGAGAGTGGGCCCTTAGAGGCCATGATCCCTCTTCCCTCAAAAAAGTTTCAAAAATTACACATAAGAAGGTTATGAAATTATGTTATTACCTTTATATTTTAAAAGTTTTTCATTTTGAGTCCCTTCTCCCGAGATTTTTTATTTTTTTATTTTTAGCTATGACATTGGTTGTAAACTCCTCAGACCTAAATCTATAACGTTGTGGGTTCGAGTCACGCTCCTCTATTAATTCCGAAATATTGTAATAGTTCAAATATATATATATATATGAGGTTGTAAGTTGGAGTTATGTTCCCTTCTCCGAATTCAAGATTATTATAATAATTTAATAATTAAATAATTCACACATCCACGTGCATTTACTTCTCTTTTTACTTTTGATGAAAATATTTCTTGAAATTTCATGTTGTAAACAAGTGTGTTAATAATGCTGCAAGATCATTGGATGGTAGGTATATTCTGCAGTAAAGATACATGCTAGTTCATAAATCACTATACAATTTCTTCAGAACTACAAACATCTCCAAGTATACTGTCTTAAACTTGAATCTCATACATTCCAATTTATTACCTCTAAAGATATGTTGTGGATTTTATATATATTATTTCCGTGTGATGATTTAAACCTGAGATATTATCGGTAAGGATTAATACTATATATATATATATATATATAATATAATATAATATAGAGAATATATACATACGATGAATAGATCTATGTTGATAGAAGGCAGCAATAATGTTGAAAAAAAAATGGAGGATTTAATCATCATCCACTGAGGTGTCGAACTCTAATCCAACCAACCAACCCACAATTTTTTTATATTTTTTTTAACACTAAACCACAAAAATTGTTTTTCTCTTTTTCTTTATGGAGTAGAAGAAAAGGACTATCTCCTTTTTGGGTTTTGCATAGGAAAAAAAAAATGAAGTGCTGTGTTGGGTTCCTCATGCCCTTTCTAGGTGTCAATCTCTCATTCAATTTCACAGATAGTGGCTCTGATTGTGTCGTGTTTTGTATTGTGTCGTGTTTCGTAGAAAAGCCTTGGTTCAAGAAGCTGTCTCCATCATTCAAAGGTCTATGATTTTTCTTCTTCTTCTTTTTTTTTTTTATATTAAAGTAAGGTTAGAATCTTCAGTCTCCATTAGATACGTGCTAGACCCAAATCTGTGATCAAGCCAAAAGATTACATTATTACAGAATTTGATAAAGAGGATTGTTCGTTTTTGGGTTTAACAGCTAATATATTGTACCATACGTGATACATTTTTGCATACAAGACACATTTTTATAGAGGAAAATTTACAGACGACCTTAAAATTATTAGCATTTATTGGTTTAATATCCTAAGGGGTCGTTTGTTTTTTTTCTGAAGACTGAATAATCCTGAATTTTTTTGAAGACTAAATAGGGACTGAAATCTGAATTTAAATGACATGTTTTTTTTTTTTTTCCTCACATCTGAATGTATTGTCAACATGTTTATTTTTTAAAAGTAAAATTGTCTGAAAATAAGTAATTTTACATTTATACCCATGTTAAACAATTATACATATAATATGGAATAAAAACAATCTAAAAATAATAATTATATATGAACACATATGATCATGATCTTCTTCTTCCATTACAAACAAACTTCATTTTTACTGAGAAAAGAAAAGTTTTTTTTTTTTTTTTTTTTTTTTCAAAAAATAAAAGAGGCAATAGGAAAACTCATACAAAACACTCTAAATATATATATAAATACATCACCCTAATATCATAATAAAGTGTTGATATTAAACACAAATATGAGAAGTGATTATGGTTCTTTTTTATTTTTAAAGATATTTAAAATAAGGTATATATTAAAATAAATATTTCTATACCATATATAATTATGATGAAATTGGAAATATGTTATATATGGAGGATAGTATGGGAAGAAAGATTTTGGATTGCATTTAATGCAATTCAGTGATTTGCAATTAAGTGAAAAGTCGGGATTTTTTTACTTTTTATTTTAAGTTGTTTTTTGGTATTTTTAAGTTGTTTGACCGCTTAAAAAAACAAACTGTTAAGCGCCAAAATTGGCGGAGGGTCAAAGAAGAATTTTTCATCCAGATTCAAGGTTGAAAGAGCTACCAAGGCAGAGTCTAGCTTTCTCCTATAAAGAATCCAGACCAAAGTACTTAGGCACACCTTCGGATTATCCAAATTGAGATCAAGGACGTCGGGATTCCCAAGTAGTGGGCAACATAGTATACAGGGTCCTGAAGCACCCCACTACTACATAGACCAAGTATCCCGCTACTACCTAGACTAGACCAAGTATCCCGCTACCACGCAGACTCAATATCTCGATACTCTGTTGTTTTGATATCTCACTGCAGCGTCAACTGGTGCCCCAATACCCCGATTCTATAAAGAGGTGAGTTACCTCGATCCATCCCTAAAAACCGGCTAGCCAGATAGGTAAAAGCACCAGGAAGAACATATCGTAAAGGTGAGTCTAACATGCTCAAAAGACAGCTTGAAGCGACAATAAAACGCCACCGTTCAAAACAAACAAAGAGTTATGCTCATTCTCGCCACTAAGAGTTCTGTTTAAATTGGGAGTCAACTCCCACACAATCTAGGAGAAAAGGAATCGCTTGATTCTAGGGACAAAATCCCATGACAATCACGTTGATCGCCAAGGAAAGTCTTGTAATTGCTAAAACCCTAGACTGAAGTTATAGGAGTGCAAGGCAAGAAATAAGGCCTATATATACATAATATTATCACAAAGAAAGGGGGCCGCAATTTGAGTGCCTAACCCTATTAGAGATTTTTTCCACTTATCGACATGTACGAGAGCTCCATCGCCATTGTCAACTGAGTGTTTTATCCCATCACCATAGCTATCTAAATTCTTCGTTGTAATTTTATCATGTCTTTACTGTCAATAAAAAAGAGTTGTACGTGATACCATTATTACATTAATTTTTGCCTACCATTATCATTATTTTTCACAGATTCTATTAGGAAGTTAAGGGTATCGAACTACTTGATACCTCTCCGACTGAGATCTACCTTGATTTTAGTCATATTGAATTGTTAATTGAAAAATCACACCAGTGACAATTTTCGGTTAACACAAACAAAACAACTTAATAATTATGATTCAAACACATTAAGTTTTAAGTGAAAAAAACAAACGACCCCTAAGTAAATGATGTAGAACAGGTGACAGATTCCTTCATGGCTTTGAAGGACCATCCTAAATTCAAGGCTAAATGATTTCTATTAGTGCTAATGTCGGAGCTGGAATAATGTGAAACTTTCACAATTGAAGCGAATCGACGAGATCTTCGATAATCACCACCTTTTGGTCGTGAGACATACCTTTTTTTGGCCAAATTCTATCGTTTAGGCCTCGTCATTGTTGTTTTTGCTATTTTAGGAAAATTTTGTTTTGATTATAAATTGAGTTTTACAAATCACAATTGTCTGCCGTCAATTCTAGCTTGATTTAGGTCTTTAGTAGTATTTGTTTCCACAATTATCTCAATTTTGGTAATTTTCGTTAATTAGGCACGTTTCTTGCTCTTCAAGGATTAGTGTTAGGGTTTATTTGCTTTAAATAGGCTTGTAAGCCGAAAGACTAATTATCTTTCATTCAATAAAATTTCAGAGTTTCTTTTAAGAGTTTTCTCTTTTCTGGTGGATTCCAGTTTATCTCGGAATATAGACGTTGGTCTTATTCCTTTTTGTAAGCCGAAAGACTAATTATCTTTCATTCAATTATGGTTTGGAGTATAAAAAAACCGCCTAAAACCGTCAGTTTTATTAAAACAAAAAACAAAAAAAAAACAAAACAAAACAAATCAACTATCTGGACGAATCAAAAGCTGCCATGTGGCAGAAAATTTGAAATAAATAAATAATGGCCGTTGGGCAGATGACTGTTGAAAAAAGTAACTGCAACGGCTACTTTTTTTTCCCCTTAATTTTTCCTAATTTCAAAGCTGCCCACCACTCTCATTCTTTCAACTTCTCTCAATCTCAAATTCTCAATTCTCTCTACATTCTACAATTTTTTTTTAATTCTCATTTCACATATAAATTAATAACACCACTCTCATTCTTTCAACTTCTCTCAATCTCAAATTCTCAACTCTCTCTCTCAATCTCAAATTCTCAATTCTCTCTACATTCTACAATTTTTTTTTAATTCTCATTTCACATATAAATTAATAAATATTTATTTCTTCTATTTTTTACTGTCATAAAAAAAAAAAAAAATTCACCACTATTATTTCAACAATTTTTTCTTTCATTCATCTATTTTTTTTAAGTGTTACCAACTTAACACTATTATTCCAAAAAAAAAAAAAAATTCAATCATCTATTTTTCTTTTTTAACCTTGTTACCACTATTATTTCAACAATATTTTTTTTATTATTAAGTTTTCAATGGCAAGTGGGGGAGATGGTTCAAGAAATTTGGACAAAGGAAAGGGTTCAATGCAAAACTTGTTGGAACACGTTGGTGATGCTATCACTTACGACGACCGAGCCCTCCACGGGTTCCTTTAAGCTAGATTTGGATTCAATTCCCCTTCTAGTCCTAATCCCCCTATAATAATTCCCGAGTTCGACGGACTCGACCTCAATCCCAATACCCCCAACACTAATGAAAATCTATCTGACCCCCCACCCTCTTCAGATGATTTTTTTGTAAGTGAAGGTGAAGATGAAAAGCCGATGAAGTCTGAACTCTTCAAAGTGCATATGAAGATAACTAAGTTAGATGATGGAATGATCAAAATCCAGTGCAATTACTACCCCAAATCATACAAGACTGCCAAATCCTTCGGATATGGCACGTACTGGACCCATATCAAAAAGGTCACCCGAATACGCTAAGGCTAGTAACCAAGCCCAAATCTCCAGGTACGGAACCCCTTCTAATCAATTATTTCATTATATGTCTGAAAAAAAATAGGGAAGAATTAGCATTAATGGTTGCAGTTGAACACTTACCTTTTGGTTTTGGTGAGAAAGCAGGTTTTGTTAATTATTATCAAAATGCATTAAATCCTGCAATGCAATGTGTTCCTGGATCCACTCTCACACGTACACTAAATACCATTTACAAAAGAGAAAAAACAAATTGAAATCATTTTTTTATCAATTTCAAGGTCGCGTTTCCATATGTACCGACATATGGAGCGACAATTTTGGTAGTCATTCATACATGGGTGTGACATGTCATTATATGGACAATGACTAGGATATGCAAAAAAGAATTCTTGCATTTCGTGTTTTCGATGACTCACATTCAGCACGAAATATTTTTCAACTCCTTAAAATAATTTTTCAAGAGTATTTTATCATAAACAAAATTTTTGCTATTGGTTTTGATAATGTTGCAAGCAATACCGCATCTATAACTATGTTACAGGATTTGTGCAATCCTTATTTTGGGGGTAAATTATTTCATCAAAGATGAGCATTCCATGTTTTAAATCTATGTGTTCAAGCCGGATTAACAAGTCTTTCTACTTATATTAGACCAATTAGAGATAGTATTAACTATATCTGAAAGCATAACAAAACCCAGAAACAATAGTTAAAATATTGCTCTCAAAATAATACGCGTCCCATTAAATTTTCTCGAGACAGTACCACTCGTTGGAATTCTACTTATAAGTTGCTTAGTGAAAGTGTTGAATATAAGGAATTGTCAGTTTCTTTTATTACTTATAATGTTCCTTCAATTTCTCTTCAATTGAAATATTGGGATGCATGTATAAAAAATTCTTGAATTGTTACATGTTTTTAATGATGCTACCAATGCTTTATCTGGTGTTTACTATCCCACTACTCATTTATTTCTTATTCAAAGTATTAATATTGCCGGTGCATTTAGTGACTGTGAATTCGATGTTCAATTGAGTGAGTGTGTTGATGCCATGAAAACAAAATGGGTACAGTATTATAAGGAGATTCCAAACATTTACTTGCTTGCATCGTGTTTTGATCCACGCTTTAAATTAGAATGTTTGTAGGATTATTTAACTCATTATTACCAAAGTTTAGGATTATAAATTGATGTTCTTAGTTATTGTAAATCCGTTAAGACTTTGCTTTATGAATTACCAAAGTTTAGGATTATAAGTTGATGTTCTTAGTTATTGTAATTCTATTAAGACTTTGATTTATGAATTATATGATGAATATCTTATAATGTATGGTCCGTCTTTGAACATGCCAGTTTCACAAACCCAACCCACATCTAGTGGCAAGGGCGGAACTTGGAGTGTAAAATGGGGGGGCGAGCACCCCACCCCCCCGACCTCTACAGGGTTCTGCCCCTGTCTGGTGGTACTGCTACTTCCTCAAAATTTAAATTAAAGGGTTTAGGGGATCGATTGTTTTCCCAAAGAGCCAAAAAATTACAAACATCTTCTTCATTCTCATCTGACTCTGAGCTTGACCGGTATTTAGAAGCCATTCATGAATTTTTAGAAGATAAATTTAGTATCTAGGTTTGGTGGAAGGGTCATGAACAGGATTATCCAATTTTGGCTATTATTGCCAAACAAATTCTTGGAACGTCAGTTTCTACCATTGCTGTGGAACAAGAATTTAGTGCAGGTGGAAATATTTTGGAACCAAGGCGGTCGGTTATGTGTCCACAATCACTTGAAATGCAAGCGTGTATTGATGATTGGACAAAGGCAAAATACAGACAACAAGAAATCCAGCCGGAGATAGTGAACGACTTCTTCGAAGATGACCAAACCACATGAACAGAAGGCAGTAAATAGATTCTGTTCCAACTTCTAACCTTCAACATCGAGCAACTAATTAAAGGTAAAAGAACTACATGGCATTTGATTCCTCTACATTGATGGAGGATACGTAGGCAACTTAATTGTGGTAAAAATTAAGTGCAAGCCGGTTTTTTTTTTTTTTTTTTTTTTTTTTAACTTTGTGACATTGTAATATTGTATATTTGAATTCAAGCCTTCAAGGCCAATTTCTAATTTTTTTTATTTTAAATTTTTGTGCAATTATAAAGTTGTATTTATTAATAAATGTCAATTTCTTTTCTTTTAAACATTGTTAAATACTTCAATGAAACTGTTTTTAATTATTGTAATTATTATTAGGCAAGAATTTATATTTATTTTTTCTTCAAACAATCTTTATCTCACTTGTAAAAAAAATAAATAAATAAACGCCCAAAACCGAAACTGAAACCGCCCGATACCAAAACCAAAACTGCCCTAAACCGAAACTGTAACCGTAACCGTAACCACCTAACTTGCAGTTACAAACCGTACATCAAACCGGTTTTTCGGTTACGGTTTTGGTTTTGGTTTTGGTGGCCACGAAACCGAAACCATCGGTTTCTAACCAAAACCGAACCGTGGCCACCACTACAGCCAACAGACCTGGTTGTATATATATATTACGGTAATATTAAGAATCTTTTTCTTTTCTCTAAAATCTAACACCGAATAAGTCAAGGGTCTATCGGGACTTGTCAAGATCAAATACTAATTCGGCGTCAAATTTCAGAGAAAAGAAAAACATTCTTAATATTACCCTAACTACTTCTAAACACAAATTAATAGTATATATCTACAATATACAAAAAAGGAACAATTAATGATAAGGATGTACGCTAAAATGTCATACATAATTTCTAACCTAACCTTTGGATTCTCAAATGGGAATATCTATGTGATATGCTTCACTTGTATCCGTTTAAATATATCCTTCAACTGTACAATACAGTGTAAAAAAAAAATAAACTCTGTACAATACAGTAAATTGGATTCGCTAGAGAATATTAGTAAACTGTACACTATACTTACATCATTAAAATATTTGTAACATGAAATGCATTCATGCTTTGCTTGAAGGTTCTTTTACAACTCTCTTTCTCTCTCTTTATTTTCTTTCCACTTTGCCATCAAAGGAGATAATGTAAATAATGTAACTTTAACACGTTGCATCTGATTTTGTGATCTTGCTGCCTTGATCTTTATCTTCTTCTTTTTTTATAAAATTAATTTCAAATTTCTTGCTATAGTTTGATGTGATTGGTCCTGTATGATCCTTCACTGAACTTGGAGTGATATTTTCCTTCAAAACAAAGATAATTGTCACCCCGACCCCCCCGAAAAAAAAAAAAAAAAAATTCCTTGTGTTGTATTAACGAAAATTGGTTTTAGTTTAATTATATTATTATCAAAACTGTTGTTTATAATTATGCTAGAGTTTATTTCAAATTTATATACGAGTTGAACATGACCCCAAAGAAAAATTAAGCATATTTTGAAACTTCAATTACCTTTTTTTTTTTTTTTTTTGCCAAAAGAATATTTTTCTTTTTGTCATAAAGCAAAAAGCCTATGTCTGTTTCTCATAAGACCATCAATAAAGAGAAAAATGAAGAGTATGCACGAGAGCATCACATGTTGGAGTTGGATATACCTGATGGAGCGCCCAGGATGAGCTTAACTCAAATTAGATATGAACCCTTGTAGAGTTTTTCTAATAATATATAAATGACACCTTATTATAACTCAAAGAGCACTCTTTTTGGCTTAATTTAATCTCTCTATGAGTTCTTTGTATACATCTCTCTTTTTTCTCTATTAGAATTCTGAGAGCTTTTGATTCGATAGAATTAATCTCTAATATTACTATATTAGTGATCTAGTCATAATCACTCCGTACGTAGATCTTACAATTCATGAATTCAATGAACACCGTAAGACTATCATACAGATTCTTGGCACGTCATTTGCATATATTGGAACATTAAGCAATATTGGGTAAGTTCATGAGAGTTTTATTATTAAAATAAATTTATAGATATAAGAGAAATGTACATTTAATATCACTAAAATGTACATGCGAACCTTAAAAGCAATAAATTCACTTTCTGCACCCAATGCATAAAGCCCTAAATCATCGAGATATCAACCCAACTCTAAAACCGGAGAAAATCTTCCATTCTTCCAT
The DNA here is from genome assembly GCA_008009225.1 of Acer yangbiense. Lineage (NCBI taxonomy): Eukaryota > Viridiplantae > Streptophyta > Magnoliopsida > Sapindales > Sapindaceae > Acer > Acer yangbiense. Next base: position 12,221,849 of record CM017768.1, read on the forward strand.
CTCACATATGACGTTGAGACAAACCCAATAGAAGAGTGCCACATGGTATCGACATTTAATAAAAATCAAATAAAGTTATTCTTAATTTTTATACCAATTATATTCTGCCACATAGAATTTATATATATATATATATTTATATATATTTTTTGCTTGTAATCAGAAACAACTGAATCGATTTTCTTAGAATACATTTTTGCATCCACCATCATTATATCATTTCATGTATTGATGAACCGAACAAATAGTAGAACGAGGAACACTGAAAAACGATTCATTATTTTCTTATCGTTTCTGTTTAAAAAAAGAACAAAAATAGATAACAGGTCATATATAAAATTAAAATATAAAAAGATTGAAAACAGGGGAGGCCGACGAGGGCCACCTCTCTTTGCAAATAGAGGAGAGAGGAGGCCACTCTTTGCATCGAAGGAGAGCCTCCTCCATCATTAAATCCATCGCGAATAAGAAGAAGAACTCTGTCGTCTGTCGATGAAGAATAACAGATTCTCATCGACAGATCTTCTGTCATCTGTCGATGAAGAAGAACTCCTCTTCGGAAGATTCCTCATTCACCTCCTCCGACAAGGCTTTTCTCGAAGGCAACCATGACCACTAATCAACTTTTCTTTTGTTAACTTTTTATATTTTATGTTTTTTCTTAAAGAAATGACTATGGGGGGATATAATTTGTGTAAAAATTAGGATATATAACATTGTTTGATTTTTGTTAAATATTGTGTCCGTCTCACAAACATCATCTATGAGACGGGAAGATTTTCTCCTTAAACTAACCATACAAACCCTAAAACACAAGACATGCGGAGCCTATAGTCTCACCTTTAATAAAACACTAGACATAAGCCGATTTCTTGTGGACCTTTATGTAAAAGATTAAAAAAGTTGATTTTTTTTTTAAGAGAGCTTCTCCTTACAATCCACAAATCATCTATTCAAACTCTAATTTAATTTTTTTTTTATTAATGACAATTCTAACCTAAATTAAAATTACTAAACAAGACAAAAAAAATTAAAGGCATTCCAAACTAATTAAATTATTAAAAAAATAATCTCTCTCATAAATCATTAGATTAAATATCACGTGTTAAACTCTCCCTCCTAAATATGTTATTACCATTTTAAACACTCTCTCCTAATTAATCTCTCTCCATTTTTCAATATATATATATATATATATCATATTTCTATACTTTCTCGATCTTTCTCTGATTAATAGTTAAAGGAAAAAAACGTATGAATATTTTAGTTTTTTACTAATAGAATATATATATATATATATATTACAAAGTTAATTTTTATATATATATATATATATATATATATATATATATATATATATATATATATGAAAGCTTGAATTGTTTCAGCTAGATTCGATTAAACTCAGAATTTCTAAGACTAATGAAAGAATTAAAGTTCTTTAGACAATCACATACCTATAAGAGTAACAAAAATCATTTTCATATTTCGAAAACAAGGTACTAATAGATTTGAGTATTTGTGAATGAAAAACGTCTTATGTTATTCATCATAGAGGTTGGTATTTATACACAGTTCAGTATGAGGAGATTGACTCCGACTACATTACCTAAATATAATAGAATTACAACTGTACAGTTCTAGTATATGTTGGATAGTTCACATAATTGAATTACTGTTATTATGCCCCCGCAAGATAGTGCTTCCGGCTAGGATGCCTATCTTGTTTCGATGACTGGTGAACTGAATCCGAGACAGTGTCTTCATCAGCGAGTCAGCTAGCTGATCATTTGTGTGAACATGCGCAATTCGAAGCTATTTTCTGGCGACTTGATCGCGAACAAAAAAGAAGTCGATGGTGACATGCTTCATGCGACTATGAAAGATGGGATTCGCACAAACATACGTGGCTCCTACATTATCACAGTAAATAACCGGAGGTCCTAGAACATGTACCTTGAGTTCAGTGAGAAGATTACCAAGCCAATTTAGTTCAGCAACTGCGGATGCAATGGCGTGGTACTCAGCCTTTATGGAGGATCGGGTGACGGTGTGCTGCTTCTTAGAGCTCCAACTAATTGGTGTGGAGCCAAGAAATATGATGTAAGCTGTAGTGGATCGCCGATCATCAGGATCCCCTGCCCAATCGGAGTCAGCAAATGCATGAAGTTGAGTTGATGACTTCTGATTGATAAGTAAACCGTGATCTAGCGAGCCCTTGAGATAGCGAAGGACACGCTTCACAGCATTCCAATGGATTGTGGTTGGACGATGCATGAACTGAGATAATTTATTGATCGCAAACGAGACATCCGCCCGAGTGAGGGATATATATTGAAGAGACCCCACCACCTGCCGGTATTGAGTTGTATCAGTTGGAGCACTGCCATCAACCAGTTTGAGTGTATCAGATGCGGAGAGGGGAGTGGAGACAGGCTTAGCGTCGAGCATATTTGCTTTGGTCAAAAGATCGTGAATATATTTCTACTAAGAGAGAAATAATCCATGTGGGGAGGAGTGAGCTTCAACCCCTAGAAAAAATGAAAGCTGGCCCAAATCCTTGAGTGAGAATCGTTGAGCTAGGGCAGTGATGAATTGATGAACCTTTGAATCTGATGAGCCTGTAACAATGATGTCGTCGACATAAACTAGCAAGTACACTGTGTGTCCAGAGTGGTGATAGATGAAGAGAGAGGCATCACTTTTGGAGTTGGCAAACCCGGCCGTCAATAGGAAATTATGAAATTCATGGTACCATGCTCTGGGAGCTTGACGGAGGCCATAGATAGCCTTTCAGAGCTTGCAGACATGTGACGACAAAAAGGGATGCTCGAATCCAGGTGGCTGCTCCATGTACACATCGTCAGTAAGAGTTCCCTGCAAAAAAAGCATTATTAACATCTAGTTGTCTTAGAGACTAACCGTTAGTTATAGCAATCGTAAGAATCAGCCGGATTGTGGTGGATTTCACAACTGGACTGAATGTATCAGTAAAATCCACGCCATGGCGTTGATGAAAGCCCTTCGCCACAAGGGGAGCCTTGTACCTCGCAACGGAACCATCCGAATGTCGTTTGATTCAGAAAATCCACTTGCATCCCACCACATTTTGAGAGGTGTAAGATGGAACCAGTGTCCAGGTTGAGTTTTGAACCAATGCATCATATTCGGCGCTCATCGCTTTGCGCCATGCAACATGTTTCCGGGCTTGTATGAGTGATGTTGGTTCGGTTTGGGTGGAGAGCTGAGAGACGGTATTGAGGTTAAATATTATCCTCGGCTTGACTATATTGCTCTTCGACCGAGTGTGAATGACTCTAGGTGGGGAGGTGGGTGCTGGATCAGGTGCGGTGAATGGGTGAGCTGTATTATGAGAACTGGTTGGCTAAGTGGAGACATGCTGGTCACAGGAGGTGTCGTGCGAGACCTGATTGGGCTGGGATATGTTTGGTGTATGATGCGGTGGCTGTATATGTAGCGAGACCTGTGTGGGGTTGGTATTGGAGGGCTGAGAGAGGTGGAGAATGTCAGGATAGTGGAATTCCTGGTGGCGAGAAGGATGAAGAGATGTGTGCGATACAACTTGCTGGTCGAACCTGACATCGGGGGAAGGAAACTTTAGCCAATCACTGACTTGGATTGGGAGAGATGGTGAAGCATGGCCGACTCGAGTAACAAACGGAAATTCAGACTCGACAAATACGATGTGACGAGAAACATATACTCTATTTGTGTGACGATCTAGACATAAGTAGGCATTGTGTGCATTGGAGTACCCGACAAAAAAACATGGTTTGGAGCGGGGCTCCAGTTTATGAGATGTGTACGGACGTAACCAAGGATAACACAGACAGCCGAATACACATAATTTACGATAATTCGGATCTTTGTTGAAGATTATGGAGTATGGACTACTGTTTTGGAGAACTTTGGTGGGCATGCGATTTATAAGATAAACCGTGGTCTGGAAGGCAAGAGACCAGAACTTTAAGGGCATGGACGCATGGTGAAGCATGGTCAGCGTCGTTTCGACTACATGTCGGTGTTTGCGTTCTGCAGTGCCAACATGTTCAGGCGTGTGTGGTGGTGATTTCAGGTGTTGGATACCTAAATTTTGTAAGTCAAGACCAAGGGATTGAGCCTCCCCACTACCATCCGAGTAAACAGTTTTGATTTTAGTGTTGAAAAATTTTTCGACAAGTGACTTGAAGCGTTTGAAAACCTGTGGAACATCAGAATTGTGTTTGAGGGGATAGAGCCATGTGTACTTTGAAAAATAATCCACAAAAATCACATAATAACGATAATTGTCAAAAGATGATAAGTGAGTAGGGCCCCAAACATCAGTGAACAAAACTTCTAATGGTTTATTGCAAGATAATGTCGAAACTCCAAATGGTAGTTTATGACTTTTATTACACAGACATGCAGGACAATGAGAAAATTGATACTTTGACTTCGAAACTGATAAACCTTGAGAGGAGACGAGACCCTAGAGGACTTGAGTAGATGGATGACCAAGACTTGTGCCATGCGAGGGAAGAGACTTGTGGTGGAGAAGACGCTGAAAGAAGATGGGGCGGAATACGTAGACAGACGAGACGGATTAGACTTTGGCCAAATATATAGGTTGCCCTCATTCCGGCCACGGACCAAGGATGCCCCCGTGGTCAGATCCTTCACAAGAAAATGGTTAGGAAAGAACTCAATAGATGTGTTATTGTGAGTGCAAAATTTTGAGACAGAGATAAGGTTATGAGATATGTGAGGAGAGCACAAGACACGTGTGAGTAGAAAAGAATTTGTAGATGTATTTAATGTAATGCAACCAGTATGAGTTATAGGAATTGTTTTACCATCCCCAACCATGATGTCCTCTGGGCCACCGTATTCAGAGTGAATGGACAAATTTTGGAGGTCCGAAGTCATGTGATGAGAGGCACCTGAGTCAAGAATCCAGTTAGTGTTGCGAGGATTGGGCTGCTCGGTGGTCATGTGATTCGTTTGTGGCCATTGTTGAGTTCCTGGATGTGGGCGAGAACGACAAACCCGAGCTGTGTGTCCAATCTTATCACATAGTTGACAAATAGGCCGAGAGGTGTTGGTGGATGTGGAATTGTGCCACTGATTAGGAGAGTGGAACTGCGACTGATATGGTGGCCGAATGAAGCTGCTTTGGTTAGAGGAAAAATTTCGGCCATTGCTTGGGTAGGTACCAAAATTCGATTGGTTACCATGAGAGTTGTTGAGGTTGTGATGTTGTTGGTGTGCCGCATGATTCGATGAATTGCCCTGCTGGTTACGGCCTCCCCTGTTGAAGGTTCTCTGATTAAATTGTGCTGTAATTACCGGATTACCTTTCTTTGATTCATCACGCTGAAGAAAAGCCTCATGGTCAAGAAGTTTGTCATAAAGTTCTTCGAATGTGATTGGTGTGTCTCGGGCTCGTATTGCAGAAGCGAGAGGTAGGTAAGCCGGCCCCAAACCATTCAAGGTATGAATTACTGTCGCCCCATCATCAACTGGATGTCCAATGAGTTCAAGATTGTCAAGGATATTTTTGATGCCTTGCATGTAGTCGGTGACAGATTTGTCCACCAAAGTAACATTGGTAAGAGAGTCGAGGAGTCCGAGTTTGTGAGTGTTGGATCGGTTAGCGAAAGTGGCCTCAAGTTTGGTCCATGCTTATGCGGACGTTGATGACCGGGTGACTATAGATTGTGCTGCACCCATGCACGAAACATGTATTGCATGAAGAAGCAATCTGTCTTGACGAAGCCAAACTTGGTACTCAGGATTGGCTGTTGGATCAGTGGTTGTGGCAACTGCGGTGGATGTAGGAGGGCATGGTTTGGTACCATCCAGGTATTCCATAAGACCATAGCCAAAAAGAAGATTTTCAAACTGAGACCTCCAGGCTGCATAGTTCCCTCCTTTGGTTAATTTGATAGGAACTTGGGTGGAGTTAATTGCAATAAGAGATTGGTGTGGGTTTGTGTTGTTTGTTCCCATAAGGATAACAGAGGGAGTAGATGTAGCAGAAGAAGATTCGGGAGTGCTTGGATTTGTCATGATGAGAAATTTGGCGGCTGCAGTGTTTATTTAGGTTTAGGTTTAGAGAGGAGAAATTTGGAAGAAACGAATTTTGGTATTTCAGGATCTTTAGCTTTTTCCTAGCTATGCTCTGATACCATAATAGATTTGAGTATTTGTGAATGAAAAACGTCTTATGTTATTCATCATAGAGGTTGGTATTTATACACAGTTCAGTATGAGGAGATTGACTCCGACTACATTACCTAAATATAATAGAATTACAACTGTACAGTTCTAGTATATGTAGGATAGTTCACATAATTGATATACTGTTATTAGGTACTTGTTTTTATTATTATTATTATTATTATTATTATTATTATTATTTTAATATATACATACATATGGTTTCTAAAAATCAAACTTATTAGTAAGTTTTTTTTTCTTAACTGTTAGTCTTGCTTGAGAAAGAATGGAGATAGAAAATTAGATATATGTATTGGAGGAGAGAGTTTAATATGGTAATTAAAAATTTAGGAGAAAGTATTTAATATATAATAATTAATTTAATGATTTAGGAGAGATAATTTCTTTTTTTAATAATTTAATTCAAAAAAGATAAAAAGGATAATCTTGTAACAAAATGAAGTGTCTTTAGAGTTTTTTAAAATTTAAATTTTGAGAATAGAGTGTTTTTAGAAAAGAAATGTAAAAAGGAAAATTTGGATTGTTAAAAGAAACTCTCTTTTTTTTAATCATCTCATTTTAAACAAAGATAACATATATATATATATATATATATATATATATATATATATATATAGTCTTTCTACTATCAGTTCGCCCTAATATAAAAAATATCAGGACGAAAAATGTGGACCATAGATTATGAAAAGGTTTTGATAAGTGTATACACTTTGAGTCAAAATATGTAAATCTAGTAATCCATATTCTTCGTCCTGATATATTTTATATCAGGACGAACTGACAATAGAAAAATTGTATGTATATATAGTCTTCCTATTGTCAGTTCGTCCTGATATAAAATATATCAGGACGAAGAATGTAGACCATAGATTATGGAGAAGTTTTGACAAGTGCATACACTTTGAGTTAAAGTATGTAAATCTAATGGTCCACATTTTTCATCCTGATATATTTTATATCAAGACGAACTAACAATAGAAAAATTATATATATACAGATTTTCTATTATCAGTTCGTCTTGAAAATAAATATATCATGACGAAGAATATGGACCACTAGATTTACATACTTTGACTCAAAGTGTATGAACTTGTCAAAACTTCTCCATAATCTATGGTCCACGTTAGACTATATATATAGTTTTTCTATTATCAGTTCGCCCTAATATAAAAAATATCAGGACGAAAAATGTGGACCATAGATTATGAAAAAGTTTTGATAAGTGTATACACTTTGAGTCAAAGTATGTAAATCTAGTAATCCATATTCTTCGTCCTGATATATTTTATATCAGGACGAACTGACAATAGAAAAATTGTATGTATATATAGTCTTCCTATTGTCAGTTCGTCCTGATATAAAATATATCAGGACGAAGAATGTAGACCATAGATTATGGAGAAGTTTTGACAAGTGCATACACTTTGAGTTAAAGTATGTAAATCTAATGGTCCACATTTTTCATCCTGATATATTTTATATCAAGACGAACTAATAATAGAAAAATTATATATATATATATATATATATATATATATATATATATATATATATATACAGATTTTCTATTATCAGTTCGTCCTGAAAATAAATATATCATGACGAACTGATAATAGAAAATCTGTATATATATATATATATATATATATATATATATATATATATACAGATTTTCTATTATCAGTTCGTCCTGAAAATAAATATATCATGACGAAGAATATGGACCACTAGATTTACATACTTTGACTCAAAGTGTATACACTTGTCAAAACTTCTCCATAATCTATGGTCCACGTTAGACTATATATATATATATATATATATTCTTTCTACTATCAGTTCGCCCTAATATAAAAAATATCATGACGAAAAATGTGGACCATAGATTATGAAAAAGTTTTGATAAGTGTATACACTTTGAGTCAAAGTATGTAAATCTATTAATCCATATTCTTCGTCCTGATATATTTTATATCAGGACGAACTGACAATAGAAAAATTGTATGTATATATAGTCTTCCTATTGTCAGTTCGTCCTGATATAAAATATATCAGGACGAAGAATGTAGACCATAGATTATGGAGAAGTTTTGACAAATGCATACACTTTGAGTTAAAGTATGTAAATCTAATGGTCCACATTTTTCATCCTGATATATTTTATATCAAGACGAACTAACAATAGAAAAATTATATATATATATATACAGATTTTCTATTATCAGTTCGTCTTGAAAATAAATATATCATGACGAAGAATGTGGACCATTAGATTTACATACTTTGACTCAAAGTGTATACACTTGTCAAAACTTCTCCATAATCTATGGTCCACGTTAGACTATATATATATATATATATATATATATATCTTTAAGAAGGAGATAACAGACCGAAGAAAAAATATAGAAGCAAATCAGCAATGAAAATTTGAAGATGGTTCTGTGGGTGAAAAAAAAAAAAAAAAACTACCGGTGTATTTGTTGAATTAAGTACTTCAATTAAGTGGTTGAGATAGTTTGTTTTTAAACTTAAATTTTAAATTAATTTGAATATGTCTTAAATTAGAAAGGTCAATTTTATTTTATTTTTTCATTTAATTGGTAAGATATAATTAATAAGTTGACATTAATTTCCTAATATAAGGGCCAGTTTGGTATTACTGTACCTTTACATATAATCACTGTTAGTTGTACTGAAAAAATAATCAAATGTGAAGTTATTCAACAAATGTTTGGTTAATTGTACTTTTAAAATTACTGTATAGCTTAAAAACAATATACATATATTTGGTAATTATATTACAGAAGTGTTGTGATTAGTTACAATGACTAAAATAGATAAAATTTTATAACCTTATTTCATTTTTTTTTTCATTAATTATATATATTAAATCAACATTTAAGTATAATATTTAAATTAGAGAAAAATTTCCATAAGAACAATAGAAATATTTTTTAAAGATTTTGTATATCAAATCAATATTTAAGTAGAATATTTATTTTTAAGATGAAATAAGGTATATAAATGATTTTAACTTGATTTCATAAGGATAATAATTAATGATATTTTAAAATATTCATTAAATGCTAAAATAGATTATTTCATAATCAATTTCAAGAAGTAACCCTCCACATACTTCTCAATTAAATCACTGTCAAAACTTGTCAGATTATCAATTAATCACTTTTGGAAGTTTTACCAAACATTTTTTTGGTCAAAATTATAAAATAAGCTTTTTTTTTTTTTTTTTTTTTGGTACAACGGAGGGCCAAGCCCAGAACAGACAAAAAAAAAAAAAACTAAGAAAAGGAAAGGGCAGAGGTCTGTCTAAAATAGATTAATCCTTTGTAGTCAACTTCAAAGATCGGAATGATCTCAGAAGGAGGATTGTCGAAGAAGACAATGCCATTAGTCATGCTATGACCCATAAGTGCCAAGCAATCAGCAAGCTTGTTACCTTCTCTGTAAATATGCTTAATATTGCAATCCCAATCAGCTAACAAAAGGTTCTTACAGCTCTGAATGATACTGAACAACGGATGATTTTGGTTGGTAGCCTTGCACGTCAACTGAAATGTAGTGAGAGAGTCAGACTCAACCATAACTTTCTTAAACCCAGAGTTCCACACCATCTTCAGACTTTCATAGAGGCTCCACAGCTCAGCTTCGATCACACTACCACAACCTTTGTTCAACACAAAACCTCTCACCCAGTCTTTCAAATAGTTGTGCAGAACACCACCAGCAAAAATGCTCCCAGAAGCAGTATTCCTACTCCCATCAATATTGATTTTAACCCAGTTTACATTCGGTTTTAGACACTTAACCAGAAGCAAAACCACATCTCTACAATTAGTAGAATAATTCGCATTCCACCATTCCTTAGCAAGCAGGTTAATAACCAGCTTAGGAGATTGAGGAACATAAAAATTAGGATCAAAAACCTTACTACATCTCCACTTTCCACAAATACCACAGAATACAAGAAAACTGCAGATAGTTAGGAATACCATCAACAGACATCTTACCACTTTGGAGATTACCATAAATCCACCCATCAAAATCACCTCGGAAATCAAAAGCAGCAGTGCTACCTTTGGAGACTTTTTCCCAAACGCCAATAGCCTCTCTACAACCATGAAAAAGATGCTCAATGGATTCAATACCGGCACTGCACCTAGGACACGAAAAATCAGTAGCCATACCACGCATAGATCTTTCCAGGTTAGTAAGAATCTTTCCATGGAAAAGAGTCCATAGAAAGTATAGCACTCTATGAGGGATTCTTAGGTTCCATATGAACCTCTAATGCCACAAAAGATACCTCTCCAGCTCATAGGAATCATGATAAGCCGATTTCACAGAAAAATCCCCATTATTATTCCACCTCTAAATAACTCTGTCAGGCCCACTGTAAGACTTACTAGCATGAATACCAACAATTTTACGGACTATGTTCTAAGGAAGCACCGCATTTAATTGAGGCATATTCCATTCACCATTAGTCATGAAAAAACTAACTTGTTGCTTCATATCATCTTCCGTGAGATTAACAATGGCATGAGACTTAAGGGCACCAACATCCAGAACCCAATTGTCAGCCCAGAAACTGACATGAGAGCCACTACCAACTCTCCACTTCAACCCCTTCGCAATGAGTTTAGCATCAAACGAAATGGCCTTCCAGGTACTCGAACAGACCTTGTTCTTGTTGAGATTCAGGTCAATAAGCAATCGTTTGTTAAGGTACTTATGCTTCAACATTTGAGTCCATATGCCATTATCCTTTTGAATGATGCGCCAACCCGCTTTAACAAGTAACGCATGATTCATGACCTTAGAATCCTTAATACCAAGGCCACCACCTTTTTTAGGAATGCAAACTTTATCACATTTAACACGATGGACATCACTTTTAGCAGAAGTATGATCCCAAAGGAAGTCTCTATTAAGTTTGTCAAGTTTGTTCCAAATCTCCGCAAGAAGTTTCACAGATTGCATAACATAGATAGGTAAGGCAGAGGTTACTGACTTGATGAGGGTAGCTCTACCAACAATAAAGAGTGCGTCAGCTTTCCAGGCTGCCAGTCTCTTCTGCATTTTCTCAACAATCTCACCATAGGTTTTTGCACCAATCCTACCGTAAATGAGAAGAACTCCCAAATACTTGCCAAGATCTTTAGTGAGAGGAGAATCGCAGACCCCATCAATACTTCTAGCATCACCTTCCATAAAATTGGCAGAACAAAAGACTCTAGACTTGGGATAACTTTCTGACCAAATAGATCACAAAAAATATCCAGGCAATCCTTCATATTTAAGGCTTGGGTAGCAGTGGCTTGGACAAATAAAATCAGATCATCAGCAAAAAATAAGTGAGATATATTTGGACCTCCCTAGAAACCTTAACACACTTCCATATACCAATGCTAACCTTCTAGGTGATCATGTGCAAGAGCTTTTCCATGCATAGAACAAAAATGTAGGGGGGTCCCCTTGCCTGATTCCACATCCCGGCCTAAACGAATCAGTAGCCTCCCCATTAAGTAACACTTTGTATTGCACACTAGAGATGCACCACATAATAAGCTCCAAAAAAGACCCCCCCAATGCCAACTTCCAAAAGGACATGTCTGATGAAATCCTATTGGATTCTATCATAAGCTTTTGCAAAATCAATTTTCCAAACAACAAGACCTTTTTTACCCTTTATAGTTTTAAATTTATGGAGGAGCTCCTGAGCAACCACAATGTTGTCTTGGATTTGTCTCCCAGGGATGAACACAACTTGGTTGGGACTAACAAGATCAAGTAGAAGGTTCATGAGTCTATGCACAATAACTTTGTTGATGACTTTATAAGAGGTGTTGCATAGACTGATAGGCCGCAGTTGCGTCATGTCAAAAGGACTAAGAACTTTAGGCACAAGGGCAATGAGGGTTTGGTTAATCTCAACCGGGAAAAAACCATCCCTGACACTAGTTCTCATAAGATTGGTCAAGTCTTTACCACACACTTCCCACTTATTATGGAAAAAAGCTGCATGAATACCATCTGGGCTTAGGGCTTTCAATCCTCATATACCAAAAATCCCCACTTTAACCTCCTCGTTACTAACATCTCTAAGAAGATCAGTAATCTTGGAATCATCCAAAGCAGGAAATAGCCGCGGCGAACTATTATAATCACCCACACAAGAATGAGCAGAGAACAGGTTCCGAAAATAGGAAACGGCGATGTTTTTCATGCTATCTTTGTCACGATGCCAGGAACCATCATCACCCTTAAGACCCTTCAGTTTGTTATATCTTCTTCTTATCATGGTGGAAAGATGGAAAATTTTGATATTTTTGTCACCATCTTTCAACCAATCACATCTAGACTTTGTAACCATAATCCTCTTGCTCGATGATACATTTGTATTCCTCTTGTAACTTGGCTTCTAGTTTCAACAGACCATGATTAGCTCTTTCCCCTAGACTTCTTTGGATACCTTATAATCTAGCAAATAACTTTCTCTTATTTCTGAAAATGCACCCAAAAGTGTCTTCATTCCAAGCCTTTAACGAACCTACCAAAGACCGAGTTTTATCAACCAGAGTCGTATCCTGAGTCTCCCAGATATGTTTCACCAGCTTACTAAAATCCACATGCTTCAGCCACATAGCTTGGAATCGAAAGGGTTTAAGGTGACTGCGAGGAATATGCAAACTACGAAGATTCAGAAGAATGAGACAATGATCTGAAGAAGCTCTTGCGTGTCTAAGGTGACCCTCCTCAAACATAATTCTCCATTCCATTGAGCAAAGGGCTCTATCAAGCCTTTCCCAGATATCCTCTCTAAACCCTCTCCTCGTCATCCATGTAAATTTCTGACCAACAAATCCTATATCAACCAATTTGTTGTCATTAATCCATTCTATAAAACCTGACTTGGAAAAACAATTACGACCTCCTCTTTTCTCAGAATTGTTTATGATCTCATTAAAATCATCGAGAACCATCCAGGGGCCCCTAAAACAACTCCTAGCACCACTAAGATAGCTCCACAGCTGTTTCCGTAACATAGCGTTAGGATTAGCATATACCACAGTGAGAACCCAGAATTTATTCCCTTCAACAACGATAGCAGTAATAGTATATTTATTTTTGGCCACCACATGAAGCTTTACTTTAGTATCATCCCATAGAAGCCAAATACCCCCTGAGAAACCTGAAGCTTCAACAATAAAATTATTAGGAAAACCCAATCTATCAATCACTTTGGAGGCTCTAGATCCACTGATTCTAGGCTCCAAAATCGCAAGCACATCAAAATGGTATATTTTTCTAAGGTCAGTAATAATTCTTTACCTACTCCCCTAACATTTCATGAACAAATCATCAAAACTATAAAGTTAAGAGGAGACACAGCAGAGCAACACTAAACCAAAACTATCTCCATTGCCTCTTTAAGATTAGAGGCAACCACGTCAAAGTTAGTAGCATCAGGCACATTCACCTGCACAGGGGCCGAATGATTAACATCATTACTATTACCAATACTGTCAGAACTATTTCTTTGCTGCAAAATAACCTTATGTAAGGATTGTAGGACCTCAACATCTTTAATTTCCTCCTTCATATCTAAAATTGTTTCATTAACTAAATGCTACTTGTCCTTTTTACGGCCTTGTTCAGTGCTAGCAATCTTCTCACACTCATTTTCCTTAAAAGGTTTGTTAAAGGAAGGTTGCTCTACGGGAATTCTGGCCAAATATATATTAGTAACAGTGTTTTGTTGATTCTTACCACCCTATTGGAAATTTTAGCAAGAACCTTTTTTAAGTGATTTTTGCCCCGCTTACCAACACGGCTTTGAGTGGTCGTCACATTGAATTACTTAGTAGACTCCCCATTCAAAACTGCAAATCTAGACCCATTCGCCAGGTTAGAATTCATCTTACTGATATTCCCACTCTTAACATTATCTTTTATCTTCTTCGAGAAATCCGCCGACGTGTTACCCAAATCCTTACCATTACCAGAAATTTCAGCTCCAACAACAGGAGATTCATTGCCATGTATGGCCAGCACCAACATTCTTACCAGCTCCAACTACTGGTCCCTGCTCTGCCAGCACCAGCAGTATTCTGAATATTAGTAATTTTCCTTGTATGACCAGCCCTACTCTAAATATTAGTGTTTTTCCCTGTATGGCCAGCACCAACATTCTTACCAATTCTCCCATAGGATACCTGCATACATTGACCAAACTGCTCCCTATCACCACTGCCAAAAGACGTCCCCTACTCAATAATCTTCTCTTCCTCATTTTGTTCCACCATACCCTCCCTACAAACTTCCTTTCTATGCCCCACTCTCCCACATTTAAAACAAATCAACCATAAGCATTCCTATTCTACCTTGACCTCTCGATCATCTACAATTAAAGAGCTCTTAAATGGCTTTGTGATATCAATTTCAACACAAATTCTGGCAAACCTTCCACTAGCTTGTGTTTCGGTGATTGGATCAACTTTGAATGTAGTACCCAACATTCAACCAATACATCTCAATAGTTCAACTTCTACCCATTCCAAAAGTAATTTAGAAAGTCTAACCCAAACTGGCATTTTCTGTATCTAATCTTCTCCAGGCACAAAGTTGGGTCTCCACTTCTGAACAGCAAGGTATTGATTGGCGATTACCCAGGGTCCTCCAGTCAACACATATTCTAGATCATCCAACATCTAAAATCTCACCACGAAATAGCCATCCTCCAAATCAGTGAGCTGCCAGTTACAACTGAGTTGCCATTTTTGCCTGAGCTTCGCATGCATAAAGTTCAGAGTGTGATTCCTACCCATAATTTTCAGAATTACTGCGGTTTCCCATGGCTTGCACAATTGTTGCTTTAATTCTACCGAAAGCTTCATGGCAGGGCCAGACAGACCCTCTATTATTGTGACATCCCCAACTGCAATATTTAATTTCTCCTTCCCATAACCAAATACCCTACATTGGTTTGGGTTAGACGCACTTAGAAGTTTTGATTTAAAACTCTCCCCTGCTGTTGTTCGCAGTTTATCACTCTCTCTAGAATCATCCGATCGAGCACGCTTGGAACTGATTGTGGTATCAGGCGGTTTACCTTTGACATCCTTGTTGTTCCTAAGGTCTGGTTGAGCAAAGAAACGGAAGGTGGCTGCCATATGAGGCAAGAAAACAAGAAATTTTTATTTTATTTTTTAATCATCATATAAAATAAGCTAATTTTAACTTTTCAAAGCAATATCAAATTGAATTATAACTAAAAGGAAATATTACTCTAACTTCCCTTATATATATGCAAAATTGCACATCTTCGACAATTAATGCATTAATTGCACAAACATCCTCTTGATTTCGTTGATCGTTAGGTTGACTAACTGAGAATTTAAAACTAGGAGGGAAAGTACTAAATTGCCCTTGCTATTTAAAAAAAAAATCAATTAAAAAATATATAACTAAAACACAAAAAATTGTCGATGGAGCATCTCCTCCAGTTAGTGGAGGATGTGTCTCCTTCACGAATGGGAGGAGATTGACGTATCTCTTCACAAGAAAGGGTGCATCATATCTCTCCTCTTTAGAGGAGATCTGTCGATCTCCTCCGATTCGTGTAGATGGTTTCTTATTCCAAGGATCAATGGGGATGTCTTTTGTTTCTTTTTCTTTTTCATTTTTTTTTTTAACTTTTGGGTTAGTTTTGTCATTTTTTATTTTATTAGATTTGATATTATGAAAATATTTGGTGTATTTAATTTCACAATATCTCATGGTTTTAATTATATGTTGGTTTCTTAAAAGATATTTTTACCTCTAGATCGTTAACTATGGTGTTAGTCAAACCCTTAGTCAAGGAAGTCCAATGGGTGTTTGTACAATTAGGCACCGTTTGGTGCGCGGGATTGGATTGGACTATTTCATGGGATTGAATTGGATTAAGATGGGACTAGGATTAAATGGGATTGGATTGGATTGGATTGGATTGGACTAAATTAATACTATACTATGTTTGGAGAAACGTGGGACCGGACTGAATTAATACTGTGTTTTGTTTTGTGAAACATCGGATTGGACTGAATTAATAAATTTTTTTAAACGGAAAATATAATAATATTTTGAATTTGATAATATAAACACATTATTTCCAGATCATCAATTTTCATCAACAAACCCAGATCATCAATCTTCATCAACAAACCCAGTCATTTTATTATATTGTTTTTGCTCATTTGGTTTGCTTAGCCTCAACATCTCTACTGTCAAAATAAACGATAGTCAATTTTTTGTCAAGCAAAAAATTTGACAATAAACCCTGATAATAATTTTTGACAAAAACAATATTTTTAAACTCAGATCCAAAAATTTGACAAACCCAGATCATCAATAATCATCAATAAACCCAGTTTTTCCAGTTTCATTTCACTTTTTCCAATCTTTTTCAATCTCAAAACTTCACTTTTTCCAGTTTCTTTCAACAAACCCCAGAATCACCACCACCACCACCATCCACGGCCAACTTCATAATCATCATCATCATCATCATCATCATCACCACCACGGCCACCATCTCACAAACCCCAGAATCATCATCACCACCACCACCATTCACGGCCAACTTCAGAATCATCATCATCATCACCACGGCCACCAGATCTCGGGACTATCATCATCACCACCACTACCACAACCACCATCCACGGCCATCATCATCATCATAATAAAGAAAAAAAAAGTTAAGAAAGGAAAAAAAAACCAAGATATGGTGAGAGGAAGAGAGAGAGAGAAAAAGAAGGCCGCGGTGGTGGAAGGAGACGAAGACGAAGATGGAAGGCGATGAAGACGAAGGCAGGTGCAGCGGAAGGAGACGAAGGCCGAAGAAGAAGGAGAGGTTGAAGAAAGAGAGAGTGGAAGAAGAAATCTGGGTTTGGTTTCACAGAGAGAGAGATAGGAAACGTTGGAAGAGAGAGAGGAGAAGTTGGAAAAAAGTGATGAAAATGAATTAAATATGTGGGGTCCACATATAAAATAGTCCTAGGACTAATAGAGGTGGGGGTGGGGGTGGGGGTGGGGGTGGGGGTGGGTATATTTAGTCCAGAGTTGGTGGGATTATTTTACACTGTTGGGAGAATGTATCCTAGTCCGTTTGTTGAGCTAAACATGGGTTTTGGACTATTTTAGTCCAATCCCAAGCACCAAACACGCCCTTAATGTATTAAAATAAGAACTTTGAAGACATAAAGAAAAGAAAAAGGGGAAAAAAAAAAAAAAAAAAACACCCTGCCTTAAGATTCAATTGCCTTTTTAACCCTAACATCTAATTAATGATCTATTTAAACCTCAAAATTTATTTGTTATAACAAAATTGTTAATCATGATTCAATTTTTTTTTCTTTCATCTTCTTTTAAGGTTTTGTAGTCTTATGGTTTTTTATTTGAAGATTCAACAGTCCTGAATTTTATTGAAAACTGAATAGAGACTGAAATCTGAAACTGAATTGCATGTCTTATTTTATTTTATTTTTTTTATCACTAAATATAGTATCAACTTGTTTGTCTTTTTAAAAATAAAGTGGTTTGAAAACAAGTAATTTGACATTTATACCCTTGTTATTATTGATTGTTATGTATTTTCATTTTATATGATATAAGCAACTAAATAATAATAATTTAACAAATCCTAAACCATGTTTATGTAATATTGATATGATATAATTTATGATTAAGATGTGATAAATAATTATTTAAAAAAAAATATTGATAACAATGATTTAGAAATGGTTTTGATTTTACAAAAAAAAAATTTAAGAAAAAATAATAGAATTGAAGATTCAACAATGGTGTTGAAAGGACGAGATAAGATTGGTCCGATGGTAAACCTCTCAAGCCTGCACCATGTAAATCTTGTATTTTGCGTGTGATTGGATTTATTTTTCTTCTTCCATCTTATTTTCTTTGTATATACATTGATTCATGTTTGTCTATGGCTATCCGACAACGCTTCCGTGTAGCGATCAATTGCTAATAACTGGTATAAAAGCCTGGTTGGCCATGGTGGTTTCAAGTCTGTACAGGATATCGTATGGGGACTTAGTGGATTGGGATGATGGTTTCACTGTTGCCTAGTATCATTTTAGCAAAGAAGATATGTCTTGGAGGCAGTGTAGACGAATTTGATGAAGGAAGAAATTTGGCTTGTGATTTCAAGTACAAGTTATGCATATCTGATCTGGGTTACACAAGGCATTGAAAAAAAAAAAGGTCATTCCCTAAAAGCTCAGTAGTCTCTGTTAAGGTGTGGAGCAGGTCCGGCAACAGCTTTAAATGTTGCTAGTAGTATGTATTTCACCTGATTGTGTGATGCAAGGACATGCTTATCCTTTTGGCATATAAAAGTTGTCATGGAGAGGATATGGTGCTGCAAGTGGGTCCACAAGTTTACACATGGGCATCAGTTAGAGGGTGATGCAAGGTGTGTGATGTAAGGACATGTTTATCCTTTTGGCATATAAAAGTTGTCATGGAAAGGATTTGGTGCTACTAAGGGGTCCATAAGTTTTCACATGGGCATTAGTTAAAGGGTGATGCAAGGTGTGTGGTGGACACGATGTCGATGGCTAAAGAACTCCCTTGAATCTAACGTGAGGAGTTACACCACAATTTCAGTAGGTTATTTCGACATGTGTCGGAAGAAATCTTAGGATTGTTCATTCCTAAGTGGTTATACATTGTGGTGGGGTATGGTGATTCTCAGTGTAGAGAGTCGTGGCTGTGGACAAAGTTTTTGAGAATTCTCGCCATAAAGGAAGATTGTTGGATATAGCTTGTACTCATATTAATACCAAATGGGGTTCAGCCAATGTGGAAACTTTCTGAAGATGTGGGAAATGTTTGGAAGTTGGAGTTCTTGTTTGAAGGAGGCTTTAATGACCTGATGCGTGAAAACGGGAAATCTTCGGTAGAAAAGGAAACAGAAATGGAAAAGAGTTTGTCTTCGTGCAGAATAGGAAAGTCTTGTGCGTAGAGGAAAGGGACTTTGCATGGAACAGAAAGTCTTGTGCATGAAGAAAGGGGTTTCCTTGTGGGTCTTAAACTCTAGTACAAATAGATGGTAATTTTATGTTATTTTGTAGGTTGAGAACCTCGTGTGCCTGGAACTAGAGTGTAGAGCAAAGATGTATGCATTGGTTGTAATTAGGTTTGGGTTTTAGAGAGACAATCGTAAGTGTGTAGTTGTACAAATTTGCTACATAGTGGATTATTTCTTTTGTTGTCCTAACGGTCATGAATTTTTTCATGTTCTTGGGTTTTCACATAAATCTTGTGTTTTGTGTGTGAATGGATTTATTTTTCTTCTTCCATCTTATTTTCTTTGCATAGACATTGATTCATGTTTGTCTATGGCTATTGGGCAACGCTCGATCTATTGCTAACAGGTGCAACTCGAACTAGCTAGGATACATCCCCAAACCTATAACCTCGTAGTGCAGGTGTAAGGGGTTTTACCACGAGACCAACCTCATCTTATTGTTATTATTGTTATTATTATTATTATAACATTAAAGAGCCCCTCTAACTTTTCTCTAAAAAATAATAATAATAATAATAATAATAATTTTTTTTTATTATTACATCAACAACAGCCGGGACCAGCGAAATGGGGGCTCTACAAGCACTGTCAGGACAATTATTATTATTATTATAAAAAATATATAAAAAAAAAAATGCCCCTTTAACTGAAAATACGATTTATTAGCAGCCCAATCCCATCATACATGTACTATCAGTCTATCGGTTTAGAGGTTTACGGATAATTAACCTAAAGCTTATCGGTTGATTCAGATTTACCTTTTTTAAGGATGTTTAGAAATGTGACAATCACAGTCTGATTGTTCTTTTTTACTCTCTCTCGATTAAGAAATAAAATTTTATATCTAAAATTGTCATTTTGAAGCGGCTTTCAACCATCTGCATCCTTTCAAAAACCAATTTAGTTTAACTACTTAATATTGAACCAATGAACCCTATGGAAAGGGGGATTAAATAAAATTTTTTATTTATTAAATAAACTCTAAGAACAGAAACATTAGAGAGATATGAATATGAGAGTAATTAGTTGATAAAAAATGATTAGTTGAGTTGGCTTGACGAGATGAGGTTGGTCCAGTGGTTAACCTCCCACACCTGTATTATGAGATTACGGGTTTAAGCCCTCACATTCTTCTAAAAACCTCAAATTAGTGTAATACTTCAACAACAAAAAAATAAATAATAAATAAATAAAAAGTTGGCTTAATGGTAATTAACCCCTCACATCCACACGTTGAGATTGTAAATTCAAATCGTAGGACGTTTGTAATTGAGTTTTGTTTGCAAATTTAATAATAATGTCGTTCCAATGTCCTTATATATTCTGATACGCAAGATTTTAGAATCGATCCCTTCCTTGTCAGCTTAGATATAAGCAGAATTCAGAAATATGGGGGAACTAAATGTAGTTGCCGACGACAGTACCTTTTTTAAGAAGTGATCGTCAAAAGTCAATAGTTAAAAAATAATAAAATAATAAAATAAATAAATAAATAAATAAAAAAGCAACTTTTGAATTGAGGTGGAATTTCCCCAAGAGATGTACAACAAAATTTGGAAACAACATCTTAGCTTTAACAAACGTGCACGGTATAGCGAATGGGGCACACCAGAAACATGTGGGGACATAATATATATGCCTCATAAAAGCTTCGACAATGCATCAGATATCGTCCTGTTTGGCACTATGTACGATAGAATATTGAATTGGATTGAATTATAAAATATTGTTTGTTATTAAATTTGGTACCCTAGCTACAATGTTATTTAGTACTCTATGATGTTTAGCATCTGATCGTAAAAATATTTAGAATTGGCTAACTATAATTTTTAATTTAAATATAAAAAATGTATAAACATACTTAATTCAATTATATTTTAAATAAATAAATAATTAAAAGGTTTTGTTGGGTGCCAATTTAGATGAGATGTTCCATGCTCCTTATGATGCAACACTCTTCCAGCTTGACCCTATTTATTACAAAAAATTGAATATGAAATCTTGCCCTCATCTGGTGGATCTTCAGTAACCTTGACCGCCGTCAGTAGTAGATTGGCCGGAGGACCAAACTTGCTAAGGAGCCAAGGAAGAGCCTTCAACCTTCTCACTGAATGAGGAGGCCAGGCTTTTCCTCCATGATGGAGTAGGTTTGGCCTTCTTTGTTGAGGATTTCTAACAACATCCTTGATGAAGAATGTCGCAGTCAACCTCAAAAGAGGAGGCTCGCCTCCTTTTCAATGAAGGAGGCATTACCTCCTTCTTTTAAGGGCGGCCAGGCCTCCGATTAAAGGGACGCCACCAGTCTCGTCAATTGAAAGCCACCAGACTCCAAATACCACACAATAATAAATTAATATTGTATATTCCAATCCTTTCAGGTGCATGCGCTTAAACAAGCCCGATAATTCAAAAGTTTATAAACACTTTGTTTAATTTTCGTTTTTTTTTTTTTAAATAATTTTATTGACAAGTTTTTAGTTTCTAGCTAGCTTTCAGTAAAATGTTAGTGGCCATTCAGAGCCACACTATATTATTGTCAGACCTATATTGTGTTTCATTTTGATTGTGACAAAAACCATAATAAAACCTAGAAGAATCAATATGATGGTCGATGGAGGATGCATTATGCATAGCCACCTTACCAAAAGTTCCTTCATCTTTAATTTTCTTGTGTTAATACATATATGACATAACCCTAACAAATTAAATTTGCGTGGAATAATATTCAAGCTAGCCCTTAGACCAACCATATATAGCATACCTTAATTTCTGAAGGATACTAACTAGCCCACTTAATTTCTGAAGGATACTCTTAATTACAATCAACCCAAATGACTAATCTGTAAGTTTATAATTCAACTTATTTATAACTCGATTGCAGTAAATCAGTAATCACGGCATTAAGCCTTAGAAACCAGTCATTAAAAGACTTGCACATCATCTAGAAAGTAAGAGTACATGAGATACAACAATCTTTTTCAGAACATTATAATGAGAGGTACATTGCATATATAAGTGGAGAGCAAGAAGGTGTACTAGGGATTGAGAAGCGTCCCCGCATCGATTGCTTTACAGAGGAAGTAAAGATATATGCAATTGCATGACTGTCAACTAGTCTCCATTGTTGCCATATCTTTATGTTTAATTTTGTGCGCCTTGTCCTTGCCTACATATTTTCTGCATATCTAAACAAATACAGTAATATGGAATATGCCAAAAACTATTTGTCAGTGTTGGATTAAAGTGAAACATCCACTTATATCATGTTCTCAGATGAGATTCAACATATATATCTAAGCTACTGCATCTTATAATAGCACATTCATTGTACTGCTACAAATTAAAGCTGCCAAGCTTGCTTGTTGCTACATGCATGCTCCACAAATATTTACATATAATTTGTACTTAGACAATGGGAGATGTTTCTCAGATCAATCGATCAATATATTGCGGTGATATCATGATCTCTCTAGAACACTACTTGATGATATGTACAAAAACATCCCTTGAACACGTACTTCAATATATATATATGCCCTGATCACCCAAATTGATGCAGTTCAAGATTTAAATATTTTCAAGGACTCTCTTGGAGTTGGAATACTTAATTATAGATTCTATAGGGCATATATAACTAATTAATTTTGACTGACTATAGATTCTATCTTCAACCCCACAGCCAGTCAAATGCATGACTAGCAATTTGTTTAATGGATGTTTTGTCATACACAACAAGTCACCATCACCTGATCGATTTGATATGCCACCGGAATCCTCCCACTTAAAAAATTCTCATCTTTTTGTTCACACACAACTAAATTACAATCAGACAAACAAGCATCCAACTAGTAGCAACTTGCTTAATGGGATGTTTAATGCAATGTTATCACAACACTTTGGAACAAACAACATATATGTATAGAGACGTGATCAGACTATTTATGTTATTGTGACTTCAAATTTCGTTGCACATCATCGGTAACGTAACTACCACAACTATCAAGCACTATGTGTAATGGACATGTCAAATTTCCATAAAAAGGGATTTATACTAAGTATCTAAAAGCATTAATTTGTTTCAACAAAACTATATATAAACACTATTATATATATATATATATATATCTTTCGAAAAGCACTTTAAATTTAAAACATTATTCAATAAAGTATATAATTAACTTGGTAAGTAGCTAGTCAAGATAAATTATTAGGAAGAGAAGTTGAGATCAATGCCTGTTATATATAATAAACCAAATTTAATAAAATCTCATTCAAAATCACTGACAAAGACTTAATTAACACATTATGATACTATTAATAAATCTAGCTACCCCTAATTATGTCACTTGTTTTAATTTGATTTTGACCTAAAAAAAAATTTCATTAAAATATTTTAGTCAAGATATATTGAATTAGCACATCCTCGTCTCCTCTACTGTGCCGTGCCGTGCCAGCTTTAATTAACTGATTAGATTTAGACAACATAGACCGAAGTGTGTCACCTCCTCAACCATGTAATATGACGACATAGTACCATGGTTTGATTAAAATAACAGTTCAAGGTGTTTCCACTTAATTTGAAAGAGACATACAAATTGAAATGACACTAACTTTATATGTTTTGACTTTGGAAAGGATATAATTAATCACAATGTAAATTCAAATTGGCAAGTAAAATAGATAATATTTGACGGGATAAGTTTGGACGGTAGTAAATCCCTCAGACCTATACCATGAGGTTGCAGGTTTGAGTCCTTCCTCCTTCTCCCTCTAAAAAAAACCCCGAATTTATATAATAGTGTAATAATTAAAAAAAAAAATAGATAATATTTGATATGCTAGACTTATATATGACAAAATGAATAATGTCCACGTCATCAATTATAACTTGTTTAATGGGTTAATTAATTGTGTTTGAATAGATTTTTAACGTTTTGAATATGCTTATGTGACCGGTAGAGGATCTTAGAATTAAAAGTTGCAGCTTTTGATTTTTGAGGTCACCCCTGTTTTATAAGGTGGTGGTATCTGTCATGCGAGTAACCCATCATTACCATTATCATTAATTAGTCAATTAATTAATTAATACAGCCTCTGAGCCTCATAATATATATAATGCTCTTCAAAAAAAAAAAAAAAAACCCTCATATATATAATTAATTGACCCCACGTTCCTCCTTTGCCAGCTATATATGTTACCTCTTTAATTCGATTTGTTTAGTCATGACAACTTCTTTTAATCGTGTAAAGGAAACATAGATTGTGACTTCTACAGTTGATATGAACAGAGCACACACTTTCAATGCTTATAATATGCAAGTAATGTTGGTAGATCATGTTAGGCTTTGACTTGTATTCCTAAGCGAACCAAATGTGAACCAAACAAGACTCAACTGATGTGGAGCTTCCTGGAGACGTGGGATACGTTTGGAAGTTGGAATGGTGTTGTTTGAGAGAGGTTTAAAGACAAGAAGAACCGAAGAATGAAGATTGTTTCAACGTATTAATCGCGGTTTTCTGAGCGATGTAATTTAAGGTGACTTGTAACGGTTTAGGAAGCGGATGCGCAACCGTGACCTGAATCGTAGTCAATCATAAGCATGCGTGGAACAGGAAATCTTCAGCGGAAAAGGAAAGTGTTCTTTTGGGAAATTCTTGTGCTTGAAGGAAAAGGAATACTCTTTACAAGAAGACTTGTCATAAAAGGAAATAGTATTTATGTGAAACAAGTAAATCTTGTACGTTTAGGAGTAGGATTTCCTTTTATCTAAACTCCCTATAACTAGTATAAATAGTCCTAATATTTATGTTATTAGATTTAAGGTTGTGAAGCAAAAAGAACACCATGTAACATCAGAGAGAGTGTGATGAGATCCGAGGAGACCCTAGGGAATATCCGGGGAGGGATCCAAGGGAATATCGGTGGATCAAGTTGGATCAAGTTAGATATCCATGGGTGATATTCAGGGGAGACCTAGGTGATATTGTGGAGGTACTCAGTGAGGATCTTGTGAGTGTGGTTTGGGGTTGAGGTGAGAGAGTTAATCTTACAGTATATGGTTGTAACAATTTATCATATAGTGGAACTTTCTCTGTCGTCCTGACGGCCAGTGGTTTTTTACCCAATTTGAGTTTTCCATGTATATCTTGTGTTATGATTGTTTATTCTATCTCATCTATTTTTCTGTTTATTGACGTTATTAATTGCTATGAGTTATAGGCGAATATTAGGCACGGCGTTTCTGCGTTCATCGGTTCTAGAATTATCCCCAACAGATCAGAAAATCAAATTTATGTGTTTAAGAAATCGTGAAGACTTTAATCATCAAACAGTTGTTATTTAAACTTTGTTAGGATTCAAGTTTGAGTTTGATAAAGAAATACATAATTGTAATACTCCACGGCTTGGGCATTAAATCATGTTTTATAATAATTAAGGAAAATTAATAATTTGATTTTTTTACTATATGAGCTTTAAATCCAATTGATACGACCTTGTTATTGATAACCAATAAAGATGAATATGAGCAATAAACATATAAAATACCAGACCCAAAAAAAAAAAAAAAAAACTCGGTTCTCTTATGATCATTGGCTCATTGCAGCATCATACTTGAAAATGTTATATCTTTTACAACATCATCATCTCATGACCATCACATGAACTTAGAAATTATGATAAGATACGCCATCTTATTTGTGATTCTCAAATTGATTTTGTGTTTTATTGACATGTATAGTATTAATTAAACAAATATACATTTATCATATACGTTAATAAATATAGAACAACGACGAGCATATCACAAGTCATCTAAACTCAATTGAGCTAAGATGAATGTAAAATGTTGGTCAAAAAAGGATAAGATCAATGGTTGGCAATGTTCATCTTTAGAGATTCAAGAGTTAATATCAAACAAAAGATGTATCCACTGAGATAAGTTGAAATTCAAAGTGGAAATGATTCAGATGAACACTAGTGTACTTGCATCAAGAGACAAAAACACCACCCACGTGGGATCGAAAATTATATAGCACCTTTTTTAGGGTGCATTTTAAGACTATCACCATTTTAAAAACTTAAGTTTAAATGACACTTATTATGATAAATGGACAAAAATGCTCCCACAGTTTTGATTTTTTTCTTTTTTTCTTTTTTTCTTTTTTACTTTTTAGTTTTCCAATTTTTATTTTTTTTGTTTTTCTTCCTCTTTTTCGTTAGACCTCCAATGGAGTTCGAATAGACCTCTTCGTTCGGCCTCCAATGGAGGTTGATTCGACCTTCATTGGAGGTAGAAGTCATTTGACCTCCGTTGGAGGTCAATGAAGAAGACAATGAAAAAACATAAAAATAAAAAATAAAAACCCAATAAGTCTCGGAAATACCCAATAAGTCTCATCCGAGACTTATTTCCAAGACCCCTTTTTTTTTTTTTTTTAAATTTTTCATCTTCTTCTTCATAAATCTCGGAAATACACAATAAGTCACTTATTTTTGAGACATTTTTTTTTTTCTTAATTTTTCATCTTCTTCTTCATAAGTCTCGGAAATACCCAATAAGTCTCGTCCGAGACTTATTTCCAAGACTTTTTTTTTTTTTCATTGACCTCCATTTTAATCTTCATTGAAGGTCAATTTCAACCTCCATGGTGACCTCCAACGGTAGTCAAACAACTTCAACCTCCAATGGAGGTCCAATGAAGAAGATGAAGAATAACAAAACAAAACAAAATATATATATATATATTGGAAAACTAAAAATGAAAAATGAAATATGAAATATGAAAAAATAAAAACTTGACACTATAATATATGCTATTTAAACTCAACTTATTAAAGTGGTGATAGTCTTGCAAACCCACTTTAAAAGAGTGACAAAACCTTCTATTTCCACAAGTTTTTCTCCTGTAAGCACAAAAGTGTGAGCATAATTATAGCACACTTATCCACCTCATCACTTTTTACTAGAAAAAGCAATACAATGTGGTCAAATAATGCTTATATGGCAAAAAATAATGAGGTGGATAAGTGTGATATAATTATGCTTACACTTATGTACCTACGGAAGAAAAATTGCTATTTCCACACATGTCATCTTTACAAATTGTACATGTCAAGTTGAAATTTCACATAGAATGGCCCGGCCCTTTGAGAACTTTAAGAGCTATTTTGCCACCAATACCCTACATAGTTAAGTTGACAAGAAATTTTTATATATCTGAAAATATTTCCAAATTAATAGCAAGTAGAAAATTTCGCCATTCCAACACTGCTTTCTTAAAAGCATACATTGTCAACGTTTCTTCATAGCAATATCATGTTTAGGTTGGTTGGCAGACCCTATATCTTCCAAGGACAAATGAGGATGTGATCAATAAAAGTGAAAAATCCTGAAATCCCAAGCAAGCCTGTCCATTAAAGATTTGCATTATTGAGATTGTTGAAAGGTAGAGATTTCATGAGTTGGAAGTTGGGACCCAATTTTTGTCCTATCAAGTATCATGTTCCAAAGACACAGGTACGAAGTTTGCACTTTACAACTGGCCAGAAAAAGAAAATCACTTAATGGGGCGATTAATTATCAAATTAAAACCATGTTAATTCTAATTTTGTTTTCGTGATCAGCTAGCTAGAATTTAGAGCTGTCCATTGCAAGAAATTGTTCTCATCTCCAAGGAATAAATCTGCACTAACACTATGTTTTGTAGGAGAGAGAGTAGGAGGGATGGATGAATTAAGAAGGAAAGAAAGTATGGATGAATTAAGAAGGAAAGAAAGTAGGAGGGATGGAGAGGATAGCATATATCCTTCATGTTGTTTGGTAAGTTAGGGAGAATGGAAAATAAGTCTCCGTTTCTTTGTTTGGTATTGAAATGAGAGTTGAATTGATTGATTGATATATAATTGTAAATTTACTATATCGGTGGGCCATGAGGGAGCTGATCGAAGTCTCTCCTTCCTCTCATCCGTCCCATGAGGAAATGATGCATTTTGGTGAGTCCTGAGGGAGCTGAGATTCCTCCTCTTCTCCTCTCCTCTCTCTTGTCTCTCCAACCAAACAATGAATTAGAACTCTCCTCCTAATCCCCTACCTCCATCTCTCCTTCTTACCAAACAAAGCCTAAGTGTAGTTCTTTTTTCTTTGTTAGGAAATAAACATATGATCTGCACGTAAGGTCGTGGTTGAAAAGATAAAAAAAAAATTATATATAAAATAAGTTAGGCCGGTGTGCACTGAACCAAAATGTGCATATACCGTGTTCAATCATGCATGCATTTAGACCTAGAATGAATAATGTTGTTTGAGGAGTTAATGGAAATAAGAATCCAAGAAAGGAAACCAAGTGATTTCCCACTCAAAAAGAAGAAAACAAAAAAACACATAGGTACAAGACACTAGGCAGTCTAGTACAAGCTGCGTGTGAATCAACATTTCAAGTGGCACTGAAAGAGCTTGGATCAATATTCAAAATAAAGCTGGACACCACTAAGATATTAGATATATGAAAGGGTATGTTTTAACTTATTTATCGAAGCTCGATGAAGCTTCAGTGACGATTAATGGCCTGTTAATTTGCAGACATGTACCGTTGATTGAACCTATCAGTTCCCCATATACAACTACAGGCATGGTTTCTTCTTTAAACAACATTTGGCATCTAATTGTATCAAAAAGGCTGAAAACTAAAGCTGATGAATTAAGCAAGTAGAAAGACTTGTTGGACATGCATCACATTGCATGCATTGTATGTATAGTGGAGATTACAACAATATGATTTTAAAACAAGTCATGAAGCAGTCCAAAAACTTATCATTAGTTAAATAATGCCTCTTACAAGCCTATGATCAGTAGTGTTGGTTAATCGCAAGTTGAGAAATTTTTTGTGGACAGGTTCTTGTAAGGAGACTAAAATGATTCGGGTTGCTTGGGATCGTTATTGTAGGTCTTATTCTCAAGGTGGTCTCGGTTTGAAAAATCTTGGGTTACTGAATGATTCTCTTTTAAAGAAGCTTGATCACCTGGAAGTTTATAACCTCTGAGGGTTTTGTTTTTTCGTTTATGAGGGGGCGGTATCTCACACGGCTTCGGAAATATCGAGGGGGGGGGGGGGGGGGGGGGGGGGGGGGGGGGGGGGGGGGGTTGGGTGGCCGGTTATGTCACTTCGTTGATTTGGCCTTCTTTTCGCTCTCATTATCTTCTTAAAGAGAACATTTGGCTCATTGAAGAGAATTCTTAGCGAGATTTTTAGCGCGACAATTGGTTGGGGGTTCCCATTATGGACCATCTAGGGATTCCTAATTACTTGGCTAGCCCTCTCAGGGCGAGGGTTTCTGATTTTATCCATGCGGGCAAGTGGATTCTTGACGATAGTCTTCGAGCCTGTTTTTCGGATCTCTGTTTTCGGATAGATAGGATTGCTATCTCTCCAGTTGCGGATTCTTTGGTGTGAACTCATGCTTAGGATGGGCATGTTTCTTACAAATCGGCTTACTCCCGTATGATTCGTTGTTCTCCTCAGGTCCCTTGGTAAAGGGATGTTTGGTGTCGTTTTATCCCTCCTTCTCGTTCAGCTTTCACATGGCGTCTTTTATTGAATTGGCTCCCCACGAAGGATCTCTTGTGTAAGGCTGGGTTTCACTTAGCTTCCTGGTACAATGTTTGTGGGGTTAGCAATGAGTCGTCTGATCATCTTTTCCTCCGGTGCCCCCTAGCAGCTACTCTTTGAGAGGCGGTTTTTTCGGCTTTTCAACGGTGTATTTCTGTCAATTCATGGAGTTTTTTCTTCTCATAGGCCATGTCAGTTTCGTTTAGTGATTAGGTACGGGTTTTATGGAAGACGAATATTCACACTATGGTTTAGAGTGTGCAGTTTTCTCGTAACCAGTGGATTTTTGAGAGTAAGGCTGTGGATTTCAGATATGCTTTATCTTTGGTTTGACGTGCAGTGTCTGACGCTAACCGGTTGGTTGTGTAGATGATCTTTTGATTCTTCGTCGGTTTGATCTATGTGGTCATCCGACTAGGGTCCCGGTTATCAAGAGTGTGATTGATGCAGCGGGAAATTCACAAAACACCAATCAATAAAAGAAATGGGATAAACGAATCAGATCCGTTGATTCGCGCACGAATACCGAAAACAAACCCTACTATTAATCTGTTGATCCGCACATAGATACCAAAATAATAGGCTTCAAATTCGTTGACCCTCACAAAGGTACCGAAAATGGATAAAAAGAGATGCTCTCTCTACAATTTTATTAATCTTCAAAAACTAAAATCCCTGTTAGGGTACATCGTCTTTAAATAGGAAAATAAAAACCTAAAAAAAACCTAAAATAACTAGTAAAGCAATAAAATTATCAATTTCCCTATAAAAGAGATAATTGAGATAGCAATGGAAATTAAAAATACTAGAATCCTAAAACATTAAAAACCTATCTAATAAGGAAATAAGATTTGATTTAATAAAATCAAATCATAAAATATTTAACTACCTAATTAAATATACAATAAAAAGAAACATAATAATCGATATTAATTACAAGACTATTTTTAAAATAAAAAGTCTTCAAGAAAATCTTCAATAATATCTTCTGCATCAGTGATTTGGTCACCTCCGACTTCTGGTTGGATCAAAGTTAATACTAATGGTGCCGCCTTGAGTTCTCCAGGTGCTGGGGGTTGTGGGGGTGTCTTCCATAATTGTAATGCTTTTGTGAAGGGTTGTTTTGTTGTTCCTCTTGGTCAGGTGTTTGCATTTGAGGGGGAACTTCTTGCAACTTCAATGGCCATTAATTATTCTTGGCATAATGGGTGTGTCACGACCTAAATTCCGGGTACGTGATTAAATTATTAAAATCAAATAGTGAACTTGGTAAAGCTAGGATTCTCCTCACATATATATCATAATCACAGTAAAACCAGTCTTTAATAAAACTTCAACAGAGTTTCCTATGTACATGAAGAATTGAAATAATGATTTGAAATTAATGTTATTAAGTTATTAACTAACGGGTGAAAGGTTTTGAGAATACTTCATGTACATAGGAAACTCTACTGAAGTTTTATTAAAGACTGGTTTTACTGTGATTATGATATATATGTGAGGAGAATCCTAGCTTTACCAAGTTAATTGAAATTATGATTTGAAATTAATGTTATTAAGTTATTAACTAACGGGTGAAAGGTTTTGGGAATACTTCATGTACATAGGAAACTCTGCTGAAGTTTTATTAAAGACTGGTTTTACTGTGTTATGATATATATGTGAGGAGAATCCTAGCTTTACCAAGTTCGCTATTTGATTTTAATATTTTAATCACATACCCGGATTTTAGGTCATGATAGGGTGCATCGGATTTGGCTTGAGAGTGATTATTCTTATGTGGTTCAACTACTCTCCTCTCGCTCCGAGCA
Organism: Acer yangbiense; assembly: GCA_008009225.1. Classification (NCBI taxonomy): domain Eukaryota; kingdom Viridiplantae; phylum Streptophyta; class Magnoliopsida; order Sapindales; family Sapindaceae; genus Acer; species Acer yangbiense. The sequence continues at coordinate 12,253,631 of CM017768.1, forward strand.
AGTTCCTTGGCGGATTCGATAGGCTTGGCAGCGTTGTATCTATCAGATTTTAAAAGTGAAGTTTCAAGTTTCTCATATTTTTAGAGATGGGAATCAGGTTGCGGACGATCTTTCAAAGCATGGTTTGGGGTTGGAGGTCAATTCGTGGTGGTCTAAGACCCCGTCTTTCTGCTCTTTTTTGGTTGGTAATGATTGCATGGGTCAGGAGTCTTTTCGTTTTTCTTGATGTTTTCTGTTTCAGTTTATTATGGCCTGCATGCCACTGTTTTTGTTGGGAATGTTTCCCTTGGATTTTGTGCTTTTCTGGTTTTTGTTACTTTTTATTTTATTCTTTTTATTATTTATATGCATGGATGGATACTACCTAAGGGTTTTTCAGTATATAATCGCTTGTGATGCTTTTCCCTTTAAGTTAGTCCAATTTTAGCATCCAAAAAAAAACATATGATCAGTAGTATCTTTAATGTTCGATGAATATGCAAACAGCGAAATCATGCACAAAATTAATTCAGTTTAATTAATTTTATATTATTTTTGTTGTATTCAATAGATCAAGTAAAGTTAGGCCTAGTTTGGTCATGCAGTTAAATTTACGTTCAATTTAAATTAAGTTTGTTCACTAGGATCGGTGCTTCAATCGGTTGAAACTTAGTCTAGGAAAAATCTACTCTAAGTGCGTGAAAATTAAATTGCATAATGCTTGGTTTTGGAAAATGATTTGGTTTCTTGAAAATACTTAAAAATGTAAACTTATAACATAAAAATGCAAACTTGTAACTTAAAACTAAACTAAGCACACAAACACGCAAGTAGTGAATATATGGAGAAAAACACTAAGGAATCGATGCAACCTTTCTTAGACCACTCAAGCACTCAATTAGCCTCATTAAGCACTTCAATCCAATTTTATGGCTTGTTTTAAGGTAAATCCATTAAATTCTAGGTCTTTCCCATTACTTACACAAGGTCATGTAACAAGTAATGGTCAATCCCCCTATTTAACATAAAACTCTAAGCCAAAAGTTGACCTAGCATGGCCATGCATAAACAACCTTCCCAATTACTAAGTTTGTGGTGAGATTTAGATGGAATAGCCACCCACATCTAAACTCAACATCTTGCATAAACTAAACTCACAACCCATGTCTCTTGTGATCACAACAAAACATGAATAGAGAGCTTAGAGCAATTAATGCAATAATTGAGACTAAAATCGAATTGAATTAGATAATAGACTAATTAATTACATAGAGTAGTCTAATACGGTTACATCAATCCCCTAGATGAATTTTAGTTACACATCAATGAAAAATAAACAAAGAAGGGAAAAGTGTAGAAAAAACCCATCAAGTCCATGTAACATTTCCCTTGTTCATTGAGTTCCTTCTTCTCCTTCCTTGAATAATCTCCCAAAAATGGATGGAAATGGGTGTGTAAAAAGGAATATGCATGTGAAAAGGATGATGAAAGAGTGTAAAAGGTTTTGGATATGGTGAGGTGATTTCTAGATCTAGGGTTCAGAGGTGTGATGTAAGGGTGTTATTTCCACCAAGAAAACAAGATATTTATATTAGATGCCAAAAAAATAGGTCTGAAACCCGTCACTTGAGCTAAGCTGGCACAGAAGGTCACTTCCAAGTTCGCTTTTGGCGCCAGCAACCACATGACAGTGAAGATCACTGTCCTTTGAAGCCAGAGGAGGTCACTGCTAAAGTCGCTTCCGTCCACGGCGACCACACCACAGCGAACATCACTGCTCTTTGACGGCTAGAGGAGGTCTCTTCCAAGTTCACTACCGGCCACAACGATGAGCTTCGAACTTGGTTGGCCATGGAAGTTTGGAAGATTTAGAGTGAAGAGAAACATGGCATGGAGGCTTGGAATTGGTGGCAAACTGACCAAGGGGAAGTGTGCCATCGATCTAGGCGGAAAACCGCCCAAAAATAGGCCAGAAAACGGCTGGATGACGTCAGGTCGAAGGCGGGTTCGGGTCAGGTCAGGTCACGCGGGTCTCCAATTCGGGTTGTTGATGGTTGAAAACGATGTGACGTCACGCTTATGTCAACTGCACAAGCCAAAACGCACCATTTCACTTATGACATGGTGTGCACGGGTGCGTTGGCTGGCGAATTACAATAAGCACTCCTTAACCCTTCTCTAATCATACAATCTTCAATATATTCTTCATATTTGCACTTTGACCCCTGATTCTCCAAAATTACGCCAATACCCCTAAACTCCGTAAATACCTGAAACACTTATTTTATCATATTAAATACCCGGTTTTACCCGAAGAACAAGCACAAGAAGTAGGAATTGGGGACCTAAAAATAGGAACAAAAATAGTAAAATCATTTGGGAATGTTTCCTGAACTGCTTTTGGGGTCAAAAGTGATTCTAAACTGGGCCTATGGTGTTTGGTAAAATTTCAAGAAGTGCCTTTGGTCACTTTTGGCTTCCCCAACAGCAGTTTTGAGAAGCTATTTTTTGTAGCTTTTAGAAAACTGCTTCCCATGTAGCAGTGATGAAAAGGCAATAGATTATTGATATATACGCAATATATATATATGGTAATGGATAAAAATAAAAATAAAAAGTAATAATGTGTTATGGTCAAACAAAAATAAAACAAATTATTTATTTTCAAAACATTTTCAATATTCATTTATGTTCTTTCTAGTAATTTTGTATAGTCAAAAACTTTTTATTTACAGTTTACCAAACACATTAAAATTGCTTTTGGTTCTCACAGTACTTTTAAAAATTAGATTACCAAACGCTAAGTTGATTCTTCTCACAGCAAATCCAAAAACAATTATCCCCACAGTAGAACCAAAAGCAATTCCCCCCACAACACAGCAATGTCAAACTAAGCCTTAATGAGAATGTGAACAATAATGATTTAAAAAGAAGAGAATACAGTTGACTGGACTATCCCATGCATGCCCAAGCAAAGTATATATAGAAATGCTGAATGGCCACGACACGAGAGGATATATTGTGTTTGACTATATCAATTTATGTAAAACAAGTCATCATTATATGGTTCTTAGTGCTGTTGGTATTCATCTGCACACGTTCACACATCAGAATTTGCAAAAAGAACAACTTAAAACTATTGAAATTTGTTTTTTAACCCTCATGTATTGTTTTTCATATTTCTTTTGGAAAACCTACCTCCAACGTGAAATACCCAAAACCCTTAGATAGAGAGAAAGCAAGAGAGAAGGAGAGAGATATGGAGGGAAAGAAAAGTTTTTTTAAAAGAAAAAAACTTTTGGGCCCAATATGAAATAGGGGGAAGATTTATTTCAATTGGCCCAATGTGAAATAGGCTCCGACGTAAAATACACATTAGGAAGGGTTTCATTTTTTCTTGGGCCTATCCTACGTGAAATATGACAACAACAAAAAAATTATTAACTAGAGCTTCTAACAAAAAAAACAAATGTTATTTGGCATTCGATTATAAAAGTGCTTTTAATTTAGTTCAATAAAACATCGATAAATGAATGTTCGATAAATTAATAACCCCGCTTAAGTCTCGTGTCTGTGTATTAAATTAATAACCTCGTTAATTGTATAAGATAATATATTTTTTTGAAGTCCTTTAGGTCCCAACGAATATATAAATTAATAATTGATTAAATACAAAAAATATATATATAACATATAAAAATTCATAATACATATCAATAAACTTTTAACTTAACAACCGCCTTTCAAAAAAAAAACTTAAAAACTTCTATTTTCTCAATTCAAATCTTTTTTTAAATATGCATCTAAAGTCGTTTGTCTTTTCTTTGTATTGAAACCAAACTCAATCTGATCCTTAATTTTTTGCAAATCATACACCATATTTGGTATTATTATTTTTTTTTCATTTTGTAGCAAGAAGTTATTTAATGTTATTACTACTTGAAAGGCCTCGTTTGGAGAAACACTTGGTAAAACACTACTGTCATCTGGATCATGATCATCGGTAGGTGTATTAATTACCCCTTAAATAATTTCTTCATCGGTAGGTGATTCCATCACTATATCATTTTCACTAGGATAATTTAAAAGGTGATCAACATCCATCACATTTCTATAGTGTAGACCAGAAATGGCTTCACGTAATCCATCGATGCCTTCATCTTCACCAACTTGTGGTTCAGAAGCCATATCTTCATCTGAATGGATCTTACAATGTCGAAAACAATTTACAATGGTTGTCGTCTTCACATCAATGTTCCAAGCCGCATTAATAAATTTTATAGCATTCAATATGTTAATTTTTTCAGGATGTGTTGCTCCTACCTCGTAGCCCTCCAAGATGCTAGAGTAGAAATGACGTCGATTATGAATTTTTCGTGCTCGAATAATCCTAGCATCGCACGGTTGAATTTTTGATGTTGTATTAGGAGGCAAGAAAAATAGTTCAACATTTGTCAAACCTTCGTAACCTTTAGATGGGCTAGGCAATTGTCCACTATCAGAAGAACCTTTCTACCGTTCATTCTCTCTTGTCAAACCAACAAACAAATTCTTGAAAAAGTAAACCAGGCATCCATGCTCTCTTGTTTGCTCGAAAATGACTACTAAGATTGCTCATATTCACATGTTTAAAACATCTAGGATTAGCATACTTACCAATAACCCATAGAGGTACTTTGTCTGAACCATCGTCATTGCAATAGATAGCAATAGTAATTCTCTCCCTGTCCTTCGTGCGTCCTTCCAATTTCTTCGTAGCAAGCGAATGATCTGCTTCCAAACGAAAAAATAACCCGGTTTCATCCATATTGTAGATATCCTTCCGATGAAATTGGTCTAGTTTAGCTCGTATTCGAGGTAAAGCATTTTCAATGTTCTCCATGACAACTAAACCACTTTCACCAAAGCACCAATAAGACTTAATTCCATGTCTTGCCTTGAAACGGTCGAGCCAACCACTTGAGAAGTTAAATTCTGGATTAGTTTCACCATACATTTTCTGCAAAAACTCTTTTGCTTTGGTCTGGATCATTTCTCTGGTCATGTTCACTTTCTCTTGATATTGGAGAAACCACTCATACAAGACTTTTTTCTAAATCATGATATTTTGCTAATTTGTGCCTCTTGACATTGCTATTTTTTTTATCTCATTTGACAAATATTCTACTAACCTTTTGAGAGTGTTTGATATTGTTGATTGGCTGATAGAGAGATGAAAATTTTGTTGAACCCATTGTTGCAAATCTTTTTTACTAGAAGAGGGATGATCATTTTTATACTCACACAATGCTCTCCTTATCTCATCAGTCAACGTAGATTTCTTCACTCCTTTCAAATGAGATGCCATGGAAAAACAAGATATGGAAATTGTAATGATTTAGAGTATAAGAATAAAACTTATGACTATTTATAGAGGTTATGTTTTGTGTACATTAAATATCTTAAAACACTTTATTTTCTAAGTTATTAAATTTTGAAGTCACATTCATTGTACATTTGTACATATGTGTTCTTATTAACATTTATGCATGTACTTGTTACTTTTTATATATGTACGTTTAATTTTTGTATTGTATGCATATACTTGTTAATTTTTATGTATCTTACTTTTATGAATGTACATTAATTTTTGAAACTGTATACATGTACTTATTAATGTTTCTATATATACATATGTAAGTACTTATTAACTTCTATGTACATATGTATCTTGGTCGAAAATATGTATAATACATGTACAAGTAAAAACATGAAACTTAATTTTTTTTTTAAAAATAGTGAAAACATAAAACTTTTTTTAAATTAATAAATATTCATTTATCAATAAATTAATAAATTATTCATTTATCTATAAATAAATAACCCCTCTAAAATAATATTTTCTCCGGTCCCAACAATATTATTTTCTAGGGGTTTTACTGTAAATTGTTTGAAAAATATAACTTTAAAGAGACAAAACCAAAAATAGTCATTAGAAACATTAAACTTTCGTTAGTAACCACTTTTGAAACTTTAATTGTTAATAACCACTTTTTTAAAAAACATTTAGTGTATGTCCGTAAATTACAAGAGTACCCTTGAAATTAGTTTTTTTTTTTTTTTTTTAAAACTCGAAGCAAACTTGAAATCACGACTAAAATCTGGAGAAAACTTGAAATCATGACTAAAATCTGGAGAAAACTTGAAATCACGACTAAAATCTGACCAAACTTGAAATCACGACTAAAATATGGATCAAACTTGAAATCATGCCTAAAACTTGAAATGTGAAACTTGAAATCATGTCTTATTTCCCTTCTTCCCCAAATTCTCAAATTAGGTTTTTTTTTTTTTTTTTTTTTTTTTTTTTTGTTACTCTTTTTTCTACAGACCACATCACCGGTGGAGGGGGAGTCTGACGACGCTACTGGATGGTCGTGAAGCCTAGGCGAAGCACGACGGCACGTTGCCTGGGCATGAAGCACGACAGCTGTGCTTGGTTAGCGAAGATTTGCAGCGCACGGCGGTGAATCACGATGGCGCTGTGGCTATCGCGAAGCCAAGAAGCACACTGGCGCTGGGCAGGCACACCTTCGTCGGCGGTGCGCTTAGGCGATGATGCCGGCAATGATTTTCAGGGAGAGAGAGAGAGAGTTTTGGGGGATGGTTTTTATATGAGGGCTTTCCAGTAATTTCTCAAAAAAAATGGTTATTAACAATTAAATTTTTGTTTGTGGTTACAAACAAAATTTCCATGTTATATGTTGTCATTTCCAGCAATTTCCACTAACTTTAAAAGAGTTTTTATTGTTATAAATTACAAAAATAGTGCATTGACAAAGTATTTGTAACAGAAAGGGTATATGGTATTATGGTAACATATTAAAGTTCATGAAGGATAGTTGGGACAATTTATTTGTTTAAAAAAAAAAAACTCAAAAAGAGCTTGAGAGAAGCCAAAATTTAGGTTTCTTCCGATAGACATAAAATAGTTATTTTAATATTAAAAAAGTTATTTTTTAGTTTTGTCAAACAACCAAAAAAAAAATCTCAAAAGAGCTTTTAACATTAAAAAGGCTCTTTTGGCCATTAGAGAGACCATAGCAAACACATTGTTATTCTTCTCTTTTTTTCCTCACTCCTTGTGTCGTCTCCTCTCTCTTTTTTTCTCCATTATACTTTTTAAAAAAAAAATTAAAATGTCATTCAGCATAATTAAATTGGTTCAATAACAAAATTAAATTTGTTTTATGTGTCTGTGCTGCGTGACATTTGTTAATCAGGCATTTCCACATCTAATGGTGTAAGATGAACGGATGTGATGTTTTATCTAGGCTAGGGGTGGTATTAATTTAATTGTATGGTTATTGAGTGAAATGAAATTTTCACGGTTGGTTAAAAACACAGAAAACAATGCTTGTGATTAAAAACAAAAATTAATAATTTTAAGGGAATTTTGACAATTTCCTCGTATTTATAAAGTTATTTAGACATCTTTTATAAGGACAAAAACCTTACCATCTAAACTAACTAGCATTCGCAATACATTTTCTGAATGACTAGTAAAATTACTTATTAGCAAGCTAATTATATGAAATTACTAACAATACCTACCTAAGATGCATGTCTAAATATGCATAAAACCACACCTAGTTCAATGCTTTCACTCAACTGATCACAACAAAAGATGCATCATCGATCCTTCCTTTTAACAACAAAAGATGCAAATAATCCTTTCTTAATGTTCTAAAGTGAACCCAACCCTTCAGTGACAATTCTTTATGTAGTACTACCACTTATCAACTACCCTTTACAAGCACTTACAATGACATTCTACCATAGTATAACAATTTTTTGAGGTTTCCTTATCACTAGAGCTAAGAATCACACTTTCATGTATGGTCCATAAACCCCAATTATCCTTGAAGCATGTGCTGCATTTTGTCTATCTTTCCTTTCCGCAACATACAACGATTTGTAATGTAAAACTTAAAGATCTTTAAACAAAATGTAATTCAACAATGTTATAGTTTCTAACTATTGTCTCAATATTTCTAACCCTAGTTGTTATTGGTTGTTCAACTAACTTGCATATCACTTGACAATTCAATTGAGTTAAAAGATGGATGACACAAGTGATGAGGCAGTACCAACTTAGCTACAATCAATGGGAACGAATCAATTTGTTTAGAATAGTAATTGTGAAGTATAATATTACTCCATGTAATCAGTTTAACCAATAAAAACAAAACAATGCACTTTTTCTTGGATATTATAGTTTGCATTCATTAAAATATACCATTTATCATAGTGTGTAGAAGCTAAATTGCAATCTACATGATGTAGTTGAACATAATAAACCTACAATGGTTACATAATTTTCAAACACTACATCAAAATTTTAGCTCAAAGATGAAGAAGACTATTAGACGAGAGGATTTCTAAGGTTGTGATTTAGGACAAGAGCTGAGTTGGAGTCTTATATCAAGACCCAAACTCGATACGCATCGTTTGGTGTTTGGTCGTTGAGTTTAAGACCCATTTTTACGAATCAGGGTTGTTGGGCTTGGTTACTATAGTTGGGCTGTTTGGGCCTCTTTCTTTTATTTACAAATGTTTAGTTCGTGAGCCTATTGTAGAGGATTTCTCTAAGGCCACTTGTGTGTCTTTTTGCATTTTCATTTTTAGCAACTTTTTTTGTCTGCTTGTGGGGAATGTACAGAATATAATAAAATTTTCAATAAACTTCTATTCCCTACAATCCTATTCTCTCTCAACTTCTCTACTTTATCTCTCTTCTTTTTTCGATCTACTAGAATTTCTAGAAACTGAAACAAAAATCGAATTACAAAAATATAAAGCATTACAATTTTGGTATCAGAGCATATTCAGGGCCAACTATCATGGTAGACAGGACAAGACACCACAAGTACGTTAATAGTCGATTTACTAAAATGGAAACCTGAAATGGAGTGGTGGAAGCAAAACTGCAAAAGTTCGAAGAAGGGTTAAAGACTTTGAAGCTCGAGGTTGCAGATCAATTTTCGAAGTTGCATGATCTGGTTTCCTCAAGGATGAATCGAGTAGATCTTGTGGAGGGAGGTTGCAAAGGAATTTTGGGCAAAGCTCCATCTGGTTTGTAAGTGCCTCACTTTTTGATTGGCTTATTTCGATGACAAAACCAAAATGGGGTTCAACTATGTAAGGTTAGCTTAGGATTGAAGAAATCTCCTCAAATGCTAATGGACCTCATTGTGGACATCAAGAGCTTCAAGAAAGGTAATTTAATTGTCTTGACTCTTAATTGAAGAGATTTAGAGTGCACACACACACAACTCATGCATTTTAGTATTTGTGTTTGTTTTGGTAAGGTTGGTAAAATCTCATTATATTTCAAAGAAATATATTTTTGAGATTTTTCGTATTTTAACGAGTCCAACCGTGTGTAGATTTGTCCCTAGATGAGTTCCGAGCGATTCGGAGACTTGTCTATATGTTTCAGATGATTTTCGAGACATTTGGGACATTCCGTGTTTTTATCGGAAATCGGAATTCAATTCCTAGCTTAGAGTGGAAAGTTATATAATTTTTCATATTTGTGATTGAATTCGGATCAATATTCCGAAGATGGAATCGAGTTCCGAGTTTCGAGGTCAAAACTGGACCGAAGAACACTCGGAACGGAAGTCGGCTTGGTATGGCATTAAAGCCACACCAAGAGAGGTTCACGTGAAGGGCGCGCGACACTCACGCCAATCTTCTATCTCAGTCCCGTTTGCCTCACGCCTTCCTCACGCCACACACCTGATTTCATTTTGTTTTTCTTTTGTTAAGGCTATTTTATTGTGTGCATTAAATTAAATGTGAGCTCGTTTGTGTGTGTTGACTTGTTGCATGAGTGGAATTGATATGATAATTCATTGGACCTCTTGAATTCCTCTCATGTGAGGTCACCACACAGGATCACTCTCATTTGACTTTTTCACCTAACATCCAAAAGCTGTGCGTTTTGTGTCTTAAAGTATAAATATATATATATAAACGGTGCAGTTTTTGTGACCTGATATATATATTTATTTTCTTCTTCACTTCGTGACACACACTTTTTGATAGAGAAAAAATATATACTTTTGAGAGAGAAAAATATTTTCAAGAGAGAGACTCTCAAGATTCCATCTTTACTTATCCAAATCCAAAACTCATCATCTTCACACATTATCTAGCATGTTCTAGGTATGATTTCTTATGGGTTTTCTTTATTACTCACATGACTTGTAGTTAGAACATAATTTGCATCTCTTCACAAGTTCTTGCTTTACAAGATAGCATTTTTATTACTTGACTAGTTTCAAGATTGCATTTTTATTGTTCTTTGTGAGTTGTTTGTGGTAATTATTGCATATAGGTCTTTGTTTGCACATATAGCTATATTGTATGCATGTCATATAGCAACATGATATCTATGAGTGTTTAACATGTTCATCCATGCTTAGATAAGTTTAAATGTTTGACCTTGCATTTATGCACTTTGAATATTGCACATATTCATTGTAGGTTGTTTATCTCTTCTCTTAGAGCGTCAAGTCTTGTATTTACCATTTGGTAGTTTGCAAGCAAGGAACTAGGTTCACTTTTAAAGGCATGCGGGTAGTAGTGGTGGGTTAGTGACCGTACCTAGGTTGTAAACATCATTGCAATTAATGGATTCGAGGTTCATTGTGTGGCGCCCATAACAGCCCGTGGTTTTTCCTTGTTGAATGTTTTCACGTAAAAATCAAGTGTCATTTATATTCCGCACATTTTCACTTGATTTTGTATTTGACTAGTTTGGGGTTATTTTTGCAATATTAACTAATTCGGAATATTTGGTAATAACCAGATTAAAATATATTCACACCACCCCCCCCCCCCCCCCCCCCCCCCCCCCCCCCCCCCCCCCCCCCCCCCCCCCCCCCCCCCCCCCCCCCCCCCCCCCCCCCAAAACTAAATTTTCCTAAATTCGATGGCACTAATCGAAAGCCTAGATACATAAGTGTGAGAGGTTTTTCCTCACACATCCAGTGAGGCATGGTTTTAGGCATTTTATGCTTTAAGAGGGGATATAGCATGGGAAGAGTTCACAGAATCACTTTTGGTAAGGTTTTTGAACCCAGATCAGAAAGATGTGGTTGGGGAATTCCAAACACTTAGACAAATCTCTACTGTAGCTAATTCCAATATAGTTTTGAAGAGATTCAGTCAAGGCTTTTAGCAAAACATCTAGGATTGAACGATGACTTTTTCTAGACTATTTTCTGAGTGGATTAATAGGAGAGATAAGGAACTTGGTGAAAATGTTTAAGTCACCCGATCTAAATAAAGCAATTCAATTAGCTAGACTACATAAGGCTTCTCTAGATTCCAAGAGGATCAAACCTTAGCCCAACAAACCAAACACTAATGCAACATTAGTAACCAACCCTACGATCCCAAAATGGAACCAGATGAAAATCCCAACCAACCAATCCAATCAAACCAAAAAAACCCAGAAACATACTCTATCAAAAGACTAACACCCGCCAAGATAAAGGCAATGAGAGAAAAGAAGTTGTGCTATAATTGTGATGAAGTGTACTCATTTGGTCACTGGTGCACTAAGTAGCATTTTCATATTGTGATTATATTAGCCCAACATGTTGTGATTGAAGGCCTAAACCAATAGCCCATTTCAAGTCCAGAAGTCTAAAGGCCCAAATTTGAAGCTTCAACCAAGCCAATCAATGTGGTAGTCAAAACGATGCGTTTGGGATTATCATATTACTCTCTGAAGATTTGGTGATAAGGCATGTGATGGGATCCAATGTGGCAAGCTTTGATTGGTAATTCAGATTACTCATGTGACTCAACAAATAAGCTTATATAAAGGAATATGAGAGATAGTCAATTAGAATTCATTTTGTTATCATACTAGGATTTCTTCTTACTCTCTCTCTGTCTCTTTTTTCTTTCTAGAACTTTATGTGTTCAGATGGTGTTCTTGTTGCTATCTATGTAATTCATTTGTAATTTGTGTGAGATCCTTTTGTAGAAAAGAGATATCAGAATGTCTTGTATATTCTGGTGAGGAGAGTTGAGTGATTATGCTTGTATAATCATGAATCTGATTAGATATAGGTTTGGTTGCTCAAGTGGTTACAGATCTAGGGCTCTTGATAATTTCTAGGCTTGTATTGGTTTGATTTGTGTTGTAATCTGTGTTGTAAAACATTCATATAATGGAAAGGGCTTCTCTGAGAGGCTCAACGTGAATGTAGGCTTGCTTTGAGCCGAACCACGATAAAATCCGCGTGTTCTTTTTCTTTGCTTGTTCTTTTTCAAGTTTCATATTTCTCTAATATATTTGTTTGTTCATTCTGGTATTATCTTGCTATTACTATTGTTTGTAAAGTGAATCTTGCAAGCATAGTTGAAATAAGTAGTCAAGAGTTTAGATCAAGTTACGGATCTAAATTCACAACACATATGCTAAGAGGAGAAGATGAGATAGATGAAGAAGAGAAGAATGAATGATGGGAAACAGGAGAAGAGGTAGAGGAAGCCATAGAAGAGGAAGTGACCATCTCCCACCAATCTTTGACTGGAAGCAAAGGCATTCAAATAATCAAGTTGTGAAAGCTGGTTAAGAACTGGGAGGTGACCATTCTAGTCGACAGTGGATCAACCCATAACTTTCTTGACTCTAAGACTACTAAATTCACTAGGGTTGAGATAGAGGATACTAACTTGTTATGGGTGACCGTTGGAGGTGGCGAAAAGATTGGAAGTCAAGCAAAATGTCCAACTATTACCTAGACCATGCAAGGGGTCAGGTTTACAACCGAGATGAGACTCCTCACTCTAAAAGGGTGTTATGTCGTGCTGGGAATGCAATGGATCAGAGAGATTGGACTAATTCTTTTAGATACAAAAAAAATAATAAGTATGAGTTTTAACAGACAAAACAAATGGATTACACTACAAGGCATTAAAGAAGAAAGGAAAATTGATGCAACATGAAGGGAAAATGGTGGCAGAACAATTAGAGAAAACTCAAAGGAGAACTGAACCTATAGTCTAACTCGACTCCTTAGAAATAGATAAGAAAGTCAATGAAATACCTAAAGATTTAGAACCTGTTTTAGAAGCCTTCACTGAAAATTTTGAAGAATCTAAATCACTACCACCCAACCAAACTAAGGACCACCACATACCCTTGATTCCCAACAGTAAACCTATCAATGTAAGGAACCATAGACAACCCTATATCCAAAAGAATGAAATTGCAAGGATAGTTAAGAAGATGTTGGAAAGTGGAGTGATAAGGCCAAGCAACAGCCCTTTTACCTCACCTATTTTGTCGGTCAAAAAGAATGATGTTACATGGAGGTTATGTATAGATTACAGGGAGCTCAATAAGATTACGGTCAATGACAAGTTCCTTATACCAATAATAGATGAATTACTAGACGAACTACTTGGAGCAGGGGTCTTTACTAAGTTGGGCCTAAGAGCAAGCTATCACCAAATAAGGGTAGCATAGGAAGATGTGCATAAGACGGCCTTTCACACCCACTAAGGCCACTACAAGTTCAGAGTTATGCCTTTTGGCTTAACTAATGCATTGTCACATTTCAGAGTCTAATGAACGAAATTTTCCTACCCTACCAACAGAAAATGATACTAGTATTCTTTGATGATACACTGGTGTATAGAAAAAACATGAAGGAGCACATTGATCACCTAAAGGTAGCCTTATCCATCCTTAAACAACACTAACGTTTTGTGAAGAAAAAAAATGTGCCTAAAAATTGTAGTAAAGAATAAATTTAGGACTTATGTTAAAAACTCATTGATAAAAAAAATTATAAAATAAAATAATAATAAAAAAAGTCTTTTTTGAAAGGCTTACAGGCTTAAATCGAGTGGAATAAACTTAACAGACCAGAAAGAAAAAATAAGATAAACAAACAAACATTCCATAAATTACTTACCAGAAGAGAAAATATTTAGCTCCATCTTCAATACTTCTTCTTTTTCTTCTAAAAAATAAAAAGAGCAAATATTCCATAAATTACTTATCAACTTAGGCTCAAAATCAACCAAAAAAATTACCTTTTTCTCTAATTTACGATTGAGATTATTTAGAGTATGAATTTAGGGTTCATTAACTTTCTTTCTCTCCTTCGATTCCATCTCAAAGGCTACCAATTGTTTTTGAATCTTGAAGATCTCATGGTCGGTGATCATTTTACTAGCCTCCAAGAATGTCACTCTCTCCTGTAACCTCTGAACCATATCAGCCAACCATGGGTCAGAAAAATAGTCTTTAATAAATAGAGTAAATGTAGCTATGAAGACACAGCGGGTGCTAGCCGATTGGGGAGGAGGATGATAAGGGAGTGGGGACCGGGGGGACGAATGAGGAGTGAGTGGAAGTGGAGTCCATTTTTGGGAGGATTTGCTTGAAAGAAATTAATTTCAATTAAGAAAGAAATTTAATACCTGCTTGAAATCTATAAAGGAGTTGGAGATGAACACATTAGGCTTGTAGAGTATGAGTAGAAGGAAGACTAAGATTTCAAAAGATTTGCTAAAAGATTTAGTGGGGATATGAAATGGTAATAACAGGACATATGAAACATATATTACACAAAGGAGCCTCACCTATTTTGTTGGTCAAAAAGAAGGATGGTATATGGAGGTTTTATTTAGATTACTAAGAGCTCAACAAGATTACAATCAAGGACAAGTTTCCTATACCAATAATAAATGAATTACTAAACAAGCTATATGAGGCAAGGGTCTTTACTAAGTTGGACCTAAGAGCAGGCTATCACCAAATAAGGTTAGCATAGGAAGATGTGCATAAGACGGCCTTTCGCACCCACCAGGGCTACTATGAGTTCAAAGTAATGTCTTTTGGCTTAACTAATGCATCAGCCACATTTCAGAGTCTAATGAACGAAATTTTCCAACCCTACCTACGGGAAATAATACTAGTATTTTTTGACAACATACTAGTGTATAGCAAAAATATGGAGGAGCACATTGATAACCTAAAGGCAAATCTAATTTCAACAAAAGAATAAAAGAAAACAAAAACCAAAGTTACAGAGATCAAGTAACAAAAATGTAAACCAAATATCCGATAACAGCAATCCACCCACTCAGACGTATTGTTTTGCACACGAGCATTCTTTTTGTTACGTTGGCATGCTTTTTTGCACGAGGGAAAGCTTTTTAGCATTTGAGCGTGCTTTTTAGCATAAGTATGAACGTTGGACGTGCTTCTTGGCACGTGGGTTTTTTGTCTCTGTTTTTGTTATTAGATAGACTCGGTCATTTTGGCTACTAAAGATTCAATTATTTTCAACATTATCTGAATATTTAGGAAATGGAAAGAAAAAACTTACAAATAAAGAAGAAATGGATTCAAGTGAGAAAGGAATTGTGTACAGTTGTGTACGTATTAGAAGCACAACAACTGAACCTAAAATAAGAGACATTTGTTTCAAAATAATAAGTTAGTATTAAAAAAAAAAAAGGGTTCAAAAGGGCACGAACTGAATAGTACCAAAATAAATTGGGAAGTAAATTCAAAGGATGAAAGTTTTAGGGCTAAATCCAATCAATCAATCAATCAATCAAAAAATTGGGAAATAGGGAGGCCGGAGATCGAGATATATAGTTGAAGATGCATAGGGGAATGGAATTATGGCGGGTGTGCATGCACAGGGAAGGGAAGAGTGATAAAGAATCATAAATATAAAGCTAAAAAAAGAGTCTAAAATATATTTATTGAAACACACCTAAGTTACATTTATAAATAAAAAATAAAAAATAAAAAATAAAAAAACTTAAGTCTAATTTAAAATAAAAAATAAAATAAATAAATAAATAAATAACAACCTTATCACCAACTTTTTGTGAAGAAAAAAAAAAGTAAGTATGAGTTTGGCATGACATAACTTGAATATTTTGGACACATAATATCAGCACAAAGTGTGTCAATAGATAAAATAAAGGTGCAAGGCATGTTAGATTTGCCTCCACCCAAGACAATCAAGGCACTAAAAAGGTTCCTAGGGTTAACTAGCTACTATCGAAAGTTTGTAAAAGGGTATGGAGTAATAAGCAAGCTAATGACTGAATTGCTTAAGAATAATTGTTTTGCATGGGGAGAAGCATCTCAAACAGCCTTTGAGACTTTAAAAAAGACAATGACCACCACACATGTGTTAGCACTACCCGAGTTTTCAAAGCCATTTACAGTTGAGACCGACACGATGAAGGATGCTTGCGAGAAGCCCATGATCCAAAAGCAAATATGTGAAGGTGAAGGTGAAGGACGGGTGCATGAAGCCCAAAGCGGACAATATCTACTTGGTGGGCCTGAGCTGTTACAAATATGCAACATGGGAGACCATTGACTTTCATTAGCAAAGCCATTCCACTTAGAAAACTAGGGTTATCTACCTACGAAAAAGATAGTTTACGCAGTACAAAAGTGGAAGTCTTATTTATATGGAAACCAATTCACTATCAAAATAGACCATTCGAGTCTAAAATACTTCCTTGAGCTGAAAATGACAACTTTATTGCAACAAAAGTGGCTTTCCAAACTCCTTGATTTTGATTACGAGATTTCATATAAGAAGGGTAAGGACAATGTAGTGGCACATGGACTCTCTAGAGCCTTACAACAAGAGGAGGAGACTCTAAAAGTTTTAACCATTAACCAACCTATGTGGGTCCTAGAGATACTGGAGAGCTACCACCAAGACCCTTTAGTTTTGTCCTTGATACCGGGATTAGTGATTGACCCAACTTCGAACCAAGAGTATAATCTACAGAATGGAGTACTTAGAAAGCAAGAGAAGATCTATGTATGAGGCAATGGCTCTTAAAGGGAAAGGCTCATTAAAGAAGCCCATGGGTCGACTATAGGAGGCCATTCAGGATTTAAAGGTACCCTTGAAAGACTGTAGCAATTCTTTTATTGGGGTTCTATGAACAAAGAAATGGTAGCTAGAGTAACAGAATGCTCTGTATGCCAACAGTACAAAAGCGAGAACATGAAGAACCATGGACTCTTGCAACCCCTACCAATACCTTTTGTACCATGGCAAGATATTGCAATGGATTTCATAAAAGGATTTCCTCTATCACAAGGTAAAGACAAAATCCTAGTAGTGATTGACTGACTCACTAAATACGCTCATTTCCTCGCATTGACCCTATTATAAGTATTGAACCCACATTCTCCAAATTGGTATGATATTGTCCAATTTGGGCCTAAGCCCACACGGATTTGCTTTTGGGACTCTACCCAAAAGGCCTCATACCAATGGAGATAGTGTCCATACTTATATACTCATGATCATCCATATGTCTAGCAAATATGGGACTTTGGTCGCACACCCAACAATCCTCCCTTCGAACAAAGAACCATCATTATCCTCATGGTCTGGGCCTTCCCTTAAGCGATCATCTATCCGTTCATCTTCCCTATATGCTAGGACGATCACACACTTCATCGAGGTCACTCATCTCCACTACGTTGTAGGAGACACACCTTACTTAAAGCACTGGAGCACCGCCTATCTCAAAAGCTCACATGGATCCATCGCGAGTTAACTGGGGCCCACCACTTCTTGGTTCGACTACATCTGGCTAAGTCTGACTGTCTAAGGCATGGCTCTAATACCATTGTTATAAGTATGGAACCCACATTCTCCATATTGGTATGATACTATCCGCCTTAGGCTAAGCCCCGCACGGATTTACTTTTGGGACTCCACCCAAAAGGCCTCAAACTAATGGAGATAGTGTCCATAGTTATATACAAGGGCGTACTCATGATTTTTTGATAAGGTGGGTAAAAACAAAACTATATATAGGGGGTATATAGGCCATAGATTCCCCTTCCCTAAAAAAAAAGTTATAATTTCTATATCAAAAGTTTAAATAATTATGAACCCCGAGATCTGTTATTTTTGTATTTCTAGACTTGAACCCCCGTCTGCAATAGTACATAGAGAACTTAATCCACTCTCACCCGATAATTGATTATTATTGTTTTTCTAAAGTATGAAAGTATAGTTTTTATTGACTTTGATGTATAATTGCTTGATATTGTAACCTAAAATTATCAAACAATTTAGTTAAATGATGCTTTATAAATTATAATATAATACTAGAAATAATAAATTGCAGTAAAAAAATAAAAAATAAATTTATAAATAAAATAACAAAACATTGATTTAAAATTATGAATAACGAACCTAAAACCTTTAAAATAATAAAAATAATAAAAATAAAAATAATAAAAAAACTGAATCGAAGAAACAAATATGAATATTTTTATATTTAATTTTGAAACTGAGAATAATGAGAAATGAAGATAATTATGGATTAGGGACATGAGAGAGAGAGAGAGAGGGGTAGATGGGAAGAGAGAGAGAGAGAGATAATGGATGTTTAGGTAACGAGGTGAGAGGTGAAGTTTTGAGGTGATGGATTTGTGTTGGGATTTGAGAGAAGAGTACTAATTATAAAAAAAAATTACAAAAGGCTTACCTAGGTCATCCCACCATTAAGGTCTACCCCTGGTTATATACCCATGATCATCCCCATGTCAAGTCAATGTGGGACTTTGGTCACACGCCCAATAGACTCACCCATTTACTGTTGCACTAGTGGCTAAGGTTTTCTTTGAGAACATTCATAAACTATTCGGCATCCATACCTCAATCACAAGCAACATGGATAAAATATTTACCAACTCATTTTGGCAAAACCTATTCAAGATGGTTGGGACCAAACCATGCCTAAGCACTACCTAGCATCACCAGACTGAGAGGCTCAATCAATGTTTAGAGAATTACTTGATATGCATGACGAGTTCCAAACCTAAAAGGTGGGGTAACTGGCTAGCTATGGCAGGATGGTAGCACACTAGTACAACACCAACTACCATACTGCCCTGACTATGACATCATTTAAAGCCTTTCTATAGCTACAAACCCCTTATATTCTCTTTCATTGCTATTGAAATTAGCTCACCTAAAATCCGTGACTTTGCCTACGAAAGAAACAAGATTCAGTCAGCACTCAAGGAAGCTTTAGCTCAAGCTCAAGAAAGAATGAAGTATTATGCAGATAAAAACATATTAGAAAGAGAGTTCAATGTTGGAGATTGAGTTTACCTAAGACTCCAGCCATATAGACAAGCTTCAATGGCTCTTCAACGAAATCTAAAGTTAGCTCAACGTTTTTGGCCCTTACCAGGTGATTTCTAGGATAAAAGTTGTATCTTATTGTCTTCTTCTTCCAGCTAACTCATAGATCCACCATGTCTTCCACGTTTCTAAGCTCAAGAGAAGGGTTGGTACATCAGTCAACCCTAGTCTGACTCTTCCACGCATTGGACCCAACAATTAGCTTCGAGTGCAATCGATGGCCATCCTAGAATGCAAGATGAAAAAGCGACGCAACCACTCGGTGGTGCAGCTCTTGATCTAGTGGTCCAACACAAGCCCCGAGGATGCTACCTAGGAGGACACTTCCATGATTCAATCACAATTTCCTAATTTTAATCCTTAAGGACAAGGATTTTGTCGAGAAGAGGCGAATGTTAGACGAGAGGATTTCTTGGGTTCTTAAGTGGCGATTTTGGACAAGAACCACGCTAACGTCTTATATAAAGACCTAAACTCGATACGCACCATTTGGTGTTTGTTCGTTGAGTTTTAGACACGTTTTTATGGATCCGGATTGTTGGGCTTGGTTAATGTAGTCGGGCCATTTGGGCCTCTTTCTTTTAGAGTGGCGATATTGGCACCCATCAAAAACTATTTGTACTCCTCTTTCGTATGCACACCTTTAAAATATTTTTAAAATCTCTGGTTTCATAAATAAACCTCATTTAATACCAAAATTACCTTTCTTTAATTTTATTTTATTATATTTTTGTAAATGCACCCCTACTATTCTGTTATCTAATTACTTTTATTATTATTTAATATAATTTTTTTGGAGGTTTATTTTATATCTTTTTATTTAAATAAACAATTTATCATTAAAAAAATAAAAATTCCAACTCCTGCAAAAACATTTGGGATCACTTTAAAAAATTTTGAAAAAAAATTCTTTTCATTGCATTAAATTTTTTTTTTTAATTCTTTAATTTTTTAAGCTCGAAATTCTCTCAATCTTCTCCAATACCACCAAATTGAAAAGGCTCAGATGTCAATATCACGCCAAGGACAAACAAAGTATCTCACTCACACTCAAAACCCCTTAAACCTTTTGCCCATTGATTTGGGTCTACTAAGGTCGACTAAGCTATTTATATTGGAAATGGAATCATCACAGAGCGAGGGAGTTGTTGGTCTAGAAAACTAAATCAGAGTAGGCGAGGCAGTGGCTGGTGGCTACGTTGATAAGAAATGTTGAGTCAGAGGTGGTGGTGGTGGTGGAGTGGTGGAGAGATAAAATGAATTGGGTGATGGAGAGAGGTTGAGATGGTTGTGGGAGTGAAATGTTTGGTCTGAGGGTATGGTCAATTTTGGTGAGTGAATAGAAGCCACTCTTTGGATCCATCAAACTTGTTGTTTGCATTGTTAGACATAATTATTTTGACAATGTTTGCCGTTTGTTGTCTCTCAAAACACATGCAATGTGAAAGATTTCTTTTGTGGTGTTTTTGTTTGGCATGATGATCTTATGAAATGCATTATAATCTTAATGTTGAAAAACCAGTAGCACATGTGTTTGAATCCACAGAAACTTTACTTCAACAATGGTGGCAAAAATGATATTTTCATTAATTCATGTTGACAGCTACATTCAGCTTATATACAACTCAAAAATCCAATTCTTTCGCATAATGAACTGTATAACAAATTCTCCTTAAAATAAAGACCACTTATCATGCTACCATGTCCGCTAAATTATCAAGAAGATAAATGCTTTTATTTTAGAAACCTCCCTATAAACTAACATTATTATCATTCCATTTGTGTTGATTGAGTTTGACTATTGTTGACGGTGATTTCTTGATAGTCAACCGGTCAACGACTTTGTTTAATGAAACCTGCAAAGTAAGTGTAATAAAAGCAAGAATAACAAAGAGAACAAATTACATGGTAAAACTCCAATAATCGGAGAAATGTCCACGGGTCGTCGCTTTAACGACTGAGAAGCAAATCCACTATTTTGTAAATCAATGTTACACACTATGGTCTCTCTCTCGCAAGATGTTCATTCTCCTTTACAATGCCTTTTACAGGTGTATTTATATGGACCCCTTAAGGTTTCCCATGCCGTGGCATACAAGTAGAGGATTACAGAGTTGGATTTTGGACTTTTTTCCTATTTGGTGTCGTCATGTATTTAATACGGTTGATTTCGAATCTGCTCAAGATTCTTAATGTTTCGGAGAAGATCTTCTTGTTTCCTTGCCGGACTTCTTCTGGTGGTCGTATACTAATTGATTTACAATTGCCTAGTCTGGCTGAGTTGCCTTATGTATGGAGGAAACCCTAATATGGACTTTTTCTTTTTTAGCCAAGTAGAGCTGATCAAGTGGAGTCTTTAATCGGCAAGGCTAGTCTCGTCCAAGATTCCGTGAAGGTTCTATTTGTAACGAGTGGCTTGCCGACGTGCTATTTGACTGATCCTTTGACTTTTGCCTATGTGGCATGACTAGGCCCACGCTCCTTGTTTATTTAAGTGACATGTCGTTCCAGTAAATATTA
Organism: Acer yangbiense; assembly: GCA_008009225.1. Classification (NCBI taxonomy): domain Eukaryota; kingdom Viridiplantae; phylum Streptophyta; class Magnoliopsida; order Sapindales; family Sapindaceae; genus Acer; species Acer yangbiense. Next base: position 12,275,368 of record CM017768.1, read on the forward strand.
CACACAACAACTATTAAAAAGTCTAAAATGTCTCTATTTAAGCTTCAATTGTATAAATTGACCATTATACCCTCATACTTTTACCAAATAAATTAATAAAAAAATACAAAAGCGGGAATGTTAACTTGCAAATGAGAAATTATTTTGTGGACAATTTTATCCATAAAAGTAACAAAATTACAAATGAACCAAAAGCATTGAAAATGAGTATTTGTTTGGATTTATAATAAATTAATTAATTAATTAATTAAAATAAATTAAAATAAATTAAAAAAATTTATATAAAAAAAAAAGACAAATAAATAAATACATATTCTGGTTTATTTTCAATGTTTTTGATTCATTTGTAATTTTATTATTTTTAGGGATAAAATTGTCCACAAAATAACTTCTCATTTGCAGGTTAACATTCTCGCATTGTATATCAGTTTATTTATTTATTTGGTAAAAGTACGAGAGTATAATGGTCAATTCATACAATTGAAGCTTAAAAAAAGGTATTTTGGACTTTTTAACGATCAAACTCGATCAACACAAATGGAATGCTAACGGTATTAGTCCATAGGGGAGGTTTCTAAAATAAAAGTATTTATAACTATACATCCAATAATAGTTCAAATGTGAAGGGATGTTTTTAATGTTAACCCTTTTTTTTTTTCCTTTTTTATCAAGGTTTAATATAAAACCAATTAAAAATTATTGATGGATATACTTACAAACTATTTAATCTTTTAAGTACTTTTGCTCATATTGGATTTTCAAAAAATATATATACTACTTTGGGGTGTACATATGATTTTTTTAGGGGTGCAAATATCATCAGTCTTCTTTTATTTAAAAATGTCAAGTCCGTGAGCCTACCGTAGAGGATTTCTCATAACAAAATTTTCAACAAACTTCTATTCTCTACAATCCTATTCTCTCTCAACTTCTCCACTCTCTCTCTCTCTTCTTTCTTCAATCTACTAGAATCTCTAGAAACAGAAACAAAAATCGAATTACAAAAATATAGAGTATTACAAAGACGATCGATACTTCCATAAACAAATCAATTAGATTAACTAAACACACACAGACAAAGGAGGAAAAACAATTAGGTGAGGGAAGAAAATATTGATAGAACATCCAGAAAAGATGATATCACACAAAATCAAAGAGATATTAATTGGGAAGGGATTTCACCAAAAATCCTATTAACTCTTAGTTATATCCCTAAATATCATCCACTAACGCTAGCCCCTCAAGTACATTCATAAAACTTTCTTAAACTAAAACATTCAAATCCATAGCCCTACAAATAAAAGGGTAGAGTTTTTGATAACGAGTGAGATTTCATTTAACCTGTGTTCCTCATCCCAGCAGCAATGCCGTTTATAGTGATAAGCAACGCATCCCTGAGTTTATGGTTATCATCGTCACGTCTCAACCTCTTGAGTACCTCCACCTGTAACATATTCATAGGATTTAGATAAGGTAGCCTGCTCTCGATCAGCCTCCTCAGGCTCCGATTATTCTCAGACAGTTTCTCGTGCCCACTAACCACCAAAACATACTTCTCTGTCGTTAAGAGCTCCCTCCTCAATTCAGCACCAAGCTCTTGCCTGCTTTCTGACACGAGCACTTCATCATAGTGCTTGGCTATAGGAATGTCTGCCTTCCCTAAAACCATCTCTATAAGATCTATTGTAGATTGAAAAAAAGGCCATTCTTTGTACATTGCTTTCAAGTCTTCAGTATGTCCCTTCTCACAAGCACCTTTTAACCCTGCTCCAACTCCAAGCCAAGCTGGAAGAACAAATCTGGTCTGGGTCCATGCAAATACCCACGGAATGGCACGAAGATGGCCAATTCCTGTTGAGCTCTTTCTTCGTGTGGGACGGCTTCCAATATTAAGGAAGCCAAGCTCAGCTTGGGGCGTAGCCTCGTGGAAGTAAGCGAGGAATTCTGGGTTTTCATATACTGTGCTCCGGTAATTTTGGCAACTAATTTTTGAGATCTCCTCCATAACATTACGCCATTTTTCTTCTCGAGGTGGTTGAGGGGGTTTCAGGGTTGCAAGCAGAACAGCAGTTGTGTATATCTCTAGCTGTCTAACAGCTGTCTGTGGCAACCCGAACTTGGCCTGCACCATCTCCCCTTGCTCAGTTGACCGAAGTGTACCCTGCCAATTTAATAAACCAGATCACTGAGACAATGTCCTAATTTAAGTTCTAGAACAGTTTGCTTTGCATTCTGACCATAAGATAGAAGTTCCAAGTAATCAATAGCAGCTAATAAGCTTATTTGTGGATTGAAGAAATGATAAATAAAATCTTGATCGAATATCCTATCAAGCGTAAAAAAAAAATACCATGGCATAACTTTTGTTGATTGAATAAATGAAGAAAAGAAAAATATACCCATGTTATATGATCCATATTAAATACTCAACTTACCATTACAGAACCAGGTGGTTGAGATTGAATGGCAAGATATGTGGGGCCACCACCACGACCAATACTTCCTCCTCGCCCATGGAACAAAGTAACTTTAATACCATACTCGTTGCATGCAGCGACAACATCCTCTTGGGCTTTGTAAAGTTCCCATGCAGCAGTGAAGCGTCCAGCATCTTTACCAGAATCAGAATATCCGACCATCACCTGTCCAGAATAACTCTGTAATATCTGCAAGATCATGGGACCTCAACAAAATCAATCCTGAAAATGGCTTTATAAGATGCATACCTCTTGATGTCCATTATGGTTCTTTATAACATGTTCTCTATACCAATCAATTGATAATAACTTCCTGATCACAGAACCAGCTTCTCTCAAGTCTTTCACAGTTTCAAACAGAGGAACTACACGCAACCTGTTCCAAGATATATATGTGTGTATACCTATATCAGTTGGGATAAAATATATAATGCAAAGGGTAAGGACATGCTAAGACAATCAACATGTTATAGAAAAAAATGTGAAATGGAACCGGTGTTTTCCTATTGCTCATGGAATTTTGGGTTTTTCAAAGTTTTGAACAGAGAAAAACCTAATAAGTTTGATAGAGTATCCACATGAGAAGTTATAGGAGGAAGTAAATCCTACATTGGAGAGAAATTTTAAAAAAAAAAAAAAAAAAAAGGATGTTTATATAGCAATGGATGTTGCAACCCAATAGGGTTGTAAGGCTATCCACTAATATATAAACCACTTCCAAAAATACATAAGTCAATCTAATATAAAATTTTAACAAAGGCTATGACTTGAAATTGAACCCTACCTTAGAGAGAAAATAGGTTCCGATAGAAAATGCAACCCTCTTGGGGAAGAAAACTATTACATCTTCCCAATAATTTATTGTCAGATAACTTGGTTATGACTTATGAAGAGTTAAACATAAAAATACAGAAAGCTACAAATTCTTCATTCATATGTATGTACTTAGCTATACACACACATACACACCCTATATATTGTTAAGTTTACACTAACCCAAAAGCGAAGGCCCAACAACAGTGTTTAAGCTCTAATACAAATCCATACCGAACACAAATACAAATAATAAAAAATAAAAATAAACACATCAAGGGATCTAGCTTGAGACTTCTTAATCAAAATAACTTTGAAATCATGCTAAGAAACCATTAGACCTAAAAACTAAATTTGTATGTAACAGCAAACAATAGTATTTAAACACTTACACGTGTAAATGTGAAAAATAGGTACCAATTGCCTATTGGCCTGGTACTTTTCCCTTCGACAATATATAAGGAGTAGGTTTGAAGTCCTAGACTTTACACTAGGTAATACAGCTAGTTAATTTCAGTATTTTTCTCTATTTGAAAAAGATAATCAAGTGACTACAATTTAACCACAAGATAAAATGAAATGGATTGTCCCATTTGCGCTATTAAGATATGTGAAAACAAACATATAATGGCACGAGGAATATCACATAGAAAATAATTTAAACATACGTTCCACCAGGACAAGGTCTTCCTAACTCCCCACTAACAGCAAGTCGAGCATCTTTCTGCAAAAGCTCCACAGCAAGGACATCACTTGCCTGCAATTTAGAAATGACTTGATAACTTTATCATTTATTCCATGTAGGAAATATCAAATAAATTGCGCTTTCGCTGGCACTATAGTTAAACAATTTGAAAACAAAGTAGAAGTAGTGGTTAATCATACATTTGAAGCCATAGAAATGACATAAGCCCCAAGTGAATCGCTGCCTAGCTCAGCCGCAACACGGAAGGTATCCAAGACTTCTTTAACATCAGGAGCAACCTGAAAAGACCAAATGTAGTGGGGGGATACAGTTTTTTTAAAGCATATTAAAGGAATATAAGAGAGAGAGAATAAACATCTGTGATGCAATATGGTAGGAGTATCCTGGAAATAATTATCGTATCCGTTACTTAACAATAAATTACTTATTTGAAGCTCAAGTTATTGAAGAAGCTCTTCTGCCAATGCAATTAATAGTGTAATCGTGCTAACAACTCTATGACATCAACCACAAAAGCAATCATTGTGTAGCCACCAGGAGAAAAAATCAATTTCTTCCAAGTACATAATTCATGTTATCTAAATTTCTGTGGGAATTAGAAGAGCTACATTTGTCTCCTATTTCAATCTCTCATAAAATCAAACTCCACAACTTTTATTCATTCAAGAGGAAGTTAGAGCGAAACAAATTACAATATTTATTCTGTCTAGAGACCAAAGAACGGTCAGATCAGAACTTTTCAGCATAATTCAAAAGTTTGTATTTCCTTACCCAGTGTAACCAAGGAAGCTGACTCCTTTGAAATTATTTATTTATTACTTTAACTATCAGAAAAATTCAAATATCTAAGATAAGCATTGTAAGTCTAATATGCACCGCTTAAACATTTTGCATTAATGTATAGAGGATCTCACCAAAAAAAAAAAAAACAATGAACATATTCCAATTATATATCTGCAATTGTTGCCTTAATTTTCCACATTCTCCAACATGTAAACTTCCAAAACAGTTTTGCTCACTGAACTATCACAGTTATTAGCATCATTAACAACAGAGTATACAGAAAAGAAGCTCTTTGCCTGTCATGAGTTGAGGTATAAGCATAAAAGTTTTCTATTCAAGAAAAAAAAAACAATCAGAAAACAGGAAATAGTTATGCTGAAAACTTCTGTAAAGAAAAATATACTTTAATAATTCAGGTCACTTTATAAGAAGAGAGCTAATTGCAGCATACAATGTGTTTATTCAACCTTCAATGGCTATTTGACAGAGAGATGATCTCCAAAAACTTCAAACTTTGGTATAGGTTCAAATCCTACTGGATGCAATTTAGCAATTTATTTGCATTTCAAAAAGATCGCAAAGGACTCTGATTCAATTCAAAGAATGACTAGGGAACCTTTTTCTTGGTGAGTGGGATCCCCTTGTTCAATACTTGTTCAAGAAAGTCTAAAAGTACCACTAACGCCCCACAGCTCGAGGTTTTGAGTCACAAAATTCTAAAGGCCTTTTTCTGAATATCAGCACCATGGAATGAGCTCCAAAGCATAAGACCCAAAGGCCTTAAATAAAACTTTTATGCATGACCACAGATACAGAACCTAGAAAAGCAGTGGCAGTAAATACATGAAACCATATTTTTCTTATATATTTCCTATAAAAGATGGTGTAAATTATATACTGCTCTACCAACCTCATTTCCTTTCCTTAGGAAATCTAGTTGAATCTAAGTAGAAAACTGCAGTCCATCCTAGCTTCATCGGCTACATGTGCCTCCAAACCAAACTCACCTCATGATAGTTTCTAAAATCGTTAAGAGCAAAACTTGCATATGAAGAAAATAGCTTTAAATAGTGAATACCATGTTAATGTTGAACATTTCAAAACATTATACATATAGTCATTCTCAGGTGTGGGGACTCATTTTAATAAATTCCAGGACAGTCATGATCAATGTTGAGACTTGAGAGCCTTGATTGAGCATCCTGTACTTTTAATAGGTTGTGAAGTGTCTTGAACATTTCATGACTCATCAAGACCATAAAGACTTTGACCAAAACCTTCACAATATTAATGTTATGTTATTGTTAATTCAGGGATCCCACAATTGAGAAATATTACACAAACACACACATACATACGGGCGAGAGACCAACAGCAAAGAAGTATCACTAGGCAAAAATAAAAAGGTCACAAACACACACAATAAATGACAAAACTAAAAAACTAACATTTAAATTGATCCTTGTTATTTTTTTCTAAATACTAGAAATAAATGATTATTGTTAACCTACAACGCATCTATAACTTTTTACTTTAAGAATTTTCAATAATTTATGAAAAACTTACCTCAATAGAAGGAGGAACTAGAGGCCGTTTCCCCTTCAGCTCCCTTGTCAGAAATTCTAGTTTCTTGTCTTCATTCCACTCACTATACGTACCCATATCCAAATATGTGGTAATTGCATCAAGTGTTTCAGCATGTCTACCAGATTCCTGGTACATTGAAAAATTCAGTTAAAACATTTTTCTTGAGCAAGTTGCAGAAGGTAACCTTAAAGAAATGCACCTGACGTAAGTCAAGCTTCATTAACACCATTCCAAAGGTAACAACTCTTCGAATAAGATCAGCAAGCCGACCATCAGCCAGAACACCAGATCCACATAATTGCTGAAATTGTACAGTAATTATATAATAACAGCGTCATAAAATTCGTTATCATATTCATTTTCTTTTCTTGGGAAGCATTGTTGCATATATATGCATTTTCAACAAGGGGAAGGTTGTTCTATGCTAGTAATACAGGTATAAAGAAAGATTAATCTGTTACCAAAGACTCGTAGCACAGAAGCAGTGGATCCAAAAGTTGATCTGTGGTTTCATAATAATCCCAAGAATCATATTCACCAGGAAGATCCTCAAGAAGAAGTTCCAGCCGCCTTCGTGTCTTCATAAGCTGAATCAATGAAAATCATACAACCATTTACTATCTCATTTTGTATAGAGAAAACAAATTCACAGTTCAGAAATGATGCTTAAGCCTGAGATAGTGATGAAAACAAGCAGTGAATCGAAGATTTGCATCTCAGTTATTGATGCATTGCAAACAAACCCTTTAACAATATTCCATTTAACTAAAAAGCTGCTTTCCGAGTGTCAAAAATTAATATTTATCTTCCACTACTTTTAAAACTTTCCAGAAGCAGTAAGACACTCTACTACAGAATTTAACTGTATATTAAACATGATAATAGATGCTTAGTTTTCTCGGCACTCATTGCACACAAAGTTGGTGGGAACAGATAAATATTTAAGGAAAGAAATGCTTGACTGCTTGTAACGATGCTTAGTTTTTGGTACCCATTGCATCACAAACTTAATGGGAGCAGGCATCTTAAAGAAGAAACACAGTAACACTACATACCTCGAAGCCTTTCAATTTTCAAGTTCATCTTTGGTTCCAATTCAATTGATTTCAGTGTGTACTTTTCTACTGGACAATAAAATTCTTATCCAAACTTCTTCTCTACAAATTCTCATGTGAGAGTGAGTGTGGTTTCAACTAACACAGGAAACTAAATATGCAAATCAAAGATCCGAATCAAAATAAAGATCATAATGAAAATAAAGTCTAAGATCCTAATCAGAATCAAATTAAGGATCCAAATTAAAATCCAATCAATTCTTCCAACGCCTAGCATAAGTGTGTATTTCCATAGGATGTTCTACATCATATTTGCTCTTATTATTGAGAAATTTATTTATATGTTTGATTGATCATCTTTTTCTATGCTTCTCATTATCTTTACTTCTTGATCTTCTGCCATCACTGAGCTTTTTTAGCTATATCTACTATCGTATTTGACTTTCCTCTTTTCAGTTTTCAAAACTGTGAAATCCCATATTTAAGATACCCAACAAATTAAAATCCAAACACATAAATACACAAAGAACTAACATGTTCACAATTTAAAAGAAGCACCTATATTTGACCATTTCAGAACATTGCCAACCTAAAACTATAATATATTCTCACATTGTCCTAACTCTCTATACCCCTAATTCTAGATCAACCACAATCCCAATTCGTGTAAAAAAAACATCTCTAACTCTACAATATTCAACCATCTCCAACAATTGAATCCTAATTCTTCCACTTTTCATTAATTTGTGCTCATCTGAAGAAATTACACAAATGCACATAGCTGTCGGATATCATGTACAAACAGTTCCTGATGTATGTTCAAAGAATATTAATAAATTTCGCATTCCAGGTTTTTTTTTTAAATTAAACCATTTCAGGTGAAGCATACTGCACCAATGATTAACGCAGCATCATTTTTTTCAGAATAAGGGCCATCTCTATTAAACTATTTATAAATAAATATCCTTCTTTATCCTAGACCAACACACTTAGCTTTTTCATGCAAGGATGACTATGTTCTAAGCTTTTAAATAGAATCATAGAAAACATATTTTTCTATAAGAAAATCATCAAAACAACTCAGAAGACAAGTAATAACCTTTTCCTTCACGTTGCCAAGAACAATTCTATATGGAGCAATTTCAGGTTGTTCAGAAAGCCTTGGCTCCAGAAGCTTCTGGAAGCTGGACCTTCCTATCTTAGATTCGGCAAATAGTTTCCTCTGAGCAACAAGTGTACTAGAGGTGAAAGAAGAATTGCGTGATATCCCAGCTTTTAGAGAACCATTAGAACTAGCAAAGCTTCCATTGGTAAGTGATTTAATTGAATTGTGGTGAGAATCATGTGAAGATTCCAAACCTGGAGAGTCCTGCCCATCCTATATAATTTTGAAGAATTAAAAAAGGAGTAATACATGCAATTGCAACGTATGATGCCAAGAATGAAACAAAAATACTTTTAAGTATCCATAGAAGTCACCCAAGAATATCAGTGGCCACCAACTTGCTTTACCTTTAACGGCATGTACTCAGACCCCGGACGTTCTAGTTCGGTATAGTGAGATCCACCATTGTTTTCTACATAAGGGAAAAGTTTAAAATCAATGTCTGGTACAAGTTAGAAATTATATTAGATGTAGACAAGAAAAAACTTAATTGAAGAATTGTTTAACAGATATTTACGGGAAAAACAAATAGAGAGAGAGAGAGAGAGAGAGAGAGAGAGAGAGAGAGAGATAATTGTAGATGACATGTAAAAAAGAATAAGTGGCATAAAAAAGGTTACATAAGTTTTATTTTAAAAATAAAAATGAAAAAAGAAAAATAAATAAACATCCTTGCTCAAATCTCATATCAGTTTCACATCCCATAATGAATTTTGTTAGTCCCACATCAGTGAGAAATGTAATTTCACATAGCTTCTTATACTGTCATTGAAACCTCCACAAATAATATATGCTTTTGGATTCAATTTCTAAATAAACTATTCCAAGGCTCATAGGAGAAAGAACATGAAATTGACAAGCTTCTTTACAAAATTGAACAAAAGGAACATTATAACATTGTAACAAATTTGAGCAACAGTTTATGTAGTTCAACAAAGATTTCTCATAAAGTTATAATAATAGTTCATAAAAAAATTGAAATTATATTCATCAAAACTTATATCATGTTCTTTTGGGCCAGAAAATATCCCAAACCAGCTTGACCTACCAGTACAGGAGGGCAGATCAGCTCTGGCTGGAAGTTGAGTAGGAAGGGATGGAACCTGCTGGCTGTGATGCTTCAATTGATTTCTGCTCAAAGCTTGACCCCAACCCTCATGCCGGTCCTCTGATTTATCTGGAGAGAAATTTGACCCACAATCAAAATAAGTTTTCCAGCCAGAGTTGCACAAAAATCAAGATATATAATCTATACATAATAGAAACCTTGATTTTGAAATTAATTAGTCTGCAATCAGGTCATGTTACATATATACACACTCTCATGTGAGAAACATAATGAAAATAACTTTATTGATGAACACAAATCGCAGCCACCTTTAAAAGTCTATGAAACACATAGAACAATCGATTCTAAGGCCCAATACTTACTTTGTTTGGCATATGAATGAATCCAATTCAACATCCAATATTTCCTTTTGTTTGTGGTGACACAAGCCAGGCCTAGGTGCCTGCCTAAACTTTTATGAGTAATTCCTAGAGTTTTACTGGTGTGATACCAGTAATCTTTTCTCTTCTTATGGTTTTCCCTTCTGTACAACAACAATTATACATTTTTATTTTTTGTTGAAAATAATTTCTTCACAGCCCAACCATGCAGTCTATCTCAAGTAATTTAAATTCAGAGAAGATTATTGTTAAGGTACACTAATGTTATATCAGCCTTTCCCCCTTCCATAACCGATGAAGCTCTTATGGTGTACTCAAATCTTCACCCAGTCACCCGTGTAACATCCAATATACTATGTCCATGAACGAAAGTTACTTTCCACACCTAAAACCACCCAAAAACCAAACTCTTCACAAAGCCTCACCAAACACACCTACCGAAACTGCAACAAAGCATCAAACAACCAAAAGACATGTTGTAACCTGCTTGTGGTTACCTCCTCCAAACTACTTAATTTATAATGTTATCAAAGTAGAGTAAATAACCATGATAACTAATCACAAGAAGAAAATGGTGGATGGTTGTGCTCTCCACTGTTTGCCACATACAGGGTTATTGAAGAACTAATTCTATTATGACAACATGAACTTTTAATGTTTTTTTCCTGCTTTAATTTACATTTACAATAATTATAGTAATTGTTCAAGCTGTAAAAATGCCTTCAGTATGGCACTCATTTTGTTTTATAAACTTTTTAGTTAATGATTAATTATGTCATTATTAGAGATTGCTTTTCCCAAAGCATCAACGTCAAATATTCTAAAGTATGATATATTTTTTATTTACTTATAAATGATTGGCTTGTTCTCACATATTGTCTTATAAAGTTTGTTTATTAGATAACTTTAGTTTCATTCAAGAGTGAGAATAAATAATTATAGAACAAAGCTTTTGTGGGAGGAAAGAAAGCTATGGTCCTTTGGTATTGTGGAATTTTTGTTGTTTTGTGGGTTATTTGGTTAGAGAGGAATAGAAGAATATTTAATGAAGCTAAAGAGGGCAGTTTTTTATGGGAAAGTTTATTATTCAGCTTCTTTAATCTCTATGGTCATCTTCAGCTGAAGAATTTAGAGACACTTTCTATTTTTCATCATCCTGGATTGGAAGGTTTTTTTTTTTATTATTGAATTCCTTGTATTTTTTATTTTTGTTTAGTTTGTTGTTTTGGTGGATTACTGCCTCACTTTTGTACTTATGTTTTTCATCATTAAATAAAGTTTTATGTTTCCTATAAAAAAATTATAGAATAAATAATTATCTATAATTATATAAAACTCAATTTTCAAGATGTTTTGTAACAATAATTATATTCATATGGTGATACTATGTGATGCACACCTTAATTATGTCCTAGAGACTAATAGTAACTCAAAATTTCAAAACATAATTTTCAAAATAGTATCATTCAAAATCTAGGAAACCTAGAACAGAGGAGACATGAAACTTTTTGTTTCTTTCTTAATGACAAAGCAACACAACTTAGAAAGCTGAAGTGAAGCAATATATTGATGCCGTGTTATAACTCTCGGCGCCTGTAGGGGAAAAATCCTAGGTAAGATGAACCGTAAATAAATCAAAAAGAACTCAATATTTAAAAGTAAATTCGCATTATTCAAATAACCTCACAATATCATATATTGAGAGAGCCTCACAAACATAATTTCTGGAAAAATTGTTCTCATAATTATACCAAAAAATAAAATAAAAAATTACTCATCCAAAATATGAAATTTTAAAAGCAGTATCTTTGGTTAAAAATCAATGACCTAGTTTCTGATTTAACTAATATAGTTAAATGTGAAGAGTAAACAGCAAAAACTTTGGCATTCTTATCATATGAATCTTAAATTATTGGACCTCAGCCAACTTGGTGTGCATCAGCTTAGTTTGTTCATTAATTGTAAAAGCAGAAGCTCACTGATCACCCTAAGATAACTATTAGCAGCCATCAATTAGCATAAAGACAAGGAGAAAATCAAATAACCATACTACCAAAAGTATTCCATCAGAATGTCATAAGAAAGTACAATGCCAAACGGCCCAAACCTCTTTCAAGAATGTCATGTGCCACTTTTGACAACCTATTGCTGCATTCATTCATGGATAGCTCAAATCTGAGACTATCAACTTCCCGAATGTAAAGATCAATGGCCATCCACCTAGATAAAAGTGAGACATCTCTTGTGACCTGAAACAAAAAAAAGTAAACCACGCGATGGTATCCCATACATGATAGAAGCAACACAACTTAAAAACTAAAACCATTTCTATTTTCTAGTCAATTGATAATAATGTTTTGCATATAATTGAGAGGAGTAAAAAATAGTATTTTTTAACACCTGAATGTATTAGATAACCACTAGATCTAAAAACTTAAACCAACACTTAAAGGCCCGTACAATAGTAATTAAGAATTCTATCACAGCCACTCACGGACAACACAGAGGCTTGGCACATCACCCAAGCCCAAACACAGATTCAAATGTTGAACAAATTCATAAATTAAAACAAATACAATCATTTAGGAAGACTCAATCCTACTCTTTCCTTGTAGGAAAATTGTATTTATGGCATCTCAGTAAAGAGCACATATGAAACTGTTTTTTAATTGTATTGACTACCTATTAAAAGAAAACCATAAATATTTAGTACCTGCAAAGACCAAAAAACTGAATTGGTATATAGTTTTAGAAATAAGCAGTCAGTTCCAACACACTCATACTTTATTCATGACCAAATGGAGGCAAGTTTGGCTAATACTCAAGACTTGATTTTTTCCCTTTTCCCCAGCTAAAAAGCAGAGAGACACCTTCACTGAGTCTGAAATGTTGGAATTTAATACTGTTAGATCTTGGCATCATCACTTGGTCCCGTGCCTGCCAGCTTAAAATTTAGTTCTAATTTTATTAGGAGGTGTTGGGTTCAAATCACTCCACGTAACTGTTTTATATTTTTCTAAATTTGTTTTGCATTCGGTCCACAATACAAGCTTGTTGATCTTAATTATATGGGGTTAATATTATTAGTTAGGCTCTTACCTGCTAACATATGCCATAATCTATCAAATAAAATATTGTACCAAATCTTAACAAGCAGAAAGTGCAACAAGTATTCATTATTGTTTTAGTGTGATTTTTTTTTTCCATAACCAGGTAAGATTTAATCCTAATACAAGTAGAAAGTAGAGTATATTAAGCCTCACCTTCGCTGTCACATTGGGATTTCCATCTCTATCACCTCCCATCCAAGACCCAAACTTTATGGGTGTGCAAGTTAATGGAAGAGGCTTTCCAGTATGCTGAAAGGACAGAAACCATACAAGAACATGAAGGGAAACAAACAATAACATGCACTGAGAGAAACTGATAGCATCAAGTTGAAAACTGAGGACAAACCTTTTTAAGAGCATTGCTGACACGACGTAAATAATGAGGCACAGCTTTCCAGAGGGATTGTTCAACAATGTTCAAGCCTGAGATATGAAAACAAACAGTTGTATTATGTAAGTGATTACAATAGTAAAGAAAATCAAAGCATGCATTTCGTGACATATCTATAACTCAAATAGCTTACCAGCCCTAGCTTCATCGACAGGTGTCGGTTTGTGGCGTCTAAGCTCATCTGTCTGCCATATTGAAGTTATCTCTCTCACCTACAGAGGCCAAAATGAAATATGAATTTAGAAAAAATAAAATAGATAAGATAAAATTTCCTACTGCAGCATTTTAAAGGGAGAATGGTGGAATTTGTTAGGGTGGAGAAGTGATACCAGATCTTCAATTAGCATTTCTCGATCTTCATGACCAAGATCAGGTCGATCATTATAATCTAAAAGATGCTGCAAGAAAAAACACAATTGTATTTGAAGACATAGCATTAACAAAAAACATTTATGTGGGCAAATTTCAATAATCAAAGAGATGTGAAATCCATTAACAACTTACGGCGATTCTAATGTGTTTATATTGCAAGGTACGTCGATTAATTTGGGTAGGATGTGCAGTAAGAACAATTTCAACCTCCTGCATTTATATGAATTTAACCAGAACATTAGAAACTGAACAAACTAATAAAATTCCTACAAATAATATTTTCAATAATACTGTGCTCCATTTGGTTACTTAGTAGAAGGTGCGATAAAGTAGGAATCATGTTTACAGTTTATTTGACTTTAGAGAAGCTCAACTCAATTAAATCCAATACAAACTATTTTGGCTCAGCTGATGAAGTGAGTTCATAATTTTCCAAAAAACTCAATCTAAGTTATACAGTTGAAAATGATGTTTGCTTTTGTAAATAAAGTAGGCAACCAATTGAAGCATTAAAAAAGATATGGAAACGGAAACACCAAGAATAAAGAGACCTGCTTGCAAACTGTATTGTAAAGCTCTTCTGGAGAAATTCCACCCTGCATCAGCTTTCCGAAGATGTCATCACCAGATTTCGACAAAGGAGCAATATTTCGTGACTTGCGTGCCCTGCAAGAAGTATTATTTATGCAGAAGATTAATACTAAGGTGTTTAAAATTTAAAATTTAAAATAGTCCTATAAAAGTTGTATGAAGCAATGTGAATTTCCATGGCGCTCTGTGCATTGTCAGAAAGATTCTACCACTTTTGACAGAAATTATGATTTAATGCAGTGAAAGTGTGAGACAACGGGAAGTGGATTCCAATAAGAGTTTCAGAACAAATTGGATTCCTTAAGACATTATATTGAACTGATTTACAGAGCATAGAACATAAAATACTTAAGCCTTATATACCTTGCCCATCTAGCTTGAAAAAAGTAAAACCAAGACAAGCCTAAGTCCTGCATATTTTCATATAAATAGAAGAACTACAAAAAAACAACATCCCTTGCTATTAATTACACAGCTAAAGAAACAGCAGACGGCAACACATCTCAATAATTTTCCCTATTTTATCCTTGACTCTTATAGTTGTCCTGAATTTGGTGAACTTAACTGATTATATGGACTCAAGAAGAATTAAGCAAATGTAATAACTTTACCTGTGATGAGTCTCAGCAATTCCCATCAGATTGAGGTAATGACTAAATGCACGAGCAAGTGTCAATGCCTCCTCTAACGACATTTTCGATATCTCCAATGCAAGCTTCTTTTCAAGCAGTTCTGCCGTGTCCTCAATCCCCGCCAACCGCATATTACAAGCACTCTATAGTACATAAATGTAAGAATACTAATAGTTCTCGTAATCAAATACTACAATCTGTTTGATTTCAATTAATGCCAGAAATGAAAAGATATCAAAATTCTGAGTTCTAAAATTTCACAGAATTCTAAGACAAAATATCAATTGAGTGTAAACCAATTAGCAACATTTGATTTAGTTTTTTAACAAAGACACCATAAATCGTAACTCCAACTTTCCCTTTACACCTTTGATTTTGTTCTTATCAGCAGCTGAACAGACCGATCACAAGAAAACCAAAAATAATAATAATAATAATTCATGTAGTTATATAATAATACAAGTCAAATGAAACTCCAAACCTCTCAATCCCCAGTGTGATTGGGGTTTAACCCAAAACCTCTTATAGAAAAGGGTCTCACCAAATAAATTAGTCGGTACCCAAACAAAAATGATACATTATAACAATGAAGAAAAGTAATAATGAAAATATCATGTACTCATAATGTAGCTTTTCACATTTCATTAGAAACACTTGCAAAATATAGAAGCCCGTTTATGTTTTCCTTCCTTTTATTTTCTTATGGTTTCTCAACAGTCAACACCAAATAAAAGAGAAAAACAATACGAACCAAAAGAATAGAAAACATTCTTTTTTTAATCCCAAAAAAGAAAAATATAATTACGAAAATACACTAAAAAGGGATCAAACTCTACCACACACTCCTTTCCAATGGATTCTCAGAACCACGTGAAGATCACACAAAAAGAAAAGCAATAATAAAATTATAAAAAACAAAAAACAAAACCATGTACACATAAATCATCTGATGACCAAATCAACCATTTGGTCAACACTCATGTAGTCTCTCGCATTTTAGTTTAAGAAATGTGTTTTTCATTTCATTTAATTAGAAATCAATTCGTGTTTCTCTGTTCATCTATTTCTGCCTGTTTTTTCAGCAACCAATCACTAACAGTTACAGATGTGAGATGACACCAATAATCCAAAAAACATCAAACAAATGAACATAATCTCAAAAACATCTAAATATAACAATATTTAATGCATTCTCTCGTCACGTCGGTTAAACAAAAAGAAAAGAAAAGAAAAACAAGAAACACAGAAAAGTAGCTTGAAAAAACAAAAGAAGAATTCCACCTGAGCAAGGATTCGGTTGCGTTCAACTTTTTCCATGAACAAACCGCCAACTTCTCTCTGCAAAACATCATTCAACAGATTTCCAAGCAATTTACAGTCGTCGTCAAAGCTCTGGAACGAAATCTCCTCCGCTATGTCGTCAGTGGTGTCCGTCATTTTCTCCCAAAAACAACACACAAAACACAGACTGCTGCTTCACACTTATTATATTTTACCAGACTCAAACAAAAACAAAAATGAACAAACAGAAAATCAATATATAAAAATTTGTCAAAGAGCTTGAGAGAGAGAGAGAGAGAGAGAGAGAGTGAAACAGAGATGATGATGATGATGATGATGATTGTGGTACGTGGTAGTGAAGGAGAGGGACTCTCCGTATTGCAAGTAATTTCTGTTAATGCGGGCCCTACTACTGGTTTTTTATCTTTCATTTGTAGCAGCCAAAACATTGATGTGCCTACACGTGGCGGTCATAACGGGATTAGAGGCAAGTTTTGGTGACCCGCAAGCAACTCTCTGGTTTTGGCCACTGCAAATGTATTGAAATTTGTTTTTTGTTTGTTCAAATATTATTCGTTGAATATTTCAAAAAAACTATTTCCAAAGGTATTATTCCAAGAGATTCTAAGAGATTCCTAATTCTCTTGGCATATAACAAAATCACATTCTATAACTTTTTTTTTTTTTTCCACTTCTTTTAACAAAGTTAAAGATAGAGTGACACATCGCCATCGTAAATGTTAAAGGGTTCAAATCCCACCATATGTATTTTACAAGTATGTATAAGGAGTTTTCTTATCGGGTTGTGCTAATAGTTATCTCCTGTCATAAGATTAGATATTCAGACCGTATATATATTATTTGATCTCAGTAGGTCCCGACAGTCCTATTGTAATAGTTCTTGTAATATTAATAAAGTGTATATTGTACCATATAATAAAACTATATTTTTATTTTGAATTATTTTAATAAACGTTCAAATTTTATAAATAAAAAATAAAAAATTCTCAAATGACAATAATTAATGGTTAATGGAATTTTAAAATAATACTTGAAATCTCTTGCAATGGAAGACATTTTTTGTGTGACACTATCTGTTGTATAATCACTTGCATCATTATTGTAGAATGTAGAGGTTTTTTTTGTCATGCACATTAACTCTTGTATGACTAATTATGTATGTCAATTAAAAAATGTGGATAAACTTTCCCATGTTGAGGGAGTATCACTGTTCTATTTATCTTAGGTGAAAATGACAGTATTGGGATATCACTCTTAATTTAGGAAGATAAATTAATTTTTAATCTTTTCCCAAATGTTAAAATAAAAATAATAATACTAATAATAAAGTGATGAAATGATTAATTAATTCAAATAGACTGTCAATTTAAGCAAAATCGTTGTGACTCATTGAGGGTGTGTAAAATATTAAGCAATTAACTTTGTAGAACATGTTGTAACGTTTTATGTGATTCAGACAACGTAACTCATATTTGTTTGTGAAATTTACAATATGTTTGGTATAAGAGGGAGGGAGAGTATGAAAGATGGATGAATTAAGAGGGAGAGAGAGTATGAGAGATGGAGAGGATAACATATACCATTCATGTTGTTTGGTATTGAAAAGATGGTTGAATGGATGAATTGGTATTTAATTTGTAAAATTACTATATTACCTTTAAAAAAAATTGGAGGGTATTATAAAATTGAAGGGCATTATAGTAATTCCCCTCCAATCTTCTCTCCCTCCTCTCATCCGCCATAATTGGAAGGATCCAAAATGGTGGGCTCAGGAGGATTTGCTCTCCCTCCCTCTCATCCCTCCAACCAAACAAATGATTTGATCTCTCCCTCCAACCCTCTCCCTCCCTCCATTTCTCCATCCAACCAAACACAGCATTAGGTCCGTGGAAGTATGGTCAGATTCTTCTCTAAGTATGTTTTTATATGTATAATTAATGTTAATTAATTAGAATACAATTTAAAGATGAAATAAAGGTTTCACAACTATATATATACACTTTTCCATGGCAGCAACTTGCACCGGGTGATTTACAACCGTCTCCATTGTTTTGTTCTCTTAATGGTTAACTGAAAGAAAAAAAAAAAAAAAAATACCACAACAGACTTTTAGGCATCGTTTATTTGGCCGTATTGTAATGTATTGTATTAGGCAATTAAAATGTACTAAAATAATACAATACAGTGTTTGGTGCAAACACTGTATTGTATTATTTTATTACATTTTAATTGTCTAATACAGCAAATACGTATTAATTAATACATTATATTTGATGGTATTATGTTGTATTGTATTAGAAAAAACACTTTTCTTTTCTCTTTTTTTTTTTCAAATGAATATGGAATATTAATAAAATATGTGTTATGTTGTTAATATTTTTTTTATAATTTCAAAATACATAGGAAAATTTTATTTAAATTTTTGCTTCAATTAAAATAAATATTTATTGATTTTTTATATAAAAATAGTTATTGATTTATTCATGGTAAGGATATTTAAAATTAATTATTAAGTATTTTTTTTAAATATTATATTTTTATAATATAATAAAATATAATAAAGTCATATAGAAATAATTTAATACGATTTAATACGATATAATACAGTGCATCACCAAACATGGGTTTGTATTAATGATAATACAGTCCAGTCCAATACAATACAATAAAATGCAATACAGTTCAATACAATCCAATACGGTGTGACAAACGAGCCCTTAATAGGCAATTTCAACTATGAAGGCAAAGTAGGTAATTAAAAAGTATTGGATAAATAATAGGCTAATTGACACTGATGCCTCCTAAACTCTTCCAAAATATCCATTATGTCCCATATTCTTTCTTTTTTTTCGCTAATAAACCCCTTGAACTCTCACAAATTGACAAATGTCGACTGTAGATACCCCCTCATAGGGGATAAAAAAACCCAAGTGTTTGCCAAAAAAATGAGAGTTCAAGAGGTTTAATGGCGAAAAAAAAAATATAGAGAACATAGTGCAAGTTTAGGGAGTATTAGTGTCAATTAGCTTAAATAATAATAAGCCGACAGATTAACTGTAAATATTACTGTATGGGAAATCATTCAATAAATTTTACTATCATGTCTTTTTCTATGAATTTAATATTCATCCAATACAAGCTTTCTTATGTGACATTACTCTGATAAGATGTGATTATTATGGTTGTAATTTTCATAATACAAGTAGCCAAGTAGGGCAGGGATTGGCAAAATAAACAATTGTTTGCCAATCCCTGCGAAACCACTTAATTGATTGTAGTATGGGAGAAAAACTTCAGTGGGACGGTTTCACTGACGTGGATATGAGACCGTCCAACCACAACACGCCACAAGTGTGCCACATAATCTCCCAATGTATATGTGGCGTGCTGTGGTTGGACGGTCCCATATCCACGTCAGCGGGACCGTCCCACTGAAGTTTTTCTCCAATGGTCCCCACTCCCAAGTCCATCCACCAATAGACAGAAGACACTCCCTATTGGACGTCTGGACGTCGGAGTCTCAATCAACACCCTCCACTCAATTAATATTTGAAAGGAATGGTGTCTGCAATTTGGACAGACATCACAAGCATATATAGTGCCAAAAATTATTATATTTACATGAAATACTATCTCCTTCATTTCTTATGCTGTTTGTGGTGTGATCCATTAATTTCGTGATTGGTTGTCAACTTTTCCTGTTCGGGCCTCCCTAGTCCCTACCATAAATTAACGGAGGAAGATGCAGAATACACTCTCATTGTAAATTGAACCGAAGAAAAAGACAAGTGTACCTACGTGGCTTACAAAAACAGGGCCATAAAATATTAAAATTATCATCTCAACAAACAACAGTACACAATGCACCTACAGAGCTTTCACCGAGACAAGCAGCAGCCAATAGCCCTTAATCCTTATGCAAGTTCAATACGACAAATATTCACCAGCATCATGGATAGTTTGAGAATATTCTTATACAAAGCTACATTAAACGAAAACGCACTCATTTATAGGATCACCAAAGAATTTAAAACTTAATAATAATAATAATAATAATAAAACCTATATGAGAAAATATATTATTTCTTATAATTAAAAAAATTGTAATTAATTAAAGATTGTGTAAAATGAAATGAATACGTTCATAGTAATGAAGTTGTGTTTATAACATGTTAAAATCAAAAATCAAGATCTATTTGGTAAAACTCAAAATTTAAGTTTATTTCGGTTGACGTAAAACAACTTTTACAACTTTTTTAATCGTTCAAAGATTATTTAAATTTCATAACGGTGCGTTTGGTACGCGGGACGGGACAGGACAACGTGGGACAAGTTGTTCTTGTCCCACGTTTGGCGCGTCCTTAGCATGGGACAGGATGGGACAAGGTGGGACAAAAATCACAAAAAGTTGTCCCACCCAAGACCCTAGGACAACTTGTCCCATGACATGGGACAAGTGTCAAAAAGACTAATTTACCCTTTAAATTTTTAAACAATATATATTATAATTACATATATAATATAATATATATATATTATATAATAATATATTATATTATATTATTACATATAATAATATATGATATATAAAATCTATTATTAAATATATAATAACATTTAATAATAATAATATATATATATATATATATATATATATATATATATATATATATATATATATATATATATATGATATATTAAACATTATTATTATTATATATAAGATATATATATATATATATTATTATAATATAAACATATTATTATATTTTATATATATATATATATATATATATATATATATATATATATATATATATATATTAATATGTATTATTAATATATATATTATAATAAAATAAATATGTAATATAAATATAATATATATATATATATATATTATATTTTATTATTATATATAATAATATATATATAGATATTATACATTGTATAATATATATATTATTATATGTACTAATATTTAATATTATATATATCTTATATATATTATTATACATATAATACATGTAATATTCTATATTAATATATAATATTATAATATATGTTGTTATATATAGAAGAGGGGTACTCTGGTCATTTGAACCTCTTGTCCTGTCCTATCCCAGCCATACCAAATGCATAATAGTACAGTCCACAGTTCTGTCCTAGGCCTTCCAAACACAATACAGAACAACATATCCTATCCCGTCCTGTCCTGTCCTGTCCCACCTTGTCCTGTCCCATGTTCGTGCCAAACGCACCCTAAAGGACGGTTGAAACTAATTTTATTTTATTAAAATAAAAGCTCAAAAAGAGCTTAACGAGAAATGAGAAGTATACATAAACAATGTTTTTAATATTACAAAAATTCTTCTTGAATTTTCAGAAACAACCAATATATATATATATATATAAAAGAACTTTCAAGATCCTTATTTTAATTTCGGTAAAGATTTATGAAATCACATCGATTTTCATTAATATTGATCTGAATTTTTTTTATGGATAATAAGTTTAATGAAATCTACCTACGAATAAAATATAAGAATTTTTCAAACACTATAACTATTTATCTCGATTTTGTTAAATATAAAGGCATCAGAAAAATATAAGAAATATAGGAAAATTAAAAATTAAAAAAAAAAAAAAAGTTCTAGTACTTGAAAATTTCTCAAATTTTATTCATAAGTAGATTTCATTAAACTTATCATTCACAAAAAAAATTCATAAAAATCAATATGATTTCATCAAGGTCCTTAAAAAATTAAAATAAGAAATCCCTCATTTAAAAATTCATATAACAAATGATCAATCACTTCTAGTTTTCTCTATAATGGAAATAGTTTTGAAGGATTCCCATTGGAACATGGGAAGAATTATTCTGATTTCTGAAAAGGAAAATACATCATTTTAAAAAGTAAATGAAACCAATATATGGTTTACAAAAATCGATTATAGCCTCCATTTTAAAAGTGATCGTTTATGATCAATAAAAACTCAATCTTACCAAACTACCATTCATTAAAACTTTTTCTCCATCAAATAGAACAGCACCCTTTATTAGAACTTTATTTCCCTCTCAAACCTCATACACCATTTTGGGGGTTAATTTCACTAACTTACCCTTACTTTATTGGATCTAGCAATATTTCAAAATAATGACATAAATTAACACAAACATTCATTGCCATCAAGTCAATTAGTTAACTTTAACAATTGACTAGCCATGACCTATGGTAAAACATAAAATAATTTTTAATTAAAAATTGAAAAATAATTTTATTTTTTTAAAGATAAAATATCGAGCGCTTGCGGAAACATCCTCAATTCGCAAAGGAGCCTCCTCTGCGAAGGGCAGGAGGTCAATCTCTAAGATCGGCAAAGATCTTTTTCGATGAGTAAGAGATCATCAAAGATCTATTGTTTTCTTTAGCGGTGGAGGGTAGATTATCTTTTTTTTTTTTTCTTTTTTTTTTTAATTTTTCAATTCTAATTTAAAAAATATTTTATATTCGAGATGATGTGGCAAGGGTATATTTGACTTTCCAATGGTCAAAGTTAGTCAACCGTTAAAGTTAACATATTGACTTGATGGTAGGGGTGTTGGTGTTAATTTAGGACATCTTTTTAAAACTTTCCTAGATTTAATAAACTAAGGGTAGGTTAGTGCAATTAACCCCATTTTGGAAGAGCAAAGATAAATTAATATTGATTTGCTTTTACACCATTTTGGTCGATTTTCAAACAACGAAAAAATATTAGTAGTTTATTAAACTACAGAGATGTTTTTGGAATTTTTCATTCAAAACTATTTTTGAGTTTTGATAAAAAAAATAAAAATAAAAATTGAGTGGTGCTATTGGCACATTCACTAATGAACTATTTATGCCCCACTTTTTAAAATTTTAATTTAATTATATAAAATTAAATGGTTTTATAATTTTTTGATTTATTTCCTGATTACCTTTTTACATATTTTTCAAACTTAATACACTCCATATCTTTTTCAAAAAAGTAAAAATAAAAATACACTTAATCTCTAATCTTTATATGCATTTTTCTCACATCCATTCGCATGATTTGTTTTTTCTTCTTATTTCATGGTGAAACCATCCTTATTAGATTCGATTTTTTTTTTTCGATAGTCGATTGGATTGTTGGTGGTAGATTGTGAGTGTGATATTGATAGTCTGATGAATTTTTTGAGCAATTGAGGTAGGATTTTGGTGTCGTTTCGTTTCGTTAGAGATTAGGTTTTTTGGTGCAATTTCGTTTTTTTTTTTTTTTTTTTTTTTTTTGTAAATAACATTATACTAACTTTAGAAGATTCGGAATAAAATCTACAAAAGAATTGATACAAATCATAGAATACCTAGAAATTCTATAAAAAAAATAGCAAACATAGATCTGGAATTTGAAAAAGAAAAATCAAACAAACATGTGAAACAATAAAATCAATAAATACTAAACATGGGAAACATGAGATCGAAATTTGAAAGAAAATATATATGTTATCCTGAAAATCCATCGGGGGTTTTCCCGGGATAACCTAGACCGCGGTGTACGGGGTGCACCGCAGCTGGTCCGGACCGGGTAGGGTGGATCCCCCTCTTCCCAATGCGAGGGGATCGAGGGAAGCCCTGGGTCCGGTTACCAGGGACCGATACTATGCAGTAAGACCATTCCTACACGATGGAGCAGAGGTTGAGGTAGTGGGCTAGTATGTGTGGTGCGACTGGTACATCTTTGGAGGGGTAAAAAGGTGGGCCTTTTATTACTTAACAATGGAGTATATCATACGTCAATTCATATACAACATCCGGCTATTACAAAGGGCTTACTAGCGGGATGGGAATATAACATGTAAGAGTTCAATCTAGGCAATGAAATGGCTCGATAGGTTGCACATGGGAGCTTTGTCTAGGCGAGATGGTCGCCAAGTAGAACACACACACATAGGGGCTTTGACTAGGCGGGGTAGTAGCCAAGTAGAACACACACACATAGAAACTTTGACTAGGCGGGGTAGTAGCCAAGTAGAACGTACACACATATGAGCTTTGACTAGGCGGGGTAGTAGCCAAGTAGAACGTACACACATAGGAGCTTTGACTAGGCCAAGTAAGATGTTTTTGTTTTCAAGGGCCAACCCCCTCCTCTGTGGGATATAGGGGCATTTATAGTGACTCTGGTAGGGGAGGGTAGGTGGAGGTCATCTGTTTAGGCGGGAATCCCCGGTTAAATCTCCACCGTCCCCTCTTATCCACAATGGCGGTCCCAAGGAATCAAGGATCAGGATTGCACCATCCGGGCTTTGCCTTGGCGGGAGCATCAGTTTTGGTAGGTGGGGGCCCTAGTTCCCAGGGCGCAATTGGCGGGACTGATCCCAGCCACTAATTTAGGGCGGAATCGGGGTTACCACACGCCTTGGAGGGTTCCGATCGCTCCACCTAGGCCTTTGGTCCATATCATCGCTTCTGTAGGGCTGAGGTGGTGAAAAAATGGCGTTTCCACAAGTTTTGATTGGCGCAAGAGGTCTTCGTAGCGATGGGAAGTCGTTATCAAGGTGCTGGCCTGGCAGGGGACAGTGTCAGCGCCTGTCCCGTTGCACCCTGTCAGGCGCTTTCTTCCACCATTTCCTTCTTCATGCTTGCTGCGTTTCTACAAGTATTTTGCTGAGGAAACTAGCATCCGCTTGCATGTAAGAGATAGTTGACCTTCAATTAGGGCTGAGATGGACCGTCATCCAGCCGTTGACGTAGCGTGGCTAGCAGGCGATCTCGACCGTCGGCTGCTGTCTTTCCTCCATCATGCTTACTGCTTCTTATTAATGGGTCGACAGTGGTGCTTTACAGGTGCTTCAGGCTTCTTCTTTTATCCCATGTGAGCTGGAGGCAAGGGCTGGCGTCAGCCCTTACGGAGCAGGAGGCGCTAGGGAGCTCCAAGGGGATCATCTAAAGAGGACCGCTCAAGTCGTAGGAGGGCACTGTGAAGGGTGAGGTAACGCTCACTGCAGCGAGGCTGGCTATTGGAGTGGATTCGCTATTGGAAGAAGCGGTTCTTCTTATCTGGAGATGGATGGGGGCTGGATCTTGGGTGGATAGTAGCTTTGGAGGCGGGCTCCCCACTGGGTCAGGTACCCTTTCTTCACAAGCACTCTTGTGGGAGGGAGGCCGGTCCAGGGTCAAGCAATGCTTATTCCTAGCGTGCCTGTGAGTAGGCGCCGTTAAAAGAGGGTCGGGCCCTTATCCCTAACAAGCGGGTTGGTCTGATTAGGAATGCCGTCGCGGTAGGCAATGAAGCGGTCAGGTCCTTCGGTGGGAAAAGCTCTTCCTTGAGTTAATTGCCTAAATTTCCGGTTAACAATATATAATATATATATATATATATTAAACATTCAGTGATTTGAAATAATCTATATTATTAGGGTTTTGAAATAAGGAAAGTGGGGTTTTATTAGTTTTACTTTGTACATGATTTTTTAAATATAAATTGTATGTCTCTCTAAGTAATTTGATAAAGGAAAAAAAAATACTAAATAATTTTAAAAAGTGGGGGTATAAATAGTTCAGCGTTGGGTGTACCAATAGCACCACTAAAAAAAAATATCAAAAAAGCTTTCGATATTAAAATGGTTTTTATTATTATTATTATTATTATTGAAAAGAAGTCATAACAAATGAACTCTAGGATTAGACAGGATGAAGTTAGCCCGGCGATATGTCTCTTACACATGCATTATGAGATTGTGGGTTCGAGTTGTCCCAACCTCTTCCCTAAACCCTGAATTATTATAATATGTTTTTTTTTTAAATAACCTCTATGATTGCAAAAATAAATTAAAATGGAAAATTACCCTAGAGGGTGTGGTAGCCAAAAATGGCCCACTGGCCCAAAGTATTAAAGCCCAGACTTTGCAATACAAGATCCTACCCAGGCCCACTGTGTTGGATCGACCCAACATAGGCGCCAGCACATCTTGGTCTTTGAATGACCAAGTCAAAACGTCAATTGAGCTTGGTGGATAACTGGAAGAGAGAATCTCTCCCGATATCACACCTGATTCCCCGAGTATCTCGCCCACGATCACACATGATCAGTGGACGTTGGAACTACTCCTTCTACTATAAATAAGAAGGCTCATTCACTAGAAAACTCTCTGAATTTTCTCTTATCAAAAGCTTACGAAAGCATCTTGAAACTCTGTTGATAAAGAGTAATAACCGGAACTTGATCAGAGTCATAATCACGATCATCATGAATCATTGCTCAACCCAAGCACACCTAAGGCTAAGAATATAACCACATCTCCCTATTTTCTCTATATTTTGTTTTTGTTTCTGTTTCAATTTCATTGCAGGTTCGGCAAAAAGAGACGACCATTCCCAGTCGATAGGCTTAACACAATCACTGGTTCCTAGAGAAGTCGACATCATTCGTTTAACGGTTCAATTAAGTTACCTTGGGCCCGACATAACCCGACCCGATTAACGTACCACGTAGATAGACCACTTACAGTTTGGTGCCCACCATGGGGCCCATTGCAACTATTTTTGAACTCGAATCAAATCACTTCAATTACTAATCAATATGTCTGGAAGTGGATCTGTCCCAACCGTCGAAGAGCAGATTGCTACGTTGACTACTTAGATGACGGCGAACGCTGAGAAATTACAGGCGCTCGAAGCAGAAACTGCAGCAATCCGAGCGACGAATGAATAACTGAGAGCCCTGGTCGACGGAGTAGCACCTGACTCAGCGACGTCGGAGCGTCCAGTCTTACTTCCAAACGGTGAACAGGTTGTTGATCGAATAGCTCCAAGAGCACTAGGCAATCCCATCGTACTAGACATGAATCCAGGCAACCAGTAGAATCAGTCGATGCCTCAGAAAAATCGAGTCGAAATCGACCTCAACAATATGCCGGCTCGGAATGAAATGTTGAATGAACAAGATCCAGCAATGGATCAACAGCCAGACAACGTCCACAGGACGACCACGTTGCTCCAGTCAACACTCGGACTGGTAAAACCCGGGTCTGATCTGTATTTATCTGCTAATTTAGAATTTTCTCGCAGGTTTACAGAAATGGAAGCTCTCATTCAAAGAATTCCTGGAGTTCCAGCTTCAATCAAGAAAAGTACAGCCAACAGCTTCGCCGACTCACCATTTGTCGACGCGATAGCTCTCACCGAAATGCCTAGAAAATTCAACTTCCCAAACATGAAGCAGTACGAAGGGATGACAGATCCAGATGACCGCATAGCACAGTATAAACAAAGGATGTTCACTGCTACAATTCCATGCGATTTGAGAGAAGCGTGCATGTGCAAAGCTTTTGGATCTAGCCTTAACGGCCCAGCCCTACAATGGTATACGAATTTACCTAACAACTCTATTAATTCTTTTGCGCAGCTGACAGATACATTCGTGGAGCAATTTAAAAGCAGTCGAAAGCTAGAAAAACAGTCGGACGACCTCTATACTATAACGCAAAGACCTGGCGAAAACTTAAGGACTTATGTCGGATGCTTCAACAGAGAGAAAGTGCAGATCCCACATTGCAATCAAGCGACCGCCATCTACGCCTTCAAGAAAGGCCTCAGGTTTGATTCCGACTTATATAAAGAACTCACTAAATATCCATGCATGACAATGGAAGACGTACTGGCAAAAGCGTGGGCCCAAATCAAATGGGAAGAAGATGAAGCTAACTTCATTGGAAAAACCAACAATAGTTATTATGGAAGTCGACGAAACGATCAAATAGACAGGAAGTCTAACGACAGAAGGTCAGAACCTTATCCAAGGAGCGACATAAGGAGTACTCAGTCGCGACACGAGGATTCCAACGAGAGAAATTTCTATAGGCGTGGCAGTTCAAGGTTGAGTCGACCAAAGGTAGAAGCACCAGAGTATAACCTTAGCATCGAACCAATCGACCTCGTGGCAGTAATGAAGGAAATGGGAAAAACAATCAAGTGGCCACGAAAGATGAATGCACTGCCTGAACATCGAGACCCGAAGCTTCGATGCGAGTTTCATGGAGATCATGGCCATCGCACGGAAGATTGTATCGCCCTCAAATTCGAAGTCGCAGAGCTCTTAAAACAGGGATACCTACAGGAATTCCTAACTGACAGAGGAAAACAAACCTTTACAAGACGCGACGACCAGAGGCAAACCAGTGTTGTCGATAGTCCTCCAGAACCACCCAGATAAGACAGAGTGATCAACTATATTGCAGGTGGATCTAAAGTCAGTGGTGTAAGCTACTCTGCAGCTAAGAGGCACGCACGATAAGTGTCGAACGCAGAAATTCAACCTAACCGGGAGCATTCATTGAAAGTTGACAAGACTGTCATCTTCAAGTCGACAGACAAATCAGATTTGTTTTCTCCTCACTATGATGCTTTAGTTATTTCTTTACATATTGCTAATTGTTTGACTAAAAGTATTTTAATCGACAATGGCAGTTCTTGTAATATTTTATTTAACAGTGCTCTGAGAGAAATGCAGGTCGACGAATCAAAACTTAGTCGTCGAACGACTATGTTGACCGAGTTCAGTGGAGAACAAAAAAGTACACTAGGCGAAATAGTACTACTCGTCTATGCTGAAGGAGTAAACTTATACATCAACTTCTTGGTGCTCGATTGTCAATCCCGATATAACGCCATCCTTGGCAGGCCATGGATACACGAACTGAAGGCGATCCCGTCGATATATCATCAGATGATTAAATTTCCAACCAAGTGGGCAGTCAAAGAAATCAAAGGAGAACAAAGAGCAGCTAGAGAATGCTGCCAGAACGCCATAAAAAAAAAACAAGAATTATAGCAATTACAGGATTCCAAAGTCGAGCCGACTCTAAGCAAGCCAAATATGGAAGAACTCGATGAGGTGTCTATCGACCCTGATCAGCCAGACCACAAAGTCTTCATTGGATCCAGATTACTAGACAACATCCGTAAACAATTGATCGAATTCTTGAAGGAACAACGCAACAGCTTTGCCTGGTCACACTCAGATATAGGGATGGCAAAATTCCCCGTGAGGACGGGGCCCCACAGGGACCCGCACTTTTGGGGTGGGGATGGGTTTCAATTTGGTGGGGATAGGGCAGGGATGGGGATAGATAGTCTAACCTGCAATTGGTATGGGGCGGGGATGGGTTTTATAATCCCCACCCCGCCCTGCCTTGCCCCGTTTAAAATAATACTTGGTTAAACTACGTAGTTTCAAAGAAAATAAATGTATCTAAGAAAAAAATAATAATAATATATATATATATATATATATATATACATTAAACTTAACTTTACATCTCTTCACCGTTACTTAACATAAAGTGACAAAACAAAATACTATTAAATAACCCTGGCCACTAACTTCAACTCTAAGTCTATAATCCTCAAACAACTCGAAGTTCACCGTTCAAGCTTCAACCTCAAACATAAGAGGACATATAGTAAGTTTCTTTCTCAAATAACTTTTAAAATTAAAAGTTTAATAACAACAGTTTTTTTTTTCAAGTTTATTACTTTAATAATTCTCAACTCTTGAATTAAATTTAATTCGTTTATCACTACTTCAGGTAGGCATAAATATGTCTACAGATGCACTAGAAAGTGAAGACCCAATACTGGTGTTATCAAGAGAAAATTGTGTAAACATACAAGAACAACATGGGGTAGAAACAAACAAAAGAAGAGAGAACTAGAGAAATAAATACAACTATTAGATGATTAGCGTTACGATTTTCGAACATTTTGACTTCATACTTTATGTTTATGTTTGAAAATGATTGAATTTACTTGTGAAAATTATGTTTATGAGATGTTTTTTTAATAGTTTCTTGGAATTATTTTCTACTTTATATATTATATCATATTCAATGGTTATATATATATTATTTAAATAATAAAAAAAATTATAAATGGGGTAAATGGGTGGGGATGGGGAAAGCACTCCCCGTTATACCTCGCCCCGCCCCAACCCACTCCATCTATGGTGGGGTTTTATGAGGGGATAGGTTTTCAAAAAATAAATGGGGTGGGATGGGGTGCGGGGAAGGCCACCCCACCCCGAACCCGCCCCATTGCCATCCCTACTCAGATATGGTCGGGATCGACCCAGTGGTAATAGTTCACCGACTACAGGTCGACCCAGATCACCAACCAGTAAAGTAAAAACGAAGGAAGTTCGCTCCAGAGAGGAACAAAGTGATCAACGATGAGATCCAGAAGTTGTTCGACATCGGTTCTGTAAGGGAAGTAAAATACCCCGACTGGTTAGCAAACGTCGTGGTAGTGAAGAAGAAAAACCGGAAATGGCAAGTCTGCATCGATTTCACAGACCTTAATAAAGCGTGCCCTAAGGATTCATTCCCACTCCCACACATCAACATGTTGGTCAACACGACTGCAGGGCATGAACTACTGAGATTTATGGACGCTTACTCTGGCTACAACCAAATCTTGATGCATCCTAATGGCCAAGAGAAAACAACCTTCATCACCAAGCAAGGTATTTTTTGTTATAAAGTAATGCCTTTTGGTTTAAAAAATGCATGTGTGACTCATCAGAGGCTAGTCAATAAGATGTTCGCTAAGATGATTGGATCGACAATGGAAGTCTACATTGACGACATGCTGGTCATATCCTTGATCGCTCTACAACATATCGACTATCTCAGGCAGTCGTTCGACGTACTCGACCAATACTGTATGAAACTTAATCCTACTAAATGTTCCTTTTGTGTGTCTTTAGGGAAGTTTCTAGGCTATTTGGTCACCCAAAGAGGTGTCGAAGCCAACCCAGATCAAATAAGGTCGATTGAAGGCATCGAATCGCCGAGATGTATCAAAGACGTACAGAAACTCACAGGTCGTGTAACAGCACTGAATAGATTCATCTCCAAGTCGTCTAAACGATGCCATCCATTTTTAACACCCTAAAAAAAACAAAGCGTTTGAGTGGAACGATGATTGCGAAAGAGCATTACAAGACTTGAAAACTTACTTGAAGTCACCCCCACTACTGTCGAAACCAAAGGACGACGAAACGCTACTCATGTACCTGGCAGTATCCGACACAGCCGTAAGTGTCGTACTAGTTAGAGAAGAAGATAACAATCAACACCAAGTCTACTACGTAAGTAAAGCTCTGCTCGACGCTGAGACTATGTATAGTCGACTGGAGAAACTCACATTAGCCCTTGTCGTTGTAGCACGCAAACTAAGGCCATACTTCCAATGCCACTTCATTAAGGTATTAACTACTTACCCTCTCAAAAATATTTTGCATAAACCTAAACTTTCAGGTCGACTGATGAAATCGACCGTGGAGCTTAGCGAGTACGACATCAATTTCCACCCACAACCTGTAATGAAATCAGAGGTACTAGCAGACTTTATTGTAGACTTTACCCTGTGTGAAAATGTGCAAGCTGAACAGGAACTAGTAGCACTCACAGAAAAACCCTCCTCCAGAAAACGGACATTATCGGTCGATGGATCCAGCAATACCAAAAGAAGTGGACTAGGTCTAGTACTCAAATCCCCACAGGGGGACATATTGGAACAATCAGTCCATTGTGATTTCTGTGCGACAAATAATGAAACTGAATATGAAGCCTTGATTGTTGAACTCGACCTCGCAAAAAGCCTAGACGTAAAAAACATACAAG
Source organism: Acer yangbiense (assembly GCA_008009225.1). Lineage (NCBI taxonomy): Eukaryota > Viridiplantae > Streptophyta > Magnoliopsida > Sapindales > Sapindaceae > Acer > Acer yangbiense. The sequence goes on from CM017768.1 coordinate 12,307,492, forward strand.
TATTGAGTGATTCCCAACTTGTCGTTCGACAGATGAACGGCTCCTACGAGGCAAGGGATCAAAGAATGTCAGCATATTTGACTAAAGCCAAGCAACTTCAGTCGACCTTCAATAAATTTACAATCCAACAGATACCCAGCTCTAAGAATGCTCGAGCAGACGTATTGGCAAGTCTTGGATCAACAACAACCAATGGCTTGAAATCTATACCTGTCGTACATCTGATGTCGCCAATAATTCAAGGAGCTGAAATACTGGCACACGTCAACCATGGAAGAAGTTGGATGGAACCCATATTCAATTATCTTCAATCCAACGTTCTACCAGGAGACAGATCGGAAGCAAGGAAGATCAAAGCAAAAGCCACAAAATTCTGCATCATATATGGTAAGCTTTATAAAAAGTCATTTACAGGACCCTACTTACGGTGCGTCACCCCTCAAGAGGCATATGATGTCATGAAAAGTCTTTACTATGAGGAATACGGAAACCATTCTGGCGCTCGTAGTTTGTCTAACAGAGCAATCACAGCGGGATACTACTGGCCGACAATGCGGTCTGATTCTCAAAATCATGTGAAGTCGTATGACAAGTGTCAACGGTTTGCACCCGTATCGCATCTTCCCCCAGGTATGTTGTTAGGTTTTTGGTTTGTCTTGGCATGTATTCCATATCAAAACGTGTTTCTCTTGTAATGTTTAGTGGTCTAAGTAATGAATATTCAAGTCATCAAAGAAAGACATGGCCACAATTCATGCAAGATGCCGGCTTCAAGGAGAAATGTGCTTCATCGGTCTACAAAGGTATATAAGACCTCATTTCTCTTACAAGGCTAGGCACACACACACATAGCATTCTTGTGTGTTCCTTCATGGTTGAATATCATTTATATATCACTTTCACACACTTGATAATGTATGCTCATGCATTTATTCTAACTTGACAATCTTTGCTATTTACATGTTCTAGGACTATATCTAGGAAATAGCATATGTGTGTGACTTTATGTTTATATATTTCCGTATTTTTGTATTTGGACTTGAACATGTTCTATTATGATTTCTTATTGAGTTTCGGTCATTTCGGTTACTCATTCACTTAGTTTCAAGTCCAAAAGATGTAGCTACGCTACTTTTCGTTCTCATTCGTTGAGTTGTGTTCGTCATCATTTTCCGAGATGAATTCTCAACCTTTTGTCAAAGCTTCGTAGTCTTTATTGTGCGTGAGGGAGTCATGATTCATAATCCAAAGACAAATTCAAAATCGGAGTTCGGAGGCCCGAATACGGCTGAAGAACGCGGAGGTGCGCGAGAGAAGCTAGCAAGGCCAAGTGGCCAAGCGGCCAAGCTAGGCCACCCCGTGTAGAGGCCGTGGGGCCCATGGCCAGACCAGCTCTCTAGTCCCGTGTGGCCCACGCACCCCACACGGGCCAGGGCTGATGTGGCCCCTTTTGATTGGCCAAAATCTCTCTTCTCTCTCCTCCATTTAAATATTCATTCTCCCTCCATTTTCATTTCAAGAAGAAAAGTTGAAAAAATCCCGTCAGCATTTTTCTCTCCAATTTTCTCACCTTCCAAACACCATAACTTTCTCATACGAAGTCAGAATTGAGTGATTCAAGTTGGAGATTGTTTGTAATCGAGTTCTCTACCTTTTCAAAGTGGTTTGGCAGCTGTTTGATTGACTTTTCTGGTGGTTGCACACAGAAAACCGAACTAGCTAGAGAATCCAAGGTAGTGTTCATATCTTTTGGATTTCTTCTTTTATTACCTTTAATTTGCTTGGGGTTTCTTCTTCTATATGTATGTGTATGTTTGGTGAATGCTATTGAGAAAGATAGCTTTACAATCAATCATAATCAAAAGTCTATTTAGAGACATATGTGAACTAGTTTCTTTGATTCTAGGTTTTTCACATGTTTGTGTGTTGTATTGTGATTAGGTTGATATCTTAGGTTGTTTGTGACTTGATTGAATCAATTTTGTGATAAATGACCTTGAGATGTGTTTTGATCCTTTGATTGATGAAATCTAGGATTATTGTATTTGTATGTGTTTTTAGAGCTATCTAGGATTTAATTGATTTATCTTTTAATCCTTGCTCTAAATCTTTGGCTAGAATATTAATTGATTTGATTTCATGAATCTAGCATTTTATTGTATGTTTATAGCATCTTGAACTTGTGCTTCATGAATATGTATTGTTCAAGTGTTATATGTGATGAATAGAACTATAAGCTTATGTGTTAGATGCTTTTCACTTGCTCTAGGTTTAATTCATGTTTTTAGCATCTAGATTCTTTACTTGTGTTTTCACATGTTTAGGTTTAGTTGTACCATGGAATGTATTGATCACATGTTCTATGTTGTATTGATTGTTTGCATCATTTGCATTCACATGATCACACTAGGAAGTTGTAAAAGACATGAAGTCTTGGTTAGAGTCGGGAAGACTCGGATAGCCAAGCAAGAAGACTTGTCTAGAGTTGGGATGACTCGGATAGGCAAGCAAGAAGTCATGGCTAGAGTCGGGAAGACTCGAATAGTCATGCATGGGAGGCTCCCTAGAGGCATGTGTGCCTTGGATAGGGAGTTAGCTTATATGTTGGTAGGCCTAGGTGTATAGATAGACATAGACTCCAAAAGAGCAGGGTACATGGGATGTGTATGCACTCTTGAGGAATTTCTAATCTTCCATCGATGTTGGTTTTGTATGTTGTTCAATATATGGTGGCTCTGCATCATTGAGGGATTTCGTACTCTCCAATAGGGTTGGGTAAACATAGACTCCACTAGCTTGGGTGAGCTAAAGATTGGTCACTTTGTGGAATTTGTAATTTACTTTCCAATATATATAAGTACCCAATGGTTGTAGTTCAACCCGTGGATGTTTCCTCCTTGGAGGTTTTACCATGTTAAAAAATCTCGTGTTCATTCTTCATATCTCTATCTCTTATATTTGTATATGTGTATGTTGTTGTCTTGTTGCATAATATTCACTTGTGATGTATTTTGTAACAAGATTTTGTAAAGTGTGATTTGTGAACTTAGTCATTTGATCTTACTTGTAAATATAATTCTTTTGTATATTGTATTTCTTGTGTATAGTATTATTTGATCATACTTGTAATACATTGAACAAATATTGAAATACAAGTATCCTTTTGATGTTAAGTTTATGTGTTCTTATACCTCATACAACTTTTTGATATTCATAGACTATGCTTATATGATCATATGTTTATCTTGTCTATGTATGGATTTATGGTTTATATGTTGTATGTAAGGCTACCTTAAGGGACAAACGAAAGTTTGTTCAAGGGATTGAAAAAGGCGTAAAAACCTATTTACCCCCTCTTTAGGTATGCTTTAAGCTATTTAACTTTATTTGTATATTTTCATATGTTAAATTCAATTTCGGCCCCTTGGTCTTTTATGAAATAAGGAATGGATATTGTAGGTAAACTTCCTGCAGCACCCGGGGGAGTTGTCTATATGCTGGTCTTAACAGACTACTTCACCAAATGGATCGAAGTCGGAGCATATCAACAAGTACGCGACATTAAGGTACGCGACTTCGTATGGAAGAATATAATTTGCAGGTTTGGAGTACCATGGGAGATAGTGACTAACAATGGATCTCAATTCATTTCATACGACTTCAAAAATTTCTGCGACAAGTATATGATAAAACTGAGTTTCTCAACTCCACGTTATCCTCAAGCGAATGGACAAGCGGAGTCGACCAAAAAAATAATTGTCAACACACTAAAGAAACAACTGAAGGCAGAGAAAGGCAAGTGGGCAGAAAAACTCCCAGAAATACTATGGTCGTATAGGACTACTCCACGACGGTCGACCGGAGAAACTCATTTTTCACTCGTTTACGGTTCTGAAGCAATGATCCCAATAGAGACACGACTTGCGACCGCTCGAAGTGAAAACCCAAATGAGGAACAGAATAGCTTGGAGCTCAATTTCGAAATTGATCACATAGACGAACGTCGAGACCATGCCGCTCTAAGGATCCAGTCGTATCAGCAGCAAGTCGCATGACTATCCTCTTTTGGACTCTCGCAATAGTACGAGGTCGAAGAGTAGCACAATGAAAAATAAAAGTTCGTTCCCACAAGGATTGAGTGACCGATTACCGAAATTGATTAGTTCCAAAGCTATTCAAACAAGCAATAATCAATGATGGATTATACTACTCAATTATAACTTAAACTACACTAATGCAATAATTGAAAATAAACAAGTAAACAAACTTGAACAAAGGCAAACACAAACAAGTGATTGTATCTCGTATGGGAAATTAGGCTAAGACCTTGAATCCACCTATCCAATTCTCATCAATTTTAGGCACATCATTTAAAGTAAAGTATGCAAGTGTGTGTAGATTCGTGATACCCTCAATTAGTCTCTAACCTCTCTCAAGTGATAAAGACAATATTTATATGCACCAACAACCTATTTCTCAATGATTATCCGAACTACATATAAATTCATTAAGTTTCATGGCACACAAATTGAATCCTAGAGGCTAGCATCGCATATCTCTATCTTACCAACCTCTATCACTCATTTCATCGAGCACGTTGTGTGCTTCTCCTCTCGGTACTTCACACAACAACCAAACAATTACTAAATGCTAGCTAAACATTCAATAATGATTAAGAACATGAAATAAGCATACACAACACAAGCAATGATGATAAAGTGATGGCCTTGATTAATAATTCATGGAAAAGGCTTCATCTTGGCCTTAGCCAAGGAAGTTTAGTTCATAGTACAATAAATGACTACAAAATATGAGTAATAAGTACAAGTCATAATCAAAGATGAATAAATGTAAAGAGAGAAAGGTTTAGAGTAAACTAATGTGAAGAACTCCTCCTCTCTTGCTTGGATGTGCTTGACTTCTTCTCTCCTTGACTTCTCTTGCTCCAAGATGAGGTTTTTATGGTGGGTTTTGGTGAGGAAATGAGGTGGTGAGGTGAGAAATGAGTTTAGATGATGATTTGATGAAGGATGTGGGTGATTTGGTGAAGGATTTTGGTGAAAGAAGTGTTCTTGGGTGTTTGGGAGTGAAGTGGAGGTGTTTTGGAGCTCAATGGTCGTGCAAGAGGTAAGGCAAAAGAAGCTGAAGGGAGGTATTTATAGTGGGTGAAATTAGGGCACGAAAACCTAGAGAAAGCTGAGCTGGATCACTGTGGCGCTGGTCGTCCAGCGTAAAACCGAGGGGCGCCGGTCCAACGCACAACCAGCGGCACGTTTCTGCCCGAGATGCGCTGGTGGAGCGCTGGTGTAAGCGCTGGTCGTCCAGCGCAAAACCGAGGGGCGCCGGTCCAGCGCACGACCAGCGGCACGTTTCTGCCCAAGATGCGCTGGTCGTCAGGCGCTGGTTCCTTCTTCAGCTCTTCAACTGCTCTCTTTTGCTCCAATGCTGCCCAATTTAGCTATGTTTCCCCTTGATTGCTGAAGAGGCCTGCACAAGCTCATTTAAACATTAAATATACCGGTTTTACCCGGAAAACGAAGGCAAATGATAGGTAAAACGGGGCTACATCAAGTGTAGAAATAGGCATTATCATCGCACGACACTACAACAAAAAAGTACGTGCTAGAGTTTTCAAAGTCAATAACTGGGTACTACGACGAGTCTTTCAAAACACGAGGGAGGAAGGTGCTAGAAAATTGAGACCGACATGAGAAAGCCCATATCAAATAACAGATGTAGTCGGACGAGGAGCATACAAATTATGAGGACTCGACGGTCAAGAACTACACAACAGCTGGAACGCTCTACATCTAAAACAGTACCACTTCTAAACTTACTATTTTAAATTCTTTATTATATTGTTATCCATTTTCTATCGACATTTCACTACTAACAAATCGACCCACGAATAGCAATGATGAAAACTTAGTGTAACTAAGTGCAAAACTGAGCTCACAATATATATATATATATATCACATCTTGCTTTACAAGCTGTCGACTTCAACACGCACTATATTTCCATTTCAGATAAGATCTATGAATCGACATCTACTTTGAATCGACATTTACAACGTCAACTCTCAATATCCCCATTCAATAAACGCATACTGAGAGTGGGGGAATAGCAATAGGGACAAACGTCGACTCAAACGACCATAAAAAAAAAATAATAATAACGCATGTACGCGAATATTTCTATGCAAAATGTCTTGTCGACCAAATAACGCGCGTTATGCGAATATTTCTATGCAAAAGGTCTTGTCGACCAAATAACGCATGTACGCGAATATTTCTATATAAAAGGTCTTGTCGACCGTATAACGCATATACGCGAATTTTTCTATGTAAAAGGTCTTGTCGACCATATAATGCATGTACGCGAATTTTTCTAGGTAAAAGGTCATGTCGACCAAATAACACATGTACGCGAAATTTTCTATGTAAAAGGTCTTGTCGACCATATAACGCATGTACGCGAATTTTTCTAGGTGAAAGGTCATGTCGACCAATTAACGCATGTACGCGATTTTACTATGTAAATAAAGGTCTTGTCGACCAATTAATGCATGTACGCAATGATTTTCAAATACAAATAATTCTCGTCAACCAATTGACGCATGCACGCGATTCTTAATAGTCATGTCGACCATGAAACTCCATATTATGCTGGTGTATGATGTGATTAGACAACAAGGTTATCATGTCAATCGACTTGAGTATGAGCATGAGTTTACAGGCTTATCTCATCTATTTCAAACCATAATTGTGCAAACCCTATTATGTGATGGCCGTGTTGTTTTCACAATACCATAACAAAAACAACGCAACTGAAATCGATTCAAAATAAAGCTAAAAGATTGAAATCATAAATATAAGTCAAGACGACTAAATCATTCTTGATTACAGACAAAATTGAAAACCAAAAAATGATATAAGAGTTAAACAGAAGCAGCATCTTTCTGAATAGGGCCAACACCAGCAGCGGCGTTTTGACCTTCAACAGCGTCGACATTCTCATCATTTCTAGGGCTCTTGTCAACATCTCCAGCGTCCACCTCGTTGTCTGCCCCATGTTCAGCTAGAGATTCTTCAAGTTTCAGACGCTCCATCTCTTCATAAACGTCTATCTCCTCTTGCATCTCTTTAGAATCCCAACTTGCATGTACACCAGATAAGTATTCCTTAAAAAGATCCGCCTTGGTCTTGCACACTGCATCTGCTGCTATTGACATCAGTTTGCTCTTCAAGCCTTCGATAATCTTTTCATGTTCTTTAGCCTCTTCTTGGGCTCTTATCGACTCAGCCTGATATCGATCCATCACACTCTTCAACTCTCCCTCTAGAGCCAGATTTTTTTGCTTCGTCTCTTTCACCGCCGTACCAAGCTTTGCATTGTCTGCCTGCAAGGTGTCGTTCGCCTTGTAAAGCTTCGCGCACTTTTCAGTGACGACCTTGTACCTATCATGAAGGTGCAATTGCGCTTGCAAAGCCTGCAAAAAGGGATGTCGAATCAATAAGAGAGACGACTGATAAAAATAAAACAAAACAAAAATAACTTACCTGAAACGTCGAAAGGATACCAGTGTTGAAGGCATCCTCCGTCTTCTTGCCTTTTAAAAATAAATCATCAGCATGGAGAAGGAATTCGTACGACCTATCTAGAAATTCTATCGACTCCTTAAACGATGAAATCCCAGAAGAAAGGGGCTTCATTGGTGAATCTGGCTCAAAAGTAGTCGGAACCAACTTCTCCTTCGACCCAGATGCCGCCTTCTTTTGAAGGTCGACAGCAGAGTCTCTTTTTTATCTCTTTTTCAACGGGCTCCTTTCAGGCGACGACTCGATGATTTCTTCTAATACTGCTGGCGCTCTTTCCTTCGACTTCCAAGAAGCTTACTTCTTTTTCGATGCTGATACCACCCGTTTTTTGGCAAGTTCATCCCTGTAGAGTCTGATTGATTCAGCTTGATCCGGAAGGTTAAGTTGTGCACTCGCCATCGACGTCACTGCGAAACGACATTCAATATCAGTTAGAGGGGACAAAAAGCTCATATCATACTGAAGAATTTCAAAACTCCTTCTAATCCATATATATGACAAGAAATTCTTCACGGGAGGATACGGTGCTCGCGGTCTACTTAACGTCGACCACCTCCACAGATGACTAGGCCTAAGGTTACCTTCGGTAAGCAACGTTCTACAAATTCTTTGACTAGCAGGAATATCAAGTAAAATCTGAGTACGTGCAGGAGCAACTTCACACGACAGTCTACTCTCTACCCCCTTTATTTCTACAAAAGCAATTGCTTATCAATACGAGTAAGTTAAAACAAATTAAAAAGTCAATCGACAACTGGCAGACAATACTTACCATATCGATTCCAGATTCGTCAAAACTGGTACTGCGACTCTCCCCAAGGACCGTCGATCGGAAGACCTTTCGCAAAAAAGAAGGTATCCTTCCAATAACGATCATTTGTTGTGGTATAAATAATAAGTTCATTCTTTTTGTCTTTAGGTACCAGCATGTAGCGACCTTGGTCGCCAACATGTTTCTTCAAATAATAATTATGAAGGAGACACTCTAACCCAAACTGCACATTCCGTCTCTCACAGAGGACTCCCAAACTCAATAATATTCTCCAAATATTTGGCATCAACTGGCCAGGAGCGAGGTCGTAGTAAACCAACATTCGTCGAACCAGTTGGGGAACTGAAAACCTAAACCTTGAACGAAGGGTGTACTTATAAAAACACGTCCACCCTAATATGTCCCAGTCGGCCTGCTCATGTGCCTCCGGCGCACGTAGCTCGACATTGTCGGGGATACCATAAATCACCCGTAAACTGCGCGAGTTTTCTTCTGTAACTAAGCTAGCTGGATTCTTACTTAAGATACCTAAAGGACGACCAGAAGTCGATGCCTCGGCGACTTCTATATATTCAGGTTGTTCGACCATTTATGCCATAGCGCGTACAACGCCTTGCTCTAGCATACCCCTAGTATTTATAGAGGTAGCTCTCGACGGATCCTCGATTGTGATCAGTCGATCGATATCTCGTGGCCCACTATCGATTCCTCCATCATCTTCACCTTCCATGTCACTGGAAGTCCAATCGACAAGCGGATCTGAGACTGTATTGTCGCCCGACATGATCTCCAAAATCTGACAAATGCAAAAAATGCACAAGACAGACAAAAACTAAACGCTACAATCACAACCTAGGGATTCTCAATCAAAACCTAGGGTTTTTTACAACATGGAAAGTCTTTCCTGAAGTTCAACCTAAACCCTAGAAAAGCTGTCTACCTGAGGTCGAGTGATTACCCGAATCTAAGCAACTACTTTTAATGTAACGATGTACAGGTAAACCAAGAGCAACATCATTTAACAAAACTAACATGGCAACAAATCAAAAACGATCAAGGAGAACACGCTGAAGAACATCGAAGATATTGAAGAACACGCACTTCTCAGGTAATACTAGAAACTTCTACTTTATTTTCTATAGATTTGTAAAAGTAAGTTTAATGCTGCAAAAAATATATGAAGGAATAGAGAACCAACTTTTTACTAATCTTAAAAGAGATTTGAGGAGAAATATGAAGAGATTCGTGAGGAAACTCGTGAGACACCTTGCAGTTGAATACCACCAGCAAAAGGAAACGAAGAGGAGCATTTGAAGTGCTTGAAATGTTTGAAATACGAAAGTGGTGTTGGCAAGTGAAACGGTTTACATATAAACCAATCCATCAACCCTAGTTGCCACGTGGCAACACCCCTTCGGTTTCCAGTTAACCCAGGTAACCACCCAGTTCGAAATTCAAAATTCAAAATTTTTATCTCGATAAATGTACTTGCATTAAATGCATCTAACGTCAGTCTAGAAAACTGAAGTGCAACTGTCCCATCGATTTGACTTCCAAAATCAAAACTAGATCTTCGTCGAACAATCGATTCTCTCTAAAACTCAGCTTTGACAAGTCGACGAGAGCTTTCAATTATAGCATCTGAAAATTGACGATTCCACTCGACGACAAAGGTGGTCGACTAAACCAGTGGTCGACTCAACAAAAATCACTCTCTAATTCAATTTAACTCTTCTTTAGAGAGTGGGGGACAAACTGTGGTAGCTAAAAATGGCCCACTTGCCCAAAGTATTAAAGCCCAGACTTTGCAATATAAGATCCTACCCAGGCCCACTATGTTGGATCGACCCAACATAGATGTCAGCGCCAGCACATCTTGGTCTTTGAATGACCAAGTCAAAACGTCAGTTGAGCTTGATGGATAACTGGAAGAGAGAATCTCTCCCGATATCACACATGATTCCCCGAGTATCTCGCCCATGATCACACATAGGGGTGGGCGTTGATTGGACCGGTCCGGTTTTCTATAGAACCGATAAAAAACTGATAAAATCCGGTTTTTAAAAAAGTGAACCGATCCAATCAAATTGACATTTACCAACCGATCAAAAACCGACCGAATTGGACCGGTTCGGTTCGGTTCGGTTTTTTCGGTTTTGGGCCTAATGGACCAAATTTATGGACTTATTAAATTACATAGTTTTTTCATATATTGGGCATATTGGAATGAATTTGGCTAAAATAAAAAACAAATACACAGTGCACAATTCCACATCTTAAAAGAAATACACAGTTCACATATGAATATATGATGGCCAACCTGACTTTCAAAATCACAATTCACAATCTTAAAAATGACACTTCACAGCATGATGAGCAGTCCACATAGTGAAAACAACACTTCCTCATCTTAAAGCAATAAAAACAACACTCCACAGCATCACAATCCACAGTCCACAACATAATAAATAGCATAAAATACAGTAAAAATAACAGTCTTAAAAGTCTTAAAGCAGTAAAACAACAGTCCACAGTCCACACTTCCACAGCATGCATGGTTGGCTTGTCTAGCATGGTGATGACCACACTTCCACAGCATGTGAGCAGAAGCCTGTGATGAACCAATTCTCCACGACTCCACCTGCAACATTGTTAATGTTATTAAATTAACTTCATTATTCATCAAACAATAAGTCACAATTAAAAAAAAATCATAATATTAAATTATTCTGACTAGTTACCATTAATGGTTCACTACTCTCCCATATTGCAAAGCAGAGAGATTTCCAAGTTGGTGAGGAATCATTCCCAGAAATTGACTTCTACTGAGATTAAGGTACCTTAAATTCCTCATAGAACCAAGAAATCTTGGAATCTCAATTCCTTCAAAATAGTTATAGCTTAAGTCCAAGTACACCAAATGTTTAAGATCAAGCAAAGAGGAATTGATCTTACCGCGCAACTTTGACCTATCATAAGCTTCAGATTCAGCATCAGATGAGAAATTACTGAAAGGATTTCCAAGGTGCAGCTCAAGGACATGGCCTGTGAAGTTGCTGCAGATAACAGCATCCCATTTGCAACAATCTTCATCACTGACCCAAGAGGAAAGCCGGTTGGAAGTATTTAAAATTTATTGAAAATTATTGATTAAATATCACTAATCACAAGCCCAGCACCAAGAACTCCAAGAAGCATATATAGACAGTATTATTAGACACACCAAACTGTTAAGAAAAATGAAAAAAAAATCAAAATAATTTAGAATAAAAGGAATCGAAGAATTGAAGAGGAATCGAAAATAATTTAAAATAATCACTTTTGAAATCTTGCTATACTTTTGATTTTTGAAGAGGAATTGAAGAATACCCTAGCTAAAAAAAGAAGAGGAATCGAAGCTTACCTGGTGCGAAATTGAGAAGATTGATGCGAAATTGACGATGACTGGTGGAAGATGGTTGATCGGCGACGACCGGCGGAGATGGCTGATCAACGACGAGCAGCAGGCAAACGACATGGAGACTGGGTGTGGTGTACTGGTGTGGGTGTGACTACGTGTGAGCTGCTGTCTGGTCTGGTGAACTGAAGAAGTGAAATAGATTTTAAGGTTTTTTTTTTTTATACTCTATTACCGGTTCGGTTTACCGGTTTTAGACATCAAACCGGAAAAAAAAACCGGTTCATCCGATTTTTTTAAAAATCAACCGAACTGAACCGGTTCTTCAATAAAAACCGGAAAAAAACTGATCAAACTGGTTTGATCCACTGGTTCGGTTCGGTTGGCCGATTTTGTGCCCACCCCTAATCACACATGATCAGTGGACGTTGGAGCTACTCCTTCTACTATAAATAAGAAGGCTCTTTCACTAGAAAACTCTCTGAATTTTCTCTTATCAAAAGCTTACGAAAGCGTCTTGAAACTCTACTGATAAAGAGTAATAACCGAAACTTGATCAGAGTCATAATCACGATCATAACGAATCATTGCTCAGCCCAAGCACACCTAAGGCTAAGAATCTAACCACATCTCCCTATTTTCTCTACATGTTGTTTCTGTTTCAATTCCATTGCAGGTTCGGCAAAAGGAGACAACCATTCCCAGTCGACAGGCTTAACACAATCACTAGTTCCTAGAGAAGTCGACATCATTCGTTTAACGGTTCAATTAAGTTACCTTGGGCCCGATATAACCCGACCCGATTAACGTACCACGTAGATCGACCACTTATAGTGGGTACTCATTTGATCATGTGATATCAAAATGGCAATAAGATTGAAAAGTTAGTTCAAAATGATCATTCTTACTTAAAATTGTTACGAAAATAGTCATTTTAAGAGAAAATTAATCTAACAACTACTCATTTAGTTAGATACTATCAAAATGATCATTAAATAAGAAATTAGTTCAATCATGATGGTTGGTTTAATTTATATTTAAATTTAACTTTTTATCTTTTAATATCAATGCACTAATAATTTTTTTTGTGAAAAAAACTTTTAATATTAAAAAGGTACTTTTTGACCCCAAGATAATTCTAAAAAAAAAACATCTTTTAAAAATGGAAATTCGAAAAAAGCAAAACTAAATTAATATTGATTTGCTTTTAATTATGTAACGTGGCGGTGACGCGGTGAGCAATTAGACAGTAGGAACATTATTTAAATTCTGAAAGGCCCAAGAAGAAGCAATCAAGCAAGTATTAAAAAGCCCGCCCACCTCCTTTCTCTTTTTTCCCTCACCGATCGGCATTAATTGAGAAAAGAACGTCGAATTGAAGAGGCTCGCTCCTCCCTATTTCGGCCGCAACTGAAGTTGTCTTCCGGCGATGTTGCCAACGAGCGGTGGTTGTGGCGTCGGGAAATGGTAGGTGTTGGGTAGATGGGTTCAGTTTATGAGTTTAATGTTGAAATATTTGTTGGTTTCTGGTGTTTTGGAGTTTGATCTCAGTTAGATTTTGGATTTGGGAGAATTATTGAGCTTTTGGATTTCGTAATTTGTTTTAAAGGTGGTATTTTGTTTATTAGGGTTTAATTGTGTGGAGGTTTATTTGGTGAATTGGTGTGGTACCAGTGGAGGAGTGCCTTCTCCATTGCCCTTTAGGGAGGCCATCGTCTGGCCTCCATTGATGAGGGTTGGTGAAGGCCATGGGCTATGGCCTTCATTTTTGCCTTTTGTTTTCAATTAATACATGGGTATTTCTGACATTTCATCAGCTACACTTAATAAACACAACAGCTATTAATTTCAGGGGGTTCGAGTGTAGAAAAGTGGTATTCTGTAATCCGACTGCATTTACTACAAACCTTAGGGGATGGCAATGCAATTCTCCCTTATTAAAATTCTGCAAGGCCCAAGAAGAGAAGGACACCGCAGCAAGTATTAAAAGCCCCGCCCACTCAGTGACCCTGTCAAATCTCAAAAGAAATAACAGAGTGAAAAATACTGAGAAGACGCACATGGAAAAGGTACCGAGAGTAGGCGTAGCTGTGTTCCTACTGCGTGGAAAGACGGTGCTGTTGGGACTCCGCCGTAATTCCATCGGTGACTCCACATATGCTCTCCCCGGCGGCCACCTCGAGTTCGGTTAGTTGAACTTGAATCTCAATGTTTTATGAACACTAACTTAATTGATTGATTTCTTAAGGTTTTGGAGTAGAGTTAATCGTGTTTTAGTTTCTGGGTAAATTTTTAATCACATAATAAAGGAGATTTGTGTTGGGCATCGTGCTTGCTTGTGATTGTTGTGCCGTTTATAAATTGATTGTTTTCAGGAGAGAGCTTTGAGGAGTGTGGAGCGAGAGAATTGAAAGAGGAAACAGGTTTGGATATTGAGAAAATAGAGTTCCTTACGGTGACAAACAAAGTTTTCAAAGAGAGTCCAAAGCCATCACACTATGTCACTATCTTTCTGCGGGCAGCCTTGTCTGATCCTCTTCAAGACTTACAAAATCTTGAACCAGACAAGTGTTCTGGTTTGGGTTGGTATGATTGGGACAACCTACCTAAACCATTGTTTTGGCCTTTAGAGGAAATGGTTCAAAGCGGCTTCAATCCCTTTCCCTCTCAGACTGATTAGGCTTTTTCGAGGACACTTTCTCCGTCATTAAATTATGTCAAGTGTTGCAGTTTACAAATCTCTATCGTGTTTGATAACTTATGAATTATGATTATCCCAAGTATGTGCCTTTGCTTATTACACAATGTTTAGCATTATTGCATTTGCTATTGCACAAGAATTAAAGTTCTAATTAAAATTTTGATTACTCTACACTTGTATCAATAAGTTACAACTTTGAGCTAGGTAGATCATCAAAGCCATAAAAGAATATGGAGACTTCATAGGTGCACTGCAAATAGATGACTGCAATTGACTTGAAGAGCTGAGAAATTACAGTTAAAAGACATTATAATTAGGAAAAGGAGAGCCCAAAATCTCAAGTTTGTATAACTCTGCTCTGCTTAAGGGTTTCATTCAAAAATGAGAAATGTGAACAAACATGACTAGTTTGGGTACAAAGAAATAGATCAACAAAAGACAATAGAAAAGCAATAAGAGACGAAATTGAATCAACTAGTTTTGAACTGATTTTTGTTTACTCATTTTCAACAACTTAGGTCTTGGTTTGACAGGCTTCAAAAAGGCAGCTTGTAACTTAACCATTTCTCTGAGAATCCCAATGAGAATTCTCTCAATCTCTTCTCCATTATCAGGTTCAACAACTCTCAAACACCTAGCCACCGCCTCAAAGGTAGTGACACAACCCTTAAAGGGCTCTTTCCTCAACAACAATTCATCATTGTAAATAGTCTCACCTCTTGAATTCTCGTCGACGTCCAAATCCAAACAAACCCTTGTAGCTCCTAAACTCTCCAAAACCCCTTGGCTCGCTTTCACCATCTCCTTGGCGTGCTTCCACGTCCCATCAAACACCACCAAACGCAAATTACGCTTATCTCCTCCTCCATTTGAATTCAATGACTCTTTCAACTCCGATAGGCCTACGGCCGGCGATCCGGGAGACGGCGGGAAGAGGTAGATGGTGGTTGAAGAAGGGGATTGGTGGGTGTGGGTGAGGTGGGAGCGGAGGAGTTTGCGAGAGAGATGAGTGGTGACGTGGTGGAGGGTTTTGGACAAAAGACGAGCGGTGTTGAGTTTGTGTTGGGATTCGAGTGGGTGGTGGACGATGAGGATGTGTGTGGAGGTTTTGATGGGTGTGGTTGGGATGACGTGGCAGAGGCAGACTGGGATTGGACGCTCGCACTGGCCGCATATCTGGCGGCGCCGCTGCTGCTGTTCTTGTGAGGTAGAGCTACTGCTGCGCGGTGGTGAATCTGGTTCCATCTAAATCTTATGTGCGTTGGGTTTCTGATATGTTTACTCTTGTTTATCTTAATAGGACTTGGGCCTTTACGTACAATCGATTATTAGTTGACTTTTGTCTAATAATTCTTGTGGGTTGGGCTTACATCTTTTGATTCAAAGAACCAGGAACATCGTAGAGTGACGATATTAACACCTTTAAAAACTGTATGTATACTCCTTTACGTAAAAACACTCCTAAAATATTTTAAAAATCCATGATTTGTAAATAAATCCCACTTAATGTTTAAAATATTCTTTCTTTAATTTTATTGTATTGTAGCACTTTCGAGAGGTTTCTCATTGGATCGAAGGTGTTTAATGGATATTTAGGAGATTAAAGATAGGAAATAGGTTGTAGTTGAGTTGGATGCTTAATAAAGGGCCATCTGAAGTTTTAGCACTGATAATGCAGTAGATGATAACTGCATTAGCGATTTTGTAATTTTTCTGAAATTAGTATTTAAAACAGAAAAAATAGAAGGTGTTTTTATTATATTATATATGTAAATATCAAACAATTAATAGGAAAATTCCTTCTTCATTTTTTTACTTTTAATATAAAAGCCAATTGATAATTATTGGTGGGTCATGGGTGTACTTATAAACTGTTTAGTCATTAAAGTAATTTCTCTCAAGGGTAATATTAGATTTTCAAAAAATATATATTAATTTAGGGTGTACATACAATTTATAAGGGGTGCAAATATTGTCACTCGACAACATAACATACAACCAACAGGGCGTAGTTCAGCTGGTAGATGGACAAGTTTGGGGCTTGGATAAATACTTTCAAAAAAATACCTAGTCCCGGATTATAGATATTATAAAATAAATAAATAAATAAATAAATAAAAACATATATAGTCATGGACTCATGCCTCATGGTGGCCCGTGAGGATATGCCCCATATGGCCCCCATCTCTAGTTCAGATTTTGAATCAGAAGACTTTTTATTTTATTTATTTTATTTTATTTTATTTTATTACTATTATTATTTTTACAACAACCGTCGGGATCGACAAGATCGGGCTCTACTCCAAAATAACCTGAAATAACAGTTATATCATCAAGATATATTTATAAGGGACCTTGTAATTTGATATATTGGTCAAAATCCCCGATCTAATTTCATTAACGACTATTGTTCTGAAACAATGATCTGTTAAGAAAATAATTATAAAACAGTGTTATTAATATAATGTAAATACCAGGAGTTAAAAAGTAGAAAGGTCACAAAATGGTTGAAATTATATTAAAACTCAGTGACTTATTTAGTAATTACTCTTTCTACTCATATGATTTTGTCATTTGTTAATTAGTCAAATACTCAAATACCTTGTAAAGTTGAACTGTGGAAGACAGACAGTACATATATGCCATGTTGTTTTTAATGATTCTTTTGACTTAATTGCCAACTTAACTACTAATATTAAGATAATCCTTTGCATGATGTGGAACTGGAACTGATCACTGGCCACATAAAATTGTATATTTAATTATTTAGTTGTACATCTAAATCTAAAATCTCTTGTTGTTCAAGTGGTTGTTTATGGATCATGGTTGTTCATCTGTCGGTCTGATTGATTAAAAAACTAACAAAAATCCTATAATTTTGGTTTAGCTTTTTCTTTTTCTTTTTCTTTTTTTTCTAATTAACCAATAGTTCATGTGGATTGATGGACTAGTTTATGTACGATGCTACCTCATATTTCAACAAGGTTTGACCATAAACCATAAAAATTCAACAGCTCAGTCGGTCCTATGGGAGCAAAATTCTTTGCCTTGGGATCTTCAACTCTAAATTAAAGATTTAAAATATAATAAAGTAGATAACTATATAAACTTAGCTGACCTATATATTTTTGAGTAGGAACAAGTAATTTATTGGCTCAATGCCGATGATTAGCTTACCTTTTTGACATTGTTGCTCTTGGTGTGAATTGTTAACTACCTTTTGTTATTAGAGACTACTTTATAGCCCCAGATGCAGACTGATTTTTTTTCTATTTTTTATTTTATATACAGTTGATAAGTTGGAAGATTCGAGACTGCCCACCAAGATTTTCCCTTCATGGTTTATATAATTTTAGTCTTAAATAAAAGGAAAAAGAAAAAAGAGAATCAAAAGGAGGAAAGTAAAGTAAGCTATGTAATCCCTATCTCAGTATCTCACTGTCCTCACAGGCTCTAAAGTAGTTCCATGAATTTTGAGAGATAAACTTTTACAAAGAAGCTGCAATGAGTTAATAATCATTCTCTTCACCCAAAGAGATAAAATTAATTAAGAGATGATCACGAAGACACCGAACATGAAGCTTGTGACTTGTGAGGATACAAAACACAATGGAGACTAAATGTTGGGTCATGGGTATATGTGCAGAAGCATTGGTGCTTTTTTGTTTCAAGTGGCGTGGCGTGGCGTGGGGGTACGTGGGAGCAATATTGGAGCATGAAAGAGTGTTGGTGGGTACGGTTGGTATGCAACTAAGCAGTGTGTTTTTTTACCTGCTCTAAAACAGTTTCCAATGCAAGTCTCAGACAAGTCACGAGTCATGCCTCTTTTATTGTCATTATGTTTCTAGATATATTTCAATTTCAATAATCAATATTAATATTAGATTAGTATTACTATTTCTAGTTATATTAGTTTTTTTTTTTTTTTTCCCTATATAAACTCTCTTTCTTAGCTATTCTTTTTCCTTCCAATCTCTGTACCCCACACACTCCTTATTTTCAGCCTTAGCACCCACATTGATTAAGAAATAACACAGCTTTATTGTCTCACTATCTTGCCTATTCTGATTTCTTGTCTCTATCAGCTTCTCTATATTCTTTGTCTCTTTGTTCCAGTTAGGTGGGGCTGTTCACCTTCCTCTCTTGTCAAGATTCTCTTACATATGTCCTCTCAGTCCCACAAGGCTGACAAAAAGAGACAACACCCTCCAATAAATCCACACACCACATGAACCACTTCTTACTCAAAATCTCTCTTCATTGTTCACTCACCAATCTACTTTTTTCTCTGTGATTTTGCTGTCCAAGAATATCATGAGGACAATCATGGCCAAGACCCCTCATGACTCTTCTTTCTCTTTCTCTAGTAGATTTCTCAACTGGAAGAAGAAAGTTGAAGAAGACGAAGATGACATGAAAGAAATCTTAACCAACTCCAACACAATCTCTCAGCGTTTCAGTGAAGAAGACAAAGAAGATCAGGAGCTTCAAATTTCAATGTCCACCGAAATGGATCTAGTGCCAAGATCACGAAAGAAAAAGTCATCATCAATGGTTGCAGTTTCAAAGCTTAGATCAGCTGCTCTCACTGTTTTTGGCAAGAACAAATCAACCAATCACTCTCACTTAGGAAGTAGAGTGATAGGAACCCTTTTCGGGTATCGACGTGGTCATGTCCACATAGCATTTCAAGAAGATTCTAAGGTGAGTCCAGGGTTCTTGATAGAGCTTGCAACACCAACAAGCGTGTTGGTTAGAGAAATGGCTTCTGGGTTGGTACGTATTGCTTTGGAGTGTGACAAGAAGATAGAAAAGAAAGGTGTGAGATTGCTAGAGGAGGGTATGTGGAGGACATATTGCAATGGCAAGAAATGTGGTTTTGCAATGAAACGTGAATGTGGAGCAGAGGAATGGAACATATTTAAGGCAGTGGAGCCCATTTCAATGGGTGCTGGTGTGTTACCAGGAAATTACAATAATAATGGTTGTGATGGGTCTGAAGGAGAGCTCATGTACATGAGAGCTAGATTTGAGAGAGTTGTTGGTTCTAAAGATTCAGAGGCTTTTTACATGATGAATCCTGATTGTAGTGGTGGTCCTGAACTTAGTGTTTATTTACTTAGGGTTTAATTAGCAACAACAAATTATGGAGGATGGATATGGATTCTCCATGTATTTTGTTTGCACTTTTCATGGTTTCAACATTTTGTAGCATGCATGCAATATGGCATGATAGATAAGATTATTGTATATGTTTTCACTTTTTTTCAAGTGGGTGGGGATTACAAAAAGCAATTATGCAAATGTGAAATGTCTCTTCCTTTTAAATTTTTCTTTTTAAAAAGAAACAAAAATTCTTTTAGATTTTTGGGCTACTATCATCATTTCATAACAATTCTCTGGTTTATTGGAGACAAAAGGAGCCTTTCTTATCAAATTTCATTCTAATTTGAAGTGATTTAAGCTTCCACCATTGGATAAAATCTTCGGTGCACCGGGTGCATCCAGTCACTAATAAGCTTACATATCATCATGCATCAGTTTAAAAAAAAAAAAAAAAACCAATTCAAAGACAGAGTAAGAGTAAAAGTAAGGAGAAAAACTTCAGATCACTAATAATAAAGGATTTGAATCCTCTGCTGATCTGATCTTTTTTCTGATCTTACATAATCTCATGACACATAAGTATTGCAATGAATGAGTGGTTAAGATATAATTGATTTTTACAACCACTTTATCAACAGCCGATCACATGATTTAAATGGGTAACAAATGATCCAAATGATCCAAATCCAATAATAAGATGTGTAATCAACCACGAGTTTTTAAAAATTGGTGGGAGAGAGAAACTTTTAAAAATATATATATAATTAAAAAATTGACACATGTCTACTCTTTAGTGACCCGGTACACCACTCGGTTGGTGCATCAAAGATTTTCTCAAAAGTAAGAGGGAAAGTCTGAAAAGTGAAAATTAAAACAAAAGGCTGACACATGTCAGTAGTTTATTAGTAGTCAAGTGCACCACTGAGTGTAGCTGGTGCATTGAAAATTTTCTCCCACCTTCATACATTCATGTATATGCTTGTATATACGTCACTAATACACCACGAGTTTCATGGATACAAGGCATCCATCATGCAATATTAGTGCATTATGATATAGCCAGGAAAATAACAGACCCTTACATTTTCCTTTACATTACAACTAACTTCAATGTTTTGGAAAAAAATTATTGTAAAGTTGGTTTAATACTTTAATGACTATAATATCACACTTGATTTGATGTGTTAATTTTAAGGGCTAGGGTATTTTCAAAATCAACCACGTGTCAAATTATTAGTGGCCCGGTGAACTATTCAACCTAGGATTTATCCATTTTATATTTTTACTTTATTATTCTATTTTCCTGTTTATTTTCCAAATTCAAATGGTTTTTATCCTCCAAATGTTTGATCAAATTTTCTCTCCATATATCCAAATTAATTATTAAGGTGTGTCCTTGAAAGGAGTATGTTACATTCCCAATAATCTTACTTGTCTTTTGTTATAAAATCAAAATTGAAATCAACATACTTGCCTAGAAAGTAGAAAGCAGAGCCCTCAAAGCTCAAAGGTATAGCTCAGTTGGTAAATGGATGAATTTGGAGCTTGAGTAAATGATTCTCAAATCAACACAGTTCGAATTTTACCAATAAAATACTTGGTCTAGATAGGTGTATAAATATATAATATGTCAAATATATATATATATATATATATAAAGCAGTACATAACATTTTTCTTTAGGAGTTGTGCAAATTGTGATCCATTGTACAAAATGCAATTAATTAAAGCGCTTCAATTTCTAGAAAATTTGAAAATAATATTATTTTTGTTTCCACTAGCCTAGAAGAAAAAAAAAAAAAACAAATTAATGTGGTAATTATAATAATGTGCACGTTTGTGTTCATTTTTCCTTGGTAATTGGCCAACTCTACCCTCTTGATTTTGAAAGTATATTTTATTTTATGTATGCATTTGGGAATTGTGATAATTTTATTCGTTTTCTAATTGATTTTAGTTTTCAAACTCTTACTGGATTTTTAATTTTTAATTTTTTTTTTTTTTTTTTTTATTTTTAAATCGCAATTTGAGTTAGCCGAGGCTAGTGGTATTGGATACAGGTTGTCTGAGTAGTAGATGTCAAAAAGAGCCATCAATTAAAGACATCTCAATCTTTCAAATATGTCCCTAACATTGCTGAAATTTGAGCCCACTTCAAACCCTAGTTTTGCTTTTTAATTCATTATCTGAAAACATGCACTTTTGAAATAATAATTTGTCTTTTCACAAGCTTTTGGCCAAACCAAGCTCAAACAGTCAAACACCGTTTCTTATTTGTACAACTTGTAAGTAGTTTGCTTTATCTATTTTTTTTTTCTCATATTTTAATCCATTAATTCTCTAATTTGTTAGATACATGTACCAGGAAAAAAAACAAACAAACAAACATGTAAAATAAATATTTGTACTTATAATTTCTGAAATAAATAAATGTTTATAATTATAATTGTCAATAGTGTAGCAATATATATTGAAAAATAACATCAATTCTCACTAAGGTTTGTCTTTTTACATACGTAAACAACTTTACCTTCAACTGAAACTGACATCCCCCCGTATGTCAATTTGTTCTAAACCATGTCCAGATATCTTTGTAATCCTTCCCCACTGCAATGATATTTCCTTGCTAAAAAGAGAAAAAGAAGTTGTAATTTTGGTTAACAACATTCTATATACCCAGAATAGGTTTTTAACAAAATTTAGATAAATATTTTATTAGAATTTCAAAATTTGAGGGGAGGTTGTTTTGAGGAATTTGAAGACTACCAGAATCCATTTATAAAATATATTAGATAACATAAAGGTGAATGAATTTCATCTAATTTGCAGCATCAGCAATTCAGCTAAAGGTAAATGAATTTACAGGCTACCATTTGGTGGATGTGTGGCCCGTTAATGGTTTGGGTCATCCGAAGGAGTAATCTCTTTTCTGGATCAAAGCCCATAATAGCTTTGTGTGGCATATAGATAATATTAACTTTTTTTTTTTTTTTTTAATTTATTATTATTTTATTGTATTATTATCGTTATTTTAGGAAGAAAAAAAAAAAATTGCGTATCACCTCTTTGGTCACATTGGTGGTTAGGGGTTCGAGCCCCACCATACGTATTTTAAAAACATATGTGATGAGTTTTCTCCTGATTTGTCGGAGTAAATATCCTAATTGCACATACATTGTCTAATCTTAACATGTCCTGTAGCCAGGGGCGAAGCCATGATTTTGGCTTTAGGGGGGCCAAGACAAAAATTAATATTGTAGGTCACGCAATTTTCAAATAATATCAGTAGGAATCCCGCACAAGAAAAAGTGTGGAATCCCATACCTCATACTTTTCAACAAAATGTGATACTCTTCAGTGTCAAAAGTAATGATACAAATAAATAAATAAAATAGACATTAACTAATTAAAATGTAAATTATTTATAACCAGAAAATTATTTATAACCAAATCAATCTAATTTTCTTCCTAATTTTCATTTCAATTACATAATTAAAGAGTGTATGAAAAAACATCTTTTATTTTGTTGCAAAACCTATGCCTATTCTTAACGGCATGCATAACTATAAATAATATTTTAATAGTTCCCGACTTATAAAATATAAATTTCAATAGCTTAATTAAAATATCATTATACCATTGATATATTTAAATCACAATTATTTACATACTTGTAACTTAATTTTATAATATTCATGTCAAAACAAATTAACTTATAATAATTTTGAACAAAATTTAAATAATAAACTAATAAAATAAATTTATCAAAATCATATTAATAATTAATCTAACAAAATAAATAATATAGGTTTTTTTTTTAATTTTTATTTTATTATTTTATTTTTTATTTTATAGTAGAAATAAACACAGAACACAATACAAAGAATATCAAAACATTGAAGGACTCGAGTCCAACCAAAGACGCTCCTTAACGGAGGATAAAGCTAACAATTCGAGCTTAAGAGCCAAGGAATTTCCAGACCTAGAAATTGCTAAACACTTACAGATGCCAACATCTAAGAACAAAGCCTTAATATCATTCACAATGAAATTAGATTCCCCTACATGAGGGATGGAATCATTGAGGATGGAAACCACCGAGGAAGAGATTACCTCAGTAAATTCAACTTTCAAGTTATAGAAATTGGCGAGCAACAGGCCTTCACGGAGAGCAATCAGTTTGCCAACTTCTGCATTGAACTTACCAGGTAACTAATTGGAACGAGCTGCTAAAACCAGCCCCTTATCATCTCTTACTCCAATAATCATACCTGTGTTGCAAAAAAACAGTAGCAGTATTGAGCTTCAACCTGCCAGGAGGAAGGGTTATCCAATCAGGGCAAGACCAAGGCGACACAGAGGAAGGCTGAGGTGAAAGAGCTCTCTTGGAATTCAGAAATTCTGCCAAAAGAGACAGCACACCAGAAACAACCAGCCCATGAGGCTTACCTTTACCATTTTTAAAGAGAAAATTTCTGTTATCCCATATTGCCCAAGCAATCATACAAAAACTGCCCAGATCCTCAACTGAAAGAAGGGAAGAAACATACATAAAAACCTCCAGCGCTGAGAGATTCTGCACGTCATCAAAAGGAAAAACAAAATCAGCTCTTCTCAAACATTTTTTTGCCTCTTTACACCAAAAAATTGTGTAGGCTGCAGTTTCAACAGGGGCAGAGCATCTGTTACACCTAGGAGAATCCACTATCTTTTGTTTCCAGAGATTATCAAGAGAAGGGAAATCATTCCAACAAGCACGCCAAACAAAAAAATTTTACTTTAGGGGGCAACTTAAAATTCCATAAAATTTTCCACCACTTTTGATACTGAAAAGAATTAGAGGCAGAAACACAGACCTTTTGAGAGAGAGCCAGGCGGTATTCACTACGAACGGAATACTCCCCATTTTTCTCAAAGTGCCAAGCAAGAGAATCTTCTCCACCTAACCAGCTGACCGGAATGGAGAGAACTAATTCCTTATCGCAAGGCAATAGAAATCTATCTAACTTAACAATATCCCACCATCGACGATTTCGATCTAGGAGGTCTGCTACATGGATATCATACCCAGGATCAGGCGCGATTGTCATAAAAGTACTGGGGCGTGGAATCCAACGATCTTTAAAGACGCAAATATTTTTTCCATTCCCTACCACCCATCTAAGGCCCGAATCAAGTAAAGATCTCCCCCACAATATGCTTCTCCAAATATGAGAGCTTCCATTCTTAGCAGCCACCTATAAAAACTCCTCATTTTTGAAATATTTTGCCTTTAACAGCTGAGCTACCAAGGAATCAGGATTACGTAGAATTCTCCAGGCTTGCTTGGCTAAAAGAGACTGGTTAAAAGATAGGAGATCTTTAAAACCCAACCCACCATGACTTTTAGGTTGACAGATTGTTACCCACTTTACCCAGCTGACCTTCCTTTTTCCTTCTCTAGAACCCTACCAAAATTTAGAGAACATAGCACTTAATTCCTTACATAAACCCACCGGCAGCTAGAAAATACTCATAGCATAATTCGGAATAGTTTGCGCCACAGCTCTAATCAAAACCTACTTACCGCCAAAAGAAAAGTAACTATCCTTCCAACTTCTGAGTTTCTTCCAAACCCTCTCCTTAATATCATTGAACATTATCCTCTTATTTCTACCCATCATAGTAGGAAGGCCCAGATACTTGTCCTGTATATTACTTTCAACAATTCCAAGAAAATTAAAAATTTCTTCTTTAGCACTAGCAATCACATTTGAACTAAATGTTACCTTGCTTTTCTGAAAATTAACTTGCTGTCCAGAACCACTAGCATACACCTTCAAAATTTCCTGGATACTAGAACTGCAATCGCTCAATGCCCTGCTAAACAGAATATTGTCATCGACAAAGAACATATGGCTAATAAGAGGCCCTCCCCTGCTACATCTTACACCCAGACCCCTACCATTCCTTTCAGCACGTGTGATAATACATGACAAAACTTCATCACATAGAATAAATAGGTAGGGGAAAAAGGACATCCCTGTCTAAGACCTCTGGAAGGCTGCACCTGACACACCTAATTACCATTAAGTAAGAAACTGAGAGTTGAAGTTGAGATACAATCCATAATAAGATCAATCAGCCTTTGTGGAAAATTCATTTTGAACATTACAGCTCTAAGAAAGTTCCACCCAACTCTATCAAAAGCATTACTCATATCCAATTTGAGAGCCATCAGACCCTTTTTACCAGTCTTCTTCCGGGCTATCGAATGAAGAGTTTCGAAAGCCACCAGAACTTTATCGAATATTTGCCTACCGGGAACAAAAGCTAATTGATTCGGAGAGACAATCTCATGGAGAAATGGCTTTAATCTAGAGGCTATTATTTTAGTAACAAACTTATATACCACACTACATAAAGAAATTGGCCGGAAATCCTTAGGGGGAAAAGGGTTTTGAATTTTCGGTATAAGAACTACATTAGTACTATTAAAGGCCCTAATAGAGGAATTTCCATTAAGAATACTTAAGCAAACACTGGTAAAATCATAACCCAAAATATACCAGAATTTCTGAAAAAATAAAGCTTGAAAACCGTCCGGGTCGAGAGCTTTAGTAGGACATAAATCAAAAACAGCTAACCTGACTTCTGCTGCAGTGAAGGCAACTTCCAGACATTCCCTTTATACACTACTGAATTTTGTGCTAATAGACTCAGAAGCTGAACTAATATCACTTGAGGAGGGATTTGAGGTCATAAATAACAAGTGAAAATACTCTTGTATTACTCTAGCCATTCCCTCATTTGTATCTTCAATCTGACCTTCATTGTTATATAACACATGAATAAAATTCTTTTTCTTCCTTGATGTTGCCCTGGCATGAAAAAACTTAGAATTTCGGTCTCCCGCCTCTAACCAATCAGCCTTTGAACGCTGCTTCCAAAAGATTTCTTCACATTCTAAAAGCTCTTCCACTGATTTTTCCAGAGACTTAATCGCTGACATTACTCCATCTTTCTCACACTGCTTGTACAAAAGCTCAATCTCTTTATTTTTAATATCAATTTGTTTGCTGAAATTTTTAAATCGAAGTTAACTCCAACCCTCTAAACTAGAAGCACACTGATTAAGATTACTGATAAAACCCTTAGCAGAATTAGAGAGATTTTTTTCCTTCCAGGCGTCCACTATAACTCTGCCTATATCTT
The DNA here is from genome assembly GCA_008009225.1 of Acer yangbiense. Classification (NCBI taxonomy): domain Eukaryota; kingdom Viridiplantae; phylum Streptophyta; class Magnoliopsida; order Sapindales; family Sapindaceae; genus Acer; species Acer yangbiense. Next base: position 12,334,263 of record CM017768.1, read on the forward strand.
CCTTTTTTAACCAAAAAGGTTCGAAACGAAATCCCCGATGTCTGCTCTTCATCAACCGACGATTCTTTTCAAACTTTAAGAGGATCGGACGGTGATCCGAAGAATGAAAACCTAAATGCTCCACCAAAACAAAATCAAACCTGTCCCTCCAGAAATGATTGGCCAAAAATCTATCCAATCTCTCCTGGATATTATTTTTACCCTCTCTTCTGTTATTCCATGTAAGTCTGGGACCAGAGGAACCCAAATCATTAAGGTCACAGTCATTAATAACCTGTCTAAAACAGATCATCCCTGCAAGAGACTTCTCTGAACCACTTTTTTTCTCATTCATACAGAGCAATTTATTAAAATCCCTACCACAAACCCAAGGAAAACTGTCAACATCTCTTAAACGACGCAATAGAGCCCAGGAATTCACTCTCTTACTGGGGGAAGGATCTCCATAAAAGCCAGAAAATCGCCACTAAAAGCCATCTTCCATCTGAATTCTTGCATCTATATGACCAGCTGAAAAAGAAAGAATTGATACCTTAAGCTCTTTTTCCACAAAAATATCAAACCGCCACTACTACCTATGCTTTCTACCCAAAAAACATCAAAACTGCCTATAGAATCCCTAATTTTCGTTGCCTTACTTCAAGAGATTTTTGTTTTAGAAAGGAAGACAAAATCTAGGAATGTTTCCTCATCACCTCTTCAAGGCTAAGAACGCTCAGGGATTTCCCAAACCCCGAACGTTCCAACTAAGATCAATCATGGATCCCGATGGGCCTGAAAACCAGACTCCACCTCAAAATTAATTTTCGATACTGGTAGAGAAAATCTACCTTTTTTGGACTCACCACTCTCACAAGTCGATTCCAGTGACTTCTTCCTTTTGCCAAATTGAATATCCCACCTTTTTAAAGAATTAGAAAGAGTATCCCTCTCTTTTGAAGATAGTTTAGAACAATTTTGACTTTTCTCAATTCTGGTTCTAATTCCAAAAACACTGTTTCTTGACTTACTTGTAGAAGAGGAAACCTTTCCTTTTGAACACTTCTTCCCCTTATTACTGACCGTTTGAAGTTTTCGGAATAGACTAGATGGACTATGCTGAATATTTTCTGACTTCATTGCTCTCGCTAATCTTTTTCCAGTTTCTAGTGTTTGACCTCTTTGGAGTTGTTTGCATTTCTGTCTAAGTTGAACGAATAACATCCAGTTCTTCTGAAGAAACAATATCTGTTAAAGGGCTGATCGAAATCATAGATGGACCAGACTCATTTTCTTTTAACCCACTATCAATAAGATCTGGCCCAAAAAACTCATTTTCTTCCACTATAGGCTTCTGCTTATTATCAAACTTTGGCTCTACTGATAGGACACAGATCCACTTAGAATGGGTAGGGTTATCGAAAGAGACTCTGTTGTCATTTTCTTTGGTTCCATGACAGTGTCGGTCGGAAGCTCCAGCTGTGATTTCGGAGACCCAGTTCTCAATTCTGACTGACCTACTTCATTATCCTTCCTTCTCTCCACCGACTGTCTATCATGCATACCCAAATTTCCTTCTGATTGCTGGTTGAATCTAATTTTCTGTTTATCTGTGACCGAAGCTCTCATCCATGACCCATATTTGGTCAAATCCCCTTTCAATGCTTCGATCTTAGCCTCTTCATCAAAGCATTCTTTACTAGCATGCCCAATTCGACCACAGACATAACAAAATTCTGGTAATCTCTCATACTTTAGACTCACCATCAATATATTGGTTGATTTATCCAATTTCAATCGAAGCCATCTTTTCAATGATTTAGAAATATCAATTAGGACTTTTACCTTCATGAATTTGCCCCAACAATCTTTAGATTCCATCGGGATTTCGATAACTTTCCCTAATTGTTTAGCCATCCATTTAGCTGTTCTTCTATTCATGCACATAATTGGAACATCATGAATCTGGATCCAGAGCTCTACTTTGTTGAATCTCAGAAGAGAGATGTTACCCATACCTTCCGGTTTCTCAAGAATGATCAAGCTCTTGTCGAAGTACCACGAACCCCGTTGCCAGATATGATTTTGTTCCTCTTGATTGATGAAATGGAACATAAAGATGTTAACACCCACTGCTTCGATCGCAACCCTCCTAAAAGGACTCTAAAGCTATTCAATTAGATTTTTAAAAGCCTCCCTATTCACCTTTTTTTCCAGATAAAATCTTCCCTACCAAACAAAGATCCACATCCACCTTTCCATTCTTCAGACATCTCGTGGATCTCACAGTCTTCATCTGCTAATGAGAGATTCTCATAAAGCTTCACTATCTTTGACTCTGCCATTTCTACAAATCTAGATTTAAAAACCACTAAGAAATTTGACTACCTACTTCAGACAAGAAGACACTCAACCTAAAAGGACACAACTACTTTTACTCTTTTTTCTTTCAGAGAGAGAGAGAAAAAGGAGAAAAGACGAAACCGAATGTATGTAAACTTGTATATAAATAATATAGATAGTTGTTATAAAAGTTCAATATTTACTTAGTTTGTTCTAGTGAAATCTAAAAAAAAAAAATATTATATATATAATACACACTAGATTAGGTAATAATGTATGAAATAATATGAAATTAAATATTAAATGGATTGATTTTGTTTTTTATTTTCATGGTCAATAGAATTATGGAAACAAAAATTATTAGTTAGTTTATATTATTAAAATAATAAATGGACAAAATAATATTATCACTTACTTTGGATATATATCACATTTTATGTACAATGGTTTTTTTTTATTTTTTTTTTATTAGATTACGTTTTAATTTTATGTATGAGATTTTTTTTTTTTTATTGGTTGGGGGGCCATGGCCCCTATGGGCCCCCCTTACATTCGCCTCTGCCTGTAGGCCGAAGCCCTATCCTATTGCAATAGTGGTAATATATTTTTTCTTACTAGCGAGTCATCTCAGCTTTCCGGTATAATCTTCATACTGTCATGAGAGATCTAATTAACCAAGCTACAGTATTTATGGAACTTGAAATATATGCGAAATCACAGGCACCAGAACCTACTTTATTTTGTTTTCTTTGTTTAAATTTATGATTCTTTAGTGTGACCGTCATTGGAAGAACATTAAACAAAAGGGGAATTAACGTTTGGATCCCTAAGTTTTTTTAAATTATCTGTTTTTTAATTGTCTTTCTCTTTTTTATTTCCGTGGTCCCTATGTTTTCAAATACACATCCGTTTGACCAGATTTTTAACAGTCAACCCTCACAGCAAAATGACATTGTTACCCCTGACCTTTTTTTTTATATAAAAAATAAAATGAAAGAAAAGAAAATTAAATTAAAAATTAAAATATATCATAAAAATGAAAGAAAATGAAAGAAAATTGAAAGTAATATATATATATATATATATAAACATTTTCATTTACTTAAAAGAAAAAAAATGGATTGGATCCAAAATAAAAACAAAAACAAAAAACCTTTTCAATAAAAAAAAGAAAAACAAAAATGAAAACAGTTAGAAAACGAAAAAATAAAAAATAAAAAAAAGGTGGAGATCCCGCAAGAAAATGAAAAAAGAAAAAAAAAAGAAAAAAAAAAAAACAAAAACAAAATTATGTTATCATTTAATCGGTGAAAAGCCTTTTAGACTCTAATCAAGGATTTGGTTAAGTTACTGTTAATAGTAAGGTTGCTAGGTCAATTTCAATTTTTAGACTTCAATTTAAAAGTGTATAAAAATTAAAAATTAAAAAATTAAAAAAAAATTAAAATAGAAAGTAACCAACTCTTCTAATCAAATGAGTTATGATAAGATATTATTATGATTATAAAAGTCAAGCAATGACTTAAATTTAAATTCATTCTATTCAATAATAAAATGGAAAAAAGGAGTAGGAACTTAATTGAGAGACAGTTCTGTGTGAGGATTTCTCAACTTTCTAGTACAAATGTACAATACAAGATAGAATACCCTTTTTTTTTACAAAATAAAAAAAATTAAAATTAAAATTACAATAATTTAGGGTTCAAGGATGGAACATGACTCAAACCTATAACTTTATGGTATAGATATGGAGGGAGGGTATACCATTGAAGCAACATCGGACAAGATAGAATTTTACTCTTTCTTCCAAAGAATCATGCATTGACATGCGATCATACCATAATTAATTAAGATCAGTATTTGCAATATTATATTTAATTTTCTTAACTAATAACTACTTATATCATGTTCATGTATATAATTGCTTAAAGGTAGCCTTGTTACATGAATGCATGGCATGCGAATGAATAATCTTAGAGCATCTCCAATGCAAACATGACTTGTGGAAAAAAAAGATGCCATGTAAGATAAATTAACGTTATGTTAATAATTGTGTCTCCAATGCAACCATGCATATTCAACCTCAAGCTGACGTGGCAAAAAAAATATTAGATATTGTCAACATGACCGTCTACTTTCAGATGGTCTGTTGCACATCTATTTTTTACGTTGACTCAGCAAACATTTAAAACTGACATTAATTTTTCATATATTTTTGGTAAGGAAATAAAATAAAAAATAAAATAGGAAAAAAAAAGATGGACAAGTCATTAAAAAATTGTGTTTTAGATGAAAGCATTGGAGACCAAATTTTGAGTTGATTGTTTATCAAGTCTATGTTTATGTTACATAGAAAGCAGGTCTCTTGACATTATTGCCATGCCAACAATTATTGGTATGCAAGCCACTTTTGCATTGGAGATGCTCTTACTAATTTAAATCACCTCCTTCATTATCATTATATGTAAAAGGGTGGCATTCCATACAATTATTTTATTTATATCCACTCCCATTTATATATTATGGAGTAGTTACAAGTTAGTCAATTAAATATAAATGAGATAGACAAATATGTTGACCTAGCCTCATATAACTTAACATCAGACCCTTTGCAGAGTTGAAAGTTGAAGGCAGACTTTTGCATGAATTACTTCTATATTTTTGCCTCATCTGGAGACTTCTCTTACTCATCTAGCTAGTTCACGGCGTCTATTTATAACTAATATCTTTTATTACTTAAATATTATCATTTATTATTATTATTATTATTATTATTATTATATATATAGCTCTGGTTTGTGAAAGAGTTTTGAACTTTTGATCCCCAACTGATTTATAATTAATGTATGACGAAGATCAGCTATATATTCGTCTTAATTGCTCTTGACGTCAAAATTTTGACACATTCAAATGAGAATTTACACCAAAATTAATGGGTCAAGTTTGGAAAGTAGTGGTGTGGTTAGGATTTTTTGTTGGACCGAGTTAAATCAATTTTTCTTGTCAAGATATTTAAATTGTTTTCTATGTCAAAAATGAACTTGAACCTAAAGTAACTAAATAAGTTAAAAAAAAAATAAAAAAAAATCACTTTGTATTTCACATCACTAAATTATAACCATGCACAATTAAGTTGGTAACAAATTAAATTAAGTTTTATTTAATAATTTTATGTGTTATGAGATTTAATTTTACATTTAAATTTAGAAAGTTTCAATTGTAGAATTTGTAAATAATTAAAGTTTAAGTGGATATTTTGTACTAAAATAAAGATAATTGTACAATTATTTTAAAAACATTTATTTCTAAATATTTTTTTTTTTTCAAAACTAGCATGCCTAACCTACTCATGGCTTTGGCCATGTCGGAAAGGATCATTAGAGATGGAACCACAAGAGCAGCTATATGGAGAATGATCTCTTGGAGATATAAACCCCTCAGGGAAAGAGACCACTAAAAGATATTGCACACGAGTTGAAAAGGTCAAGGTAATAATGATGATCGTGCATGTATGTGAAAAGGAGAAAGGGGATTCCAGGGTTTGTAAAATCGACATATCCACCGATATATCCATATTTTGGAGGGACCGATATCGAAACATGGGTAATATCCAATATCTAGCAAATATCCGGTCGATATCGAAATATCTATAAAAATCTCCCGATATTCCCGAAATATTGTGAATTTCATCCTGAAATCCAGGGATATTTTGCAAAAAAAATTAAAAATTAAAAATTAAAAATTAATCTTAAACACTTAAATTATTGTTCAAATAATCTACATTGAAAATTATTTTGAAAGAAGCATTAACAAATTTTATTTCGGATTGTTTATCATTTATAATTAATATTTAGTATAGTATTTAATTATTTATACTAAAATTAATATTTTTTATTCTTCTAGTTTACTATTTGAACCCAAAATACCAATATAGAGATAATATTGGGGATAATTTAGATCTTTTGAAAGCCGTACATATTGTCTATTCTCAATTAGACCCTGAAGCTGTAGGGATTGCTAATTTTGGAAATGAGGTAAAAAGTTACAATTTACAATCAATTTTATAATTCCAATATTATAACTTCTTTGCATGAGAGTATTGTGTCATTTACTCATATTTATATATATTATTTACATGCTGATCTTATGAGTCATGAATATAGCTCATATACTTTAAGAATGAAAAGAAAAATTTTAGTGAACGAGCAGCCATAGCAGCTAGAAGCAAAATGCAACCAGGTATATAAGTTTTATTACAAAAATCTATATAATAATAATAAATAATAATATCATTGAAATGATATTCATACTTATAATACTTAATAATTTTAATTGCAACTGATTGGTGGGTAATGTATGGAGATTGTGCTCCATCATTGCGTGCAATAGCAGTTCGCATATTGTCACAAATAGCATCATCTTCTGCATGCGAAAGAAATTGGTCTACATTTGCTTTAATCCACACAAAACAAAGAAACCGTCTTGCCTATTCTAAGCTTGAACAACTTGTTTATTGTTATTATAATATAAAGTTGAAAATTAGGGATATGGCAGCTGAAAAAGATAAAGTAGATGAAACTGATTTTATGGATCTACTTCAAGTAGCAGTTGAAGTAGGAGACGACAATGAGAATCCTTTTTTTGACTGGGTTAGACCTGCCTATTTGAATGATGATGAGGGAAATCATGATTCACAAATTGCTTCTTATGCTCGAGACATGGGAATAAATGTTGAACAAGTGATTAGAAAAGAAGTTGGTGTAGATCGTGGAGTTACTATTAACAGCTCTTCCAATGACCAACATACCTCTTATGGAAATAGTGGAGGAAAAGATGATGGAGATGATGGAAGAGGTTGGGATTCTAGTGCAAGAGGTTGGGATGCTGGTGCAATAAGTTGGGATGTTCGTGCCGGAGGTTGGAATGATGGTGCAACAGGTTGGAATGCTGGTGCAACAGGTTGGAATGCTAGTACAACAGATTGGGATGCTCATGCTAATTTTGATCAAAATCATGGTAGACAACATGGAGGAACAAGTCAGATTGATGAAGATTCCTTGAATATGTCTATCTCCTCAATGAGTATGGGCATCGAAAATAGTTCTTTAAGTGATTTGCAGACAAGGTCAGGTTCTAATATACCATATTATGGTAGTTATGGTAGTTGCAGTATATTTGATTATCCTTCTCCACAAATGTCATATGCAATACCTATACATGCAGATCAATAATATCCACCAAGTTGGGTAAATCCAGACTACCCAATTCATAAATCAGTTGGAAGAGATCAAACAACATACGTGTGGCATATTAATAACTACCTTGAAAACTATGCTAGCACGTTTTCTTGGGAAAATTATTGTTCGAATCAATATAGAAATGTATCTTATGTATTTGAACCAACAAGGAATTCATTTTGGTTTTAAATTTCAGACATGCAATGTATTATTATGTATGAATTATGATTTATGATAGAATCTTGGAAGTATGGAAATATATATATTTTATTGATAATTTTGCTTATTAAATATTTAATCTCTTTATATTGTATATAATATTGTAAAAGTGAAACAAAATATTATTCTATTAAATACTCAATTTTAAAAATTATATACAGACTCTATATATGTTATAATTTATAATAAACTCATAACTATGCTAATTTATCATTGAAATTTGATTCATTTGATGTATAATTATTTGTTTAAGCTTGTCCTAAAGTTTTACCAAAAAATTCTAAACTTTAGATGTAAATATCCATCATTTTGTTAATTTTTTACCGAATATCCACCGATATTGATAATATCCCCGATATATCCATAAATTTAGAAGCCCGATATGGATATCGATACCGATATTTTATTCCTTGGGGGATTCTACGATTGAGGTTCAAAGCCTTGCGACAAAGGAACACTCAAATGGAAGTCATCTCAACTCACTAAAAGATAAAAGAGAGATTTGCATGTTTGGGAATCTGACCATAACACACAGAGAGAGAGAGAGAGAGAGAGAGAGAGAGAGAGGCACGAGGATCATCTAGTACACAACCGAGGAGGATAGGGGTGGGCGTTTAATGGATTGGTTCACTTTTCGAGTGAACCGATAAAAAACCGATAATATCCGGTTTTTGAAAAAGTGAACCGATCTGATAAAATTGAAAAGTGTGAACCGATCAAAAACCGATTGAACCGGTTCGGTTCGGTTTGGTTCGATTTTTTCGGTTTTCTACAACATTATAAGTACTTATTATATAGATGACCAAATAAAAACATAGAAAATTTGAGTTGCAACAAGAACCTGAGCGAATAATTCTAGGAACTGAGAAAAAATGAGCAAAAAGAATTAGAATTAACAAATAAAACTTTCACAGTTAGCTGAGGGTTTTTTTTTTTTTTCATCAAACTGCATTTCAAGCAAATCTCAATTAAACAAACATATGCAGACTAAATCAACTAAAAAATTGCTAAGAAGCCTTTGGAAGGTCTCTAAATAGGTTGAGTCTTCAATATGGCAAAAGAACAGATATATGAACCGGGTTTTATAATTATTAGGCTCAAATCTCACATTTTCAAGAGGTCATTTCATTATCACTTGTATCCCTGATCACTATGACAAAACCAAAAGTCAAAGTTGGTTTTAGCTGGAAATATCTATCTTACTGAAGACCTGGGCTCACAAGACAATAATCCAAAAAAATGTTGGCTAATACGATTACCAAATCCCGCAATTGATAGATAATGGAACATTGGAACATGATAATAGGAGGACCAAAATCCTAACAAGCAAGATAAAACACAAGAGAAAATGGAAGAAAATAGTGGTAAGAAAGAAATGAAGAAAGAGTGAAGATGAAAAAACAAAATTATAAATTTCACAATAGTAACAACACAGTTAAAATCTCGAGCTTTACCCATATACACAAATGAAATCAACAAAACTCACAGCTGAAAACAACCAAAAGAGTCTGAGGTAAGAAGCCCAAGTGTATACAACAGAGGAAATGTGGAAATTACTTTGATGTAAACATTTTCGGCTGCTTTTTCCTCCTCACCAAGTACTTTGCCATTATATACACCGGTTTTCGGTTCGGTTCGGTTCAGTTCACCGGTTCGAACACTAGAACCGGAAACCGAACCGAAAATACCGGTTTTTTAAAAAACAAACCGAACCGAACCGAACCGAACTGAACTGAACCGGTTAACAGTAAAAAATCAGAAAAAAAACCGATTGGATCGGTTCGGTTCACCGGCTCAGTTCGGTTTAATGGTTTTTTGCCCACCCCTAACCGAGGATGTCTCAAGGTGATGTTGATAGGGGGACCATTATCAGAAATCAGATGGGATTGTCCCTTAAATCCAGGCAACCACGTGTGCATATAAAGAGACCCAAAAGCCACTTTGCACATCTTTCATCGATGAAATAGTAACAAACGGACACTTAATCATCAAATAGTATGCCAAAGAACGTGCACCAACCTTAGGTGGCAAAATCTCAACCCTCCAAAGTGTGGGCAAACCACACATAGGTTGGAGAGGGGGCAATGATCAGGGAATAAAGAGGGAGAAGTAATCGGGGAATAACATAGGGACACCAATGCTCCCTTTGGAGGATTATCTCTTTACTCGTCCTTCATCTCATCTGAACTTTATATAAACCTCATCTCACTGTGAAATGGGGGACTCTCTCTCTCTCTCTCTCTCCATATATATATTTCTCTATATAATAAATTTTATATACATTATGCATTATGACATCTTTCACCTAGTGGTTTTCCCTTTTGTTCACCTCCTTGACTTGAGCGCTAGAAAGCAAACACCGCCTCCATGTTGACTTCACCTTGATCCGATGATCCATTCATAGAGTGTGAGTGGTGCTATAGAGTACTTATTTTTGCCTTAACGAGTTTCAGATAACCCGTGGATCCTAAATTAGGGAGAGTTAGTATAAGTGACCCCGGGAGAGCGCTCGTACTCTTCTCATGGTTAAATTAAATTGTTTAGAAGATTTTTAGTGTTAAACAATTTGTTATATGATTTTTATTAATTATCAATTTGAAACTTTTTCTTAGGAGAGAATCCTTGTTTATTTCTTGCAAATTATTAAGATGTGCACAATTTCATTAATTCATTGGCTTTTTAATTATTTGGAGTAAAGAAATCAAGCAGAAAGCACTGAAAAAAGAAGAAGTGATTTGGCCAAATATAAACTAACATGATGATTTTAATAGAAAATTAGTGACCTTCACGTTTAATAAAACCACCAAAATTGTAACCAAATTATAAACAGAAATAGAATTCTTGTTTTAGAAGGAAAAATAGTTGGAGAAGAAATGGAGATTCCTCATTGAACGAGAATATGAGATGGGAGTTTCCAAAAGGTAGTGGGCCAAGCCAACCCTCAAGTCTAGTCTAACCCAACGTACATACGTTGAATTCCGGGTAACCATTGAAGGCTTCTCGTCTGTAAAAAAAGTAATCAAAGTAGATCCAAAAACTGGCTTTTACCCAATTCATAAAGTCAAATTTGGCAAGTGATGATCATATTTGAAGTCAAAATTGGCTGGAGATGATAAAATTTGAAGTCAAAATTAGCAAGATCACCTCAATTTGTTCATCAAAAGCTAATCTGAATTTGCAAGATGATGATAAAATTTGTATAGTAACACAAGATCATACTAAAATCACTCAATTTGATCATCATCACAAAACTAACAAGCTTTCAAAAAAGTATACAAATTCTTTCGTATCAAAACGAATTATACAGTATATGCAACTACTAAATCTTCCTATACAGTGTAACTAAGATCACAAAATCAAAAAAGCAAAAAATCATATCCTTGTAATCTGATCTCAATAGGCTACATATACAATTCAAATAACTTTGAACTAAAACAATTCTAATAAAACTCCCCCAAAGTATAAAGAAATTGTTTAATAACTTATCAATCTGAAGGTGTAGAATCCACCACAGAGTTGTGTCTTTTTGATGGACCAGAAGGTGGTATAGGGGTCCCTTTGGGGAAGAAGTTGAACATCTGCCCTTGAAATCGGAAGCCCGTCTCGAACCTTCTCCGGTGAGTCTTGGTATTCTCTGAATCAAGTGATTGTTTCTGTTTGTCCTCCACAAACATTGTTGAACCGGGTCTAGTTGCAGTACAAGAACCAATGATTAGAAGAAGAATTAATGAAAGAAAATAGATTGTTTTGCATGAGAGATGCACAGATTTAGAAGCCATTGATCAAGAACAGAAGAAATGCTTCTTTTTTTTTTTTTGGCTTTCTTTGTAGGGTTTAAGGGAGATTGATGAAATTTATAAAATTTATTTACTTATATGTAGACATATAGTGCATGGGGAAAGAGAAAATGTTTGGCAAATGAGTATGCGAAGGCAACGAAAGAGCAAGGACTAAAATTGCACGCTAACGACTATTGTGGTTTTTTTTGATTTTTTTAAAAGATTCAATGTCAACGGTTGAAAAATAAAAATTGCAAGTATTTGGTGCCGGCTTAGACTTTAATTGATAAATATTTTTGAAGGGGCTCTTTGTTTTTTGGTGATTTGGGTCAATTTGGAGAGATTTTCCTTGAAATTATGCAAACGTCTACTTTTGATGAATTGAAATATGGGCACATGTCTCATATCGTGGAAAACCACATCCTCCCATCACACACACACTATATATATATATACACACACGGTCTCGTTTACATAAGTACGCACTGATGTAATTATATCAGTACTAATGTATGTGGACCACTGATTATGGAGAAGTTTTGACAAGTGTATATATTTTAAGTCAAAGTATGTAAATCCAATGGTTCACATCTAAAGCATGATAAAGTTATATCAGTGTGCACTGACTTGAACATTTATGTATATATATATATATGGGTTAATTGCAATTAAGCACCCTAACATTTTACAATACGATACAAATAATCAACTTTTACTTAAATGACAGAAACATACCCTACTGTCAGTTGACTTTCGTTAGAGATAACGGTTGACCAAGATTGTAATATAAAATGTCCATATTGCCCCTAATTGAGCAATTTTACTAATTATTAAAATATTAGTTATGTAAATAAATATTAATAACAATAAAAAAAAATGAAAAATTAAAGAAAACTAATAAAAAAATACAAGTTAGAACCAGATCTCTGAAGTTGGTTCGAATCACCACACCTCCAATGGCTCCAGTCCAACACCACTAACTCAGTCAAAGTTACTTTTCTGTATTTTTGGCAAAAGTTGATTATTCGTGTGTTATTATCAAATGTCAGGGTAGTTAATTGCAATTAACCCATATTTATATAGGCAATTATCATTGTTTGGCAGACTGGAAAATGATATTAATTTCACATCAATTTTCCGTTATTTTACCAATTTTTTATCATATTTTGAAAAGTACAATAAGCAATCTTGTATCACACGCACTAAATTGAGATTTTATAGACAAGTATGATATGTACCTAGAATATCATATCATATTCATATTCATATATATATATATATATATATATATATATATATATATATATATATATATATATATATATATGTATGATACGATATTATTAGTAGTACTAGAAAAACATAGAAGAAATAAGTTGAGATTATCAATCAATTTTGTTTGAGTGAATCTACTTCTTATTTCTCTAAATCAAACTGTCACATTCATAAATTAGGCAAAGTTGTAGAATTGAGGATTTAATTGAATTAATATTTTTGGAAAATCAAGAAATGCTAGTAGTGACTGTACGTGGCTATCTGGAATGAATAGCACTCTGTGTTTTGCCACACTGTACTGAAAATGAAAGAAAAAACGTGCGTTTTTTTATTCAAAATTTACAAAGATAATATTGAACATAGAAAATAAAAATGGCGTATATATTTGAATAAAATGAAGATGAATATATTAATATATATATATATATTAATATTTAAGGGTAATCTTTTGCGTGCGAAGCTTTGATAAGAAACAACAAGCTTTGATGGGGTCCACTAATCTTGACATTGATAGACATATGTTATCCGTCTATTACTAAATCTCAGTCCTACATTAATTAGTAAGGTTAATTACTTTATTAATCACCACCCTATTGTTTAATTCAAATTAATATTTTTATATACACTTGATTTACGCATATTAGGCTGCATTAATCAAAAAGCAAAGACACCTTGAAGTCACAAATTTTACTCCATATAAACAGTTAAGTGTCTAGTAGAAATTGAACAAGTTGCAAAAAAAAAAAAAATGAATTAAAGTTTGGTGGTGTAAACTTAAATTGACCAAAAAAAATATGTAACCATGTCTTTCAAGGAATATAAAGATAAATATTAATAGAAAAAAATAAAATAAAGAAAGAAAAGGGTTAATGTCAAGACATTTGAATAATGGCTACGTGTTGAACATGTGACATATGTATTAGCTGGTTGATGGCCATTTCAACATATATGAGATCATTTTTGTGTCAAATGTCAACGTGATATGCGTGATCTTGACCGTTGGATTATGCTTAATCATGAAGAATTATTAGAGAAATACATGACCATTTGAGACCGACATCCGCAGAGCAGGTAAACGTAAACGTAAGCCAAAACCGGAGTACAACATGCTAGTGTTGTTCAATAAGTTCAACATTTCAAGCATTTTTTTATATTACTTCATTTTACTTTAAAACTCCTTTTTTTTTTCTTATTGTGTGGATAATTTAGTGAGATTGTGAGTGATTGACCGGTCATCACAAATGGTATTAGTGTAATGTTATCCTAATTTAGTCAGGAATACAAGTTTAGGGGATCATTATATAAAACCAATAAATTTTGAAAGGACCAAATTGTAAAGTATTTAGAATTTCATAATAATTTTTTTAATTTTTTAAAAGAAGTTTTAAAAACTTTTGAGGGAAGGAGAACATGGCCCCTATGGTGCATATTATAGGTATGGCTAAATGCTAATTGGTACTGATGCCTTCAAAAATTTGTACTATGTCCCCTGTACTTTTTTTTTTTCTGGCACTAAACCCCTCAAAGTCTTGTTTATTGGCAAACACTTGGGTTTATTGCCATCTGTGAGGGAGCATCTATAGTCAGTTTTTACCAATTTATGAGAGTTCAAGGGGTTTAATATCGAAAAAAAAAATATTGGGAGCATAGTGCAAATTTTTGAAGGCAATGCCAATTAGCCTATTGGTATTATGGGTTCGATCCCTAAATTTAGAATTTTCTCTTTAGACAATTTTATGTATCGATTTCGAAATTATGGATGACCGATGACGTGGTTAATTGGATTGGAAATTTGGAATGGAGTAAGCAATATGACCATCTAACATAATGGGGGGTTATATACAGTTGTAGTTAACAGTGAATGCCTAAGCATGAAAACACCAATGTAGACTAATGTGACATTTGGTCATATCACACGGCATGAGTTTTGTGTGCAATGAATAACTAAAGAGAGAGTTGGCAATTTTGAATGTGATTGGTGATCCGTATATGCATGCATGACTTTATTCCAAATCAAGACTGGACTTATATTTCGAGTTCAAAATGTAAAGGGTCTCGTGTGTTGTGTACTGGTTGTGACATGTTACAAACAATCCCTCATCATCAATTTACCCATATCAATCTCCACCTTGAAAGTTAAAATTAGGCTACCTTCTTTGATTTCTCATCATCACCATAAGGCTCAGTTTGGGAATGCTTCCTAAGCTGTTTTTGGACAAAAAGTGATTCTAGACATAGATTATGGTGTTTGGTAAAATTCTAAGGAAGTACTTTTGGTCACTTTTAACTTCTCCCAACTAGTTTTTTAAAAGCTACATTTTGTAGCTTTTAAAAAACTGCTTCTGCTTCTGAGTTTTTTTGTGTGGGTTTTTGTTCTTTTTCTTTTGAGCAAATTGCACTTAACCTCCCTGAGGTTTGGTCTCTTGCACCTAAAAACAATTTTATCATAAATTGATACTCACACCCCCTACCATTAAGTCAAACTTAACTGTTGACTAACTTTTACTTTTAAAAGACAAAACTATCCCTCCCTAAATTAAATTAATAATAATAAAAAAAAATGGATCTCCACCATCCATCTCAAACATGGATGGTGGAGCTCAAATAAAATTTTAAGTAATTGAAAATTGAATTGAATTAAAAATATATATAATTTAAAAGAAAACCAAAAATTTAAAAACAAAACAATTTTAAAAAGCAAAAAAATTAATTAATTGAAAAACTGGAAAAAAATATATATATCATCGTGTGCAGGTGAGATGCATCATGGTCTCCACATATATCATTAAATTAATAAATAAAAAAACAAAAACAAATTAATATATATTTATAAATAAATAAATAAATAATGGGTCTACCATCCATCTTAAACATGGATGGCAGAGATCAAATAAAATTTTAAATAATTAAAAATTGAATTAAATTAAAAATATATAAATTAAAAGAAAACCAGAACAATTTTAAAAAGCTTTTTTTAAAAATAAAGAAAAAACTAGATAAAATTTGAAATAATTAAAAATTGAATTAAAAAAAGATAAATTAAAAGAAAAATAAAACAGTTTTAAAAAGCAAAAATAAAAAATGAAATTGAAAAACTAGAAAAAATATATATCATTGTTTGTGCAAGTGAGATGTATCATGGTCTCCTCACATATATGCTGATATGTGCGGAGACCATGATGCATCTCACCTACACAAACAATGATATATATATATATATATATATATATATATAGAACCAGAAAATCCTACGGTCAAAATTCGGTCAAAATCATGATACTCGGGGCACCGGCAATCTATGAATGGTTCTTTGTCGAATGCTTTGGATTCCCTGTAGAACAAAGCTAAAAGGAGTGTTTTGTAGGAGTCGACTCGACACCTGTAAGTGGTCGAACTACGTGGTACGTCAAATGGGTCGGGTGGTATCACGCCCAAAGCAACTTAGCTGATAGTTGATTGGTCGATGTTGACTGTCGTCTGGATATGGTCGTCTGAACTTCGATGAACCATCAACTTAGCTGATAGTCGATTGGTCGATGTCGACTGTCGTCTGGATATGGTCGTCTGAACTTCGATAAACCAGCAACTTAGATGATAGTCAATTGGTCGATGTCGACTGTCGACTGTCGTCTGGATATGGTCGTCTGAACTTCGATGAACCTACAAAAGGAACTTAAAACAGAAATGTAATGTAGAAAAATGGAAAGGTGGGGATCGGTTTATTAGCCTTAGGTTCGCTTGGGCTGAGCGTTTATTATACTTGAATTGTGATGGCTTGGATGTTTGTTGATCAGCTTGGAGCTAAAGCAATACATGTAAATAGATAGTAGATGTAGACAGAAAATAGCAATAAAGTCAACTTATGCCATGAATTGCACTTGTTGCCTTTCTCTATGTGTGTCAGGTGAAAAAGCCCCCTTTTTACAATGAAGGGACCCTCCTATTTATAGTTGTAAATTGTACTCAAAATGATTCAGTTGATATCTTCCCACTAATATCGTTCTGAGATCGTGGGATGAGATAATCCCCAAAATCTCGAGATTTTAGGAGATTTTTGATCGAGTCAGTAACGTGTGTTTAAGTAATGACTTAGTCTCAATAGACTTGGTCAAGGTTTGAATTTGCTTTGGGCCAACATTGGGCTTGTCTTTCATTAGGCCAGATCATGCTTGCTTCAGCAAACCACCTGGCTCCTCTCTTGGATTTCTAAAATTGGGCCTGTGTGTTTGGGCTGTGCTATTTTTGGCTACCACAGTTAGCCCCCCACTCTCTGAGTTGAAGCCTTCAAGTCAAGAGAGTAGTTTGTTTCAATCGATCTTTTGAGTCGAACGACAGAGATTTATCGAGTATAGCGCGGGGGTCGATCGATCATTTGTTACATTGAATTCGTGCACATGTGTTATGATTCGACATGAAACAAGCCTGTAAACTTGTGTACATTCGATTGACATGATAATTTTTTATGGAAGTCGCGTACAAGCGTTATGGGGTCGGTCCGACCATTTCATTCACAAATTTCGCGTACATGCGTTGTGGGGTCGACACGACCTTTTTATTCACAAAATCGCGTACATGCGTTGTGAGTCGACATGAAACAAGCCTGTAAACTTGTGTACATTCGATCGACATGATAATGTTTTATGGAAGTCGCGTACAAGCGTTATGGGGTCGGTCCGACCATTTTATTCACAAATTTCGCGTACATGCGTTGTGGGGTCGACACGACCTTTTTATTCACAAAATCGTGTACATGCGTTGTGAGTCGACATGAAACAAGCCTGTAAACTTGTGCACATTCGATCATTAAGATTTTTTTTTTTTTTTTTTTGGGTCGACAAGTCCTTCCTTACATAGAATATCGCGTACATGCATTATGGAGTCGACCTTTGTAGAACACTCGTTATAGAGCAATTTTTTGTAAAATATTTGATGTAGAGCGAAATTTATTGCTCGTTGTAGATCGATATTTGTAGACTGCTCATTGTAGAGCGAAATTTGTAGAACCTTAAAAAATGTCATATCGTGATAAAAAAATAAAAATAAAAATAAAAGATAGGAGAAGATAAATAATTATAGAACCAAAAGTGGGAGAAACTTGGATGTAGGGTGCAGGATATACCTTATAATTCCAATTTGGCGGTAGTATGCTAACTCGGAGTTGTTATAATTCGTCGTTTGACTTGGAGTTGAAGTATGCCCAAAACTTTGGCTTGACTTGGAGTAAGCAATGTAGCTCGACAGAGAGAGTTCGACAGTTGACATTCTACAGTCGACATGTAGCTCGACAGCGCGATATTTATAAATTTCGGCTCGACTTGAAGCACGAAATGTAGCTCGACAGAGAGTAATATTTGTAGAATGCTCGTGGTAGAGCAACATTTGTAGAACGCTCGTGGTAGAGCGACATTTGTAGAACGCTCGTGGTAGAGCGAAATTTGTAGAACGCTCGTGGTAGAGCGACATTTGTAGAACGCTCGATGTAGAGCGATTTTTTATAGAACGCTTGCGGTAGAGCGACATTTGTAGAACGCTCGATGTAGAGTGAATTTTTGTAGAACGCTCGCGGTAGAGCGACATTTGTAGAACGCTCGTGGTAGAGCGACATTTGTAGAACGCTCGATATAGAGCGAATTTTTGTAGAACGCTCGCGGTAGAGCGAAATTTGTAGAACGCTCGATGTAGAGAGACATTTGTAGAACACTCGTGGTAGAGCGACATTTGTAGAACGCTCGATGTAGAGCGAATTTTTGTAGAATGCTCGCGGTAGAGCGACATTTGTAGAACGTTCGTGGTAGAGCGACATTTATAGATCATTAAAATGCAAGTATGTAACAATGTTTTTATTAATTCGACAAAAGCAAGAAACAGAGAATGAGATATATGTTTGGAGATAGATATAGATAGATAGAATCTTTCGCAGTATCCCTAGTAAATATACGAATATGAATAGGCAACCGAACACCATTGAAACATAGTTTGCAATTTCAAGCTTTAATTTTTGTATATATATATATATTTACTTAGGCTACAATTGCAAATTAATGACAATACAGAGTTCTAATTGATTTTAAAGGAACGATTTTTAAAGCCTTTAAACATGTTGATATGTCAATAAAAATACTCAAAATGATATCAAAAACGATAAATTTTATGTAAATTGAACGCAATTTGGAGAGAAAAAATCGTGAAACGTACCGGAAATCAGTAATCTTAGGCAAAATCTCCACCGACGACGGTTGTCTGAGCTAGCTTATAATTCCAATTTGTAATTTTATAGCTGATACTTCCCAGAATATTGTGGCTCAACTTGGAGCAAGCAATGTAGCACGACGGAGAGAGTTCGATAGTCGACGTGTAGCTCGACAGAGAGAGTTCTACAGTCGACATGTATCTCGACGGAGCGCGATATTTTTATGAATTTTGGCTCGACTATGAATATCAGTATACATAAGTAGACATTATAAAATAAATTGTTGCTCGACCGTATAAACCAACATACATTTGACATGGTAAATGAATCATTTTACTATCATTATTGTCGCTCGACCATATAAACCAACATCAGAATGCATATGATCAAGTAGTTGAATCATTGTATCATAAATTGTTTTGTGGCGTCGCTCGACCATATACAAGTCAACATGCATTTAGTAGTTGAATCATTATAAAATAACTCATGTGTTGTTCCACAATTGTAGTATTTGCATGCAATTGATAAAGTAATTGAACCATATAATATAACTCATATGTCGATCGACAATTATAGTATTTGCATGCACTTACTCATTTAATATAACCTATGTCGTTCGACAATTGTAGATCAACATGCAATTTTTTTTTTTTTTAAAACTAAAAACATGTAGTTTGAAGTCGATCAGTTTAAAATTAAAAGCAAGACGAAATAATTCAGTATGGTGACATACCTCAACATAGTGTTATTTGTAGCTAGCCGTAGTGCTAAATTTGGAGAGCTTGACATAGAGCTAAATTTGGAGAGCTCGACTCGACGTAGAGCGAAATTTGTAGAACGCTTTTTTTTTTCTTTTCTAAGGATCATAACTTGATCCAATTTCGTAGAACGCTCGGCGTAGAGCTGAATTTGGAAAGCGATTTTTTTTTCCTTCTAAGGATCGTCACTTGATCCAATTTCGTAGAACGCTCTGCGTGGAGCCTATGGTATATGACATCATATCCAAGTTATTGACTTGGAGAAGAACAAAACAGTTGTCCATATCGTAGCCTTGCAGAATCGTGAATTATTATATTTTTTTTGGTTGATCGGATGCCATAATTCGTTCGTCAAGGGGATGCTCGTGCCATTTCGTTTGGCGTATGGTCCTGCAAATTCGTTAGTTTTGCACAAAAATAATTGCTCGTGTATGTTGGATCAATTGTATATTGCCATTCGACAATATAGATCAATAACTGGTCATTGTCTTGAGTGGTTTTATGAAGACATTTAATTTTCATGCTTGCTTTGTAGAAATTTTATTGAATCTAAACACATGGAACACTTGTAGAATCTGTATACATGTCGCTCGACATGCAGATCAACATGCATTAAGTAGGCATTATAATATAAATTGTCGCTCGACCAATCATGCATGCAATCAGTAGTTGAATCAATAAAATTCTTGTCATTCGACCAAGCATATGAAAAGCATAATCATAATAACACAATTCCTCTGTCGGTCGACCGACCATGCATTTTATAAAGCAATCGAATCATTAATATAATTCCTTTGTCTTTCTACAATATAGATCAATATGCATTTTTTTTTTTAGACGGGCAAAGATGAAGACAATATATCGTGTGGTAAAACTTTTAACTCAGTAGCAAGAATCGATAAATTATTTATAGCTAAGAAATAATGTATTCGACATTGTAAGTATAAATTGCCAAACTCAAAGACCAATTAAAATTTTCAATTAACATGGCAACATAAGAACAATATTTCAGCATAGATATTCTAACCTGTCGTGATTCATTTTACTTATACCTGTAGAATCGTGAAACACATTATATTTTTTTTTGGTTGATCGGACCTCGTAATTTGTTCGTCAAGGGGAATGTTTGAGCCATTTCGTATGGCGTAGTAGTGCCGCAAAAAATGATTGTCGGGCCCCACGGTGGGCGCCAAACTGTAGAATCGGAAAATCCTACGGTCAAAATTCGGTCAAAATCGTGATACACAGGGCACCGGCAATCTATGAATGGTTCTTTGTCGAATGCTTTGGATTCCCTATAGAACAAAGCTAAAATGAGTGTCTTGTAGGAGTCGACTCGACACCTGTAAGTGGTCGAACTACGTGGTACATCAAATGGGTCGGGTGGTATCACGCCCAAAGCAACTTAGCTGATAGTTGATTGGTCGATGTCGACTGTCGTCTGGATATGGTTGTCTGAACTTCGATGAACCAGCAACTTAGCTGATAGTCGATTGGTCGATGTCGACTGTCGTCTGGATATGGTCATCTGAATTTCGATGAACCAGCAACTTAGCTGATAGTCGATTGGTCGATGTCGACTGTCGTCTAGATATGGTCGTCTAAACTTCGATGAACCTACAAAAGGAACTTAAAACAGAAATGTAATGTAGAAAAATGGAAAGGTGGGGATCGGTTTATTAGCCTTAGGTTCGCTTGGGCTGAGCGTTTATTATACTTGAATTGTGATGGCTTGGATGTTTGTTGATCAGCCTGGAGCTAAAGCAATACATGTAAATAGATAGTAGATGTAGACAGAAAATAGCAATAAAGTCAACTTATGCCATGAATTGCACTTGTTGCCTTTCTCTATGTGTGTCGGGTGAAAAAGCCCCCTTTTTACAATGAAGGGACCCTCCTATTTATAGTTGTAAATTGTACTCAAAATGATTCAGTTGATATCTTCCCACTAATATCGTTCTGAGATCGTGGGATGAGATAATCCCCAAAATCTCGAGATTTTAGGAGATTTTTGATCGAGTCAGTAACGTGTGTTTAAGTAATGACTTAGTCTCAATAGACTTGGTCAAGGTTTGAATTTGCTTTGGGCCAACATTGGGCTTGTCTTTCATTAGGCCAGATCATGCTTGCTTCAGCAAACCACCTGGCTCCTCTCTTGGATTTCTAAAATTGGGCATGTGTGTTTGGGCTAATATATATATTCAGTTTTTCAATTTCAAATTTTTTTTTTTGGCTTTTTAAAATTGTTTTGTTTTTAAATTTCTGTTTTTCTTTTAATTAATTCAATTTTCAATTATTTAAAATTTTATTTGATCTCCACCATCCATGTTTGAGATGGATGGTGGAGATCCTTTTTTTATTTTTTATTATTAATTTAATTTAGGGATCATGGTTAGTTTTATCTTTTAAAGGTAAAAGTTAATCAATAGTTAAGTATGACCTAACGACAAGGGGTATGAGTGTCAATTTATAATAAAATTGTTTATGGGTGCAAAAGGCCAAACCATAGAGAGGTTTAGTGCAGTTTGCTCTTTTCTTTATCATGTTACCCTTAAATGACAATGCATTATTAGTCCTTGACCAGTTTTTCACTACAAATTATTTATTTATTTTATAACATTTTTATGGTCACACAAAAATAAAATAAAAATATTTATTTTATAATATGTTTATGGTAACACAAAAATAAAATAAATAATTTATTTTCAAAACATTTTCAATAGAAATTCTATATTTATTCTATATTTTAAAACAAATTGTTTATTTTATAACATGTTTATGGTTCTTATAGCACTTTTAAAAATTTGCTTACCAAATACTCAGCTGATTCTTCTCACAGTAGAATCAAAAGAAATTCTCCCCACAACACAGCAGTGACAAACTAAGCCTAAGTCACATGAAGACATTTAATGATGGTGATTGTAATTTCTTTTCTCAGCTACTGTGCAACTTCTCTCTCTCTCAATAAACGCACCTATCTATCTATAATCTACAAAAATGCAACATCATTCGAAATGTGCCTTGATTTGCTTTAGATTGACACGCTCCCAACCCAAATAGGTATACTTTCTAATTTCTGATTCTACTCAAAAGCTGACTCTTAATTCTGAAATTCAATGTCAATATCATTACAAGTTTACACACCCAAGTAGTCTCCATGAGATACAGATTTTTCATACCTAAATGTTACAAGTTTACAAATAATCAAATATGTGCGTACAGGTACAGCCCAGACTTGAAAATTTTCTTTTAACATGCATGGGCTTTGGACAAGAAAATAATTTATGGGCCGCCTTATCACTTTGAAAGTCATACAGTATATTCTTTGGGATATTATCAAAATACCCCTGTAGTTTGATCTATTCTCCGTTTTCCTCCTTTAGTTTCATTAATGGTCATCCCTTCTCTAGTTTACTCTATTCTCCAAAATCCCCATTGTCATCAATTTATGTTAAGCTTTTAAACCAGAAAAAAAAATTAAGAATATAACTTGAATATAACTTAAAAATTAAGGATATTATTATTCTCCCTTGAGATTTGCTAAAATGTCATTTTATCTCCCTCACGTTTCAATATTCTCCATTTTCCCCCTACCTTTACTTTTCTAACAAAAAAAAGTTAGAATCTGAAGACTCAATTTCCATTGCTTCTATAATGAAAAACTAAAAAGTCAAGTTGTCAAAAAACTAAAAAATTGTGCCCTTCACATAAATAAAAAAAATAAAAAAAATGGATGGTAAATATTAAAAAATAATAATACTAATAAGTAAATAAATGAAGATCTAGTGGTTCTCATACGTCTATCTAAGATGGACGGTAGATATTAGAAAAAAAAATAACACATTTTTTTAAAAATAAAAACATATGATCTATTAGAGATCATCTCCACCGTCCATCAAATCGGAGATATATATTTAAAAGCAAAAAAAAAAAAAAAATTATATTCTGGCTATATCCAACTCTAGACATTAGATCTCTATTGTATATTATTTATATATATTTTATTAATATAATTTGAGGGGAAAAAATGTGGATTTACTGGTTGAGCCAACGGAGGCGTAGCTCAGCTAGTAGATGGACGAGCTTGGGGCTTGGGTAAATGACTTTCAGGTCAGCAACTCAAATCCTACCAATGGCGAAAACTTTTAAAAAAATACATGATCTCGAATTAATAGATATTATTAATAAAATAAAAATGTGATTTTACTGGTTGAATTAAAGTTCAAAAGACAAATTGTTTTTATACTATAACCGTTGACCGTTAACTAAGGCATTATGCAATTCACAACTTTTAATCCCAAGAAACTAATGGAAGCATGCACTTTTACATCATTCACGTTCACTTTAGATAGACTCCCAGTTTGGCATTGTTGTGCTGTGGGGGGAATTGGTTTTGGATCAGCTATGTGGAGAATTGCTTTTGGATCTGCTGTGGGGAGAATCAGCTGAGTGTTTGGTAAACTGATTTTTAAAAGTACTGTAAGAACCAAAAGCAATTTCAAAGTGTTTAGTAAACCATAAGTAAAAGTGCTGTGATTGTGCAAAATTACTAAAAAGGACACAACTGAATATTGATCCAATCATCATTAATCTGATTTTGTTTTCTTAAATCAATCATTTTTCATATTTTTCTCGTAGAGTTTTAGTGAATATTTGTGGATAACAAGTACAAAGAAAATGATGTGGACATATATATATATATATATATATATATATATATATATATATATATATATATATATATATATATATATGTCCATATCTTCTTATTCTTTTCAATACGTTTTACTTTTCCAAAAATCAAATACCAAGTAAAAGTTAAAAAACATCAGATCTTCTTCTTCTTTCTGAAAAGAAAAAATCAAAGAAAAACTTGGAAAAAAATCAAGTTTTCCAGATCTTCTTCTTCTTCTTTCTCCCTTGCCTCTCGCCTCTCGCCTCTCGCCTCTCCTCCCTACCACCTCCTCTGCTACTCCGATGGCGTGTTCCCTTGCACGCTCCACTCCTCTCTCTCTTCATCCCACCCGAACCACGGTCGCCTTTTTCCACGACCTCTCCTCTTCTTCGTTTTGCTTGGTTTCCAGATGATGATGAATCCGGATTTGGTTTGATGATGATGAATCCGAATGATGATGATGATTGATTTGGGTTTGATTTGGTTTGATGATGATGAATCCAAATTTTAAGGATGGATGGAAGATTGGAAGATTGCTGGAGGTTTGATTTTGTTATTTGGTAAATTTCATGAAAGGCAAGGATAAAAGAGGAAAGTTGGTAAAATTTCATTAAAAATCACTGTAGCACATTTTTGAGAAGCAAAAGGCGGAAATCCAAAAGCTACAAATTATAGCTTCTCAAAAACTCAGTTGGGAGAAGCTAAAAGTGATCAAAAACACTTCCCCACAATTAGGGGTGGGCACAAAAACCGAAACCGAATTAAACCGAACCAAACCAAACCAAACACCCTTTTCGGTTCATAGCTTCTATTTGGTTCAAACCAATTTGAAATTTGAAAACCGAATTGAATTCAGTTCGGTTTTGGTTTTGCGGTTTTGGTTTTGGACATACAAAACCGAACCAAACCGAATAAACCGAATTGTCTTAATTAATTACTTTGTAAGGTTTAATTTTATTATGGAATATTTGTTGATGATGTTTTATTTTGGACTACATTTTTTTACTTCTATTTTATAGAAGTTATGAAGATTTTATATTTTGATTGAGTATGTAGACTTAATATGATTGAAATTTTAGATTTTGATTGAAAATTGGGTTGTATTTTGTTTAAATTATTTTTTACATATTATGTTTTCTTAAAAAAGTTTAAGCCTAAATGCCAAAAATGCAACTTAAAGGCCCAAAAATTTATATATATATATATATATATATATATATATATAACCTTCAAAGCCCAATAAGCCCAAAACTGAATTGAACCGAACCGAATCGAGATAAAGATGTTTGGTTCAATTCGGTTTTCAGGTTCAAACGATTCAAACCGATTCACATTTTCAAAAACTAAATATATGTCGGTTCAATACGGTTTTGGCCAAAACCAAACCGAACCGAACCGAACCATGCCCACCCCTACCCACAATTTTACCAAACACCCTATCATTGGTCCGGAATCACTTTTGGCTTCAAAAGCAGCTGGGGAAGCAATGCCAAACTAGGCCTAAATGAAAACCTTAAGGGCCTATTTGTTTGATAGGATAGGATAGGATTGGGATTATTTTTAAGTCATTTCCCATATTTAGCTCGCTGATCAGATAGAATAAATTAATCCCATTGCAATGGGATAAATTAATACCGACTAAATACATGGAATTAATTTCTTTTCCATCTTCTTTATTACACAAAAACCCCTCTTGATTTGTACAAACCCAGATCATCAATCTTCACAAACCTATCTTCATTATCTTCAATCTTCATAAACCTAGATTCTCCAATTCAAAACCCAACATATAGCATCAATCAAACAATATCTCACTTTACAAACCCAGATTCATTCAAAACAGAAAAACCCAAACCTATAAACAAAATAAAATAAAATAATAATAATAAAAAATCAAAAAAGGAGAGCAGATCGTGGAACACATCTAGATATGTTCACAAAAGAAAAAAAAAAAAAAAAAAAAAAAAGAAGAAGAAGAAGAAGAAGAAGATCTTGCAACTAAGACTTGAAAATTGAAATGGTGGAAATGGAGATCTGTATTTGAAGGTTTTATGGGTTTTGATTAAAGCTGAGTTTAAATGACAATGATTATTTTATTATTTTTTTTCTTTTGGTTTGTGAGTTTTAAAAATTGAGTTTTGGTGAAAAACATGAATTTTAAGAGAAAACAATGATAAAATCTTTTAAAAAAAATGAGGTAGCAGAATGTGAAACTAAAGAAATTTAGGGCATGTCCTGCAAACTGTTTTCAGCCTGTTTTCGTTTTTGTTTTCCAAAAATGATTTCGAATTCGCGTTCTGTAACCGTTTTTCATTTTATTTTCAAAATACAAAAACAAAATGAAAAACAAAACCGGTGTTAAAAGTGGAAAATTTGAAAAACAAAAAAAAAAACTTAGGGCCCGTCCTGCAAGCCGTTTTTTGTTTTTGTTTTTGTTTTTGTTTTTCGAAAAGAAAAATGAAAATGAAAACAGTGTTTTTGGTTTCATTTTTGAATTCCGAATATGCATCTGGTAGCATTTACTGGAATCCGTATTTTAAAAATAAAAACAGAAAAAACACGTCCGGTAGGATAACCGAAAACTTTCGAAAATTGAAATATCAATTTTTACCATTTGTTTAATATTATAACAATTATATACAAATTGATTAAATAATTAACCAATTTGATTTTTTTTAATGTAATTAATAATTTAAACAAAAGTTACCAGTTGAAGAATGAGGAAGAAGAAGAAGAAGAAGAAGACCAGATCGGCGACGGCAAGCGACGATCAGCGGCGAGAGGTGAAGCAGAGCAGATCGGCGGCGAGTGGAGGAGGAAGAGGAAGAGGAAGAGGAAGAAGAAGAAGAAGAAGAAGAAGAAGAAGAAGAAGAAGATGGTGGCAATCGACGGCGGCGATGGTGATGGCGATGGCGATGGCGAGCGGTGAGAGGCGACCGGCGGCAGGCAGCGACGATCGGCGGTATCAGTTCATAGTTTGGTTCAAGAGAGAAGATGAAGGAGGAGAAAGAAGATGAAGAAGAAAGAAGATTTCGATGGGGTCTGGTTCAAGAGAAAAAAGAAAAAGAAAAAAGAGGAAGATGGGTCTGGTTCATGAGAAAAAAAAAAGAAAGATAAATATATTTTATTGATATAAAATATATATTAATGATATGGGACCCACTTTATATGAAAAACAAAAACAAATACAAGAAAAACAAGTTTTTTTTTTGTTTTTCAAACTTTCCACTTTTAACACTTGGTATTGTTTTTTATTTTGATTTTGTTTTTAAATTTTGAAAATAAAATGAAAAACGGTTACCGGACGCGAATTCGAAATCATTTTTGGAAAATAAAAACGAAAACAGGCTGAAAACAGCCTGCAAGATAGGCCCTTATTTTTCTTGAATTTGTTTTTGTCTTCCATATGAAGTGGGTCCCATATCATTAACAATATATATTTTTTCTTTTTTCTCATCCACCCGACCTTATCTTCGTTCATCTTCATCTTCTCCACTCTCTTTCTTCTTCCTTCTTCGTTCATTTTCGTTCTTCTTCGTTCATCTGTGTTTTTTTTTTCTTTTTTCTCTTGAATCACGTTCTTCACAGTTTTCTCTTCCCATCTTCTTTTTCCCTTCTTCTTCTTCTTCTTCTTCTTCGCCGCCTCTGGTCTTCTCTTCTCGCCGTCGCCTCTAGCCTTTTTCTTCTTCGCCGCCGCCGATCTGCTCGTCCTCTTCCTCCTCATCATCCCTTCGCTTGCACATGACCGATCGATGTTCTTCTTCACGCCTTGTCTTCGCTTGTCACGCGACCGATCGGTGTTCTTCTTCACGCCTTGTCTTCGCTTGTGGTCGCCTCCGATCTTCTTCTTCTTGTTGGTCGCCGCCGATCGGCAAGGATTATGCAGTAAAAGTCTCCGATCTGAATCCCTAATTTTGGAGAGATTTTAAAGAGTTTGAAACCCTAATTTGAGATCATAATATAAAATTCGAACAAATTTTATTGGTTAATTAGTTAATCAATTTATTTATAATTGTTATAATATTAAACAATATGTAAAAATTGTTATTTCAATTTTCATAGTTTTTAGTTACTCTACTGGACGCGTTTTTCCCGTTTTCATTTACAAAATACAGATTTCAGTAAATGCTACCAGACGCGTTTTTGAATTTTGAAATTAAAACCAAAAACATTGTTTTCATTTTCATTTTTCTTTTTCTTTTCGAAAAACAGTCAACGAAAAACGCTTACAGGACGGCCCCTTAACAACCTTAAAAAAATGAAGAATATTTGAATCATTGAATGTGAAAAATCAAAGCTTTCAAGAAGAAGAAGAAGAAGTTGTGGGAGAGAGAGAGGTAGGCTCCATGGAGACCGGTTCGGGGAGGAAGAGATATGCATCTCAACATAGCAAATACATCTCTTTTTTAAATTTCTTTTTCAATTCTATTTTTTTAAAAGAAAATATTAAAAAATTGATAAAAATGACCCAAAAAACCCTTCATTTTGTTAAATTTGACTAACATTGGGGAGGTTTATGTAATTTCATCTTCTATTTGTAATCATATCCTATGTTGCACCAAACACAAGATTACTCTATTTTGAATCATATCCTATATTGCACCAAACATATGATAACATTAAAATTAATCACATCATATCCAACTCAATCCTATCATATCTTATCCCACGTACCAAACGAGGCCTAAAGGTGATCAATGAATAGAATTAAACAACAAGTGTCAATAAAATCAGAAATTAAAAGTTCATCAATCAGTCTTGTTAATCAATAACTTAATACCAAAATTCCAACAATAGTTAAAATAGGGCATCGTCATATGCCTTAACTAAAAGCTTAGCTTGACATATCCGTGAAAAACAAACCGAAAATTTTAATTGAAAACATAAACTAAACAAAAAACCTAAGAGAATAAAGGCCGGCAACAACCAATCTTATGGGTCGTTTGTTTGTTTGTCCGAAAATTGAACAGTTCTGAATTTTTCTAAAGACAGAATAGGGACTGAAATCTTAACCTGAATGACATGTTTTTTTCCCCCTCACATCTGAATGTCCTGTCAACATGTTTGTTTTTTAAAAATAAAATTGTCTGAAAATAAGAAATTTTACATTTATACCCATTCTAATCAAAAGAAGTAATTTAACATGCACCATACTTTATAAGATTTTGCATGTTCTTCTACAAACAAAGTTCAATTTAACAAAACAAAATATTTATCAAAGAATATAATTTTGCATGTTCTACAAACAAAGTTTAAGTTCAATTTATTATTAAAAAAAAGTTCAAGTTATTTTGAATGTTGTCCACATTTCCGGTGTCTAAAATCCAGGAAACCATTTTTTTGTTTTTTGATTATATACACCAGTTACGAAATATATATATATATATATATATATAAAAGGTTATTGATTTTTTATTTTTTTTTTTTGAAAATGGATTCCTAAATTATATGTACCGGTCTATGAGGAGTGATTAGGGTTTTTTTTTTCCTTTCTAAAAGCCGTTTAAAATAAGAAATATGTTAAAAAAGAAAGAA
Source organism: Acer yangbiense (assembly GCA_008009225.1). Classification (NCBI taxonomy): domain Eukaryota; kingdom Viridiplantae; phylum Streptophyta; class Magnoliopsida; order Sapindales; family Sapindaceae; genus Acer; species Acer yangbiense. The sequence goes on from CM017768.1 coordinate 12,364,253, forward strand.
TTTTACACCATGTCAAATTAGGATAAATTTGGAAATATATCTTCTTTGGGAGGATAGACTTATAAAAGAATATTTTAATTGTAATCCAATGATTTGAAATTAAGTTAAAAGTCAGGATTTCTTACTTTTATTTTAAAGTTGTTTTTTGATATTTTCAAGTTGTTTGACCACTTAAAAAAAAAAAAAAAAAAACAACTTAATTAGTTTAATTTAGACCCATTAAGTTTTAAATGGAAAAAAAACAAACGACCCATTAGTCTTTAGAGATCCTTGAATTTGTAAGGAAATTTTACTCACTTCAAAAGACCGGAACACTTCAAAGACAAATTTTGGCTTGAGTCAAGCGGAGGGTGAACCATTCCATATTTCCATGAGGTATGGGAGCATTATAAAATGCTTCTACTTCAATGCCCCCATCATGGTTTCATTTTAGAGTGTGTTCGGTAGGGATGAAAAGGGAGGGGAAAGAAAAGAGTGGAGGGAAAATGGAGAAGAAAATGGGGAAGTGTGTGTTTGGTATGGAGAGAAAAATGGAAGGAAGAGAAAAATGGGAGGAAAAATTATGGGTGGGACCCATTAATTTTTATCCTCCCAAAAGTGGGAGGGAAATGAGGGATTGGTTTAAATGGAATTACAAATTTGCCCTTTTTAATTTAACTTAAAATTTATTTTTAAAAATAATTTGTAAAGAATAATGTATTAATTTATATATATAATAGGTTAAAAAATTTGAAGTCATTTTGTAAAAAAAAAAGTTGGATTCAATATTATTTAAATTATATTTATTTATTAAATATAAAAATATAAAAATATATAATATATAAACTGTAATGCAAGGGTAAAATGGTAAAATTGATAAAGAATATCTCTTCTTTCCTTCCTGTTTACCAAACAACTCAAGGGAAAATTATTTTCTTTTCTTTCCCTCATGTTTTCTATCCCTCCAAATATTTCTATCCATTCTATTTTCTTTTCTCTCTACCAAAAGTTACACATGCATTTCCCTATGAATTTATTCATATTTGAATCCCAAAATATTACAATTTTCATGTCCTAGGTTATCCTGAGATAATACAAAATAATATCTATCTTATAAAGGGTAAGTCGTTACTCATCATCAGATAAACAAACGACATCAGAGGTACCACTATTATGTATCGTCGTACTAAATTGTTCCAAATCCGTACACTTAAACCGGAAAGCATCGACCAAGATCTTGTTCATGAAAACTTTATTCTGATTTGAACCCAAAACACCTCCTGAAGTATTAACACGGTGTAACATAAAATTAGTATTAACTTTGTAGCAATCAACAACATTAAGGCTGTGTTTATGATTGTTTTACTTAATAAATAATCCACTAATAGCTTAACCTAATAAATAATCAACTTAAAGAAAAAAGTAGGTAGGTGTGTGGTAAACTAAATTTTAAAATGGTTTAACTTTTGAAAGGATGGAAAATGAACAGACAAAATGACTAAAATAGACATCATTAAACAACATAAATATAAAGCATAGAAAAAAAAAACATATTTAAACAGGAAAAAATAAAAAATATATGACCGAGTCAATTAAGTCCCTTCTTAAACAACTAACTCAAACGGTGTTTGGAAACCTGAGTCAACTCAGTCCCTTCACATTTGAAACTCAGCAACTGATAAGAATCAGTCTCCACCAGCAGCGTTAGAGGAGGCTAGTTTTCCTCTGGCAATGGAGGAGGTGATGAACAGCCTCCTCTCGTTCTTGCGACGAACAACCTCTCCGGTGCTGGTTCGATCGCGGCAATGGAACAGCCTCCTCATGTTCTCGCGATCGCTGGAGCATAACAAGCTTTTCCTGCGATGGAGAGACCGGTTCTACTCCAACAAGCCTCCTCTATCCTAGCGATTGATATCACGATGGATCTCGTGATCAATCGCGATAGAATCTCACGATTTTGATTGCGAGTTTCATCCTGCCAGAGGAAACCGGCTTCCTCCAAAGATGTCGACGTCCCCGGAGAAGGCAAGTTAACCACCTACCACCATCGCTAGCGACGATGGTGGCCACTGTCACCGAAGATAATGGTAGCCATCATCCTTCAAGTTTTTATTATTATTGAAAACAAATTATTTTTATTAAAAATAATATTCTTTTTTATTTTGAATTAGAAATAATAAAAACAAGTTATATCATTATTAAATATAAGGGTAATATTGTTTTTTAGTAAAATAGAGAGGCTATTGTAGACATTTCATGAGCAAAAAACTCAGCTTCTCCAATAATCAATTTCCAAAAGCTACCCTCAATCAACTTCTCAAAAGCTGATTACGAAATAAGTTGATTATGGAGTGGCATGGTTATACCAAACACCTCATGGGTCCTAGATTATGAAATAAGCTATTATTTTTTAAGTTTAAGCAACCCTAAACATAGATTGCATGGGCGGCAATCTATTCGGTCCAGACAACCCATACAAATGAAATTTTATTAGTTTTTATTGAATACAACTTTGATTAGACCCAAAAAAAAAAAAAAAAAAAAAAAAAACTAGCAATCTCAATTCAACGAAAGTTTTTTGTTTTTAGTTGAGCAAATATTTAGGATGTATTTATGTGATTCCTCCATTGTCAGTTAAAAGCAATACGTACTTTGTTGCACTGCCATACTAAATTGTTCCAGGTCCGTACATTTGGACCGGAAAGCATCGACCAAGATCTTGCTCATGAGAACCCTATTCAGACTTGCATCCAACACCTCATTTTTAGTCATAACCCCCTTTTGGGGTTAATTGGCAAAAATAGTTTTTCCCAACAACCAATTTCTAGGAAATAGCCCATTGGCAAAAAAAATTGCATATATAGCCACTTTGCTAACCCCATTTACGACTATGCCCTTAAGTGGCCCTCAAGTGAAAATCCCCTAAATACCCTCCTTAAATATTTGAGGAAATAAAACTTGATCAAGTTTACTAAATTACCCTCCCATTCTGATTCCCTGCAAAATGACTGAATTACCCTCTCATTTCCCACAGAACTAACACTATTGAAAAAAAATTGAAACTCTGCTCTGTGCAAATACAAACAGTTACAACAACAATAACCAGAAAACCCAAAGTGAGAGGAAGGAGAAGCAGAAGCAGAAGGTCGCCGTCGCCATCGCCGTCGTTGTCGTAGAAACTCTGCTTTGTGTGAAATCGCAAACCCAAAACTCAAAACTCTACACTGTGTGAAATTGCAAACCCAGACAACAACAAACCAAAAATAGAGAGAGGAAGGAGAAGCACAAGGTCGCCGTTGTCGCCGTCGCGTCGCCATTAGTATTGAAGGAAGCACCCAAACCCAGACAACAACAAAGAAATCGTAAACCCAGACAGCAACAAACAAGAAATAGAGAGAGGAAGGATAAGCAGAAGGTCATCGTTGTCCTCGTCACCGTCGTCGTCTGTCGCCGTCGCCATCGCCATTGGCATTGAAGGAAGCACCGAAACCCTAGAAAATGTAAACCAAATTGAAGGTACTAATTTGTTGAAAATTGTGTTTTTTATTGGAGTTTGTTCTTGTATGTGTTTTGGGATGGTAGATTGTTCTGTTGTTTGTGTTTTTGACATGTTTGTATGTGTATTTGGAGGGTGTGTGTAAAGTTTGAAGGGCAAGCATTATTGATTAATTGTTGTGAACTACACTGGAAATGTTTTATTTTGGGTATTGGGAGGGAAGAAAAACGTTTGCAGACAGTAAATGACTTATTTGCATGTAGAGAGTAATGCATGTATTTTGTGAGCCTAGGAATCAACTGCTGATGTTGAATGAGAATGCATGTAATCTGTGAGCCTTGGACTGATGATAAATGCATAATTTGAGCCTAGGACTTATTTTCATAAGTCTGGGACTGATGTTTTTCTTTTGTTTTCATTGTTTAGATGCCGAGGAAAAATTCGAATGCAAACTTGTGGCGGTTCCCAGACCATGAGAGTTGGGTTCCCGTGAGAGTAAACAGTGGAAGTAAACAGAATTTGATTACAAACTTGAAGTCGGTCCTAAAGAAATTTGGGTTGGAGGAAAAATTCAAGGAGGGCCCCTTTGGCATATATTTGAAATTGAAAGAACTGTTGACACTTTACGGACAGGTTATTCACAATATTTTGAAAAGAGAAATCAATCACCCCAAAAGACAAATAGAAGATGAGATGTGGTTTGGGTTAGGGAATTCGAAAGCCCGTTTCGGCCAAGAAGAATTTTGTTTATGCAGCGGGTTGAATATGGGACAACTGTCCGAAGGTTTTGCTAACAACAATGAAGTACCAGAGGATTCGATGCTTAGAAGAATTTTCAAAGGAAAAAGACCGACTGCAAAGGTATTGTACGCCACTTTGAGGAAAATGACGTCCGAACAAAGTGAATATGCGTACAAGATGTTGAATATATATATGGTGAGCCAATTCTTTGGCACGGATGATGGACGGACCACAGCCATCCTGGGGTGGCTGTTTACATTAGTTGAAAAGGAAGAAGAATTCAAAAATTTTCCATGGGGTTCTTACATATTCAGTTTTATATTTTATTTTCTGAAGGGTGTACTGAAGGGACGGCTATGCCGACTAAGAGGTGAAGCAAAGAAGAAAGACAAGAAGAGGAAGCTGTAGAAAATTAAGAATACAGTAGAAGAAGAAGAAGAAGAACAAGAACAAGAACAAGAAGACAAGAAGAAAATGAACAAGAAGAAGAACAAGAAGTTAGTATAAGTGAAAGGGAAAGGGAAAGGGAAAGGGAAATGGAAAGGGAAGCTGAAGAGTGTGGAAGAGAAGAAAGATAAGAAATCGAAGTATTATATCTACAATTTGTCCAGGTTCCCTCTAGCACTTCAGGTAAGTTTTAAAAAAGGAAATATAGCATATTTTCAGCATAACAAAGCTGTTATTGTGTTTCCCGTTTCATACTTTGTTGAATTGTTATTGTGTTTCCTATATTGATATTAGTTAGTTGAAATTGTATAGGTATGAGCCATGGAGATGATAATTCGTTTTGATGATTTCGTCGGAAAGAGAGTTGGTACGGGGTATCCATGGTTCACTGGATGGCAATTTGATGGAAGGATTCAAGATACCGAATCATCATTCAATTCAATGGTGTGTACTTAATGACCCTTTCTTTTTAGTTAATGCCTCATCAGTTGAGTTAAACTTCTTGTAAGATGCTCCTAGAAAACCAACAACTTATTCATGACATTCAGGCCAAGAACTGAACACACCGGTTTTCCTTCCTTTGAAAACCACATAAACAGAATTCTTCCCCATTGGTGGTCGAAAAAAAGGTTTTGTGATGGGAGAAGGAGATGTTAGTTCTGAGAAGGAGATGAAAGAAAAAGGATGATGGGAGAAGGAGATGTTAGTTCTGAAAAGAAGATGAAGGAAGAAGGAAGAAGGAAGAAGGAAGAAGGACGATGGGAGAAGATAAAGGATTATATACTCACATCAGTAATAAGAAGGATATTTTGCGTGTTTGACTAAGGAAGATGAAGGAAGGATTACTGCAAGTGGGATACAGGCTATAATGAGGAGAAGAAGATATTGTGGGATCCATCTGTAACCTACTACCAATAGATGACCTGGCGAGTAAATATGCATGGTTCCCTGAGCCTAGGACAGATTTGACAGGCCTAGGAACAAATTATGTTGTGCCTAGGAATAGTTCCTAGGCCTTAAAGTTGTCGTTCGTATACGAAATTCTGAGGGCCCCGCAATAATCTCAATGATCGACACCATCCAACGATAAAGGGGTATCAATGGACATCTGTAAGTGAAGTTTCGATATCATCGAACGGTCGAACAAGTACGTCGCTATCCATTACACAACATTTAGTAAACAACCCTTTCAAATATAAACCCCTAAGTGCCTAAGAGTTCTTTCACAAACTTGTAAGTTGATCTCGTTGCTTGAATCAATCTCCCGTGTTATATTTACACTTGTTAAATCGATTCTGATGGGTGCACACCGCTTTTAAAAAACATCCTATGCAATCGGATAAAAAAAAGAAAGTTTTTAAAATATATATTTAAATCAAAATTAAATGCACCATAGGCCTAAGAGTTATTCCTAGTCTTAAAGTACCGATTCCTAGGCCTTACAGTTCATGGGCTTAGTTCCTTCTTTTTAGCACCAATACTGATGACAACTGATGACGTGGCAATGACAGACAACTGAGCCTGGGAAAGGATTTACAGGCCTAGGAACAAATTAGTTTGGGCCTAGGAACCGTTCCCAGGCCTACGAGTTTTCCTTGAAAGACGAAATTATGGGTGCCACACAATAATCTCAACGATCGACACGGTGCAACGATGAAGGGGTATCAATGGAAATATGTACATGAAGTTTCGATATCATCGAACGGTCGAACAAGTATGTCGCTACCCATTACACAACATTTAGTAAACAACCCTTTCAAATATAAACCCCTAAGTGCCTAAGAGTTCTTTCACAAACTTGTAAGTTGATCTCGTTGCTTGAATCGATCTCCCGTGTTACATTTACACTTGTTAAATCGATTCTGATGGGTGCACACCGCTTTTAAAAAACATCCTATGCAATTGGATAAAAAAAAAGAAATTTTTTTAAATATATATTTAAATCGAAATTAAATACACCATAGGCCTAGGAGTTATTCCTAGTCTTAAAGTACCGATTCCTAGGCCTTACAGTTCCTGGGCTTAGTTCCTTCTTTTTAGCACCAATACTGATGACGACTGATGAAGTGGCAACGACAGACAACTGAGCCTGAGAAAGGATTTACAGGCCTAGAAACAAATTAGTTTGGGCCTAAGAACCGTTCCCAGGCCTACGAGTTTTCCTTGAAAGATGAGATTATGGGTGCCACGCAATAATCTCAACGATCGGCACGGTGCAACGATGAAGGGGTATCAATAGAAATATGTACATGAAGTTTCGATATCATCGAACCGTCGAACAAGTACATCGCTACCCATTACACAACATTTAGTAAACCACCCTTTCAAATATAAACCCCTAAGTGCCTAAGAGTTCTTTCACAAACTTGTAAGTTGATCTCGTTGCTTGAATCGATCTCCCGTGTTATATTTACACTTGGTAAATCGATTCTGATGGGTGCACACCGCTTTTAAAAAACATCCTATGCAATCGGATAAAAAAAAGAAAATTTTTTAAAATATATATTAAATCAAAATTAAATACACCATGGGCCTAGGAGTTATTCCTAGGCCTTACAGTTCCTGGGCTTGATTCCTTCTTATTAGCACCAATACCGATGACGACTGATGACGTGGCAACGACAGACAACTGAGCCTGGGAAAAATTTTACAGGCCTAGGAATCGTTCCCAGGCCTAAAACATTACTCCTGGGCTTAACTCATCTTCTGTTTTCAAGATTGATAACAGCAGCCCCAGCCAATAACAACAACAATATCAGCAGCCAATAACTGTTTTAGTTCAACAGCCATCAACACAAACACAAAATCCAATGTTCACAGCTCCAGGTCATAGCCAAGACACTTAGACTGCAGGCCCAGCGGCATTCTCTTCATTCGTGTCAGTCAAGGTAGGTTCAAGTGGCTTGTCCGGGCACTTCAGTCTATTGTGACCTTCTTTCTTACATATGCCACATGATCATGCTTTTTTGGCTGGTTTGCTTGTGCTAGATGATGGTTCTGGACAAACTGATTTATTGTGTCCTTTTTTTCCACACTTTGAACAAGATTGTAACTTTTTTTTCTCCCCGGCGGACGGTATCCTCAACTTCTTTGGTCTTCCTGGTAGCTTTTTTTCCTTCCATGGCAATACAATACGGTTCCGGATTGCATCAGGAATGTTCCAAGATTCAGAATCCGGAACAGGGTTCACAGCCATTTCATAAGCATATTTAAAATATCCTATTGTGTAACGGTCAGAAGCCATTGAGTTGATTGACGTACCTTTAAACCTAGGCCATAACACACCAACAAACACAAATTAAAACTTGTAAAATAAACCATAACAGATAAATGTACATACTTAAAAGACCGGGAAGCATACCTAGCAACCGCCATTGCATGAGAACACGGCAACTCATCTAAATCCCATTGACAGCATGAGCAAGAACTGTTTTCAAGGTCGATGATTCTAGGAATCCATTTGTCATCTACCTTAAATGATTTGTGGTAAATGGGGTGAATCTCAAACTTATTCCCTGTATCTGTCAAAGCTTTGATGTGTTCGTCTGCAAACGTTGTCAAGTATGTAAACATTTCACGTGCATTTGTTTGACGATCGTAGAATCACCTTTGCAACAAATCTCTGATACATTTCGCCATTGCTGTGATAGGCAATTTTCAGACCGTAACTAGATAAGAATTCATTGACTCGGCAATGTTGGTGGTCATAAAAGAGGTCATTTTTCTAGGGCTATGTACACGTGAAAACTTCTCTACCCCAACGGCCAGGAGCTCATCGTAAACCTTAGGACAGGTTTCTTTCAACTCACCCATGAAACGGTCAAAGTCCTCGATATGGTATGCATACGCAGCACAGTAGTAAAGCCACATCACATCATCCCTCTGCTTGCAAAATCTTTTAAGATTTTGTGCCAAGTGGTACGCATAAATCCCATGTGCTGCATCTGGGAATATGGCTTCCATTGCATTGAATATACCATTGTGCCGATCTGATACTAACATCACACGGTCCAGATTTTGGATCCCTTTACGGAGTTTCTTCAAAAACCAAGTACAAGACTTTGTGCATTCAGAGTTTGCAAACCCAAATGCCAAAGGGTATATCATCCCGTTTCCGTCTTTGCACACCGCAACTAACAAAACACCCCTAGTCCTAGCCTTTAAGTAGGTAGCATCGATGCAGATAACCGGCCTAATAACATAATTGAACCCCTCTATAGAGGCTCCAATTGCCATAAATGCATATTTCAACCGGTTTCTCGAGTCGGTCTTGATCTTTGTCACAGTCCTGGGGTTCGCTTGTTACAAAATATAAAAATAAGACGGCAACCTCTGAAAGGATTCCCACGGATCACCGAATACCTGACTCAAAGAGTGCTCCTTCGACCTGTAGGCTTTTTTGTACAAGAGGTGTATGCCATGTTGCTCCCTCATCTCAAAAACTATATCTTTAGGACGGATTATGCGCCCGAGATCACGATATTTACTTGCATACAAATCCCTTATCACGGCAGCACTTACACGTTTGAATTCAACGTTGTAGTTGTCATTTCTCTCACATGTGTGCTCATTAACAAACGCCTTCACATGCCAATAAGTCCCCATATTCCACTTCCATGCCCGAAGAACCCACCTACAACTTCTCTGACTACATTGCACAGTGAATCTTGTATTGGAAGATCGTGAAATCCTGTGCTCAAACCTCTCTCCAAATGCATACGACCCTACAACGCTCTTCAATGTGGGCTTTTCCTTGAACATCCGTCCTTTGTATAATGGACCTTGGTCCCCTGGATTTTGAAACACATCCACTGATCAAACGGCTGGTATTGAGTAAAGATCTGAACCTGATACTGTCCACCGTGTGTTCAATGACAGTGAAGAACTGTTGGGTGTTCCATTCACCCATCGTTCTTCTGTTACAAGAACTGTTGCTGCTAGCCCACCATCATCATCACCACCACCACCACCACTCTCATCTTCTATATCACTGGTTTTAGAACTATTAGACCTTCCAGAACTATCTATGCTTTCAAAACTATCCACAACTACATGCTTGGTAGTAGATGCTGGCGGAACTTGTTCATTTCTTGCTGATGTAAATCTGGGTGAAGCAACCGGATTATTGCTGCCACTAACTGATTTATAGTTAGGAGTACCCCCCGGAGACCATGGAATATCGGTGGGTTTAACAGGAGAGACCGTACATTTTGATTGGATTGGATTTGGTGGAGGTCGAAATTCATGTTTGTTGACAAATTCAACATTGTGGCTCAACCTTTTTCCTTATGCATAATCACAAACTCTACATCGTCGTCACTCATAACAGACAATGTAACTTTATCAACCCCCGTTTCCACATGCGAAGTTAGCTTCAACTGAATTTGGTCTCTACTAACCCCTGTCCGCTGGTATATCGTTTCCACCAATTCATCGTACGCTCCCTTGTCTTTTTTAGTTATACGTATTGAAAACGAAATAGGACCGGTCAATGCGTTACCCTTCCAATGTTTACTGCACTGAACTAACACCCAAGACATGGTATCCTTAGACCCTGAAAAAAAAATTCAGTCAATAACAGTATAACAATTACTGTCATTCAATTCAAGTTAGTGCCTAAGAACAATTCTTTTAGGCCTAGAAATGGTTCCCAGGCCTATAACATTCCTCCCAGGCTTAGCTCATCTTATGTTTCCAATTTCCACAATCAATAACAACAGCCAATAACAAAAGCAAAATCAATAAATTAATAGCAGTGGCCTGTTTTGGTTCAACCAACCAACACAAACAAATATACATACACCATCAACAACCAACACCGATCAACACAAACAAATATACATACACCATCAACCAACAACAATAGCAAAACCTCTTTTGGTTCAGTAGCGATCAACACAAACAAATATACATACACCATCAACCCTCACAAAATCACATACAAATTCCCTAAACCATTTCCCCACCAAACCATACAACACAATAAATGTGAAAACAAACCATACAACACTATTCACCAGAGTGCATTTCTTCCAGTTATTCATGTGATAGTGAGGACGATGTGTGCACCCAACAAAACTAAATACCTTAACTACAACAATACTGCCCCTCTTAAGAGCTTAATGTGGCATTTCATCAAACACCTTAACTAAACTCAAAAATACTACATACACAAACCCCAATTCATGGGCAACAAATCCAAAACCATGAATCCCTCATTCTATCAAAAACGTCTCAAACTTAAACAAAAATAAAAGACCAAGAGATTCAATGACATTGAAAACTTAAGTGTGATTACAGGACTTACATTGACTGTGTATTCTTGACAGTGAAGCTCGATTGAAGGAGGTGGCGGCACTGTCAAGATTCCGGTCACCGTCACCGTCGAGATTACGGTTGGTAGCAAGATTCCAGCGGAGAGGACCCAACTTCGATAGAGTGGATTCCGGTCGACAGGAAAATAATGGGATTTGAAATGGGAAGAATGACTAACCCAACTTTGATGGAGTCGATTCCGGTCGACAGGAAAACGATGGAGAAGACGACCCAATTTCTGAAAGTTTTGGTTTTCTTCAGTCAACTGAAGGAGAAGGAGAAAAAGAGAAGGGCAGTTTCGTCCTTACACAATGTAAGAGGGTAATTTAGTCATTTAGCACGAATTAATTGTGGAGGGCATTATTGTCTTACAAAGGCTATTTCCTAGAAAGTAAATATCAAGAAAGGCTAGATATGCATTTTTTTTTTCCCAATGAGCTATTTTCTAAAAATGATTGTTGGGATGGGCTATATTTGCAAGGGCCCCTAAATTTTGCCTCTGTCTCTTGAAGTTTAATCTCATAATTTCTTCGAATTTGAGTGACAACCTCCTCCATCTCACGATCACAATCAGATTTCAGTCGAAGCTTCTACTCAATAGAAAGATAAATTATCAGCAGAAAGATAAATAAGGATTAATTTCACAACAAAAGCATTTAAGTAAACAGGAAACTAACAATTTCTTCATGGGTCTGGATGGTTTCATCTATTTCTTTACGTGATCTGTCTAATTTCATTGGTGCTTCACGAGCATTGGGACGTCTCCTTGGTAGCATGGTGACGGAGCAGAAGCATACGAGAAAGATAATAATATGTGAAACAAACAAGAAAAGAAATGCAAATTCTTGTTGATTCTGCAGAATACCAAGAAGTAAGACAAAACTTAGATAAACTCAAAGAAATTTTATTGATAATCAATTGCCTCTTACAATTTTGGAGGTTCATTATTTATACTAATCAACGATAAAAAAGGAAAACATAGTGAAAATTCAATAAAAATCAATAAAAAAAAGGTGATACTAAAAACAAAATCTATAATAGATTTAAGCGATCTATTAAAATTCAATAAAAATCATATCTAACTCTAGATCTCAGATCTCTATGGTATATTATTATTTTCGGTTCATGCCTTCGTTCATTTCACAACTTTGTTTCAATAAATTTTCCTTCTTGCTTTCTTGCAATTTAAATTGTCCCACATGGAGAGAATACAAGAAGAAGGGTAGTCGTTGGCTGAAAGGCAACCCAAGAGGGGAGTTGAATTGGGTTTCTAGCAAATTGAAGCACTTTCCTAGCCACAAAATGCAATTCTAGTATGATGTGCAAATTTAAATAAATAGCTCAATATAAATTGCACAAAGTAAAAAGATAAGGATAGAGAAAGCTAACACAATAATTTTTACGTGGTTCGGCCAACTCGTTTACTCCACGCCTCCAAGCTCACCAAGCTAGAGGATACTCCACTACTCCAATTGGATTTCCAGGTGCCATTTACAACGATTTTTACCAAGTGATCCCTCACACTTGGATTTCTCTCACTACATGTGTTTCTCGACACTCAACAAATGTTTCTCACACTCAAATACAAATATGAGAGAATTAATTACAATAAATATCTCTCTCAAAGAGGGAATATGAAAATTCAAGCACAAATAAGCCTTTGATGTGTATGGATGGAAAGTTTTGGCTCAACAAGACTTAGAACACTTCATTTGGATGTTAAGAAACTTGGCTAGGTTCTTGTAAGTGATCAAATGAGGTTGGAGTCATGAATTTATGGGCAAAACCAAGAATAGATGTTTTTTCCTGTTGGAGTGGTAAATTACATTATGGTCCTTATAGTTTCAGAAATTTCACTATGGTCCCTATAACAGTCCCTCAACAGTAACTTTTATGACCGTTGGGACTTACTAAAATTACGGTTTGGCCTAAAACGGTTTAAAACCGTTTATTACAGTCCCTATAAAATGACAGTTTGGTCTTATAGTTTCAAAACAATTCATTTATACCCTTGATCGAAAATAATGCTTTCTAAGTTTGTTTTTTCATGTCTAAATAATAAATTTAATTCTCAACCAATCTAGATAGGGTCTTAGAACACTTAGCATGATAGGGTAAACATGATTAAAGGATCCTAAGGTCCAAACTAAGTCACTTGAACCCAGGGGCGAAGCCAGGATTTCGGCTTTGGGGGGGCCAAGACAAATTTTTTTTCAAATTAACGCTAGACAAATATGCTAATATTTAAAAACTAATTTATTAAAAAAAACGAATATAATAGCGTCTAGTCTCATATGTAATGCTAAAATAAATAAATTAATAAACAAAATAGACACCTACTTTATAAATCAAAATGGAACCCGTCGCTCTTTTAAATCTCTAAAATCATCTATAATTGAATCTATACTCAGTTTCCCTGTGATTTCCCTTTCAATATACATGATTAAAGAGTTTGTAAGATAGTCATCTTCCATTTTGTTGTGAACCCTAATCTTGACAATACGCATAGTTGAAAACGAACTCTCAGTAGTTGCAATTGACACTGGAAGAGTAAGCACTACAAGCACAATTATTCTATGAACAAATGGATATATTGTTGATCTTCTAGTCCTTACCAACCATTGACACAAGGAAGAAAGAGTTAACAAATTTTTGAATTCTGAATGTTGAACTACATTATATTCATAATGTTAAAGTTATGTTTTCATTCGCGTTTTAAATTCAGAATGTTAAACTACATTATGAATCAAAAGGCAGCAACAAAAGAACAAAACTAACAACCACCAAAAAGCAAACACGCCCAGAATTACAATGCAACACAGAAGAACCAAAAACAAAAGCAAACTGACCAAGAATATATATATATATATATATATATATATATATATATATATATATATTAAAGAAGAATTCATTAAAGAAATCATATTAATAACCTAAGAAAGTTACAAATATAAAAAAATTGAAAAAACCTAAAATATTTATTGATTTGTAATATGGTACCTGAAATTATTCTGATAGATGAATCGAAGGATACGAAGAATTTAATTGCAGTAGTAAGAATGAAATTGCGTAAGTGAAAAACTAGAAAAGAAAAAAAAAATCAAGTATATATAGGTTAGACTAGTTTATGATGTATAGGAAATCAAATCCTAAAAGGTTTATATTTTATCATTTAAAAGAGGGTGGAATAATATTTTTTAATTTAAAACTAACCTATACCTACTTATATACGGTAGACAAGCAATCACGTTTTTTAAAATAAAATTTATAGATTTTTTTTCTAAAAAGTGACAGACAACATTCATGTAACAATATAGGGGTCATTGCCGTTTTTAAATATATAGTATATTATATAAAACTATTAAAAGAAGTTTCCAGTTATGAATTTTTTTTTTTTTCTTTGGGGGGCCATGGCCCCTATGGCCCCCCCCCCCCCTATTTTCGCCCCTGCTTGAACCAATCCATTCACATCACATATAAACATAGACTAGTTTACACAATATAAAACAATTAATACTAGAACTAGACTTGTTTACTTCAAGCTTCAATAAATCTTCCTTTTGATTCCAAAAGCTTGATGTGTTATCTCTTTATGCATGTAGATGAATTCTTCAAAGTATTTAAATTTTGTATAGTGACTTTTGCTCTAATTTTAATATACTTGAAACTTTAATATAACATATTCAAATCAAACTTTATTAGAACTTCATTAATGTTTGTCATTAAAGTTTTAGGACTAACAGTAGTAATATTGGTGTATAAATTAAAGTAGTTCAACAATTTTTATTTTTATTTTCAAAATACTTACCTGGATAGTTACTTGGACAAGGATTATGGGTCACGGCCCAATACTCTATAATGTTATTTCTAACATTTTATTTTTTTATAAATAAAATGTAATTTTTTATAATATGAAAAAAAAAAATATACTTACCTAGATAATGTGCTGTTAAGAGGGCAATGGCCTAAGTTGGTCCAATTTAAAATTTGAAATAAGTTTAAAATTTCAGACTCTTCAAAATCTCTTTTCTTTTAACGTTATTTTGTTTGGTCTTTAATTTTTCAATTTTTTTTTTTTTATATATTTAGATAATTTAGTAATTATTATATATATTATTTTATTTGGTTGGTTTGTTTGTGGCCCATAAACTTGCATAATTTCACGGATGGGTATGGTGATCCCAAAACCCGCAGTGTGGAACTCGGACCTGCTTATAATTTGACGGGTTTGGGTTTTAAATTGTTTCACAGGTTTGGGTGTGGGTTTAAAAAATCCTGACCGAACCCGACCATTGTCAATCCTACTCGCCACATCATCCTTAGAACTTTTATCGATTAAATATTAAATTAATTAAAAAAAAAAAGACAATATTATAGACCCCAAAAATCTACGGTTGAATTTAGTAGAGCGAAAGGTACTGACAATCCTGTAAAATAAAAAAGATAGTACAAAGTTTGGGTGATATCGTTCGAATAGCCTTATATTCACTAGGTCTGAATGTAGGGTAGACAAGGCAAGGCCATTGTTGGATGAGTCGTGGAAAATGTGTGCTAGTCGAATGGTCTTGTAAAATATGGCCGTTGGTAGAATGGATGCTTATTTGGTGGCAATTCTGATATTATGCATTGAATGCAACATGTTGACTTTTGAATGAAATATGAGAACTTAGAAATGAATTCAGGGAGCGTCTCTGCTTTTGCTTGGGTGTGTGAGTGGAGGAAATCCTCTTCTTTGAATGGAGGGGAGCCCCCTATTTATAGCTACAGAGAGTCATTCAGTTAAAAGTCTGCTTTATGTGATCCCCAAAATATCTGCCTAAGATCATAGAGATATCTCGAGAATCTTGGAAAATCTGAATCAGTTGTGACTAAGTCAAGTGAGTTGTGGTGCAGCAATGACTTAGTTATCCTATTAGATTGGGCCAGTATTGGGCCAACTTATATTTTAGGCCTTAGTATATGTGCTATTTTGTCTACCACAAACATCATCTTCTTCTTCTCTACATATTTGACTACTTGTTCATTTTCTCTACCCAATAACCAATACAACCAAAGCTGATACAAACACGTATTTTAGAAATATGAATTTATGGTGGGAATTTAGGAAAATTTTGATAATAATGAAATGATACGATTGGTTGATTAGAGAGAACCACTCTCCAAATATAATTCTTTAATTTAATAAAGAAACTCAAATTACAATAATCTTGTATGCCTTATATTCTGCAACTCTATAGAATTTATACAAATACAGCTAACTGAAACTAAAGAAAATACCTACAATTAAGGACAACTACACTTGACAATTGACAATTGACAACCGAACTAAACGTATTTGCAACAATATTATAGAAAATAAATGGAACTTATTTAAAATCCACTAACTTCCCATAAAATAGGCACGTAATAAAAACTCTACAATGTCTCCTAAATCGGAGGAGATCTGGCCGCCACTAAATTCGAATTAACATTAAATAATTAGATGTTGTTACAATTTGATAAACACCACAAATAGACTAAAAAGACGAAAGAGTATGGAAATAGCTACCCCTGTCAATAACTTCTTGTCTTGTTCAAATTATGATATTTTTAATTTATTAATTTATTTAATATAAAATTTATATATTCCAAACACAGGTGCAAAGGCAAAATTAACATTGCCCATTTTAATTGGTTGACTAGAACTGGTCATAACAATGATATTTATATACAATGATATGATTAATTAGACAATATACATAGTTAAACCTCTATAAATTAATACTCTTGGGACCATGAAAATTTATTAATTTATCGGGATATTATTTAATCGATAAATTAATAAAAAATTAATTTCTATATTAATTTATTTATCAAGGTATTTTTATTTTATTTTTCAAACATTGAACTTAATATATTATGTATTGTGATTATACAAATATTACCTAATTAACAAATTACGAATTATCATTATTCTATATTTCTATGTATTTGTATACCAAAACAAGTTCATGAATGTAATTAGTCTTATTAAAGCAACAATCACATTGCATAATTTTCTCTTGCAATATGAGAACACTATACTAGAGCTTCTTAATGCACTAAGAAAAGTTAGAGATGAGATCCAAGGAGACATCAATTTCAAGAGGAAACAAGTAACATTGGAGTCATATTTTACAAATGCCTCCTAATTTAGTCACACACACACACACACACACACATATATATATATATATATTAGTCTTTCTATTGTCAGTTCGTCTTGACAATAAGTATATCAAGACGAAGAATGTGGACCACGGATTATGGAGAAGTTTTGACAAGTGCATACACTTTGAGTCAAAGTATGTAAATCTAGTGGTCCACATTCTTCGTCCTAATATATTTATTGTCAGGACGAACTGATAATAGAAAATCTGTATATATATATATATATATAATTTTGATGTTTGAGGAGATCATTAATTTATATATCAAGTATTCAAGTGGGACCTATATGTTTTTTTTTTATTTTAAATGTATTATCTTATAAATTTAGCAAATTATTAATTTACCACATTGGTCCCAAGTTGGGACCGGCCAAAAATATTATTTAATCGAAATTATTAATTTATAGAGGTTATCTATTAATTTGGGACCAGACATTTTTTTTTTAAAGCTTTCGCCATTAGTAGGATTCGAGCTGCTGATCTGGGAGGCATTTGTTCAAACCCCAAGCTCGTTCATCTACCAACTGAGCTACGTCTATGTTAGCTATAATATGATCATATATGATATGATTTTAATAAGCATTATATAAGGGTCGGTTTTCGGTAAAAATAAAATATTTTTATATTATATATATATATATATATATGATATGGTTTTTATAAATATTAAATGAGGGATAGTTTACAGTTTCTTAAGAAGTTATTTTTATATAAAATGATTTGATATGATTTTTATTTTTATCCAAATATGATATATTTTTAATATATGATATGGTAAAAAAATTGAAGAACATTATGGAATTATATTTTGGTTCATCTTCATATCAAATTATTGAAATAGAAATCTAGACAAACGAGGAACATTGAATTCCTCTGAGAGAAGTCATAGCCCTATTAAATGCCTCAAGCCCTCCAAGTCCAAGAAGAAGATTTGAAAGCAATCCTAGAAGAAAGTGAGAATTGAGACCAGTATGAGAGCTGACACAAGTTTCACCATTTTTCTCTGTGGATTTTAAATGCCGTAGAGACTAGAGATAGTGTTGTCGTGCCAACCATTAGCCTACAAGTCTATCAAGTACACAGACCAGAGACAGCCTAAGAAGTACCTCCCAGTCTTACACTTATTTCACTTTCAATATATTAAACAGCCATGCCTTGAAAGTTGAAACTTCCCAATACAAAAAAGCCAAACGACCCAGATCCCAATTCAACTCAGCTTTTAACTTATCATAAACCAAAATGATATCTGTTTGATAGATAGATAGATAGATATAATAAAGAACTGCTTCAGCAAATAAATATGACTACAGAGAGATTAGTATTGCAGTGCAGACAACAGCTACCAGCTTTGTGTTAAGTGACAATTAGAGAGATAAAAGACAGGAAAGAAGAAAAAGTGACTTCTAAATCTAAACATATATAGAACTAGATAGGAATCTATAGGAAACAATTCAAAAGTAGAACCACTGTTGATATAACCCAACAGAACCCATCAACTTTGTTGCTTGAGAATCCCAAAGAGGCCATTGAATTGGAATTCAGATTCAAATCTTGTCCACCCAACTTGGTTTTTGAACTAGGCTCAAGCAGTGTGACATCTCCCTGGCATGGTTTTACTCCATATGGAATGTGACTTGTTGACATTAGAACAAACGGGTAACAAAGATTTGGGTTGTTCCAGGCCCCAAAACGCCTTCCCAATTTCCCATAAAACAATTCAGAGAATTTAAGCATTCCTGTCAAGTTGTTTCCATTCAAGTAGATTGCATTAACACAAGGCATAGTTGCTAGCTTTGGTGTGAGATTACCGGTGAGTTTATTGTCACTTAGGCCCAAAAATCTCAGCGTCTTCAACTCTGCAATGGACTCTGGAATCTCACCAACTAAGTCTGTGCTAGAGAGGTCCAAAATGATCAGATTTTGTAGTTTTCGCCACTCTAAACTCACAAGGTCTCCACCTATTGGGTTGTTAGCCAAGACCATCTCTTCTAAAGAATACATTTCTTCAAGTGACTTGGTCAACCCACCTGAGAAATTGTTGCTTCTGAGGTCCAAGAGGGTCAGATTCTTTAGATAACTTATCTCTTTTGGTAGCTCTCCTTCCAATTGATTGTTACTCAAATCAAGCTTCAAAAGTGAAGTCAAATTTCCAAGAGTCAAAGGCAATGACCCAGATAACAAATTCCTACTTAAATCAAGAATCAGTAGCTCAGTTATTTCACCAAACATATCTGGAATATGACCAGAGAACCAATTCCCTGAAATGACTAGCCTCTTCAAGTTGTTTAAGTTTGCAATATTTCTTGGTAATTCTCCTGTCAATCCATTCTCTATCAGCACCAAAGATTGAAGCTTCATGAGACCACCGTAGCTAGTGGGAACTTGTCCAATGAGACCGGGATTCGATCGAAACTCCAATGATTCCAGGCTGCCAGAAAGTTTTTCCCAGCCGTTTTCAGTGATTGAGATTGGATGTTGCTGCGAGGAAGTGAAACAGTTGAAGAAGGAAAGTGATTTTAGGTGCTTAAGCTCGAACAACTGTGGTCTAAATTCAACATTTATGGCACAACCAAGAGAGTTATCATGAACTGGTCCGATGCTCAAGGCAGTGACATACCAAAGGCCAACATAAATATCACAAGAGACACCCTGCATTCACAGGAAAATCAAACCAAACAATTTTTATGTATGTTGTTACTGAATAATTAATTAATTTCAACAGGAAAATGTATATTTTTGCTACTCCATAGATTATGGAATTGAATTTTTTAACTTTATCAGTACAAGGACAGCAAGAAAAGGCAAAAGTAAGTTGGACATGTAAGTTCAATGAAACAGTGAAGATTGTTAGAGGTACCTCTATAGGAGTCCACCCACAAGGATCCGGATAGAGATCTGAACCATTCCACCAATTACCCACAAACCCTTGTATTGCATTGTAAAGTGCTTCTTTCTCTGCTTGCTCCATTGGAGTTACATCCATGTCATCTTCTCCATAGCACCATATTACACACAAACTAAGGACTAAAAGAAGAACCAAAACGAACCGTTTCATGATTATGTGAGTACTCTTCATGGATATGTTTAACACCAGAAATTTTTAAATCCTTAACAAGAAAACTGAAACAAATTAAGAAGAGAAGCAGAAACAGAGGAAACCAGAGCCAAATAGCTTGGCTTGAACCCAGTTCAGCACTCTGGTCATTGAAAAGACTGTAGAGTATTTGTATCAAAAAAAGAGAAACATCTGCAAACCCAAAAGAGAAAAGGAAACAAATTTGAACTTAGAACCATCATCAACATAGAAGAAGCAAAGACCTTCGAGTAATCTCAACATGGGACCCTTTTGAAAACCACAGACATATACATGTTCTAGATTTTTTATTTTTTTTATTTTAACTATTAGAAAGAAAGATCCAACAAAGGAATAGTCAAAAGGGAGAGTGAGAGGAAAGTGAAGAGAAGAAAACAGAAGCAAAGCAAGGAAGTTGAGCTCTTTGTTTTCCTAATGTTTATAATGTTTATAGAAAAGCTAAGGAAGTGAAGCATAGAGCAGCAGAGAACACACACACAAACACAAGAACTATGCACAGTAATCAAAGTAATAATAATAAGTAATGACAATTATTATAAGGCTCATCAGAAGAAGACTGTATGGCTTTTATTAGAGTAGTGATAGCGAAAGGAAACGAAGGTTGACACCTTATACGGCTATAGGCCTATAGCTCTCTCTCTCTCTCTGACTTTTGCATGCACCCTTGTGATTGATTTTTTATCAGACTTTGATTTGATTAATACTTTTATTGATGTTACTACTGTCATTAATAATTAATGAGTTCATCTGAGGTGGTTTAAAAAGAAGGTTTCTTGCCTGTCAAACAAAAGTGTCACAATTTTAATTAAATTCAACAGTATCAACTACTATCATATATTAAATATAAACATTTTTTACTTAAAAAAAAATTAATTAAATTTAAAAAAAATAATTAAATATAAAACTCAAATCAAATGTCTCTAAATGATATTTCATTTTGTGTCTAACTAACCAAGTTGGGACACGTATCTACATTTATTGAAGAAGTTGAAAAAAAAATAATGCTTAGATAATCGGTACCTAAAATACTGACCCCGTCAATGGAAGTGTAGCATGTGACCTTTTTTCTTTTACTTTTTACATTTATCTCACAAATTGGGTTACGAGCTACACTCTCATTGGTGAAGTCGGTATTTTAGATACTGACCAATTAATAACTAAGTATTATTCAAAAAATAATAATTAAATATAGATATATATCCCAATTTATTTGATTAAACACCATTTTTAGACAAATGATTTGAGTACTTGAATATATACATTATAGTGGTTCAATTGAATCCTAAAAAGAAGGGGTTGTTGTGAGGATTTATTGTTAAGGGAAATATGAGATTAGTTAGGGATAGGGTTTTTAGGGTGGTCTCTTGTCTGGACACTACATATGGTTATTGGTTTGTGATGTGTGGGGGAGTAGGGATCATGCAAAAGAAGAGACTAGAGAGTGAGAGTAGAGAGTAGAGAGTAGAGAGCAAGACATAAGTTGGGTTCTTGTTTTTTTATTATCAATCTGTTGCTGGTTTCTGTTTCTTTCTTTTTGGGTATTTGGGTTTCTAAATAACAGTTAAACACAAACACAGAGGAAAAGACAAAATAGCATTTGGGATTGTGAAAATGTGTCATTTGTTCCCAAACAGGTTCCGGTTTGTTGCCAGCTCATACCTTATAGTGGGGAGATTACTTTTGCTCACCCCCTTCAAGGGGGTGAGCATTATCCCCTTTTCCAACACTTGACATGTGTCAAGGGAGAGATATTTTTATCCAAAAACTATCATGTGTTTAGACAAAAATACCCTCTCCCTAGACACATGTCATGTGTTGGAAAAGGGGTAATACTCACCCCCCTTGAAGGGGGGTGAGCAAAAATGGACTCCATAGCGGGGGACTCAGGATTATGGAGAAAAACTTGTGTCAATGGGATTACCACTAGGAATGGTAATGGGACGGGGACAGGTTCGGGCGGGTTTGATAAAATCCAAACCTAAACCTGTGAAATTTTGTATCTACCAAACCCGTCAGTGAACCCAAGAAAATAAATGGGTTCGGGTTTTACCTGCGGGTTTGGGGGACACCCAAACCCGCCCACGAACCCGTGAAACAAGCAGGTCCACGGGTAAAACCTGTGAACCCGCCAATTTTTTTTTTTTTTTAAATTATTTCTATATTATTTAAATATATGAAATATTATAATTTTAAAGAATAAAAACACTTAATATATTGAAATGTTTACATCTTATTCTCTATATAATTAAAAAGTTTTTATTGGAGTTTAAATTTATAATATTTTAATTTTAAATAATAAAATATTATATAATTTTTATTGTTCGAGGGTATGCGGGTTCGGATATGGATTTTTTTTCAAATCCATACCCGAACATGAACCCATGACGGGTACAATTTTCAAACCCAAACCCGCCCACAGGTACACTTATCCCAACCCAAACCCTCTTTAAGCGGGTTGGGTTTGAACGAATCCCACGGGTTCAGTTTTAATTGCCATCCCTAATTACCACTTGTCCACTTTTAACACAAATGTATCATTTTTGGGTTATCATATCTTATGATCTTAATATTCTACGTATTACTTTCAAGTGATACTCATACTGCGAGAGTGTTGAGTGTCCCACCTATATATATATATAGGATCAAGATCCTCTCATTGGCTTGTTTTTCCTTGACTTTTCATAATCTAATGACATCTAAGCAAAATATAAATACAAAATACAAAATACAAAATACATGGTTAAGATTGGTTCACTTTTTTCTCTCTCATGCAACATAATATTTGAATTACACTTGAAGAATGTCAAGGAAAAACAAGAACCAAAGAGAGGATCCAAACTCACATATATATTAAAGAGTAAATACAACCAACCTACCTCAATGGCTCAATTCTGACTCTTTAGATCGAAAACAATTTTAACATTAAATGTCAATAACATTCCTTACCGATAGTCACAATCAATCAAAAGTAAATGTTAACCGAGTTTGACAATTTAAAAAACCAAAATACCTCTGAAATCCTCATGACCAACAAAAATCCCCCTATTTTGAAAGTTTTTATTTATTTTTTTTTATTTTTTATTATTTAATATGAAATTAGGGGATTATTTCTATACGGTCTTTCTATTGTCCGTTTGTCCTGACAATAAATATATCAAGACGAAGAATGTAGACCATAGATTATGGAGAAGTTTTGACAAGTGCATATACTTTGAGTTAAAGTATGTAAATCTAATGATCCACATTCTTCGTTCTGATATATTTATTATCAAGACGAACTGATAATAAAAAATCTGTATCTCTATATTATATATATTCAAACCTAAGGGAGGATTTTGCAATTCTCTCTTAAATTTGAGGTAATATGAGTGCAACTTAATTACAAAAAGTACCGACACTATTTTTCTTTAGGACATCCTTTTCTTGTATCAGTATATAGATGATATATCTAACAGATTTTATAGAGAATCACGGAATTTTTCATTGAGATCTAATCAGTTCTATATATCCAAATGAAGTTTTGAAATTTTCAGAAATCCAAATGTTATTTAATTTAAAATCACTCTAGAAAAGAAATGATCTCATATTACAGCTGAAAATGCTCTAAAATTGTCATTGCATGCTAAATGTAAGAGGCTTGATTTCAATGTCAAGTTAACTAACAATGAACAAAAAATCTATTTGATAAGAACACTATCCCGAAATTAACAGGAGCATATGCAACTTTAACATTTAAGAGTAGGGTCATGTTGAGCCCAATTCGAGGGTAGATAATACATCACACCCATCAAGCCCACATTTATTGTTGAAATTTTAACCACACAAGTTCTATTAAAAAAATAAAAAGATTTGAGAGTTTTTTTTTTTAATTTAAAAAATTGACAAGGAACAATATAGGGGTCTGTCAGTATTTGTCAAAATTAAGCACTACACACACTTATAAAATGCTTATTGTGGAATTTAGAATACTCTATCACAAACGACGTGGAAGTAGAGTTGCACACCCCACTTAAACCGATAGATGATGTGCATTTAAAGTGTATTTTTTTTTATGTAATGAGATAATCTTTTTGAATCAATACTAATGTTTAGTTTATAGGAGAAGGAGTAGGACAAAAAGGTAAATCTGAGGAGTGACAACAACACTCCTCCCACCAATTAAATGACCATGTGACAAATAATTGAACCTATGCATATCCAATAGTATTTGAGTTTACAACAAAACATACCCATTGGACCACATGAAAACATCATTAGTGTGAAAGTTAGTAAAGAGAAAGGAGAAAAAAAAAAAATTGGTGAAGAGAAACATAAAAGCTAGAGGCTAGAGCTAGAAATTGAGCAGCCGAGGAGGAAATTGAAATTTGGACCACTCCACTCTATGGGTATAGTCTCTGATTTTAAGGGCTTGTAGCCCAAGGCAGCCACACCTACTCCAAACTGACAAGTCCTTTTCTATTTTTATTTTTTTTTAAACGGTGGCACCAATTTCACCACACAACCCTATCCACCTCTTATTTCATTACTTTCTTCTAGTTTTACTTCAAAAAAGAAAAAAATATATATATTTCTTCTACTCCTCTCCTTTCTTGACCGTTAAAAAAAATAGTAAAAAGAAGAAAATACTTCTACTGAAAAATCATAAAATAATTATAAAAAAAATTTAAAATGCAAATAAATAAAAAACTTTAGATCTTCATCTTCTCCATCCATTTATTTTATTAATTATTTTTTAAATAAATAAGTTTAACTAGTTAACTAAAACGCTAAATTACCATTCCACCGTTAACTACTAATGGACTTAGGCATCTCTAACCCAAGCATCAATCTCCAATTTGTTGCAGATTTTGTCTCTAGCCCATGCGTTATTCCTTGCGCTAGATTGCAGCAGGCCTCCTTCTTGTGCCAGATCAAGTGCAACTTTCATCTCAACGCTACTTGCATTCTTTTGTTTTTTTAGTCCCTTAATTTTTACTTATTCATATTGTTAACCGGAAATTTAGGTAATTAATTCAAGGAAGAGCTTTTCCCACTGGAGGACCGAACCGCTTCGTTGCCTACCGCGGTGGCCCTTTTAGTCAGTCCAACCCGTTTGTTTGGAACAAGGGCCTGGCCCCCTTTTGACCGCGCCTACTCATAGGCACGCTAGGATCAAGCCTTACTCGACCCAAAGCCGGCCTTCCTCCCATAAGAAGGCTTGTGGGGGAAGAGTACCTGACCCAGTGGGGAGCCCGCCTACAGAGCCACGATCTATCCAGGATCCGGCTCCCGCTCCGTCATCCAATAAGAAGGACCGCATCCTCTAGCAGCGGATCCGCTCCAGTAGCCAGCCTCGCCACAGAGATCACTACCTTACCCCCCACAGCACCCTCCTGCGATTCGAGCGGTCTTCCCTAGAAGAACCCCCCATGAGCTCACTAGCGCCTCCTGCTCCATAAGGGCTGACGCCAGCCCTTGCCTCCAGCTCACATGGGATGAAGAAGGTGCTGGGAACACCTGTAAAACACCAGTGTCGCCTCATTAAAGAGAAGCAGTAAGCACGATTGAGGAAAGACAGCAGCCGACGGTTGTGATCGCCTGCTAGCCACACTACATCAACGGTTGGATTACGCCCCATCTCAGCCTTAATTGAAGGTCAACTATCCCTTACATGCAAGAGGATGCTGGTTTCCTCAGTAAAATACTTGCAGAATACTTGCAGAAACGCAGCAAGCATGAAGAAGGAAATGGTGGAAGAAAGCGCTTGACAGGGTGCAGCGGGACAGGCCCTAACACTGTCCCCTGCCAGGCCAGAACCTTGACAACGACTTCCCACCACCACAAAGACCCCTTGCGACCAATCAAAACTCGTGGAAACGCCACATTTTCACCACCTCAGCCCTACAGAAACGCTGATATGGACCTCAGGCCTAGGTGGAACGATCGAAACCCTCCAATGCGTGTGGTAACCCCGACCCTGCCCTAAGTCGGTGGCTGGGATTAGTCCCGCCAATTACGCCCTGAGAACTAGGGCCCCCACCTACCAAAACTGATGCTCCCGCCACAGCAAAGCGAGGAGGGCGCAATCCTGATCCTTGATTCCTTGTGACCGCCATTGTGGATAGAAGGGGACGGTGGAGATTTAACGGGGGACTCCCGCCTAAACGAAGGACCTGCACCTACCCCCCTACCAGAGACACTATAAATGCCCATACATCCCACAGAGGAAGGGGTTGGCCCTTAAAAACAAAAACATCTTACTTGGCCTAGTCAAAGCTCCTATGTGTGTACGTTCTACTTGGCTACTACCCCGCCTAGTCAAAGCTCTTATGTGTGTACGTTTTACTTGGCTACTACCTCGCCTAGACAAAGCTCCCATGTGCTACCTATCGAGCCACTTCATTGCCTAGATTGAACTCTTACATGCTATATTCCCACCCCGCTAGTGAGCCCTTTGTAATAGCCGGATGCTGTATATGAATTAATGTATGATGTACTCCATTGTTAAGTAATAAAAGGCCCACATTTTTACCCATCCAAAGATGTACTAGTTGCACCACACATACCAGCACGCTACCTCAACCTATGTTCCATCATGTAGGACCGGTCCTACTGCATAGTATCGGTCCCTGGTAATCGGATTCAGGGCTTCCCTCGACCCCCCTGCATCGGGGAGAGGGAGATCCACCCTACCCGGTCCGGACCAGCTGCGGTGCACCCCGTACACCGCGGTCCAGGTTATCTCGAAAAAACCCCGACGGATTTTCAGGATAACACATATATTGACCATTATTCAATAAAATCTAGGGATATTATTAATTTCCCCCCTGACGTTTCAATCAACATTATTTTAACCCCTCGATTTTCAGAAATCCCCATTTTTCCCCCTGCCGTCTATCTGCCGTTAAAAATGTTGAATGAACCTTACTTTTGAAGGGCAATTTGGTACTTCAAAAACATGGTCTTAAAAAAAATAAAAATAAATAAAAAATAATCAAATAATCAAATAATCAAATTAAAATTAAAATCTCTCAATCAAATAATCAGATAATCAAATTAAAATTAAAATCTCTCTCTCTCTCTCTCTCTCTCTCTCTCACAGTCTTCTTCCCCGGCGACCCTAAACCATCACCAATCCACCCAAAAACTGCTCTATCAATCACCCAGAAACCGCCCTGAAGTCGCCACCAAACCCCATCCAAAACCGCCTAGAAACCGCAACCGAAACCGCCAATGAAACCACCAGAAACCCCAACCGAAACCGCCATTTAAACAACCAGATTTTTAAACAACCGAAACCAAATCGAAACCTGGTCTTAGGGGTTTTGTGTGAGAGAGATAGTGGTTTGGTGTGAGAAAGATGGCTTTTGGTGTTTGTTTGTGAATCAAGTGTAGTGTTAGTTTAGAGGTGGTGGAGGTGTGGGTATGGGTTTGGATGTGTCGACAGAGTGGGTTTGGATGTGGCGGTGTGGGTTTAGAGGTGGTGGTTGTGGCTATGTGGATTTGGTGGAGGTGGAGGTTGTAGGGAAAAATACGGTAGTACACGCAGCGGAAGCGAGACTAAAAATAGATTTAGTAACTTTTAAAATTTTTCCTTTTTATGAACCTTAAACCCTTTAATCAATTAAACATATATATTATCTAACAAAAGAAGAATACCTTTTGTCGCGTGATCCGATTGACTTACGTCGATGGTAATCCGCAAGATCTTCAATCCTAGCACGAACGTGGATCACCTAGGAGCGTGGTCTCCCTTTTCTTTGAATTGCAAACCTGAGAATGGACAAACAAACTTTTCTTTTTCTTTGTTAGTCACAAAAACAATCAAAAGAAGACTAAGATTATTCCGGTCACTTTTGAGTTCACAATCTAATGATCGAAACTCGCGTGAACCTAAATCGATGTTGTACACACAAGCTTATAGATGAACAAGCAAATAGTGTACCATCAAAGAATAATCTATTCACTCTTTTATGTTTTAGTAGAATAAAAAACCTTTCTATGAATTGAGAAGAAGAAGAAAATTGTATCAATCACCACAAAACCCTAGAGTGGCCGAATTCTATAAGTCCACTTATATCGGTGGCCAAATTTTCTTTCTCTCTTTTTATTAGGGTGGCCGAAATCTCTACACCAAAAGGGACTAGGGTTGCCGCAATACCTAAGCCAAAAAGGAGTTTGTATTGCACCCTAATTCCTATCTAGTTTAAGACTTCAAAACCCTAATCCAACTCATAGATCTTTTATTCTTTTATTTGACTAAATAAAAAGACTTCTTATTTGATTAAATAAATAAAATTAATTATTTATTTTCTTACCAAACAAGTCTTTTAATTTTAGTATACTACTACCAATAGTATAACTCTAGGAATCATATTTCCTAATCAGAAAAGATTTGTTTCTTAATTAAACAATTAATTAATAAATTAATTAATTCTTATTTAATTAAACAATGAAACAAAATAATATATAGGCTAATATATTAACCCTTGCCGCCCCACTTGTCTAAAATAGGGCCTTATATTATTTTCTCATTTCATTTAATCCATTGGACTTTAAATAAAAAGCCCACATGTGAACCAGACCCATTCTTACTAAAAGAAACAAGCCCACATGCCATTCATTAATATATAAATATAATTGAGCAGCCCATTACATAAATAATGTGCAAATTATATTCTTAATATATTAAATGCAATTCTAGATGGACCCTTAAATTGGTCCGGTAGAATATATCAAGTGATCCATGCAAGTCCGTGTGGATTGGGGATCTTGGCGGGCCATCTAAATTTAAGCTTCAATAGACATAACCTAATCACAATCAACAAATGATTCACTTAGGTCCGATCCATTAATTTTAACTCATTCCACTAAAGAGCTAAAATTGAACTCTTAAATAAATATAGAAAAGGAAGATGTTCCTCATTCATACCCTAGACAATCATGTTGGAGATAGTGTATCCTCGTGATTAATATCAGTAATCGCCAAGAGTTCATAGACCGCCTATAACTCTCCAAGTTACCATATTTACTCATATGACCACGTTTTGAACTTGGATATTTTGACTTGTCCAGAAGCCATGTTTTCAATAGACACTATTGAAAACTCAACGTTGAGATTTAATATCCAATTACCTCAAAACATCCATATGATGATATTATACTCTCATTTATTAAATGGAGCCACGATGTCCATATCTATAAATAAAGTCCTCTATCGATTAACAAATGAATATCACCAAACTATCGAGGATAGACTATGCGATATAATCGTACTCATTGATAACTCAAATGATACCACTTGCAACCATAAGTCCATCATTTATCTCAGGATTAAGATAGACTCTCCGATTGTCCTGATAATGAAAAGACTATTATCTATTGACGGTTCTAGATAAAGCTTTTCATTGTGATCCAGTTCAATGCACCCAGTGCACTAGATTCTTTTGCTCGAAGGCACTCCGATGATTTTAGACTCATCATATCTCATTTGATCCCACTCAAATGCTAGCAAAAGAATTCTACAACTTTAACAAGATAAAGGTGCCCAACCTTTATAAGTTGTGAACAATATTCAAGACTAACTACAGAATTGTGTCTACCACATACATATCCAGATGTACGAACAATTCTTCTTTTCTCATAGTCTTTAGACCTTATGATTATTTACTTTGACAATTATAATATTAAACTATAAATGCTATATAGATTTGTTAAACCAGAAATCACTTTATTAATATGAAAAAGATTGTTAATTACAACATTACACTCTTGCTATTGAGCATAATCCTAACAGAGGTGTGGGTGTGGGTGTGGGTGTGGGTTTGGATGTGTCGGTGTGGATTTAGAGGTGTTGGTTGTGGCGGTGTGGATTTGGAGGTGGTGGAGGTATGGGTTTGGAGGTGGTGGTGGTGGTGGTTTGGAGGTGGATTTGGTTGTCGATTTGGTTATGGATTTTGAGGCGGTGGCGGATTGGTGGGTTCGGTGGTTGCGTTGATTTGGAGGAATTGGAAACGGGGGTGGTGTGGATTTGGTAGTTGATCTCCCACCAGACCAGATCCATCTTTTTTTTTTTTTTAAGGAACACCAGATCCCTGTTAGAAAAAAAATTGATTTTTTTTTATTCCTGTTATTTTTAAAAAATTAAACATGTAGTAAAATATAAAATTTTAAATATTTTTAAAATATAAAAATTTAATGATAAGGGTATTTTAGTATTTCTGCTCACTATGCATGTCTGGCACTAACCTTTGCAACGGCTGATAAACGGGAGGGGAAAAAAATGGGGATTTCTGAACGAGGGGGTAAAACGATGTTGATTGAAACTTTAGGGGGGAAATTAATAATATCCCTAAAATCTATTATGATTGTATCCCTTATTAAAAAGTTTTGTTTAATCCCAGTCTTACCCCTATTAAATCGAATGTATTCCAATTGTATCCTTTTAATTATCTAATGCTTTTGTTTAATTTATATTTGTTTTAATTTAATTATTATTTATAGTAATATTTATAATAAACTAAAATTAAGTATATCATACAAAAATTACTAAATGTTAATAAATAAATAAAAACACTAAATTGAAAACAAAACAATTAAAGCAACACACAATATTAATAAAAACATTAAAAATTGTTGAATGTTAAGAGTTGACCAAATCTTCAAAGATCTGGTCAAGAGGTTTTTTAGGAGTAATTCTAGTAATTTTTGCTGTAAATATCTTATGTAATTATCATCAGCTAAAGGTTAGGAATATGCTAAAAATCAATGATAGTAATTAGCTGTAATTAAGCCATAAATTAGCTACTAGCTGGCTATATAAAAATAGCATTGTAAACATCAAAACAGTGAAATAAAAGAATTCAAAATTCACATGGTATTAGAGCACTCTCTGAAACTAAACAAACCCTAATTCCCTTACTGTTTTTTCGACAGTTATTCCTTACTGCTTCTTTCGGCATAGCTTCCTCTTTTTTTTTTTTTTTTCGGCAATTAGCCCTATCCTCCATAACGATCGAAACTCCTCCCTTCTCCCTCCTCCCTCCTCCCTCCTCCCTCCTCCCTTAATGATTCCTTTGAAGTTACCACTGGCCTTGATTCCGCTAATTCTAGTGGTAATGGAGGAGGATCATATCATCACCCAAATATACCTATCACTGGCCACAAGCTAAATGGTAAAAATTTCCTCCAATGGTCTCAGTCAGTTCTCATCTTCCTCAGAGGCAAAGGGAAGGATGAACATCTGACTGGAAATATTGCCAAACCAGCAAAGGACTCTGCTGGCTTCAGAAAGTGGCTGATAGACAATAATCTCGTGATGTCTTGGTTACTCAACTCCATGACCAATGACATTAGCAAAAAAAATTTACTCTATGAGACTGCACAGGAAATTTAGGATGCAGCAAAGGAGACCTTCTCAACATATGACAACACCTCGGAGTTATTTGCTGTGGAAAGTGTGCTACATGATCTTCGTCAATGTGAGGAAACTGTTACCCAATACTTCACTAAACTCACTCGCTTGTGGCAGCAGGTTGATGTGTTTGAAAAATACAAGTGGAAAGATCCTGAGGATGAAGTAACTCATAAAAAGAGTATCGAGAAGAAGAGGGTATTCAAGTTTCTTCTTGGCCTGAATCAGAATCTTGATGAAGTAAGGGGGCGGATCTTGGCTGTCAAACCTCTCCCAACTATCCGAGAGGCCTTCTCCGAAGTCAGAAGGGAGGAGAGCAGGAAGATAGTCATGTTGGGAGAGAAATCCAGTAGTACTCAGACAGAAAGTAGTGCGTTGGCTGCCCATGGTGACAATAAGCATCGGAATGGACGCCCATGGTGTGATCATTGTAAAAAACTAGGCCATCTCAAGGAAACCTGCTGGAAATTGCATGGAAAGCCAGCGGATTGGAAGCCTAAAATGGATAAGGAGAGTCGTGGCTACATGACAACGAGTGGTGACAAGCCTACTGCTGCCGCTGAATTATTTAGCATGGAACAAATCGAGCTTGTTAAGCAGCTCATCAGCCAACAGCAGCCGCATACAGTAGGTGTCGGGTCTGTTGCACTCTCAGGTAACTTCTTAATGGCTTTAAATGCAAAACAGTCACTACACAAGACTTGGATCGTAGATTCAGGGGCATCAGATCACATGACAGGAGATTCAAGTATGTTTCACACATACACTCCTTGTCACAAAAATCTAAACATACGCATAGCCAATGGTACCCTATCTAAAGTGGCTGGTTTTGGTTCGGTTATTATTGATAGGGAACTGGTTCTTACTTCTGTTTTACATGTCCCTACTCTGGATTGTAATCTCTTTTCTGTAAGCAAGTTCACGCATGACCGAAACTGTTTTGCTAAATTCTTGTCTCATGTGTGTATTTTTCAGGACTTGAGTTCGGGGAAGACGATTGGTAGTGCTAGAGCATGGTCTGGTCTCTACTTTCTCAAAGTTGATCCAAGTGTGAACAAACAAATAATTCCAACAGCTTGTGGGGCGGGTTATGAAGTGGTTTCTAGTCAGTCTTGTTTTGGGTCTGAGTCTAGTAGTGATAAGGATGTTATGGTCTGACATTATCGCCTTGGTCACTTAAATTTTCCCTATCTGTCAAAAATCTTTCCATTACTGTTTAGAAATAAAAAATCCCTTGCATTTTCAATGTGAAGTGTGTCAACTTGCAAAACATACTCGAAGTACATATCCACTTCTTTCTCATCGTGTTTCTAAGCCATTCTCAATGATTCACAGTGATGTTTGGGATCCATCACGGGTTCCAAATATCACGGGAGCTAGGTGGCTTATCTCCTTTGTAGATGACCATACTAGAATTACATGGATCTATCTCATGAAAGAAAAATCTGAAGCTCTACAAATCTTTATAGGTTTTAAAAACATGATTGAAAATCAATTTAGCACCCGTATTCAAATTTTAAGAACTGATAATGGCAAAGAATATTTTAATTCAACTCTTGGCAATTTCCTATCTAATGAGGGGATTATTCACCAAAGCACGTGTGTTGATACTCCTCAACAGAATGGAATTGCCGAGAGAAAAAATCGACACATTTTAGAAGTCGCTAGGTCTTTACTGTTTTCAAGTTCTGTTCCAAAAAGATTTAGGGGTGAGGCAATTCTTACTGCTGTGTTCTTAATCAACAGAGTTCCTTCTCGAGTTTTAAAATTTTCAACTCCCTGTCTGACTCTAAAAACTTTTTACCCTCATACTCAACTCATGTCTGATATCTCTCCAAAAATCTTTGGCTGTACAGTTTTTATCCATGACACCTCTCAACATCGCAGCAAACTTGATCCCAAATCTATCAAAGGAGTTTTTCTTGGTTATTCTCCTAATAAGAAGGGATACAAGTGCTATTGTCCTAGCTTTAGGCGTTTTTTCCACTCAATGGATGTTACCTTCTTTGAAAACACTCATTTCTTTCCTAAAACAGCTATCCAGGGGGGATATCAAATCAAGAAAAATATCTGTTTTTAGACACAAATCCTAGTCACATAATGTCTCCTAATTTGATGGAATCTTCTCATAATGATCACAGTCCCTCTCTTTCTCAGATTGGACCTGCCGAGACTCCTAATCAAACTAGGATCCCTTTTTCCACTCAACTTCCTGTTCAAACAGATTTACCTATTGAATCAAGTCCAAAATCTACAATGAGTCTAAGTCAGCTTGTGTCAAATTTAGACAAGGAATTAATTGTTTATCAACGCAAAAAGAAACAGAGAGAAACAAGGGATCAGACAGATTCTAATCAATGCCAAGACTCCCAACCGAATCCAACAGTCCAAGAAACTGACCCACATACTAAACCAAGACCAGAAACAGAAATAGAGGCAGATCAGAATATAGCACCAGGCTTTGAAACAATTGTTGAACAGCCCATTGCAGTAAAGAAAGGGTATAGAGAATGTCGAGATCGCCCACTATATCCTATGAGCAAGTATGTAAGTTATGATCATCTCTCACCTAATTTTCGAGCATTTATCACAAAATTATCAGACATCTCTGTTCCGAAGAACATTCAAGAAGCCTTGAGGGTCCCTGAATGGAAACAAGCTGTGTTCGATGAAATTCAAGCACTGAAGAAGAATGGAACCTGGGAACTATCTAAGTTGCCAAAAGGGAAGAAACCAGTAGGCTGTAAGTGGGTGTTTACAGTTAAGACTAAAGTAGATGGGAGTATTGAGAGGTACAAGGCAAGACTTGTGGCAAAGGGGTTCACTCAATCATTCGGCATCGACTATCAAGAGACGTTTGCACCAGTAGCAAAGCTCAATACAGTCAGAATTATGTTGTCCCTTGCAGTAAATCTTGATTGGCCCTTACATCAATTGGATGTAAAGAACGCTTTTTTGAATGAGGATCTCACCGAGGAAGTTTATATGGAAATACCACCTGGGATGGAAACTCCTGCTACTGCCAACAAAGTGTGCAGACTCAGAAAATCACTTTATGGCTTGAAACAGTCTCCTCGGGCCTGGTTCGAAAGGCTCTCTCAAGTTCTGAAGAAACATGGATATGTGCAATGTCAATCGGATCATACCATGTTTGTCAAATACTCTCAAAAAGGGCAGCGGGCAATCTTAATCGTATATATAGATGATATCATCCTAACAGGACATTTTTTAGAAGAACTGCCAAAGATTAAAAGGTAGCTGGCTGAGGAGTTTGAAATTAAAGATTTAGGGCATCTCCGGTACTTCCTAGGCATGGAAGCGGCTCGTTCTAAAAGAGGCATCTTAATTTCACAACGAAAATATGTTTTAGATCTTCTATAGGAAACCAGAATGATGAATTGTAAGCCTGTTGAAACTCCTATGGACACTACCATAAAACTTGG
Source organism: Acer yangbiense (assembly GCA_008009225.1). Taxonomy (NCBI): domain Eukaryota; kingdom Viridiplantae; phylum Streptophyta; class Magnoliopsida; order Sapindales; family Sapindaceae; genus Acer; species Acer yangbiense. The sequence continues at coordinate 12,399,351 of CM017768.1, forward strand.
TGGAAACACAGATAGTGCTCCGGTGGACAAAGAAAGATATCAATGACTTGTGGGGAAGCTGATTTATCTCTCACACACAAGGCCGGATATAGCCTTCCCAGTTAGTGTTGTAAGTCAGTTCATGAATTGTCCAACAGAGGAGCACATGGCTGCAGTTCAAAGGATTCTCATGTATCTCAAAATGACCCCTGGAAAGGGGCTGTTTTTTTTGGCAAATCAACAAACAGAGATGTGATAATCTACTCAGACGCTGACTGGGTAGGCTCAATTACAGACCATAGGTCCACTTCAGGATATTGTACCATGGTTTGGGGTAACTTGACCACATGGAGAAGCAAAAAGTAGTCAGTTGTGGCAATGAGTAGCGTTGAAGTAGAATTTTGGGCAATGGCACATGGGATATGTGAGGGGCTTTGGGTCAAAAGGGTTCTAAGTGAGTTACGGTTATATGTGGAAGAATCTATCAGCATGTTTTGTGACAACAAAGCTACAATTTGTATTGCTAAGAATCCAGTCCATCACGATAGAACCAAACACATAGAAATTGACCGACACTTTATCAAGGAGAAGATAGACTGCAGTATTCTAAAGCTCTTCTACATACCTACTGAACAACAAGCTGCAGATATACTCACTAAAGCTCTCCCACGGAATAAATTTGAAGAGTTAAGTAGCAAGTTGGGTATGATTAACATCTACAACCCAGCTTGAAGGGGGGGTGGGTTGTTGAATGTTAAGAGTTGACCGTGTAGGGAAATATACGGTCACGCAGCGAAAGCGAGACTAAAATCGAGTTTAGTATAGTTTAAAATGTTTCCATAATTTGAACCTTAACCCTCTAATTAATTAAACATATATATACTAAAAAGTAGAATACCTTTTGTCGCGTGATCCGATTGACTTTGCGTCGATGGTAATCCGCAAGATCTTCCAATCCTATCACGAACGTGAATCACCTAGGAGCGTGGTCTCCCTTTCTTTGAATTGCATACCTAAGGATGGAAAACAAAATCTCTCATTCTGATCGTTAGTCACAATAAAATCCAAGAAAACTAGAAAGTATGTTCCGGTCACTTTTGAATTTAACAACCGTTAAAATTGAAACTCGTGTGAACCTAATTCGAAGTTGTGCACAAAGCTTTTTGATATTCAAGCTTACATGTGCACTATCGAAATTAGAACTCCCTTTCTCTATTTCTCTCTTGGCCGAATTAAACACTTGTCTAGAGTATGAATTATTTTTCTAAGCCAAAGAAATAATTCACTCAAGCTTGGAGAAGAAGAAGAAGGTGGCCGAATGCTATCCTATCAAATATATAGGGTGGCCGAAATCTTCATGTAGTGTTATTAGGGTTGGCCGAATTCTCTTGTGTTAGGATTTAGGGTTGGCCAAATTCTCTCCCAAAGAGGATTTGTGCTTTACCCTAATTCCTATCAACCTTAGAATCCTAACCCTAATACAACTCATAAGTGTTTAATCCTATTATGACTTATTAAAAGACTTCCTTATTTGATTAGATAAATAAACCTTATTATTTATCTTCTTACCAAATAAGTCTTTTATCTTTAATATACTACTACCAATAGTATAACTCTATGAAACATATTTCCTGATCAGAAAAAGATTTTGATTCTCAATTAAATGATTAACTAATAAATTAATTCATTTCCATTTAATCAATCAATAAAATAAAATAATATTTTAGACTATTATTTTAGTCTTGCTGCCCACACCATATATATGGGCCTAATATTATTTTCTTATTTTATTTGATCCATTAGACTTTAATTAAAAAGCTCATATGTGAACCAGACCCATTCTTACTAAAAGAAACAAGCCCACATGTCTTTCATTAATATATTAATATAATTGATCAGCCCATTAAATAAATAATGTGCGAATTATATTCTTAATATATTAAATATAATTCTAGATGGACCCATAAATTGGTCCGGTAGAATATATTAAGTGATCCATGCAAGTCCGTGTGGATTGAGGATCTTGGCGGGCTATCTAAATTTAAGCTTCAATAGACATAACCTAATCACAATCAACAAATGATTCACTTAGGTCCGATCTATTAATTTTAACTCATTCCATTAAATAGCTAAAATTGAACTCTTAAATAAAGATAGAATAAGTAAATATTTCTCATTCGTACCCTAGACAATCTTATTAGAGATGGTGTATCCTCGTGAAGAATATCAATAATCGCCAAGAGCTTATAGACCGCCTATAGCTCTCCAAGTTACCATATTTACTCATATGACCACATTTTAAACTTGGATATTTTGACTTGTCCAGAAGCCATGTTTCAATAGACTCTATCGAAAACTTAACATTGAGATTCAATATCCAATACCTCAAAAACATCCATATGATGATATTCTACTCTCATTTAATAAATGGAGCCACGATGTCCATATCTATAAATAAAATCATCTATCGATTAACAAATGAATACCACCAAACTATCGAGGATAAACTATGTTATATAATCGTACTCATTGATAACTCAAATGATAATACTTGCAACCATAAGTCCATCATTTATCTCAGGATTAAGATAGACTCTCCGATTGTCCTGATAATGAAAATACTTTTATCTACTGACGGTTCTAGATAAAGTATTTCATTGTGATCCTATTCAATGCACCCAGTGCACTAGATTCTTTTACTCGAAGACCCTTCGATGATTTCAGACTCATCATAACTCATTTGATCCCACTCAAATGCTAGCAAAAGAATTCTACAACTTTAACAAGATAAAGGTGCCCAACCTTTAACTTAAGTTGTGAACATTATTCAAGACTAACTAAAGAATTGTGTCTATCTCATACATATCCAGATGTACGAACAATTCTTCTTTTCTCATAGTCTTTTGACCTTATGATTATTTATTTTGACAATTATAATATTAAATTATAAATGCTATAAGATTTGTTAAACCAGAAATCACTTTATTAATATGAAAAGAATGTCAATTACAATATTACACTCTTGTTATTGAGCATAATCCTAACAGACCGAATCTTCAAAGATCTGGTCAAGAGGTTTTTTAGGAGTAATTCTAGTAATTCTTGCTATAAATATCTTATGTAATTATCATCAGCTAAAGGTTAGGAATATGCTAAAAATCAGTGGTAGTAATTAGCTGTAATTAAGCCCTAAATTAGCTACTAGCTGGCTATATAAAAATAGCATTGTAAACATCAAAACAGTGAAATAAAAGAATTCAAAATTCACAAAAACATTAAGAAAAAATACAATAGAAATTACAACAACAATTTAGTACTCTGGGAGATCATTTACGGACCCTCCAAGATTATTGAAATATTAGTCAAAAGAACCAGAGGTATTTTGAGATCCTTAGCATTGTTGAGCTCTTTTTGCCAAGGATCATTTGTGGGATGAATATACTAATTCAGAGAATTAAATGATGATATGTATTTTTTTTTTCTTTTATGAAATGTAATGTCGAAGTTCAATTAATAATAAATGCAATATTTTAATTAATTAAATTAAATTTCTTAATTTACTAATTTATTAATTTCTTAACTTATCGTAAATTATGTTAATTAAGAGGTGAAATGCTAATTGTTGAGAAATAATAAATAAATAAATAAGATTATTTAGGGAATATTCTTTTTAGAATAACATTTGGTGCAATGGATTGGAGATGGAAAAAAAAAAAAATATAGTGTGGAAGTTGCTGCAAAGTTGCACCAAATTGGTACAATGGGTTGGAGATGGTCTTATTTTAAAACAACTAATGGACTTATTTTAGGATTGAGATCCTCTACCTATCTTATTTTTGCTCATCTTTCAAGTATCCGTTGACATGTGGCAAACAAGCAAAAGAATGGCTGAGATTAGTTTACTTTATTTTTTTTTCTTTCTTTTTCCTGATTTCTTTTCCTTTTTCTTTATTTTTTTTTCCTCTCTTTCTCCTTATTGATCAAACGACACCATATGTTTCTTTCAAACAAAAAAAAATAACCCTCATCTGGTTGTCGTGACCCACACCCCCAATAGCAATCGCGCCATTGTGACCCACCTCTCATCTGGTCGCCGCGAACAAGATTAACCCTCCCCTCATCTCACCGGTGATTAGACCTAGAACCACCCCTCCGTCATGCCACCGGCGATGAGACCCAATCCCTAGCTCCGGTGACGATTGAATTAGGATACCAATCTGGTAATTTTTCATCATCTTCTATTTTTTTTTTAGCAGGAATTTTTTTATCTATTTGATGTTAACAATGTATGTACAACTTTCTTCTAGAATATAATGAAAAAGAAAAAGAAAACACAAAATTTTGAATGAATTTCCATTGTTCAGTCAGTTACTTGAAGTTTAATGACAGCATCAAAGCTGAATTTTTCATCGGGTTCAAACATGTTTTCAAGTTTTAGATGTAGAAATAATGTCCAATAAATATTAAAACAAGAAGCATTGGAAATGGATTTGGATTTGAAGGAAAGAGACGATAAAATCAATCAGTAGAAAGAAACAAAAAAAAAATAAAGGAAATGGATCAATCAGGAGAAAGAGGAAAAAAAAAATAAAGGAAAAGGAAAAGAAATCAGGAGAAAGAGAGAAAAAAAATAAAGTAAACTAATCTCAACCATTCTTTTGCTTGTTTGTCACATGTCAGCGGATGGAGAGAAAAAAATAAAGTAAACTAATTTCATCCATTCTTTTTCTTGTTTGCCACATGTCAACGGATACTTGAAAGATGAGCAAAAATAAGATGGGTAGGGGATCCCTTATTTTAATGGCAATGTATATTTGTGCTGAATTTTTGAAACTTTATAATATTTTACAAAGAAGAAATAAACTCAATAATCAAGAAAGTTTCGCGCAATTAACCCTAATAAAATTATTATTTAAACATATCATTGATAACATTTGATTTGTCAATCTCATCTAAACTCTAAAGTTGATGAAAATGGCAACAAATATAATAATTGTGATATCATTTATATATAACCTGTGTAAAATACATAAAGGTATCTTAGCTGATTTAACTTTAAAACATTCTACGATGTAGAATAATGTATCCGTACACCATTAAAATTTTATCCGGTGCATAGATGATCTAAAACCCCTTTAACTTTTTCAACAAGGCTCAAATATTATATACCTTTTTCAGAAAATAAAATTGAAGTTGGTTCCTATAAATGGAAAATTAAGTTCTCCGGTTGCAGACAAAACAAAATTTCGAAAGAGCTTTTACTTTAAGGAATCTCCATTCATCGTTCGAAAATTCATATGAAAAGCAAGCTAAAAGCTTTAAAGAGTAATTGTCTAATTTTCATCAAAAGTTGACTGCAGAAAATTACAACTATCCATTACAACAAATCAACTTAACATCACGTGGGAAATGAAGGGCTGGAGGCACTGAATTGAGATCCACCAATACAAATTAAAGAAAGAAGCACTTCAATGTTGTTATATTGCACCATTAGTTTACATCTCTACATATAATCCAACTAGGGCTTGCTGTAACTATTAACACACCAGCCCCAAGTATTCAGCCATTTCCCTCCACATTTCCTCAACTTATGTTCGTTTCTCTTCCCAAAAACTAGAAAAGCAAGAAACAAAGGGTGATGGTGCTATTGAATTTTATCGATGCTAAAGTTTCCTAGTTGAGAGAGAGAGAGAGAGAGAGAGAGAGAGAGTACACAAGACTATAATAGGAGTGTCCTTCAGGATGTAAAGAAGTTCCAGAGCTTTTTTCCTATCGACGCTTCACCAGGATGCTCAAAATCATCATCTTCTTCTTCTTCTTCATCATCCTCAAGGATTGGGCTTCCATTGTCATCATCATCTCCACATTCTTGTGTAGCATTTACTTCCTCACTCAACTCCAATTTTTCATCTGACTTTGGGGCCTCGGCGTTGTCGTCAACGATGTCAGTGGTCAACTTTAACTGTATAACATAACAAAAATTGGAAGACAGGCCCAAACAGAATTTTCTCAAAAAATCAGCTAAAAATCCCAACTTGGAAACAGGAAGGAGGATTTTACCTTAACAGCCCTGTCCTGTAAAGATTCCACATGTTTTACTGACGTGACCTGCACCAAGTGGGTATATTTTCCATTCTCGTCATCAACTCCTGGTGACAATGTAGTGCTAGCGTTAGGATTTGGTGGTGTTTCCACTGTACTAGCAACCTCAGCTTGTGTCTCCCCGGTCTTAATCAGATCAGATGAGGTTTGTGCTGCTGCTACAGTCGTACTGGAACTGGTCAATGTTCAATTAAGTATTAGATCATCAAGTGTGTTCATCGCATTCAGTACAGTATTATTCCGAATGAATCTAAAAGGATCATGCTGGCAATCACTATAATTTTCCTATTACGGCAGACCTAACATAATTTCTATACAAAGATATTTCTTCGGCTCTTATTCAATTCAGCTACAATAATACTGTTTCCATCTTTGGCAACCAGTCCTTGTTCCAATTTATATTTGTTCATATATATACACACACACACACACATCACAACTTTTAATCTCATAAGAAAATCATATCTAAAGAATACTCAAAAGCAACAGTTAGATATTGCTACTTTCAAAATTACAGTAATGAAGGTTCACTAGAATGAATGTAAATTAAGGACCTCTTCTTCTTTTAAAATACCAAGATATCTCTTATATTTCTTTGTTCATCAAATTCTACATTCAGAACTAATATCGGAACTTACAACTTTGATTGTCAGAAAACCTGTTGGATAATAATATATATCCTAATTAGGTGGCACCAAGGGAATTAAAAATAATCAGCCCACCCCTTGGGGTTAAACCCTTGTGTTATGCTTATTCCAATTTCCTAATCTGCAGATAATAGTCATTTAATTAAAATGTTTCTTTTAATATTGAAATTTCATTTTATTCAAGTTTACTAATTGCACAGTAGCATTAGTGATAGCAATTTAAGACAAAAATTTGAGTGATGTGTAAGACTCAATGTACATGATTATATGTTGATCACCTTTGAATGATTCTTGGGCAGCCCATAAATTTTAAAATTTCAGGGAATTTTGGACTATCTGCTTCTATAACAAACTTCAAAGACCAGAATTTATGTGGGCAACAGCAGAAACAATGATCTATAAACTGATAAACATTAAAAATCAACTGAACAAGGATAAAACTACTTACTATTGCATGCATATGTTTAGACTTGTCAGAAGTTAATAGTTCTAATAAATAATAAATCAATCAGCACAAACAAAGAGTGCTTTTCTGTTCCCTCAAAATGTTCCACCCTTTTGAACCAATTCACCAGAATCCATTAAAGCAGCATTACTCTACATTTGAAACCGGTAAAGTAGCGGCCATCAGGCCACACGATTCAATAGAAAGGAACAAAAATAAATAAATAAAAGACACTAGGAACTTACGTCTTGTGTCGCCTTAGATTGTATCTTGGAGTTTGACTAGATGGAGCAACAGTTTGCTGCCTTTTCCTGCGACCCCCAGTTGTAACACTGTCTGAATGTCCATCGCTATCAGCAGCATCTTGCTCACTCTCTGTAATTCTAGAGGTTCGTCCCCGTCGACGCTTCCTTGCAGTGTTACCAGCTACTTCCTCAGTATGACTAGAAATGCCTTGACTGTCCTCATGTGGCTGCACACTTGCATTCAGTTCTGTATCTTCTGGGCTCTTGCCAAGAAACAACTTTGCATCCTCAACGACAGTTTTCACTGAGCGTGTCCTGTTCATTCCAGACTTGGGCTTCCTCCCAGTCCCAGGTCTCCGGCGATTACTCCTAAGTTCTGACTGCTGGGAATCTTCAGGAATGTCTTGTACCTTACTATCCATGTAACTATGCTCATCGAGAGATGGAGCATATCCATCACACACCTCTTTGATTGTGTTATCAGACTTGTGCTGTTGCATATCAAAGGAATCATTCACCATTCCTAAAGATGGCCGAGGTTCATATTCAGGAATACTGCACCCTGTTGCTTCTTTACTGACAAGTACACCAGGTAATAGTTCCTCTCCTGAAACTGAAGCAGAAACATGCTCACTCTTTTTAATTGGAGATACACTAAAAATCCTTGAAGTGCATTTACGCAGCCAAGACATGCGACCTCCAGAGTCTGCATCACCCAACTCAAGTCCACCAAGAGGTTTCTTGGTATCTGAAACATAAGGAGAACCAGCAATATTACCGCAAAGGTTCCCTAAAGATCTGTCAGCCAACCTTGGGAAAGATGGAGCAACGCCATCTTCCAAATCAGGTAGTCGCAGATCGGAAAGCACAAAATCCCTTGTCATCTCTCCACAGTCCTTGCAACTCTTGTGCTTCTCAACAAACTCAAGGAAGCGATTTCTTTCGTGCTTAAATTGTTCCCGCTCATCATAGATCCTTCTGCAAAGAGTGTCAAGCTCATCAATATCCTTGCGCATTCCAAGTTGTTGTTCTATCAGCTTTTCCTTGTTCACTTTTATTTCATGCTTCTCCTTCTCTAATTCATCCCTTTCAGATCTTATTTCTTGCATTTCCCTCTCAGAAACTCCTTTTAAGTGATTAATATCGCTAAGTGCTTTCTCTTTCTTCTCCTCAAAGGCTCTCTTTCTCTCCAGCAGATCTTTCTCCATTTTTTCCTGCCTATTCAGCAGATCAGTCTCGTAATTCATTCTCTGCATTTCAAAATCTTCATGCATCTTTTTACTATCATTTTGAGCTTTTTCTGATAAAACCAACTGCTCATGTCTCATCATCGCTTCAAATGATTCTTTCTCCAGTCTAATAGAATCCAATTCACTCTGAATTTTATCCTGCATTGCGGATTCCTCTTTTCTCAACCTTCCTTCTTCCAACTGCCATGATTTCTCAAATTTTACTTTTTCTTCAGCAATTTTACTTTGTTCTTTACTAACTTCAGCTCTCTTCTCATCCAGCACTTCCCATTCTTTCTCAAACTTCTCCCTTTCCTGTTTCAAATCTTCAAGTTCCTTCAAAAGCATCTCCTGCTGATGCCTGCACTTTTCAATCTGTTGTTTAAGCTCTGACTGTAAACGGAGGTGTTTTGATCTCTCTTCTTCAGTTATTTTTAGCTTCTGGCATTCTTCTTGAATCTGTGACTCCTGCTTAACAGTTTCAGCCCCGATATTATCAATCTCATCTTTAAGAATATGCAAGCTTTCCTTGTCCGCAATCAATTGTTGCTTTTCCATCTCAATTCTTTTCTCCTCTGCTTTCACAAACGTTTCTCTTTCAATTACAGATTTCAACCTTGCTTCAAAATCCTTCTCTTTTTCCTTCACTCTCCCTGACTTCCTATCCAGTGCTTGCTCTCGTTTCCCCAACTTCTCTTCCTTGTGATTAATTTCAACTTCCTGCTGCTCCAATGCACTTACCTTGTTGATAATTTCCTCGTCAAGGGATTTCCTCTTCATTTCCAATTCCAGCTCAAACTCCTGCTTCTTAATATCCAGAATGGCTCTCTGATCATCAAGGATCTTCTGAATCTCCACCTGTAAAAGAAGAATAAATATAAATGTGTATTAGTGTAGTCCTCTAAGAGTATCACGAGTTGCTATCAGTTGTATCTTAATCGTAGCCTAAGTATATCTAATAAATCCTTAAGAAGATAATGTTGACTCTTATCATAAATAAATTATATCTTACCATAATAATCCTGTGATTATAGGCCAATTATGATTAATAAAAAATTTCCTTCAATTGTGGGGTTAATCAAAAATATAAAACCTTGCCTCTTGTACAATTCATATATAGTAACACCTTTGTATCGATCTTTTGTCTTTCTGTCTTTTTTGATTAAGTTTTCATTCATGTTAAATTACCACTATTCCCAAAAGCTTACATTTGCAACACAGGCCCAATCAGTAAAAGCTGTAACATATCTCATCACATGAAAGACCAACACCAACTAATAGAATCAAATACTGAACACGCAGACAACTAATACAAACAAAAATACCAGGGGGAGTTGAACCCACAATCTAGTAAATTGACTATGATCCCATTTATACTTATCAAATCAAAAGGGAAGAGAGAGAGAGAGAGAGAGAGAGAGAGAGAGAGAGAGACAACCAATTGATACAAAAATGTATATCACTAAAAATAAACTATACAAAAGGAAGGATTAAGATATTTGATTAACCACGTGATTAAATAAACTTTTTACTAAACATAATTGGCCTAGAATCAAGGAACTGACATGATTACATGCAATTAAAGCTATTATCGTCACTATAACCATCTTTAGAACCCAGTATGTACTAAATATAATTAAGCTAAGGGTTAACTAAAAATAATGTGATACAACAATCGAGGAAGTGTAGAAAATTCCAACAGTGTTTGTATGTGTGTGTGTATAAGAGAGATACATCTATTACCAATACACACTCAAATCAAAAAGAAGTTTTCTTAGGCCTAAAATTTGGCATACTGGGCATAAATTCAGGCTGCCACATGTAACAGGGGACGAGCAGCAACAAAAGTTTAAAAAGCATAAAAAGCATAAAAGAATTAACTATGAGAGGCTCTAAACAGCCTTTAGACACATCCCAAGAAACTGAAGAAAAAGAAAAGTAAAAAAAAAAGGATACTTAAATTGTATAGATTTGATCATCAATAGGATACATCAAATTTGTGTAAGAAGAAAACCAAGTAGCTGTCTAGCTAATCATGTTATCACTTATCAAATATAAAAATATGTGCAAGCTCCAGCTTGCAAGCCTCATCTAATATGCTTGAACCATGTCACTACTAATAATAAAAAGATGTGGATGAAACATTGAAACCTCCCACTACATCAATACCAAGTTGGCTTTTAATACGACCAAAAAAATAGATAAACAATGTTATATGTACCACATCATCATGGGCCAAAATAAAGCAAAGAGGTAAACCACAACATGAGAAATTCTGTTAGCTGCTTATCATACACACCACATGCAAAATTAAGTTACTTTGCAAGAAAAAAATATCAAGCAATGGGAGACTCACTCTCTCCCTCGCAGTAAGCTTTTCTTCCAATGACAGTAATTTCTTCTCTTTTGCGTCTAAAAGACTTTTCAAAGAATCAACCTCCTAAAACGAAATAAAGAAAACATAAAGATTATACCCAAAAAGAAAAAAGAAAAACAAGCATAAATAAGCCAACAGATTAGATAGACAAAAGAAAACCCACTTTCTCTTTGACAACTAAATCTGCTAGTCGATTATTTATATCGCATTCCCTCTCTTGCAACTTTGAGCTGGATAAATCAATCTTCTTTTCCACCGCTTCAAAATTTCTCTCTTTTTGCTTAAGAATACTGACATCTTCATTTGCCTTTTCCTCTCTCTGGCTGAGGCATCTCCTAAGCTCACACAGCATCTCCTCCCTTTTCTGAAGTTTCCTTTCCCACTCCCCTAAATCTTCCCTCTGTTTATAGAAAGTTGCCTGGTGTGCCTCTCGCCTAAGAGCAATAGAATCAAATGTAGAGTCCATGAAAATGTCATCTCAAGTCAGTAAGATGCTCAAGAAAATGTTAAGTGCAATAATTATCAGAGATTAAAATGACTGGGGATGGAGCATACTCAGTAACTAAGGAGAGACGCTCCCTCTGAAGCACACTTTCACGTGTCTCCAACTCTTGCAATTTCATCTCCAATTCCGTACTCTTTCTGTTTACCTCAGCAAGTTTGGCATCCGCTGCATGCATCTTTTCTTCCACTTCCAAAGATTTCTCTTTGATTCCGACAACTAAAACATCCGCATCAGCCAACCTTTTCTTCGAGGAAAACTTCATCTGGGTGTACTCCTCTTCCATATCACGCAAAGCCTTTTCAAGCTGCAGCGATAAAGCGCATTACCATGGTATCATAGTCAAAATCAACAAAGAATATTACTATAAGATAAACGAATATCCAAATCAACTAAATGGTGCATGGTTGATGGCAAGAAAAATATCTAAATGAATTTTAATAACCACACGTGACCATATCAATCTAAATATTTAATATTAAAACACATGATGGTGGTAAGAGACTACAGAAACATGATAGGGAAAAGAAGGAAAGAGGTTTAATCCAAACCAGGAGCCTTATATACAAAAACATTTTAACCAGAAGGCAATAAATTAGAAGTAAAAAACTCTGATATATTAGTTTTGTTATGATCACACATCTAAAAATAATATAGGCATTGTCATTTTCATTACCATAAACCATCCAATTGCAATCTTAGTACAATCGCTTAGGACCCTTATGATCTTAAGTTCTCTAAACCTAATTTTTAAGGTATTATAAATATCAACATACGTATTTATATTAAGGTAAATCTCTAAAATCAATTCATGAAAGTCAAAAAAGTTAAGGCAAAACAAATTAGCATACATTAGCCACACACTGCTTCTCCATGCCCAAGGCTTTCCTCAAATTTTCTTCACGCTTCTCAACTTCAGATAATGAAATTAAATGAGCTGTCTGTTCACGTTTCAAAATCTCCTGGACTTCTGCTAGCTCTTGCCTTAGCTCTTTAAAACTTGAAGCCCACTCTTTCTTCTCAATGAGGAGAAGCCCCATATTATACTGGTAATCAAACAGCTGTGTAAAAAAAAAAGTTTATAAGTGGTGGTGGTGCAAGACATTTGCTCAAATTTAAACCATCAGGTTTACACCAGCAAGCTATAACAAAATGGTTTATTGCTATATGAAATAGTTGCAAAGAAGTGAAGAGGTTACCATAAAACTACAAAACTACCAAGAATATAAGACCACAAAGGAAGAAGAACAAAAACTAGGGATATGAAGATTATAAAACCTTAAAAAATTAATTATGTAGGGATCACCTTCACAAACAAGGGGCCAAAATAAAAGCTATGAACAGACATGATTTTTCCCTTATATTCTCTATTTATTTGAGTTGCAAAATAAACTTTATGCAGCCAAATGGAGAATTGTGCAGATAAAAACAAGCTCTATATTTCACCAATATCAAGGTGAAAGATCATATAATAATAAACAGAATGTAGGGGGCAAAAAAATTCATAACTGTATGATCACATGAAAGATGAAACTAGATCCTTTCACCAATAAAAGTAAGTCTATAAAACAATAATTTTTCTTAGAAAAAATTTATTATTTAGTTAGTCTATAGATAGGAGAAAATGAATTCTCACATCATATCAAGGGGGGAGGAGGGAAGTAATTCATCACAAGTAACTAGATTAACAAACTCATACCTTGAATCAAATGCCACCTACTAAAAATCTTTACAATGTTGACATTAAAATAGTAAGGTATGATAATAAACATAGAGACAGCAATACATGATCCTACTCTATAGGCATACTCTAAACCAAGCTCAGCTACTCCTAATCTCAAATTTGAGGGGTTTAACAAATAAATCCTTTTCCTCCATCCCAATTTATGTTCATAGTAAATGCTACATTGCTATTGAAACCAACTTTAGGCTACATGTTATATGGAAAGCCAATTCCCAATCTTTTTTTCTTTTTCTTTTTCTCTCCTTCTGTTCAATGAATTAAATGTGACACAACCCCAACCCAACTCGTTCAAAAACACAGCCTAAAATTATAAACACAAAACTCAGACTAAACTAGAGCCACAAGTAGCCATAAGAGAACCAGACCACAAGTGACTGGATCATGAACAAGTATCTCTTTTGTTATCAATAGCAAGTGATTACACCTTGGTGAACCAAGGCGGAAAACCCTCATTATGAGAGATAGAATAAGAAAAAATTCAACATGAGAGATAGAATATAAACAATAAAAATGAATAGAACCTCTCGTTCAAGCTTGGAAGCTTTGTCAATAAGAGCCTGGCGGTCTCTCTGCTCCAACGTAGCCTCGTCCAAAAACCCCGCCTCCCTAAATCTTCTCCAGTCATCCTCCGACTCTCTCGCCAGAGACTTGTTTTCCATCAGCAAATTTAAAGGTGGCGCCGGCACCGGGCTTTCAGCGACCGCTGCAGCCTTCCCTTTGCTTCCAAACACATTACTTCTAGGGTTTCGAACCCCTCTCTGTGGCGTAAACATAGCCTGGCTTTCTTGAAAAAGAAAACCCTAATCGTGCGTCTGAGAAACACGTTGAAAAAGAAAACCCTAATTGTGCGTCTGAGAAACACGTTGATTGATTTCTTTAGAAGAAAAAAAAAATGAGAAGAAGAAGAAACCACAAGACTGTGTTGGTTCTGATTATTTAAACTGAGAATCGACTGTGTTCATCCAGCGAAGAACACTCGCGTCCTTCGTTTCCGGTATAGCCGTATAGGTAAGGCTCCTGTGGATTAGGTTTTTACTTTAATATCCTTTTTTGCTATCGCGTGCGCACTATTATTGGAGGGTATTGTCGTCATTAAATTAATGGATTCAGTTTAGAGCGTGCGGTGTGGGAGTCATCAGTGAAATTACGTGTCTGCCATTATTGGTGGGACCGAATAGTGACCTGGACATCTTTAGTTACATACTTACACGGAGTGTAAATGTGTAATTATTCATGTTTGGGCATGATCACGATTAACGGTCACAAATTTTGAATTTGGCAGATTTTTTTATTTTTTTTTAAATAAACGAATTTGGCAGATTCAAATCCAATTAAAATGTCTACCAGTTTAGGGCCTTTGGCATTCTTTTTATTTTTTTTATTTATTTTTACTAGGGGTTATTCGATTTAGATTTCAAATGACTTTTAAAACTTTTATAGAATTTAAAAGTTTATTTGTATTCCATGTAGATTTTTAAAGACTATAAAATTCATAAGATATTCGATACAAACTTTTATAGACTTAAAAGTCTATAAAAGTAATGTGGTATTCAATCAAAAAAATTTAAAAGTTTATAAAAGTTATGAGATATTCAAAATGTCAACGACTTTTAATGATTTTAAAATGTCAATGACTTTTAGTTTTAAAAAATCTCACAATTTGTTTTTTATTCATACTAAAGACTTTGAAAGACATTTTTTTTTTTTTTTTATAGAAAAATTTCACTTTAGGAGAAAAACATAAAAATTATAGAAAGACATCAATCACCAAACATATGTTCTATTAAACAAGAGCATACTCATTAAGTCATTTTTAACAAATTTCACAAATAAAATAAACCAAATTACTTTTAAAATTAACAAACGTCATAAAAAAATAAAAATAAAAGCATATGCGATCTATAATAATAATAATAATAATAAGTTAAACTAAATAATATAAAATAAAACAATTCTCCACCGGCTATACAATTAAGAACGAAAGATTTATTTTTTTACCTCCATTTTCAAAGCAACTAAACAACACTGAAAAAATCAAATGAACTTCATTTATATTAATTAAAAATAATAAAATGCAAAAACAACTACTCAACCACACCATAATCAAAGTCGTGTACGAGCGAGACTCCATGTAAATATGGTCAATATCAAACTATCCACTTTTGAGCATGGGTCTTGTTCAACAACTAAGTGCGATTTTTAGGTTTTGTTTTAGTAACGTTAATTAATTTTGGGTAGAGCTTTTATACCCATTGTCATACTTTTGCAGAGGCATGTAAAACGTTAATATTATTGTCGATTTGCTACCTTTATTCTCAAATAAAATTTATAATATTTTGACTAACTATAAAAAAAAAAAAAAAAAAAAAAATTAACTATGTTTTAATTATAAAACAACAAAGAAAATTAACTTTTTAATTATATTTTACACACATACTTTGACCGGTTATAAAAACTTTTATGTGTATAATTGTCTTTATAATGCAAAATATAATTAAAAAAAAAATTAAATCACGTATATACGCATGAATGCTTTCGTCAAGTTTTATAGACATTAATGATAATTTTGTTTTTTATTCGTTTGAAAAAATATTTTTATTAACATGAGAATATAATTTTGTTACAATAAAATATATATTATATTTAGAAGTCTATGAAAGTCTATAAATGTCTTTTAAAATGAAAGTCTATAAAAGTTATAAAGTTTTTCATAATTCTGTAAAGTCTATAAAAGTCCTTAAAAGTCCATACGCTCTACAAAAGTCATATACTTAAAAAAGTCTTTAAAAGTCTTTTGAAATAAAAAAATAAAAATAAATAAATAAACACCTAGATCTTCTCCAACCATTCTTCATTTCTTCAAAATGAAGACAAGACTATGGCGCGTACTATAAGCGTTTTTTATTTACTGTTTTTCAAAAATAAAAATGAAAATGAAAATGAAAACAGTGTTTTTTGTTTCACTTTCGAATTCTAAAAACGCGTCTGGTAGCATATACTGAAAGCTGTATTTTGAGTAGTTTTTTTACTCTATGTCCAGTTACAAATATCGCTCTACGTCGAGCTATTAATTGAGATTATAATTATCTTTTGCTCAATATCAAGCTACATTTCTTAGAGTTTAATTTGATTAAAAATTGGATTACATGTTTACTATACGTCGAGCTAATATTTGTTTCTCTACGACGAGTTGTCAAGTAAATTGTATATATGCAGGTTTCTGATGAACTAAAATACAAAATCATATTGCTCTGCGTCGAGCTAGGTACACCCCATTGATCTTTCAAGATTTGCATTTATTTTACAAAGTTTCATGTCGAGCCATAATTTGTTTGAGTCAATAAAAATTGCATTGCTCTACGTCGAGCCGTAAATATAGATTGAGCCTATACAAAGCTCTATGTCAAGTCAAATATAATTCGTTTGATTTAGTGAAAATCAAATTAATTTTCTCCATGGGAGCTACAAGCCTACGTCTAGATTCTTTACAAAGTTAATTGTTGTTTTGTATCAAGCCACATACTTCTAAAACTACAAGTTTCTTTACTCTACTTCGAATTTTAATCAAGTTAATACAAGTTGAATAACTCTTTACGTCGAGCGGCAAAGCTCTATGTCGATTAACGTTTAAATAAAAGGTTATTACTTGTCGTGTTAACAAATCATTGAGATTCGAATTATATCGCTTTATGTCGAGCCAAATTCATCAAGTTTAAATTACTGTATTTCGAGTCGCAAGTTAAATTAAAAAAATCATTCAACGAACTATTTCATGAACCGAACGTTCTACAAATAAGTAATAAGGACGATCGACAAATAGTAGAATTTCGAAAGATTTGTGTCAAGCAACTTTACATACAATGTTGGAGCTCTACATCAAATCCATTGTTCGTTTTTGAAAAAAAATAAACGATGTTTTACGACAATCTACAATACGTTGTCGATCCATGAAGTGAAATGTTCTATCATCAGTTAAGTTTAAAATGCTCTACATCGAACTATAGGTCGATATGAATATGTACCATTCGACATTGAGAATTTTAACTGTCTACTTCATGTCAAGCTGCATAGCATTTGGTTTGATAATGTATAGTTGATCTAATATGAGTTGTTATATTAAGATGATCAAAGTGCTAGACAAAATAAAAATAATTACTTACACGAATGCTACAAAAGTATTTGCGGTAAGTAAAACAGTCCACCCCATCGATCTACACTTGACAACCATTGAGAATAAATGTGAAAAGAACCACATCAATCTTGAACTTCATCTTGATGCTCGACATTGTCGGCAACCATCTCTCCGAACTCGCCATCTTTGGTTCCGTCAACAAGTTTGATGAAGGTTAACTTGCCCTCACTCATAGCAAGTTCAACACTAACACAATTTGAAGTCAATAAGACTTCTAATGCTACAAAACCGTACCCAAATTATATCGGGAGCAATACGTCAGCCATATATTCTTCAAACGTCTTTCTTTGGAAATCATCTTTTGATAATGATAATTGTCGAACAAAACCTACTAAGACACAAAGTTTACTGCCACTGAATCAAGCCCCTAAAGTTGACATATAAAATTTTAATTAGAATTGCTAACTCGATTGGGCATCGTCACTCAAGCACCTCATTCTTCGTTCAACAAATAAGGTTTCGCTGGCATTCATTGATTTAACCGACAACCATATTATACATATGACATGCATCGTTTTCTTAAAGAGGGGTTGATCAACATAAACAACGTTCAACTAAAACCTACTCTCAAAGATGAAGACTTTAACTCAGAGAATGGAGGACTAAGGATGGGCATTGGGGAAATGGTGATGGATATAGGTCCCCCTATCCCCATCCCCATCCCCATTTCCAAATCCCTTCCCCATCCCACCCTCATTTCCCTCAATGGGAAAATAGAGATAGGGGAGTTTTGGGGGGGAGGTATCCCTATCACCATCCCCATCCCCATTTTTCCGTTTTTCCGTTTTTCCCTATTTCCCTGTTTCCCCGCTTCCCCTGTTTTACTAAAACTTACATACTAAGAAAAAAAAAAAAAACAATCCATTACATAAAAATATTAAGAATAGAAAGAATAAAAATTATTTAGAATATATATATATATATATATATATATATATATATATATATATATATATATACTTAGTAAGTTAGGGTTAAAAAATAGAAAGAATAAAAAAATTAAGAAATATATATATATATAAAGTTTGGGGAAAATGGGGAAATTGGCTCATCCCCGTTTCAATATATTTGTAGGGAAAATGGGGAAATGGGGGAGGGGGGGCCTCTCCCCATCCTTATCCCCATCCCTACCCATTTCCCCAATTTTCTCAAAAAATTCCTCCCAAATGGGGATGGGGAAGGGGAAGTGGAGATTTGGGTATCCGGGGATAAATGCTCATCCCTATGGGGGGCTAACCGTAGTAGCCAAAAATCGTCACATAACCCAATCCTTCGAGCCCAACTATTTAACCAAGTGTAGTTGGCAAATACTAGAATACAACCCAATTCTAAGAATCCAAAAATATAATTAGACCCAAACAAGGAAAGAGCCCAATAAGGACACAATCCGACATAAGTGTTGGGCAAATCCATTGAGACAAAGTCAGCAGTGAATGCACATTATTGACTTGATTAATAGCATTCAAATATCTCCTAGAATCTCAAGATATTTGGGATTATCTCGTTCCATGATCTCAGGCCAAGATCATTGGAAAGATATCAAAAGACTTATCTTTGAATGAACTCTCTCTAGCTCTAAATAGGAGGCTCCTCCACCATTCAACGAGCCTGGGATTCTTCATTTTCACTCACGCCAAAGTAGTTCTTGGGCCCTCTCAATTCAATCCCAAATCATTGTCAATTCATTCAAGCCAAGATATTGCATTATCATTGTCATTTCTACTGAATCACCACCCGTTTGACCAATGGCCACTGTTATCTACCATTTGTTAGACCATCTCCACCTTAAGCTCATTCGTTCGCACGACATTATGAGCCTAACTCCGCCTTAGTTATTGTCGTTTGACCCATATTTCAACCTACGGTTTGAATATTAATTTACTTATTTTTATTATTTATCGAATACATTGCTAACTTGAGCGTCAGAATATCCCCTGGCACCACCTCATTCACTCTACGATTGCTCACTCTCATTTATTTTGCAAGATTGCCGGTGCCCACCTATAAAATTCAATTGTATATTTTTTTGGATCTACATCATCTCTCTCAAAATTTTACAATCTCATGCCATGGTGTCACACACAGGGACATAACTAGGATTGAACACTAGGGTGTGCTAGAATAATTTTTTATTTTTTATTGAACATAGATATTACGAGAAAATTTTATTAATTAAAAATAAATATACACCTAGTCAAGATGACATATATTAGTGAGATGTACCCTATAAAATGTGTATTCTAAATAAATAAGTTATCAAAAAAAAAAAGTATAAAAAAAATTATAAAAGAATCATGGAGTTCTAATACAACCAAACACTAATTAAATTGTATCCTATAATTTTTCAAAAATCAAACTTATTAATTATGAAATTTGGATCAATAGGTGCTAATTTTCTTTTCAATGACAACCATGGAGTTTGTTTGTTTGTTTTTTTGAAATACAATACCACTTGCGGAGCAAAGTGCTAATCTCATTTCCATTGTAAACAACCATGGAGTTTTTTTTTTTCCTTTCTTAATATAATACCACTTGCGGAGCAAAGTACTAATCTCTTTTTCAATGGAAATAATTATGGAATTTGTTTTTTTTTTTTTTTTTTTGAAATACAATACCACTTGCGCTGGCGGCGACTCAAACCTAGTACATTGTCAAGTTGAATAAGTGCTCTTACCACCGAGCTATATTGTGTGGTGTTCCATGAAGTTTGTCAAATAAAACATAATAAGTCACAAAATAAAATAATTAAATTATATCCGGCCTTATTTTATTTTTATTAGTCCTATACTAACTGTTAACCGAAAATTGTCACTAGGGTGATTTTTCCAATTAACAATTCAAGGGACTGGAATCAAGATAGATCTCGGTCAGAGGAGTATCAAGTAGTTCGATACCCTTAGCTTCCTAACAATTCAATAAGAATGGGGGATGTCAATAGTAAGGATAAATCATGTAAATCGTGGAACACACACACAACTTTCCTTTGTTTTATTGATTATGAATATTTGATAGGGTTACAATGGAGATTCCTAGATAGCTATGATTATGGAGTAAGACACTCGGTTGATAATGGTGATAGAGCTCTCTTACATGTCGATAAGTGGAAAAGTATCTTGTAGGGTCAGGTTGCTCGACCTCCTTCTTTTGTAACAATGCGATGTATTTATAGGTCTCGTTTCTTGCCATGCACTCCTATAATTTCAGTCTAGGGTTTTAGCAATTCACAGGACTTTCCTTGGCGATCAACGATTTTTTCGAGGATTTTGATCCACAGAATCAAGCGATTATTTCCTCAACAGATTGTGCCTTGACAAATTATGCGGGAGTTTACTCCCATTTCGAACAGAACTCTTAGTGGCGGGAATTGGTGCAATTCTTTACTTGTCTTGAACGGTGGAGTTTTGTGCTTGTCCTTCTATTCGGCATGTTCCTCGGTGTACCTAACCTTGTTTTAGGCGGGATCGGGGTACTGGGATCGTGCACTGATACGTGGCTGTTTGTTAGCCTAGTGCTTACCGCTAGCTTTCGATGGATCGGGATACTCAAGTATCTTGCTTTCTTCCCATGTACTTGAACTATGTATGAGTGTATTGGGATATCGGGGTACCAGGATTCCGGATGGCAGAAGGGTTCTAGGATCTTGAAACAACATAATCCCTGCAGCCTTGTTTTCTGAGTTTCCTGGTATCTTCTGAGTCTAGTTAACTTTAAACTTGGTCGTGATTGGTAGGAAGTTGTACCCAGCTGCCCGACGGGGTATCGACATACCTCTTCCATGATATACTTGTATCTCGATTTATCTTCCAAGGCTGATGGGAAATTCTTCTTTAACCCCTGCCATTTTTGGCAGTTAACACTGACGTATTGCATTTTTAAAAAATAACTTAATGATACAGTAATATGCTACTGTTGTGAATATTTGGTTTCTTGATTCACATTAGAGATGAATTTTTTAATTAATGAGTTTTGTATTAGAAAAAAAAAAAAAAAACCGATTATGTACATATATAATGCTTTTACATTATTATATAATTTAAATATTTTTTACTTAACTTATTTTTTTTATTTTTTATTTTTACCATTTTATTTTTTTTCTTAAAGTAGGTCCAAGGTTTGAGCCCACCCTAGTCCTCATTGAGGTACGTCTCCGGTAGAGGTAGGTGCGGTTTGGTTCGGTTTTAGGCAAAACTGAACCAAACTGAACTGAACTGAAAATATTTCGGTTTTCAAAAATCGAAACCGGTTTAAACCGATTAAGAGTAAGTAACAGAACAGAACTGAATTGGTTTTGATTGGTTTGATTCAATTCGGTTCGATTCAGTTTTGGACCTAATGGCTCTAATAGGCTTGATGGATATTTTACATGTTTTTGAATTGACTTACGATATTTGTATTCCACTAAAACGGTATGTACACCACAATTTTATATATTTTTAAAATTCCTAAATTATCCTTTTTTCATTATGAAAAAAGATTTTTTTTTTTGTTGAAGTAATACGAAAAAAGATTGATGTTTCGGTAAAACTTAGGGACTAAATTGATAATGCCCCAAGAGTATTATCAATTTAGTCCCTAAGTTTTGCCGAAATATCAATTTTTTAAACGTGTTTGCTTTTTTACAACCTTGGTCCCTTACATTTCAAAAATACATCAAATTGGTCCATATGTTAATCAACCGTTAGTCCAACTTAATGGTTACATGGGTATTTTTGTCTTTAAACATAAAAACATGCCACATGTCAAAAAAATTAAAAAAAAAATTGGTTTTTATTAATCACTGTGAAGAATAATGCTAGCATCAGTATGCCAAAATCAGTTGTTAGCACAAAGTCTACAAATGTAACAGATGATGATTTGATCAGAAGATTTAATCCTCACTTCCGCACTACAACAAAGGTGAAGAGTTAAACAAATCTCAACCGTGAATCAAAGTCTGAAGAATTGACTAAGGCAATGGTTGAGATTAGAAGTGAAACTCAGCAGAACTGGGCGCCAAAAGTTTGTTAGAGTCTGTTATTGCCAAAGCTGACATGGTAAAATAACAAGCTCTCCGTGATTCAAGGAAATTGGTTAATATATTTCTAACAAACTTTTCTTCACGCAATGCATGTGTTGTATGTATTCAGACTAGCTATTATAAGCAAAGAAATTTTTATATAAATAAAGTTCTCTGCACTAGACTCAATTGTTGAGCTGGTTAAAATTTCATTGAAGTCTTTTCTCAAACACATAGTTTCTAAAAACTCTGTTTCATATTCTTTTACATTTACATGATATCAGAGCTTTGACTCTCGATCAAATCATAATTTCTTCATGTCTCAATAGTCACCAACCTCTCAATCGTCTCCGATGTCGCAACATGCGAATTAGGATCCGTCCTCGTCTCCACTTCCAACAATCGAGTCATCGATGATCGTAAAATCTCTCAACTACAATCTTCCCGTCAAACTCAATCGTGAGAACTACATTTACTGGAAAGCACTTGTTCTTCATGCAATCAGAGCCTTGGAGCTTGAAAATTTTATTAATGAAGCTCGACTGTGTCCTAACAAGTATGTTGATGCTCCGAACACAGGTGCTAGTGCAAGTAATCTGGTGGTGAACAAAGACTTTCTTGCTTGGAGGAGGCTCGATCATTTTATGCTAAGCTGGCTTTTATTAACAGTCAGTGAAAGCTTGATTGGTCAAGTTAGTGAATGTACCTCCTCTCTTGAAGTGTGGAGAACACTTGAAAGGATATTTGCTCATCAATCGATGGCTAGAGCCATGCAACTAAGGCAATAACTTAAAAGTATGAAGAAAGGCTCGAGCTCTATTGCTGATTTTGTTCTTAAGGTCAAGAACATTGGAGATAGTCTAAAATCTGCAGGAGATCAAGTCTCTGATCGTGAGCTGCTATTAAGTGTCCTTAATGGTGTAGGTCATGAGTTTGACGCTGTTGTAGTAGTGATCAAAGCACAACAACATTCAATCTCACTTCATGATGCTCAATATATGCTCATGATCCATGACCAAAGAATTGAACATCTTAACTTTGCTGCTCAGATTGATATAAGTCCCTCCGTAAACTTTGCTGCTAACAACAATAGTAGTGGAGGAGGAAGAAAGTACAACAACAGAGGTGGTTCTAACCACTATTCCAACAACTCAGGAGGTAGAGATGGTGGCAATAGAGGGAGACGAGGAAGAGGTAACTGGAATGGCAATAACACCAGGCCAACCTGCTAAATTTGTGGACGAATTGGACAGTCTGCTCAAAGGTGTTACAATAGATTCGATCGCAATTACCAAAGTTCCTCAGCTACAAGTTTTGGTAACAATACTGGTAACAACTCACATGGTCAAAATCAAGGTCACACTCAAGAGAACAACAATTGTGGCACTCATGAAAACACAAATAATAGTCCACAGGCCAATTATCATCAAACATCTGCTTACATTGCCTCACCATAATATGTGGTTGATCCGGCCTGGTATGTAGATAGCGGAGCTTCAAGCCACGTGACCTCTGATCTTGGTAAGTTTTCATCATATTCCTCTTATATAGGTAATGAAAAACTTACAGTTGGTAGTGGTGATCAGTTAGAGATAAAACATATTGGCAATGCAGTAGTTATGTCACATATACAATCTGCTAGGAAGTTATTCTTGAATATATCATGTCTTGCATGTTCCACATATAGCCAAGAACTTGTTGAGTATATCGAAGTTTACAAAAGATAATAATGTTTCAGCTGAGTTTTTTTTGGTGATTATTGTCTTGTTAAGGACAAGGATTCCAAGAGGGTTCTGCTTAAAGGTTTGCTTAAAGATGGCCTATACAAACTTAAGTTGCATGTTGATGTCAAGAGAACTGGTATCTTGACAGGAGAGGCTATAGTGTGTTTTTCAGATTTCTCTATTAATAATTGTAATAAGAAGTGTGATGTTGATGAGAGAAAAAAACATGTGATTTCTCGGTCAACTTGTATTCAGTCGAATCCTTGTGTAAATAATGCTACTCATGGCTGTGTTCAAAATACTTCATTGAATAACATAGATAGTCCGTTATTGCGGCACATTAAACTTGGTCATCCAAGTAATCAGGTCTTAAAATAGATTTTTAAGCAAATGAGTGTGTCTTGTAAGTCTTCAGCTTTTGATTGGTGTGATGCATGTAAACTTGGCAAGATGCATCAACTACTTTTCTCAAGATCTTCCATTAAGTCTAAGAGACCTCTTGAATTAGTGTACTCTGACATTTAGGGACCCTCTCCTATGGTATCTACAACTGGTCACAAGTATTATATCTCTTTTGTGGATGATTTCACCAGATATTCTTGGTTGTATCCTATTGCTCTTAAATCTAAAGCTCTCCCCATGTTTTTGAGGTTCAAAAAGCAGGTTGAACTGCAGTTTGGTTTCAATATTTGTGTTATTCAAACCGATATGGGAATGGAATACCAATCCTTTAAGTCATGTCTTTAACAATTTGGTATTGTTCAATGGTTTTCGTGTGCTTACACACACCAGCAGAATGGTGTCCCTGAACGAAAGCATAGGCACATCGTTGAGACTGGTCTCACGTTGTTAGCTTAAGCTCAGCTGCCCCTAAAATTCTAGACTGATGCTTTCAATGTAGCTATGGTCCTTATAAACAATTTACCAACCCCTGTCTTGGCAGGAAAGTCTCCCTTTGAGTGTCTGTACAAGAGAAAGCCAAATTATTCATGTTTCAAAGCCTTCGGTTGTTCCTATTTTCCTTACATCATACCGTATTCAAAAACCAAATTTGGTTTTCACTCTCTCAAGTGTGTGTTTATTGGGTATAGCCCTCAACACAATGACTATAAATGCCTCAGTCCATCTGGAAAAATTTATATTTCTAGAAATGTTTTGTTTCATGAATTAAAGTTTCCCTATTTGATGTTGTTTCCTTCCCAAATGTATGGTTCCTCTACCTCAAACATTGGTCTTTCGTTATCCATGACTACTAATCCACACTTGCCCAAAGTTATGGCGTATTCTGTTCATTCTATTTTTGACATAGGAACCCTACCTGCTGCTGTGGAAAGGGCTACTACGCCTATTAGGGTGCCTCTCAATCTCATTACTGATATCTCCTCATAACCTCAAAATGTTCAGCCTACAGTTCCTATAACCCATTCCATGATCACAAGATCCAAGACAGGATCGTTAAAACCTAGAGTCTATTCAGCTCTTTGTAAATCACCATGCCAATCGTTGATTCCAGAACCCACCAATGTTAAGGTTGCCATTGGTGATCCAAACTGGAAGAAGGCCATGGTAGATGAGTACAATGTATTAATTCAGAATCACACATGGTCTCTAGTTCCAGCTTCTGAAGGCATGAACATTGTAGGTCACAAATGGGTGTTTCAGGTTAAATACAAGCCCGATGGGTCATTATTAAAGTACAAAGCAAGGTTAGTCACTAAAGGCTTTCATCAAACCCCAGGTATCGACTTTTCAGACACTTTCAGTCCAGTCATTAAGCCTTCAACTATAATGGTTATGTTTACATTAGCTGTCACTTTTGGGTGGCCTATACAACAAGTTGATGTTAATAATGCATTTCTCAATGGAGACTTGTAAGAAGTTATGTATCTGGAACAACTAGCTGGGTTCATTGACTCCACCAAACCTCACCATGTCTGTAGACTTCATAAAGCCTTATATGGGCTCAAACAAGCTCTTAGAGCTTGGTTCCATAAGCTGAAAAGTTCCTTGCTTGACTGGGGTTTCTTGCCTTCTACTTTAGATGTGTCATTGTTTATTAAGAAGATTGCAGCTCATGTGGCATACCTTTTAATCTATGTTGATGACATCTTGGTCATAGGCAGCAACATATCTCTCATTCGGTCAACAATTTCAACCCTCCATTCCAAGTTTGCTCTTAAAGACTTGGGACAAGTTAATTACTTTCTTAGGTTTTAGGCTTATAAAGATTCTAGTGGCTTGTATCTTACACAGACTAAATATATACTTGATTTACTGTCAAGAACTTCAATGCTGAACTTAAAACCAAGTTCTACTACTCTATGTTCAAGTCTCAAGCTATCTCGAAAATCAGGGACTCCTTTTACTGATCTTACATTGTTTCGAAGCATCATTGGGGCTCTTCAATATGTCACATATACCCGACCTGACATTTCTTTTGCAATTAACAAACTTAGTCAGTGTTTGGTGGCACCAACCGATCAACATTGGCAAGCATGCAAGAAAGTTCTCAGGTATCTTAAAGGCATCTCCACTCTTGGTCTTCTTTTTCGACCTGCTTCAGAATTGTTTATTGAAGCCTACTCTGATGCGGATTGGGCTTCTTGTGTTGATGATTGTCGGTCTACTAGTGGGTGTTGTGTGTACCTTAGTTCGAACTTAATCACTTGGTTCTCAAGAAAGCAGAAGGTGGTTGCTAATTCTAGCATAGAGGCTGAATACAGGGCTCTCTCTCAGGCCATATCTGAAGTACTCTGGCTCAAATCTCTCTTTGCTGAACTTGGCTACTCTATTGTTAGTACTCCAACTTTGTGGTGTGATAATATTGGGGCTGCTTCTCTTGCTCAAAATCTAGTGTTTCACTCGCGCACGAAGCATATTGAGATAGACGTTCATTTCATTCGTGAAAAAATTGCCTCAGGTCAGCTTTCAGTGCAGTATATTCCCACAGAGCTTCAAAAAGCTGACATACTTACGAAAGCTTTTCCAGTTTCTCGCTTTCAATTCCTATGTGGCAAACTGAGCTTACTGTCACGACCGTCGCTCACTAGGATGTGAAGAATAATGCTAGCATGAGTATGCCCAAATCAGCTGTTAGCACAAAGTCTACAAATGTAACAGATGATGATTTGATCAGAAGATTTAATCCTCACTTCCGCACTACAACAAAGGTGAAGAGTTAAACAAATCTCAACCGTGAATCAAAGTTTGAAGAATTGACTAAGGCAATGGCTGAGATCAGAAGTGAAGCTCAGCAAAACTGGGCGCCAAAAGTTTGTTAGAGTCTGTTATTGCCAAAGCTGACATGGCAAAATAACAAGCTCTCCGTGATTCAAGGAAATTGGTTAATATATTTCCAACAAACTTTTCTTCACGCAATGCGTGTGTTGTATGTATTCAGACTAGCTATTGTAAGCAAAGAAGTTTTTATATAAATAAAGTTCTCTGCACCAGACTCAATTGTTGAGCTGGTTAAAATTTCATTGAAGTCTTTTCTCAAACACATAGTTCCTAAAAACTCTGTTTCATATTCTTTTACATTTTACAATCACAAAACAAAATTAATTTATAATGACAAATTAAAAGTTTCTTTAAAAAAAATTGAAATTGAAAAACAAGTGAAAAGCGAAGAAATCATAGGCAAGAAATCAAGTTTTCATTATTTTATTATTTTCCATCAATGCTTTCATTTTCTTTTCAATTTTCTTACAATTTGAACATTTCTAGAAAGTTTTCAACTTTACCATAAACTAATTTTTTGGGCAGCAACTTCATTTTCTAAAACACTTTCCACCATTGATTGGGGTTTCTTTCAACTTCCTCACCAATTTAATCGTTTCCCATAAATTTTGTAACCTTACCATAAATGGGGTTTCTTCTTGAACTGAATTCTAAAAAAAAGTGACCTAATTTTCTTCCTTTTTGTAAACTTGAGAAGAAAAACAAACGACAAAACCATGACTGTGACTGTGACTGTGACTAGAAAAGTAGAGAGACCAAACCCAAAAAACAAATGAAAAACAAAGAAGGAACCAGAACAACAACACATAACAATTGATTTGTGATCTCCTCCCTCTCCCCCTCCTCACTACGGATCAGGTTTGATGATGGATTCGATTGGATATCCATCTCCGCCGATGGAAACCCACTTCCATCACCGGTGATGGCTTCATCACAAATGAATGGAGACCCTCGCATATCCAAGGCCTTTGACCGTGACTTGAGTATGGTCATGACAATGATGATCCATTACCCAATATAGGTCTACAATCATTTGCAAGAACTGAGGAGGTCCACATTCATAGAGATCTCCAGATCTCCCTGGATCTAGTTAAGATCCAATACATTTTTTTTTCTAGTTTTTTTTTTAAATTTTTTGAAAAGAGTTTTATTTTATTTTTTTGAAAAAAAGAATTAAAAGATTATTTTTTGAATTATTTTTTTCAAATTTTGTTTTTAAAAATATTTATTTTTAATGTATTTTATTAATTTTTTTATTTAATATTTTTAATAAGTTTTATAACACATGTAAATTTTGTATTGGACAATCCAATTTGGTAAAGTTGTCAAATTGTAAAAGGTTGGAGGGTAAAAGTGTCATTCTCATTTAATAATTAAATATAAAGGACAAAATTGTCAATTTATATTTTCTGTCACGTTTTTCCATTAAAATTAACGTCATAGGGATCAATTTGATGTATTTTTGAAAAGTAAGGGACCAAGGGTTGTAAAAAAAACAAACACATCTAAAAAATTGATGTTTCACCAAAAATTAAGGACTAAATTGATAATATCCCTACAAAATTTAAATTACCAAAATGATTCTTTAATAATTCAATTTAATTATATTTTTCATAATTATTACTTGTCGTTGCCATGTAGTGAAATATATTGTTGGAATTAGGGGTGGACAAAAAACCAATAAACTGAATCGAATCGATGAATTGAACTAATCCAATCGGTTTTTTTTTTCTTCCGATTTCTTATGTTGGTCGGTTCAGTTAGGTTCATTTTTTTCAAACCGATTGGATCAGTTTTTTTCCTGGTTCGTAATCCCAAACCGGAAAACCGAACCGAGATCCAACCTATATATATATAAACCCTAGTTTAGTGTTCAACACATCATATTTTTTTCTTTGTTTTTTTTGCTGAATATTATTTTAAACTAGTATTTCAATTTGTTCACGCCCATAATTTAATTTGGTCAAAGGCCCAAAATGATTGAAATATGAAAATATGTGTAATAATTAAAGCCCATGAATTTGGTCCAGTAGGACCAAAACCGAAAAAACTGAACCGAACCAAACCGGTTCAATTCGGTTGATTTTTGATTGGTTGACATTTGTAAAGTTTATTGGATCGATTCATATTTTCAGAAACTGAACCTTATCGGTTTTTTATCGGTTCTATTGAAAAATGAACCGATCCATTAAACGCCTACTCCTGGTTGGAATGTTGGCTGCACAAAGTCAATTAGTCATATGCAAAAATTGCTTGAAAATAATTTTACACAGCAAAAGCAAATGAGTTTTCTTTTGTTGATTATATAAATCTATTGCTAGCATTTATGATAAATCAAGGAACTTTTTTTTACTTACACATTGCGGTTCATTGGTTCAAACCAGTTTTTGATATTCAAAACTAAACTGAACCGAAAACTATTCGGTTCTCAAAAAACAAAACTAGTTTAAACTAAATAGAATATACAAACTGAACCAAATACCTTTTGTTTTTTTTTTTTGGTTCAATTCGAATCGGTTCGGTTCGGTTCGGTTTG
The DNA here is from genome assembly GCA_008009225.1 of Acer yangbiense. NCBI lineage: Eukaryota > Viridiplantae > Streptophyta > Magnoliopsida > Sapindales > Sapindaceae > Acer > Acer yangbiense. The sequence continues at coordinate 12,429,309 of CM017768.1, forward strand.
GCATTTTGTACCCACCCCTAATCTCCGGTCACACAACCGCAATCTCTCACTCACAGACGTAGAATTATGGTTCAAAAGGCCCATATAGTTAAAAAAAGTAGGTAAGATTTTATTAGTCATAAAAGGCTCATTAGACCCAAAACCGTATTAAACCGAACGTACTCAAACCAGATAAGGCATGTTCGAGTCAAGCGAGTCACCCTGTAGAGATGAGTCAATCTGATTCAAAGAAATAAAAACCGAATATAAGCGAGTCATGGATGGATTTGACTGAAAATCAAATCGATCCGACTCACGCTCACACTCACACGTATCGACCCGACTTTGCTCGCGCCTACTTTTCACATGATATTGTTATGTTTGTGAGAAAAACTTACACATGACGGTCTTATTGTCACGTGGTGAGACTGTCCAATCAAAATGTGTCATTTATATCGGGAACATAAAAATATATTTTTAGAGTAATACATGTCACACTTTCGTCGTACCATGTAAGTTTTTCTACATGTTTGGACTGAACTTCATCCGAAAAGACTAATAAGTCTAAAATCTGCTGAGTTGGCTCTCTTCCATTGGTCAGCCTGTCCGAAACAAAATTAGTAAAAACGCACAACTGCACATACCTTTCCATTTTTTTTTTTCTTTTCTGGTTGCAAACGAAGAACCGGTTATCGCAAAGTAATAAATGCCCAAAACTAAACCCTAGTCTCTTTTTTTTTCACCCAAAATCTCAGAAAAACTAAAGTAGAGAAACACAGACTTGTATTTGTGCGTGTGTGATTAGATATGGCGACGGAGAATCCGTCTGGTTCGAAATCGAGTTCGTCAACGGCGGATTCGTACCTAGGGAGCTTGATAAGCTTGACATCCAAGTCTGAGATTCGATACGAGGGTGTACTCTACAATATCAACACTGAAGAGTCCAGTATTGGTTTGACTAACGGTACCGTTTTCGTTTATGGTTTTTTTTTTTTTTTACAGTGATGTTTACTTTGTTTTCAACGATTGCTTTTGCTGTTGTGATACCTTTGAAAGCATAAATATTCGAAATTGCAAGTTTGTAATAGACGCATTTAATCTTCTTTGCATGTTACTTGTCCCATGAATTAGAATTCGTAATGTATAACGCCCATTTTTATGTATACAGGCATGGTTTGTAAGACATGAATAAAAGTTAGTTTTGGTTTGATGGTTTTAGCTTGTTCAGTAAACTAATGAATTTTGTTATCTGTAGTGCTACCTAATGTTGAATTAGGTGTCAGAGAGTGTGTTTGAAAACAATAAAGCATGTATGAAAGAGACTAGTTGCATATGGGATTCAGTTATAGCATCTTATTAAAGTTTTCCAAAAGTAATAATAAGTCAAAATGGATTTCTCAATTGTTCATAGTTTATGTACCATTGGTTTTTTTTATTATCTTTTGTTTGCTTTAGTTAGTTATCATGTGCTGATCTGCCTCTTTATGTTGCAGTGCGGTCATTTGGAACTGAAGGGAGGAAAAAGGATGGCCCGCAAGTCCCTCCAAGTGACAAAGTTTATGAATACATACTGTTTCGTGGAAGTGACATCAAGGTTTTGTATATGCAGACTAAGATTATGGCTTAATCTTTCATATTAAATATATATGCTTATATGCTCTTGACCAAAGTTATTATTCCCCCAAGCTGCGTTAAACTCTCTTTCTCATTTCCGTATAAGCAGAACAGTTAACTGTTCAGTATTTCTTTCATTGTTTCAGAATTGGTCGTCTGGCAACTGTACTTTTTGTTTTTCTACTATTTGTTTTGGCAAGCCATGGAATTCTGTTGTACTCCATATGTTGAGTTTATTCTTTAATATAACTTTATAACTGAGTTCCGATCATATGTTGTTAGATGGGTGGAATGAAAGTTCAAATTCTTCCCAATTGAGAGTATGTAGCTTTCATTGTTGGATGTGTATGACACAGAACAAATCGAACCATTTACAGCATAAGACCTCTGTAGATTGGGCAGTGGACAAGTTTTTTAATATTTCATATTTGTTGACACACTGATGTAATTAGCCTGATTCCAAAATGTTTTATATTTGCAGGATTTACAGGTTAAATCTTCTCCGCCTGTTCAGCCTACACCACCTATAAACAATGATCCAGCTATTATACAGGTAAATGGAAGGACAACTTAATTGAATTATGCATTATATTAATTTAACCTAACTTTGGATTACTGTAATATTTTGCAGTCTCACTATCCTCACCCAGCTGCCACATCTGCAAGCATGCCTTCAACTATTAGTGGCTCTTTGACTGATCTTAGTTCACATAACGCACAATTAGGACTACCTGGGTCAAATTTCCAAGGTGGTTTGCCTCTATATCAACCTGGGGGAAATTTAGGGACGTGGCAAGCCTCACCCCCTCCTCCTCCTCCTCCTGCAAATGGTGGCGGACTTGCTATGCCATTGTATTGGCAGGGATACTACAGTCCTCCAAATGGGCTTCCTCATTTGCACCAACAGCCTTTACTTCGACCACCACATGGGATGTCAATGCCTCCTTCCATGCAACAACCAATGCTATTTCCTAATTTTAATGCTCCCTTACCTGCTGGAGCCCCTAATTTTGCAGGAGCCTCCAATTTGGCAGGGCCCTCTAATCTACTGGGTTCGAACATACCAGAAGTTCCATCTCCATTGCTTCTTGTTAGTACTAATTCCCATAATTTGACACCCACTTCTTTACCGCCATCTACTTTATCATCACCATTGCCATCATTTCCCTCTGTTACAGCAGCTTCTGAAACATTACCAAGCTCATTGCCTAATAAGGCTCGCATATCTATGCTTCCTACAACCACATATGGTGCTAGCTTGTCATCACTGTCACCTTTGACTACTTCTGGTCTAGAATTAAATGCCATTGTACCACCAGCATCTAACAAGGTTAATGCAGTTTCTGTTCCAGTGTTGCCATACCAAAGCTCGTCACAATCTACATCGTCAATTGCAGGTTCATCGAGTTCTATTCACACAGAGACACTAGCCCCTTCACTGCTGACCCCAGGTCAGTTGCTGCAGTCAGGACCAACCATGGCCTCTTCATCTCAAACATCATCCTCATCAGTATCTTTACAAACTGCAAATAAAGATGTGGAGGTGGTTCAAGTATCATCGTCACCATCATCAGAACCTCTGGCACCAGTTGCCACAGAAGCTCAGCCACCTATTTTGCCATTACCAGTTCCCTCAAGGGGTGGTCATAAGGTCTTCAAGTCAATATCATATCTATTCCTTTTTCTTTCATGTCATCATCTGTGTGTGTCTATCTGTTTGCATGTGTCCACTTTAATATGTATTATGTTTTCTGAAATGGAAAATTTTACTCATTTATTTTCCTTTGGATTTTTTTTTTTTTTTTTTTTTGAAAAAGGAAATATTCCCTTTGGAAAAAAAATTAGAAAGGCTTTTACATTTGGGTGGCACTGACCAATGTCATCCCATTAGTTTGGAGGGATGCCTTGCTGTTTTATGTGAATGGTACCCATTTCATAAGTTTTTTTTTCAATAGTTTCAAGAAATTTGATTTAAGGAGTTGGTACTTGAAGAGTTTGGTGGATTGTGTCAGGGTGATACAGAGGAAGGAATGATTTGAAGTGAGAATGTGAGATACATATAAAGGGGAAAATGGAAATTAGAAGTTGTTGCCATCCACACCTTTTTTTCCTGCTTTTTGATTGTAGCAATGAATCCCCAACTGTACTTGACTGTCTAAAGTTCAATTCGGTGTTCTGTACTTCAATCTTCTCCAAACTATTAGAGCCTTCTCTGATTTTTTTTTCATCAAGTCAATAAATATTATTTCTTTCTTTCTATCCCTTATTATTATTATTCTTTCATTGTTTGTTTGTTGATTAGCCAGATTATAGGGCACATCTCACCATCTTGGTGATATGCTTTTCGGAAAAATAAAATTAGAGGGTGAATCATATCTTAACTCTTAAGTATTGGGCTTAATTTTAAGTTTTTCAATATCATTGAATTATTTTCTCATTCTCAACAAGAATATTAGAAATGATGTGGGATGTTTAGGCCAATTCTTCTTCCTTGTGGGAATTGTTTTAAAAGTATTGTATGTATGATATGCAACTTAGTGACAATTTGTGATTTTTCTTATTATGCCTGTCAATCATTAGGTTGGCTGGGAATGGATGATATTATTGGTTGCTTGTGTAAGGTTGATTACTTGCCTCCTTTGTATGGTTCACTGGTTTTTCTGTTATGTTAATGTGTATGTGCTAGTCAAAAACCGACTAAATGTGTACAGAAGATTTGAGTCGTATTTAAGTTACATTTCACCTAGGAATCTTGATTTTCAGTTTATTAGGGTTATGTTAACGCTTATTCTCTGAGAGTGAACTAGATTTTTGTGAAACAGTCAGCTTTCATTGTTGAGAGCTTGAGGGTGCAAGACAGTATTCTGTGCTTGATTCTAGGGATGGTTCATCCCTTTATTGCAACATAAGTAAGCTGCTGAACTACAGTAATTGCCGTGGTTTTTATTTTTTCCTTTGTTTCTAACAACTCACTTTGTATTATTGAAAATATTTTTCTTGATATGCAATTAGACAAGGAATTTGGAAACTGCAATCTGGAGCTGAACATATATTATTTAATTTTCCATCTAATTGGGACTTTTTTTTCCTGTTTTAGAATGTTAGACCACATTTCTGGTGTGATAATTTTTTGGAATTATTTCAGTTTTATGCTGCCCTATTAATTGTGTATGATAATCATGCTTCAATGAGCGAATGCTTGAGGGGTTTATTTGGATTCATTGTCCTGCATGCTACGAAGATTCTTAACATATATTCTCTTTTTCCTTTGTAGTCAAATGGAGCTCCTTTCCACCCTCGTCATGGTTACAGGGGCCACGGAAGAGGATGGGTAATGCATTACTTACATTTACTTTTTATAACTTTTTGTAAGAATTTCTATTTCAAACAACGTTTCAAACTTAATAGTTTACTTGTAAAGTATTGAATTGGTCAACTGTAGAGTTTTGGGCTTTTGATTTCTGTTTCCAAGTTGATCTGTGGAAAAGTAGGGAGGGGATCTCATAGGAACTTCATCTAATTACAATTGCGAAAGTTTCTGTACAAATAATGTAATCTTTTATAGTTTAAACTTCCTAATTCAGGTAATGGGTGGGTGAGATCTGTTATAGTTGTATAGAGTTTCTGAGATCGAAACCCACTCAACAGGGTTTAGGAGCTATTAGTTTATTATCTGAGTAATATCATCTTCTTTAAAAAATGGGTAATGGGTGGGTGAAAAGATTTGGTTTAGTATTTTAATATTTTTGTATTAGTCACATGGATGTCTTGAAACATTTTAATCTTGACAATGTTTGTTACTAGTGTCTAGTGTTCATAATAGTTTATTGGGAGTGTGTGTATGACATCAAGCAATGTTTTACATTTTTTTCTGGCAGAATTCTCCTGTGACCAAATTTACTGAGGATTTTGATTTTATGGCGATGAATGAGAAATTCAAGAAGGATGAAGTATGGGGTCATCTCGGTAAGGGTAACAAATCTCATTCAAAGGACAAAGAAAGTGATGAAAAAATTAGTGATGACGATGATTCTGAAGATGAAGATGGTTCTGCATTATCCAAGGTTGGGTTTGAGCTAATGCTGCCATATTATGTATTACTGTTATATCTCCTATATTAGATTCTGATTTTTTGTGCTTACAGCCTGTTTATAACAAGGATGACTTTTTTGATACTATTTCCTGCAATGCACTTGACTATGAATCACAAAATGGAAGGACTAGATTCTCCGAGCAAATGAAAATAGACACAGAGGTACTTGTGCTGGTGTTACCTTTGGTTTGTGATCTTGTCAGGAACTTGGAATTTATATTAGCATGGCTCTTTGTTACTGCAGACTTTTGGCAATTTTTCAAGGCATCGGGGTGGAAGAGGTGGCCGGGGACCTGGACGTGGTGGTCGCTCTCGAGGTTTTTATCATGGAAGGGGGTATGGTGGCTATGTTGGGAGGGGCAGGGGGCGTGGTATGCCTAGTCGTCCTTCCTAGGTAGTGCTTGGTTTTTCAAGATGTTATGGTGAGTAAACCTAAACCCCAGCTGCCTGTTATAAAGAAAATTAAGCTAGGGCTGTCTTGTAATGTTTGTGCTTTATTAGATTGGCAATAAGGAGAGGAAGATGTGCTTTTTGTTATTTGTTTTTTGAAGTCATGTTGTGGTTATTACAGAGAAGTAGTTGTTGGTTAGTTTCAATTGAAGAATTTGTTCATTTTCCTAACAAAATTGTGTCATTTTTTTTTTCTTCTTAAAAAAACTATACATTATACAATATAGATGCATTTAGTTTTTTCTCATTGTTGTTGGGAGATGGCATCTGATGAAAGTGAAAATATCAGTCCAATTTATAGTTGCAGTAATTGATCTCAGTTATTATTGAATTGGAAATGAAAGTGCTTAGAGGTTCTGTTGGCCTGTTGCTGTGACCGACGATGATCATGATCACATCCTTTTTAGGACAAGTGTGTACAAATGTGACATTGCCATTGATGATCATGGTAGATGATCGATCTGGTCTGACAATTTAAGGAGAAAAGGATGCAGTTGTCTATCTCTGGATTACTAAAGTGGTAACACAGTCTGTATCATTTTATTGCAGTACAATATGATGTCAAAACAAGTCTTATAATAGAGAGTTTAGATAAACTGAAAATGATTTATTTGTTTGTATAAAGACAAAGTCAAAATACTTGATTGCAGTGAAAAGTAGAAAGCAGCTACTTGCAAGTAGCAACTAAGACTCTTCTTGGAGACAAAGAAGGCCTTCTTCCATGCAAAGTTGCCAAGTTATCTAAGAAAAGAACATCACCCTTTTCCCACTTAAACTGGATGCTCTCTTCTTCAATGATCTCATCACATCTCTTCACTACATTTTCTGGTATCTCGGTTCCATCTGCCATCAATGCCGAGCTACTCTCTTTCCCGTGCATGCCAACGATAGTGTTGAACCACATTCTTCTTCCTTTTCTTCCATCGAACACCATTGTTAAGGCTTTCGGCCCCAATATCGTCTTCACCCCACCATTCGGTAGCCATTCCATCTCCATCCCGAGTGCATTAGCCCTGTATATTACAAATTACAGATTGCTTGAATATTAATTACAGAAAACATATTAGAGGTGTACAGAGACAGACCTTATCTCAGCTTCTACACGGTCCGATGTGCCGAAAGCATCCTCCCAACCTCTACCCCTCATGGAGGAAGTATCGTTTTTGCTAACAGCAGTGAAGCTGTATTTTAAACCCTTGGTCTCCATTTCCTCAACAACTTGTGGGAACTCTTGTAGCATCTTCTCTGTTACTTTAAAACTTGGAACAAATGGTGTTTGTCCACCTTCTGGTGGTGGCACCTCACAGAATAGTATTACTTTTTTCGGATATTCCTTTATCTGCATCATTAATAATAATCCAACTGAACAATGTAGCAATAATGTTTTGAAAATTATGAAAAAGATATTTTTTATTTTGTATACGGTTTGGTGGTGAAAACAATCATTCAGTTTGACAATGCTGCATATCGGAGTGGCTGCCATCGCATGTAAAAATGACATTTAAAAGGACTAATGAAACACCTTTATGCTTTTCTTTTCTTTTTTGAAAACGGACCCAAATAGCAGCATAATAATCGCTTTTTAAAAAAAAAACAAAAAAAAACTACATAATAAATACAAAAAATATATATAATTATGTATTGGTGCGTATCAACAGCTTCCCTATTTTGACAAATTATTATTCAATTTTTATATCAATAGATTAATGTAAAAAAATATTAATATAATATTATTAATAATGTTAACAAAGAATAACAATATTTATGTTTAAATCAGGTTGGACAAGTTAATTAATTAAAGCAAACACAAACAGTCAACGATGAGTGATAGGGATATACCAAATAAACAAGTTAGAAAGAGGCTGATGTCAAGCAGGATTGTGTTTGACGAATAATTAAGGCGAAATTCATTTTGACATTATGTTTAAATTATGTCAATCTTCTTAGGTCTATCTCCTTAGTTCAATCTTCGATGTAGGTTGATCATCGATCTCAACTAGAGATCGAAGTATATCGACGTAGATCGATCGTCCATCGATCTCCGCTAGAGATCGACAACAAGAGACTACCATCATTGATGGAGGTTGTCTCCTTAAGATATTTTATTATCTTTTTTAAAAATAAAATCAAAATACTTTTGAAATCATTAAGTTTAATTGACAATCGACTACCACAGTCCATAGGGACCAAAATGATGTATGTATATCAAATAATTTTAGTACCACGCGAGCCAAAATGAAATCATAGGTCAAAATTGATAATTTAAAATCACTCAACTACTAAAATTAGTGTCGCCTCATAATTAAATATCATTTCTTACGAACTCACAAAACAAAGGGTCACTTTCTAGAGTGGCTGAGAATTATATTTGTTTATGCTTATTTCTTTTTGAAGAATAAATAACTTTTGTCTTCTACAGCGAGGGTTTTGATTTTTGATCAAAAAATATTTATGTAGGGTTTGGCTGTTCGGAGGAGAAGGACACAACTTTGAATCCACAATCTCACAGTATAGATGTATTGACTTATATATGTAATCATTTTTTTCAAAACTCGAAATAAATAAATATATTTTCCAAAATGTATTAGTTAATAGAGATTTGTTACCTTTTCATAATCTATGCACAGCAATACAGCATGCATGGTAAACAAAATGTAATCACATGTTTAATTTGATCCATCTTTGTATAAGATTGAATAATGTTAGATTGTCCAAATATATAATATGAAATATGAGTTGTAACTAACATAAAATTTGAAGCTTGAATACTAGATCAAACATTAAAGGTAAGAAAAATGAATATAAATAAAAGATGGTCGACTTACCAAAACCATTTCATGATGATAGTAAATGAATTCAGAGAGAGGTCCTTCATTAGCAGTCCAAACTCGTTTATAAACATGGGTTCGAGGCGCTGGACCAACGTAACGAATATCATCCCAGCCAAAGGCTTCGACGATCTCATTGAAATCTTGTGCATTCTTCACGTCGAACCCTCGAAGAAGAACAGCACTGTTTTTAATGATCATCTGCTCAAACCACTCCTTGTTAGTCTTAAGAGCTGAAACAAGTGAATCTATATCACCCTTGTTGTTGGGCTCCGGTGGTTGCAGTACCAGTGGCATCGTCTCTCCATCCACCAATTTCTCCCCCTCACATTTTCCCACTTTGAAGTATTCCTTGCAACAAAATTCCATACCTCTCTCACTTCTTGATCTCACTCTCACTATTCTGATATATTGTGATTATCACTGCTGTTGTGAGTTTAAGTTTCAATATCACACATATTTATATATAGTGTGTGTGTGTGTGAAGATGGCCGGAGTACTTGTTTTGATCGCCATATGCGTATGTATGGTAATATGGGAATGATATGCATGGAATCCAACATGATTGACATTTTCTCGGCCGGTTGAGAGATGCTTTTTTATGTCGTATTGGGAGGGGTACGTAATTTGAAAATCTTTTTGCATTACGGCTCTTTATTTAACATTAATAGTTAATTAATTGGACAAGTCAAACAAATGAACTTTGAGCAATGAGCATTTTTTTTTTTTTTTTTCAATTACAACTACTATCGGGACCTGACGAGATTAGACCGTACAAGCACGGTCCAGAATACTTGTTTATATCGATATCATGATCATTAGTTATTGTAATTTTTGTCATTAGACTTTGGAGCGATCAATTTTTATTATAGTTTCATGTTAGTTGTTACCTACTCATACTGATATATATATATATATATATAGTTTGTATCATTGTATACAAACAAAAACAGTTTCATAAAACTTTTGTTCTTTTAGATGATTATATTGTTCCTATATATAAACAAGAAAGTTAATTTTGTCGTATTATAGTCCGTAATAATCAATAACGAGTAATTAAGACATTGGACATGTTTATATATATATATATATATATTATCACACTGTTGTCGTAACAAAGGTTAATTAACAAGCTGTACTATTGGAGCTAAACATTATGATTATTTTGTTTGCATTTGTTCATTGTTGCTTGGTCGGCAGATTCATTTTCTCGTATAATCCAGTCACATGGCTAGCTTAGAATTAGCTAGATCATTAAAGTTTGTCTGTGTATGTATGTTTAGTGTTGTAATTTTGTTTTTTATAAAGCTTAAATTTTGTATTCATGAGAAGATGAAGATAGAGTTAAACAACAGAGAAGCCTGAAGACAAAGAACCAAAGTTTGCAAAAAAACAAAGTGAGGCACTTACCGAGAGTAATTATGATGAAGTCCCTTTGGAATTTCCACACGACATGAGGGGACTCCCACCAACGAAAAGTGTTAAAACACATGCACTGTCTATCTGTCTGTCTATATATATATATATATATCTATCTATCGGTCTTTCTATTATCAGTTCGAGATGATAAAAGATATATCAGTTCCTTGTATGTGGGCCACTGGATTTAAATACTTTGACTGACAAGTGCATATAGCCAAGTCAAAGTATTTAAATTCAGTGGTCCACATGCAAGAAACTGATATAACTTTTGTCAGTTCGAACTGATAATAGAATTTATATATATATATATATATATATATATATATATATATATATATATATATATATAGATTTTCTATTATCGGTTCGAACTTCGAACTGACAATAAATATATCAGAACAAAGAATGTGGACCACTAAATTTACATACTTTGACTCAAAGTGTATGCACTTGTCAAAACCTCTCTATAATTTATGGTTCATATTCTTTGTTATGATATATTTATTGTCAGTTCGAACTGATAATAGAAAGACTATATATATATATATATATATATATATATATATAGTAGAACCCCCGTAAATTAATCTCCTATAAATTAATATCATCTCTAAATTAATAAAAAATCTCGGTCCCGACTCGGGCCAGTGTAAAAAATTAATAAACCCCTCTATCGTAATAATTAATAATTTCTTTTTGAAACCTAGTGTAAAATTTCGGTCCCGACTGTCGCATAAATTAATAATTTCATAAAAGTACAAAATATATTATAAATTATTCAAGAACTAGAAAAGTATTTCAAGATATTAGTTTGCACTAGGTCACTATGTTTGATATTTTTGACTTCCTCCTTCATCTTTTGAATTGTTCTTAATAAGCTATTATCGTCACCTTCTTGTTGTAGTCAAAATGTTTCAATTAAATTTAGAATTTCAACAACGTAACCTTACTTGTAGAGATTTTAGGTACCTTATGACTATCGTCGTCGCTATCTATCTCAATCACATCATCATTATACTACCTTGTGATATCATTGATGATAACATCTTCAGTTGGAGTGTAACACACTTCTGCAAATTTGGTGGTAGATAGTGCATTGTGATGTTCCTGAGTTGGATGTGATTAGGTAATGTACCATTGTCAAGGAGAAGCAAACCTTTCGATTTGCCATGGGCAGTGCCATTGCGATTAGGAATCCTAAAAAAAAGGAACTTCCCCTGAAGAAAAAAACCAACTAAACAAGGAATCCCAAAAAGGAACCTTCTCTAAACAAGAAAACCGATTTCTACTCATTTTTAAAGATAAAATAACATTTTACAAGGTCAAACCCTTCAAATTAATAACCCCTCTAAATTAATACTCAAGGGTAGGTCCCAAGAATATTAATTTAGAGGGGTTCTACTGTATATATATAGGGCAGGAACCATAACCCATTTTTTTACACAAGATTTTACACAATTTCTTGTCCATTAGATTTTAGTTGCTTGAATGGACAAGATTCAATAATTTTTAATCTCTTTTCTTTTTCTTCATTTAACATTTATATTTTCTCTCCCCTATTTATTCAATTCTCTCTCCTAAATTTTATTATTTTATTCCATTCTTTCTCCTCTTTTAATTTCTTTCTTTCAACTTTTTTTTTTCTTATTTATTTTCACTCTTTTTTATTTCTCTCTTTCTAAATTGATCTTATTTCTTTTTCCCCCTCCTATTACTTTGACATAAAACTAGAAATTTTATTGATGCATCACCGGATGGTTTTTCACTCTCCACTTCTATTTTTTTTTGTTTTGTTTATTTTTTAACTTTTTTGTTTTATCTTTTCATGCACTCTTATTATGTGATTTTTCAAAACTAACAAACAGTATTATTTTCACTAATATTGACTTTGTTAATGTATTTGGTATGACGGTTTACAAACAATATTTGTTTTAAATTGGTTAAAAAACAATTAGATACAATAATTTTGGCATAAATTTAGAAAGAGAAAACTTAATATCTCCATGATTTAAGATAGAAATTATATCAAAGAAGTAAAAATAAGTAATTATATGATATTTTGAGTTGTCATATGTCATTAAAACTCGTATGAGAAAATATACAGTTCAATAAATTTTCATTACTAGTTGAATGTAGTACACTCATAAATTTTAGTTGAAGTTTTTTTTTCCTGGTAATTAACTTCTCTTTTTTTTTTCCTGACTTTTGAAAGAATATAAAGGAAATGCTAATAATTTATTACAAAAATTTTCTTTGATATCAATGGTCAACGTTGATATTGGTAAAATAAAAATGTGAAAAGACAAAGAGATAAAAAACTAAAAGAGAGAAAAAAGTAAAAAAGTTGAAAAGGAAAAAGAAAAAGAAAAAGTAGAGAGATAATAATAAATAAGGGAGAGAAAAAACAATTATTAAATGAAGAAAGAGAAAGAAAGATTAAATACCATTGGATCTTGTCCATCCAAATAACTAAAATCCAATAGATAATAAATTGTGTAAAATATTGTGTAAAAAAATGGAGCTATAGATCCTACCCCATATTTAACCTGTGGCCTAATGGTACAAGTTAATAACATAAAAGTTTCTTTTTTGAGAAACTCAATCACTGTATTGATTACAATAAATACGGTAGTTAACTTTCCTTATATAGTAACTTTTGTGTTCTTAAGAACGCAGGTTAACATTACCTTATATCAAATAAGCAAATAGCTAAGCTCATAGTGAAACATCTTTATTCCCTAGACAGTTTTAATCAAATGAGCCGTATTCATTTTTACGCTTAAATTGTTGAAGAAAAAACTAAAAATGAGATTTATTAATTCCTTCCTCGATTTGGTTGGATCTCATTATTTTATGTCATTGTTGCCAAAATTTGACTCAAATATTCAACATATATAGATTATAGAGTGATTTATGACTTGAGGTTTATGCATTTATAATTGTATTGCTCACATGGTCACATGGAGCGTGTTATTATCTGACATTTCTTCGGGCATGATGCACATTATATATTTTTATTTGAAATGTCTCAAAAAGTAAAGAGAAATTCATTGCAACGACGTTGAGTGCTCTCGCAATATAGTGTATAATTACTTCAAAATGGTTTTTGATTTATCGGCCATGCATGATGCATCCTCCTTACTCTTACTCCACATTAAATTCCTCAAAACTCACAAAGCCTTCTAAAGTCAATACGAGTACACTGCCCCATATTGGATATATATAGGAGGAATTGCACAAACATCCTCTGAGGTTTGATAAAATTGCACGAATATTGCAGTTTTGATCATATACGCACAAACTTCCCTCAACATTTGAAAATTATTGCACAAACATCTCCTACCGTTAGATGGATCCGTTAGTCAATGGTCAAATGTGTAAAAAGTCCAAAATACCATATATTTTTATTTTAAACATTATTAAAAATTCAAAAATAAGATTAAAAAATATTTAAAAAATATTTTAGAAAATATGAATGTATCTTAAATCAAAAAGTTGGAAAAAAAATTCATCTTCAAAAAAAAAAAAATTGTTTGTGCAATTCCCCCTTGATTTTAAATAAATTTAAAATTTAAAATTTATTTATGATTAAATTGTTTTAAAAACTATTTTTTTTATTTGTAAAGATGATTTTTTTTTTCCAAGTTTCAGATTTAAGATACATTCATGTTATCGAATTTAAAAAAAAAAATATTTTTTATCTTATTTTTTAATTTTTTAGTTTATTTAAAATAAAAATAAAGGCTATTTTAGACTTTTTACACTGTTGACCATTGACTAACGGATTTATCTAACGGCAGGGGATGTTTATGCAACAATTTTCAAATGTTGAGGGAAGTTTGTGTGTATATGGCCAAAACTGCCATATCTGTGCAATTTCATCAAATCTCGAGGGATGTTTGTGCAATTCCCCCTATATATATATACAATTTTTCTATTGTCAGTTTGAACTGACAAAAGATATATCAGTTCCTTGCATATGGGTCATTGGATTTAAATACTTTGACTTGGCTGCATGCACTTGTCAAAGCATCTTTTAAATCCAGTGGTCCACATGTAAGGAACTGATATATTTTATATCAGTTCGAACTGATAATAGAAAGATTGTATATATATATATATTCTATTATCAGTTTGTCCTGACAATAAATATATCAGTTTGAACTGATAATAGAAAGACTATATATATATATATATTATATTATCAGTTTGTCCTGACAATAAATATATCAGGACGAAATATATCAGTTTGAACTAATAATAGAAAGACTATATATATATATATATATATATATATATTCTATTATCAGTTTGTCCTGACAATAAATATATCAGGACGAAGAATGTGGACTACTAGATTTAAATACTTTGACTCGGAGTGTATGCACTTGTCAAAACTTCTCCATAATCTGTGGTCCACATTCTTCGTCCTGATATATCTATTGTCAGGACGAACTGACAATAGAAAAACTATATATATATATATATATATATATAGTCTTTCTACTATCAATTCGTCATGATATAAAATTATCAGGACGAAGAATGTTGACCACAGATTATGGAGAAGTTTTGACAAGTGCATACATTTTGAATCAAAGTATGTAAATCTAATGGTCCACATTCTTCGTCCTGATATATTTTATATCAGGACGAACTGACAATAGAAAACTGTATTTATATATATATATATATATTAATGATATCTATTAATTCGGGATTAATTCAGGACCTGATTTTTTTTAAAGCTTTCGTCATTAGTAGGATTCAAGCTAATAAAATAATTTTATTATTTTAAATATGTTATAACTAAGTTATTAAAAAAAATTGTTATAACTATAACAAGTATGACATACTATAAAAATTGTTTTGGCTCCTGTACTACGCATTTGTTTCATATGTTAGATATTTTTAAATCTTCTAGTAATTTATTTTGTTTAATTCTTTTTACTGTTTTTTCTTTATCAGCTTAATGAGTTAATAGGCTAATAGCAGAGCCTCAGTACAGAAAATATCTAACAAAAGGTGAGATGATAAAGTTCTGGCATACACACAAGTCCGGTCTGATTTATCCTAATCCATCTTGCTGCTGTGATTAGGAGTATGTCATAATTTGTGTATGAAAATTATTTATAATTTGAAGTGAAATTGCAGGGTTAGATGGTCATTAATTTTCTGCAGTGGCGATACCCTTGGTGACAACAAGGAAATCCCACATAGTTTTTTTTTTTGTTTTTTTTTTTTGTTTTTTTTGTTTTGTTTTGTTTTGAAGAGACATAGTTATATCATGTTATTTATAGTTTGCCTAATACCATATTTTAAATTAAAAAAAAAACTGAGAGTGTTGTCTTTGAGAAAATATTATATTACCGAGCTACCCAATTCAATAGCGATTCTCGAGTCAATCACATGCTCTCCTTGCAACCTCAACAGTTTGAATGAAGTGCAGGTTCAACTGAAAAATCAAATAGTTGGGAAAAAATTCTTGCTAGTCTTAGATGATGTTTGGAATAAAGACTATGGCTCTTGGGAAATCTTAAAATCTCCTTTTTTAGGTGGAGCAAAGGGAAGTAAGATGATTGTGATGATGCATCATTGATAGTGAGACGAGACATTGATTGTTATGACTTAAAACTTTTGTGTGATGATGATTGTTGGTCTGTGTTCAAGAAGCATGCCTTCGAGAGCGAGGTTGTTGTTGCACATTTGGAACCAACTTGTGCGAAAGTTGTTGAAAAGTGCAGAGGTTTACCCCTGGCAGCATGAACCAGCATGAACTCTTAGCTGCCTTCTTTGTTATAAGCCAAGATCAGATTGGGAGCATATATTGAATAGCCAGATATGGAATTTGTCCGATGAAAATGGTGTCTCCTAGTTTTAAGATTAAGTTACCATCATCTTCATTCACATCTAAAGAGATGTTTCACTTTTTGTGCAATCCTTCCAAAGGATTACGAATTCGAAGAGAATGAAATTGTCCTACTATGGATGGCAGAGCTGTAGAAGGTCTGATTGAACCTTCAGAAGATAATAGATAGCCAAAAGATTTAAGCAGTGAGTATTTTCGCGATCTATTGTCAAGGTCAGTATTCCAACGATCAATTGGTAATGATACTAAATTTGGTATGCATGACCTTGTCAACGATTTGTCACAATTGGTTTCTGGGGATGCAAGTTTTAGATTGGAGAGTTCCTTGAAGCTCAATATGCAATCAAAGAGATTAGAAAGGTCTCACCATTCTTCTTATATTTTTGGGATCGAAGATGGCAAAGATAAATTTGAGGTGTTTCAAAAAGTTGAGCTTATAAGAACATTTTTGCCAATTTTCATTGAGCGTATGTATGAATGGAATCACATTAATTATATCTACATAACTAGTTATGTTGTTTTGAACTTGCTGCCAAAATTAAAAAAACTAAGAGTATTGTCTTTGAGAAAATATTATATTACCGAGCTACCCAATTCAATAGCGATTCTTAAGTCAATCACATGCTCTCCTTACAACCTCAACAGTTTGAATAAAGTGCAAGTTCAACTAAAAAATCAAGTAGCTGGGAAAAAGTTCTTGCTAGTCTTAGATGATGTTTGGAATAAAGACTATGGCTCTTGGGAAATCCTAAAATCCCCCTTTTTAGGTGGAGCAAAGGGAAGTAAGACGATTGTGACGACATGTCTTGAAGATGTTGCATTGATAGTGGGACAAGACATTGATTGTTATAGGTTAAAACTTTTGTGCGATGATGATTGATGGTCTGTGTTCAAGAAGCATGCCTTCGAGAGCGAGGTTGTTGTTGTACATTTAGAACCAACTTGTGCAAAATTTGTTGAAAAGTGCAGAGGTTTGCCCCTAGCAGCACGAACCAGCATGAACTCTTGGTGGCCTTCTTCATTGTAATGTTCAATTGAGGTGAATATAATCCTTTGTAGATGTTCAAGCAGATGGTTGTAAGATCTGTGAGAAGATGGGCATGATAACAAGCAAACCCTTCCAGGAGGTCAGGTAATTAATAATTGTTTCATTTCATTTTATGCCACTAGTACTTATAAGTCTCCATAACTCTTTATTTTGAAGAAGTGTTTTGGCTCCTGGACTAAGCATTTGTTTCATATGTTAGATATTTTTAAATCTTCTAGCAATTTATTTTGTTTAATTCTTTTTACTGTTTTTTTTTTCAGCTTAATGAGTTAACAAGCTAATAGTAGAGCTCAGTAATTACAGAAAATATCTAACAAAAGGTGAGATTATAAAGTTCTTACACACAAGTCCGGTCTGATTTGTCCTAATCCATCTTGCTGTTGTGATTATGAGTATGTCATATTTTTATTAATATGTTGTATGAGTACACTACCCCTATTGAATATTATTAACTCATACTTGTGCTTGTTGAATGTTGATAAATAACTTTCATTTTTTCTGACCCAGTGATGTGGCCCAATTGAACTGTGACACATGTCCTTTTTTTCTTTCACTAATTCCAAGACTTCTTGTATTCAAAGACTTTTAATGCATGAGAACATAAAATTCCAACAAAACTGAACTTCATATGACTACAAAGTCTTGGAATGGGTGAAAGAAAAAAGGACATGTGTTACAGTTCAATTGACTCACATCACTGGGTCAATATTTTGGGTGCTAATCGGCCAGCACCTAAGTATTATCCATCTTTTAATCAATCAACTATCTTGTCAGGAAGATGCTCTTTATTACAATGCACCAGTGCCCAACTAATAAATTGTGCATTCAAATAATTAAAGTTAAGCAGTTCTACTTATCATAATCCAATTTGTTTAGTTTGTATTATATATATTAAGGCATTAAAGTTTGAGGTTATTGGCACTAGTCCCCCTGAGCTTTACAAGAGTTTGCAGTTTACCCCATGAACTTTTTTTTTTTAAGTGTTAAACCCCTTGAACTCTCATTACCTTAAACAGGCATTTAAGATGCAATAAACCAAACTTTTTACCAATAAATGAGAGTTCAAGGGGTTTAACGTCTAAAAAAAAAGTTCAAGGGGTAAAATGTAAACTAGTGTAAAGTTCAGAGGCGACTAGTGCCAATAACCCTAAAGTTTAAACTTAAAGACATCCCAATATATTTTTATACCCAATATACCCCACTTCAATATAAAAAAGTGGGAGATTCTCAATGAAAGAATTAAATTAAAGGGTTAACAGCACCAGACCCCCCTGAACTATAAGCGAATTTGCAAGTTACCCCCTAAACTTTTTTTTTGGACAATTTACCCCCTGAACTCCCATTAATTGGCAACAACTGATGGAATAGTGACGGACGTCAGAGGCAAATTGCATTTACATACCCTGATTATATGTATAATTGCATTAAAACTGAAAAAAATATAATAATATCACACAAATACCCTTTGACTTGTTTGACTAATGTCAAAAAAAATAAAAATAAAAATAAAAATATTAATAATTTAAAATAATAATAATAATAATAATAATAATAATAATAATAATAATAATAATAATAACAACAACAACAACAACAATTAGGGGAGTGTATTTTATATATTTAGCATATATTTAATTTATCTCCAAATTCTTTATATCATCAACACCATCAAACCAAATCAAAAAAAAAAAAAATCAAAAAATCAAAAAATCAAAAAATTCATCAACAAAAAATGAAAAAAAAAAACTGATATTAAACTTATAATTAATTAAATTTAAAAATAAAACTAAATAAATTTATAATTAGTGAACTAGTTAACCTTAAATTTAATGGTTTTTTTTTTATTAGGTGGAGATCCAATCCAGATTGGATCCCAACCGTCCATAGCATAGATGGATGGTGGAGATTAAGAATTGAATCAAAAAGGAAAAAAAGAAAAAAAGAAAATTTGATATTAAATATTTAAGATTAAAAAAATTAAAAACAAAAAATCTTATGAAAAATATAAAATATTAAAAACAAAAAACCAAAAACCAAGATTGAGGACCAATAATCGGAAGAGAAATTAATATGAATAAAGATTATTATTATTATTATTGGTTTTTTGTTTTTTGTTTTTAATATTTTGTCTTTTTCATAAGATTTTTTCTTTTTAATTTTTTTAACCGTAAATATTTAATATCAAAATTTCTTTTTTTCTTTTTTTCCTTTTTGATTCAATTCTTAATCTCCACCATCCATCTATGCGATGGACGGTTGGGATCCAATCTAGATTGGATCTCCACCTAATAAAAAAAAAATCCTTTAAATTTAAGGTTAACTAGTTCACTAATTATAAATTTATTTAGTTTTATTTTTAAATTTAATTAATTATAAATTTAATATCAGTTTTTTTTTTTTTCATTTTTTGTTGATGAATTTTTTGATTTTTGTTTTTTTTTTTTTTGATTTGGTTTGATGGTGTTGATGATATAAAGAATTTAGAGATAAATTAAACATATGCTAAATATATAAAATACACTCCCCTAATTGTTGTTGTTGTTATTATTATTATTATTATTATTTTAAATTATTAATATTTTTATTTTTATTTTTTTGACATTAGTCAAACAAGTCAAAGGGTATTTGTGTGATATTATTATATTTTTTCAGTTTTAATGCAATTATACATATAATCAGGGTATGTAAATGTAATTTGCCTCTGACGTCCGTCACTATTCCGTCAGTTGTTGCCAATTAATGGGAGTTCAGGGGGTAAATTGTCTAAAAAAAAAGTTTAGGGGGTAACTTGCAAATTCGATTATAGTTCAGGAGGTCTGGTGCTGTTAACCCTAAATTAAAATACCCACTTCAATACATTTCCGATTAAAGAATTCTAGAAAAGACTCTAGCTTTTCTCAAAAAACAACAGTCACAAATCACAATATGGTAGATCTAGAGCTCAGCTGTCGGTGACTGTGAGTGGTCTTTCAACTTCAGTGAGTAGAGTAGTTCACTGTGTGTCTGAAACTGAAACTTGAAGCTCCAAGCAAATCCATGGCTGCTGCAGTCTCTGCTTCAACAATCCCACTCCTCTTCTTTGCCAGAATGTTAGGTCTTATGGTTTCAATTTTGGTCATCTTTTGGGCTCTTGGTTACAAGTCTAGCTTCCTTCCCCACTCTAATTCTCAAGAAGACCTCATCTATGCAGTAAAAAAAATGATCTTTCTCTCTCTCTCTCTCTCACTCTCAGTGCATGTATATCTTTGAGCAACTCACAAATATTAGATTTTGTTGTTTTTACAGGTTCTTCATCCTTTGTTAATGGTGATTGGTTTCATTCTCATCAGTGGAGAAGGTAGTGAGGCCCCACCAGTCCACCACTTGAATCGAACTACATTAATTATTTACTCAAAGAAAATGGCCTGAGAATTGTTGTGTGTGTGTTTCAGCTATTTTGGTACATAGATGGTTGCCTGGTTCCAGGAATTTGAAGAAATCAGTGCATTTGTGTCTTCAAGGAGTGGCTTTGGCTTCTGGGATTTTTGGGATATGGACAAAATTTCAAGGCAAAGATGGGGTTGTAGCTAATTTCTATAGCTTGCATTCTTGGATGGGTTTAATCTGTGTTTGCTTGTTTGGAGTTCAGGTTTTTCTCTTAATCTTTTGTTTTTTACTCATAATCGTTTTCTCTAATTACTACTTTCTTTGACGGTTTTTTGCTTTATTGGGAAGCTATATAATAAGATTCAAATCGTTTGTCCAAAATTGGTGTCCCAATTTGTGTCTAATCAACTAAATTGGGACATGTGTCTACATTTATGTTAGAAGTTGAAAAATAAAAATTAAATAAAAATTAAATGTAGACACATATTCCAATTTGATGGGTTAGACACAAACTGGGACACCAATTTTGGACAGACGATTTGAGTCCATATAATAATTAGTCGGTCACTATGCTATGGTGGATAGTAATGATATACAAGTAACGTACACAATGCTGTAGTGGTCCCTTGGAAGTTTAAACTGAGAAGCAACAACATAATTAGATTACTTATATTAGATATAAGAAACCCTATTAGTTTAATAACAAATATCTGTCTACTTCAACAGGATTATTAAAAAAAATGCTTTTGGAATTTGGATGCTTTCAGTAGTTGGGTAACATGTAGGGATCACCATCACCATTCTCATTCTAGCCTCATTATATAATCCAAAATATCCTTTAAAAAAAAATAAGGGATATAATCATTTTCTCTCATGTAGTTTGTCATATTAGACACTTTGCCCCCCTCTAGTTTCAGTAATAGTCATTCTCCCCCTGAAAACTAAAATATAAGACATTTTACCCTCTGCCATTAGAAATTCCGTTAGTCTAGTACTTTGACCGTTAAAACATCAATTAAATGACCTTATTACCCTTGAATACATGAATTATGCCCCTCATGATACACTAATTGTTTTTAAAGAAAAAAAAATCAGAATTAAAAAAAATAAAAAATAATAAAAGTATTTAAAAAAAAAACATAATTGAAAATAAAAAATTAAACAATTTATTTAAAATAACATTAATATAAAGAATAATAAAATAATATAATTGTAAAAAAAAACTAAAACAATATTAAAAAATTTTATTTTGAAATATTGAATTGTTTTTTTTTTGAAATACTGATTTTTTTTTTGTTGTTTTTTGTTTTATTATCTCCACCATCATGGACGATGGTGATTCCTTTTAATATAAAAAAACAGAATTGAAAATAAAAAATAAACAAAAGGGATCACCACCGTACATGATGGTGGAGATTAAAAAAAAGCAACAAAAAAAAATTCTGTATTTCAAAAAAAAAAAAATCAATTCAATATTTCAGAATAATAAAATAATAAAATAATATAATTGTAAAAAATAAAACAATATTAATGTTTTTTTTAAATAAATTTTTTATTTTTACATTTCATTCTTTATATTAATGTTTTTAAATAAATTTTTTATTTTTATATTTAATTCTTTATATTAATGTTTTTTTTTAATAAATCGTTTAATTTTTTATTTTCAATTATGTTTTTTAATACTTTCATTAGTTTTTATTTTTTTAATTCTAATTTTTTTTATTTAAAAACAATTAGTGGTATCATTAGAGGGCATAACTCATGTGTTCAAGGGTAATAAGGTCATTTAATTGATTTTTTGATTGTCAAAGTACTAGACTAACGGAATTCCTAATGGCAGGGGGCAAAATGTCTAATATTTTGGTTTTTAGGGGGAAGAATAGCCATTACTGAAACTAGAGGGGGCAAAGTGTCTAATATGGCAACTACAGGGGGAGAAATGATTATATCCCAAAAAATAATCAAAAAAAGTATTTGAAGGAGGCCCGTTGAAACTAAAAGCAACCCCATAACGAGTGGGTGCTTTTGAATATGTGTGGGGTTTACTTAGTAGTGCTTATACATATATTGTGCATGCTTTGCATCCTAGAGTGTTTGCTGGTCCACATATAACATCAAGAAAGCTAAAATATTCCATTCAAATGACGTTATACCACTTGTGATTAATTTGAATGGAAGATGTACGAATGCATCATAATCCGCCCAAGTTTCTCTTGAAGAACCGAGTCTGTTTCCTTTTTTGCTTGGTTATCATAATGACAAAAAAATATTTGTAAGAGTGGTGCTCTTTATAATGCAGTGGATGGTGGGGTTCTTGAGCTTTTGGCACCGAGGGGAGTTGCGCACAGCGAGAGTTAAGGTCTTGCCATGGCACATATTTCTCGGTCTCTACACATATGGTTTGGCAGTTGCGACTGCCGAAACAGGGCTTTTAGAGAAATTGACATTCTTACAGACAAGGAGAAGTGTACCTAAACGGAGTCCGGAATCCATGGTTGGCAATAGTTTAGGAATTGGGTTGGCCTTGCTTAGTGGCATTGTAATATTTACTGCTATTTCACCCAAGTCATATTCTCCTAGAAGTAAGGTCAAGTACTCTGATACCAAGTGTTTGTCTTCTTAGAGAGAGAGAAGAGTGATCTATATAATAAATATCAATCCTTCATCACTGCAATGTGTGCTGTTTTGATCTTTGTTGGTTCATTTGTTAAATTAATGATGCCGATCATTATATGCAAAACTCTAACACCAAAACAATATATAATTCAGAAAAAAAAAAAAAAAAAATGACAAATGTCTGACTGTCTGAGTCCAGATAGAATGTGAGTAGAGAAATTGTTTGTTTCAATGGTTTTGAGTTTGGACAAGTATCCAAGGCATTTTTTGAGATCTTACTTTCTTTCCTGAAGAAGTATCAAACTGGCGGGCCCGAGCCGCCGGTCCATATAAAAAATGTCCATAAGGGTTTGCTAGATAGAAAGCCGGGCCAAAATTAATGAGCCTTTCCTGGCCCAAGGCCCTTCCCTCTTCGGGCTGATCTTTAAAATAAAATAATAGGCATATAAATCACTTCAAAATTCAAATTTTTTAGGACTATATTGATATTAATTTTCTATTTCCATTCCTGACGTATTATGAATGAAACAATTTTTCAATTAAAAAGAAAAAGAATAATGCTTAGTACCCAAAATACTGACTCCACCAATGAGAGTAATGTTATACAACCAAAATAATTAACTCAAATTTCAATTCAAATGATGTAGCAAATGAGTTGTCATCACCACCCATAACATGGGATGATACAGTTAATGAAAAAACCATTTGCCATATCATTTGGGTTAAAATTTGGACTAAATTTTTGAGAAATAAGAATAGTAAAAAAATAAATAAATAAAAAACGTGTGAAGGAAAAACGGAAAGAAAAGAAAATTAAATTAAAGACATAAAATTAATTAAAGTGAGAGAATTTAATAAAATAATAATATTTTGGAGAGATAAAGTATTAATTAGGTGAGAGACAAATAAAGAAAGAAAAAGAGAATAAATCTTATCCATTAAAAGAAGCAAGATCCAATGGCCAAGAAGTTGTGTCAAAAATTATGTACAAAAATGGGGTCATGGTCCTCATGGATCCTACCCCATATATATATATATCACTAATGTTAGATAACTCAAAAAGATCCAATGATCAAGAAGTTGTGTAAAAAAATGGGCCATGGATTCTGCCCTTATATATATATATGTAGAAACTAGAAAGTGGTTGAACGGAAATTAAAATTTAAAAATTATGCATTATGACTCGTTAAAAGAAATAAATTACTATTAATTTTTAATTAGCAAATAAAATATAAACATTCATAAATAAATTACTTGAAGTTTGAATGTATCACTGGAATTAACGGTAAGGGAAGTGGGTATCAATTTTCGATAAAGTTGTTACCGTATGTAAAATGTCAAATCTCATGGGTATTTAGTGTAATTAAGCTCTATATATAATCTACAAAATTTTACAGACAAGCTATGAAGTGAGTTTGAGTTTGTTTTTTTGGCGGATCCTGATCATCTCTCAGTATCCCAAAATCAAAACCCTAACCCCTAAAATTCACTATTACTGGAAATGAACTCATCTACTGCTACCAGTACTTCTCCTTCCTCTCTCTTTCTACGACGCCGTACTGGCAATGTTCCCATCTTCACTTCTCCGACCTATTTCAGACCCAGAAACTCCAAACTACTACGCCTCTCTGCTTCTCTCGCTCAACTCTCCTGGTCCTCCTCTCCACGTGATAACAACAACAATTACAATGGTTGGGCCATTGTTGAATCTACACCAGATATTAGAGCTAAGAAAGGTTTTTTTTTTTTTTTTTTTTTTTTTTTTTTTTTTTTTTTAAATCTCTTATCTTATCTCTTTTCATTGTTTTATTTATTTATTTGTGTTTCGATTCTAATGTCTTAACCCACTACTCAATTTTGTTGTTTTTCCTCATTCAGGCTTGTCTACGGTTGTGATTGGAGGTGTTGTTGGGTCTTCACTTGCTCTTTTACTCGCTGCCATTTCTTATGTTTCACTTTCTAGAAAAGGTCATGTAGGATACATTTTTTGTTTACTCTTTTTGGTTTGTCGATGAAATTTCGGATTAAGTATAACAATAGTTATTGCATTGGTTTGGTTAGCAGGGTTCAAGTTTCAATTTGCTAGTCCATTGAATGCTTTGCATGATATTTTAAATCGGAATGAAAGAACAACTGTGGCGTTTGATGAAATGGATGGAGACACCATTGCAAGCCCAGAGAGTGTATCCAATGACACTAGTGATACTTTTGCTTCAGGTATGATCAAAATCTCATTATCTAATTTTAGAGGCTCAACATTTTTATGTTCCAAGCTTCTTTTATATTTATTTTCATAAATTTTTTCTTAAAGTTTCTTAAGAAGCACTTTGGGGAATGAACTTCAAAATCAGGTATTACTCCAACAGCTTTAGCTGCAGGAGGTTTTGGCCATTTAGGAATTGTACTATATCTGCGTTGTTCATTATGAGTTGTTTTTACTAATGTCAATGTGAATTGAGAAGAAAAGAGGGGAACAAAAGGACAGAGATCTTAGATAATTAAATAATAGATATTTGTCTTTCTATGATTTCATCAATCAATTTGTTAAGTTGTTAATGCTTACTGTCATTATTTTGTTGTAATGTCTGATCCAACTGTTTTATAAATTTAAGAGATTTTTTAGTTTATTAGCATCTTCATTCTTTTCATGCATCGCCTATCGAACCTTACAGTCCATCTGCTCTATATGTGTCCCAAAAATGATCAATCTTTCTTAAATTGTCTATTTTTCTTCTACTAAATATGTGTTTCCTTCCA
The DNA here is from genome assembly GCA_008009225.1 of Acer yangbiense. Lineage (NCBI taxonomy): Eukaryota > Viridiplantae > Streptophyta > Magnoliopsida > Sapindales > Sapindaceae > Acer > Acer yangbiense. The sequence goes on from CM017768.1 coordinate 12,455,351, forward strand.
TACACTTTAGGAACAGTGGACAAGCTTGAGCGTGTTATAGTATCAGTTGCCATAGATTCTACTCAACAAGAAGCGCTGTCTGTTTTGAAGAAACTGAAGGTTTGTGTGCGTGTGTTTTAATCTGGAGTAGTGGAGTCAAATGTTCCACTCATATTCTGTGAATTAAATTCCCAATTGAATTATGTCATGGTTATTTTGAGGAATTGATTTCTTTGTTTATTGTGTTGACACTTGAAATACCTAAATAAGCTTGAGGTGGCATGTGCTCCTCTACAAGTCCGAATGTGCAAAGTTCATACAATGGCTAAAGAAAGGATTGGATAGAGAACATCAGAAATTCATGAATTTTTATTGCATGACCACTGTTGTGTTGGAGTTGGATTAGGCATTTTTTCCAATGACTGTTGTATTGGCTTTTATCATGATTAGTTGCATACACTCTGAATCACTGCATATTGGATGCCCTTCTCTTAACTATCGAACCTCTTATTAATGTCTTTAGAGTTTTGGGTCCAGTTCTGAGCATGAATATCTCAACTGTAATTAAGATATACAGATCCTTGAAGATGATGTGATGGCTGATGAATTATGCACTAGAAGAGAATATGCCAGATGGCTCGTTTGTACAAACTCTTTACTTGAACGGTATAAGTGGTTCCATACTTCCATGCATGCTTCCACATAGTTTGAATTCTGTGTATGCTTATTTAGGGGCCGGCTCAGCAATTTATTGTTTGACTTGTAGGAACCCAAAGCACAGAATTGTTCCATCAGTATCACTTTCTGGCACCGTGATTGCTGCTTTTGATGATGTGGATAGTGAGGATCCTGATTTTGAGTCTATACAAGGTAACACCATTTTGTGATGTTTGCATGCTGCTTTAAGGTTGGGGCATATTTGACTTTTTGCTTCTGGAAATGTAGCCCTGGCTGAGGCTGGTGTTGTTCCCAGCAAGTTATCAGGAAAGAACTCTGGTTCTGATGGTTCAAAAGGTCAAGGAGGCATCTACTTTTTACCTGAGAGGTAAAGCTTGTGCAGAGATTTCAGTAGAAGCTTTAGATTTCCTTTTACTTGGTATTTGGTAAATCATAGCTGTTGCTGCAGGTTTATCTCTCGACAGGATCTGATAAACTGGAAAGCCCAAGTAGAGTATGAGTTGAAGCTGGATAATTTGGAACAGGTACAATAAATTTCATATATTATTCCCAGTCAATATTGCTTTTGGGATTCCTTATGAAAACAAAATTGAACTGATGCTTCGTCAGTCTTTTATAGCTTTTAAAACCTGACCTGTTTGCAGTCCAGATATCAAGAACAAAAGTGGATTATATGGATGTGAAGGAGATAAGTTCGGATGCATCTCCAGAACTTTTCACGGACATGTTGGCTGGGGACAAGAGCATAGTCAGAAGAGTTTTTGGTATCCCCTTTTACCCCATTCTCGTTCTGCAAATCAATGTTCTTGTCAGTTGTCAGTGATAAGTTCACTTGGAAATGGGATAATAAATATCTTTTGTGATGCACGCATGCTGCCATATAGTTGATTTCCCTGTTTGTAAATATTAGGAATTATTTTAGTCTGACACCTATCACGAACAATATATTGAAGTTAGGACCTTGGAGTTTGAGAACTCATCAGTGATTACAATACCCCCTTATTTACAGATTGTGAAAGTTAGACAGAGCAAATGTCAAAGAAATAAGCTAATCATGCATGTGTATATTCAAAGTTTTTGCCTTCATAATGGGGAGCTTTCACTAAGCTTTGTGGTAGGAAGTTGAGCACTTCCATAAAGACAATGTGCAGGCCAGAAATTCATGTGCAGGGATAGTGACTGCATGCTGGAATCTTTATTTTGTAGGTCAGAGCAAGCGCTTTCAACCAAATAAACCTTCAACAAAAGCTCAAGCGGCAGTGGCATTGACAAGTGGGAGGATGACAGTAGCTATTTGTATCGAATTATTGAGACTGGAAGCTGAAAGGTCCTCAAAGCAAGCCGAGATGGAAGAAATTAGGTCCGAGTTGCTTGATAGGGGAGACATAAAAAGGTCTTGGGATGAGAAGTTGAATGAAGAGAGAACTCGTGGTTCTGAGGTGCAGAAGCTTTATGCTTCTGCATGTGATGATTTGGAGCAGGAATTGATTGTTCAAGAGAAGGATTGTGCAGTGCTTTTGAAAGAGAAGGCAGCTATGGATTGTCAGAGACAATTGCTTCTGAATCTGAAGGAAGAGGTTGATGAGATGTCAGAAAGACTTGAATCTGAGAGGACTATGTACATGACTGAGAAGAGCACATTGCAGGATACACTCAGTGATTTACAAACCAGGCAGGAAGGACTTCTTGATGCAAAATCTATACTGGAAGCTGAGAAAGAAGCTTTTCGTATTTTGCGGTAAAGTTTATTTTTGAACCTTGATTTGATACCAATCGAGTTGATACTTAGTATATTGTTCTGACTAATGGAATCTCGAATGCAGATCTTGGGTAGAGGACGAAGCAAGGAAAAGCCAAGCCCGTGCTAAGGTTCTGGAGGAGGTGAGCCGAAGGTGGAAATGGGGCAACCATACTTGAATGTCCTACCGTTATGTACGTATACTATCCGACGTTACCTTGAAAAAGTTTTTGGAGGCCTATGTTAGAAAACAAGCCTAATCGATTTGGTGTGCAGTATAAGATTCTTTATTCTCCAATAAGTTTAATGTGTTTTGAATATGGAATATCAGTGTATCCTTTTTCATTAATCATTATACCTGGTCATATATGTAAGTTGGTGTTTAGATTAAGAGAGAAACTAAGAAAATTGATATTTCACCGAGGGCAATTCTATCTGCCACTTTTAATCTGCCATGCCGAATAAGCAAACACCAATGACCAACACTACTTATCTCTTCGTCACTTGGGGCTCATGACAAGTACGAAGATATTGCTTGCACCGGAAGATTGACTGATGGCACAAAGGCAGCCATATATCATCAATTTGTTTGGTATTGCTATATTTCCAAACAAGGCACCTATCATTCTATCAACCACCGAATGTTTTTGGATAATACTTTGGAGGCTACTGATATATATATATATATATATATTTGTTTTGGTTGGACAAGTTTACACCAACAAATTCCTAGGCCAAACAGGGACCTCTTTTATTCCCATCTCTCAACTTGTCATTTGTCAATCATTCTAATGATCCAACGAATTTTGTGTAATTACTGGATTAATTGCAGAAGCTGCTATTTCAGGGAAGTTAGTGAAATTACTGGATCAATTTTCAACCATACAAATTTTATTAACTCAATGAATCAATTAAGCTATTGATCTCTATGCTTATTGTCCTACAGATAATTCCAAAATACATTGAAGTTTAACCATAATTTCTGTTTCACAGTTGGGTTAAAACTTCATTGTCAGTAGGGTTATTTGGTTAATAATAATTGCCAGAATCTTTCTCTTATCTAATTTGTAAGAACAATGATTTTGGCTATTGTGCTATCTACAATTCACTGTTTTTGTTTTTGGTATTTGGTTGCGTGTGTCAACTGTCAAGTAATAACTATACCTAGAGCTTCCAATAATGCAGCCGAAAACCTCCAAAAAGAGAGACTTGGGGCAAACTGTACATGAGATAATCCCAAAATTATAAGAGACCATATTCCAAATAGAACAAGAAAAGGCCCACTTTTAAATCGCCAAAAAGTTGGTTTACTAGCTTTTCATCTGTAGTATTCAATTTCAGCCTCACTTTACACATCACAAACATTATAATCTTCATATTACACATGGCAAAAGTGTGGTGATGTGTATTAGTATATTATAAATATGGACAATGGTAGACATCCAACACTTTTGTCCAACATTTGTGTCCAATACTTGATGTGTCAATTGGTGAGTGGATATATGGATAAATCATTATTAATGTGTATCCACTCATCAATTGACACATCAAGTGTTGGACACAAATGTTGGACACAAGTGTTGGATGTCTAACATTATCCTATAAATATATATATATTGTGTCTATCGGAAAAATAATTGATTAAGTGGTAACCACGCTTATCCCAAGTTTAAATCCCCCTCTCCTAATAAAAAATATATAAATAAATAAATAAAATCAAAGATTTACTATTCAGGAATCGGGTTCTTGTAATCAAAAATTTTAAAATCTTTTTTTTTTTTTTTTTTTTCCGTCGAGCTAATGAAATCAACATATCACATATGACAAATATGATGCATAGGTTTTTCACAAATTGAGGGATTTGATTGGACAAACATAAATGTGACTTGCATTTGAAAAAGTTATAATATGTCAATATTATCAAGCCAATTGCTTTATATGTGGCATATAACTAAACTTGATAGACATCCAAATGAAAAAGTGGTCTCCAATGCTTCACTTGTAAAATACATGTATTTAATGATATGTCAATTTATTATTGGTCTCCTTAAATATACTTTAGAATAGTTGAATAAAATAAAATAGAAGACAAGATTGGTTGCTAACTGGGCCAACAAGATGACTGTCCAACAAATCCTCTGAAATCAAAGAGTATGTTGATAGCCTCTAAAAAAAAAGTTACCACATCAGCTTGAAATTGTACTAGAGAGGTGAGTTCACTTTTGCTTACCCCCTTCATTACCCCATCTTCAAAACATGACACGTGTCTATGGAGGGGATAAAATTGTTCAAACCCTTTATTTTATTAGATAGTTTTACCCTCCAATAGACACATGTCATGTTTTTAGGACGGGATAATGCTTACCCCTCTTGAAAGGGGTGAGCAAAAATGGACTCTAGAGAGATTGCATTGAAGATAGATTTTTTTTAATAAAATAGCTGCATGACATCTAATTTTTTTCTCAACCCACGTTAGCGTAGGAGATATGCTCTTACCGGTTACTGTATAAGTATAACAGCCAACAGAAACATTTCTTTTTGAAGGGAAAATAAGAGACAAAAGTTAACCCTCTTTTTTGTCACTTGTAACTAACAACATATACTTAGAAGTTAGAATTGGAAAACAAGACACTGGAGCTGACGAGAAGTTGGTTTCTTTTTGTTCCAAATTTACAGTTATAGTTGTCTGGTTTTGTTTTAACTGTATACATACATATATTCCTCTGAAGGCTGAAGCTCACAGTGGTAAGATTTTAGACTTATGTGTCAGTGTAAGTTGTCAAATCCTTTTAGGACCAAAATGGGCCACTAACTAATTGGTGGTTTCTGTAGCTCTTAGCGTGACAGTCGTGCTGAAAATTCTACTTATCTGGAATCTTTTTGTTTTTTTTCTGCAAAACAATCAAACTTTGTGTCTTTGAAAGGTCGAGAAAAACCAGAAAAGATGAAAATGGTGATGCTATAGAAATGTTTATGACCAGATATAGGTCTTAATTATATCTGGGCATGTTTTTAATTTATCTGGGTTTGCTTAGAATTGCTCCACAACCGCTTTATGTCCCAAAGTTGATGTCTTTTGCATTTCATAGGACCTGATAGTTTCAAAAGTCAGTGATGGGGCTGAAGAGAAATGGCTTGTGGGGAGTTTTGAGATTTGTTTGTGTTTTTAAATGAGCTTGTGAGTTCAAAGCTTTTCAATTATCAACAACATATACATGATAGTAAGGTTGGGATTTCTGGTTGCTGCTTCAATTGCAGCTTTTGCAGTTAAGCAGCTCAACCTCAAACCATCAAATTCTTCTTCTTCAGGTACTTCAAACTCTATTACCTTGCTATTTATCACTACCTTTATCAGAATTAGAAATATTGCATCTTTTCACCAAATGCATTTTTCACATATGAGAATTCTACCTTTTTTTTTTCTTCTTGTTTATGTGGGATTGGTAATGGAATATTAAAACAATTTTGCTTTCTGTTTCTTATACCTTATACCAATGTTCATTTTGTTGTACTAATGTTTGATTGCTTTAATTGAAACTCAGGAAATGGTGAAGCAAATGATGGAAAAGATAAACAGCAGTTTACGTATTCGAATGATAGCCTCAAAGAGAAGAAAGTAAGTATATGTGCAACCTTTGATCATTTTTCAGTATAAATAATTACTTAATCTAGTCTGCAATAGTTTGATATAACATATTCTTATTAATTCCTCTAGGAAGATTAAATTTTTTTCTTCTTAATTTGTTTAATTAATAAGGTGTGTCACTATTGTAGTGGGAGGAAGAAGAAGAAGAGGAGGAGGAGGTTAAATTGATCAGCAGCATATTTAATCAGGCCCGTGGTAGTCCGCCTGATATCGATGATGAAGATATTTTACAAATTGAAGACCTGTTATCTGGAGAGATTGAGTATCCATTACCGAGTGACAAGTTTGATGAGGCGGAGAAGGATATAGTCTATGAAACTGAGATAGCAAACAATTCAAAGGAACTAGAACGCTTGCGCAATCTAGTGAAGGAATTGGAGGAGAGAGAAGAGAAGCTTGAAGGCGAATTACTCGAGTACTATGGATTGAAAGAGCAGGAATCAGATATAGTTGAATTACAAAGGCAATTAAAGATCAAGACAGTTGAGATTGACATGCTGAATATTACCATAAACTCCTTGCAAGCTGAGAGAAAGAAGCTTCAAGAAGAGATTACGAAGGGCGTTTCTGCAAAGAAGGAACTTGAGGTAGCGCGGAACAAGATAAAGGAGCTGCAGAGGCAAATTCAACTTGATGCTAACCAGACAAAGGGTCAGTTGTTGTTGCTCAAACAACAGGTTTCCAGTCTTCTGGCAAAAGAGAAAGAAGCCATCAACAAGGAAGCTGAAGTTGAGAAGAAGCTGAAATCTATTAAGGAGTTGGAAGTGGAAGTTGTGGAGCTTAAAAGGAAGAATAAAGAGCTTCAAATTGAAAAGAGAGAGCTTACTATTAAACTGGATGCCGCTGAAGCAAGAATAGCAACCCTTTCCAATATGACAGAGGTAGCTCTAGGTCTCTCTTGCATAATCATATACCTCTCTATACAGTGAATAAACAAATTTGACCTCAATTGAAAATTTAATAAATAGCTGTAGATGCTTATAGTTGCTGACATGTGTGTTCAAGCTTTCATGGTATGCTGTTCTACTTTAATAGAGAATCACATTACATTTTAATTTTCTCTAAATGACTTATTCATTGTGATGTTTAAGACAGCATGTTTCTGCTAATAAAAGAACTGAGGTATTGACTAGGGGCAAATTTTCTATAAATATCTAAGAAGGCCTGGATTATTATTTATAATGATGAAAGCATAGTAGGCACGTGGGAATCAAGATTACGAGTTTAGCACCTTTTGTAGGTTCGTCAAAATGTGGAAGCGGAAACTCTACGTGGGTTAAATGACCGGCTGGAGAACAACTCTTAAGACAGTTGTTTTCGTATTATTGTAATTGTTCATTCAGTTACATATTTATATCTGCCCATCTTGGGCACCTACAACTAACATATGGAACATATATCATCAGTTGGGTGGATAGGATCTTGGTTATATATATTTTTAAAAGTAAATTTTCCCGTACCGTCCAGGTTCTCCGAAAAAAATAAAGGATTTTGGTTATTTATCTAGATATTATACTCTTTTTCATTAGATTGGTTAAATGATTCTTAATTTGCTTTGCTACATACTGCTGCAGACTGAAATGGTTGCCAAGGTGAGAGAGGAGGTTAATAACATGAGGCATGCAAACGAAGATCTGTTAAAGCAAGTGGAAGGACTTCAGATGAACAGGTTTAGTGAAGTCGAAGAGCTAGTGTACCTTCGCTGGGTCAATGCATGCTTGAGGTTTGAGCTCCGGAACTATCAGGCACCTGCAGGAAAAACTTCAGCTCGTGATCTCAGCAAGGACCTAAGCCCCAAATCTCAAGAGAGGGCTAAGCAGCTGATGTTAGAGTATGCAGGATCAGAACGCGGTCAAGGGGACACAGATGTTGAAAGCAACTTTTCCCATCCATCCTCACCTGGAAGTGAGGATTTTGATAATGCTTCTATTGATAGTTCCACTAGTAGGTATAGTAGTCTCAGTAAGAAGCCTAGCTTAATCCAAAAGCTGAAGAAATGGGGCGGCAAAAGCAAAGATGATTCAAGTGCTCTTTCATCACCAGCCAGGTCCTTCTCGGGAGGCTCTCCACGCAGGATGAGCACGAGTTACCGACCAAGGGGTCCATTGGAAGCATTGATGCTGAAGAATGCAAGTGATAGTGTGGCCATTACTTCATTTGGGAAACTGGATCAGGAAACTACTGACTCACCTGAAACTCCGAACTTACCACATATTAGAACACGAGTTCCTTCTAGTGACTCATTGAATAATGTTTCAGAGTCATTCCAGTTGATGTCAAAATCAGTAGAAGGAGTTTTAGAGGAAAAATATCCTGCATATAAAGACCGCCACAAGTTGGCTTTAGAGAGGGAGAAGCAAATTAAGGAAAAAGCAGAGCAAGCAAGAACAATGAAGTTTCGTGAAAATTCAAATTTTGAGTCTAAACCCAAAGGTGAGAGAGTTCTGGCCACAGCGTTGCCACCAAAGCTTGCTCTAATTAAGGAGAAGCCAGTTGCTTCTGTTGATTCAAGTGATCAACCTAATCATGATAAGGCTGCCGATACTCAAACGATAAGCAAGATGAAACTTGCCCAACTTGAGAAGAGGCCTCCTAGAGCGTTCAGACCACCTCCTAAACCATCTGGTGGTGCTCCTGTTGGTACAAATACTAATCTTTCCAGTGGAGTACCCTCCGGTCCACCACCACCACCTCCTCCACCAGGTGCTCCACTCCCACCACCACCACCAGGTGGACCACCTCGTCCACCTCCTCCTCCTGGAAGCCTATCAAGAGGGGTGGGAGGTGGTGATAAAGTTCACCGAGCCCCTGAACTTGTTGAACTTTATCAGTCATTGATGAAACGCGAGGCAAAGAAGGATACATCATCTTTAATTTCATCAACATCTAATACATCAGATGCTAGGAGCAACATGATTGGGGAGATTGAGAACAGATCATCATTCCTCTTAGCTGTATGTTGTATTTTGTGTTTATTTTCATTTGTTTCTTTGTCATGATCATTAAGTATTTATAAATTCTTAACATGGTGAAATTGTGCTCGATTCAGGTGAAAGCTGATGTCGAAACTCAAGGTGATTTTGTCCAGTCATTGGCAGCTGAAGTTCGAGCAGCTTCCTTCTCAAACGTACAAGATTTGGTGACCTTCGTAAACTGGCTAGACGAGGAACTCTCCTTCTTGGTATGTCCCATTAAATAATCATCAGTTGAATGTGCTATCTCATTTCATATGAAATGTTAGATGTTTTGAGGAAATGCAGAGATATGTGTATGCTGCAACTAAACCATAATTTTTTAGTCATTTGTAAGATTTTTCCCATGATCAGCTCTCTTGTTTAAGTGATGACAATATATTGAGAGCTTTAACTATAATCATCAGACTGTTTTTGTAAACATACCATATGTTTTTCTTAGGACCTCTCTATCTAATTAATTATTCCATTCTTCGGCATTTGGTTAGGTTGATGAACGGGCTGTTCTCAAGCACTTTGATTGGCCTGAAGGGAAAACAGATGCATTAAGAGAGGCTGCTTTTGAATACCAGGATCTGATGAAATTGGAGAATCAAGTTTCCACTTTTGTTGATGATCCCAACCTCCCATGTGAATCTGCACTGAAGAAGATGTACAAATTGCTTGAAAAGTAAGCAAACTATTCGTTTGCATTTTGATTCAATCAAAAAAAGAGTAGGATTGCTGGATGCTTTTGAAACGCAATTTAAAACGCCAGCAATTCAATCATTATTCTCCAGCCTTCTACTAGAGGGTTGGACAGTTAACCCGAGATTTTTTCTTACTAAAAACTGGCAAAAGATCATTTGTTCGTTAAATAACATGCTGTGTATTCTTTCCTTTTTTTTTTTTCCAGGGTGGAACAGAGTGTGTACGCACTCTTGCGCACAAGAGACATGGCTATGTCACGATATAAAGAATTTGGAATTCCAGTTAATTGGTTAATGGATTCAGGAGTTGTTGGCAACGTATGCGTCAAAATTAGAGATTTCATTCATTCATTCTTCAAAAATTTCAAAAATAGAAATTTTGATCTATTTTCATGGCTTCTATATCATATCATTCTTTGTTATCCAACAATTACAATTACATTGTGCATATGATTATTGTATATACATGCATATTTTTCTATCTTACCACTAAAAAGACTTTCTCATTTAGAAAATGGTAACATATGGTTTTTGCTTATTGCAGATCAAACTCTCGTCTGTACAATTGGCAAGGAAGTACATGAAACGAGTATCAACAGAACTTGATGCAATGGATGGACCTGAGAAGGAACCGAACAGAGAATTTTTGCTTCTGCAAGGTGTACGTTTTGCTTTCCGTGTTCATCAGGTATGATTAATTTGCCCTCGTCTAGATTGACTTTTGATTTTAAGATGCCTAAGATTTACTGAAATAGGTTATATGAGTCTTTGATAAACGGTAAATCATTTAGTGAAAGTGAAGAACTATATGCTTATAAACCCAGAACTAGTGTCTTCCCTATTCCCATTGTGTGAAATATTTTGGCTTGAACAATTTCCAGTTTGCGGGAGGATTTGATGCCGAGAGCATGAAGGCGTTTGAAGAATTAAGGAGTCGTGTTCATACAAAAACCGGAGAAGACCAAAAACCGGAAGCATGATATGTTTTTCTTGTTTTAATTTCATCATATATTGATCTTCAATTCTCTACAGTACATCACATCTTCTCACAATTGATGTTGCATAAAAATTTCTTATAGATTTGATGTTATAGAATGACCAGTCAAGTTCCCAGGGGACTGTATAAAGAGTACAATTTGTGAGGATAATAGACCTTCACAGTTCACAGCAAAGCTAATCTTAAAATGCTTCGATTGTTTTATGCATCATTTTATCAAAAAGTGAAAAACAAATCTAAAACATTGAAATTGAACTATCGCATTGTGACTATAAGATTTCTGTCAATGAATTTGGCACCTCCCACCTTCCCTTGAATTTGTGGTGGCAGTCGAATGACTCTTCTTTGATCTCCTGCTTCCACCAACAGCTCCGATCCTCCTCTATACTGCAGTGTTTAGAAGACGGAAGAATCACCATCAGTTTGGTTTGCATTCTCATAATTTTAAACACCGAATTCAGTATTCTATCATTCTCCAGAAATTGCATACAGATTCTTGGCAAATTTTAACTATTTTAACAGTGTTCAGATATGCTTTTGTCAGTGCACAGTGCATACAAACAATTCAGATTTTATTGTATCCAGGTAACGGGTTCAGACTTTTTGTTGTTGTTGAAAGTACGCGTTCAGACTTCAGTGTTCACAATACCCGGTGCATCATAGTTGGAGGGAACACATAATAATATCTTCAAGGTCCTAAAGATAAATAAATAAAAATCTTTAGGAAAGTGACATCATTACGCTACTCTTTCACTTATATCTTTGCTTTCCTGTGCACAGTTAATTACGGTTTATTCAATTTTCGTACTTGATTCAAAAAAGTTCTCCTTCAACAACACAAACCACAGTTCAAAGTAATATCTCTACCATCTTTTCAAAGGTATAAACTATATGCAAATTGCAAAGTGTTATACCTAAATGCTTCTCATTTGATCAATAGGAAGCTCAAATTCTCATAGAAGGTTTTGTTCATTTTCTTTAACTGCTTTATGATGACTAAAACCTAAATGTTCAACTAGTTCTATGTTTTTTGAGTTAAACTTTATAACTAAGTATCTCCCTGCATGCTTCTTAAAGAGATCATTGATCAACAAGTAAAATTCCTAAAGAGTACCTGATGGCTATCAATGCCAAAAGCTTCAGAAATATGATAAAAAGATACAAAAGAGCTGAACAACCGGAAAGGGTATGCTTACTTGATATAGCTTGATCTCTGACTTGTCAAAACCTGGCATGAGAAGTGTTACCGACTTTTTAACCACATCAAACTTTACGGGTGATAACATGGAACGGCTGTGATTTGCTGCCAAAGAAAGAAGATCCTGTGCATCTTTACTGACTGTGTTCAGTGTGATCGTGTTCCAGTCAAGAGGGGCATCCATAGAGAGATTTGGAATATAAGCAAAAGGCAAGGGAGAAAAATTCTTCCTCATTCTTTCAACAGATTCTTCATTTGAACTCGGGGAAGCAATACCAAATGCACCAGCAACCTTTGCACCAGCTTGGACTGTACAACCCCAGTAACGTAGTGCAGAATTCACAGAGATTGGGCTCTTTGGGTCCATTACAAGGAAACAACGGAATTTATGTGGTTCTGTAAAGGCAGAAGCTCCTCCCTGCATAACAAGTAACCAAACCAAATACAGAACCTATTGAATTTTACATTAAACTGCAGAATTAACAAATGGAAATTAAATTTACCTCCAACATAGTATCCACAGCATCCCATATCTGTGCACTCGAACTTCCATTAAGAACAGAGCCACCACCACTACCACCACTTATACTCAAGGCTTCATCTACAAGTCTGAGAAGTGATGGACCAGCCAACCTCCCAAGATCAGTCTTTTCAGCTATGTTCCGCAGGTATTTCAAGTATAATCTAAACGCATCCATGGTCTTACTCAGGTAATGTATTGCAAGAAAACATACTTATTACTTGGAGAACAGGCATTTCCTAACCTTGCTTTACTGCTTGCACCAATCATCCGTAGGGTTTCTTCAGAGCTGATACCGTCATATATTATTACATCGAAGTTTTGCTTTTGGTGGTTTCTTTGAGCCACATTACCAAATAATCCCACAAGCCTTTGAAGTGCAAACGCTGAAAAAATAGAATCCATCCCAGGCAGCACACCGAGCTCTTCTCCAACCACCTACACTACATCACAAAGAAAAATTTCATAACAACCTTTAAAATTGACATGTACCGATGTACGCACCCACCCCTCCAAGAACTCCTTGAGTCATGTTAAGACGGGCATCTGCTTGTTTGAGTCGATTGAGAGGTTCAAGAAGCATCTGCAATTATCAACAACATTAAGGGACAATGACATATATAAAATGAGAAAACAAAAAACAAAAGGAAGCTGAAAATTCTCACTTTAGTGGTTTCCAGTCTGACAGCAGAAAGATTGTTGTTGCAGAGAATCGGAGAAGTTCCAATCTTGCAATTCAAAAGAAAGTCTGGTGTAGGATCTTGTGCATGTAAGACCAAGCATGTACTAAGCCCAGACATCGCATAATGCTGAAGAGTCGTCAACAACACTTTTCTTAGAATTAAAAAGCTCTTGCTCTTGTTTAAGAATTAGAATTCAGACTTGAATGAATTTATTTACCTGAGCAGCCAATACAGCGGAAGTAGTCTTGCCGGACCCACCTTTACCCAGAAAAGTAATCAGTGTTGTTGATTTATCATCCAAGTTCGAAGCTGAAATGGGTACAACTCCAGGTTTTCTTCTCGAGTGTGATTTTCTTGTTCGTCTCACCAAATTCAGATTTGGAACTGGGTTTGCTAGTAGGAGATGAGAAGAGATGACCCAACACATTTTCGTGTCGTTTTGTTTTTCAATTTGATTGGAAGTTATTCTGTTCTTGCAAAATCGAAAGGGACGCAGTTGTCTAGGTGACTAAGGTCGGAAAATACCTTGGGCAAAATACCTTTTAGGGCGATTACCAAATTGGTCATGGACTTTTTTTTTTTTTTAATTTCAAGTTGTTTACGACTTTTACAAAAGTGACCAAATTGGTCCCTAACTTTTTAAATTGTACCAATTTCATCCCTCAATTAACTTTCTGTTAGTCAAACCTAACAGTCAATGGTATTTTAGTCGGGCAATTACCAAATTGGTCCTGGACCTTTTTCTTTATTCCAAGTAGTTTGCGACTTTTACAAAAGTGACCAAATTGGTCCCTAACGTTTTTATGGAGTACCATTTGAGTCCTTAACTTTTAAAAAACAACCAAAAACATCCTTTATCATTAACCTCGGTTATTTATACCGTTACTTTGATTATGGTTTACTTTTAAAAGACTAAAGTACCCCTCAAAACTCTAAAGTTAAAAATGTTTAAATAAAAATAAAATAATTATTTAAACAAGAATGTGATGAAAACAAAACAAAATAAAATAAATTATCTGCAACTCTCTCATTGATTCGAAAAACAATCCATATCTTTTCAATTTTTCATCGATACAGAACCCAAAAAATTATACAGGTTTCTATAATTTTTTTTTATCAATATTGAACCCAAAAAATTACTCATTTTCAAGAACTTGAACCAGACAATGATGGGAGTCATGGAGATGCCTTCAGTATATAAGCATTAGAGACCCATTTTTGAGAGAATAACCCTATTGACTCCGAGCCAAACTAGAAAACATGTCATCCACGAAGCTGCCCTAGATCTCCCCCAATCTCTGTCTAGTGTTCTCCATTAGAGATATGAGATTTCTAATTCTTGAGGCACTGGCCGATTTTGGATTTGCCAACCTTTGATTTTTTTTTAAGGGGTTAGATTGTTGGTAGTAAGTGTTACCAAGTTCGGTAGTGATTTTCGAATCAATGAGAGAGTTGCAGATAATTTATTTTATTTTGTTTTCATTACATTCTTGTTTAAATAATTATTTTATTTTTATTTAAACATTTTTAACTTTAGAGTTTTGAGGGGTACTTTAGTCTTTTAAAAGTAAACCATAGTCAAAGTAACGGTATAAATAACCGAGGTTAATGATAAGAGATGTTTTTGGTTGTTTCTTAACAGTTAGGGACTCAAATGGTACTCCATAAAAATGTTAGGGACCAATTTGGTCACTTTTGTAAAAGTCGCAAACTACTTGGAATAAAGAAAAAAGTCCAGGACCAATTTGGTAATTGCCCGACTAAAATACCATTGACTGTTATGTTTGACTAATAGAAAGTTAATTGAGGGATGAAATTGGTACAATTTAAAAAATTAGGGACCAATTTGGTCACTTTTGTAAGAGTCGCAAACAACTTGGAATAAAGAAAAAAGTCTAGGACCAATTTGGTAATTGCCCTACCTTTTATTCCCTCAAATTTCAGACTATTTATTTTTAATCCCTATAACTTTCAAAACAGTGCATTGAGCCCTTATAACAATTACAGTTGCTTCGTAAAAATCAAGAAACTTTCATTTACGATCCAGATTGGCTATTATGCATTTTATGATGTGGTTTTTCATGTTTAAATGAAAATTTAAATCTCAACCAATCTGGATGGAGTTCAAGAACACTTAGGATAATAAAGTAAACATGATTAGTGACTCCTAAGGCATTCAATCTAAATAAATTGAGCCAAAACATTTAGAGTGGTGCTATTGGCACCCCCACTCTATGCTCCACTTTTTAAAATTTTGATTTAATTATATAAAATTATATGGTTTTATTAATTTTTTGATTTATTTCTAGGACCACCCTTTTATTTATTTTTCAAACTTAATACATCCTATATCTTTTTCAAAAAAATAAAATAAAAAATACACTTCATCTCTAATCTTTATATATAGTTTTCTTACATTAATTCGCAAGATTTGTTTTTTTTCTTCTTATTTCATGGTAAAACCATCCTTATTAGATGCGATTTTTTTTTTTCTGTAGTCAATTGGATTGTTGGTCGCAGATTGTGAGTGTAATATTAATCGTCTGATGATTTTTTTTTTTGAGCGATTGAGTTACACTATGTTTGGTTTGAAGGAATTGGAAAGAAAGGAAAGGAAAGGATTTTGGAGGATTTCTAATTTCTTGTTTGGATGACTAAATGAGAGGGAAAGGAAAGGAAATGGAGGAAAATAGAAGGAAATGAGTGGAATAATTTCTTTATATTTTAAACACTTTGGTTTCCATCGGGGAACACTTTGGTTTCCATCCAAATTTGGGAGGAAAGGGGGGGGGGGGGGGGGGGGGGGGGGGGGGAAAGGAATCCACAATTAATAATTTTTTTCAAAATCCCAAAAATAACCCTATAGAAGGGTATTTTCGTAAATAAAATAAAATCATTATCCTTTCCTTTCCTAGTTTCCTTTCCACCCATAACCATCCAAACAACAATCATTAAAACCACTTTCCTTTCTTCACTATCATTTCCTTTCCTTTCCATCAAACCAAACATAGTGTTAGAGTTTTGGTGTGGTTTCGTCTTGTCAGAGATTAGGTTTTCTTGGTTGCGATTCATGGTGCGATTTCGTTGTTGTTGTTTTTTTTTTTTTTTTTTTTTTTTTTTTTTTTTTTTTTTTTTTGTAAATAACATTAAACTAACTTTGGAAGATCTGAAATAAAATCTACAAAAGAATTGATACAAATTATAGTATACTTGGAAGATCTGAAAGAAAATAAACCGAGGAAAAAAAATAGTAAACATGGATCTAGAATTTGAGAAGGAAAAAAAAAAAAACAAACATGAGAAATGATAAAACCAATAAATACTAAACATGGTAAATATGAGATCGAGATTTGAAAGAAAATATAAACAAAAATAGTAATAAATCAATAAATACTAAACTTGGGAAATATGAGATTGAGATCTGAAAGAAAATATAAACAAAATAGTAAACATTCAGTGATTTAAAATAATCTATGTCATTAAAGCTTTTGTCATTAGGGTTTTGAAATAAGGAAAGTGGGGTTTTATTAGTTTTAGACTCCGTTTGGAAGAGCTTCTTCAAGTAAATCTTTTAGGAGTAAATCTTTTAAAGTAGATATTCTATATGTAGAGCTTTTAATGGGAAGATATTAGTCGTTTGGTTGTCAATTAGAAAAAGCTGTTTTAAATGGTAGGATTACCAAAATATTCAAAAACTATTTTAAATGATAGGGTTATATTAGACATTTTAGTGTTATTAAAAAAGCTCAAAAAGATCTACTTGGAAAAGCCTAAAATTTGAGCTTCTCCAAGTAGACGTAAAATAACATTTTTAATTATCCAAAAGCTCTATTGTGTGACAATCAAACGACACAAAAAGATTTGAAAAAAGCTTTTTAATTTTTTTTTTTTTTTTTTTTTGTTGTTGTTGATAATAAAAAGCTTTTTTAATTAAAAAGGCTCTTTTAACCGGTAGACAAGCTTTTCCAAACGAGCACTTACTCTGTACAAGATTTTTTTTAATAAAAATTGTATGTCTTTTTAAGTAATTTGATAAAAGAAAAAAAATACTAAATAATTTAAATAGTGGAGTATAAATAGTACATAAACTGTTTTACAATATAATAAACAATTAATCCTAAAACTAGTCTGATTTGCTTCAAGTTTCATGAGTATATCCTTTGATGTCCAAAAGATTAATGTGTTGCCTCTCTATGCATATAAGGTGATTTCTTCGAAGTGTTATTAAATTTTTTTATTGTTAAAATATTACAATACTTTGGAGTTTAAAAGAGGGGTAGAGACTCGAATCCACAACCTCATAGTGTGGGTATGAGGGATATACCATTGAGTTAACCTCATCTTGTCTAGTGTTATTACATCCTTGCATGATGTATTTTGTTACATCTCCAATATACTTGAATTTTTACTAAATCACAATACTATTAAACTCTCATATATTTTGTCAATGTTTGTTATCATCAAAATTGAACACACATATATATATATATAGCCTTACGGCTAACAAAAAATGTTTAATTTTTTAATGGTTACTTTGTTTTTAGTTCAAGATTATTTGATTGGACATGGAATTTCATGCCTTATAGTGTATATTTTGGTAACAAAAGTTTTTATTAAAAATTGGGTGTGGTGAGTAATTTTTGGGTAACTTTAACATCCAATGGTCGAAACTACCTTACCAAAAGTCCCTTGTCTTGGTGGTTAGAGACTTCAAAATGAAGCTCTACCATCGGGGTTCAAATCCTGATATTATAAATATAGTCACACATTTTCCTATTAAACTCCAAAATGTGGGAAGACCCCTCCCATGTTGTAGGAGATACGATTCGAACATGCTTGTTGAGTTTATGCAGGGCCGGCCTTAGGGGGGCAACAAACCTAGAATTTTGCTAAGGGCCCCCAACTGGCCCAATCTCACTCTTTTTTAAAAAAATTTTTTGCTTATTTATTTATTTATTTATTTATTTATTTTTTGTTTTGCTCAGGACCTAATCTTTCTCATATCTTTGTTTTTGGCCCCAGATTGAATTGAAACTACCCACAATCTTTTAGGCCCATTTTAAATTGAATTGAAAGTGTGAAACTACCCACAATCTTTTAGGCCCATTTTTATGTCAATAATAATAATTTTTTTTAGCACTAATGCTAGACAACCCAAAAATTTTGTTTAAATTTCAACCAAAATATGTGGTAAGTGGTTTTTTCATTAACCACATCATCCCATGTTGTGTGTGGTGATGACAATTCACTTGCCACATCATTTGTGTTGAAATTTGGATTAATTATTTGGATTGTATTACTCTTTTTTAGGGGGCCCGATTTTTGTTAATATCATTAAATCGATAGGGTCTCGAAATGTCTAGAGACGGCCCTGAGTTTATGTACCTTACCAAGGAAGTTTTTCTTTTTGTTCCAATTATCAATTTCTTTGTTCTTAGAGAAATACTAGGCTTTCCAAAAAGCTTTCCAAATTATATGGTATGATGAGTTGTCAACATCATATTCCTTTACCATATAAACTCACGATTTATAAGACATTGACAATTCACCAAACTGCATAATTTGAGAAGTTTTTTGGGAAAAAATTTGGAAAGTCTAGCGTTACTTTTTTTCTTATTATGTTTTATAGTTTGGGACACCTTTCATTAGGTGGCCTATCACTCCTGACTCTGCTAATACTACCATTATATAGTTGATTATGCAAACTTCTCGTCCCCAAATTCTTTTAAAGCATCAGCATCTGTCTGCCAATGTCTGACAATTACTCCTTTTAACATTAATTAATTAATTGTCGAAAGATCCTTGCGCGTACTATTTAACTTGTAAACGAGTCCATAAAAAGTGCTTACTATTTAAATTGTCCAGGGATCCTTGCTGCTTAATTTAGGGCAAGATTTGGACTTTTACGTTTTTTTTTGTTTTTTGAAGCATTACATTAATTCGGGTTTTTTTATGAGTGGGAGGACTCGAACCTGCAATCTCATGGTGTAAGTGTGAGGGGTTTACCACCGGACCAACCTCATCCCGTCGACTTTTTACTTAATTTTAAGTATTTTGTAACTTTTTCATTTTTTATCGAATCAATTCCTATATTTTTCACGAATATCAAATTAATTTGTACATTTGATTACTGGTTTAACTGAATATTATCTTAATTGGTCAAATTTGAAAAGGCAGTTTTCTGATTCATTTATATACGTTGATGGAACATGTAATTAAGGATGGTTTTCCTGAAAGTATTTTAAAGAAAAAAAATACCATTATGATTTTATCAGCCCTCTCTCTATCTATAAATGAAACACAGCGCGTTATTTTCCATCACGATTGAAAGCACTCCGTGGAACTGAAAAGAGGCTAAGGGAGAGAAACCAGAGTTTCGTCATTCTTGCAAATTCATCAAAGATTTGGGCTAGCAGACTAAAGCTATGGCTCAAGACAGGATCAGTCCTGAGATTTTGGAGGCCCGAGGCGGACTATAAAAATGAGACCCTCGATATATTTACTTTTTTTTTTTTTTTTCTATCTATCTTAAATTTGTATGTGCAAGCCTTGGAGTTCTAAGATCTGTGAGTCCTGAATGTATGTTATTCCATAAAATTGTTTACATAAGTATGCCCAGGGGCGAAGCTAGGATTTTGGCTTTAAGGGGGCCAAAACAAAAACTAATATCGTAAGTCACACAATCTTCAAATAATATCAATAGGAATCCCTCACAAGAAAAAGTGCGGAATCCCGCACCTGATACTTTAATTTTCAACAAAATGTAATATCGTTTGGTGTTAAAAGTAATGATACAAATAAATAAATAAAATAGACATTAACTAATTAAAATGTAACATGTCTATTTTATATATAAAAAATTATTTATAACCAAATCAATCTATTTTTCTTCCTAATTTTCATTTTAATTACATAATCAAAGAGTGTATGAGAAAACATCTTTTATTTTGTTGCAAAACCTATGCCTATTCTTAACGGTATGCATATGATATTTGAATAGTTTTCGGCTTATAAAATATAAATTTAAAATATCATTGTACCATTGATATATTTAAATCACAATTATTTACATACTTGTAACTTAATTTTATAATATTCATGTCAAACCAAATTAACTTATAATAATTTTGAACAAAATTTAAATAATAAAATAATAAAATTAATTTATCAAAATCAGATTACTAATTAACCTAACAAAATAAATAATAAAGGTAGTCGCTATAAGAGTTCAATATTTACTTAGTTTATTCTAGTGAAATCTATATAAAAATAATAATTATTATATATAATACACACTAGATTAGGTAATAATGTATGTAATAATAGGAAATTGAAATATTAAAATGGATTGATTTTATCTCCTATTTTCATGGTCAATATAATTATGGAAACAAAAATTATTAGTTAATTTATATTATTAAAATAATAGAGGGACAAGATATTAGTTAATTAAAATAATTTTGATTGGTTCACATTTTAATTTTATGTAGAAAAATTGTCCCAAAACTAGGGATGGCAATGGGGCGGGTTCGGGGCGGGTGGCCTTCCTTGCACCCCACCCCATTTATTTTTTGAAAACCCATCCTCTCATAAAACCCTACCATAGATGGAGCGAGTTGGGGTACAACGGGGAGTGCTTTCCCCATCCCCACCCATTTACCCCATTTATAATTTTTATTATTATTTAAATAATAAAATATATAACCATTGAATATGATATAATATATAAAGTAGTAAATAATTCCAAGAAACTATTAAAAAAACATCTCATAAACATAATTCTCACAAGTAAATTCAATCATTTTCAAACATAAACATAACGTATGAAGTCAAAATGTTCGAAAATCGTAACGCTAATCATCTAATAGTTGCATTTATTTCTCTAGTTCTCTCTTCTTTAGTTTGTTTCCACCCCATGTTGTTTTTGTATGTTTACACAATTTTCTCTTAATAATACCAGTATTTGGTCTTCGCTTTCTAGTGCATCTGTAGACATATTTGTGCCTACCTGAAGTAGTGATAAATGAATCAAATTTAATTCAAGAGTTGAGAATTATTAAAGTAATAAACTTGAAAAAAAAAAAAAAAAAACCGTTGTTATTAAACTTTTAATTTTAAAAGTTATTTGAGAAAGAAACTTACTGTATATCCTCTTGTATTTGAGGTTGAAGCTTGAACGGTGAACTTCGAGTTGTTTGAGGATTAGAGACTTAGAGTTGAAGTTAGCGGCAAGGTTTTTTTAATAGTATTTTGTTTTGTCACTTTATGTTAAGTAACGGTGAAGTCGTGAAGAGATGTAAAGTTAAGGTTAATGTATTTATATATATATATATATATATTTTTTTTTTTTCTTTTTTTTTAGATATATTTATTTTCTTTGAAACTACGTAGTTTAATTAAGTATTATTTTAAACGGGGCAGGGCAGGGCAGGGCAGGGTGGGGAGTATAAAACTCATTCCCGTCTCATACCCATTGTGGGTTAGACTATCTATCCCCATCCCTGTCCCATCCCCATCAAATTGAAACCCATCCCCACCCCAAAAGTGCGGGTCCCCGCGGGGCCCCGTCCTTGCAGGGAATTTTGCCATCCCTACCTAAAACTTGTCTTATTTGCTTCAAGCTTCATGAGTATATCCTTTGATGTCTAAAAGATTAATGTGTTGCCTCTCTATGCATATAAGGT
The DNA here is from genome assembly GCA_008009225.1 of Acer yangbiense. NCBI lineage: Eukaryota > Viridiplantae > Streptophyta > Magnoliopsida > Sapindales > Sapindaceae > Acer > Acer yangbiense. Next base: position 12,477,135 of record CM017768.1, read on the forward strand.
GATTTCTTCGAAGTGTTATTACATCCTTGAATGATGCATTTTGTTACATCTCCAATATACTTGAAATTTTACTAAATCACAATACTATTAAACTTAGATTTCATCAATGCTTGTTATTATCAAAATCAAACATAGAGCCTTAAGGCTAAGTTTTTATTTATTTATTTTAATGGTTCCTTTGTTTTTAGTTCAAGATTATTTGACTGGATATGGAATTTCATGCCTTTGTTTATATTTAGGTAACAAAAGTTTTTATTAAAAATTGGGTGTGGGGAGTAGTTTTTGGGAAACTTCAACATCCGAGGATCAAAAGTCAAAATTACCTTACCAAGAGTCCCTTATTTTGGTGGTTAGAGACTTCACAATGAAGTTATACCATTGAGTTCCAATACTAGTATTATAAATATAGTCTCACATTTGTCCATTAAACTCTAAAACGTAGGGAGACCCCTCCCTAGTCCCCTAAGTTACAATTTGAAATCTGCTTGTAGAGATTTTTTTTTTTTTTTTTTTTTGATATGAAACGAATCAGTTACACCGAAACAGAAACACAAGAAAGGCTGAGATTTAGCCAAGCATGCTCCCTTGCAGAGGAGTGCAAGGTTATGTGCCAAAAATGTTTCCCGATTTGGGGACAAAAATGCACTTACAAGAACCCATCTCGGACAATAAAGCCTTAATATCACTAACAATGAACTTTGAATCCCCAAAAGGAGAGACATGGGAGTTCAAGAAAGAAAGAACCAACTTAGAATTTATCTTAGCAAACCTTATATGCAAGTTGTAGAATTTCGCCAACATTAAGCCATCGCGAAGAGCCAAGAGATGAGCAATTTCGTCATTAAAAGAGCCACACAGAAGATTAGACTGAGTCACCAGAACATGCCCTTTATCATCCCTGATGGTAGCCCTAACTCCAATCAGGCCCCGAGGACCTATAGGCAGCGACACCAACATTCAGCTTCAGCTGACCAGGCGGAGGAGCAAGCCAGTCCACAGAGTCCCTGATATCAGGCGCTGCAGCCTGGGGAGAGAAATCAATTTTGCTGTTCTAAAACTCGTCACGCAAATCCGTTGCCAAAGCAACCAACATTCCAGGCTCTTTAGCGTTACCACAGTTCAAGAGGGAGTTACGATTTTCCCATAATGCCCAAGAGATCATGCAAAACAGGCTAAAGGCATCCAAAGCCACATGTGAGGCCACTGATTGGAACACATCCAAAGCAAGGAGATGTTTAAGCTTAGCCAACAGGGATTCGAAATTGGACCCAAACCATATTTTTCGAGCCACTTTGCACCCAAACAGGGCGTGGCTGGCTAACTGACAGGGTGTCGTTTTGTGCATGTCAAAATATTTATATTTAAAGTTCACCTTGTTAGTGCAAGTGACTAGAGACTAGTATAGCAACAAGCAAGGGTTTCGTCCACAGGGAGGTGTCATCCGTCAACCGTTTCGAGTTTTAGAGTTTATTGAAAGCATGTAAATAGAATGCGGATGTGGTGAGAATGGCGTGTGTGAGGTGTATGCATATTGCGGTGTGGTGTGTGTGGAAATGTAAAGAAAAGAATGCAAATAAAATTAAAGAGAATATGAAATGGTGAGAATGGTGTTTAAAGAGACAAATAATAAAATGGTGGCTAGGAGAGATGTAGGATAATGATCACACAAGGTTTAATAGGTTTACCATACATAAGTGCACAAATAGTGGTTGTTAGGCTTTAAGGACATCCAATTCAAGTTATGGGCTTATTCTCTCAATTAAGAGATTCACAAACACAAATCACTCCCCAAGGGTCATGGCTAGAGCAATTGAGCTTGTAATCTCAACTAAGGGATTCGAGACACGAATCACTCCCCAAAGGTCATGGCTAGAGCAATTATGCCTCAAGTCCCTACTATTAAGCATATGAATATGTAGCCAAAACCTATTCTAGCACGGTCATGCATAAAACAAGTTTTATCCATTCTTTTAGAGCTAAGTAGTCAAGACTATACCCGGAAGGTCATCCATGAAAGTACAATCCCAACCCACAAACACTCAAACCCATCAAAACAAGGCATTTCGACCTTCCATCAACATACACACACAAATAGGATATTTGATTACAACTACTCCTACATTTAAGTTAATCTACTCCTAATCCCATCCATGAGCACACATCAATTTCCAATCTCTACACACATGCATATCAAGACAAGAGATTTTGCAATAATAACAAGAACAAATCAAAACCCAAATGGATTTAAGAACAATCATCACATAAATGAGCACAAATAAGGTTTACAATATTTCCCAAGTGGGGATTACACAATCAAGAAAACAAGAAATACAAAGAGAATGAGTTTTAAGGAGACAACCCTTGAAGAAATCCCTCCAAGAGCTCCATGAATCCCTAGCTCGAAATTGGTCATAGACCACTCCTATCTCCTTGCAATCTACTCCCAAATGTGGTGGAGGATGTGTGGAAAGTGGTGGTGGTGAGCTTCCCATGGAGGAGAACCTCCATGGGAGCTTTGTAAGCTTCTCTCTCTCTTGATTTGGGGAAGAAGATGAAGTGCAGCAGCTGTGTGTTCTTGGTGTTGGTGGCTGGTTTGTTCTGTGAAGAGAGGGCTCAAAATGGTGTATAAATAGGTTGGGAAACTTAGGGCACGATCTAGGCATGAAAGGACCAAAATGCCCTTCTGAAATAGCTTGAAAACTGACCCTTCGCTGTGCTGGTGACGGAAGGTCGCTGCCAAGTTGGCCGTGGGTGGGGCGACCACTTTGGGGGCGAACTTCACTGCCCCTGGTGCCAAAAATAGGTCGCTGCCACATTGGCTGTTGGCGAGGGCGACCATGACGGCGAACTTCTCGCGCACCGTTACGGAAATGCTCATATCTCCCTCTAAAAAGCCCGGAATTACAATCCGTAAAAACCACTGAAAAGTAGACTTCCGGGGCTTTCCGAATATATGTAGAGCTCAGCGTGGTTCGATTGGAGGAGGGAGATATGCCCCCCGAAAGTTAGGTGATCTGCACAATGTTCTCTGCCGCGGTCATGTTTCCAGCCTCGCGCACTGTTACGGAAACGGCCATAACTCCCTCTAGAAAGCCCGGAATCGCAATCCGTAAAAACCGCTAGAAAGTAGACTTCCGGGGATTTCCGAAAATATATGGTAGGAAGCCTAGTTCAATATGAGGAGGGAGTTATGGACCCCGAAATTTGGGTGTTCTGCATGGACATGTTACAATTTCAGCCCATCAACCTTTGGAAAACAGAGTTGACCAGTGCCGCGGTCTCAATGTCGCGTTCTAGCTCAACGGCGGATCCACCGTGGAACATTTGATTTTGCTTGCCACGGTTGACCATGAATCACGCCACGGTTTGGGTCAACGGCGAGGCCGCGACAACTCTGTATGGCTTCCATTCTTGACTTCTTTTTGCTCATTTTGACTTCCCAAACTTGACTTTATGCTCAAACACCAATTGTAGGGAACATGTACCTACACGTTGCTCACAAAACACATTATATACAAAAATATGCTCGAAAACGATAACAAAAGCTAGGAAATGGGGACATCAATTAGGTACAATTATCATCCGATCACTAACTTAGAGGAGCTCTTGCACCTATCACAATAAGGGGTTGCCACAACTTTCCTCTTCCACAGATTTTCCAACGACGAAAGGGCATTCCGATAGGCCAAACAAAAATTTTAACCTTAGGAGGTAACACCAGGCCCCAAAGGGAGTTCCACCATTTTACCTGTAAAGAGGGATTGGAAACAGAATTATGGAGCTTATCTGAAAGAGCCAACAAGTACCCACTCTTCATCGAAAATTCACCATTATTCTCATAATGCCATTTGATGCAATCTTGGCCCCTTTTCCAACTCACGGGTATAGGAAGGATCTCTGCCCTGTTAGGAAGGAGAATGAGGTTATCAAGTAGCTCCAAATTCCAACCCCTCCGAGATCTATCAATAAGATCGGCGACACAAATATCATGGTCATGGTCACGAGTTATAGGCCTGAAAGTGCTTGGTTGTGGTATCCACGGATCCTTGAAGACTCTGATGCTCTTGCCATCCCCCACTGACCCAACTAAGACCATTCGAAAACAACTCCTTTCCCTAAACAAGGCTTCTCCAGATATGAGAACACCCTTGTTTCAAAGTGGCCTCTAGAAAGGTATCCTTCTTGAAGTACTTAACCTTTAGGACCTGAGCTGCCAAGGAATCCGGGACGGTTATAATCCTCCACACTTGCTTAGCGAGAAGGGCTTGGCTGAAAAGAGAGAGATCCTTGAACCCCAGACCACCTCTACATTTTGGAAGACAAAGATTTTCCCAACTGACCCAGCTAATTTTCCGTTTGCCCTCTCTAGACCCCCACCAAAACTTCGAGGCCATGCCACTAAGATCTTTGTACAAACTAACTAGCAACTTGAAAATGCTCATAGGAAAGGTGGGAATGGCTTGGGCCACCGCTTTAATGAGGACTTCTTTTCCACCAAAAGAGAAGAATCTATCCTTCTAACCCCTCATCCTTTTCCAGACTCCTTCCTTAATGTCATTAAAGAGAATCCTCTTATTTCTTCCTACCATTGAAGGGAGGCCTAGATACCTATCTTGAGTGTTACAGCCTATAATCCCAAAAAGGAGTTGGATATCCTTCCTGAATGAGGCATCCACATTCGAACTAAACGTAATTTTGGATTTATCCAAATTTATTTGTTGCCCTGAAGCCTGCTCATAAGAACCAAGGATGTTACGAATCTGAAATGCACTCTCTTTGGAGGCCCTACTAAAGAGGATACTATTGTCAACAAACAACAAGTGACTAATGAGAGAGCCTCCTCTCGCGCACCGTGTGCCTAACGTTCTCCCACCTCTCTCCAAGCTAGAAACAAGGCTGGAAAAAGCCTTTGCACAGAGGAGAAAAAGATATGGAGAGAGCGGGCAGCCTTGCCTCAAACCTTTAGACGGGGTCACCGAACACACAACCTTCCCGTTCAGCAAAAAGGAAAGGTTAGAAGATGATATGCAGTCCATAATCAGATTAATCCACCCCTAAGGAAAATTCAGTTTCTCCATGACAACCTTGAGGAACAGTCATTCAACCCTGTCGTAGGCTTTGCTCATATCCAACTTTAGTGCTATCTGACCCCGCTTCCCACTCTTTTTCCTACTCAATGAATGAAGTGTCTCAAAAGCAATAAGCACATTATCATAAATTTGTCTACCTGGGATGAAAGCCGACTGGAAAGGGGAAATTATGTCCTGAAGACAAGGCTTTAACCGAGCAGCTATTACCTTTGTTACGATTTTATAGATGGTGCTACACAGTGAAATCGGCTTGAAATCCCTTAGTTGTTCAGGTTTATTGATCTTAGGAATTAGAACCACATTTGTTGAATTCAATTTCCTAACCGAGAGTTCACCGTTCAAGATACGGAGACAAATGCTTGTGACCTCATTACCAACTGTTCCCTAAAATTTTTGGAAGAAGATCGCTTGAAATCCATCCGGGCCCTGGGCCTTAGTGGGATTCAAGCTGAAAATTGCTACTCTAATCTCAACTGTTGAAAAACTTGTCCCCATACCTCTGCACTGGTCATCGCTCAGCCTGGACCTGATAGTGGCCGTGGCCCTATCTAAAAGATTAATGTGTTGCCTCTCTATGCATATAAGGTGATTTCTTCGAAGTGTTATTACATCCTTGAATGATGCATTTTGTTACATCTCCAATATACTTGAAATTTTACTAAATCACAATACTATTAAACTTAGATTTCGTTAATGTTTGTAATTATCAAAATCAAACATAGAGCCTTAAGGCTAACAAATTTTTTTTTTAATGGTTCCTTTGTTTTTAGTTCAAGATTATTTGACTGGATATGGAATTTCATGCCTTTGTTTATATTTAGGTAACAACAGTTTTTATTAAAAAATGGGTGTGATGAGTAGTTCTTGGGAAACTTCAGTATCCAAGGATCAAAAGTCAAAACTACCTTACCAAGAGTCCCTTATTTTGGTGGTTAGAGACTTCAAAATGAAGTTCTACCATTGAGTTCCAATCCTAGTATTATAAATATAGTCTCACAATTGTCCATTAAACTCTAAAACGTAGGGAGACCCCTCCCCTAAGTTACAATTCGAAATCTGCTTGTAGAGTTTATGTACCTTACCAAGGAAGTTTTCTTTCTGTTCCAAATATCAGTTTCTTTTTTCTTATTTTGTTTTAAAGTTTGGGACACCTTTTCATTAGGTGGCCTATCACTCCTGACTCCGCTAATACTATCATTATATGGTTGATTATGCAAACTTCTCGTTCCCATATTCTGTTTAAAGCATCCGCATCTGTCTGCCAATGTCTGACAATTACTTCTTTTAATATTAATTAATTAATTGTCGAGAAATCTTTGCTGCTTACTATTTAACTTGTAAACGAGTCCATAAAAAGTGCTTACTCAGAGATCCTTGCTGCTTAATTAAGGGCAAGATTTGAACTTTTACTTAATTTTAAGTATTTTGTGACCTTTTGATCATTTTTTATCAAATGAATTCCTATATTTTTCACAAATATCAAAATTGTACATTTGACTTTTTTTTTTTTTTTAATTTTTTTTTTTTACGGTATCTATCTATCCACTTATCTAGATCATGTATTTTGTTTTTGAAGCTTTTTGATATTGGTAGGATTTGAGCCACTGATTTGGGTGTCATTTATCTAAACCTCAAGCTCATCCATCTATCAACAGAGCTACACCCCTGGGGGCGTACATTTAACTACTGACATAAGTCGATCGATCTTAATCGATTTAAAGGTAAAATTATACTATACAATAATTTTATATGGGTAATTAAAGAAATTATTAATTATTGCATAAATAAGATATAGGGAGGTCGGCACATCCTTAGTTTGGTAAGGCTGTACAAAGACATCGATATGTGGAGAATGGAGACATGAAGGTGATATAAACACATCATGCAACAATCCTTAATTTGTTGGGCACCACAGTCTAGTTCACTTAACACTAATGAGAGGATTAAAAACAGTGTGCTTCATAATTAGTATTAATTAAGTGATGAAATTAGTTATACCTAGAGGATGTGAAAGCAGGATCGGATAAAAGATGGTATGTCACATTACTCACATATTTGGTTTATCACATCACATGATAGCCAATATTTTATAATTATTAACCTCAACTTTGGAGTTTGCACAGATTAAGTGTGACCCATATAGCTATATATGTTTTTTCTTTCGTGCACCGTTACCCCAGTACCCCCACAGAATTTTAATGCATTTATATAAATTTCAATGCATATTTTTACTTTTGTTTTTTTAACAAAAATATATATTTTGTTAATTAATTAACGTGTTTCCAATAGTATGTACATTTTATCTTGGAATGAATTTTAATTCAAAATGATATAACGATTCATTTATCAATGGCTCGGTGATAAAATGAGTTCATTCTACCTATTAATATATCACATTCGAATCGTCGTTGTGACATAATAATATTAATAATAATTGTAATCGCAGTGACTTATAAATAATAGAATTAATGTCAAATGAAATCTGAAATATAAATCATATATATATAATAGTTTTCACATACGTGCACAGTGATATATTTATATCAATACATTGTATGTGAGTCATATTGATTAAGCATAAGTGAATATTTATATATGTGTATATGTGCACGGCGTTCTCTCCTTATCTCTATTTGCATTTGCAATAAACAATAAGGTCCAATTTTCATTAAGAGGAAATCTGTTCTTTACACTCTCCTCAAAATATGTACTATCATAATAATGAATCTGAGAATACAAACGCCCATGTGATATTCATTCCATGGGCGTTTGATAAACACATATATTTTATCGCATATCGTTTTTCTTTTTGGATCATCATACATGATCTTACAATCAAATTATCAAGTAACAAGAAATGCGCAGATATAGGCCGTTGATTATGCATATGGCACCCTCATTTTTTTTTCCTTTTAGTTGATAATGATTCTCTGATCTCTGCCCGGTCTTTTAGCTAGAAGGTGCAAAATCATGAGTAATAATCCTCCATCATGAAGCATTTAGGGCCCAAACTTATCGTTTACACCAGTTTAATTGAAGGTCCCTGGAAAAATAGAAATAAAAATTATGTACTTAAATTATTGGTATGATAACAAAGAACGTTTATTCGGTCTTACAATGTTTCAAGTTCAAGTCGTCAAACCGTATGTGGTATAATAAAAAATAATTAAAAAAATGTTAATGTACACTTTGATTGAGAACCTATATAATTATTAAAATTCCCATCAACAAAATTTCATATGTAGAATATAATTTCATTCATTCAAGATATACTCTGATTCAAGAACTAATAAAATTCTCTCTCTTTTGCAAAAAATAATAAATGAGTATATTGAATATATTCAAAGATTGAGTACCTAAATTAGGATACTACCTTAGTACACAAATTAAATGGAAAATGCACAATTCCCTATATATATATTAGTGTGAATTTGACTTATATATTATAGTTCTAAAATAAAGTTTTGCGAGAAGTCGCCAGTAGGTAACTAATCTAATTATATATATTAAAAAATGTTATGTATTAAAGGAGCTAGGTGGATGAAATCAATCACGTGCAGTGAACACTGCTGATCTTCAAAGGAAGACAAGCTTTTGCACTAACCAACCTTTCAGTAATAATAAATATCATTATGAGGTAGCTAAGCTAGGTAAATAATATTTTCTTCTCTCAAGTGTGCCGTGCCGTCGCAGCTACTCATGTTTAGTTGAAATCAACTAAATTAATGAAATCATTATCGCGTAAGTAACACTGATTTATCATTATTTTTTATCAATAAAGCATTAGCATATAATTAACATGCACTAACTAATTAATAGCATAAAATTTCGATCATTGATACTTTTACAGCCTCAAACTCGCAATAATATATTTTACAACATATATATATACATAATCAGTATGATCTAAACTTAAATGTAATTTTTAATAAAAAGAAAAAGAAATCTCATAAAAGAATAGAAATGGAGAATCATCATATATAGAAACTTTCACTAACCAGTAGGTTTTATATCAATGATGCAATGGGTTAGGGCCGGTGGGGACAAGGCGCTTTTCGACACCATAACGAGGATCGATCTGAATTTCAGGCGCTGGCTGCAGCACTTTCTTCTGATCATCTGGTGAAGATTTTTGATCATGCTGTTGTTTCTGATCATCATGATGATTTCTTTGAAATGGGGTGAAGTCAAATTTACTTGCAAGAACTTTTCTATTAATAGAAGGGTATTTAGAGAGGGAAGAATATGTAATTATAGTATTGTTGTGGCTGCTGCTGCTTTGTTTGTTATTGATCTTGGACGTGAAATTGTACAACTCATGAAACAATAACAAGAGAAGAGAAAGCCAAAGAGCGATGAAAACAAAATGAGAAATTTTCAAGGCCATGAAGGAATAAGATGAGTAGGAAAAGACGAAAATCGAAGAAGAAAGGTTAGAAGAGGAAGCATGGAGCATGATATCAATTAATTCTAGTAGTACACCTTTTGTTTTGAGATATGACAGCTTGAACTCAAATGGATGGAGAAATATAAGAAATGTAAAGAGGGTTGAAATCTGTATGTGTTTTTGGGCTCATGTGAGACTAGAGGATGCTTTTAATGCTTTAAATTTATTGATATTTGAGAGGAGAGAGAGAGAGGGGGGGTTGTACAGTACTGTTTCCCAATGAAAAAGTTCCTTAGAAATCAAGCAACAAAAAGGGTCATTATAATAATTTTCAAACCTTGAATTATATTATGATTGATTATATGATAATTATTATTCATAATTGCTTGAATATCTTTGACATGTAGGTATATAATAAGTTGTAATAATGTCAAATATTCTTTTATATATTTTCCACTCTCTCTAGATATCTATCTCAATACAGGTTTGAGTGTATTGCACCTTAATATAAAGGGTGGGGAATATGCAATCTACATTTGCAGTAGACAAAGCAATGAATGAACAGTTTTGAAAAAGTGCAGGGTCACGAACTGTTTCAAAACAAAAGTAAGACAATATTGTTTTGCTTCAATATTCTCAACAAGATTTATTATTTATTGATTTTTGATAAAGATAAGGTTGGTTCAATGGTAAACTTCTTATACCTGTGTCTATAACTAATTCTCTAATGTCCTCCCTAGCTCCACGCATGTTTCCATCGCCACCGCCGTTCTTCCTATCTTTGACTTCCTCCAATCCTCCATATACACTATGAGAAAATTGTTATTTAGCAACTAACTGTCTATAACCATGTAATAAACGGTTGTAGATTGCAGAATGTTACTTTTTACAACCATTGTAACATGGTAATTGTAACAAAGACAAATCATAGATCCAATTCATTCTATAAACATGTGTTTTGAGACTAGTATGTATCTTTAGTAATTATAATTTTAATTTGAAAATGATTTTTTCTGTGACTATTAAATACTATTAAATGTTGTAGGCAAAGATGTAAATAAATTTTAGCGACATTCTTTCCCACAAAAAAATATAACTTTTGAGACCAAATATAAGGCATTAACAACTATAAATTTAGTCACACAATAAGTTTTTTTTGTGAATAATATATTTAGGGGTCATTTGTTTTTTCCACTTAAAACTTAATGAGTCTGAATTGAATTCATTAAGTTTTTTTTTTTTTTTTTTTAAGTGGTCAAACAACTTTAAAAAAGTAAGAAATTTTGACTTGTAACTTAATTTCAAATCATTGTATTACAATTAATATATTCTCTTCAGGGTCTATCCTCCCAAAGAAGATATATTTTCAAATTTATCCTAATTTGATATTGTGTATAATTCTTTTTTTTAATATATTTCTTATTTTAAACAGCTTTTAGAAAAGAAAAACAAATATAATCACTTCTCATAGAGACCGGTGCATATAATTCAATAACCTATTTCAAAAAAAAAAAATCAATAATATATTTTTTTTATTTGGTTTCCGGTGCATATGATCCAGGAAACCAAAAAAACAAAAATGGTTTCCTCAATTATATACATTGGAAACATGGACAATATGTAAAATAACTTGAACTCTTTTTTTTTTTACAATAAATTGAACTTGAACTTTGTTTGTAGAACATGCTAAATCTTATAAAGAATGGTTCATGTTAAATTACTTCTTTTAATTAGCTTGGGTATTGTGAGAGTATGCAACATTGTTGGTCTTCACAAGGAAGCTGATACTCAGAGCAAAGCTCCAGTACAACAACATTCTTCAGCATACTCAGGATTGGCAATTTACAAACCGTTCGATGGACGATCAAACGTTAATCACCTTGATCATCAAGGCTACTGGAAGAGGTTTTCCGATTAGATAATGCCAGCTGAAAGAGCTGAGCTGGCACCAAGCCAATCTAAGTTAATTCCCAACAAAATAGAAATTATGTTAGAATTGGTGGGAAAATTAGTTAGATGAGGGAGTGTGATCATTCTCTGTATAAATAGACTCACTCTCTCTCTCTTAGTATTCACTGAATCATTTCTTGTAAAAATCTCTCTCAATGAAAATATTTTCTCTTCCATTAATGTCTTCTTAAAAGCTTTTTCAATACTCTATTATGAGATCTTCATAGAGATAATAGATCAAACACCTATGGTGCTGATCTTTATCGTCTTAAAACTCTGAAACTTCAAAGGTATAAGTGTAAAATTACTTATTTTCAGACAATTTTATTTTAAAAAAATAAACATGTTGACAGTACATTCAAATATGAGGAAAAAACAAACAAACATGTCATTCATGTTCAGATTTCAGTCCATATTCAGTCTTCAACAGAAAAACAAACGACCCCTTGGTCTATAAATAATATTAATATTTTCTTGCATATTATTTGTGACTATAATGCTAGTCGGGAAATAAGTTTTTCCACTACTAATATTTTTAGTTACCAAAGATGAAAAAACATTGTAACGCTAATATTTTCCGCCAAACCAGTACATTTTAGGACCAAATATAAGGCATTAACAACTATAAATTTAGTAGCACAAAAAGTCTTTTTGTGACTAATATATTTAGTCAATAAATAATATTAATAATTTTTTTTTGCATATTATTTATGACTGTAATACTAGTTGGGAAATAATTTTTTCCACTACTAATATTTTTAGTTGCCAAAAGTGAAAAAATATTGTAGTGCCAATCTTTCCCTCCAAACCAATACTTTTTAGGATCAAATATATTGAGTTAACAACTGTAATTTTAGTTGAAGAATTAATACTTTTGTGTCTAGTAAGTCTATTATGTTATCTTAATAATGTGTGATTTAATAAGTTGCAGAATAGACATAGTTGATGTTTTAATTTCATAGGTCTTTGGAATGATCTAGTGCTCAATTTGGGTATTTGTTTAGTTTATATTGATGTGTGTATGTTTGGGTTTTGAACAATTGTTCATGGTTTAATTTCACGGGTCTTGAAATGATCTGATGCCATAATTTCAATTTGGGTATTTTTTTTTTGGTATTAGTATATAGTTTATCTGGATGTGTTTAATTATGTTTGAGTTTTAAATAGAGAATATTAATAATTTTAATTTCCTTGATTCTTGGATTAATCAAGTGTCATGTTTTCAATTTGGGTATTAAGGGTGGATTTTGCTTTGAGGATGAAAATTTGTTTGGTTTCATGACTTAACTTGCTATCTTGTCATTGTTTCTATGATTCATTGTCTTAAAAAGATCCTTAGTGATGGTTAATTGGTTCTCTGGTTTATAGTAGCTTTACATTAGTTTACTTTACGAATACCTTTTGGATTTTGGTTTATGTTTTACTCTGGTTTCAAGTATCATCTGAGATTAAGAGGTTAAAGTGATTCCTTCGTGTAAGTGCCTCACTTTTGATTGGCGTATTTCGTTGGCAAAATCACAATGGGGTTCTATATGTAAAGATAGCTTAGGATGGAAGAAAACCTCATTGCATGATCAAGAGCTTCAAGGAAGGTAGATTTCTTGACTTACTCTATTTTGAAGAGATGTAGTTGCACACACTCACATTTTGCATATTTTGATGATTGCATTTTGTATTCCCAAAGCCTTGCCATGCATTATTCCTAGGTATACACTTGTTGCAAAGGGCGCTGTTCAAAGCGCCCTACAAGGCGCTGTACGAACAGCGCCCCCTTCAGACCCGATGAGAATGGGTCATTTTTGCATTAGACCTGATGCATTTTTTTTGTAGGCGCTGTACGGGCGCTGTACGAAAGCGCTGTACGTACAGCGCCCTACCTTGGCCGAGCAAGTTCAGAATCTTGGCGCTGTTCAGGCGCTGTTCAAAAGCGCTCTTCTGAACAGCGCCCATGTAGAAGACGTTTCATCTTCTCCTTCAGGCGCTATTCAGGTCGCTCTACGTACAGCGCCCTGTACAGCGCCCAAGGCATTTTCAGGCCATTTTTTTAAAACGATGTCACTTCACTTGGATCCCATTTATATATGTCTTGATAGTCTTGGCTCGTTTTTTAGAGCAAAAATTACACTTTTTAGAGCATGATTGAGTATCTTCAAGCCAAGGTATCAAGACTTCATCTTTAAGCTTCCAAATCACAAAACCCTTCATCTTGCATCTTTCATTTATCATCTAGCATAATTCTAGGTTGATTTCATCTAGGGTTTTTAGTTTTGCTCACATGACTTGTATCTAGAACATCATTCTCATATCTATATGTTCTTGCTTTACAAGATAGCTTCTTTATCACTTGAATTGATTCAAGATTGCATCTTTATGACTTGACTTAGTTTCAAGATTGTTTTATTGTGGTTTGTGAGTTGTATTGTGATAGATAATGCATATAGGATTTTGGTTGCTTATTTAGTGTTGTTTTATGCATGTCATCTAGTAATATGATATCTAGGATTGTCTAATATGTTCATCCTTGCCTAGATAAGCTTAAATGTCTAACCTTGCATTTTTAGCATCTTGAGTATTTCACATATTCACCTTAGGTTGTGCTATCTCTTCACCTTAGAGACAAGTCTTGTATCTACCTCTTAGGTAGTTTGCAAGCAAGGGACTAGAGTCACTATTAAAGGCCCGCGGGTAGCAAAGACGGATTAGTAAATTTAGGTGTGATGTGGTCAACCTAATTTGTAATCGTATTTGCAAATAGTGGATTCGAGGTTCTCGTGTGGCGCACATAACAGCCCGTGGTTTTTCCCCGTGTGGGTTTCCACGTAAATATTGTGTGTCCTCTAATTTCCGTACTTGTATGTTTTTTATTGACTAGATTGGGGTTTTTTCGTAATTTGGACTAATCTCGAAAAATTGGGTAAAATTGTTTAAAATCTATTCACCCCCCCTCTAGATTACTTTAGGACACGTTTATTATTTATTTTCAATTGGTATCAGAGCGGGTTCCTTAACATAATTAGGAGATCCCTTGCTCTTGTTAAAGTCTCTTGCATTTGTTTGCATTGTGGTGTGTGCTTAGTTTGTTTGTGTGCATTCATTTCATTCAAACCCAAACACAATGAGTGGAAATGGAATGGGAGGTGAGGGTGCCTCTAGCACAAGACCCCCCTTGCTCACCGGGGTCAATTACGCCTCATGGAAGGGCAAAATGGAAGCTTATGTGAGTCAAATTCATGACCGGGCATGGATGGCGATTGAAGATGGATACACTCCACCTATGATGACTCCTACGGGAGGTGGAGAGGAAGTCCTCAAGCCGAAGGCACAATGGACTCCACAAGAATTTGAGGCTTCAAAATGGAACAACAAAGCCATGCATGCAATCCTATGTGCCATGGATGACAACCAATACAAGCTCATTCAAACTACAAGGATAGCAAAGGAAGCTTGGGATATATTAGAGACGGCTCATGAAGGAACCGATGTGGTTAAGGATTCCAAGCTTCAAGTTCTCCAAACGTAATTTGAGACCATAAGGATGGAGGATGATGAGTGCTTCAATGACTTCCAAGTGAAGCTCATGGATATAGTAAACCAAAGTCACCAACTTGGTGATCCCTACTCGGATAGAAGAATTAAGCAAAAGATCATGAGGTCACTTCCCGAGAGGTTTGAATCCAAAGTGACGGCATTGGAGGAAAATAGTGACTACTCAAGAATGAAGCCAAGTGAAGTCATTGGAAGGCTCTTGGCGTATGAATCTAGGAAAGGTCCTACAACTACACCTCCAAAGAAGCAAAAGAGTCTTGCCTTGAAGAGTGTCAAGGTTGAGAAAGATGAAGAAGACTCGGATGAAGAAATTGCTTTGATGGCAAAAAAGTTCAAGCAATTCATGAGATTTGAGAAGAGAGGGTTTGGCTCCAAGGGAAAGTTTGTAAAGAAGAAGGCTCCTTTCAAGAAAGTGGAGCAAGCTCAAGAGAAAGACCATAAGAAGGGTGTCCAATGCTATGAGTGTAGTGGGTTTGGACACATTGCTCCCGAATGTGCAAATTTGAAGAAGAAGAAAGGAAGAGCCATGGCGGTTACTTGGAGTGATAGTGATGACCTAGAAGATGAAGACAAGTCTTCGGATGATGAGGAAGACCAAGTTGCCAACTTCATTGCCTTCTCATCCTCTCACAATAGCAATGAAGTTATGAGTGATAAAGAAGAGGTGGATGAAAATGACTCAAATGGTGGGAGTAACTCCTCAACGTCAAATGTTGAGTTTGATAAAGAGATGGACTATGATGACTTCATGAGATTCTTTGAGAACTCAAGATTGAAGAAGAAAAAGGAGATACAAAAGTTGAAAGGGGAGAAGCTTGAGTTGACATCCAAAGTGACTCATTTGAGCAAGGAAATGAGTAAGGCAAAAGAGATAGAAGAAGGGTTGAAGATGGAGTTAGTCTTGGTCAAGAAAAGTGAACAAAGCTTGGGGAAAGAGCTCATGGAAGCAAAAGAGTTGATTGCTAAGATGACTTCCGGAACCGAGAAGCTTGACAAGATGCTATCTTGTGGGAAGAGTCCTAGTGACAAGAAGGGGTTAGGATATGTGGAAGAAATGGAAGCCACATCCTTGAAGAAGACAACTTTTGTCAAGAGCAAGGAGGTTGAGAATGCTCAAACCCCTCAACAATCAACCAAGTGGGTTGAAGTCGGTGAATCCTCCAAGCAAGCACAAGCAAGGATTCCAACAAGAGCTCCTCCTCAACCTAGAGCTCCACAACCAAGACCTCCACAACAAAGGATCCCACAAGCTCAACATGGGGTCTTTCATGCTCAACCTAGAAGACATGCCAACTTGGCTCAACCACAAAGGAGAGAGTTGCCTCAACATCAAATAGCAACTCAAAATAGAAGGAGGCCACAAATGTTTGCTCAAGGCTATGGTATGAATTCCTACTTTACTCCTACTTGCCATTTTTGTGGAATTGAAGGCCATATTAGGCCTAATTGCCTTAAGTATATTAAATTGTGTAGAAGAGAAAGTATGATTGAGAAAAATATGCTTAGAAGAGCCACAATGCATGCACCTAGGAATTTTAGAGCTAATGGACCAATGGCTCCTAGGAATGACCATGTTTCACCTAGGATGAGTAGACATGATGACTATTATTGCTATGTGGCCCAAGTTGCCTTAAAAGCAAATGCCTCTAACACTTGGTACCTTGATAGTGGGTGTTCTAGGCACATGACCGGAAACAAGAGTTTCTTTGAATCTCTTGTGATGGAGGATGGTGGGTATGTCACCTTTGGTGATGGATCTAAGAAAAAGGTCATAGGGAAAGGTAATATATCTATTCCCGGTTTACCCTCCTTGCCCAATGCTCTCTATGTTGATGGCTTGCAAGCCAATCTCATTAGTATATCACACTTAAGTGATGAAGGGCTTTCGGTTATGTTTGGAAAAGTTGATTGCTCTATTCTTAAGGAAAATGGGCAAGTTTTGTTGAAAGGCAAGAGATCAAGTGACAATTGTTATTGTCTTGAGTCTAATCTCATCTCTTGTAACTTGTCTACTAGTGAGCAAATTGAGGTGTGGCACCAAAGACTTGGCCATATGAACTATAGGGACTTGAAAGTCCTTGATAGGTTGAATGTTGTTAGGGGCCTTCCCAAGTTTGGGAAAAAGGTTGAGGGAGTTTGTGGACCTTGTCAACAAGGAAAGCAAACTAAGAGTGTGCACAAGAAAGGCAAATACCTCTCCACCAAAGAGCCATTGGAGCTCATCCATATGGACCTTATGGGTCCCATTCAAACCGAAAGTTTAGGTGGTAGAAGGTACATTCTTGTTGTTGTTGATGACTTCTCTAGGTTTACTTGGACTTACTTCCTTAGAGAAAAGTCCGAAGCCTTTGAGAAATTCAAAATGCTTTGTGTCAAAATTCAAAATGAGAAAACTTCTCACATTAAAAGCATTAAGAAAATTAGAAGTGATCATGGGAAAGAATTTGAAAATGCTAAGTTTGAATTTTTGCAATAGCTTAGGCATTTCCCATGAATTTTCGGCCCCTAGGACTCCTCAACAAAATGGTGTTGTTGAGAGGAAGAATAGAGTCCTCCAAGAGATAGCCCGTGTGATGTTGCTTAGCAACAAAGTCCCTAGAAATCTTTGGGCCGAAGCCATCAATACGGCTTGCTACATAGGGAATAGAGTTTTCCTTAGGCCCGGGACTAAACAAACATCCTATGAGTTATGGAAGGGTAGAAAACCCAATGTGAGCTACTTCCACATCTTTGGGAGTAAGTGCTATATACTAAATGACCGCGATCAACTTGGCAAGTTTGATGCCAAGAGTGATGAGGGTATTTTCATTGGGTATGCACTTAATAGCAAGGCCTATAGAGTTTTTAATCTAAAGACTCAAAGTGTTATGGAATCATCAAATGTTGTCTTTGATGATTGTAGGCCCAAACATGATGACCATGAGGAGGATGTTTGTGAGGTGAATGACTTTCCTTTGAAGGAAAGTGGTGAGACTTCTAGTGGTGTGAAGTCAAACCAAGATGAAGAGGATGATTTGCCTCTTAATAGAGTTCCCCCTTTGGACTCTAATGAACCCGCTCCTTGGGTTAGAAAGCTCCATGATAAGGATGATATCATTGGAGAAGTTAGATAGGGTGTTAGAACTAGGCGTCAAATAGCTAATCAAATTAGCTACACTTGTTACACCTCTCAAATAGAACCCAAAAAGGTTGATGAAGCCTTGGAAGATGAGTTTTGGGTTCTTGCCATGCAAGAAGAGCTAAACCAATTTGAGAGAAATGAGGTTTGGACTCTTGTTCTTAGACCTAAAAACACCAATGTCATAGGAACTAAATGGGTGTTTAGGAACAAATCCGATGAGGATGGCAACATTGTGCGAAACAAGGCAAGGCTTGTTGCACAAGGATACTCTCAAATTGAGGGTATTGACTTTGAGGAGACTTTTGCTCCCGTTGCCCGTCTTGAGTCCATAAGGCTTCTCTTATCCATTTATTGTGTGTACAAGTTCAAGTTACACCAAATGGATGTCAAGAGTGCCTTCCTCAATGGCTTATTGCATGAGGAAGTGTTTGTTGAGCAACCCAAGGGGTTTGTGGATCCACACCACCCCTCTCATGTCTATCGCCTCAAGAAGGCTCTATATGGGTTGAAACAAGCACCGAGGGCTTGGTATGAGCGCCTCACTCTCTATCTTGTTGACAATGGCTACTCAAGAGGTAGTGTTGACAAGACTTTGTTCATCAAGTGCACTAAAGATGAGCTATTCATAGCTCAAATTTATGTTGATGACATTGTATTTGGTTCCACCAACCAATCCAAAGTTAGACAATTTGTTGATGTCATGTCTCATGAGTTTGAAATGAGCATGGTTGGTGAACTAAATTATTTCCTAGGCTTGCAAATCAAGCAAATGCATGATGGGATCTTCATATCCCAAGCTAAGTATGCTAAGAGCCTAGTGAAAAAGTTTGGCCTTGAGAATGCCAAACATTGTGACACACCCATGAGCACCACCTTGAAACTTAGCAAAGATGCTAGTGGAAAGGATGTGGAACAAAGTCTATATCGTGGCATGATAGGTAGCTTGCTTTACTTGACCGCAAGTAGGCCCGATATTTGTTTTAGTGTGGGTGTTTGTGCTAGGTACCAAGCTAATCCCAAAGAGTCTCACCTTGTGGCGGTGAAGAGGATCATTCGGTTTGTGAATGGTACCTCAAATCATGGGATATGGTACTCCTT
The DNA here is from genome assembly GCA_008009225.1 of Acer yangbiense. Classification (NCBI taxonomy): domain Eukaryota; kingdom Viridiplantae; phylum Streptophyta; class Magnoliopsida; order Sapindales; family Sapindaceae; genus Acer; species Acer yangbiense. The sequence continues at coordinate 12,496,327 of CM017768.1, forward strand.
TGACACTAATCCAAGTCTTGTTGGATTTAGTGATGCCGATTGGGCGGGAAATTGTGATGATAGGAAGAGTACATCGGGCGGTTGCTTCTTCCTTGGGAACAATTTGGTTTCTTGGTTTTGCAAGAAGCAAAACTCAATTTCCCTATCCACGGCCGAGGCGGAATATATTGCCGCCGGTAGTGCTTGCACTCAATTGATGTGGATGAAACAAATGCTAGCCGATTATGGCTTGGAGCAAGGTACTCTTACTTTATTTTGTGATAACATGAGTGCCATTAACATTTCTAAGAATCCCGTCCAACATTCTAGGACAAAGCACATTGACATTAGACACCATTTCATAAGAGAGCTAGTTGAGAGCAAAACCATTGCATTGGAACATGTGGGAACAAATGACCAACTAGCGGATTTGTTTACAAAGCCTTTAGACACCATTAGATTTGGGAACCTTAGCAAGTCTATTGGGATTTGTCAATTGGGTTGATTTGGTGTGTCTTGACCCCATATGGGGAGCTCAAGCAAAGAGAGCAAAGTTGCATGATCATACATTGTGCCACATTGATATATTTTATGCCTCTTAGTTAATTGCTTGAGATGATTGGTTGTACATACTTATATGTATTTTTCTAAATAAGTGTGCTACATTGCCTTGCTTGCAATCCATGTCATATCTATGCTCAAACATGCATTTTTGGAATAGGAGATGTACTTCGGAAGTACTTTTTGAATGACCTTTAATTGATCTCCATGACATGATGATTCTTTTTAAATGACATACCTAAGTTGAAAAGTATGAAATGAGAATGTGAAATGTTTGATTGCAAATGTTGTATGCAAATTTGTGTGCAAAAGCAATGTTGAGACTTAAATCAATAAGGATCTTAATATCCAAAGTCTCTCTTTCCTTATTTGTAGAACAAGGCTACTATCATACGGGTATCTTACCCGGAAAAATCAAATAGGGTGCAAAGTCGCTCATGTCTTGTTTTGCCTATAAAGTTGGATATGATTGCTCTTTATTTTAGAAATTCGAAAATTCTATATCCTTGCTTTTTCCATGACAAAGGGTGAAATTGGGTTGAATTCTATTGGAAACCTTTGTTGTTTGCCTTGCCAAATACCATTGTTTTGGTCTTAGATGCAACATGTCTTGCATGCAAAGCATCATTGTCACACATTTTTTTTTAAAAATAAAACTCCTTGAATCTCTCTTACTTGGTTGAGGTGCATAAAATTGCCTATATGATTGCACATGTGGTCGTGCTTCAAGCTCTCCTTGCTAATGCTTACCTATTAGGGGAGACTCCCTTTGCCTATCTCATGACAAAAATGGGGAGTAAGGTTTGGGAAGAATTTGTGCTTCTAGGCATTGCATTTAGGGGGAGTTGAGAGTGAGTAACCCATGTTGGGAGATGATTGCATTGAGTGGAAGTTGCATTGCTTGTTTGATTTTTTTTGAAACCTTTTAAAATGACATTTCTTTTGTTATTAGCATCTCTCCCACACTTGTTCTTGGAAGGTATTTTTTCTTGTTGATTGTGTGTAGGTTGGATTTTTTTTCTACAAGCTTGGATTTGACTTGAAGATGTTCAAGACTTAGACTAGGAGCTTAATTGAAATGTAGAAAACTTTTGTTGACCAATCTTTTGTTTTGTGAGGATGCTATGTGAGTGGTGATTTTGTCACGAAATAGCCAAAGGGGGAGATTGTAAGTGCCTCACTTTTGATTGGCGTATTTCGTTGGCAAAATCACAATGGGGTTCTATATGTAAAGATAGCTTAGGATGGAAGAAAACCTCATTGCATGATCAAGAGCTTCAAGGAAGGTAGGTTTCTTGACTTACTCTATTTTGAAGAGATGTAGTTGCACACACTCACATTTTGCATATTTTGATAATTGCATTTTGTATTCCCAAAGCCTTGCCATGCATTATTCCTAGGTATACACTTGTTGCAAAGGGCGCTGTTCAAAGCGCCCTACAAGGCGCTGTACGAACAGCGCCCCCTTCAGACCCGATGAGAATGGGTCATTTTTGCATCAGACCTGATGCATTTTTTTTGTAGGCGCTATACTTGCGCTGTACGAAAGCGTTGTACGTACAGCGCCCTACCTTGGCCGAGCAAGTTCAGAATCTTGGCGCTGTTCAAGCGCTGTTCAAAAGCGCTCTTCTGAACAGCGCCCATGTAGAAGACGTTTCATCTTCTCCTTCAGGCGCTATTCAGGTCGCTCTACGTACAGCGACCTGTACAGCGCCCAAGGCATTTTCAGGCCATTTTTTCAAAACGATGTCACTTCACTTGGATCCCATTTATATATGTCTTGATAGTCTTGGCTCGTTTTTTAGAGCAAAAATTACACTTTTGAGAGCATGATTGAGTATCTTCAAGCCAAGGTATCAAGACTTCATCTTTAAGCTTCCAAATCACAAAACCCTTCATCTTGCATCTTTCATTTATCATCTAGCATAATTCTAGGTTGATTTCATCTAGGGTTTTTAGTTTTGCTCACATGACTTGTATCTAGAACATCATTCTCATATCTATATGTTCTTGCTTTACAAGATAGCTTCTTTATCACTTGAATTGATTCAAGATTGCATCTTTATGACTTGACTTAGTTTCAAGATTGTTTTATTGTGGTTTGTGAGTTGTATTGTGATAGATAATGCATATAGGATTTTGGTTGCTTATTTAGTGTTGTTTTATGCATGTCATCTAGTAATATGATATCTAGGATTGTCTAACATGTTCATCCTTGCCTAGATAAGCTTAAATGTCTAACCTTACATTTTTAGCATCTTGAGTATTTCACATATTCACCTTAGGTTGTGCTATCTCTTCACCTTAGAGACAAGTCTTGTATCTACCTCTTAGGTAGTTTGCAAGCAAGGGACTAGAGTCACTATTAAAGGCCCGCGGGTAGCAAAGACGGATTAGTAAATTTAGGTGTGATGTGGTCAACCTAATTTGTAATCGTATTTGCAAATAGTGGATTCGAGGTTCTCGTGTGGCGCACATAACAGCCCGTGGTTTTTCCCCGTGGTTTTTCCCCGTGTGGGTTTCCACGTAAATATTGTGTGTCCTCTAATTTCCGCACTTGTATGTTTTTTATTGACTAGATTGGGGCTTTTTCGTAATTTGGACTAATCTCGAAAAATTGGGTAAAATTGTTTAAAATCTATTCACCCCCCCCCCCCCCCCCCCCCCCCCCCCTCTAGAATACTTTAGGACACGTTTATTATTTATTTTCACTTCGTATTTGATTGGCAAGACATGGCACAGTGGTGGCCTTGAATGTTGATAGCAAGTCATCAAGTGCATCAACCTTGAACGAGTGAGTTTTCATGGCCATAAACTAATTGTAGTTTAATACATAAAAAAATAGTAATCTTCTATTAGGACATTGGTAATGAAATTGAATAATTTACTATTACAAACAATTAATGTTGTTGATAGTCTGCAAGAGAGTAGAATATATTAATAATATGGGTAAAAGATCAAAAACACTAAATCAAAATTTAAGAGTTGTTCGATCTGCACAATGACAACTCAGATTAAAATGAATGTAAGATAACTTCGTCTTTAGTTACTAACTTTGATTTACGATCATGACAAAAAATCAGTCTTATAATAATTTATTTACATATATTAATTACAAAACATTTCATTATTCAACTTGAATTTAAACACCTTGTTCATTGCTGCAAATCTGATTTGTTTCTAATTGGTATATATGACTAATTAATTATATTTATAAATCATACACATGAGATGGAAATAAACAACAGTCCCTAACTTCTAAAATTTGCCCTTGTTAGTACGTATGTAAAAGGATTTGGAACTATTATACAATATAAAGATGATAAAGTTTTCTGTTTAAAAAAAAAAAAAACCCAAATAAAAATATAAGAAACATAAAAACAATTATGACACAAATACAAATGGTATGCGGATTTGAAATCTTCAATTGTACTTAAGCATCGAAACTAATTTTGAAATGATCAAACTTGTAAATTGTTTTATTAATGTTTATATAGGTGATTGGGGATGGATAGGAGTTGGATTTGGTCGCATAATAGATTATCAAAAGAATACAAAGATGGTATTCAGTCATTCATTGACATGGCAAGAAATCATTTAGACTTGGATTTAGTCGCATAATAGATTATCAAAAGAATACAAAGATGGTATTCAGTCATTCATTGACGTGGTAAAAAATCATTTTGACAATTACAATAAAACATTATGTCCATGTAAAGATTGTATAAATACGAGGTCATATAATATATCAACCATCAAAGCACATTTTAGGGAATATGGGTTTTGACGAAGCTATGGTACTTGGATATTTGACAAAAAATATATCACACCCAAAGTTTTAAAATGCGGAAAGCGGTACGGGGCGGGAAGGCCTCCGTGAGGCGAGGCGGGTGCCTCAAGGCGGTCGAGGCGGACGCCTCAACCGAAAATGATAAAAAAAATTAAAATAATTATAAATAAATTAGTCAAGTACATAATATTCCATAAAATTCAAGAAATAAGTCATATCCAAGTATCCAACAATACAAACATAAAATATCTCAAACAAATTAAGCATTCCTAAAAAAAAATGGAATATTCGAATTACTAAAGAAAAAAACAATATATTACTTAGAAAAAAACAGATTATGTTGCTCTGTTTTGTCTAAGAAAAAAACAATACTTACATAGTTATATACTTATATTAGTATATTACTAAGAAAATAAAACACTAGTTTTCAGAGATGAAGCTAAGAAAGAAAAAATTAAAAAAAAAATAATTTGTTTTTAGGAAATAACAGAGATGAAGAACTTGGAAGAAAACAGATGAAGAGGCAGTTCGAACTTCGAAGATGAACTGACCTTCACCGGAAACAGAAGCAGCTGCAGTAGTCGACGGCGAGGAAGGGACGAAGAAGAGATGCAATCGACACTTCAGTGGAGAGAGAAGCAGCTGCAGTTGTCGACGGCGATGAAGGAGTCGACGGCGAGGAAGGATTCGACGGCGATGAAGAAGTCGACGGCGAGGAAGAGTGGAAGACAGCGATCGACGAAGAAGACGAAGAAGAAATGTGTGAAGAAGAAGAAGAAGAAGTGGTCGATGTCTGACCCAAAGGGAAATTAGGGATTTAGGATTTTGGGGAATAAGTGAAAGACCAAAACGCTGCGTTTTGGCTTTCAAGACTGCCAAAACGCTGGTTTTTTAAAAAACAAAATTCAACCGCATAACAGTTGAGGCGGCCGAGTGAGGTGTATTCGGCGCATATACGGCCGCCTCAAGCGGCGGAGGCGGGGTTTTCGACGAAACGCTGGGTGCGGCCGCACCAGTGCGGAATCGCCGTGAGGCGGCCAAATCCGCCCCGGGGCGGGCGCCTCAAACCGCTTTTTTAAACACTGATCACACCAATGAGAACTTGAATAAGACTGATGATTTAGGTGACAATGAAGATGAAAATGATGATGGTGATGATTATATAGGAATGTTGAATGATGCACTAGGTCCAATGGATATGAATGTTGACATGGGTTTGGGAGAGTCGACAATTGATAATAACAATGATTTACCGGATGATAATGGTGACAAATTTGATGATTTATTTGCTGCAGCCACACAAGGACTTTATACGGGTAGCACAAAGTTTTCAGTTTTGAGTTTTATTGTAAAGTTGATGCACATTAAAGTGCTCAATCATTGGAGTAACAAATTATTTGACTTATTTCTTCAATTTTTCAAAGATGTTCTCCCTGAAGGATCGAATATTCCATTGTCACATTATAATGCAAAGAAAATGTTGCGTGATTTGGGTTTGGGCTATGAATCTATTCATGCATGTAAACATGATTATGTTTTATTTTGGAAAGAGCATGCCAGAGCTGTCCAATTTGTAACGAGTCTAGGTATCAAATTGATGATGGGTGATGTAGAACAAGTAACAGATTCCTTCATGGCTTTGAGAGACCATCCTAAATTCAAGGCTAAATGATTTCTACGGCATCTGAGTCGGAATGACGTGAAACTTTCACGGTTGATGCGATTCAACAAGATCTTCAATAGTCACGAACTTTGGTCATGAGGCATACCCTTTTTTGGCCAAATTCCATCGTTTAGGCCCCGTAATTGTCGTTTTTTCTATTTTAGGAAAGTTTTGTTTTGGTTATAAGTGGAGTTTTACAAGTCAGAATTGTCTGTCGTCAATTCTGGTTTGATTTAGGTCTTTATTAGTATTTGTTTCCGCAATTATCTCAATTTTGTTATTTTTGGTAATTTTTGTTATTTAGGCCCGTTTCTTGCTTAACTAGGATTAGGGTTAGGGTTTGTTTGCTTTAAATAGTCTTGTAAGCTAAAAGGCTAATCATCTTTCATTCAATAAAAATTCAGAGTTTCTTTAAAGAGTTTTCTCTTTTTCTGGTGGATTCCAGTTTATCTCGGAATATAGACGTTGGTCTTATTCCTTTTGTGTTTCACGCTACGTCAATGGGAAAGGTAAAAAAATACCGCATAAGAAATTGCGATATTTTCCGTTAAAGTCTAGACTGCAAAGGCTATTTATGTTAAGAAATATAGTTTCTGATATGAGGTAGCATAAGGAAAAACGAGTTGACCAAGAATGTGTTTTAAGACACCCATCCGACTCTGAATCATGGAAGCACTTTGATGCGCAATACCCACAATTTGCACAGGATCTACGAAATGTACGATTGGGTCTATCCATAGATGGTTTCAATCCATTTGGAAATATGAGTAATGCATATAGCATGTGGTTAGTGGTACTAGTGCCATATAATTTGCCACTATGGAAATGCATGAAAACCTCATTTCTCATAATGTCATTGCTTATTACTAGTCCACAAGCACCTAGAAAAGATATTGATGTCTATTTACGATATTTAATTGATGAATTGAAGGAGTTGTGAGATCATGGTGTTAACACTTATGACGTACGTATGCGGTGGAGAAACTTTTTGTTTGCATGCATGTATTATGTGGATGATTAATGACTTCCCTACGTATGCAAATTTGTCTGGTTGGAGCACCAAAGGATATAAGGCATCTCTCGTTTGCAGTGGTGATACATGTTCACAACCGTTGAGAAATAAAATATGTTATATGGGGCATCGTCGATACTTGAGTCTCGACCATCCTTGGCGAAGAAGTAAGAAATATGATGGTAATGTATAAACTAGGGAAACCTGAGATGTTATCCGGAGATGATATCTTAAAACAATTGGATTGTCTCAGACATGTGAATTTTGAAAAACATCCTAATAATGTTGATCATAAAAGAAAATTTGATCCTGAAGAATTGAATTGGACAAAGAAAAGTATATTCTTCGAGTTAGTCATAATTGAAATTAAGACACAATCTCGATGTAATGCATATCGAGAAAAATATATGTGACAATGTAGTGGGAACATTATTGGATTGAAGGGAAATCAAAAGATACATATAAAGCTCAACTAAACTTGACAGACTTGTAGATAAAAGCAGAGTTACATTTACAACCCCAAGGGAATAAATTTTTGCAAATATCGGAAGAAATGTAAATGTTAGAGATGGTAAGATATCGAGTTTAAAAACACATGATTGTCATGTGTTATTACAACGACTTCTTCCAATTGGCATACAACCATATTTGTGTAAAAATGTATGCACAACTCTGACTGAATTTTCTCATTTTTTTCAACAGATTTGTGCAAAGACTTTATGTGTGAAAGATTTGGATAGCTTACAAAAGGAGATAGTCTTAATAATTTGTAAGTTTAAAAGAATATATCCACCGACATTCTTCAATATTATGGTTCATTTGGCTATACATTTACCAACTGAAGCTAAACTTGCTAGACTTGTGGCATATCGTTGGATGTATCCATTCGAAAGGTATTTAGGGAAATTGAAAAAACATGTGAGAAATAAAGTTAAACTCGAAGGTTCTATTGATGAGGCATATGTAGTGAATGAAGAACTAACATTTTGCTCTATGTATCTTGTTGGAATTGAAAAAAAATTCAATCGGCCTGAACAGAATGATGACAGAGGAAAAAATCGACAAGAATGTGTGATGTCGGTATTCTCACAAAAAGCTTGTCCCTTGGGTGCAAACCAATTGATTCATTTAGCTCAAATTGAATCGTGTAGAGCTCATTGGTATGTCTTGAACAATTGCTAGGAATTACAACTATATTTTGAGTAAGTAATTATTCAATTAATTTCTTTTACTTTAGTGTAGAATATATATTTTATGTTTGTAACACATCTTTTTAAATCCCAGTGAGCATAAAAAGGAGTTAGAGTCAGAAAGTCATACAAACATATCCGAAAGACAAGAACAACAGTTTCCTGAGTGGTTTAAAAAACGCGTGAGTGAACTGAAAATATTTTACCATTATCTAAATTAGTCATAATTCAAATAAATATAGTTACAGAAACAAACAATCGGTAACCAAAATGTTGTTGCAAAATATAATATTCATGGACTTTAAAGATCATTGGCGTTAAATAGAACAATACTTTTACAACCAAATATTTGAATGTAAAAACTAATATTTCGCGACTAAATTTGTTTAATTGCAAAATAACTATTACAACCAAATATTTGGATACAAAAACTAACATTTCACGACTAAATTTGTTTAGTTGCAAAATGACTATTAAATTTATTTGGTCGCAAAATGTAAGTTTTTGCATCCAAATATTGGGTTGTAAAGTACTATCAGTAACTATTGTTTTTTATTCTTTAAAATCATAAACGACTAACAAAAATAAAATCTACAACTAAATAGTTGGTTGCAGAATGTGTATCTTTCTGTAACTAAATGGTTGTTGGTTGCAAAATCCTTTTGCGTCCAGTCTACCGCTACTAACAGATGACCAAAACAAATTAACTGCGAAAAGTATTTACTAACAAAAAATGTACTTTGCGTGACAAATAATTAAGTGATAAAATATGTTTTTTCTTGTAGATATGGCAAGCAATCTCCTCAAAATATTGAAAAGATCGAATTAGATCTCCAACGTATATATTTTGGAGAGTTTGATCTCCTCCATCAGGAGAAGATAATAGAGAAGATCCTTCTAATAGAGTTAGCTAAATTTTTTTATTCCCTGAATATTTTATAACCTATAAGGAGAGATATTTTCTTGTCCTCTTGTTATTATTATTATTTTTATTTTATTTTGTGGTGTGGCAAACCCTCTTATTTTTTATTTTGTGAAATATGTATTATATTTATATATATATATTTTTTTTTTGAAGCAATCTCTTCCAAATTATGGGTTGGGTGCTGAAAGCATCGGTGAAAAACTTTCCACAATCAATGGGTTTAAAAATAGATTTTAAAACTATAAAATATTTTTAGTGTACAATAAAAAAGTTATTTATCTAAATTCAAAAATTAAAGAATTCGTTTGAAAAACAGTCAAACCTTATGGGTCCTTTATCAAGTTGACAACACGTCGTTGTGGTCTCGGTCAAAAGATGAACAATTATGTTCGACCTCGCTAGCGCGCGAGTCACAGGGACTAGCACAGCGGCAAGTGAGGGTATCGTTCCGCAGGGAGATGGAATTCACCGACCGTTACCGGTTCTAGCTATTATTAAAGCACGCCAAGCGGACTCGTGTGTTGCGTGTGTGGAAAATATAAATAATAATATAAATAAATAAATGATAAACAATAATATTTACAATGATAGGATGGAATGGAGAGATGGCATGCAATATGGTTACACTAGGGAAATGACTCAACCGTAACAATCCTCATAATTAAGCTCTAGACTCACTTAGTCCCTCAATGTGCAAGTATATAATAGACTCGTGTCCCCTTAACTGATCTCTAATCTCTCTCGAGTCTTAGAAATCACATCCATACATACGTATGGATTCATTAAGTACCGTGGGACACAAATAAAAGCCTGATCGGTCATTTGTTGTATATGTTTTTGATCCCCATTCCTCCAATCAATTGCTTGTTTCTCGAGTCTTTTAGGGATTCAATGTGTGTGTTTGAGCATTTTCAGGTTTTTGGATCCAATTGTGTTGTTTGAAGAATATCAGGCAAAATGTGCTATTTCGAAAGATCTCAGGGACTTTCAAGTAAAAGGCCAAAAAGTGCTGTCAAAACCACTCCTAATTAATTGGCAACGGTTCAGCAGCGTTCCAACATCAGTAGTGTTCGCTACCTTGACCGCTGTCAAACCGCTCTCAAAGCGGCAGTGATTGCCCGTCAAACGAGAAGACCGCTCCTAATTAATTGGCAGCAGTTTAGCAACGTTCCAACATCAGTAGTGTTCGCTGCCTTGACCGCTGTCAAACCGCTCTCAAAGCGGTAGCGATTGTCCGTCAAACGAGAAGACCGCTACCTATACCGCTGCGGCTTTGGCAGCGGTAATGGCAGCGGTTTGGCTACTCCGTCCAGCATAAGGCGTCTTTTCACGTCAAGGATCTGGGTGCCTATATATATTGAGAAGATTAATAGGTTTTTTTCTCCCTGGCTCTCGAACTCTCGCTCTCTCTCAGACACAAGCTTACCCTCTGGAACACATAACAACTCATCACACAGTTCTATCATTCATCTTTACGCATAGAAGATTCGAAAAAAAAAAGATTTCAACATCGAAGATTTGAAGAATTCATTGAAGTTTCTCAATGGGTTTTATCTCCTCTATCTCTTGTCTTGTTATTTTCATAATGTGTAACTAATTCCATACTAGGGAATCAATGTGAACCTCTATGAATACTCTTTGTTAGAATTGACTATATTTTCTTAATTCAAGTTCTGATTCATTTAATTCATTCTAGGTCTTAATTCTTTATTTGTGTTAATGCATGATTATACGCTGACATGAATTTAGGGTTTTGATAATTAAACAATTAAGTTTGGAGTGTTGATTTACACGTAATCTTAATTAATATTCAATTGAATGGGTAAAACTGATCTTAGCATTGATTTATGCAAGTAGGTTTTGGTTCATTAGTTCTTGCGTTTAATGGGTTCTCGGTTGTAGTTTGCGCCATTGATTTATGGGTAAATTATAATTGAGAATACTTGATTCATCCCAGGATCATACGGTAACAATCATACTTAAGATAAGAACGAATCCTTAACTTGATTAACATCTTTTATCAAAGTCAATTCGAAGCATTGAGTAAACGTAGTTGGGGAGCATTGATGACCTAGTCCTCTCACCTCTTGATCACATTCATATACTCTTGTTAATTGCTTTCTTAGATAATTTTGTTCTAAACCAATCATTCAATCAATCAATCAATCAAAATCTCTGGATACTGTTAATTGCTTAGCTTTAATTAGAACTAGTTTAATCAGCAAATCATTTTTCCTCGTGGGAACGATCCCTACTTGTCGCTGTACTTATCTCATGATTCGTGCACTTGCGAGTTAGGTTTTTATAAACACGATTATATCCATCAGAGCCATATATGCCGGCCTAGTGATCTCTCAACTTTCTAGTCAAATACATTGGTTATTTCGTTGGGCATGTAATGCGCAACCGCGTGGACCATACTACAACCAATAATTCATCCATAAGGCTAACCAAATACGGGATGGCAACCAAATGAAAGTATTAAGAATACGAGATACCCATATAACACGAATGTTATATGCTCGTGTCCCCTTAATTAATCTCTACCCTCTCTCGAGCGACATAGAGATTACATCTATGCATAAATGCTTGGATTCATTAAGGACCGTGGGACATACACACGAGCTCTACACGTCAGCCTAGTGATCTCTCAACTTTCTGCTCAAATGTAGAGGATATCACGATGAGCATGTTAATGCAACACCACGCGATATATAACACACAACCTAAATATCATTCACGAAGTGGCTAACCAAGTGAATGCATTAAGCACAAGAAATACCCATATAACTACATGAGTACAAGAGGAATTCAATGGTCATTACTCTAGATACGGATTCGGTTTTATAAATCTCCCTAGGATGGCAAAAAATGGGAAACAAATTTACCTAACACTAACAAGTTTACCTAACACTAATGTGCATCAATGCAATTGTTAAACATTAAGAACACTCAAATGAATTAAGGGTTCTCCTCTTGACTTAGGAATTTTCCCTAAATCAATTCATCACCTATTATGGCCAAGGATAGGCAAATGTGTCTTAAAAAGACCAATTAAGTACAAGGATGTGAACCAAAGCCAATATAGCAACTAAATGCATAAACTAGCATTTTCTACTCTTTGGGGATAAAATCCCTAAAACTCAAATCACTCAATAAATGGAATTTTGGTCATCCACTAACATACAAACAATCATGGGAAGTTAAATTACACTATTCCTAATTTAATTTACTCTACTCCTAATCCCATTCAAGCATACATGTCAATTTGGACCTCCACACACATGGATATTGCAATTAAAGCTTAATTCATGAAATTATCAAAGAGTAAAATAAAACCTATATGAATTTGAGCACAAGCAACATATATAACACAAGTGTAGGTTTACAAAATTCCCCAAATCGGGGTTACACATCAAAGAAACGAAAATTACAAAGAAATGAGTAAATAAAAGCAAACCCTTGAAGACAAGCTTCCAAAGATGCTCCATATCTTTCCTAGCTCGAAATTCCTCCTAATTCCTTGAAATTTTGTCTAAAATGTATGGTGGAAGTGAAAATGGGGGTGGTGGAGATGTTTGGGAAGCTCACATGGGTCTCTCCTTTATTGGGTGAAGAAAATGAAGAAGATAAAGAAGATGGCAGAAATTTGGTGTGGGGCATGAAAGAGGAGAAGAGAAAGAGATGGAGAGTTAGGGATTGAGTGATTCTTCTTAGAAGAGAGAGAATATGGGATATTTATAGTGGGGAGAGTTAGGGTACAAGAATAGGGGTAAAAAGACATGAATACCCCTCAAGAAAAGTCCTAAAAAACGAAATCTGGTGCAGGTCGTAGTACGGGTCATAATACGCTTTAATGCCCTGTCTGACGAACACATTCTGCTGAAAGTCGCGGTACAGAACGCGGTACGTATTTTTGTCTGACGCGGTACGTTTTAACGAAATCTAGAAAATTTCAACTAAAATTTCTTTCGTTCATTCGCGCTGCGTTTTGGCCCGAAAACACCCCGTTTCCGCACAATGACTTCCCCTAACAAAATGAACCTACACAAGTCTCACAAAACATATTATATTCACAAAAACGCTTGAAAATGAGAACAAACGATAGAAAATGGGGACCTCAAAAGGTGTATAAATCGTTCCAATCACAAGTCTCCCCATTTTGTAATTATCTCTTATTTGATATATCACATGCCATTCGAGTTGCGACGAGTGACGATTCTAACATAAAATCAACTAAATGATCACCTTTTGTCACCCAACATCACTAAATGACCACCCTTTACCACCAAAATATATTGGGATATATAATTATCCCATATTTAATTATAATAAACACACGAAATTAAATAATAACATGATCAGGAAGTTGGATCTTAACATATTCTAGAGTCGAGTGGATTACAAGACTTTTAACTGGACCTCTAATACCGATCTTAACCCAAAACTCGACAACACAAGGATTATATGTGAAAGGGGAAATTACACTAGACCCCTTGAGGTATGGTCTTCATACATCTAAATGGAGAAATTTGTGTATCCTACACAAACATCACATAAATTCACAGCCATAGTTATTATCTAACGGTGGAAGGTTATTTTAGTCTCTCCATTTTTATTTATAAAACAAAAAAAACAAAAAACAAAAAAAATTTCGTTAATTTTAGAGATATTATTATTTTCTCTTTGAAGTTTGACGAAACGTCATTTAACCCTCTCATGTTTATGCATTCTACATTTTTCCCTTGCCGGAAAACATAAGTTGGTGTTAAGATTCAAGGACAAAATAGTAATTGGAAAGTAAATTTAAGAAAGTGAATTAAGTTGAGGGGAAAAATATTAATTTTAAAATATAAATAGAACTAATTAAAGGAATAAAAGAATATTTGTCAAAAAATAATAAAATAATAAAACAAAATTTTTTATCTCAAAAGATGATCTTAATCTTGGGTTTAGCTAAGATATATAATTGTTGGAGTAAAAATTAGACATTAAATTGTAATTAAGGGCTTCACAAAATTAAGTTTGAAAAAAAAAAAAATAAATAAATAATAATAAATTTAGTTTAAAAATTAACAAAAATAAAAATATATTTCCTTGCCGTAAGGCGTAAACCCTTCTGATCTCATCTATAAAAAACATCTCTCCTCTCATCCCGCTGGTTCTCTCTCACTACTCTAAAAACGGGTGGCACTTTGTTGAAGAGGCAGTGAGTTTGGGTGGTCTTTTGTTACGTGTCTTTCACTTGTTTAGTCAAGTTATTGTTTATTTTGCTAAGTGTTTAATTTTCTTTAATTAGTTGCTAGGAATAAGTTGGAGCATTGTTGGGTAGTTCAGGTTATTTAGCTAGTTTGTTGGCATGTGCCTACTATTGTGGAAACGAGTTGTAGTTGATGGTTTATTTAAACTTGATAACAAAATAAAAAAGGACATCTCTCTGTTTTTGCATAAAATTACTTGTTAATTTTTAGAGGTTTTTTTGCTCCATCGCATATTTTTCTCTTCTCAATTCAAAATAGGTAAAGGAAAAAGCACTTCTACAAGCACATCTGTACCAAAATGATATCAGAGCTTGGCTATGGATCAGAGGTTGGAGAAATTAGAGGAAACCATGGAATCCTACGCTGGTCATGGAGAGCTCTTACGAAATTTGGCAGATATGCTCAAGAAGCTCAACACACGGGTAGAAGATGCTACTCAAACTAGTGAAGCTATCAATGACTCTGCGACTCATACATTGAATTCGTCAGCAATAGATGGCCAACCAACTGCTCGACGAAATGTCAATGACGGCACATCCAATTCGCAGGTTGCTCTGTTTATGCCAAAGACTGTAAAAATTGATTTTCCTCGCTACCACGACAAGAGCGACCCTACTGTTTGGCAATTCAAAGCAGAACAATTCTTCTAGTTACATGTAATTCCAGCAAGTGATCGCGTTGCACTAGCTTTGTTTCATTTGGAAAGGGACGCTCATCTATGGTACGAAATAATAATTGATAACTATTTCTTGGGAGGATTTTAAAGATGGACTGAATTCAAGATATAGGCCAAATCAGTACCTTGATTTCTTTGGAAAGCTCACCTGGTTGCAATGCAACAAACAGGTTCAGTGCAGGAATACCAGGACAAAATTGAGAAGTTGTTGGCTAAGGCTGGACCATTGTAACATGCAAGATAGGTTAGTTGTTTCGTCATAGGTCTTCAAGAATTAATTTACACGGATGTTAAGGCTGTCAAACCTCAAACTTTGTATGAAGCCAAGACCTCGCCCACCGGAAGACCAACCCAATTATTCCTAGAGTTGCTATGCCACCTCGAAATTCTGCCAACACAGTGCCAATAAAAAAGATATCCACAAAGGAACTCAATGAAAGGAGGTGAAAGGGTTTGTGCTTCAAATGTAATGAGAAATTTGGGCTGGGGCACATTTGTAAGAAGTTAGTTTTAATACAGGCTACCATGGAAGACAATGACGATGATGTGGAAACATAAGATGATGGGGGTCTCAGAAGAACACCACTTGAAAGGCCAAAAATCTCTTTACACGCAATAGTTGGGTTGCGCACACCTGAAACAATGTGAGTTTTAGGCACTCTAGCACATGAGTCTATCACAATCCTTATTGATTCAGGCAATTTGTATAATTTTGTTAGCAAGCAGATAGCTAAGAAGGTAAAAATTATGGCTTTTGGAGAAAGGTTGGTGAGTCTTATTAAGTGTGTTCAAACTCAACTTAACTTACAAAGTTATCCAATTTTGGTGGATTTTTATTTGCCACCAATTAAAGGTTATAATGTTATTCTAGGTACTTAATAGTTAAGCTCGTTGGGACCTATTGAGTGGGATTTTTCAAAATTATTTATGAAGTTTGAACTAGATGGGAAGATGATTACCTTACAAGGCTTATCATGTGTAGAAAATCGGGTTGTTAACAGCTATGAATTTCATTAAGTAGCCAAAAGGAAGGGGTTTTTGCTAGAGATGATTCCAGCTGAAAGGTCGCCTCATATTCAACCAAACATACACCTACAAATCCAATAGCTCCTACAAAATTATGATGAGGTCTTTGCGAAACCAAAAGGGCTTACCTCCAAACCGAGCCTATGATCAATAGATTCCATTACAATCGGGATAATGACTTGTCTCAGTCAAGCCATATCGATATCCTCATTTTCAAAAAGCATTGATAGAGAAGATGGTGGCTGAAATGTTGGCTTGGCATTATTCGCCATATTAACAGCTCTTATTCATCTCTAGTGATCTTTGTGGAGAAGAACAACGGTTTATGGAGAATGTGCATCGGCTATGGGGCCCTAAATTAGATCACCATCAAAGATAAGTTTCTGATTCCAGTAATTGACGAATTATTAGATGAGTTACATGGTGCGCATTCTCAAAGCTAGATCTCCGTTTCAGGTACCATTAAATCCGTATGAATTTGAATGATGTGGAGAAAACTTCTTTCAGGTCATATTACGGCCATTACGAATTTTTACTGATGCCATGCGGCCTCACCAATGCTACATCCATCTTCCAGGCCCTTATGAATGAGGTATTCAGGCTATTCTTGAGAAAATTTGTGTTGGTTTTCTTTGATGCTATCTTGATTTACAGTAAATCATGGACTAAACATATGAAACATTTAGATATTGTCTTTTGCATTTTACAATTCCACAAGTTTCATGTTAAATTAGAGAAGTCCCAATTCAGCCAAAGGGAAGTTAAGTACTTAGGGCATCTAATTACAAGTGCAGGTGTGGCTATTGATCCTGAGAAAATAGAAGCAATGCTTCATTGGCATAAATCTTAATCACATAAAGCACTATGTGGGTTCTTGGGTCAAACGAGATATTATCGCAAGTTTATCTAGAGTTACGGAAAAAAAGCTACTTTGCTTACAAGAATGTTGCAAAAGGATTCTTTTAAATGAAGTGACTTAGCTATGGATGCATTCACAAGACTTAAGAAAGCTCAGGTTTGGGAATCAGTGCAGTTCTAATGTAGGACAAGCCTATTGCTTTTTATAGCCATGCTCTTCAAAGGAAGCAACTTTTGTTGTCTACCTATGAAAAAAAGATTTTGGCTCTGGTTTTAGCAGTCCAAAAATGGTGGCCCTATTTGTTAGGAAGACAATATCTGGTACATATTGATCATCAAAGTTTGAAGCATTTGTGGACTCAATAAATCACAACGGTAGCTTAACAACAATGGCTCTACAAGTTAATAGGGTTGATTTTGTTGCAGAATACAAGAGTGGAAGAGAGAATGTTGTTGCTGATTCTCTTTCAAGGAGGCATGACAAAGAAGATAATAATAGAGAAATTTATGCCTTTTCCCAGCCATTGCCTAAGTGGATTGAGGCAATCAAGGAAGAAATCCAATCTAACTCAGAGCTACAAAAGCTGGTGCAATTAGTCAAAGATGGATAAGCTATTGAACCATGGAATCTACAAGACAACATCATGTTCTTCAAAGGTAGAATCTACCTTGCAGTAGAGTCTTCTCTTATCCCGCTCATAATGGAACAATTTCATGGCTGCACACATGAAGGTTTTGTTAAAACCTTGCAGCGAATTCAATCTAACTTTTATTGGGTAGGGATGAGGTAGAAAATTAGGAATTTCATCAAAAATTGCCATATCTGTCAACGACACAAGATGGAGCAACTTGCACCAGCTAGCCTCCTACAACCACTTCCCATACCAAAACAATTATGAGAAGATATCTCCATGGACTTTATTGACGGGCTATCGCTTTCCAATGGTAAATCAACTATTTTTGTTGTTGTTGTTGATAGGCTATCCAAATATGTGCATTTTATTCCAATTTCGCATCCCTACAATACTATTGGAGTGGCTAGAATTTTCTTTGATCATGTTTTCAAGTTGCATGGAGTACCCTGTTCAATTGTATGTGACAGAAATTCTGCGTTTACACATTGTTTTGGTAAGAATTATTTCGACTCAATGTAACAGCCTTCAACTTTAGTTCCAGCTATCACCCTTAAACTGATGGGCAAAGTGAAGTGGTGAATAGAACTCTAGAGATGTATCTCAGGTGTTTCAATAGCTCTTAACTGAAGAACTGGACGAAGTGGCTCACATGGGCTGAATATTATTACAACACAAGCTGGCACACCACGATCAAATGGTCCCCATTTGAGGTAGTATATGGACGTACTCCTACTACACTTTTGTAAACATCAAGAAAAAGAGTTTTCAGTTAGAGAGATGGTGTGCTTAAAGCTACAACCTTATAGACAATTGTCTTTGGCTTTGAGGAAGAAGAATATGAAGATCTCTACAAAGTACTTTAGGCCTTTTAAAATTCTGCAGAGGATTGGCAGGGTAGCATATAAATTATAATTGCCTAGTACTTCTTGTATACATCCTATTTTTTTTCACTTCTCACTTCTTAAGAAGAGAGTTGGGGAGGAGATGGTACATCCATAATTGCCTATTCTCGAAGTCACCAAAGAAAGAATGGTTCCAACTCCACAAGCTATTCTAGACTGTATAGTTAAAAGGAAGAAACAAAAAGTATTAATTCATTGGCAAGGTTTGTCACCCGCAGATGCCACTTGGAAAGATTGTGACTTCATCAAGAATCAATTTCCCGATCTCAACCTTGAGGACAAGGCTAAAATTTTAGTGGGGGGAAGCTGTTATGTGTCTTTCACTTGTTTGGCCATGTTATTGTTTATTTTGCTAAGTGTTTAATTTTCTTTTAGTTATTAGAATGAGTCAATTAGTTGCTGGGAATAAGTCGAAGCATTTGCTGTGTAGTTTAGGTTATTTTGCTAATTTGTTGGCACCTACTATTGCTGGTTTATTTAAAGTTGATAATAAAATAACATAGGACATCTCTCTGTTTTGCATAAAATTACTTATTAATTTTTATAGGTTTCTTGCTCCCTCGAACGAACTGAAATACATATTTTTCTCTTCTCAATTTAAAAGAGGTAGAGGAAAAAGCACTTCTACAAGCACATATGTATCATCTTTCTCTCTTTAAACTCTTAATCTCTTTCTCTCTTTCTTTTGATTTTTGTTTGAGTTATTAATCTTAAAAATTGAAATATATATATCACGCGATCTCCTCAACTAGGAAGAGATTGGTGTGGCGGAGGAGATGGTCACGTCGATCTCTAGTGGGTGAAGATCCGCGCCGAACTACTCAACTGGGAACAAATTGACACCGGTCTTCTTATTGTTAAGGTGGTAGTGATGATGATGGATGGTGGTGGTAATGTTGATGATAAATGCCACTCTTAGGTGGCCTCCATTCCGTGAGGCCACTCTCATGGCCACCATAGTGATTCATGAGAGTGTTCACTTTTTTTTATTTCTATTTATTTTCTTTTAATGTTTTCGGTTTTTATTTTTTGAGCAAATTGCATTAAATCTCCATGAGGTTTGACCTCTTACACCTAGAAACAACTTTATCATAAATTGACACTCACATCCCCTTGTTGTTAGGTTAAATTTAACTGTTGACTAAGTTTTTTATCTTTAAAAGACTAAACTACCCCTGATACCTAAATTAAATTAATAATAAAAAAATAAAAACATAAAAAATAAACAAACATTTTTTTCTCCACCATCCATCTCAAACATGGATGGTGAGATGGATGGTGGAGATCAAATAAAATTTTACATAATTGAGAATTGAATTGAATTTTAAAAATGTATAAATTAAAAGAAAAACAGATATTTAAAAACAAAATAATTTTAAAAAGAAAAAATAAAAAATAATTTTGAAAAATTGGATAAAAAAATATCATTGATTGTGTGGAAATAAACAATGAAAATGCCCTTCAAATTTCAGAAACTTTGATTTCTTCATCATACAACCATGAAGCAATACAACTGAATCACAACCAAATGCTTGTTTTCTCCATCATATAATCAAACCAAAGACAAAATTCAACCAAATCATAGAAATCAAACCAAAGATAAAAATACAACCAAATCACTGCCATTAAACTTTCTACAGAACTCCAAATCAAAACAATGAAATATTCAAATTTCCTTTAAAAAAATAAAAATAAAAATAAAACCTCAAAAGTCCCCCAAATTGAACTTTCTGATGACTCCATCGCCGGTGGTGGAAGATGTGCTACATTGTGGAGGAGGCAATCATCATTCAAATCTGAATTGACTGTCGGTGGAGGAGTTGCTTCTCCACAACGGAGCGATTTGCTCTAGGTGGGGCAGATATGCTCCAACTATAACAGATCACTGCATCGTTTGTGGAGGAGATGTCTACTCCACGAGCGAAGTCGCGGCTCTGCTGCGAAAGACGGAGCATCAATGCTTGGCTGGGAAGCGATTCCTCCGCGAGCGACAACTCCTCCATGAGAAACATTTGAGCAAACGTCTCCGATTTGAATAATGGCAGTGGAGGCAGTGAAATAAACAATGATATATATATATATATTTTTTTTTTTCATGTTTTTCAATTTTTTTTTTTAGTTTTGCTTTTTAAAATTGTTTTGTTTTTAAATTTATGTTTTTCTTTTAATTTATATATTTTTTAATTCAATTCAATTTTCAATTATTTAAAATTTTATTTGATCTCCACCATCCATGTTTGAGATGGGTGGTGGAGATCCATTTAAAAAAATGTTTTTTTTTTATTATTAATTTAATTTAGGGATTAGGTGTAATTTAGTCTTTTAAAATAAAACTTAGTCAACAGTTAAGTTTGCTTTTTTTTTTTTTAATTGGAAATTATCATTTCTCCTCCTGAAATTTGCCATATTAGATAAACTGGTTCATCTAGTTTCAATAATGGCAGTTAACCCCCTGAAATCCTAAATATTGGTCATTTTGTCCATTCTGTCAAGTTTTTCATCCAAAATCCCTTTGATCATTAATTAAAAAACTAAAATACCTCCATTGAGAATTGAACCTTTGACCTTGTAGTTAAAAGCCACAAGATCTAACCAATTGAGCTACTCCAGCTCGATGTTAGAGGTATGTATGTATGTATTTAGATAAACTGGTTCATCTAGTTTCAATAATGGCAGTTAACCCCCTGAAATCCTAAATATTGGTCATTTTGTCCATTCTGTCAAGTTTTTCATCCAAAATCCCTTTGATCATTAATTAAAAAATTAAAATACCTCCATTGAGAATTGAACCTTTGACCTTGTAGTTAAAAGCCACAAGATCTAACCAATTGAGCTACTCCAGCTCGATGTTAGAGGTAGGTAGGTAGGTAGGTATGTATGTAGGTAGGTAGGTAGGTAGGTATGTATGTATGTATGTATGTATTGAGCAAACGTCTCCGATTTGAATAATGGCAGTGGAGGCAGTGAAATAAACAATGATATATATATATATATATATTTTTCATGTTTTTCAATTTTATTTTTTATTTTTGCTTTTTAAAATTGTTTTGTTTTTAAATTTATGTTTTTCTTTTAATTTATATATTTTTTAATTCAATTCAATTTTCAATTATTTAAAATTTTATTTGATCTCCACCATCCATGTTTAAGATGGGTGGTGGAGATCCATTTAAAAAAATGTTTTTTTTTATTAATTTAATTTAGGGATTAGGTGTAATTTAGTCTTTTAAAGTAAAACTTAGTCAACAGTTAAGTTTGCTTTTTTTTTTTTTTTTAATTGGAAATTATCATTTCTCCTCCTGAAATTTGCCATATTAGATAAACTGGTTCATCTAGTTTCAATAATGGCAGTTAACCCCCTGAAATCCTAAATATTGGTCATTTTGTCCATTCTGTCAAGTTTTTCATCCAAAATCCCTTTGATCATTAATTAAAAAATTAAAATACCTCCATTGAGAATTGAACCTTTGACCTTGTAGTTAAAAGCCACAAGATCTAACCAATTGAGCTACTCCAGCTCGATGTTAGAGGTTTGTTGATATATATGTATAATTTGTTTAAAATAACTTAAATTTGTTTATATAATTTAAAATAAACTCATATTTAATAATAATATATAAAACAGATTTATGAAAAAGAAAAAGAAAATAAGAAAATAAAAGGAAAAAAAAAAACAATTTTTTTTTTTTTTTTTTTTTTTTTTTTAATTTTGAATTTTTTTTCCCTTTTCAATATATGGGTTTTGATTTTCTTGGTTTTTTTTTATCAAATTGAAATAATATATTTTTTGAGATTTTCTAAGATTTTTTGGGCCCTTCTTTTGAGATTTTCCGTCGATCGGCCTTCCTATTTTGATACTGAAGTGAACACAGTCACTGCCAAGGAGATCGAGAAATTTGTAGATAGGTTTGACATTCCTGATTCAGTCAAGCTCTATCTTGCTGGTAACCGAGCCATTTGGAACCTACCCCTGGAAGCCGTGGTGATTTACAGGGCTATGTTATCTTGTACCGTGACCCTACCCATCCAGCCTTTTATTGCCAGATTTTTAGCAGAGGTTGGGATTGCGCCTGCTCAGTTGGCCCCTAATTCTTATAGGATCCTGCTATTAACGAAGGCTGACACCACCGCGTCATTATTAAGGTCCTGAACTTCTTATACTTCTCGAGAAAATCTATTTAAGTAGTCCTTCAACTTTTGGTCTTTCCGCTGCCTTAAAGTAGAAAGAACGAATATTGATGTTCTCCTATGTATGTTCCCCATAAACTGCCTACTGAAGGCCTGTATTAACTCCTCAAAATTCTTGATTGACCCGCTAGCAAGGCCACCGAACCATTTAGACCCCTGGTCACCTAAAGTCTGCGGGAACATCCTACACATGAGCGCATCGTCGTAATCATATTGTGCCATTGCACTTTGATACCTCATAACATGCTCCTAGGGGTCAGTGTTGGCCTTGAACTGCTCCATATACGGCATTCTGATTTTTTTTTCTGAGAATCTAGTTCGCCAAATCACGTTAGAAAATGGGCTATTCGAATTTTTGACCATCACATCCTTTTGCCCTGTCTGCGTTCTAGCGCTTCCATCCTTCACAGCAAGATTTCTCGTTTGCCTTCTGGCTCCCCATGCTCATCAAATTTTTGGCGAATAGTGAGCTCATAAGGGTCCTTCGGTATTCGTCCCGTAATCTAGGCGTTGCGAAGGTTGTATCTAACTGGGGGACTGGTGGATCAGCGCCTTCTAGGTGGGATATCCTCATCTGTGGAGGCTGACTGGGATCTCCTCATGAGATTTCCATACCTATCTTTTTGAACGAATTCTACCCTATCTCTATCGTACCTATCCGCGCCTCCTTGAAGACTAGGTTCCCTGTGATCTCTTGCGTCTCGCCCTTCTCGCCCCTATGACTTATGTAATCCTTGTCATTTTGGCAATCATCTCTCCTTTGGGAATGTCCTCTCTTGTTACTATGATCTGCCCTATCTTTGCCAACCTTACGAGGGGCACTTGGGGTTACGCCCACTATCTCACAGCGTACTTTGGGGTCTTGGGCCACTACTGGTGTGGATATCTGGTATGGGGAAGTTAGGTTGGTGGTTGCGGTTATATTGACTCCCTACCTAGCTGCATCCTCAATAACTCTTTGTAGGGACTCTTGAATTTACTGGAACATATCTAGGGAAATTCCAATAGCAGTGTTTGCAGAGTTTAAAACAGCTTGGTCGGTTGAAGTTGGATTCATGAAGAGTAGATCTCCACCAGCGACGCTGGCGACGCCTGGCGTCCACCGGGCCAAAGGTGTTAACACTGCGCGGGGACTGACTTCCGTCTTTACTGCTTGCCATGTTCGCTGTCGATAGGTTCCGAAGGTTCACCCCATCCTTCTAACGCCAATTGTTAACGGTGATTTATGGGTTATGTAGAATTAACCACACGTCCAACAAGTTCGTATAAATTGGTAAGCAAACTATGAAGTAAGAAATATAAGTAAATCGCAAAGATAGAATTTACGTGGAAAACCTGGAAAGAGAAAAAACCATGATTGCCGGAGGCGGCAAGAGAGAATTTCACTATGAACAATTAAGGTTACTCTCTCTCTCTCTCTCTCTCTCTCTCTCTTTTAGCTTTTTGTTGCGTTAACCCTAATAATGGTGTTTTAGGGTCTATTTATACATACATAGAACCCTAATTCTCTTTGTACAAGTAAGTGAGGATGGTGAGGTTTAATAGGATTCTAACTTATTAGAGTCATCTTGATCCCTTTTCCTGTTCTGTGTGATTTGTGTATTATATGAGATGGATTTGTTGCCCAATTAGGATTCAGAAATCTATAAGGAAAGTTGTTTCCTTATCAAAGTCTGTTGCAAGGTGCCTTGTTTGAGTGTGATTCTTTCTCTATATATTTGGATTGTGGATGCATGAAATCAATATCTCCACGTGTCACTTGACCGACCAGCTACTCGTCCCGATCAGACTTCGTTAACCCCTGATCGGTGGTTACTCAACCCAATCCACTTGGTTACCTCGATCGGGTTGTTTCTATTCAATCGCTGAGATAATCCTGACCAAGTTTTTAAGATCATTTATTGGTCGACTAGGGTTGATCTTCTTTGGTTAACTTTGATGACGTGACATATCTGATTATTGCGTTTCCCCATAATTATGTTGACTTGTCAGCCATCCGAATTCTACTAATAACAAATTTATTTTAAATTATATAAATAGATTGAAATTATTTTAAACAAATTATATAACTATATATATATATATATATATATATATATACACACATTTAAATCAACAAATCTCCAACAACGAGCTGGAGTAGCTCAACTAGTTAGAGCATGTGACTTTTAACCATAAGGTTGGAGGTTCAATCCTTGATAGATGTGTTTTAATTTTTTTAATTAACGGTCAAAGGGATTTTGAATGGAAAACTTGACAGAAGGGGCAAAATGACCAATATTTAGGATTTCAGAGGGTTGATTGGCCATTATTAAAACTAGAGGAACCAGTTTATCTAATATGGTAAACCTAAGACAAGAAAATGATAATTTCCCTTTTTTTATTATACCAGGGTGGTTTGGACATTTCACAAGAAAAAGTGGGGGTCAAGTTGAAAGCCTGACCACCGTTTAGTCCAAAGCGTGTTTGTGTAGAATACAAAGACTTCTCCGTCTAGGTGTAGGAAGGCCAAGTCGGCAAGTCCAGTGTAATTTACCCCACGTGAAAAACAGACAAGGCGTATAAATAAAGAAACGACGACGGTTTGCGCTATAGCAATTAAATCGCAGTAATTGGGGCCTCAAACCACCAAATCAATACCCAGTCGTGTTCATCAAAATTCTCCATAAACCGATCTTTGATCTTGAGAAGTAGAAGACAAAAATGGTACGCTATTTTCTTGTCACTGATTCTCGTTGAATTGCATATCTGGTTTATTGGACGTCTCATTCTTTTTATATTTCTTTTCTACTTTAGGGTTTTGAAATGGATAGAGATTGATTTGTAGATCTAAAAAACCTAGATAGTTATGAAATCATATGTTGATTAATTACTTGGTTCAATTTTTTTTATATTTTTTAAATTTGAGATGGCGAGGAAATTACACCATTTGGGTTCTAATATTTATTTCTTAAATAAAGATTCGATTTTTATCTATATCGTGTCAATGTTTGTAAGTTTTGCATAAACACACATTCTTTACGATCAGGCAGTTTAATATATTTAAGTGCTTATTACTATTAATTTGTCAACAATCTTCGATATTTATTCAACATTATGTTCAATAGTTGAATCAATGTAGGCTTGTAATTGCCAGTACTTAGTGTATACTACTTTGGTGTATAAAAAAGGAGTGTTGCAACAAATTGGGTTTTTCACTATTGACATGAGACCAATCCCTAATTCAAATAAGTATCATTCTTACTGAGAATTTCGAATTGCCATACAAAGATTTTAAGGTGACTCATTGAAATAAACAAATGGCCGATTATATATGCAATTACAAATATCTATAGTTTACTAATTCTCAGGTGGCAAAATTTGGGGCTGCATCTTCTGACTTTGCATCACAAAATAGACCAGATTTTTGGTTTTGTTTTGTTTTGTTTTTTTGCTTTTACACGAGTTATGGGAGTCAATATGTTGTTCTGACTCTGAGATGGAATTTTGAGTTTAATATATCAATTTTGATGTGAGTTTACAATACTTACAAGTTTTTCTTTGTTACAATCGATGCTTTTCTCATTCGTATTGCTGGCTTCCTTCCTTGGTCTTTGTCAATCCATTTAAGCTGCTGAGCTTGTTTTCTTTGTATTTTGCAGTCTACACTTGCTGCAGCTAGAGCAGACAATTTTTACTATCCTCCAGAATGGACCCCAGACCAGGTTTGTATGAATGGTAACTTTGTGCTATTTTATGATTGTAATGGTGTATAATGAATTGATCTTGTGGTTTCTCACATTACTTTTATTTTTTAGGGTTCTCTGAACAAGTTTCATGGTCAACATGCTTTGAGGGAGAGAGCGAGAAAATTAGATCAGGGCATTTTGATTATAAGGTAATGAATTTGATTATGTTATTTACAGTATTTTGATATACGACTGTCATGCAGAAAACATAGCTTGCCATTTAAAAAGTAATTAACATAATTACTTACTAATAGACATTTTAAAATGGGAAGTGATGGAATTTATAAGTGCTTGCCTGCTTGGGTGACTTTTATCATAAAAGCCAACTGGTGATAAGATTCTATAATAAGGGATACTAATCTCTTTGTGCAAACTGCAAAATATATTTATGAGCAAATCTTCTGAAAAGATTCTATAATAAGGGATGGCAAATCCCTTTGTGCAAATTCTATTTAGGAGCAAACCTTCCGAAAGGATCTGAGTTTCTTCTTTCTAGATCATTTTGGTGGTCAGAAAATTTTATGATATTGTCTATTGGTAGAACTATGTTCTTTTTTGATGTAGTGTACATTGAAAAACATAGTCGTTGATATTGAAAACTGGTCAACTTAGTTATCAAGCTTTGGGTGTCTTTTGACATCTTTGCTTTCTCAAGCTTCATTGGAGGCCCAGTGGGTGTTATGGGTTACTGTTTCAGGCCCAGCGAGGGTTTAATGTGAATTAGGGCACTCATGCCGTGTTCCCCATGTCAGTTGCTTGACGTAACTTCTGCATGTTTGACTAGATTAGGAAAAAGATCTGTGCTTGATTGACTGCTTCCCTATCAGGGGATATCTGTTGAGGGGTCTTCCTCAAGAGTCAAGACACAGGATTCTTGGTTCTGAACCCAGGACTTACAACTGACTGAGATAGATTCTTTTGTAGTTAGAGCCAGAATGGTGTAGCTGATTATCTGTCTTGCTAACTGTTGAGAGATATAACATTAGGGATAGTGGTAGAAAAAGAACTGATTCATAAATTAAGAGGTTTGGAGATGCAATATTAAGGTTTATTCGTTAGATATGTTAATGCCTACAGGCTTCATAAAATACTATCACAGAAATTTGTTTATCTAATTGTTAATTTCTAGCATGTATTGACATTCTTTTGTTTCCAGGTTTGAGATGCCTTACAATATATGGTGTGGTGGATGCAATTCTATGATAGCAAAGGGTGTTCGGTTTAATGCTGAAAAAAAGCAAGTGGGAAATTATTATTCTACAAAGGTACTTTTTGCAACTGTTTGTAGATTCCTCTAAATGCTTAGTTCAGGGTTGTGAAAGTTATCGATTGAATGTGTTAAGGATTATTGGTGTTGAATCTCAATGAAAAGAGTGCGCTCGTTCATGTCCATGCAAACATACAACATATATGTGCAAACACTGCACTCCCGCACACATACAGAGCATCTCATTTCATACTACAGACTCTCATACCCTGCTGATATGCTTTGATCCTGAAACTTCTCTTTTTTAAAATTTACATTACATAAATTACATTTGACTCTGTAGTTTACTTCAAGGTGATCTTTGTGATTTAGGGAGTTCATGTACAAATCAGTTTTGGTCAATGGCAGAATCATGTGTAACGTAGTTTTAACCTCTTTTGGGCATTGGTGTTTTCTATTATTTTGTTTTGCTTTGCTTTTCTTTTCTCCAATTTCATACTGAAATCTTGCTTAATTCAGATATGGAGCTTTACCATGAAGTCTGCATGTTGCAAACATCAGATTGTTATTCAGACAGATCCAAAGAATTGTGAATATGTAATTATTAGTGGGGCCCAGCGAAAGATTGAGGAATTTGATGTTGAGGATGCCGAAACATTTGAACTCCCTGCAGATGAAGGTGGGTAATGACTTGATTGTTTTCATTGTGTTTTTTTTTTTTGATTTGTGAAAACAGGAGTCCATTGTTTTTTGACATGCCTATCTTGATGTCTCCTTGTTAAACCATGAATATCAGACGTGTAAGTGCCAAAACTAGGGGCAAAGTTAGTGCAAAAACAAGGGCTCGGCCATTTTCATCAAATGCAGATATTCTGCTTATGTTATTATTTGGATGGAAACTAACAACATTACTTACTTTTGTAATGCAGAAAGGGGTAAGCTTTCCGATCCATTTTATCGTCTTGAGCACCAGGAAGAGGATCTGCAGAAGAAGAAACAAGCTGAGCCAGTACTAGTGCGTCTCCAGAAAGTTTCTGATGCTAGGCATTCAGATGATTATGCCCTCAACAAGGCTCTTAGAGCCCGACTTAGAGTACGTCATTGATCTCAAACTAGTCTTTTGTTAGTACACTCTTTTCAAACTTGTTTTTAACAAACTTAATATTTTCAGAGTCAAAAGAAGAGAGTTGCTGAAGAAGAGTTTGCTTCAAGAAAACTGGGTCTTGGCTTGCGATTGCTCCCTAAGGCTGAAGAAGATGCTGCAACTGCAGCTAATGTGAAGTTTTCATCCAAGTTTGAAAAGAATAGGAAGGATAAGCGAGCATTGATCAAAGCTGCTTCGATTTTTCCCAAGTCATCTGGGTCTTCCATGTCAAATAAAAAACGAATAGAGCTAGAAGCCAAGAGAAGGAAAATTAGTGCAGGAGCAGCATCAAAGCTGCTGACAGGCACAATCAAGCCATCATCTTGGTCACAGAGTATGGCGCCCTCAATCCGGCATAAGGGTGTTTCTGTTTGTTCAAGAAAGCTCTAGTGGACAAAGTTTCCTAGAATTGTAAGAGAGCTTTGTTCGTTCATGGTGAGTATTAGGGTGTCTAATGGGGATTCTGCTTCCTGCTTTGGGTGCAATATGGTGTCAAATCATGTACATACATATATATCTACCGCATGATAATGTTACTGGTTCTGTTTGTATTGTGATTGTATTTTAAAAACAAAACAAAATGGCTTGAATTGAAGTTTTCACTTACGACAGATTTTCCCATTTTCCCTGCTTAAACAAGTGTATCTGTATTTTCCATTTTATGTTCAATAATAGTTGTATTGATTAGTTCTGTTTAAAGGATTTAGACAATTAGGCTTGCTATTGATCAAGTTGTATATATCTGTGTACCAGAAAAGAACTTTTTGCTTGTGTAAAAATAATCCTGCAGTCTCGCTTCGATAACATGGATTTAATAAAGGAATTCCCCATTTACTAAACACTGCGAAATGCGAATCAGGGATCATTTTGTTGTATAAGTTCTCAAAATCAACTCCATACTGTTGTAAAAAAATATATTTACGTCCAACATATCTCATCCACCGGCACGGTCCGGCGTAGCCTGGTCCAAATCTTTGACAACTCTATTAGTATTTCTACACATAGATGCGACTTCGATTGTTGGAGCTAGACCTGGCAATAGGTCGTTTATTACGAATTTCTGTCATATTGTGTTCATGTTGTGTTAAAATCATTTCATCCGAAAACGGCCCGTTAGTTTAATGGGTTTAAATATACAAATTCGAAATCATTTGTTAAAGAGTAATGATATTTATACCCCTAAATAACTGTATGTGCACCACCATTTGTATTTACTCCCCATTAAACTTTTCAATATATTATAATTTAATTTGTAAGCACACCCTGCATATTACCAAATATATCATTTCTTTTATATTACTAAATATATCATCTCTTTTAATTTCTATTGAAAAATCGGATAAATTAATCACTTACAATATAATTAAAATGCAAAATTTTAATAAATAAATAAAAACAATGGAAGAGCACAGGTCCTGCGGATTCAGGATGTATTATTGTGTGGATTATTAATTTTACTGGTTGGCTTTATAAGCTCACAGATGATATATATTTTTCCAGTTTTGTTGAATGAAGTTCTTCATTAAAAAAAAAAGTTAAAAAAATTCTGTATTCCGGAATCCGGATAGAAGAGCCTACGGCCTCCATTTTTTTATTTTTTTCCTCTCTTTTATATGTGTTTGACACTTACTGTTTGGGATCATGGGATGGAAGAGGCTACAGCCTCCGTTTCTTTTTTTCTTCAACCTTTTCATATTAGTTTAGTTTAGTTTTTTAATTAAATTAATGGTTTTCTCTTTTCAATTTTTTTTAACAATAATAAAAATTAGTTAAATAATCACTATCATTTTTTATTTTTTTAATTAATTATAATAATTGTTAAAATATTCAAAATATTAAATAGAGGTAATTACCTTAGTGGCCATCAACTTATGCCACCACTATCAAAATAGCTACCAGTTGAGGAATTGATTTCAAAATGACAATTTTTTGCAAACACTGTTACAATAATGGCCATTCCATCCAATGAGTGGCATTTTGGTAAATATGTGGATGACATTAATTTATTTTAGATATTTTTTGGAAATTAATTTTTTCTTTTGTTTTTTGAAACGGATAATTATATTTAGTTTATGTATATACGTATAGTATATCTCATATACTATACGTATATATATCTAATATATATATATTAGATATTTATCTAATGTATATACGTATAGATATACTATACGTATATATATCTAATATATATATATATATATTCTTTTTGGAGAAAATTAAGGTTATAAAATCTAAAAATTCTAAAAAATATATTTGAGATAACTTGAAAAGAAATTTATATATATATATATTTGAGATATGCTATACGTATATACACACACTAAATATAATTATTTGTTTCAAAAAACAAAAGAAAAAATTGATTTTCAACAAATATCTAAAATAAATTAAGTTATTCTCTTATTTACCAAAATGCCACTCATTGGATGAAATTTGATGGAAATGGATGGAATTGGATGGAATGGTCATTAGTGTAACAGTGTTTGCCAAAAATGGTTATTTTGAAACCATTTCCCCATCCGGTGGCCATTTTGATAGTGGTGGCATAAGTTGATGGCCACCAGAGTAATTATCCCTATTAAATATTGTGTTAATATGGTACAAGATATAATTATATTAATCATTTTAAATAAGGGATAATATTGTAATTGTAAAAATATATTGATTTTGGGTGCACATACAGTTTTAGCGGGATGTCAATATTGTCACTCTTTGTTAAATTAATGGATAACTCAACCCAACCCAACCTGTTGTTGTGGTTTAAATCAATGGGAATGTGGAATTTAATGGGAATTGGCTGTAACTAATTTCAAGAAAGTAGTATCACTATTTCTAGGGT
This sequence comes from Acer yangbiense, assembly GCA_008009225.1. Lineage (NCBI taxonomy): Eukaryota > Viridiplantae > Streptophyta > Magnoliopsida > Sapindales > Sapindaceae > Acer > Acer yangbiense. The sequence goes on from CM017768.1 coordinate 12,527,914, forward strand.
TAGGGTTAGATTATAGTGATATAATTAATTTATAGCTTTACAGTTTTTAATTTAGAAATTGGAAAAAATTAGGAATTTTTTTTTCTCTTTCAATAAAACATAAATTTAGGAATTTTTTCCTCTTTCGAGAAAAGAAAAAAATTAGATTTTTTTTGTAAAATTAATTATTAAAATATATCATAATTATAGAGATATATAAATTTCATAAATTTCATAAATACATTTTTCTTTAAAAAAAACTCTTTATATTAACGGGTTGTTAACGAATTAACAGTTTTTCAAAGGTAAAACCCAAAATCGACCCATTATATTTCGTGTGTTAATGGGTTAACCCATTAACAACCCAATCCGATTCACTAGACCCATCAACCGCTACTTTAGGATGGATTTGGGTTGTGTTAATAGGTATTGTGAAATTTTGGTTGGTCCAGTTGGAACAGTGTTATTTGAACAGAAAGTACATACAGTCATACAGATTGATCGGTAACTATAAAAATTAATATGTACATACATATAAGTTTGCATTAAAGTTTACAAAAGATATTTACTTGTCATTTTGACTATAAACTCTGACTGACGGTGGGACCATTTTAAACCCACATTCCAACGAAGGAGAGAATAGTAGATCTGTCTTTGATCAGCATTAACTCCTTTGCTCTGATACTTGTGGTTGTCTACAGCTTGTGACACTATAATTCACGAACCCCTAAACATGTCCGGCCACCTACTTTAAATGTACAACCTATGTACTTTAATAGAGCTATAGCTAGGGTTGAATTCCGGATCATCTTCAATACTGTTTCAACTAGAAAATAAATTAATTAAACACTGGGTTTCAGGGGCGGACCCACGTGAAACCAGGTGGGCCCTGTGCACTACCAAAAAATTTTTAAAAAAATTTGACTTTGTATAAACTTTATATATAAATATTCATTAGATACACCACACTTCCTTTAGCATAGCTGGTAGTTGTTTTTCATTTTTCTTTTAAAGTTCTTTGTTCAAGTCCCATCTTAAGCAAATGCATTCTTTTTAATTCAATTTTATCTTATAATTTTTTACTTCTTATCTATTTTACTATCTTTTCCAATTCTTTTCTCAAATTTTCATTTCTTCTAAAACAAAATAATTCATTTTCTTATTTTATATTAAATTATCTATTATTATTTTTGATTTTTTTTTATTTCTAATAGTTTTAGTTTAACATACCTAACACGTCCAATCAATAAACCATAAAATCTCAAATTTTACTTTATTGGGTTAAAATAGTCAATCTATTATTATGATTCATCTTCTTTTATCCTTAGTATTTTTCTTTATTTTATAGTTTTAATTTATTTAGAATTAATAAATCAATAATTTACCAATAATTTAAAGAATAAAAAATTTAAAAACATATCTAGTAATATTTATTAGTAAAATATTTTTGTATAAATTTAAATTGAATTCATTATAAATGCAAAAATAATTTCTTATTATAAAATTAGATCGTAATTTATTCTTTTATTTTATTTTTTCATTATTTATGTTGTTTTTCTTGTTATTATTTATTTTAAAACATTTTTTCTTGTTTTTATTTCTTTTTTAATGTAAGATTATTTAATTCATCTGAGTAAGTATTCTATTTGTTTTATTTTATCTAAAAAAAACTCAATTTTGTTTTTTTTTTGTTTTTTTTTTTTTTAAAAAACTCATTTTATTATGATTTTAATTTTTGAGTTATTTATTTATTTTTTATTTTTTTATTTTTTTTATGTGTATTCAAGTATCCTACTTGGTTAAAATTCCTGGGTCCGCCACTGCTGGGTTGGATCTTCAGATAAGATAGATATATTTTGTTAAGTAGATTTTCCTCGTTTAAAATAAAGATTGCGACCAATATAGGGTTAATTGCACTAACTTACTCTTACTTTATTGAATTTAGCAAGATTTTAAAAATATGTCATAAATTAACATAAACACCCTTTGTCATCAAGTCAATCCGTTAACTTTAACAGTTGACTAACATTGACCTATGGAAAACCAAATATACCACTGCCACATCATTTCAAACATAAAATATTTTTAATTAAAAAAAGATAATATATAAGCCATCTGCTTAAACATCTTTAAATCATCAAAGATCTTTTGTTTCTTTAGTAGATTATATTTTGTTTTAAAATAAAAATAAAAAATGATTTTTCAATTTTATTTTAAAAAATCATTTATGTTTGAGATGATATGGCAAGGGTATATTTGGATTTTCAAGGGTCAAGGTTAGTCAACCGTTATAGTTAACGGATTAAGTTGATAGCATGGGGTTTTGTGTTAATTTAGGACATCTTTTTAAAATATTGCTATATTTAATAAACTAAGGGTAAGGGTAAGTTAGTGAAATTAACCCACCAATATATTAAATATAGCTCTCCGATATGTACGTACCGTAACAATTAGTCGATCTGCCCAAAGATCACGCAACTGATGAACCAAAACAATAAAATCTAAATCTACGTAACTAACCTGCTTGTAAAATAAAATGAAAATAGTGAGACAGAAGTGGCAGGCTGTGTCAGTGATTATTTTTTACACTGGCAGTGCAAAGCCATGAATCACGACGATTCAAATCCCTGGACATTATATATATAAAAAACAGCAGTCTACAGCATCTCTCTTTTTAAAACTTGTTGGTTGCAGAGAAAAGAGAGAGAGATAGGGGTCTCTCTTTTCCGATTTTGACGCTTGAGCAGTGCAGCTCCATGTTATATTTGCTTTGAATAGTCCCTTTCCTTGGCTTTTCCCGGTACGCTTCCTTTGGCATCTTTCGTATGTCGTCTTTTTTTTTTTTTTTTTGGTGTGTGCTCTAAATTAATTACTACTGTTAAAAAAATCTTTTTGATTTCCATTAACAAAAATACATGTATATACTCTTACTCTTCACAGAATCACAGTTGAGACTTGAGATTAATACCATATTCCTCCTGTGCTTGAAGAATGAAGAAACGGCTGGTTCTGGTTGTAATCCATATTTTTCCATGTTTTTAAGGTTAGTATGCTCTACTTCTCTCTCTCTCTCTTTCTCTCTATGGATTATTTGTTTTCTACACCATCTAGAATAAACATTGTCGTGTTTCTGGACTTCTGGTAACTAGCTAGTTTATTACATGTGCTCTTAAACATTAATGATTTATCTCCAAGTTTTGAGTATATTTGTCTGTAAGTTGCAGAATAGGGTATGGTGTTGATTGTTGAAATCAGGAATCAAATCTCCATATATGTTGTAAAGGGTCCCACCTTAGACTAGGAAAAAGCTTGGATGCACCTGCATGCATCTCATCAGTCATCAGATCATGCCACCTGGCATGATCACATTGCACCAAACCTCCTCTGCAATGATTTATTTTACAGAAACTTTTCACCTTAAATTATTTACACAATGTAGTCTGTAGATATATGAGGTATTGGTTTACATCCTATAGCGTGAGAGCCACGAGAACTGGTGTGTCTAAAATGGACAAAAATAACCTAATAAGGTGTTTAATTTACGTGTATTTTGATGAACTAGTAAGTAGTTGAAGTTGATGAACAGTAAAAGTATTAACTGTAACGTGTAGAATACAAAGTATATGAGTGAATAAAATTAAAGTTATAGATCGACTCCTGATAAAATAAGCTTTAGTACGGTATCCCTCATACACCACCTCTTACTTTTAACGTTTTACACTGCTCATACACTCATACTACAGACTACAGTTACTTTCATTACTTATCTGCTACTGTCTATTGTCATACATACTACTTTACTTCGTCTTTTTTTTTTTTTCTCTATTTTTCCTTTCTTTCTTTATTATTATTATTATTATTATTATTTTAAATATCTGAAATGGGCCGAGTTAGGAACAAGCAACACTTTAATGGTCTGGTTTTAATTATAAAAAAAAAAAAAAAAAAAAAAACTTGAATGGTCCGTATGATTTGTAGACGAATGGGCTGGGCTTCACATTATTAAAAAAAAGGCCTTACTGGCACACCCACCAACATTATGTATCAACGAGAATGGTCTGGCTATAGTATGAAACCATTCTTTTTTTGGGAACCACTTTTGGTTGATTTGAATGTTAAACTGGATTTAAAAAATCAAAGTGGTTTCCAAATTACAGGTTGACTGGTTTTCCAAATTTTCAAAATTTTGTTAGTATGATACCCCCATGTGGGTACCATAGCCAAGCCCATAAACAAAGGGTGAAAATTAAAGATAGCATTGGTAGGATGTCAATGTCAAATAGCAGAGAGCAGAGTGCAGAGTGCCCTACATGAAGAAGAATAGAGGAGGGGGAACAAGAGCCCGGAATATGTGGAATAGGCAGAGAAAGCAGTAGTTGATAGCCCTGTTGAAAGCTCAATTATATAAATATTATATGAGTTGATGAGCCCACTTTCTTTTCTTCATAAAATTCCATCTACACTTTTGACTGGGTTACACACGAGTGCCAATTATCTACTTACACTACACTAGAGGCAGAGAGGCAGAGGGCCCCTACTGTTTGATCATAAGTTTATGCTTCCATTTGGCTATATCTTCATCTTATGCCTTTTCTTCTTCTCAACTATCAACTCATCTCTCACGGTCTCACTGCTCACTAGCCACTCCAAAAAAGCGTATAGACTTTCCACCTTGGACTGTTGTGCTCATCAAGAGTCAAGACTTATTCTTCTCTTCATTATACTTGTTTATTTTCATTTAGTCATGTCAACTCTTCTTTTCTCTTTCCCTACCTTATTAATCATCAAATCAATTGATGAATAAAATAGTTAGGTTTAATAGAAGTTGTGAAATTTTCACTTATTTTTACAATAGAAATGAAGTTGTGTATTGATATATTGAAACAATAATGATGAATTGTTAATAGAGTAATGCTAGACGGTTAGACATCTCGATTCATTATCTCAACTGTATTCCAACTAATTATATGTCAAATTGATAAATGGATATACATTTATCACCCACTGCTTTACAACAGTATTTTCGTAAATAAAATAAAACCGTTATCTTTTCATTTTCTTTTCACCCATAACCATTCAAACAACAATCATTAAAACTACTATCCTCACCTCTCCTCTCCTCTCCTTTCTTTTCCTTTCCTCACTTTCATTTCCTTTCCATCAAACCAACACATAGTGTTTATCAATATATAACACAAGAATTAGTTAATACATTAAGGTTAATTTTAAAAGTCTACGTAATTTATTTATTTATTTATTTTTTAAAAGAACTCTATGTATAAATATTGGGTACAAATTCGCAGGCACTTCTAACGATGATGGTCAAGTTAACGTGCAGAGGATGATAAGACACGATATGCACTATCATCATTGAAAAAGGGATCTACAGAACTAACAGGTCAGCAAGTATGAATTGTTCTTTTTTGTTTACATTGCATAAATTTGTTTGTTGTCACGTGGATTTTTTTTAACATTATAATATTTAGAATTGAGGAAATGGATATGATTCGAATTCTCAACTTTTGTAATGAAGGTGTGAAGTCTCTATTTTAATCTCTCAAAAAGTTGATCTCTATCTCTTTAGCAATTTTCTATACATCCAATAACAAAGGGTTACAATTATATTTATATCAGAGCATTAGGGTAGACCAAAACCCATAAGGAATCCTTTTCTTTCCGTAAAAGTTTTCCTTCTCACGCACAGATTTACACATCACCGTGGTCTGCAGCCCGCGTCTTGAACCGCGGTAATCCTTTGTGAAGCACCGCTCAGAACATCGCGGTTGCTTATTCCTTCCTTCGGCCACGGTCTACACCGCGTAGAAACCTCTATGAACTTCCACGGTTGCCATCACGGACTTCTTCTCTTGGCCGATTTCAGACTTCACCAAACCCAACACTTACTACGGAGTAAATCTCATCTTGTTGATGTGGTTTCTTAGAGTTGGAGATGAATTAATGATAATACTTGCAGTGAGTGGATATGCATGTAAAGAATTGATAAGTTAGCTTAATTACAATCTGGGTGATTAGGTCCTGATCGACAAAGGTCAAATAGGAAAGTATTTAATTCTAGGTCGAAGAAAATGCATAATTATGTTATTATTGCTACATTATATATGTTGATCATTAAGAGTAGCCGGCGAACAAAACATAGGGATATACACATTCACACATTAAAAGCATAACTTAGAGAATACAAGTACACGTGACCAGTACTTCAAAAAAAAAAAAAAAAAAAAATGTACATTGAGCTAGCCGTTGAAACTTGAAAGTAGATACAAGTGTCATATTTTGCATTGTACCAACTCCCACTTATAAATGTTATTTAACAAAAACAACTTCAAATTTAATATATGAATGAACACAAAATCTTTTATGTAATTGTTAAAGCTCTTACTGGTTTAACTAATTAACTAGTATCCAATATATAAAAATTTGACCTCAAGCATTAGGTATAAGTGTAGAACCATCATGATCTCTATATAAGTTATCCTTTCTTTTCTGATTTTGTCCTTGATGAGATTTATTGAGAAGGTAGCCAGCTAGTCCATATTTTGTTAAAGCAAGAGACCATCAAATATGTTGTGATGACTTGAATAGGGACAGGACAACTGAAATGTGGTATGATTTAAATTAACTGAACTATTAGAGGGACTTGCCCGTCTCTAATGCATAATTTATTCAATCCTTCTATATTCTAACTTAATAAAACTTTCAAAATATTATTGACACAAACTTTCATTCATTTTGCTTGTATACACAAACTTGCAATTTATGTTTACCTACAAAAATCTTCAAATTGTGAATTCTTCTAGCTTTCATGCATCTTAATTAAGTATCCGAAGATGTGACAATACATAAACTATCTGTTGTTTGCCTATATATATATATTTGAATTATTATAAATTGAAGTTTAAGAGGGGAGACTGCATCGAATTCACAATTTCATTTATGTGGATATGAGAAATATACAGTTGGATCAACTTTATCTCATTACCATAAACTAGTTCACACTCGCTTTTCAATTAACCATATAGATGTGACAAATAAAATTTTATTTATTCGTTCAATGTATTTACTATTTAGACCTAATTAATAATACGGTATTGCTCATGCTGTAATTTTTTGTTACATTAGCAAGAATGTCATTTGGGTTGGTGTATGTTTTTGTCTTGAGTTGTCTAAAATAGGTTAAGATAATGCATTAGGCTTAATTTAATGTTATATTTGTGTTGTTATTTAAAAAAAAAAAAATTATAAACATAAATATTAAATTATTAATTTCAATTATCGCTACTTAACCATTAACTCCTTCCTCATTGAAACAAAAGTAAAAATGTTAATTTCCATTAAGACAAAATCATCTTGATTAGAATAATACTTTCATTGTAAAATTATTTTTTAAAATAAAAAAATCCAAATGTCAGGGGTCGTTTGTTTTCGGACGGAACAATTCTAAATTTTACTTTAAAGATTGAATATGAATTAAAACTTAAAGCCTAAATGACATTTTTTTTTTTTTTTTCCTTCTCAGAATATAGTGTTAACTTGTTTATTTTTTAAAGATAAAATTATTTTAAAAAATAATTAATTTGATATTTATACCCTATTTACTATTAATTGTTATATATTTTCATATGATATTATTGGAAATACGATATCTTTATAGGATATTCTTTAAAAGAAATATATTAAGTGATTTTGTTGTAAATGAAAAGTCAGCATTTTTAACTTTTTACTTTAAGTTGTTTTTTTTTTTAATTATTATTTTAAAGTTTTTTAGTCCAATACTCCAATTCAGTCTCATTAAATATTAAGTAAAAAAAAAAAAAAAAAAACCAATTCCTTAATTAAATTATTTTTCCAAATAAATATCCTCTTATTTAGATCTACTTATTTTGTATTAAATAATAACAAATAAAGAAAGTCAACTTGTCATGTAATTATACTTTGAGAATCTCCAATGCAAGCGTGACTTGTGAAAAAAAAAAAAAAAGATGTCACGTAGGATAAATAGACGTTATGTTAATAATTGTATCTCCAATGCAACTGTGCATATTCAACCTCAAGCTGACGTGGAAAAAAAAATATTATACATTGTCAACATGACTGTCCACTTTCAGACGGTCTGTTGCACATCTATTTTTTAGGTTGACTCAGCAAACATTTAAAACTAACATAAAATTTTCATATATTTTTGGTAAGGAAATAAAATAAAAAATAAAATAGGAAATAAAATAAAAAATAAAATAGGAAAAAAATATGGACACGTCATTAAAAAAAATTGTGTTTTAGACGGAAGTATTAGAGACTAAATTTTTAGTTGATTGTCTATCAAATCTATTTTTATGCCACATAGGAAGCAAGTCTCTTGACATTGTTGTCATGTCAACAATTATTGGCATGCAAGCCACTTTTGCATTGGAGATGCAAAAAAATCCATATATATATATAGTAATTTTCCAGTGAAGATTTTTTACAATGCACACTTTAAGCATCTTTTATGAAATTTAATGGAATATACTGAATCTTGATTTGATTTTTTTTTTAATAAAAACATTAAAATACATTTATGAAAAAAAATTAAAACAAATTGGGGTCCAAGAACTAATTTTTTTTCCGAGTTTTTTTTGAAGATAAAACATTTAAAAATAGGGAAATATAAGAAAAAATAGTTCTCAAATCCAAAAAATTTCTAAATTTTTACCAAATGTGTATTTTAATTTTCTTAGGATGCATACAAAAAATCTCATCAAAAAACATTCGATTACATGTAATTTCATCAAAAGTGCTTAAAGTGTACATTTTAAAAAGTCCTTATTGGAAAATTTCTCTCTCTCTCTCTCTCTCTCTCTCTCTCTCTATATATATATATATATATATATATATATATATATAAGTGGTTCTCTCATAAGAGATCCCTTATTTTAATTTCGGCAAGGACCTTGATGAAATCATGTTGATTTTTATGAATTTTGATTTTTCAAGCACTACAACTATTTATCCCGATTTTGTTAAATATATAGGCATCTAAAAATAGGTGAAATACAAGAAAATTCAAGAAAAATAGTTGTAGTTCTAGAAAAATTCTCAAATTTTATTTATAGGTAGATTTTCAATGAACATATCATCTACAAAAAAATTCAGATCAAAATTCAAAAAAATGGATATGATTTCATCAAGGTCTTTACCGAAATAAAAATAAGAGATCTCTTATGAGAGAACCACTCATATATATATATATATATATATATTATCAGTCTGTAGAAACCTTCAACCGAAATATTTCTTCTATTTGTGACATTAATCCTAGATCGATGCATTAGTGCATTACTGTCAAGTAATTATTGAAGACCTGATAAGCCAAATTATGGAAATCAAACTATTAATTAATTAGTTCAAGATAAAATTCAGTGATAAATTCTCTACCAATAGGGTCATCAACAGCTACTTTTCCTGACATACATAGGTAGAGCAAAATCTTTACAAAATGTGGTAAGACTAAGTTGTGCCAGCAAACCAGGAAACAAAGTTTGAAGAATTATAAGGTTCAGAGACTAGAGTATACTAGAGTCATGTGTATACTAGAGTATTGTACGCCTAAACAAATTCACGTGTCATTAGTGTATACTAGAGTTCCCATAATCACCCAAAAGTCAGTACAGAGTTGTTCATCTTAAATATCTTCATATTAAAGATGAAAAATTTATAGATAGTTGCATAAAACTTTACAATAATATAACACTTCCATGCCATGAACTTAATTAGTTGCATCTCCATGCAACACACTTCCTCTATTAAAATCACGCCATATAGCCAATATGATATGGAAATAAATACGATTGACTACTTATTTGTAACATAATATAATTTTAATGAAAGATATACGGTGCACCAAATAGACCTAGGGAGTCTGTATTTAATATTTATATCCTAATCGATGTGATAATTGAATTAAAAAAAACAAAAAGACAAAAAGATAACGTGGGAATTGATGCAATGGTTCAACTCAACTGCCACATTATTTACAATGAAAACATTGAGATAATAATTGAAAAGTGCAATATTATTAAGAAATTTAAACAAAACTTTTTAACTCCTAAATAATGTACCCATAATATCTCAATCTTGTTTTCTATTTATGAGCAAAAATCATCCGAGATAATATCACCGTTTCCATCAATAAACATATTTAATATACAGTTTCAAAATTTAAAAAAAAAAAAAAACATATTTAATATACAGATTCTGATTTGAATTAAATCATGTTTCCCACATCAATCATTTGGAGATAGATTTGTTCAAAGAAGTTTCCTACAACTATTTGAAAACATTTGTGATATATGATTGAAATATCTGCATCTCTTTATAACATATATATATATATATATATATAATGATCAAACCTTGTGTAGATCGAAAATGGAATTCATCAGGAAAAACCACCAAAAAAGAAAAGAAGAAGAAGAAGAAGAAGAAAAAAATCTAGGAATATAATAGTTCTACCTGGAATTAGCTAGTCGTAGTGTAGTCTGTGAACAAGAAATTGGGGCATTAAGTCCTTCAAAGGCTGTTGAATCTGTGAGGCAATGTAGTGCATGCCTTGTCCACAAGTTGGGATTATAATGGATTATCACACAAAAGAAACAAAGAAAATATAATAAATAATAAAAGATTCTCTCACTTCTATTTAAACAACGAGACTGCACAGTTTCTCCTTTTAGGATCCTAATTCCTAAGGAATAAAGCTATACTAGAAAAGCCTAAAAATAACTCTTTCAACTAACAAATGAAAACACCTACAAAAATTCACAAAAAATAATAATAATCATAATCTTTCAATCAATAATATGGAGAAAACCAAATCCCAGAAATCTATCTTTTCAAACTGATCCTAAAGTGGTGGTAGAATTACCAAGTAAAGCTTAACTTACCAATGTTTTCCTCTTGAGCCACAACACACCACACAACATTTAATTTTCTTCTTGTTTCTAGCTACCGCACACTTTGTCTTCTCTCATCAATTTAGAGCAACTTGCCAGCAGCAAGTGCAACAACACAAAGCCACACACGTAACTTATTCCACTTTCTTATTTTGTCTCTGTGGCAGCCGCAACACCCAAGCTGTATACATGCACGCCCACTTTCTCTGACTTGTTAATATATAGCTACAGCCGCAACACACCAAAAAACCTCCCACTCCCAATCAACCTTTGATGTTATATATTCACATAAAAACTTAAAATACCTAATTTGTTAAGAATTCCTTTTCTCATGAGGAATTTGCCTTCTCAATAGCTTGACCAAAACAAGCTTATATAGGCCCTGCACCACTAACAACAGTACATCATAATAAAGATGGAAAATAAAGTAATATCAAATCCAAGCATGTTGTTTGCAATCCCACTAGTCCAGGATTTCTTATAATACAGGTGCACCACATTGTTAAGTTATTTGGTCAACATTTTGAATACTCATGTGGGTTAATTTTGCTAATCCAAATTCAAAATCAATCACCTCATATTTAGAAACATAGTTATGATTCTACTAATTAATATGCAAATATGGGTAAAAGCATGAGAATTATTAATTGAATAAACAATGTGAACATAGCACAACATAAATTCATATTCTCATAAACTTAAAAGAAATACATCAATTACCATATTCAGTCTACCATGAGACTAAGTAATCACTGAATAGAAGTGGAAGAGGAAGATAATTCAGCCAAACAAACTTTTCTGCTTGTATTCCTTGAAGGATATTACTGCTTCAATATAAACTAAAATATTTGTTGGGAGCAGTAGGGTTGCAGGAGAATTGGTTTTGTAGGAAGTGAGAATCGTTATTCGTGGTGGTCATGAGAATTGAGCTAGGGTTTTGTTCATGGGCATTTGAGGGGGTTATGAAAACTGAATTAGGGTTTTGATCCGCTTTGGCAATGGTCATGGAAATTGAATTTGATTCTTGTTCTTGGGCATTTGGGTTTGTGATGAAGATTGCATTGGGGTTTTGTACTATTAAATTACCTGTTGACTCCCTTGTGTTTGTCAATGAACTGTAACTATAATGGATTCTATCATCACTTTCAATATAGTCCCAATTTCCAGGAAAAACCGGATTGTTTTGGTGGGAATTTGCGCCACTTGATTCTGCAACGTTGAGTGAGTAATTGAAGATAGATGATGATCTGGGTGAACTTGTAATGCCAAGAAACTTTTCAATAATGCTCACAGAATCCATCTCATTCTCTGCCAAGTGAAGGGTACTACTGGGTTCTTCTTGATCTTCATGAGTTGCCACCTTCACTGAGGAATTCATTTCTTGGCTACAAGAAGCCAAATTTTCAGCAGTTTGAAGGGGACTAGCAGACCCTAACAGTTCCAGATCATTAGGGTTTGCTTCATCAGAACACTGTTTTTCTCTTTCTTCAACAAGGCCCTTGATTTTCATTTTTTTCCCCAATGTTCTCTCCCTTGCCCTTGCTCTTGCCTTGTCCCTAGACTCTCTTTCAAGAGGATTAATGGTGATTGCTTTGCGCGATTTTCTGTTGGTTGCTCCTCTGACCGAAGAATCACCAATGGTGAGAGTCCCTTTGAGGTCTCTGTTGTCCTTGAATATTCCCGATATTACTTCGCTCTCTGAAGTAGACGAAAGAGTACTCTTTCCACCACCACCGCTACAGCTGTGTTTCATACTCGGTAAACTCTCAGAGAGTTCCTTGATTGCGGCCTTCGATTTTGAAAACAGCCACTCAATGGTTTTGCTTGCTTTATCAAAACCTAACATGTCTTGAAGATCAAAGAACTTTCTTGCAATTTGAAGGGACAGTCTCATCCTCCGATCTCTTGGGCCCTGAGCTGTGTAGATCTTGCTATGCCTGTCCTTTTTTCCATTTCTCTTTTGAGGAATCGTCTGCTTTTCACCATTGGTTTCACTTTTCTTCTTCTTGGTGGTGGTTTTCTTTGTTGCCTTCTTTGGAGATGTCGTTTTGTTGGTCTCAGCAGCTGCCTCATCAGCTGAACCCAAGATTTGGTGTTGTGGTAGAAAGTGAGTCATAAGTAATTCGTTGTCGTTATCGGCAAGGAAGGGTTCAGGGAAGAAGAGAGAGGAGCTAGAAGAGCTCCCAAGCATGTTTTGATTGTTGAAAGGAAAGGGCTCACAGTTGTTGCTTGAAGGATACATGGCAAGGAGACAAATCTTTGAATTGAAGAGTTATCCAGTTAGGTCTTAAAAACTGTGTCAATAATAGAAAATTTTAACTTAGAAAACCACTACTATTTATTCCCTTTTCTTCATCAATTCTTTTCCTTTTCCTTTTCTTGTTTTTTGATAAAAAAAGAAAAAAAAAGGAATAGAGATGTGAGAGAGACACAACTCACTACAAGTCGTGGGAGGCAGAGGGGGCTGTGAAAGTGAGGTAATACGAAATAAGAGCAGCTACAATTGTGACATTTCACGTGGGGTGCAGGTAGTTGCTTGACAGTAACCCTTGCTATGCTTTCTTTTCGACAAGAGAGAGAAGAAGAAGGTGAGGCCTGAAAGTAGTATAGACATGGCCACCTCTACAAAAAACCTAGGGGGAGAGAAGAGAGAGAGAGAGAGAAAGAGATACAAGGACAATTATAGCAATTGAATAGCAGATGCATGTACTGTGACAATTTGGACCTGCTAGTTTGCTTTTAGCGTTCATGGAGGAGCAAAGTTTCTTTGACTGGGTGACATGTCACTTTCCTTTCTCTGACTCTCTTGACCTTGATTTTTCAACTGGTTCTTTTACCTCCCACCTCTTCCTGATTATTTCCAAAACAAGTTATTCCAAACCCAAATTACATTTCCACTTACAACTCCGTCGATTGGCTATGTATTAGTAGTACGTACAACAACTAGTATTCATTTTCATTAACTTAACCTAAACTTATCTATATCTGGTTTGCTCTTTCCTATCCTTGGAGTACAGATTGGTCTACTTCTTCTTTGCCTACTTTAATAACCTATTATGTTAAATCTCAAGAGAATTTTAAGTTCTAATGTCCTTTGAATCAACATTTCAATATAATCAGATTGCCCCATCTCCATAAATGATGATTGGATGTTGAAATCCCACTTCAGTTAAAATTTTCAATTAATTTAGTTCTTAAGTGAAAATATATGGATATAACACTTTTTTTTTTCAAATGATTTTATGGGGTTAGCACTAAGTTAATAACTTGATGAGTTTTAATGGCACCAAAGTAGAGTAACCGACAAAAATGTCCATTGACTACACTTTTCTTTTTTCCCTCTCTCTCTCTCTCTCAATAAATTAAATGTAGAGGAAACACAATTTTATCTTTCTTATAAGTGATTGAAATGATTTGAATAGCAAAAACGAGATGAAGAAGAGAAATCGACAGGAAGATGAAAAAAAAAAAAAAATTCAAGAGAGAACTTAAATTTGGAAAATAAAAAATGAAAAACATAGATCTGAAAAAATCTTCAAAAATAAGTCTTGGGGTCCAAAAGTTAATAATAAGTCTCGATCAATGGAAATAGGTCTTGACCAAATGCGGGAGACTTATTTTGTATTTATGTTTGAAAGATATTTTTATTAGAAATACTTTTTTTTTTTTTTTTTTTTTGACAATATCAATTAATTCGGGACTAGGTATTTTTTTTAAAGCTTTCACCATTGGTAGGATTTGAGCCGCTGACTTGGAAGCTATTTGCTCAAACCCCAAGCTCGTCCATCTACCAGTTGAGAAACACATTTTTGATGCTATTAAAACTCTAAGTGATTAAGTTATTGCTAGTCAACCCCAAAAAAAAATGTTGGAAATTTTAAGAACTTTTAGTTTAATCCATTAACAAAAATATTATAAAAGTTTCTTTCAACCTGAAAATTGCAATGTTGTCCAATTGATGCCCTCAGTAGTATTTGGACTTAAAAATCCTTTTCCCCTTCTCATTAACCTTTACATGTTGTGATCTACTTATTAGATGCCCTTCACAAAGAAGAAACTTTCCTCTCCATCTCAATAATGTTAGTACAAGGACCACATAAATACTATTAATTACTTTTATGAGAAAAAGGCTGTATTATTTATGCTAGGGTTAACTTTCTAAGCATCCAGTCACTTTCACTCTTTTATAAATCATATAGAATGACTTTGTTAAATATTCATTTGATATTGGGAAAAAATAGGAGGTGGCCGGGATTGTGTTAAATCAAGCTTGTAAATATGACTGAAATTAAACTAAAAATCTATTGAAAATTTAAAGAGATGCATGGGCCGGGAAAGAGTGCATGCATGGAGATGGAGGGTTGTAGATAAATGGCATAGCAAACTAAACTAGTGTGAAGAATCTGTTCAGAAACAATCCCCTAGAATCTAGGAACATCTTTCTTAAAGGTTTTCTTTTTTAATCGTGCAAGCTTTTTAGAGATCTTTGTAATGTCAGTTTTCCATGTTCTGATTTTTCGAACATTGAGCTGTTCTATATCCCAATCCCTCCCAAAAGCAAATTCAAAGAATATATATATATAAATCTCTGTGTGTGTGTGTGTGTGAGAGAAAACGCTGACCAAGCTATTTGTTTTTGCCAAAACCGTAGAGTAAGCTGGATCGATCTGCACTGCATAATATTTTATTATCTGATATGGTCCCTTGTGTACTTGTACACCTACATGTTTGAAATATGTTGTTCATCTATTAAAGTTGTTTTGCGACTCACAGAGTCACAGTACCCTCTTAAGATGTATTTTAATGGTAATCACCAAGAAACGAAGAATTTTTACTATAAGAAAAACTTGAAAATTAGTTAAGATTTTAACAAAAAATGTAAATAGTAAAACCTTAAGGGTAAAATTGAAATCAAAATTTACATGATTAAAAAAAAAATGGATCAGGGGCCATGGCCCCCTCAGACCTTGATGTGGCTTCGCGATTGGGTATGGCGCAAAAATCTCCAACCCAACGGGTCATAGGGCACCCTGCCCCAAACGGGTAATGATTTTGGAGAGGGATGACTTGGCCCCGACTCAACCCGATGTCATCCCTAGTTGCAGGCTCCTTTGAGGGGTTTTCCGGGAGCTTCCTTCCTAGCTAACGGAACCTCAGAGCCAGAAGTAGCAGTGCTAATATTAATATCTCTATAATACAGTAGTTTGTATAGTTGAAAATATGCAGTAGATTTATATAATAGCCATATAAATAAGTGTGTACTAATATCATCCAGTAGCTATCATCAGGTTGGTCAGCGTAAATTTACAAAACTTTTTTGGCTTCTATTTGCTATTGCGCTTACTGTCCCACATCACTGTTTCTTGAAAGCTAAACATGAAATGCAAATGATCTGTCCACCACATCATTTTTAATATTTATCAACAAAAAATATTAATATTACTTCTCACCACAAAAATGTTCAGCCAATGAGGTTCTATATTTGTTTCTTCATATTTAATTTACTGGTTTTTCTCTAATTCATCCCATTTTAATATGCACCTTACTAACTAAGATTTTAATTAATAAAAGTAGTTAGTTTTTATTTGCTCAAAATATCAGTTAAAATCTGAATTACATACAGTATTATGATTTATATATATAAATTACATATTAAACGTTTGGGCACCGCGAGACCTGTAAATGGATACAATCTGATAACCATTTTCTGAGAAATTACTTGGTTGGCGGTTACATAACAAAGAAATTAATGAACATCAGTTCTTCAGCACAGATCATATATATATATATATATATACTCTTACCATCTTTAAGCGATTGACCGTATATTGTTAGGCTTCTTGTAGTACGTACCAGAAATATATGTCGGTTAATTTGACTAGTCATGGATCTATGGTAGGTACGTTGTAGGTCTACCGGCAATTTTTCAGGCTTACGAGGCAGATAACATCATATTTATGAGGTATATATTGGACTGGAGTTAGGATTCTCTTGCTGTCTTTTTTTTTTTCTTTAGTTTTTCCTAATATAGTTACACATAAATATAAAAGAAATTTCATGGTTAATTTTTTGTTTTTGACTTTTTGTTGTCTTTCATGTAGGCACGTGTTTCATTTAAATTCAAATTACTCTTGAAAAAAAAAAGAAAAAAAAAAAAACTAGCAGATCATCTTATGACTTATCTCATATATAATTCCTGCAAATTTTTTTGTTAGTTCATAAGTCATAACTAATAAGTTGTACTATTGACACCCTCTATTAACCTAATAATGTCCCACATGTTTTTAATATATATATATATTTATACAGTAAAACTCCTATAAAATAATATTGTTGGGACCGGGGAAAATTATTATTTTAGAGGGGTTATTTATTTATCGATAAATGAATAATTTATTAATTTATCGATAAATAAATATTTATTAATTTAAAAAGAGTTTTATGTTTTTACTATTTTTTTTTTTAAGTTTTATGTTTTTACTTGTACATGTATTATACATATTTTGACCAAGATACATATGTACATAGAAATTAATAAGTACTTACATATGTATATACATAAACATAAGTACATGTATACAATGTCAAAAAATTAATATACAATGTGAAGACAACTACCATTGCAAATTTTTTTTGACATTGCAAGATCCGTTCAGATGAAGATATGGCTTTTGAACAACAAGTTGGTGAAGATGAAGGCATCGATGGATTATGTGAAGCCATTTCTGGTCTACACTATAGAAATGTGATGGATGTTGATCATCTTTTGAATTATCCTAGTGAAAATGATATAGTGATGGAATCGCCTACTGATGAAGAAATTATTCAAGGGGTAATGAATATGCTTACCGATGATCATGATCCAAATGACAGCAGTGTTTTACCAAGTGTTTCTTCAAAAGAGGCCTTTCAAGCAGTAGTAACATTAAATAACTTCTTGCTACAAAATGAAAAAAAATATAACAAATATGGAGTATGATTTGCAAAAAAATTAAGGTTCAAATTGAGTTCGGTTTCAATACAAAGAAAAGACATACGACTTTAAATGCATATTTTAAGAAAGATTTAAATTGAGAAAATAGAAGTTGTTAAGTTTTTTTTTTTTTTTTGAAAGGAAGTTGTTAAGTTAAAAGTTTAGTGATATGTATTATAAATTTTTATGTGTTATATTTTTTTTTTATATTTAATCAATTATTAATTTATATATTCGTTGGGACCTAAAGGACTTCAAAAAAAATTATTATCTTATGCATATAGCGATGTTATTAATTTAGTACACAGGCCCGAGTCGGGACCAGAAGATAATTTTATTATTTAAGCGCGGTTATTAATTTATCAAACATTCATTTATCGAGGTTTTACTGTATATACAGATTTTCTATTATCAGTTCGTCTTGACAATACATAAATATATCAAGACGAAGAATGTGGACCACTAGATTTACATACTTTGACTCAAAGTGTATGCACTTGTCAAAACTTTTCCATAATCTGTGGTCAACATTCTTCGTCCTGATATATTTATTGTTAGGATGAACTGATAATAGAACAACAGTATATATATATATATATATTAGAGTTGTCAACTTGTCATTGATTTTGTGCAACACAAAGAGATGTTTTAAGGTTTAAGAAACAAAAAAGAGGAAGAGAAATAACACTGCATTCTAAAAAAAATGGTTTGTAGTTTCTTTAAATTATTTTTTGTTCTCTTAATTAGTAATTTTAATTAAGGTTAATATTGTTATTAACAAAAAATAAATTACAATGAAGTGTTAAAAGGTATTTAGTGGATTGCAAATAAAATAAAATTATTGTAAAGTAAAATCCTTTTCTATGGATAATATTCTTATATTTCATAAACCTCGAAATTCAATTTTAAAAACCTTAAACCTTAAACCTAAAACCTAGCAAAGTTTAAGAAAAAAATAATATTAAATTATTCAAATAATGTGATAAGTTAATTTGTAGTAATCATTATTTGATGATGTGGTAGTTACAAAATAGCTTTGCACATCATTAGGCAACGAATTTGAACAAATATTTGCGGAGTGTATACTCCTGAGAAAATTGTGCTCCGGAAAAACCATGCATTAATATTTTCATTATTGGTCACAACTGCATTATATTTATACTACTACTACTACTCCGGAAACAGTGATGAGGCTGCAACTTGTAGGTCGCATGTCACGGGATGACGAGTCGGAAAAATATTAAATTAATAGCTCCTAGCATAACATCCCATGATATAAGTGGAAACTTGTGATAATTGTCAAGTTTTGTACGTTATTCGCCCAAGACATGTTATGGATATTAAGCTCCATGTGTTATTCGTTCAAATAATAATAATATATATATGGGAGTCGATATTGACACCCATAAAACTTATTAGTACACCCATATTTTATTAAAAAAATTAATTATAAAAATATCCCAATAGAAATTTACCAATAAGGACAAGTTACTTTAATTAAAAATAAACCAAATACTATATACACTCATTAATTACACTCATATCTTCAACTATATTTATTTATTAAAAAAAACTTACCTTTCAAAAAAAAAAAAAAAAAAATTTTATGATAAACTCTAATTTTTATGATAACCCCTAATTAAACTATAATTTTATTTCAAGTATCAATTTTTCTCATCATCACATGATTATCATATTGTTTTTGTCTTTCTTTTATTTATAGTTATAAACTCTATAAAAAAAACAACATTTTTTTTTTTTTTTTAACTATAGTTGTAAATATCAACAATTGTTTTTTAAGTTAGCCATAGATGTCAATAATTTTTTTTTTTTTTTTTTTTTTAAGATAGCTGTATAAATAAGAGAATTCCAAATTGAAAATCTTTTGACCCCATATACATATTCCCTTTTATAAGGTTTCTATATTCGAGATATTTCTAAAAGTAAATTGGATCATCATTGAAAAAGGATTTGATTCCAAAAATAATATGATTTTTTAAAAAAAAAAATTGGGTGTGGTAATAATTTAAGAGTGTTTATAAATAATATGTATTAAAATGAATATATTTATTTCAATGAGGGTACTGTTGGCATTAAGATTGGTGTTTATAGTAATATTTAATTTTTAAATTTTAGACATGGGTGTACTTATAAAAATGGGTGTACTGATAAGTTTTATGGGTGTCAATATCCGTACCCTATATATATATACAGCCTTTCTATTATCAGTTCGAACTGACAATAAATATATCAGGACGAAGAATGTGGACCACAGATTATGGAGAAGTTTTGACAAGTGCATATACTTTGAGTCAAAGTATGTAAATATAGTGGTCCACATTCTTCGTCCTGATATATTTATTGTCAGTTTGAACTGATAATAGAAAATCCGTATATATATATATATATATGGGGCAAGATCCATGGCCCCAATTTTTGACACACTTTCTTACACAATTTTTCAGCATTTAGATTAGAGTGAATTGTAAGGTTGAGATTAATTACCGAATAACTCATGAAGTACACAATCCCATCCCACTAAAACTCTGCCTCTCTTAATTATTTATCAATTTCTCTCTCCTGCTAACTTTCACAATTTCTTCTTCTTTTCTCTTAGCCTTGTTTCATGTTGAATATTTAATACAATTTATCTTTTATTTTTTTAATTTATAATTTTTTTTTTTTTTTTAACATACACCTTCTTCCTTCTCTCGGTTTGGTATAATATTTACAGAGAGTAAAAATGAGAGATAATAATAACAAGCATCATCTGCATCATCATTATCGATCACAACTACAAATATTATGGTTTTATTTTAACGGTGTATATTAGGCTTAGCAGAGAAAATTAAAAAAAATTCATCAATCTAATAAAATAAGAAATTTTATATTCGTTTTGCATCCTTCCTAAAATATTCCGTATTTAGGCAACATAACAAAGAAGAAATTGAACACATGATTATAATTTGGTGGCTCATGGAGTTGCCAAGCAAGCATATTTCTATATTGGCTTTGTAAGATAGGTTCAAACTGATGTCTTTGTTGCTGCTCCTTCTGTTGGGGCTTAATGGAGTGTTTTTTTGCTTTAAAAGAGAGAGAGAGGGATGAGACAAAAGAGATAAAGATTTTTTATTTAAAAAAAAAAAAAAAAAATTAGTCAAACTGTGAAATATTTTTATTTTTTACATAAGAGAGAAGACGAAATTGACGAGAGAAGACGAAAAGAAAAGATGGAAAGAGAGAGAAGTTGTGAAAGTTAGCAGGAGAGGTGATTGGGTACTTAGTTGACTAATAAATAATTAATCAGGACCGTTAGATTCACTCTAATCTAAAGGCTGGAAAATTGTGTAAGAAAGTGGGTCAAAAATTGGGGCCATGGACCATGACCTATATATAAATAAATATATATATATATATATCAGTTCGAACTGACAAAAATTATATCAGTTCCTTTCATATGGGCCACTGGATTTAAATACTTTGACTGACAAGTGCATACAGCCAAGTCAAAGTATTTAAATCCAGTGGTCCACATGCTATCAGTTCGAACTGACAAAAGTTATATCAGTTCCTTTTATATGGGCCACTGGATTTAAATATATATATATAGGGACAGCCGGACAGGATCCATGGCCCCATTTTTTAACACATTTTTATGACTCTAGGATCTAATGGAATTGAATGGTTAAGATTTGATATTTTAATCTCTCTTCTCTCTCCTTAATTAATTAAATATTGAAATAAATTTCTTTCACCTCTCCCTAATTAATTAAATCGTGAATTAAAATTCTCTCCTCTCTCTCCATTAATTCCAACAAAATGTTTTCTCTACATTTTACTCCTTTAGTCCTCACACACCTAATCTTCTTTCTTATTTTTTTTTTCCTTTATTACTTCCTCCATCTAAACAAAAAAACTCTACCGAATCATGAATCATTTTGCATTTCAATAATAAATATGTACAATATTTATTTTGCATACAACTAATATAACAAGTTAAAAAAATATCTAACCACAACTTTGAGGATTTTTTTCTGGGAAAATCTCTCAATGTTTTTCAATAATATTAAAATCAATAAGAGGATTTATCAAAAAAAGAAAAGTAAGAGGGAAATTTTTTGGTGTGACATATTAAAATGCTGTGAAATTATTGGAATTCCAAAAACAGAAAGAAATTATTTCAAATAAAATAATGTTCCGAATTTTTTTTTTTTATGTAATTTTCATGATTCATTGCAATAAGGTATGTTAAAGTTCTTCTTTGTGAATGAGGTTCCTTTACTTAAAAAAAAAAAAAAAAAAATGCCATAAAACAACTATTTGAAATAATAAAAAATCTGGTTAGAATTTTTATCAAGCTTTCGAGATTCTTCAAGTTTTTTTTTTTTTTTGGCTAAGAGAAGAAAAGAAAAGGAGGATGGAGCCTGAAGGGTTATGGAAAGAGAAAATAATAAAATAGTTATTATTAGAAATAAATAAATGAAGAGAGAGGAGAGAGAAGAAAATAAAAGATATTAATAGATTAAAAAAAACCATTAATTAAAAAAGTGTCCCTATGTTACAATCTAAACCATCAAATTCCTTTAGATCCTAGGGTCACAAAAGTATGTCAAAAAATGTGTTAAAAAATGGGGTCATGGATCACGCCCCTTTATATATATATATATATTATCAGTTCGAACTGATAAAAATTATATCAGTTCCTTGTAGCCAAATCAAAGTATTTAAATCCAGTGGCCCACATGCAATAAACTGATATAACTTTTGTCAGTTCGAACTGATAATATAATTTTTGTATATATATATATATATATATATATATATATATATATATATATATATATATATATATAGTCTTTCTATTATCAGTTCGAATCGACAAAAGTTATATCAGTTCCTTATATGTGGGTCACTGGATTTAAATACTTTGACTGACAATTGCATACAGCCAAGTCAAAGTATTTAAATCCAGTGGCCCACATGTAAGGATCTGATATAACTTTTGTCAGTTCGATCTGATAATAGAATTTCTGTATATATATATACAGTCTTTCTATTATCAGTTCGAACTGATATAAAATATATCAATTCCTTACATGTGGAGCATTGGATTTAAAAAATGCTTTGACAATTGCATGTAGCCAAGTTAAAGTATTTAAATCTAATGGTCCACAGGCAAGGAACTAATATATTTCTTGTCAGTTCGAATTGACAATAGAAAAATTGTATATATATATAGTAATTTTCAAGTCAGCACCCCCTTATTATATTACTATCAGCATCTTTTAATGAAAGTCATTGGATTTAAATGCTTTGACTCTGCTGCATGCACTTGTCAAAGCATCTTTTAAATCCAATGACTTTCACTAAAAAATGTTGATAGTAATACAATGAAAGGGTGCTGACTTGAAAATTATTGTATGTATATATATATATATATATATATATATATATATATATATATGGGTCAAGTTATATCAACTCAAATTTCTAACTCAAATGTTTGACTTTAATATCTCAACCATTGGATTAAATAGCACATGAGCAAATGAGTGGTTGAGATATTGAAGTTAAAAAATTGAGTCAGAAATTTGAGTTAATATAATACAATCCTATATATATATATATATATATATATATATATATAGTTTTTCTATTATCAGTTTATCCTGATATAAAATATATCAGACCATTAGATTTACATACTTTGACTCAAAGTGTATGCATTTGTCAAAACTTCTCCATAATATATGGTTCACATTCTTTGTCCTGATATATTTTATATTAGGACGAACTGACAGTAGAAAAACTATATATATACTGATGACTGAACAATGATTTAAAAATGATTTTGATTTTACAAAAAAAAAAAGAAAAAAAAAAATAGAATTGAAGGTTCAACAATGCTGTTAAAAGTGAGAGCTGATTAATATTTTTATTTTAAGTTGTTTATCATAAGTAATAGATTAAAAGAAAGAAATTTGTATAACATAAAATTTTGATAAAATTGGAAATATGTTATCTTTAGGAGGATAATCTTGGAAGAAAATATATTAAATGTAATCTGGTGATTTGGAATTAAGTGAAAAGTCATGATTTCTTAGGGCTCGTTTGTTTTGTCTAGAGTCTTAAAGGATATAGAAAGTACAATTCAGACGTTTTGTTTGTATCTGAAAAAGTACACAAAAACATTTGAAAATAATAAGTTGAAAAACTTTACTTTTATCTGAAATGAAAGAGTGGTGCTATTAGCACACCCACTACTGAACTATTTATACCCTAATTTTTAAATTATTTAGTATTTT
Organism: Acer yangbiense; assembly: GCA_008009225.1. NCBI lineage: Eukaryota > Viridiplantae > Streptophyta > Magnoliopsida > Sapindales > Sapindaceae > Acer > Acer yangbiense. The sequence goes on from CM017768.1 coordinate 12,552,117, forward strand.
TTTTTTCCTTTATCAAATTACTTAAAGAGACATACAATTTTTATTAAAAAAAATATTGTACAAAATAAAACTACAAAACCCTAATGACATAGATTATTTCAAATCCTTTAATGTTTACTATTTTTGTTTATATTTTCTTTCATATCTCGATCTCATGTGTCCCATGTTTAGTATTTCTTGATTTTATTGTTTCACATGTTTGTTTTGTTTTTCTTTTCAAATTCCAGATCCATGATTGCTATATATTTTTTTCTCTCGGTTTATTTTCTTTCAAATCTTCTATGCATTCTATGATTTTTATCAATTATTTTATAGATTTTATTCTGGAACTTCCAAAGTTAGTTTAATATTATTTACAAAAAAAAAAAAAAAAAAAAAGAAGACGAAATCGCACCAGAATTGCAACCAAGAAAACTTAATCTTTAATGAAACGAAACCACACCAAAACCCTAACTGAATCACTCAAAAAAATTATGAAACAATCAATATCACATTCACAATCTACCACCAACAATCCAATCGACCACATAAGGAAAAGAAAAAAAAAAAAAAAAAAAACCGCATCTAATAAGGATGGTTTCATATGAAATAAGAAGAAAAAAAAAGTCCTACGAATAGATATGAAAAAACTGTACATAGAGATTATAGATGAAGTGTATTTTTATTTTTATTTTTTTGAAAAAGATATGAGGTGTATTAAGTTTGAAAAATATGTAAAAGGGTAATCCTGGAAATAAATAAAACCATTTAATTTTATATAATTAAATCAAAATTTTAAAAAGTGGGGAATTAATAGTTCAGTAGTAGCCGGTAGGGGTGCAAATAGCACCACTCTAAATGAAAACAAGATAATGGATTTTTACACATTCCTTCCTAGAATACCCTTTCATAATTTAATAAATTACAACATTAATTTATTAAAAGAAATAGTTTTGCACAGTAAAAGAAGCCGCCCCAGTAATGGTGGCCACTGACCATTGCGTGTCCTGTTGGAGACGAAGCCACTGTGTGGTTCTACACTTTATTTTTATTTTTTTTGAGATAAGGTTCTACACTTCTACTTCGTCTCTACTATTTTTTTTTTAAATTTATTTATTAATTTAGTTTCATATTTTTTATTATTATTTTATCTAATTTTGATACTTTTAAATATTATTTATGTTATTTATATTTTTAAAGAAAAGTTTTAATAAATTTTCAAATATTAATTAAATTAATTTACATAAAAAATACTAGAAAATATTTGGCCAAATTAATTATTCCAGAGTCCAGACACTAATATATAAAACAATTTATAGTTAAAAGGCTAGAATAGTCTTATTACCAACTTTTAGATATTTATATTCTGACATTATAAATAAAAAACAAACATGTTATTAAGTTGGGTGTCGATATTGACACCCATAAAACTTATTAGTACATCCATATTTTATTAAAAAAAATTAATTATAAAAATATCCCAATATAAATTTACCGATAAGGACAAATTACTTTAATTAAAAATAAATCAAATACTATATACACTCATTAATTACACCCATATCTTCAATTATATTTCTTTATTAAAAAAAAACTTATGTTTCAAAAAAAAAAAAAAAAAAAAACTTATGATAAACCATAAACCCTAATTAAACTCTAATTTTATTTCAAGTATCAAACTTTCTCATCATCACATAATTATCATATGAGTAATTGGCACAAATCCCCCCTCGAGTGTATATATATTTGCATGTTGCCCCATAAACTTTTTTTTTAGGCATGTTGCCCCCTGAACTATCACTTTATTGGCAATCCTTTGGTTTTTTCCCCCCTGAGGGGGCATTTTTACTCTTGTTCTGCCAATAAGTGATAGTTCAGGGGGCAACATGCCTAAAAAAAAAATTTAGTGGGCAACATGCAAATTTATATACACTCGAGGGGGGATTTGTGCCAATTACTCTTATCATATTGTTTTTGTCTTTCTTTTATGTATAGTTATGAACTCTATCAATAAACAAAATTTTTTTTTCCATAGAAATCAATAAGTTTTTATTATTATTATTATTTTTAAGATAACTGTATAAATAAGAGAATTCTAGATTGAAAATCCCTTGACCCCATATACGGTTCCACATATTTCATTTTATAAGGCTCCTACATTCGAGATATTTCCAAAAGTAATTGGACCATCATTAAAAAAAAGATTTGATTCCAAAAATAATATGATTTATATATATATATAAATTGAGTGTGATAATAATTTAAGAGTGTTTATAAATAATATGTATTAAAATGAATATATTTATTTCCATGAGTGTACTATTGACATTAGGATGGGTGCTTATCCGTACCTTATTAAGTTTTAACCATTCAGATATGTTCAGACTTCAGACCTATTCAGATTTCAGACAGAAAAAACAAACACTACATTTTAAATTGTTTTTTTGTTGTTGGTATTTTTAAATTGTTTGATCACTTAAAAAATCAAACAAAACAAATTAATAGTTTCAATTCAAACTTATTAAAAAAACAAACGATCTCTAAATCAATATGGGTTCTAATCCTGCATGTATATATCATATTCATATCTCAGACGCCTTATATTTTTTAAATACATACCTTGACCAAATTGTTAATAATAGTCAAACGCAGTGGAATTTGAAAACTTGCAATTTAAAGTGTAATCATCTTAATTTTACTGAAGGTTTGATGTAGTGGATTTGATGCTAGCAGCTGGTTTAAACCTTGATTTGCTTTTACTATTAAGGTGCCGATATTGACACCCATAAAATATAATAAACACATCAATATTTTAATAAAAAATTTAATTACAAAAATATCCCAATAGAAATTTACCAATAAGGACAAATTAGTTTAATTAAAAATAAACAAAATACTATTTACACCATTAATTACACCTATATCTTCAATTATATCACTTTATTAAAAAAAAAAACTTAACCCTAGTTAAATTCTAATTCTATTTCAAATATCAAAATCTCTCATTATCATTATAACAAAATCTCTTGGTGTCTGCTTTACTTTTGAGGCTGAATTGGCCGCTGCTGTTCACGCTATTGATTATGCTTGGAATTTTGGCTGGCGTCGGTTATGGTTGGAGAGCGATTCAACTTTTGTAGTGAATATCCTTCGCTCTAGGTCTCGTAAGGTTCCTTGACGTTGGCGCCCCGCTTGGGATAGGTGTTTGGGCTAAATATCTCAAATGGACTTTGCTGTCACTCATATTTATCGGGAAGGTAACCAAGTTACAGATAGTTTAGCATCCAGGAGCCCCAGTATCATCTCTCCTACATGGTGGTAGACCGCTCCGAGTTTTTACAGCCCTTTTATTTTCAATTATTTTTGTTGCAGACCTTCTTTTAGGTTCTGTTAATCTGTTTTCTTTTTTTGTTTTCCATTCTCTTTTGTTCTCTTTCTTTTTTCTTTAATAAAATGTTGGGCTGGTCCCCAACAACCTTATCAAAAAAAAAATATATACATAACAAAGCAATGTAAAAAGAATTTCTAGAGACATGATAAATCAGAATTCAAACAATCAAACTGTATGCAAAACCATCCGTCTCCAGAGCCAATAAGGGCCCGTCCTGCAAGCCGTTTTTTGTTTTTGTTTTTCGAAAAGAAAAATGAAAATGAAAACAGTGTTTTTGGTTTTGTTTTTGAATTCCGAATACGCGTCTGGTAGCATTTACTGGAATCCGTATTTTAAAAATAAAAACGGGAAAAACGCGTCTGGTAGGAAAACCGAAAACTTTCGAAAATTGAAATATCAATTTTTACATTTTGTTTAATATTATAATAATTATAAACAAATTGATTAAATAATTAACTAAAAAAAATTGAAATGTAATTTTTAAATTAAAAAAAAGTTATCAGTTGAAGAGGAAGAGGAAGAGGAAGAAGAAGAAGATGAGTAGATCGGCGACTCAGTAGAGCAGATCGGCGGTGTCGAGTGGCGATCGGCGGTGAGAGGCGACGCAGAGTCGATCGGCTGCGAGCGGAGGAGGAGGAAGAGGAAGAAGAAGAAGAAGACGGCGGCGATGGCAGCAGCGAACGAAGGAGGAGGAAGAGGAAGAAGAAGAAGAAGAAGAGGAAGAAGAGGAAGAAGAAGACGGCGGCGATGGCAGCAGCTAACGGAGGAGGAGGAAGAGGAAGAAAAAGAAGAAGAAGAAGAAGAAGAAGAAGAAGACGGCAACAGCTACCGGCGACCGGCGGAAGGCAGCGGCGAGCGACGACTGGCGGCAGGCAGTGACGATCGGCGGCAAGGAGGAGGAGAAAGAAGGTGAAGAAGAAAGAAGATGAAGATGTGCAGTTCGTCTGGTCCAAGAGAAAAAAAAAAAGAAAAAAATATTTTTTTGTTAATTTTTTTGAAATTGTATTTGAAATACAGAAAACAACTTTTTTTTTGTTTTTCAAAATTTCCACTTTTAACACTTGACTTTGTTTTTGTTTTTGTTTTTGATTTCTGAAAATAAAATGAAAAACGGTTCACAGGACACGAATTCGAAATCATTTTTAGAAAATAAAAACAAAAACAGCTGAAAACAGCCTGCAGGACGGGGGCTAAGCTTCTTCACTTTCCACTTTCCACTTTCCACTTTCCACTTTCCATGCAACAATATCTTTGCAATGTAATAATAATTCAACACGGTAGCGATTAGTGAGGTACGTCTTGGAAGATCTATGGTTGAGAGAAAAAAAAGCTCAGATTTATGGTGAGTCAAACTTGGAGGCCAACCTCATACAAATTCTAATGGTTTGTGTAAAGTTCTCCACATTTAAGAATATATCTTTAAATCATAAGTTAAAGACAAAATTTTATACATTTATACATTAGGGTTTATAATTTAGATGGTTTATAAATAAATGGTATTAAAACAAAAACATTCATTTAAATAAGGGTACTGTTAGTATTAAGATCTGTGCTTATAGTAATATTTTAATTTTAAATTTTAGATATGGGTGTGTTTATCATATTTATGGGTGTCAATATCCACACCCTTACTATTAATGTCTTTTTAAATTATCAGAAATTTTAGATGTTCTTTTTAAATTTTAGTATATAGCTACCTAAGAGTCATTTACTCAAGCCTCAAGGTCGTCCATCTACCAGTTAAACTACGCCCCTGTTGGCACATTAACATATTATTTAATTTTCAGTTAGTTGGCTAAAACTTGAATACTGTCCGGTTTAAATGTATACTTGTCTAAAAGAGGATTAAAGAATTCAGATTTTCCAGAATCACTAATTCTCCTCTGTTTTGCTGCAAAGAAGTGCAGCTTTATTTTCTTTTGAAAAGTTTGATTGTTTGCTTGTTTTGTTGGAATCTTTTTACCAAATATAAGCATCAAAACAAGCCCACAGTATAAATGCAGAAACAAGTGGTAACTTAGAGGATAAGAAGAAGAAATTATTGTTCCTGATTTACCAAGACAAACAAACTGTTAGTTGAATTGGTTTATATGGAACATATAGTTGAATTCCAAATTCTTAATTAATTTACACATGTTCTTTCTCTCTCTTTCTCTCTCTCTCTCTTTTTACGTTTCAAAAGATTCTTTTCTTTCTGACTCATCTCATCATCATCATCCATCTGGTGGTACTGCACAGGTTTTCATGATATGTTTGTCTCATCTCCTTAAATCTCTTTGTTTTTTCTTCTGTATTGATTCACTTGTACTGCAAATGCATTCCAACTCCTCGGCTCTTGATGTGAAAGTATTTATCTTTTCTTCGATTCAAACTTGGATTGATGGACTCTACTGAGCTAATCTTTTATCACTGCTTAGTAGATCTGTAGGTATCTGTAGGGGTATCTTTAAATACATTGCATTATCATTAACAACAGAGGATCAATCTGAATCCCGATATTATAACTACTTGAGATTCACATCCCCCATTGTATTGAGCTCTGGAGGATCAGTTGATACAACTTGGTTTATTAAAGATTAAAGGGCAATCACTAAGGATCAAGATCATCTCCTAATTTGAGCTTTTGAGGATCCCACGCCATGTGTTTACCGTAAGATTGGACGGTTAAGATTTATTTTTGACATTTTTTATTTATTTAAACTAGTTAAAGCAATGTTGCTTCTTATAAGCAAATCCAAATCTCACGTAAATATCATCAAATATATATATATATATATTTAAGAAGAATCAATCATAAATTTTAGAATACTAATCCTAAACCCTAATCTCAAACCACCAATCTCTGCACGTCCATAAGTAATAAAAAAAATAAAAAAAATAATAAATAAATAAATCTAATTCCAAGCGGACATTAATTCACAGCTTTCAAAGATTTTTTTTTTTTTTTTTAAACAACCTTCAAAGAAATTTATTGTAAAAAACTTTGGAAGTATTTTTCTCCATATAGTAAGAGAAACATTTGGCGATTTAATTAATAAGAGGCAGTAGGGTGGAAGATTTGCAGGTGTAGAGTCTCAGTGTATTTCATGAGTCAACGAATTGCTAGAATTTCATATCGAAGAAGATGCAAATCGAAATATATATGGTGCAGAAAAAATCAAAATGTTACCTTAAGTGATATTTTTCCTCGTTCAAGAGATTTATGGATTGAGTAGTTACGGATGAACAGAGGAAAAAAAAAAGAAAAAAAAAAGGGTTTTATTCCAGGTTTAAGAAAAACTTAGGTTAGCATAGTATCCTAACCCAATTACCAAATATGAACAACTAACACTTTTAATGAAACTTTTTTTATTTCTAAAATACCCTTACATTTAATTACTTAAAATATATGGTTTTATAATTGAAAATTAAATTTACTTCATACACCCAAGTTATCATAAACCATAATAATATAATACTTAATCAAATAGTTGAACACCCAAACTATCATAAACACAACATCTGATAGTCGAACACCCAAGCTATCATAAACCATAATAATATAATACTTAATCAAACACAACATCAATCAAGAAATATAATTTTTTTTTCACATATAGTGAAGGACTGGATGAACAAAGAATTGATTTCATGGATTTCGAATGCATAAAGGTATGTTTATTTTTATTTTTATTTTTATTATTGTTTTGTGATTGAATAAAAAATTGTTACAGTTATAGTCTTGTAGAATTCTTTAAAATAAAATAAAAAAGTTGTAGAACTTTTTCAAGTCTACACGGTTCTCAAACACAACTCACTCACTCACTTTACTTTAATTCAACTATAAACTTTTATTAATTTAATTGGTTTATAAACCAAAAAGCTTGGTGTACCGTTTTTTTTTTTTTTTTTTTTTTTTTTTTTTTTTTTTTTAAAACTAAATTTTAAAATGAAAAAAAATTGATTTGTTTGTTGATAGAAAAAATAGTTTTTATTTTATTTTATTTTTAAGACAAAAGAAGCTAAATATTGTTGTTTGTTGTTTGTTGTTTGTTTAATTATTATTGTTGTTGTATTCTATGACGATGGTTAAATGTATAAACCATTATGATTTCATGGTTTTTTAGATAATTAATACATTGATTCCGCAAAAAACAACGAAAAAAAAAAAAAATTAGGCCCCGTTTGATTTTTTATCTGAAGACTAAACAGTGCTGAATGTTACCGAAGATTAAATAGTGACTGAAAACTGAAAACCGAAAAACATGTTTATTTTTTTTCACTGAAAACTAAACATAAGTGATAAGTTGTTTGTTTTTTAAAGTTATAAATATCTGAAAATAAATACTTTTACCTCTATACCCATTTAACTATTATTTGTTATATATTTACATTTTAATATATTAAGGACAACTCTAACATATAAATTAATTATAAAATAAATTTATTTAGTTATTAATAATTATTCAAATTTATATTATTCTGGATTGGTTGGTTTGTGAATAGATTGGTTTTTTTTTTTTTTTTTGTTGGTTCTAAATTTAATATCATTATCAATGAATAACAACATGAATATCATTTTATTTTTTTGAACAGTAAACATTTATTAAAAGGGCAACAACAGCCCAAGAGCAAAGCATAAATAGTGACAAAAGCAAACAACCAAACCACGCCAGCAATACCAACAAAAAAAAAAGAGAAAGGAAAAGGCAAGAGCAGGAAATAGATTAAATTATAAATACAATTAAGGCTTTAACAGAAGACAAAATTGGAAATAGATTAAATTAATGAGGATAGTTTTAAAAGTAAAACTTTGTATTAAATTCTCCTGGATTTGTGTTAAGTGAAAAGTGAAAAGTGAAAAAATTTCACTTTCAAATCAAGTGGTTTTAGGTGCTCATTAAGTGATTTTACTACTTAAAAAATCAAACAAAATAACTGAATGGAACACATTAAGTGCCATTCAGTGTTAAGTGGAAAAATCAAACAGGGCCTTAGTTTTAGAGTTGAATTTGTATTTTATTTTTGTCCAAGTAAAATCTTAGTCGTAGATTTTTATTTGAATATCAATATTGGGCTTCTGAACTGCAATAATTGGGCTACTACTATATTATTATTCATTTTTCCAAATCAATATATTCAAGAGTGACGATATTTACACCCCTCAAAAACTGTATGTACACTCCAATTTAGTATATTTTTAAGAATCCAATATTATCCTCAAGTAAAATTACTTAAAAGACTAAATAGTTTGTAAGTACACACCAATAATTATTAGAGAGCTTCTCCTTACAATCCACAAATTATCTATTTACACTCCAATTTAATTTTTTTTATTAATGACAATTTTGACTTGAATTAAAATTACTAAAAAGACAAAAAAATTCTAAAGACATTCCAAACTAATTAAATGATTAAAAAAATAAAGAAATTCGATTCGATTAAATTCAGAATTTATAAGACTAATAAAAGAATTAAAGTTCTCTAGGCAATCATATACCTACAAAAGTAACAAAAAGCATTTTAATATTTCGATTTAAAAAAAAAATAAAAAATAATAAAAAAAATAGTTTTTTTGTTTTTTTGTTTTGTTTTTTTTTTAAATTTTAATATATACATATATACGGTTCCTAAAAATCAAGCTTATTCGTAAGTTTTTTATTTTCTTAACTGTTAGTTTTGCTTGAAAAATAATGGAGATATAAAATTAGAGATATGTATTGGAGAAGAGAGAGTTTAATATGGTAAGTAAAAATTTAGGAGAGATAATTTCTTTTTTTAGAATAGGTGTGTCAAAAGATAAAAATGATAATCTTGGAACAAAAGGAAGTGTCTTTGGAATTTTTTTAAATTTAAATTTTGAGAACGAAGTGTCAATAGAAAAGAAGTGTAAAAAGAAAAAATTAGATTGTCAAAAGAAGCTCTCTAATTATTAATTGGTTTTATATCAATCCTTTATAAAAAAAGAAAAAGGAAGTTTCCTATTAATTGTTTGATATGATAATAAAAACCTTTTTATTTTATCAAACCCTAGCTTCTATTTTAAATACTAATTTCAAATTCTTTTATGTAATACAAATTGATTGAGTTGACAAATAATTTACTGCTATAATTGAGTAAAATAAAAATCAATACCAACAATAAACTTTCTTATGAACAATTGTTTTTTTTTTTTTTTTAAAGACTTTCTTAGGAATAAAGGAATTGAGGTATACTGTTGTGTGCTGAGAGCTTCTTTTTATATAAAGAATTAAAAAAAAAAAAAAGTTTTAGTGCAATGAAAAGAAATTTTTTTCATAAAATTTTTTAGTGACATAAAATGTTTTTGCAGGTTAGAAATTATTATTTTTTAAAGAGAAATTATTTATTTGAATAAAAAGATATAAAATAATAAAATTTTAAATAAATCTAATTAGATAACAAAATAGTGGGGTGTGCTAACAAAAATATAATACAATAAAATTAAAGAAATGGTATTTTTGGCATTAAGTGGGATTTATTTACAAACCAGAGATTTTTAAAATATTTTAGGGGTGTACTTATGAAAGGGGTGTACATATAGTTTTTTAGGGGTGCCAATATCACCACTCTATATTCAATATTGATGGATTAATTGCACAGGCGTCAGAAGCCCAACATTGCAGTATCTTTCTCATTGGACACAAGATCACATGGGCCACTACATAGTTACTCATTGGACGGGATCACGTGGGCCGAACATTTTAGTATCTCCCTCCTACTTTTTGCGTCAACTTTCTTGTTCTAGATAAAATGAGAATCTAGAACTTTTAGTTCTAATTAAATTAGGTATGGGTGTCGATATTGACACCCATAAGAGCCATATATATGATAAGCACACTCATATTTTAATAAAAAAATTAATTATAAAAAATATCCCAACAAAAATTTACCAGTAAAGACAAATTGGTTTAATTAAAAATAAACCAGATACTATGTATACACAATAATTACACTTATATTTTCAACTATATTACTTTATTTAAAAAAAAAAAAAAAAAACTAAACCCTAATTATATTTCAAGTATCAAAATCCTCAATTATCATCCTGTTTGACATAAATTTTAGGTATTTTAGAGAGAACTGTTGCCACTGATATAAGAATTCGAATTCTTGCAGATTATGTCAAGTTTAGAAACATCAGCAGTGAGAAAGGGAAGTTTGAGAAATTTGGTTTCAGACTTCGCAGGAGCTAGTGGACAAATTTGATTTGAAGCTTGATGATTGTAAATCAAACAAGTAATCAAATTTTATTTTTTTCATTGTTTGTGAGAGAATGCTTGAAGTGAAAGTATTATTTGGAAGTCAAGAATTCGAAACAGAGAGAACTTGACAATTTGAAGTAAAGCTTCTCAAAATTTCAGAATTTAAGGATTCTCCGGGTTGCAACATTCAGCCCCAAGCTTGCAACATTCACCAGATTCTATTTCATAGTTTCCATGCTCTTCATGCATCGGCTTTATCTCTACTGACTTGTGCCTCGTTTTTAGACAATTTCAGGTTGGTTTCTCCAGGGACCAGATTGTGGAACTCAAAAATTTTCAGGATGGCGTTGAGAAATTGACGGCAGCATTGAAAAGATCATTCATGACTGATTAGTACATACTAGTTGAGATCATGTTAACAAGCACATATATCTATATCTCCTCTTTACTGAGCCATGTAAATGAATAATCAAATAAGTGATATGGACTTATGGTCCATGCATATTTTTCTTGAGTACTTCTCCAGAGTATCTTTGTAATAGCTTTTTTTTTGGTCTTGGATTGCCTAGGATATACACTACCAACAGTTTGTTATTTTCCCTCTTTATATTCTTAAGTTGCTGCAAATTTAGAGGTTCTAGTTGTTAATTTTTCTTCAAAATCTATTTGCTTATATCAAATGAAACACAAAGCTGTTGTGCATATATCATAGACCCCTCATGATCAATAAATCTATTTGCTTTTTTTTTTTTTTTAAAGAAAAAAGAAAAAAATAATAATTCTCTAGACTGTGTTTTCGAGCCTGGAGAACTTAAGAATTTATCATTTATGAAATTGGATGTGTTAATAACTTAAAAGGGTTTATAAAAAATTGTATTAAAATTAAAACATTCATTTAAATAAGGGTATTATTGGCATTAAGATGGGTGTTTATAGTAATGTTTTAATTTTAAATTTTAGACATGGGTGTACTTATAAATAGAGCTCTTTTTTTTATATAGCACTATTTTCAAGGCCATTTGTGGAAATGTCACCAAGTTATTAAGTCTTGTAAAAATAGCACCAATTATTGTGCTCTTCAAAATTTGCCCCTAATATACAGCTGAGCTTTGAATTTGGGGGAATTTTTTTCAATTCATTTTCACTGTCTGAAGAGAGCCACCAGACCCACCATCATCGTTGACAGCGGCGACGAATCGGAGAAGCTGACGAAGACGACGAATCGGAGAAGTTGACGACGACGATGACAAACTTGAAATTCTTTGTGAAATAGAAGAAGTTGACAAGGAAGTGAAGGTATGTTGGTTGTTATTCTTCAAATTGTCTATTGGACATGTTTGGTCTAAGATTAGATGTTGATTTATGTTTGATTTGTGGTTGGAAGTGTTTGACTGTTGTTAGAGTTACAATTTTAGTTTCTAAGGTTTGATTTCTAGGTTAGGGTATTCTGCTGGTTTGGGATGAGTGTGGTGGAGAAGATGAAGATGACCTAGATTCAAAAAAGTTGTTTTCGAGACTTAATTTGTGATAGCCGAGACTGTTACCTAGCTATAACCATAAAAATTCTTCCCACCATGTTGATACACTTTCTGTATTTGACATTTGAAGAAATTAGAGACGCAGTAATGTAGAATTGTTTTTAAAAAAAAATTAATCGGAAGTTATACCCTGATAGCATATTTGATTTCTGTAATGAAAGATGGAATTTTTTCAATAACTTGTGCATAGGAGAGGTGCTTGAATGAACCACTAAAATCGTTTTGTCCAATATCAAATATGTAAAGGACATTCTTGAAACAAGGATCATCAATGTGCAGTGCTTTAGGCAGGAGTATTGTACTATTGAATCAAGTGATGAATTAATGATATACGCCTAGTGTCTCATTTTCCACTAGATTCTCAATTTCAACATATGAAGAATTTACAGTTTAGCTGCACAGATCAATTGAATTCTCATATTAAAATCTGTTTGCTGTGTATTACATCTCACAGTCATTGCAACTATTATTATCTAGACAAGCCTATTGTGAATAAAATGTGTTGCCACACATGGGAAGAATTCCTACCCAGAAGCAATGTCTAAAGCAATGCCACTATCGAACTGCAACTAGTATTATACTAGTCTTATATTTGATTGTTGAAGGTTGCGAGCCGTGTGTGTGTTTTGTGAATTATATGAACCAGTTAACCATTCAGTCATCTGGAATTCCAAAACTGTGAACTAATAAATAAACAAATTGGAATAGGTAACAGATTAAAGGTAACAAATCAATACCCTTCCACCAACCATTTTAATCTTATGACATTGAAAAATGAAAACAAGCAGGTAGATTTTTACTGCACAGAGATCAGAAGACTGGGAGAGGGGTAAAATTATTGAAAGAGAAATTACATGAATAAATTAATTAATTGTAGATAGAATTGTAGTTTGTATGTGGCTGTTTTGTCTTATGCCTTGGCGTTGTGTTGCTATTTTGTGTTTATGGTATGTGGCTGTTTACAAGTTTAGTTTTTTGCGTTGTGTGGGTTAAAGTTCGGCTTTTGTTGTTTTGTGTTGTGGAATTTTGCGTTTTTTTTTCCTTAAAAAAGACATAATTATTGTGTATCTTCTGGTTGTTAATTTAGTTGTGAACTGCAGATGGTAAACCTAAAGTCGAGGTTGAAAACTCCCGAGAGTTCTTGGTACCCCGTAACAATCACTCGCCACAACCACATTGAACTGCTCAATGTAATTGAGGCTGCAATTAACAAACCAGTAATTAACGGAGTAGTAGATCTGGGTAACGAACAACGGAGGTTCCTTGAGTCATGTTTTGGTCATTTTCTATGCATGCATCGAGGGTTACAGTTTTCTGGTGGTATTGTGCATCGGTTGCTACTACGTGAGCTACACCACGACGGACCAACTGATGAGATACGGTTCATGTTGGGTAGTCGTAGCGTCCGGTTTTCTAAGGTTGAATTTTGCTTGATAACCGGGTTGAAGTTCAGAGTTATCCCCGACATGACGCAAATTGAAGAGGTGGAGAATGGCTTACACCAAAGGTACTTCAGTTCTCACGATTCAATAAATTTGGAGGAACTTCAAGCAAGGATTCTACAGGGTGAATGGCAACAGCAGTACGATGTTGTTAAGCTTTGTTTGGTGTTGCTACTGAACTGTTTTTTGATCAGATTGGATGAGAGGGAGTACATCCCTATATGACAGTTGCGTCTCGTTGACGACTTGGTTTCGTTCGAAGCATTCCCGTGGGATTCACATGTGTACAAATACTCAATATATGGGTTCATTAACGCTTTGCATGGTCGAAGGCAACGATTTCAACAAAGACAAGAAAAGAAGGGTATTGAAAATCACAAGAAAGAGAAATACAATATTTTCGGGTTTTCATATGCCCTATTGGTGAGGATTTAAAACTTTATTATTGTTGTTATTTTATTTATTGATTTATTATGTTTTATAACTGTTAAATTAATTTTCCAACGGACTTTTGTAGATTTTTTCTTTTGAAGTTATTCCAGAACTTGCAAGGGAATTCGCCACTCGTAGGAATGTTGACCCAATCCCACGTATTCTTAGGTGGGAGTTTACTAGGCGACCCCGGCCAAACAAACTATTAAAGGTGTTTAAGGCAAGGGTAAGAACCTATTCGTATCCATTTATTATAATCTTAAGGTGTAATGATTAAATGAATAACATTTTCAATTTGACAATTTCAGATGTTTGTGGAAGTAGAATTGACACCAATAGATTAGGAGTTTGGCACATGGTACTATCAGGGGACAAATGAGGGTGGCAATCTGTACCCCGCTCTTAATTCAATGAAGAATATGCAAGATGCGTCAATCGAACCTGATGGTGATGACGCCAGATATCGGACGGAGGCCGAGGACAGTATGCCCCGCACCAGATCTAGAACAAGGGTAGCCGAGAATCGTGGTCGTATTAGGCAGAGGCGTATCAGAGTCAAATTGAATAGGAAACCTATTGCACTGTCACAGATACAGGAGTGTGATGATAATGGAGATGGTTCTCAGTGTCTTGATCCTGCTTCTGTTGGTGCAAGGTATGATGATGTAGAGCATGCACGGTCTCCGCTTAGAGAGGTATGCAAATTGTTTTTCTTTTTAATTTATCCAATTAATATGAACAATAAGTTTTATGTTGGATTTTCTTCTACAGGAAGTACAAGACCATTGGACTCGTCAATTTGACGAACTGAAGGAGATCGTATAGAAATTACAAGAGGAGTTCCTAGCAAGTGAACGGGATAGACAAAAACAACATGAGGAGGTGATGTGTATGTTGCATACACTTCAGTGGGATTGAGGAGAACATTCTACACCTCCAATGGACCCGATTGACCCTCTATCTTTTACTCAGGATCCTTCAAACATTTAGCGGGATATTGGACATCATTTTACACTCTCAGTGGATCCGATTGATCCTCCATCCTTTACTCAGGATCCTTCAGACATTCAGCAGGATCGAGGACATCATTCTACACCTCCAATGGACCTGATTGACCCTCCATCCTTTAATCAGGATCCTTTAGAAATTCAACGTGATAGCGAACATCATTTTACACCTCCAGTGAACCTGATTGACCCTCCATCCTTGTCTTAGGAACCTTCAGACATTCAGCGGGATCGAGGACAACATTCTACACCTTTTAGTTGACCCGATTGACCCTCCATCCTTGTCTCAAGGTCCTACACTTGTTACAGACTCGATTCACCCGCCAGTCTTGTGTTCAGAGGCTACACCCATGCCATTTGACAGCGTACCTGCTGATCCACATGTCCCATCACCATCATCCCGATGTTTGGCAGTTCAGCGATCAATTCGGATACACAAACGGGGTTGGCAATTGAATACCCCGTACACCGACCCATGTAGGCCAAAGAGGGCTAGGATTGGGGCCCATAAATTTCAACCTTTGGAGTTGCTTGATGATGGCCACTTGGTAGAATACGAAGACTTTAAAAAGAATCTAACGACAATGTATAAATGACTACATCTTATACATTTATAATCCAAGTTTTATTTTTTACAATTTGACTTATTGTTCACCGATGCAAGTGAGATGTGGACCTGGAGACCTAAGTCGGAGTATTATGGTTCAAACAATTGGATACCTACCACATGGACACCTTCGATACGGTATTTATTTATACATACCCACACTTTGATTTTTGTTTTAATAGAGATAATTTGTTTTACATATGTTTTCAACACTTTCAATCTCAGCACCTTGATGCATATCTGCAAATCATACGGAAGCGCCAACGTGCTTATCCTGCTATGTATGACTAGAGAACAAACATTCTTGATGCGCAATTTTATATAAGTTTACGATTTCTCTAAAACATAGACTATAATGTATTGAATACAATTTCATGATTGTTTCTTGATTGAATGAATGCACAGTCACACCTTGTCATCTAGTGGGATAAGATGATACCTGCAGGAGTTATGGACACACCACCAAGGGCATGGCCCATGTTGATGTACGAGTGGCCCGATAGCGATCTTGTATGGGCTAGAGGAATGCGTCCCCATGGATGTCGGCCATGGCACGAGGTGGATACGGTGAGTGTTTTGAAATTTGTAGTTTTAAAATACTTCAACATTACTTAATAACGAATATGCCTATTTCAATTAATTGTAGCTTTTGGCGCCATTGAACGTTGGAAATTGTCACTGGATAATGGCCAAAATTGACCTCACACAACAAAGAATCCACCTCTACGATCCATTTATATAGGAGGTGGAATCCGACCATAGGAATAAGCAGGTTGCATGCCTATGATGGTTTTTACCATCGATGTTGTCGCAGGTCAGATTTTACACAAAAAGAAAGAAGGGGGTGAAGGTTAAGGTAGAACCGATGCAAATGTCGATAACACCTATATCACATGTGCCACAACAGCCCAATTGGTAACTGCATTACTTTGCTAAAATTAATTATTGTTACGATTTAATAAGTTTCCGTATCTGATTAACTTTGTCCAAATTCCAGGGGTAACTGCGGTCCATATACACTAAAAATGATCGAGTACACAGTAACAAAGAAAAAAAAGTTTGGTTGGACAGATGAAGACATGTCTCAGATACGATTGAAAATGGCTGTTGAAGTTTTTTCTAACTCCACTGAAGTGGCTTCTTAACATACTTGTAAATTTAATAACTCTCGGATTTGGATATGCAATGTTAAAGTCTATTTAATATATTTGACAGTAGTTAATATATTTCCCTTCAAGTTAAGTGTTCCTGCTATATTTGATAGTAAATTGTGGCTATGGATATAAATATAAATTGCGGCTATGGATATATAAGTTTAATCAAATAAAGAATAAATAGTCTATTTAATATAAGTGAAACAAAAAAATTAAAAAGGTGTTTAGGATTGTTTGATTTTTTTTCCAAATTTCTCACAGTAAGTCTCGGCTAAAATATATAAGTCTTGGCTGTCTTCAAATAAGTCTCGGGTATCATCAAATAAGTCTCGGGTAATTACCTGAGATTTATTCCATCATAGCCGAGACTTACTGGTAGTTTACTCGAGACTTATGTTCACAAAAACTCACTCTCTGGTTTCTAAATCATTGATTCCAGCAAGTTCCCAAACTTTCAATAAGTCTCGGCTAAAATATATAAGTCTTGGGTATCATCAAATAAGTCTCGGTAAATTACCCAAGATTTATTCCATCATAGCCGAGACTTACTGGTAGTTTACCCGAGACTTATGTTCCCAAAAACTCACTCTCTGGTTTCTAAATTATTGATTCCAGTAAGTTCCCAAACTTTCAATAAGTCTCGGCTAAAATATATAAGTCTCGGCTATCATCAAATAAGTCTCGGTAAATTACTCGAGATTTATTCCATCATAGCCGAGACTTATTGGTAGTTTACCCGAGACTTATGTTCCCAAAAACTCACTCTCTGGTTTCCAAATTCTTGATTTCCAGTAAGTTCCCAAACTTCCAGTAAGTCTCGGCTATCTTCTAATAAGTCTCGGCTATATGTAAATAAGTCTCGGTTAGTTACCCGAGACTTATTCATAGTAGCCGAGACTTATTTGATATTACCCGAGACTTATTAGAAGATAGCCAAGACTTACATTTAGCCAGACTTGTGTTCCTAAAAAGTAAAAAAAGATACCATGGATTTGGTTAATTGTACGCAAATTTTCATAAAATAATTTGATTGTTCCACATAATTTCATTGTTCCACATAATAAACTCAAACTCAAATATCTAGTTTTAATGCCCTCTAACTTGTCAACAAAATTTAATTGTTCCACATAATAAGCTCAAACTCAAATGTAGTCAAACATAACCATAATTCGAACTTAAGGAGTCAAAACATAAAGTCAATAGTTCCACATAATATACTTAAACTCAAATGTAGTTAAACATACAACCATAATTTGACATTACAGACATCAAACATAAAGTCAATAGTTCCACATTTTAAACTCAAACTCAAATGTCTTGCTCTTTATTTGGACAAGTTTGTTTGTTGTGGCCGACATTGTGACATACACTACATTTCCTCTGGTATTGGGTTGGGACAGGGTTGCTGGTACTTGCAACGTCGGCCCTCTGAATCATTGGTGGATTTGAACAATTTCTACTGTTGTGTCCCTGTGCCCCACATTGGGAACATTTCTGACTGTTTCGCTTTTCGAAAGCTGAGCGGTGTCGGCTGTTACAAGGCCTACCAGGTTGATTTCGAATATCCGGAGCTATGACAAGATTTATGATGTCCTTAGGTACTACCCAACTACTAGGATGCCTTATGGGCATGATAGGTATGTAATATGCATCAATGAGGACTTCATTTTTATAGTAGTCCGCGCATAGGGAGATATAGTCCAAGTGTCGCTCCTTGATAAGTAGAAACGAAAGTGAACATACAAAATTAAAATATAACAAACAAAAGCCACATGTACATAACAAATAAATGTACCTACCTAGCCGCTACAAGTGCATGAGCACAAGGTAGAAGATCAAGATCGAAAACCTTGCATGTGCATGTCTTTTGTTGCAAGTTTACTGTCCATTGTTCTCCTCTTAGCTTCACCTGAAAGATGTTCCAGTCAACATGACTCGTAGACATATAATTACATTCTTCTATTCGCTTCGCAATTTGCTCATGTGTAGCATTAGTTAGTTGTGAACGCATGGATTGGCCAACACGATGACGATTGTAAAACCATTTCTGCATTAAGTTCCTAATGAACTCAGCTAAGGACATTACAGGCAATCGACGGGCAAATCTCATGCATGAGTTAAGACACTCACATACATTGGATGTCATCAAGTTAAACCGCCTATATGGACAGTGGATTCGGGACCATTTAGGAGGCCCGACCTTAACAACATAATTGTATGCTTTCTTGTGCACCCTACGTAACTCTCCCATCTCGAAATCATATTCTTGTTAAGTGTATGCTCTGACACAACGTTGGACCATTTCTGCCACATCCTTTCTATGAAAAGTTTTCTTAACATTCTCAGAAAGGTGCCAAATACAGAAAGCATGGGCTGCATATGAGAAGACCTTTTCTACACCGGTTTGTATGCTTTGATGTCGATCAGAAATGATTACCAAATCTTCAACATGTCCAATGGCACCCCTCAAACTCTCCAAAAACCATTCCCATGATTCATTGTTTTCAGAATCCCCATAACCGAATGCCAGAGGATATATTTGTTCATTACCATCCATAGCTGCGGCCACAAACATTGTTCCCTTATAACTCCCTTTCAAATGGGTACCATCCATAGTAATTACAGGGTGCATACATCGATGGAAACCTCGAATTGAAGCACCGAGTGCCATGAAGAAGTATAGAAATTTATTGTCATCCGTGAACTGTACG
The DNA here is from genome assembly GCA_008009225.1 of Acer yangbiense. Taxonomy (NCBI): domain Eukaryota; kingdom Viridiplantae; phylum Streptophyta; class Magnoliopsida; order Sapindales; family Sapindaceae; genus Acer; species Acer yangbiense. The sequence goes on from CM017768.1 coordinate 12,571,580, forward strand.
TCCGTTATTGTGCCAGGATTTTATTGTTCTAACACATAAGCGAACCGGGGGAGGTTTGGAAATGACTCCTCGTTCGTCCCATAAGTCAATGATAACGCATATTTCAAAGATTCATAAGCCTTACTGTACAACATTTGGATGCCATACATCTGCTTCATATCAGTGATGATATCACTTGGACGCATAATACGCCTATCTTCATTGTGGATCCTAGGAGCTACCACTTCCCCAATTACAGCTGCACTGGCATGTCGGTGTCGACGGTGAACCACCTCCAACGGACAACTGTGCTCATTAACAAAACTTCTAACATGAAAGTATGTCTCTTCCTTTAACCTCACCGCTCTTAATTTCCAAGAACGATTTTCTATTTTGCATACCATATGTATAACAGACTTGTTTGACCTCTTCACCTTCCATTCAAAATTCTATCTCAAAGAATAAAGGCCTGCTAATCTTTTTAAATCCTTTTTCTTGGGAAAAAATTGTCCCTTGAAAATCGGGGTGTTGGAAGAGGTCAATGCCATGGTGGTCGTCGCATCACCAAAAGAATATGACTCGGATCCTGGGATAGTCCACTCTGTAATATCATTCACATTTTCCGTGTTCACATTTTCTGTGTTGACATTTTCCGCGTTGACATTTTCCATGTTCAGATTTTCTGTATCAGCTGGAGTCCTACGCACATCTGGTGGTAGTGCGCTACCATGGGTAGGTTCTACAAATGTCTGATGTTCTTGAGGATGATTAACAACAATTACACGGTTGTCTCCATCATCGAAATTAGGTGCAGCATAACTTTTATCAAGGTTGGCTGTTTCGTATGGTTCTAAGCAAACATTATTTGAACATTGGCAAATTCCGTCTGGAAATATCGAACTTCGTTGAGTGAACACTTGGTTACTGCCACTGAATGATCCATAGTGCTCATCCCGTATTTGTTACAAATCTTCGAATCTTCTTTCGACCAAAGTGACACATACTTGCGGAACTGCCTTGTCTTCCCGAAGTACAAATTGAACATCGTCATTGTCGCTTATCACCGTGCAACATGTACTGCTTGGAGCAATAGCTATTGATTGCATCTCAATATCGTATTTATTTTGATCGTGTTTCACAATAGACTGAACAACCCCCAAGAGTTCTTCGTAAGTCAAGTTCTTCTGCACCAAAATTCCTTTATTTACTGCACCAACATACCGTTGGCTTCCGTGAGGTAGTTCCTCCCACCGTCCATTATATGATATCAACATTCTAACCAAATCCATTGTCCTATCAAAACAAAACGTCAACATTTACAAAATACGGCTGAAAGTAAAAATGTCAGTATCATAAATTAAAGCTAAAACAACACCACTGGATAGTATCAAATACGTCTTGGGTACTATGAATTTAAGTCTCTGATAAAGTCCAAGATACTAAAATTTAATTTTTGGGAACACAAGTTTTTTCAGTTTCTTTTTTCAGTTTTTGGGAAATAGGTCCACTAGATAGTATCAAATACGTCTCAGGTATCTTTTTTCAGTTTTTGGGAACACAAGTCTAGCTAAACCATTAGTAAGTCTCGGCTATCTTCTATTAAGTCTCGGGTATTGTCAAATAAGTCTCGGGTAGGATGGAATAAGTCTCGGGTATCTAATCGAGACTTATTTGACAATACCCGAGACTTATTTGCATATACCCGAGACTTATTAGAAGATAGTCGAGACTTACTGGAAGTTTGGGAACTTACTGGAATCAAGAATTTGGAAACCAGAGATACAACAATTTGCTTAACAACAACAGATTCCAAGTGCCAACACTAATCAAAAAAATAAATGAGCTTGAATGAACTTAAAAATAAGGTTTATTCAAGAGATGAATTACCTTACAATGTGTTGAGCTTGTACAATCCTTATTGAGGAGAGAAGTTGCCCTTCCAATGAGGTTTGCAAGCTCCAGATCGACTATTTTCAGAGGTTTGTGAGGTCAACGAAAATCTGAAATAGATGGAGTGAGAGAGAAAGCTTCGTTTTTCTCCAACAAGAAGAAAGAAGAAAGAAGAAAGAAGATATCAAGGGCAACGAAAATCTGAAACAAGAAAGAAGAAAGCTTTGTTTTAGAAGAAAGAAGAAATAAGAAATAAGGGAAAATATGAAACAAGAAAGAAGAGAGAAGAAAGAAGAAAGCTTCGTTTAAGAGAAGAGAGAAGAAAGAAGAAATAAGGGCATTTTTGTCCACCTCTATACTTTGGTGCTATAAAACATAGGATTATTAAGTTGGTGATATTACCACAAAGCCAATCAAATTAGGTGCTATTTTCCCCTATTTCCTCTTATAAATATGGGTGTGCGTATCATATTTATGGGTGTCAATATCCGTACCCTTAGGGTAATTATGTATTTTGAGTATTTCGGTAATTTTTGTTATAAAAATAAATTTTATAATGCGGTTATTAACTAACAAAACTTTATATGTGATTAAAAACGAATTTCATATAAAATGTGTGGTCATATTTGACAATTCTCACCAATAACATTAACCAATGTTCCTTTCACTAATGCTCCAATGTTTTCTTTAAAAATAAAATTTCAAAATTATTTTTATTAGCCTCTTTGCCCTAATGCTCCAATGTTTTCTTTAAAAATAAAATTTCAAAATTATTTTTATTAGCCTCTTTGCCCTAATTGATTTTATTGCTTGATATATATTTTTGGATAATTATCAAATAAGTCCTAGACTTTTTTTTATTTATTATTTTTTTTATTCTAAGTAGTTTACAACTTTTTTGTTTTGGACCAATTTTGTCCTTGTGTTTTTCACATGTACCAAATTAGTCCATTGATTAACATCCATTAGTCAAACTTAATAGATTTAAGGGTAAAATTGTACTTTTAACATAAAATTTAATTGTTTGACATATGTACCTGTTGACAGTGATTTTTGGACCGTTGAAAAGTCACGTGTCCAACAATAATAATACTAATGACGATGATGCTGAAATATAAGAAAATAGCGACTAAACATGCATGCCACATATTTACCATGGAAAACCCTAAGAAAGGGAAAAAACCACGGCTGCCGGTAACGGCGGGAAGAATGTGACTATGATCTCAAAGATTACACACTCAATACTCGCTTTTCTCTTAGATAATTGATAATATATTTGTACATTGATTTTACTAGTATTTATATGGGTTGATAAAGTGTTTCCCTAATCCTTGCTATGTAAATAACATATTCATAATTAGAATCCTTGTAGGATTCTAGTTAAGTAGCTCGTTTTGGACTTGTTTCCCGTTTGGTGTTTATCCTTCTAGTAGCTTTGAGTTCTTTCCCAATTGGAATTCCTGGAGACTTGAGAGGAAATAGTAATATTTCCTTATTCGAGTGTGATTCTTAAATTCCGTATCTGAGTGGATCTCTACGTGATATGGTGTATCCCAATAAGGTTATATTTCCTGTTTTGGCTTGAGTAGATCTCGCTTAGTAGAGATCTTCGGTGAGCAAAATCTTCACTCATTAAGATTTTCTAATCAAGTGACTTAACTTGGCGAACATGTTCCTAGCTCATGGGCTTCATGTCATCAAATTGGGTTCCGTTGTCAGTGATAATGGTATTCAGCACGCTAAATCTATACAAGATGTTCTTCTTCACAAAATTCGTGGTATTAGCCTCCGTTATGTGCATAAGAGGTTCTGCTTCAACCCATTTTTGTGAAATAGTCCACAGTTGCAATAGTGCACTTTGCTCCACCTTTGGTCGCCGTCGGCTTAGGGCTGATTAAATCAATCTCCTACATGGCGAATGGCCAAGGGGAGGTAATGCTTTTTAGTCGTTCGGGTGGTTGGTAGATGTTGTTCACAACTCTTTGGCAAGCTTCACATCTTTCTGTAACTCTTTGGGCATCAACAAACAAGGTCGGCTAGTAGAACCTCTGCCTTAAGGTTTTGTGAGCTAGGTTTTGACCCCCAGTGTTGTTTCTACAGCTTCCGCTATGTATCCCTTTTAAGATCCCATTAGCCTATATCAGTCCGACACACCTTTGCAATATCCTTGAGTGCCCTTTTCTGTATAACTCATCGCCAAGAACCGAGTATCTGGTAGCTCTATATCATACTCGTTTTGCTTCTAGCAAGTCCTCTAGTAGGGTGTCATTGATGAGGTACTCGTTTAAGGGTGTCATCCAGTTGTCTCCGCCATCCTCAATTTCTCCAACAAACACTAGCTTTCTCTTGCTTGCTGATGCTCAGTTGAGCCAAATGAACGATTGGGGTGGACTTGGACCAGATGTTGATCATAGCTGAGGCCAATTTTGATAAGGAATCTTCTTGCTCACTCTTTTCATCTTTTGCCCAGTATTCATCTATAATTTGGTTGAAAACGACTTAAGAGTTGCTAAAATTTTTGACTTCCTCGGCTCCTAAGGCTGTGCATACCCTCAATCTTGATAGTAAGGCTTCATATTCAACTTGATTGTTTGTCACTTTGAAATCAAACCATATGGAACATTTGACTGGATCTTCTTCTGAGGTGGATACCACTATCTTTACCCCTCTACCATATGGCCTCTTTTTTCTTGCTACTATAACTAATGCGAGGGCAATCTTTTCGGCTGAGGATTATTTTATCTCGGCATGTAACAATGCATTGCTTTTGTATTATAAAGGTTTCTAGATCCCTCCATCTTGCCTAACCCGTATAGAACTGGTCACCACCTCGGTGACGGACAGGTAAGGGTATAGTACTTCCACAGCCTCTGGTTTTTATTATAAAAGCGGTTTGCCCAAGTAGTTCTTTAGTTGTTGGAAGGCTTTCTTGTAGCTCTCATTCCACTCGATACCTTTCTTTAAGGCTTTGAAAAACGGTATGCACTTGTTCGTTGATTTAGAGATAAACCTGTTTAGGAACACTGGACATCCCATGAGTCTCTAGATATCTTTTAAGGTTTTTGGTAAAGCCATATTCGTCAAGGTTTGGATCTTATCGGGGTTAACCTCAATCCCATTTTGATGAACTTAAAATCCGAGGAACTTTTCTTATGGTACTTTGAACACGCACTTGGTGAGATTTAGCTTCATATTGTACTTTCTCATCACGTCGAAGGTCTCTCACAAGTCAACTGCATGCTTCTCACTGTGATGCTCTTCATTAGCATGTTATCCACATATACTTTCATATTTCTTCCTATTTGGTTGGCGAACATCCTATTGACTAGTCTTTGGTGTGTTACACCAGAGTTCTATAGGTCAAAAGGCATGACTGGCTGGTGCATCTTGATCTAATTGTATCCCGAATGTGTCCATGAAACTGAGAAGCTTATGTCCGTCGATGGTGCTACTAGTTTGTCGATTTTGGGCAGTGGAAAGCTGTCTTTAGGACATTCCTTGTTGAGGTCCGTGAAGTCGATGCACATTCTCTACTGATTGTTCTTCTTTTTCACCAGTACCACATTCGCCACCCACTCGGGATACTTAACTTCTCTAATTGAGCCTGCTGCGAATAATTTGGCTACTTCCTCTTTTACGGTAGCATTTCTCTCCAGGTTGAAGTTTCTTCTCTTCTGTACTATCGACTTTCTCTTACTATCAATGGCCAAGTAATGTGAGATTATGTTTGTGCTGATCCTAGACATATCTTTGTGACTCCATGCAAAGACATCCTTATACTCTCGCAATAGGTCCGTTAGCCTGGCTTTTACTAACTATGCCAGTCGTGCGCTGAGCTTTACGGTCTTTACCGATTCTTCGTCGTCGAGGAAGATAGCCTCTGTTAGTTCTTCTTTCCCGTTCTCCAACTCATCCCTAGGGCCAAATTCGAACTCTCCTGGAGTCTCCTCTTGTGGCTTTTCTTTTTCGCTGATTGTATAAACGTTGAGCAACTCTCCTTCCATTCTATCTCTGAACATTAAAAGGTTGGCCTGGCGAGCCATCTTTTACGATCCCTTGAGCTCCCCGACTTCGAACTTGGTTGGAAACTTCACTTTCAAGGCGTAGGTTACAGTGAACACCTGTGCTTTGTTCAAAAAGGGTCTCCTTAACAATGCATTGTACAGCCAGTTTTCTATATCGACCACCACAAAGTTGAGTAGAACTATCTTTTGTCATGGAACTATACTGAATATGAGTGGCAGTTTCACAGTTTCTAGGGATCTTACTTCTATGCCTCTGAACCCTTTGAATGGGGCATGGAATGGCTCCAAGTTTTTTCTATCAAGCCATAACTAATCATAGACCTTTATGCTCAGGATATTAGCTAAGCTTCAATTATCGATCATTACTAGAAAAACATTTCGATGTGCAATCTGAACCTCCACCATGATAGCATCGTTAGGTTTTGCATCTATTTCCTTAGAGTCTTATGCAGTGAAAATAATTGGATCCTAGCCTTTCTAGATCCTCGTGGGACTCCTTTGGACCGTATTAACGTTGGCATCCATTCGTGCATACATCCTCTCTTTGTTTCTTAGACCCATGAACGGCCTACCAAAAATTGTGTTGATTGGGTCATTCTGGTCATCACGTTTTGGGCTCTCCCTTTTACTCCAATTGTCCTCTCGGCGACCAGCCTGATGATTGCCCTGCTTAGGATCTACTTTGAGGACGAAGTCTTTTAGGTGCCCGTCTCTACTAGGCTTTCGATATGGTCCCGTAGTTGATAGCCATTTAAGGTGTCATGCCTATGATCCTTGTGAAAGCAAAAGTATTTGGTTGCGTTCTTTCTGGCCAAGACGGACTGCTGTTGTGGGTACTAGAATCAACCCTTGTCTTTGACAACTGTGAGGATATCTTCTTGCTCACCCGCCAAGGGTGTGTAACTATTGTATTTTCCCTGGAATCTTTCATTCTGGCAACCTCCTCCACTATCCTTCGACCAATCCCTTCCTTTGCTATCTTTCTATTGGCATTTGTCATCCCTTTGACGACCGCCTTTCTATCCCGTTGCTTTTTCTCCCTTTTGCTCAGAATTTTCCTCACACCAATGACAGTGCACATAACTACCCTTTTTGGCTACTTCCTCTTCTTTAGCCAACGCGTAATCACCAGCTATGTCCATCATTTCCTCATATGTCATTGGTTGATCCCTTCTTAGGTCAAAGGACAATCGGTCACTTTGCAAGCCATTGGTGAAAACTCCTATGATGGCGACATAATTGGTGTCTTTAATATGTGCTACTTCTCTTCCTAACCTTGTCAGCTACTTTCTGAGCAACTCGTTCCTTTCTTTGTTGAGGTTAGATAAATAAGCGACTGACTTTCTTTGCTGGATGCTCTTCATGAATTGTCTGATGAATGCATTGCTGAAACCTAAAAAACTGCTGATGCTCTTGAGTGGTAATCACCCGAACCATCTCGAAGCAAGATCGTCGAACGTATGCGGGAATGTGAGGCATAGAAACCCATCATTCGATGCATATTGCACCATCACATTCTGGAATCGTCTCACACACTCCTTTGGGTCTCTAGCTTCTTTATACTGTTCAATGGTAGGCATCCTGAATCTCTCTAGGAATGGGGTATGGACAATTTGGTCAATGAACAGGCTATCTAATTCGTCGTATGACAATGTATTGTGCCCTAACCTCATCGCCATTGCTGAGACTTTCGTTGATAGTTCATGTAAGGTGACTTCTCATTTGCCAGTTGGTTCTCCATTCGAACCGAGATGGCTTTTAACAGTTAACCCCCGACATTCTCTATTTGTTCTCTCTATGTCTTTGCTATCCTTAGATCTCGATGTAAGTCGTGCATCGGAAAGTTAAGTTAAAAATCAATAGATTTAAGAACGATAGGTTTCAAAAATTTTATCGTCTTATTGGGACCTTTTGTATATACATAAATATGAGGAAGAGATTTATTTTCATACCTTTGAAGAACACTCCTTCATTTTCTTTTTGATCCTTGCCTTCCGAGCTTTGTCCCGCGATCTGGTAACTATGTGTGTGGGCACGTTACGGATTTCAGGAACAGTTGAATGGATGCTTTAGAGAACCGAAAGACAACACTTTGCTTCCCTTGTAGAATTCGGCCAACCCTATGAGAGAACAAAAATATATATATTTTTTCTTTTTCCTCTCTTGTTGCCGCCCACCTTGGTTCTCCTTAGGGTTCCGAATAGCTTCTTTTTCCTGATAAGTATATCTTATATACTAGGAACCTAGAGTTTAGTAATCCAAATTAAAATAGGATTCCAAATCCTCTTTTAATTATTACTTCACTAGGGTTTGAACCTTTGACCTATTTAGAGTAAAATATAATCACTTATTATTTTATTACTCTTGTCAAGGTTAGAAACTGAAACCTCTTTATGACAATTAATAATTCTTAATTATTAATACATCAATTAAATAATCATATTATTTAATAATATTTAATTCAACAATTAAATAATATATTAATTAAATAATCACATCATTTAATTATTTCTAAAATATATTTAAGTTACTTTCGTAACACAATTAATTGGACCATCCAATTTTCCGTGAGTCTTGTTACTATCAATCGTATAGGGCTAGCAAGGGAACCTAATGGATCCACAGTTTTGAGCTCCAATAATACTTTAAAAAATTAATTAAACTCTTTAATTAATATTTCATAATTATTAACATTGGAGTTATTATACTAAAAACTTAAGGTTGTACTCTCGTAACTGTAGATGTTTTACACAACCAATTTATTAATGTCCATTGATATAGTTATTACATATGGTATGATCCTCCACAAGTAGTTCATAATTAGAGCTAGGTCATAAAGTTTGTTATACCTCTCTAATTATATCTTTTTCTTTAAGTACCATTGATTCTCTTTAATGGTTATATCCTTCATTCTTTTTCGGAAGAATGAGAGTGCTCTTAATCGTTCAAGCCTCAAATCAACCCTTAAGGGAACTACTTATCTACTTCTCGCAAGAAGGAGTGGATTCCACTATTGTATGCATACCGTCCCAGTCGCAAACCAAACCGTGATTCCAAGATATGAAGATATTGACCGAGAATGCTATTCTGATCTCACCCATGGTAAATCAAAAACCACGATCTAACCTAAAGGAGTCAGTAAGACACTCAGGATTTAGATCACCCATATATAGCCATCATTAGTTGATATATATGAATCTTTTCAACTAACGGATCTTAGTGACAGATTCATATAAATCGTGGCCCAGTCCTATATGATCACATCATATAAGGTGCCTCCATTCTCATAACACCATATAAGTAGTCTAAGATAAGAACACCGTACAATACGAAATGGATCGCAACTATAGATTCATCACAAATAAAGTACCCGGCTTTATTTGCTTTCTATGGACTCTTTAGATTGCATGTCTCGAACTGAATTCCTCTGTATATGACATTCATATACTCAGTTTGAGATTACATCTAGCAATCTTAGATGTTAGCATATATAATATAAACGTATGAATTAATTTATTTGAAGAAATAACTACTTCTTTTATTATCGAATTTATAACATTTACAAATTATAAGCTTTAGGGCATAAATCCCAACACTCAAGTCCTTAGTGCTTTCGGACCTTCTATGCTTAGTTCTCTCTAACATGAATCTCCTCATTGGCCTCCGATCACTATCCTTAGAAGAACTAGAATGGTGCCTTTAGCGAATAGTCCTATACGCCCTCACTAGATCTGATTCGGGTGTGCGGGCACGATCTCGTCTTTCTCGGGACCCGTCATCATTCACCAAACCATTTCCTTTTCGCTACCTCTTCTTGTCTGAACGCAACCTTCAGGTGGATGATTGCTTGGTGTGCTTAGGTCATAGGGCGAAGAATCCCCATGCTCATGCTCGCTGATTGCTTAGGTCATAGGTGGATGATTGCTTGATTCACCAAATCCCCATGCTCGCTGGTGGGTGAGCCCGAACTTGTTGGCCCCGTTGACTAAGTGGTGCAGGGTAGCATAGAAGTATTTTAGGGTCCTTAGGGCTACCACCTGGGTGTCAGGTACTGTAACCGTTTGCTTTCCGGTTGTTGACATGCCATGTCCGGTTATTCCAGTGGCACCTGGGAATTATTGATCGTTGTTGTTGCTAGAGTTACATGTTGCTGTTATCCATGTTTCAGATCTATTCACAAGGGTTTCTTCGAAGTTGAGTTCTCCACATTTCTTCTAATGCCAATTGTTGACGGTGATTTTTAGACCGTTGAAAAGTCACGCGTCCAACAATAATAATACTAATAACGATGGTGTTGAAATATAAGAAAATAATGACTAAACATACCTGACACATATTTACCGTGGAAAACCCTAAGAAAGGGAAAAAACCACGGCTGCCGGTAACGGCTGGAAGAATATCACTATGATCTCAAAGATTACACACTCAATACTCGCTTTTCTCTTAGATAATTGCTAATATCTTTGTACATTGATTTCACTAGTATTTATATGGGTTGATAGAGTGTTGCCATAATCCTTGCTGTGTAAGTAAGATATTCATAATTAGAATCCTTGTAGGATTCTAGTTAAGTAGCCCGTTTAGGACTTGTTTCTTGTTTGGTGTTTATCCTTCTAAAAGCTTTGAGTTATTTACCAATTGGAATTCCTGGAGACTTGAGAGGAAATAGTAATATTTCCTTATTCGAGTGTGATTCTTAAATTTCATATTTGAGTGGATCTCTGCGTTTTATGGTGTATCCCAGCAAGGTTATTGTTGACGGTGATTTTTTGTCAACACTCAATTAATGATTTGAGATCACGTTTGTGGGTGATAATAGTTGAATTTTAATACCGTAAAATAATAAGCAAGAGATACGTGGTAAAACTCCGATGATCGGAGAAACGTCCACGGGTTGTTGCCTAAGCAACGAAGCCAAAATCCACTATATAAACTTGATTACAAAAATACGCTCTGGTCTTTTTTATGCTAAAAGAAAAGTCTGTCATTCCTTTATGCGTTAGAAAGGGTATTTATACATGTTGTTCCTAGGGTTTGGGGATACCGCTAGGGTTTGGTGTCGTGGCGCCCAAGTCTTAATCGGTTCCCCAGTCCTAGTCGGATTCCGTTTCCTTCTTGAGCGTGATATGTTTCCTGTTTTGGCTGAGTCCGAGTTTGGGTCGGATTCTTTCTCCTTTATTCGCGGGAGACCTGCTTGTTTCCTTGTTAAACTCTGAAGGGTTGCACTGCTACGTATTATGGAGGTGCTCATTGCTGATTCCTTCCATGCGTTTGAGAAGTGAGTTTCCGTAACCATCTCTTCTTGTTGATCCCCAAGTATGCCCGAGTAGATGATGTTGCCCGAGCTGGCTCTCTTTGTTTGTGATCAGATCGCTTTGGTTTCAGCCGAGTGGGTTACTTGGGGGATTTCCCCCTTTCGAGTTGACTTTTCCTGATTCCTGCTTATGTGGCTTCTTTATGGGGATAACGTGTCCTTTATGACGATTTTTACCTATAACAGTTATATTTCCTGTTTTGGCTGAGTAGAGATCTTCGACGAGTAAAATCTTCGCTCATTAAGATTTTCTAATCAAGTAACTTAACTTGGCGAATACATTCCTAGCTCATGGGCTTCCCTAGCACGTGCCCAAATCTGTGACGTGTCTTCGGTCAACTCCTTTCTTGTTGACTCTTGGTAATGTGGCACTACGATATGCTTGTATTTTCTGCTATCTTTGCCGACGTGTCACCCAGCTGAATTTGTAAACAGTACCTATAATAAATTGATACAAGTCCTATATTGTTTTATTATTATCTAACACATGTGCATTAAACTTGTTTTTTTTTTCTTCTTAAAATTCATTAATTATATAAAAAAATTAAATTTTTTTTAAGAAAAAAAAAAATTGAAAAAATAAACTTGTCGAACGATTGGGACATAATGATCGTTTTTCTGGCAGCGATGACAATCAACTTGTCGATGGCGAATGGGCGACGTTTGGATTTCATTGGATGTTTTGTTGGTTTTTTTTGGCAACGTGCCTGTGGATACTTTTGGTGATCAGAAGATTTCGCACATGAATTATTTTTTCTTAGGCTTTTTGTCATAATTGATTGATATTTTTGAAACTTTTTTTGTTATTAAAATAATAATTCAGCTTGGGAAGTCTATTGGTAGGAGACTATTTACATTTTCAATTCTCATATGATTAGATATCCTATTTTAACTTAAATTATGAAATCTAACCAAGTTAACATTATAAATCATCATTTTCAAAAAAACATTATAAATTATAATCACTAGTTTATACTTTTAAGTAGGATGTTTGTCAAATTTTAGAACAAGTAAGAAATTTAAATGTATTTCAATTTTTGTAGAAAATTGTTTTTGTTTTTATGTTTAAAAAAAATGAAAAATGAATCAAAATTAAAAATTGATATGAAACAATGAAATGTTGGAATGCAGATTTACCATCTGGGCGACAAATAAATAAATAATCATGCAGAGTGAAGACAAATGAAAGCTAGACAGACATCATTGGATGCGCTCTAGCTTCAATTTATAACCACAACACGATAATCGAAGCACGTGAAAGAGCAAATACATCCATTTATTTACGTACACTATTACTTACGGTGAAAATATTTGTATAAAATGTAATTACACGGAGCTTACATCAGATTTGTTTATTTACATGTGAAAACAAGTTTTCCGAAAAACTATAAATACCACCCTTCTATTAGTAATTTGCCGTTAACTTAATCATATCAAAATGGTAAAAAGACTTAAATATTTATAGGGTTCTGATACTATAAAGTTTCATTATAGTTCTTGAGTTGTTATTAGTCATCTCTCTCATAACACTCTTGTAAAGTTGTATGCTTACAGTTCTTGTATTATAGTTAAATTCATATTTATATTATACTTAATTTAATAATACACAAAAATTGAAAAAAGAAATGGATCTCCACCTTCTATTTCAAAGATTGATGGTGGAGATCAATTAAAAATAAAATTAAAAAAAATATATGAAAGATGGATAGTAAAGTTTAAAAAAAAAATGGAAAACTAAATGAAAATGTAGAATAAAGTTAAATGAAAATTACATTTTTTAAATTTGTCTATTATTATGAAAAATGTAGAATAAATTTTATAAGGTTTAATATTAAAAACATCCCCTCACATTTGAACTATTATTGGATGTTTAGATGAAAATGTTTTTATTTCAGAAACATCCATTAACAAACAATACATTTATCTGGTAAAAGTCAAGGGGTATAATGTTTAATTCATATAATTAAAGCTTAAATATGGATATTTTAGACTTTTTAACATCAAAACTCAATCAATTGAACCACTTAATGTTAGTCCATATGGTATATTTCTGAAATAAAAATATTTTTATCAAGATATTTAATAATAGTTAAAGGTGAGAGGAGGTCTTTAATATTAACCCAATTTATAATGTACAATATTACTCGATGGTTAATATACTTGTATGGAATGCAATGCAATAATAGTAAAACTAACAAAATGTATCCGTATGTATTCGGTGCCCTTTCTTCGATCCCAAAACTCATTTTATCTTTATTTTCCCATCTTTACACCTTAATCTTTCTCCCCCAGAATGATGGTCTCACTATCTACACTCTTGCTCCTCCTCCTTCTCTACGTCGCCGCCGCCACAAGTACCTTCAGCGCCACCAACACAGAATACATAAAACTCCCATTAGTACTTCACAAAACCCCACACCACCACCACCACCACCATCGTCACCACCAAAGCACCCTTAAATCTCCTGTGATCTCTGGAGCATCATCTGGGTCTGGAGAGTACTTGATCTCTCTTGAGCTAGGATCACCCCCTCAACCCCTCTTACTAGTCGCCGACACCGGCAGTGACCTCATCTGGGTAAAATGCTCAGCCTGCCACAACTGCTCTCTCCATCCACCAGGATCTGCATTTCTAGCTCGCCATTCCTCTTCATTCTCTCCGCACCATTGTTTCCAGCCCACGTGTCGTCACCTTGCTCCTCACCCTCACCACAATCCCTGTAACCACACCAATTTACACAGTCCTTGTCGCTACGAGTACTCCTACGCTGATGGGTCACTCACCGCCGGATTCTTCTCTAAAGAAACCATCACTTTCAATACCACCTCCGGCCACCAACTTCAACTCCAAGGTTTACATTTTGGATGCGGTTTTACGAGCATTACGGGTAGTGAAACCTTTAATGTAGCACATGGAGTAATGGGTCTGGGTCGGGGCCCCATTTCGTTTTCCTCTCAATTGGGTCGCCGTTTCGGTAATAAGTTCTCCTACTGTCTAATGGACTACACTCTCTCTCCACCACCTACCAGTTTTCTGTTGATCGGCAGTCAACAAAACGATTTCGTTCCAACTAACAAAAATATGAGTTTCACTCCGTTGCTTATAAACCCTCTGTCTCCAACATTTTACTATATCGGAATCAAGAGTGTTTATGTTGACGGTGTGAAATTACGGATTGATCCTTCCGTTTGGTCAATCGACGAGATAGGTAACGGTGGCACTGTCGTGGACTCGGGTACGACTCTGACGCAGTTAGTGGAGCCAGCTTACCGTGAAATATTGAGGGCGTTTAAGAGGCGATTGAAGTTACCGAGTCCAGATGAGTCGATTCAGGGGTTTGATTTGTGTGTCAACACATCGGGCGTGTTGAGACCGAGTTATCCAAGACTGAGTTTCGAACTCGTTGGTAAGAAGACGGTGTTTAGTCCTCCGCAAATGAATTATTTCATAGAGACGAGCGAGCAAGTGGAGTGTCTAGCGATTCAACCCGTTGAGTTGGGGTCCGAGTTTTCTGTGATTGGTAATCTAATGCAACAAGGTTACTTGCTGGAGTTTGATAGAGATAGATCGCGGCTCGGTTTTTCACGTCATGGTTGCGCTTTACCATGAATATTCAGATTTCAGACCCGAATGCAAGTTTTTTTATTTGATTTTTAATTAATGCATTTTGCTAAATACAAGTAACGATATTTGGGCATTTGTCTGTGTGATTTTGTTTTGGTGTTCTCATCTCATGTAAATTATAATTTGTAATTAGGTCGCTGAAAAATATAGGCTATGTGGGAAGTTTATATTTTCGATAATTTCTATTAATATGAGATCAGGTAATTTTTTGATAACTTTAGCTATTGGTAGGATTCGAGCCGTTGATATGAGAGTCATTTACCCAAGTTTCAAACCCTAAACTCATCCATCTAAGAACAGAACTATGCACTCAAATATCATTTTCACGTGATTCATTGGACAAAGATATTGACAAGAGTTATTATTTGTTATTTTGTTGTATAATATTCCAAGATTCATTATTTTGTACTGCTACTTTTTTTTTTTTTTTTTTTATTATTTTTTTAAGAATACTTGGATACCGATCAGTTAGTATCTAAAATACAGATCCCTACCAATGAGAGTGTAATACGTGGTTCAATTTGTGAGATAAATATAAAAAGTAAAAGAAAAAAAATACCACAATGCCACACTTCCATTAATACGGTTAGTATTTTAGGTACTAATTGTATCAATCATTATCCAAGCATTATATATATATATATATATATATATATATATGTATTTTTTTTTTGGGTCTACGTATTAAATCTCAACACCTGCATCTATTTAAAGAATATTTTTCGAAAAATAAGTTATTTTAAGTTTATTTTTACGAAAACATCCCCAGTTAATTCTTTTCAAAATAATAATAAAAAAAAACATCCCCGATTAATTGACGTGTGTTGTAGAAGTCAGTGGACTCTTCAACTGTTATAAGAAGTGTCATAAGGAGGTCATAAGGAGGTGGCAGCAAATGGGGATAGGTATGAGTTGGGTTGGTGGTACAACATGGGTGGAAAATTATATTATAGTCCCTACTATTGTTTGCCTCTCTCTATTTATGGCTTTTCTGTTTGTAATTTGGTAAGAAGAACCAAAGGTCCAAGAGTATCCCCAATAAGCCTTCTTGTATTTTCCTTACATGTAGAGAGTTTGGTATACTTTTTAAAAATTAGGAACTGTTGAAGGTGATTTCTTGATGGTCAACCGGTCAACGATTTTTGTTAATGAAATCTGCACAATAAACGTAATAAAAGCAAGAATAATAAAAAGAGTAAAATACGTGGTAAAACTCCGGTGATTGGAGAAACATCCACGGGTCGTTGCTTTAGCAACTGAGAAGCAAATCCAATATCTTGTAAGTTAATGTTATACACTCTGGTCTCTCTCTTTTACAAGATGTTCACCCCCCTTACAATGTCTCTTACAGGTGTATTTATACATGGTTCTACTAGGGTTTTGAATTGTGGCGTACAAGTAGAAGATTACAGAGTTGGATTTAGGATTCTTTTCCTATTTGGTGTCATCATGTATTTAAGGCGGTTGACTCCGAATCTGTTTAGGATTCTAACGTATCGGAGAAGATCTGTTTGTTTCCTTGTTGAACTCCTTCTGATTGATGTATATCAGTTGATTTACGATTGCCCATTATGGCTGTATTGCCTTGTGTATGGAGGAAACCCTAATTTGAGTTTTTTCTATTTATGCCAAGTAAAGCCGACAAGACAAGGTTTTCAACTCGGCATTACTCGGGATTGCCAATCTCGTCGGGCACTATGGCTCTGTTTGACAAGTGGCTTGCAGCCGTGCTTTTAGTTGACAATTTGACTTTTACTTATGTGGCATGATTGGTTCCACGCTATTTAGTGATGTTTCTTTTCGTCAAATATCATGTACAACAATACCCCATTAAATATCTGAGTCGAGTGTATTTGCCTTTACTCATCCTATATCCCGAACAAACTCTTGTTTCTTGATCGATCTCTACTCGGCGGAAGGTATTTAAAAGCTCACTCGGTTTTTACCCGATCATGCCGCGTCTGACTTGATTCAGTTCCGTGTTCAAGTGATTTTTTTTTTTTTTTTAAGATTCCTCTTTGAAAGTTGTCGTTTACCTCATAAATGCCCCATAAATGCAGCAATTATGGCTCCTTATTAATTTAAAATTAATGACGTGCTTTAATGATATCCGCTAATATTCGATTAACCGATTGGTCGAAATCTTCTGACAGCGATGTTTGAAAGCTTCCCTTGACGGTTTGAAATATTATTGTCCTGACACCTGTCCTCTTATAGATAGGTATGTCAAGAAGAATTTATGGGACATGACCTTTACAATGATCCATACGTCACCATTTGCGTCTCTTTGCTTTCCCGTTTCTTCGTGACTTGACCCAGGGTTTTGATTTTTGAAACCGGAACCTCACACTTATTTAAGCTCTTGCCAAAACGATTTCCTCACAATTTTTCTTCACTTATTCTCTCCCAGTTCTCTGGTGAACCTTGAATCCAGAACTTCCCAACTCTCTTTCATTTTTTCTTCATCTGAAATCCATTTACCGCGTTCTTCTAAAAATTTCTCTTGCCCTAACCTAAATTATTTCAGAATCTTAAACCCTCCGCTTCACGTTCTTCGGCTTTCTTCTAAAACCCACAATTTTTTGGTCCTAGATTTTCTTCCTTCGCCGCTTTGGATTCCCGGTCTGCAGTTTACTTGAATCAACCAGGATAAACATTTCTTTTTGAGGTTAGTTCCCATGAATCCTGTAGCTAGGCATCGTCTTTTTATTAGTGCGATGGCCGCAGTTGAACGCAATTACACTTTTGCTATTGAGCGTATTTACAAACTGCTAGAAGCCCAACCCCTAGACCAGCCCCATTTCTTGGCCGCTAACGTTTCGGGGCTTGGCCGCGAAATTCCATTTAAACCTAATTCCTACGAGGTTCCTCAGTCTGAAGTTCATCAATCTGACCATTCTGTTTCTACTCGTAGCGATATTAATCCTCCAATGATGAGAGCTAAACCTTTTAGTCAATGTCGAGGGACTAGGAATGCCATTCCCCATGATATTAGGGTCGGGGCCCAAACAATAAATGAGGCTGATGTGGAAGACGAGCACATGACGGCCTATATTTCTTTTTCTACGCAACGGGTATACGCATATGATGTTGAGCCGAACGTAGTTGGCGACAACGAGATTCGTCAATACATAGGCAGATTTGATTTGCCCAAGGATATTGTTCAGTTGGTCCCGACTGAAGATAGAGCCGTGTGGAACCCCCCACCTGGGATGGTGGCAATCTATGGGGCGATGCTAAACTGTGGCGTCACTCTTCCTCTTCAACCTTTCATTACTTTATTCTTGGTTGAGGCTTAGATTTCTCCGGCCCAATTAGCCCTAAACAGCTACCGTATTCTGATGTGCATGTGGCACATATGGCACATGATGAAGTTACCTCCCCCTACACCCTATAAGATCAGGCACTTCTACATTCTGAGGCAGTTGGGTCAGACAGGTACAAGGCCCACTTTTTCCCTCGTTTATCGGTAGCTCGTATGCGATGTAAGGTTTTTTTTCCTTAGTTTTTCTTATTTTTATTTTTATATCACTGGTTGTGATGTAAGGTTTCTTTCCTTAGTCTTTCTTAGTTTTATTTTTATATCACTGGTTCCTGGGCTAACCTTTTCTCTGTTGTTTCTTAGTGCATGATGTAGACATTGTCTATGGTACCCAAACACGCCGAATAAAAGCTATCGACAAAGCGAGTTGCAGGGATGCTTCTCGTCAACAGTCTGCCGGAGTCGCTCCCCCACAAGATTATAGTGCTGAAGATGAAAGCACTTCTGAAGAGGAAGCCGTTGAAGGAGAAGTTACCAGGGATATTTCTGAAGGGATTCCCCAAGATTCTAGATACGAGCTGAGTGGCTCTACTATCGGTAGGGGGCAGGTGAGCAGAGGGATTCTACCATTGATAAAGGGAAAGAGAAGGTTGGGGAGCCTTCCAATCCTGCTTCACCTGCCTCATGTTAGGTTTTTGATTTATCTTGGCATGTATTCCATATCAAAACGTGTTTCTCTTGTAATGTTTAGTGGTCTAAGTATTGAAGATTCAAGGTATTAAAGAAAAACTTGGCCACAACTCATGCAAGATGCCAGTTTCAAAGAGAAATGTGCTTCATTAGTCTACAAAGGTATATAAGACCTTATTTCTCTTATAAGGCTAGGCACACACACACACATGTCATTCATATGTGTCCCTGCATGGTTGTACAACATTTATATATCACTTTCACACACTTGGTAATGTATGCACATGCATTAGATTTAATTTGATAAACTTTGTAATTTGCATGTTCTAGGACTATGTCTAGGAAATGGCATACGTGTATGATTTTGTGTTTATATGTTTCCATTTTCTTGATTTTAGACTTGAACATGATCTCATATGATTCTTTATTGAGTCCCGATCATTTCAGTTACTCATTCATTTAGTGTCAAGTCCAAACGATGTAGCTACGCTACTTTTCGTTCTCATTCGTTGAGTTGTGTTCGTCGTCATTTTTCGAGATGAATTCTCAACCTTTGTCAAAGTTTCATAGTCATCGTTATGCATGAGGGAGTCACAATTCATAATCCAAAGATGGATTCAAAATCGGAGTTCGGAGGCCCGAATACTGTCAAAGAACGTGAGCGGAGCGCGGGAGGAGGTTGCTCGGCCAAAGGCCAAGCCATGGTGTCCACGTGTGACACACGGGCTGGACAGCCCTCTGTCCACGTGTGCCACACGCACCCCACACAGTGTGCTGATGTGGCATGACTCCATTGGCCTGTTTCTTCCCTCTCTCTCTCCCTTTAAAATATTTCCAATTCCCTCTATTTCATTCCAAGAAGAAAAAGCTTGAAAAAACTCACCAAAATTTTCTCTCCAATTTTTCTCACCTTCCAAACACCATAACTTTCTCATACGAAGTCGGAATTGGTTGATTCAAGTTGGAGATTGTTCTTAATCGAGTCCCCTACCTTTTCTAAGTGGTCTTACAGCTGTTTGATAGATTTTTGAAGTGGTTCTACCCAGAAAACCGAACCAGCTCGTGAGATTAAGGTAGTGTTCATACCTTTGAGTTTTCTTCTTTTATAACCTTCAATTACCTTGGGGTTTCTTCTTCTATATGTACTTGTATGTATGGTGAATGCTATTGAGAAAGATAGCTTCACAATCAATCCTAATCAAAAGTCTAATTAGAGATATATATGGACTAGTTTCTTTGATTCTAGGTTTTTCACATGATTGAGAGTTGTATTGTGATTAGATTGATATCTAAGGTTGTTTGTGACTTAATTGAATCAATTTTATGATGAATAACCTTGAAATGTATTTTGATCCTTTGATTGATGAAATCTAAGATTATTGTATTTGTATGTGTTTTTAGAGCTATCTAGGAATTAATTGATTTATCATTTAATCCTTGCTCTAAATCTTTGGCTAGAATATTAATTGAATTCATTTTATGATTCTAGCATTTTGTTGTGTATGTTTGTAACATCTTGAATATGTGCTTCATGATTATGATTTATTCAAGTGTTATTTATATGAATGAAACTATGAGTTTTATGTGTTAGGTGTTTACACATGCTCTAGGTTTTTATTCAAGTTTTGCATCTAGACTTTTATTACTTGTGTTCTCACATGTTTAGGTCTAGTTGTTCCATGGAATGTATTGATCACATATTCTATGTTGAATTGATTGTTTGCATCATTTGCATTCACATCATCACACTAGGAAGTCCTTGTAAAAGGCATGAAGTCTTGGTTAGAGTCGGGAGGACTCGGATAGGCAAGCAAGAAGTCTTGTCTAGAGTTGGGAGGACTCGGATAGGCAAGCAAGAAGTCATGGCTAGAGTCAGGAGGACTCGGATAGTCCTGCATGTGAGGCTCCTTAGAGGCATGCGTGCCTTGGATAGGGAGTTGGCTACAATGTTGATAGGCCTAGGCGTATGGTTAGACATAGACTCCAAAAGAGCGGGGTACATGGGATGTGTATGCACTCTTGAGGAATTTCTAATCTACCATCGATGTTGGTTTTGTATATTGTCTAATATATGGTGGTTCCGCATCATTGAGGGATTTTTACTTTCCAATAGGGTTGGGTAAACATAGACTCCAATAGGAAGTTGGTCAAGGTTGGTCACTTTTGAGGAATTTCTAATCTACCATCCAATACATATAGTACCCAATAGTTGTAGTTCAACCCGTGGACATTTCCTCCTTAGAGGTTTTACCATGTTAAAAAATCTCTTGTGTTAATTCTTCCTATCTCTATCTCTTATATTTGTATATGTGTATGTTGTTATCTTGTTGCATATTATTCACTTGCGATGTATATTGAAACAAGATTTTGTAAAGTGTGATTTGTAAACCAATTCATTTGATCATATTTGTAATTATAATTCTTTTGTATATTGTAATTTTTGTGTATAGTGATATTTGATTTTACTTGTAATACATTGAACAATTATTGAATTATTGTAATACAAGTAATTATTGTAATACATTTGATCATATTTGTAATTATAATTCTTTTGTATATTGTAATTTGTGTATAGTGATATTTGATTTTACTTGTAACACATTGAACAATTATTGAAATACAAGTATTCTATGTTGTTGAGTTTATGTGTTCTTATACCTCATACAACTAATTGATATATATATAGACAATGCCTAAATGATCACATGCTTATCTTGTCTATGTATGATTTCTTGGTTTATGTGTTGTATGTAAGGCTACCTTGAGGGACAAACGTAAGTTTGTTCAAGGGTTTGAAAAAGGCGTAAAAACTTATTTACCCCCTCTAAGTATCCTTTAAGCTATTTAACTACGTTTGTATACTTTCACCTCCCCCGAGAACTCCCTGATCATTGATGAGGTTGAGGTTGAGGTCGAGGTCGAGGTCGAGGTTAAGGATCCTACTACTGATCTAGACACCCGCGGGAGGCGTCCCAGAAAAAGGAAAGCTACATACTCACCTCTTTAGCCAGCTTTGAAGATTCCCCGAATGATTGAGTACATTGACTTTTCTTCAGGCGGAGAAGATGCTGGGGTTCAAGTCGTTGATGCGGGAGCTCATACCCCCCCGGAGATTCGTGCAGAGCAAGTTGGGGAGGGTTTAAGTGTTGAAGATCCGTTTCCAACGCTCGGTCATCACCTATGGTAGTACATGAGGATCCCATTGCCTCGTCTGGCACTGGTGCTGACACTCCAAATCCCTTAGGCCAATCTGGTGAACCCACCTCTCAGGCTACGCTAAGGGCCATGTCCTCTGGTCATGCATATATCGGTGTTGACCATTGGAGCCATTTCAGAACCGGCACTACTTCAAGTCGGCTCCAGAACTTCTATAACAACGTTGCTTACGTAAGTTAATCTTGTTTTGCTGTCTTTTCTTGCTATAATATTTTCTTCTTCTTCTTCCTATATATTGTTGGCCTATGTAGATGGTTGCTAAGATGGCTGATGCTCACCATACTAGCCTTGCCTGGACAAATAGAATAAAGAGTTTAGAGGTGTAGCTTAAGGAGAGCGAGGAGAATCATGTCCAGGTTGAGCAGGCCTGTCAAGAGAAGCTCGGGGCGAACCAAGAATTCATGTATATGTGCGTGGCGAGTCAGATGGAGGTTGAGCTGAGGGCTTTCATAGCCATGGAAGAGGCCAAATCCCTCAAAGATCTGTTATATGCAACTCAAGAATCAATGCTTTGGGCTGACCAGAAAGCCGAGGAGGCTAGGTCATCCTATGAGTGACGAATTATAGATCTTAATCGTCAGGCCATTATAGTCGAGGCGCTGTCGAAGGAGGTTAGGCTGGAGCTAAAAATTCAAGGGCTCGATCGCTTCAAAAGGTCTCCAGTTTTTGATGCCCTGCTCCTTAGAGAATTTCAGTGCGGGATGGTCTCGGTCAGTTCTTTAAGGTGAAGAACAAGGTGACTGATAGGACCAGAACTAACTGGAGCTTATCGATCAAAAAACATGTAGATAGGTCACTAGAGGCCCTTCAAATCCAGATGAAGGAGTGGCGGGCGTATTGTCGCAACAAATGCAAAGAGCCCTATCCTATGCACTTGGAAGTTCCCACTAAGAGTGCTTTCTCCACTTTCTATGTGTGCAAGAAGGTAAGGATTAACGGCGAAGAGCTTGATGTCAGACCAGTGGTAGGGAATGACTACAGTGCCTGGATGGGTGATAAAGTGGACGAGATTGTATGGCCCTCGAATGCAAGCCTCTTGAGCGAATATGTGATGGTACCCGATAAAAGTATTGGTGGCAGTAGTGCTCAACCCCCAGCACCGACTTCTTAATTTTATTTTAACTCTTTTTGCTGTGGTCGGCCTGAGCCTTTTCTGGCATGTATATTTGTACATTCCTTGACCTTCATGTATACTATGGAATGAATGCTAGTTTTATTCGGTTTACATTGTGTTTCTCTGAATGTCGTTGCCCAAACTACTTACCACTTAATATGCCTGAACATTTTACAAACACGGATAAACATGGATTAAATAGGAATCTAAAACTTGTTAAGGCTGAATATCTTATTCAACCTTAACCATATTTTTTAAGAGTTGGCTTCTTTCTGGAGCGAGTGCGCCATAACTAAGCCAAGTATTTAAATGGCAATTAGCTAGGGTCCTATTCGGATTGAACGTTTCATAACTAAGACGAGTATCTTATTAACTGGCAATTAGTTGAGTTCTTATTTGAACTGAGTGTTCCCTAACTAAGCCGAGTATCTTATTAACTGACAATTAGTTAGGTTCTTATTTGAACTGAGCGTTCCATAACCAAGACGAATAACTAAGTCGAGTATCTTATTAACTGACGATTCGTTAGGTAATCTGATATTTTTAACCATTGATTACCTTTACACTCTGTTCTCTTTTTACCCAGGTGTTACGTCGAGGCTCACCCCAACCATACACTTAGGTCCCTGACGTCTCCCGATTTTGTCTACTACTAGGGTTTACCGAATTGTTGGGGTAATACATACCATCCAACACAACTGTGGATCTCACCAGGTCTGTCTCAACGGTGCCCCCGAGCAATTTTCCAGGTATCCTGGTGCCTCGGGTTTGCCTTTTTGCAAAGTGATGCGTTTGTATCAACTCAGCTTGGCGGGCATGCTAGTTTAGTTTTTCCGCCCCTCTGACACTTTCCACTCGCTGTTTACGGTTTCTCAATTCCTGAGTTCTTATTTTTATAAGACCTTTTTCTAGGTCTACTTCTTTTTAGGATTTCAACTAGGATCTTTCTTGGGGAAAAATTCCACGAGGGATTTTATTGATTCTGCAAAACTGAACTGAACATGTAAACCTCAGTAAATTGCTAAAGATTATTAAAAAACTGAATATTTGGAAAGCTAAAAGACATTAAAAGTTGATTTAAACACGAAAGGGACCCTTCAAGGATAAAATTTCTTCAATTATTGCACATTGCATGGTCGAAGTCAAACACCCCATCCGGGTCGAGCAATCAAGTATGCTTCATGCCCTACTATACCGTCTATAATATACGGTCATTTTTATTTGTCAGCGAGAGACCCTACTGCTCTATCCTTAGTGTTCGGGGACACCATTCTTAGCACTAGGTCTCCAAGCTGGAACTTTCGCACACGGACTTGTGAGTTGTAACACCTTGCAGCTCTTTGCTGGTATACTGTGTTTCTTACTTGGGACCTGTCTCTTGTTTCTTCTAGTTCATCCAAACTCTATAGTAGCATGCCAACATTGTGATCTTAGTCGTATAACCGAACTATTGGAGAAATGCAAGACGTTTCCATCGAGATGACAGCTTTAGTTCCGTAACCTAAGGAAAACGGTGTCTCTCCTGTAGAGGTTTTTTCGGTTGTTCGGAACGCTCATAAGACTTCGTGAAGCTTGTGTACCCAGTTTTCTTTTTTGCATCCAGTTTTGCTTTCAGAGTGTGCTTGATTACCTTGTTCACTGCCTCAGCAAGCACATTGGTTTTAGGATGAGTGGGCAAGCCATAGTAATTTGAGATCTTGTGGTTCTCGCACAACTTCTTGAACTTCTTGTTATCAAACTGAGTGCCATTGTTAGTGATGATGGTGCTTGGGATCCCAAACCTATAGAGTATATTTTTCTTGACAAAGTTAGTGGTGTTTACCTCAGTGATGTGTACGGGCACTTCTACTTCCACCCATTTGGTGAAGTAATCCACTGCCACAAATGCGTGCTTCACTCCTTCTTTTGTTCCCGTAGGCATCGATCATATGAGATCAAGTCCCCACATAACGAATGACGAAGGAGATGTGAGGCTTCTGAGCAGCTCGAGGGGATGCCGAATATTATTGGAGATCTTTGGGTAGGTCTTGTAGCTTTCCGCGAATCGCTGGGCGTTAGCGAACATAGTTGGCCAGTAAAACCCTTGCCTGAGTATTTTATGTGCCAGACTCTTACCCCCAATGTGATTTCCACACACATCGATGTGGACATCTTTTAGGATCTGTTCAGCTTCCTCGTCCCCTACACATCTCTATAGTGCTTTTGAGAATCCTCTTCTGTGTAGTTCTCCTCTGATAATGGTGTATCGGGTTGACATGTACTTGATGCGTTTTGCCTCCGTTGTGTCCACTGGCAAGATATCTTCTTCTAAGTACCTTTTGAGTTGTGTCATCCAATTGCTTGATAGTTCCTGGATTTCTGCTATTATGAGTTCCTCCGTTTCGGCTATACTTGGTAGAGTCAGGTGCACGACCGGGACTGTTTTAGATTTGATTCAGGTTGTCACAGATGCTAGTTTGGACAAGGCATCTTTTTTCTCGTTTTCTTCTCGTGGGATCTGAGTGATTTGGTACTCTTTGAAACGCGTGAGCAACCTCTTTGCTACGTCGAAATAAGCTATCATGCATTTGTCTCCACGCCCGGTACTAATATAAGACTTGATTAACCACAACCTACGAGTCAATAAAGATTTCTATTTCATCTGCTCTTTGTGCAATGCTTACTCTCAAACCAGCTAGCAAAGCTTCGTATTCAGCTTGATTGTTGGTTGCCTTGAAGTTGAACCTCATGGCACACTCTACAGCATCCCCTTTTAGGGTTGATATTACTATCCTTGCCCCGCTGCCATGGGTGTTTAACGAACCGTCTGCATTTAGTCTCCATTTGAAACTCTTATTTTGCTTTTCCTCCATCACTTTTCTTACTTCCGTGTCTGGCTCGATAATTCGGCCACAAAGTATGCCATTGTCTGTCCCTTAAGCAATGCTTTTAGCGTGTACTTGATGTCAAACTCACTCAGCTCTATCGCCCACTTGGTCAATCTTCCTGATAATTCTGGTTTCTACAGGATCTGTTTAAGTGGACAATTAATTTACACTTTCACTGTGTGCGCTTGGAAATATGGTCTTAGCTTTCTTGCTGCCACGACTAGTGCAAGGGCCATCTTCTCTGCTGGTGAATATCTTGTTTCGGTTGGTATCAAAGTTTTGTTAGTGTAATACACCGGCTTCTGTACTCATTCTTTTAACCAAAATGAAGAATGAGTACAGAAGCCGGTGTATCAAATGAAGTGTATTAGTTATTCTGGGCATGTGTATTGTAACACCCCAAATCTGGGACCCAACGGATCGGAATGTTACGTGAACCTTACAAAAACCTTAATTTACAAAATCTTCACAATTAGATCATCAACAATATATGCAATTAAATACAATACTCAAACCTGATACCATTCATTTCACTAAAATCTCCAAAGTCTAAAGTAACTACAACATTAAATAAATTGATTTCCTTATAACACAAATTAAATCCTCCAATGATACATACCTCCCATATGCTAATGTAAACCTTATCCATTCTAAATCCAAGAACTCAATCTGCAAAATGGTGTTAACGAGGGGTGAGCCGTCAACTCGGTAAGTAAATTCATGCATAACATGTATAATAAAATAGCCTTTGTAAAACCCTTCCGTTCAAAAAACCTTGCTCCTAAACTTTTCGAAGAATTCAAAACAATGTAATACTTAATAATACTTGGATTACCATTGTTTACAAATTACATACTTAAATATCAATAAAACGGTTGAAGTAATACTTAGATTCATATCCATTCATATTCTTAAATCATAAAACATTTAGTAAAACAGTATAACAAAATAAATCAAATGATCATTTAATAATCATAATTTAAAACATCGCAATCGTACGGAAGTAAAAGATACGGATCAATCACTTTATAAATGGTAACAAATGATTTTGCAGTATAAATAGTATTCTTTTTATAAAACGGAAAACATATAACTTTACAGTATATACGGTATTCTTTTTATAAAGCGGTAAACATATAGTTTCACAGTATTAACAATAATCAATATATCGGTTAGATTATGTTCCATAGTGTCACAATTACCTGTGTGACGAATATATCACAATTACCCGTGTGATGCAGTCAATATGTCACATTTACCTGTGTGACGTGGTCAATATGTCACATTTACCCGTGTGACGCGGTCAATATCAATATATGTGCACATAGAATCTCAGCTGAGCCAATCCAATAACAATAACTATGGAACAATGAGCCTTATACATTCATGTATAACAAGTATTTTCTTATAACAAAATAGTATAGATAACAAAAGAAATCTCAATAGAACCTTTTCAGTATAAATAATAGTAGTCCAATTGTATTTAAAATATGTAAGTAAGGAATTTAGTTCAAAGACACTTAATATGAAATACTTACAAAAAAAAAAAAAACAATCTTAAAGCTTTGTGAGGGCCACTTTTGCGATACTTTATTTGTGAATTCGCTCTCAATCGCATCTCCTGCTACTGGTGTTGTAGATGATCCACCCTCTAACACCCCCAACAATCGTCTGTAAGCAGATCTAGACATGCTAGAATGCTTCGGGTATTACGTCTGCTGGTGTTGCAATTGCCGGTACTATACAATTGGCAATTGAATATGCGGTAGGCGTCCCACTGGAGAGTCGCATGGAACTTGTTGGTTGTCATCACTTTCATGTCTGTTTATGTTGAATCTTGCTTATTTTGCTATAAACATGATTGAGTTCATGTTTTGTGTTGTCTTTTCACAAGGGTTCCTTGAAGTTACTATTTAAGGCCTCCTAATTCTAGCGTCAATTGTTGACGGTGATTTTGAATTGTAGACATATCAGTTGCCAACAATGACACATAGGCAAGTCGATGCTTAGATCGATTGAGAAGCTTATAATAAAGAACATTCCTGCTATGAGAATGCAATATAATTTGAATAAAATAAACAAGAACAATAAACAACACCAGAGTTTTTACATGCAAAACCCTAAGGCAGGGAAATAACCACAATCGTCGAATGACATGAAAAAAGATTCCACTACGTAAAAGATGATTACAATTACGAGCTTAATGCCTTCTCTCTAATATTGTATTGCCCTTTTCCTCTCACCTTCACTCGATACATGTAATTATATGCGAACTAGGTTGTTGCCCTAATCCGTGTCATGCAAGCAAAGGTTTTAAGAGATCGTATATTGGCGAGATTCTAGGATGATCGTATCTTGGCGAGATCCTGGGAGGATCGTATCTTAGCGATTCACATGTGTTTGGGAGATCTTTTTCCTTGTTGGGGTTAATCTTCATGATTCTTGGGATTATTTCTTATATAGGAGTCTTGGAGAGATTATGATTGTGTTTCTTTGTTGAAACTTGGTTTGAAGAGATAAATACAAGATTCCGTATCTATCACAATCTTAGAATGATATGGCGTATCAAGGCTAGACTTGTGCTTGAAGTCCAAATCTTATTGAGTTGAAGAGCTAAAGACTTGAATATTTGGCCGAGGTGCCTTGCTGAATAGTTAACCGAGGTGCCTTGCTGAATAGTTAGTCAAAGTGCTTAGCTGAATAGTTGGCCGAGGTTCCTTGATGAATAGTTGGCCAAGGTGCCTTGCTGAATAGCCATGGAGAAATGAGTTGCCACAGCGAGCTGAGTTGCCACGGTGAGCTGAGTTGTCATGGCGAGCAGAATATCTCTGGTGACTAAAGCATGTCTATACATGCAAGTATATTTGATATATGCAGTTGTTTTTATATGTGGTGCTTCCATGTGTTTCGCTTTGACAATCTGATGACATGTCTCAACTTTGACTTTTGGATGACGTAGATGGATATGTTCCGTATTTCCCGCCAATTATGCAGATGTGTCAAAATGACTAAAAAATCCCCTAACAATACCCTTACACATTTTCTACTTCTCTACTTTCTCTACCTCTCTCTTTTATTCTATGCCTCTTATTTCCTTTGTATCTCTCCACCTCTTTTTTTTTTTTTTTTCTTTAATTTCTTCCCACTGGATTCTCTACCTCTCTGTTTTGAATTTTTAGTAAACATTTTCGAAGTCCACCATTGAGCAACTCGAACCTAAGTTGAATCTTGTTGAAAGCTTTCATTCTTCATCAACAACAAGGGTTTTTCTATTTAACCTTTTTACTTTATACCATCAAATGTGTGTATTATTGTTGTTTATTTTTGTGAAAATAGTTTATATGTATATAATAGAGCATGGGTCTTGTTTGAATTTGATGTTATTGTGGTCGATTTACCAGTATTGCTTTGAATCTACACAATTTATAGATTTAAAAAAAAAAACGTTGACAACAATTTTTTCTCAATGGTGTTTGGATTTCTCAAAGTTGGACACATGTTGAAATGTAATGTTGTTTTCTCAATTATTTTGTTTTGATTCCAGAATTCTAATAGGCGTTTGGAAGTTCGCAGCTCCGTTTAGAAGTTCATAACACCGTTTGAAAGTTCGCAACGCTATTTGGAATTATAGATTTGTCAACAAAACACCTTAAAATTGATAAGGGCAATACTGTTCCAAATGAGTTACTTTTACAAATTTTTAAAAATGGATTATGTTGTAACTTGACCCTTCAAAATGGGTTAGCTCTCGATAAAACCCTATAAAATGAAATGGAACATTTAAAGCCTATATCGATGATTTTATCAATTTTTATTAAAGGTGCCGCTATGGCGCTATTGCCTCGTAAAATATTTGTTCACTCATTTTTATTGGAAGTTTATATTGCAAAATTTTTCTAAATAAAATATAATGTTTACCTGACCTAGATTTATCGCTAATTCTAATATCCAATACCCATTTACATGTGATATTTCATTGATTAATCTGATGAATGGTGTCTCAGGTAGGCCCGGCCCTAGGGGGAGCCCAGTGAAGCAGCCGCCTAGGGCCCCCGATCTTTAAGGGCCCCCAAATTGTAGTAAAAAAAAAAAAATGATTTCAGATATAACCCCATGTATGATTTTAAACTGACAAAACCATAAGGGCCCGTTTAGCACATGGTATGGGATGGGAATCGGTTTGTTTTTAATCCCATTCCCATGTTTGGCTGACCGATGGGATGGGATAAATTAGTCCCATCTGAAAATTTTATCCCACTGATATGGGATAAATTAGTCCCAACCAAAATGGTGGGATTCAAATGAATCCCATCCAATTTTTCAATCAATTAAAAAAAAACCCAGAAAAAACTTCTTCAATCAATTAAAAAACCCATAAAAAACAATCAAAATCCATACACACATTCATCGATCTTCAATCTGTTCCAAAAAAAAAAACGAATTTTTTTTTTATCATTTGAACATTTGTTTCTCAGTTCTCACCATAACAAAGTTTTTTAACAATAAATAAAGAAAAAAGAAATATGAGATGAACAAAGACCACAAAGCAAATCTGGAATTTCTCTCTCTCTCTCTCTAGTAAAACATCCGGCGGCGAGATAGAGCGCCGATATGAGTAGATCTAAAGTGGGTGTTTGGTTTTGATTTGGGTCTGGGTTTGTTCGTGGGTTTTTTTTTTGTTTGGTTTGGTGATTGCTGTTGAATTTGGATAAAGATGGATGGATGAGCTTGATTCAACATATTTTTGGTGTGAATGAATCTGATGATTATTATTTTTGGTGAGAGAAAGAGATGAGAGGAGGAGAGAGATCGTTTTTCTTTTCAATAAAGTGGTAAAATGTAAAAGAAGATAGAGATGCAGGAGAGAATGGGAAAGATATGAATATATGATACATTGAATCATTGATAGTCGATTGGTTTTTTATTTATTTATTCAAAACAACTTTTTATTTTTAAAATTTATTATTATATTATTTTTCTCCAATCCAATGACATACCAAACATAGTATAGCACTATTTTTAGTCAAATCTCATGTTGCACCAAACACGGGAATTACTATAATTAATCCAATCCTATCCTATCCTATTCTATCCCATGAAAATAATTATATCCTATTCCGTGCACCAAACGGGCCCTAAATGAGTTTAAAATAGACTCATCAAACATATAATTTTTTTAAATTAACAACTCATAAATGAGTTTAAAATAAACCCATTAAACATTTTTTTTTATTTTTAAGAAAAGCCCACAAATTATAAAACTCAATTATCATTCTCAAGTTCTTACACTATGTCAAAAGTGGGTTGAATCATATTCCTAACACCAATTGTCTTTTATATATCTAAAACGAACAATACAATACTATTCATATCACTTATCAAACAACTAGAAGCAGACATCGAACAAAAATAAAAAAAAATCAAAAATCAAATTAGAATTCTTCAAAACTCTTTTAAATCTTGCTATGAAAATTCATAATTCAGATACAAAATCTCAACTTAAAATCTCAGGCCCCGTAAATTCATTTACTATAGTTCACCTCAGGTTCCAAAAATCTCAGGGCCGGCCCTAGATTCTCAGCTCAGAATATTGTTTAATCATCTCTTGCCAGCTCTACTCAAACTACAAGGCAAACAATATGGATCGCCGCCATCCAATATCCAACCATCACAAAACATATATTTAATGGCCAGCAATAGCATATGCTCCTTGACTTTCCTCTTTTTGACATTGATGATACTTTTATTTATCGTGTACGTGTATATATCTTGGATAACAATAGTACAATACCAACTTCATTACTCATTTCACATGGAAACAGTCGCAGTTGAATTTGGCACTGCCAACTCCAATTGATTGCTACTTAATTGCTAGGATCCTCCTGTATATCCAGCCATCGCTAAAAGATATCAAGAGTTATTGCGTTCAATGAGTAATGGGAGACTAATGAAGACGAATAAGAGAGATAGGTGGAAGATTAATTCGGAGCCCAAATAAGTGGAGACACAGCTGTCAAGATGGAGTAAAAAAACTAGGGCATCTCATCAGTGACATGTTTCCTCCAACTCTCTCTCTCTCTCTCTCTCTCTCTCTCTCTCCCCTTATCAGTTATCCCCATCTGTAATGCATTGATGTCTACATATCACTAGGCTCATTTAGTTTTAGTCATGTGTTTGTTTTGTGACTTTTGTCCATGCAAATTGTTTCATCAAGTTGCGTTGTACTGTGTATCTTCCCAGTTCTGTTTTATTAATCATGCCATAGATGGAATCTGCAAATTAGATTCACATCGTTTTAAATCATGGCGATTGATCTTAGGCCTACATTGATCTAACATATGAGTTCTAGGGATGGCAAAAACCCAGGCCGGGTACACGGATTTTTACGGTCTTGGTATCCACTTGGGAAAGATCCGGCTGGTGATTAGGGTATCTATACCTGGATTTTACCCGAGTATTAAAAAAAAAAAAAAAATTTGCTTATAATTTAATGCTTTATTAAATATAAAATAAATAAATAAATAAAATCACGTGGTGTATTGAATGCCACGTTTTCTAAGTATCTCACAAATATCTCTCTCCTCAAACTCATTGAGTCCAGTTGTGAGTTTTGAGATTTTACCACAATCCTTTGGGCTTGTTGTGGACTTGTTAGCTTTTGCTGACCTTATAGTAACTGGGTTTAATGTGGGCTTCTTTAATTTTCATTGTTATATAATTTGGATTCAATTCGATTTTCTTGTTTTATTTTCTGGGCCCATATTATTATTACCACAAAATTTAGTCCAAATTTCAATCCAAATGATGTGGCAAGTGAGTTGTCATCACCACACGCAACATGTGATGATGTGGTTAATGAAAAAACCACCTGCCACATCATTTGGGTTGAAATTTAGGCTAATTTTTTGGGTTGTCTAACATTAGTGTTTTATGATACATTGACAGGGGCGAAACTAGAAATTTTTTTCTAGGTAGGCTGTGGACATTTTCATATAGATAAAAAATTATACTATATAATAATAAAAAATCATTTTGATAGCGAATCTCAACAGTACGAGAGAATTTTTATTAGTTAAAATAAAAAAGTATACCTAGTCAGAGGACATAATGAGTCTTACCCTTAAATACATATTCTAACCAAGAAAAAAACACAAGAAAATAAAAAGGAAATATGCATGCAATGTAAATACAATAAGATCTTACTTAAATTTTGATTTATGAGGCTTCAAAGAGGCAAAAACATCTATTACCGAATCCAAATCAATTGTAAAAACAATTTCTCTTTCAGTATAAATAACCATACAATTATCAAGAAACTCGTCATCCATCTTGTTGCACAAAGACATTTTGACAAGTTTCATAGCTAAAAATAAAACTTAATTTTAAATTAATTTTACAACATAAACTTTAAAATAAAAATAAAAATAAAAATAAAACTTACAGTTTTCTCATACCAATGTCTGTATACTTCCACAAATTCAAAAGCTATGAAAACTCATAAAATTGAAATTCTTGGAGACTTGGAGATTAATTTATATGGTAAATCTACTACTTTTGGTTTGTTGTTAACGAGTTAAAATTTCCCAATTTGATTTTTGAGTCAGTAAAGGGTTAACATTTCTCAGTTTGATCTTTCACTTGGTTAAGAAAATATAATAGACTTTAATGAGTTTGATACATGTTTTTAAGTTATTGAACTGTTATTAAGATAAAGAAAAATATGGTAAGTTAAGTCAGAATCGAAATTGGACTAGGATATACTTAAAATTAAATGGGGTGTATTTAAAATTGTTAATTTTTTTTTTTCTTTTCAAAAAGCTAGGGTGGCTCCCACCCTAGCTAGCCTTAATTCCGCCTCTACACATCGAGTATTTGTTGAATTAAAATTTTCAAATAAAAATAGTGCCAAGATAACATAGAGATGAGATGAGGTTGGTCCGATGATAAAACCCATTACACCTACACTATAAGATTACAGGTTCGAGTCCTCCCCCCTTCTCAAAAAACCCCGATTTATGTAAAAGTGTAATATTTAAAAAAAATAATAGTAATAACATGGACCTATTGGATATCGATTTAGATGTGGCAGATTTTAACTATCCTCCCGTGTACCAAAACATTGAAAGTAATTTATGAACTAATGTCATCAAACAGTATGTAATTTTTCAAAAATGTAATTGTTATTGTACGTATTGTTTCTACGGGTTCAGCTACTATACATATACAATATAGTTATAGGGTCAATTTTTAGTTATTGGATATTTTAAAATTAAAAAAAATAATAATAAAACTAAAAGAAAATAATTCTCTCTTACATAACCACCCAGCAATTATACTGGTCCTATATATAGGACATATAGGATATAGCTAAATCCGATTTTTACAAACAATTGCAATAATTGACCGATTATATATACATTATGGATTTTGACACGCCTACAGTCAATCGTTTTAATCAAACAGTTTGTCAACAATGATATTTTATGATTATTTTCATAAATTGATATTTGGTTTTGTGATTACTTTGACAGTCACGATTGCACGAAAAGCTCCAAAACTAATAAGGTTTGTCTATAATGTTATTCCTATATCAATGAATTTGTGATAATTAATTTAATTATCCTTTTTATTTTTTATTTATTTTTTAATAAAAATTATTCTTATTGTTTATGTACGTACATCATTTTCATTCATTTACTTTGAGAGCCTGTTATGAAAAGTGCACATCTCAAAAATTTAATCACAAATATTAATTACATTCTACAATTAAGCAGTACACAATTATATATGCACAATCATTGCCCAACAATGCTTTAATATTAATTTTAGTAATCACAGCTCCCTCTTATAATTCGTATACATGTGAAGTCTTTAATTTCAAGCAACATTATGTGCTTGAATTAATATTACTTAAAAAGAAAAAACACATTATGTGCTTGAACAAGCCACATGTTGCATTCATATGTTAGAATTAAGATCTATTATTCATATGTCTAAAATATGATAATAACTTTTCATTAACTTTATAGAACTAATCAGAGATTTTTTTGCAAGGGAAATTTTTATCTATTTAAATTTTAGTGCGTGTTTCCTGGCAATTATACCGAAATTCATAAGAGATGAATCTCGTGAGGCTCCTATAATTATGATTTATGATCTATATTTTTGGTGTCATAGATTAATTATCATTTTTGTTTCGAGTGGTTGATATATAAATTGGTAAACTTAATTACTAGTTTCAAATTTGCTAAAAGCTACTCCTAAAACTCTACAAATTTTCATAAATTTTGTCTACAAATGAAAAAATAAAAATAAAAAATCACAAGATTTATAAAAATTATTATTGGAAACCTGTTATGTAGAGAAAATCTTTATCTATTTGGAAATTAAATACATGTAACATGTTCATGTAAGTATATGGGAGCTCATAATCAATGAGTAAAAATTCATTCACCATTATTTCTTATGATTATAATGAATGGTAAAGCTCATAATAAATGAAACCTGAAATAATGTTATAGAACACGCTGAGCAGACATTTACCAATTTGTTTGAAAGTTGAAAGTTGAAAGTTGAAAGTTGAAATTTGGAGATCAGAGGTGGTGCAAAATTTAAAGATACTTTCGGCATAGAAGAAATGATCATAAACAGCAGTTTTGTACTTGTGTTAATTCGAAAGAGACTCATCGAGTGGATTAGAAGGCCAGTTGTCCCACTTAGGGGATACATTTATTTGGAAATTTACATAATTTTGTTGACTTTATAACCAAAGGAACTGCCTCCAACAAGACAAAGAAAAGTTGAAAACATCTCTAAATCATCCATGATTGGAAAAGCCTAGCTTTAATTACAATTACTAAGAAGTTGGCTGAATTTGGATTAACTATGAGATTCTGTTCTGGCCCACTCAGAGATTTCATTGATTATAAGCCTAACCATTGGAATAATTGGAACCGTCCATACTTGTAGACCATGTTGACTTTGAGTTTTCCTTTACTTATGAGTCAAACTAAATTTAGACGGCTGTATTAAATTGATAATCTTCTCAATTTCGTTTTTTTAATTATTATAAATTTGGAATTGGAAGGAATGACTCTGATAATTCACAATCTCATTAATATGAATGTGAGGATTTTACTATTATTGGAGATCAGTTTGACCCAAGTCTTATATCCGATGAGAACATTTAAGGTTCGGATCACATGACAACTGCCACGTACCTTTGCATCCCTATCACAAATGAAATAAATGGGTCAAGGTGGGCCAACAGGTGACCCTCATGCTAAAGTCAAAAATGAATCATAGCTCGTTAATACTTAATATTGATGGTAATTAGAGTTGGCAATATGGATCACAACCCATGAACCCGAGATATATAAACGGGTTCATATTGTTTCAGGTTGAGTTCAACCCGACCAATGAACCTGTTTTGCCAGCTCTATGGTAATCAACAAAGTTCTACCTTTTAAAATGATTGACTTTCCTCTTCATTTACATGTTTGGGAGCTTTTATAAGTTGATATCTACCATGTTGCCACATTGTCGCGTGGTGTTTGGACTATGGGTGACATTTGTCTATCTTTTTTTGATAAGTATTACATTACATGCGACTAAAATGACATTTTTCATGTGTAACCTCTTAAGGCTTAGCTGTGGTTTGTTACAAAGTACTCCTACATGTAGTTTGAAAGCGGTCCATCTATGAGGATTTTTCCTTTCATATGTTTTTCATATTTTGAGGATTGTTTGATATCTGAGCCACCGTCAGTGGATACATTGATATTTCAGATCACCATGCCACGTGGTGTGATATTGATCGTTGATTTGATCGTTTGTTTACCGTTTTAAATTTTATTCATAAATCAGAGTTACTTTGATTAGTATCGAATTTTGAGTTCGAAATATAATTTCTTTATCTTGGTTCGAACCAGGTTGATGTTGGATTAGAGTTTGATTGGTTTAATCGGGTCTGAAGCGGTTGGTCAAATCATTCTAAATGCCCTAGAATATGCAAAGTTTCATAGGAACGATTGTGTCCCTTCATTATAAAAAATATAAATAAAAAATAAAAAATAAAAAAAATCATTTTGGAATTTTTTCCCACATTTCAATTTCAATTTTTTTTTTTTTTTTTTTTTTTTGGGAAATTTTGAAATATTAGGGTAGTTTCATAATTTTCTAAAGTCTCAATTATTGATTGTCATGTAAAAGATATTTTTACCCTTGAATCAGTTAGTCAATAGAGTACATGGACGTTTGTATAGTTATGGCAAAAGTTGCCAATAAGTGCAACATTGTCTAAACTCATGGGGTTTTGAGTAATTTTCCTTTAATATTTTATTATTATTATTTTATATACCACCTGCTGTGTGACCACTCGAACCTACCTATGACATTGTCGGGTTGAATGAACGCAATTTACCATCAAGCTTTACTAGAATGTGGTATTTAATGTTTTATTATTAAATATACCCAAATTTGAGATTTGCTATTTAGAGCATCTTTTAGGGTCTCCCTTTGAGACCCCCTAATTTAAGGGTGGATGTTATTGTAAGAAGCCATTAAAAGGGTATATATTCCAAAAATACTCCTTTAAATGGCTCATTTAATAATTTTTTATTATTAACTTATGTTTTACTTTATAATTATTATTTATGAAAAAGAGTTGTTTGTAATTCAAAAAAACAAATTACCCATTGAACAATAAAAGAGTTGTTGAGATTTAAAACTTAAATATATGTTGCTTTAAAAAAAAAAAAAAAAAGACTTAGATACGTGGGGCCCATTTCAAAGGGTTGAAGCCATCCCTTAATTAAGGGAATGAGCTCCACTGTAACTCATTTAGGGGGGGAGGGGGGTTGTTTAAGGGACCTTTTGGAGTTGTAAAAATGCATCTCCTTCCAATGGTGTTTTTTGTTTTGCTGCCATGTCTTGCTCACAGTCAGTGGTTGTTCTACCTCTGTGTGTTTTTTCGTTTTTTTTTTGTGCGGCTGCATTGTCAAAGCTCAGCGACAGGGGTTGTTCTGCCTCTGTTGCGGTTTTTTGTCTTTGTTGGGTTGGTGCTTATGTTTCCTGTTGTTTGTGCTGCTTGGCCTCTTGAATAAAGTGTGCTTTTCAAAAAAAAAAAATTTCTAGGTCCCGACTTGGGCCAATGGTATAAATTAATAATTTCGATAAGTTGATAAGATAATACTCTTCAGAAAACCCCTGTATAAATATGTGGTCCCATTCATATCATAAATTAATAATTTGTTGAAATTACAAATATAATTTACTATCATATTTTCTTAAAATATGACTCTATTATTGCTTTTTTTCTTCTTCTTGAAATTCAAATTTAGTTGAATCTCATTTCTAATATTTCTTAATGCATGCACATAGAAATTCTAGAGTTGAAATCTCAAAATGCAACAAAAAATTATGAAGTGTTGTTGATGTTTGAGTGCTTCTTTACACATAACAGACTTCAAAATTGTTGTATCATCCTTAGCTTCATCATAAGCAAGATTCTCAGTGATGTTATCGATAATATCTTCTAAACCTTTATTTTTTTTTTTTTTTTTTTGAAATATTGCAATAATTCGAGGTTTGGGGAAAGAGTCATGACTCAAACCCACAGCCTCTTGGTGTAGGTATGAAAGACATACCACTGAGCCAACAACATTTTGTCAATTGCTTCTAAACTTAAAACCTCTAAACTTGCACCATTTTCAAGATCATGATAATTCAAGATGTAATTTACACCTATTTCATCACAGTAACCCAGTCTTTTGATTATTGTCCCAAATTCACCAATGCCGCCTTCTCCATCTAAGATTCATCTAAGTTCTCTGAGAATTAATAAATTATTAATTTATCGATTAATTAATAACTCTATTAATTAATAAAATTTAAACGGTCCAATATTATTAATTTATATAGGTTTTACTCGTATAAGCTCTTACTTACCTAGTCAACTGCTACGCGCCTACGCCTAAGTGCTGAAAAACTGATGGTCGGCGACTTATCTGATCTTTTGTTTGAACAGTCAAGTCTTTGGTGCCTGATCCTAAGGATGGAAAACCCCATCCACAAACTATATATATATATATATATTAACATGTTCGAACCAAATTAAATACCCAATTTACTTCAGACAAGTTACAAATGTCGTGTGGTCTCAAATTAATTTATATAATAAGTCCAATTATCATATATACTTTTTTTTAATTGCCCCTAAATTGATAAATTGAACTAAACCAAATAGACTTCTATATAGCTTGGTTTGGGTTTGGTTTAGTTTGTAACTTAAAAAGCCGATCACTTCAAAATATGGTATAAATAGAGCCGATCAAAATCCAACCAAACTAATTGATGTCATGCTTACCTAATTGATGAAACAATATAATGAGAGTAAAAGGATAATTTAATTTATATATTTTTCAAAAAAAAAAAGAAAAAAGTCTACAAAATTTGTTATTGGTTAAGTATGTTGATCAATCTTGTCTTGTTTATGCATGTCATGCAATTAAAAATGTGAAAGAGAGAAGAAGCAATTCATGTACCAAATATATATGGAATGAATTCAAACATCACTCATAATTATAAGGCAGAAAGAAGAGAAGAGAATAGCCTCGTAAAGTCTGCTTCTCTACGCTATAGAGAGGAAGAGAGCAGGAGCAGTAATGGATTGGATTGGATGGCAAAATGGGGTTAAGGTATTGAGCTAGAAACGACGTCATGACAGGGTGGAAGTGACGTCATGAGAACTAAAAGGGCCTTCTCTTTCTCTCTTGAATGGTAGTGGGTGGTGGTGCAGCTATCATCAAATGTTTGAATAGGGTATTATAAAAACCCACAACTTAGAAAGGTACAAAAAAGATGAAAAGATATCAAAACAAAGGGGACCAATGCACCCATGCGTGTGACCACAATCCACAAACACTACTTCTCTTTATCATAATATATAAATATATATATATATATATATTCATATATAATAAGAAGCCTTCTCTAAGCTTCCTCAGCTCATGCCAAAGCAAATAGTATAATCTACAGAGAAACAAAATTATATATATACACATATATATATATAGGACAGTGCTTAGTGACTGGCCTCATATGGTAAAAGAAGCCCTCCGTACCCATAGATAAAAGACAACTTATATCACTCCTCCCTGGGAGACATTGGAAATGTGCTTGTTGCTTCTTGTTTATCCCATCATCATTTCATTTCTTCTCTTTTTAACCCAATTTAATTCATCAGGACTTTAATTTCTTCAAGAATATAGCTAGCTTAAGCAAAGAATTATTACCCATCAACACACATTATATATATATATATATATATAAATATAAATATTCAAGTCGGTGCACACTGATGTAAATATATGAGAACATTGAATATGAGCCACTCATTTTCCATGCTTTGGCTTAGTGTGTATGCACTTGTCAAAACTTCTCCATATATAATGAATGGTTCACATTCAATGTCTTTATATATTTACATTATGCATACACACTGATGTGAACGGGACCATAAATATATATATATATATATAGATCAAACTTTTTTTATTGGTAAGAATTGTAACAATATCAAAATAAAAATTAGGGTTTATAATTTGTTTGGTAGGATATATAGAAAGTTGTATCTCATGTGCCTTTCCTTATCTTTTGATAATTAAATTTTCCCAAGTCGTTCATTTGGGCATAAAAAAAAACCATAAAATAAATTAAAATATATTTATTTTGAAAATCCTTATTGATTATATATGGAGTTTACTTTTGCTCACCCCTTTGAAGGGGTGAACATTACCCCCTCCTAAAAACATGACATGTGTCAATGGAGAGGGTAAATTTATCCGAACCCTATTATATTTCTAGACAATTTTACCCTTTCATGGACACATATCATGTGTTTGGAAAGGGGTAATGCTTATCCCCTTAAATGAGGTGAGCAAAAATGGACTCTTATTTATGCCAGACAAAGTTAAGATATATTAACAGTGGCTTTCAATCAAATCAAAAAGTTAAGACAAAGATTATATTCCATCTCTTTTTACACAATTAGGGTGTTGAAAAAGAAAACTAAGAGGTAGGTTGGTCTAATCATTTTTGTTTTACTTTTGTGTTACCGAAGCTGCTATATATATATATATATATATATATATATATAAAAGATAACTGTGTAATTATCTACTCAAGCCAGGCGACCCTGCAAGCTAGACATGACTTTGAGACATAATATTGACACTTGTGTTTTACTCTTTTAATCTCTCTTTTTACCAAAAAAACATGATATGTCATAAAGAGTTTTGAACTTGTTTAGGCCCAACCAGCAAGCCGGCCGTTTGCAGCAAAATCTAGAGCTCGTGGCATAGGATAAAGCTATAACAGTGATTAGAGCCTCGGGATACCTACCCCATATGTTAAAAGTGATTGGAAACATTGTATAATTTCATGGTGTTTTTAGTAGACTATATCTTACCTGAACCAACCTAGCCAGCTACTGTGTTTTCTCATGCCCTCCTAAGTTTTACCAATGCCTTTGTTATTCAAGTTCAAGACTTGTATTACTTTAACCAAAAAGAAAAAAAAAACAGAGAGAAAAATGGGGGGGTTATTGTTGGACAGTGACGAGCACTCACTCACTCAAGCCATTATTATTAACCTTCAAAATAAAAATAAAATAAAATGAGTGAAGTGGGAAAACTTGGAAGTTTCCTCATATATGTAGCCAAATAAGAGAGACATACATGTAATAACATTAGTTTTTTTTCCAAATGAAGGCACCAAAAACACTCCTTTTGTTTCTCAACATAACATAAGATTGTTAGTTAAACCGTGGGAGTTAGTGCTCTCTCTACATGTCATTGATATTCAAGTACAGTTGATGAAGCATGCATATTTTAGTTGGTTTGCAATTGTCTTATAAGCTAAATTCCAAGAGCCATGAGAGAACACATGTAATATTTGTAACTGAAACCAAGAAAGTTAAGGAAAAAGGAGAGAGAGAGAGAAGACTCGAAGAGAGAGATGGAGTGTGTTCCAAGACACAATGATTACATGGTCTTGGGGAAGCAGAAAGGGTAGCGTGGAAATAGCCAAGAGTATGGAAGAACGTGGGGGCTTGACCGAGGTGTGAAAGGCGAAGAGCCCTCAGCTCTCTCAAAAAATAAAAATAAAAATAAAAATAAAACGTTTATATATAGAGAGAAAAGGGTTTAGCTAAGCCTTTTATCATCATGATACTACCAGCCTTTTTTGGTCTTTGGTCGGTCGACAATCTGTGTGTTGTGTGTTCACTGTGTTTCTTTTTGTGTTTCCCATCCTTCCCCACTCTCTCTCCAAACACAAACTGTAATTATACACTTTGAACCAATCACTAAGCAACAAATATTCTTATTTTATTATCCTTACTTTCTCTATTCAAATATTATTATGAGTAGTGTTAACCTATTGTCCCAGGATAACAACTACTTTATTTCTATTTTTAGAAATAAAAGCACAGGTCAACCGGTGCATTTGATGTTTTGTTACAATAAATACAATGCTTTTATTTCCATAAATGGAAATAAATAATTGTTACCATGTACCTTTAGGACACAAGTTAACACTATCCTACTATTATTATTATTATTATTATTATTATTAACAAAAAGATCCATCTCTCTCTATCTCTAGAGAGAAATGAATGCCGTAAGAAGAAAGTAAAGGAGACTAGCAGTACTTACAGGCTCTATATATTTAGAGTGGTGGTGAAAGGCCATAATCGATGCAGATCATCAAAGGAAAAAAACAAACAAAACCAAAAAGATACCAACAAAGCACCAAGTTGAAAGCTTAGTTGAAGAAGCCAAAGAGATAAAAAAGAAAAACACAACACAATAGTCATCAGTCATCACACCCACAAAAGCGTGGCAGAAAAAAAAAATACCCTAGTGAAATAGATATTGAGAGATCAATATCAATATATATCATCATCATCATCATTCACACACCATAGTCTCTAAATCTTTGGCTTTTCTTTCTTCAAAGGAAGGTCTGTTTTTTTTTCTTGTTTTCTCTTTCCTTTCCTGTGTCTCTGCAAAAGTGCTTATCAATTTCCATATCCTTTCTTCTTTTAAATCTTTCTTTTCATAGAAGCAAGTGATCAATATGATAACAACAACCTCCAAGCTACTACAGAAGTTCAATATTATTATTGTCTAGAATTTTCCATACAGTGATAAAAAAAAAAGCTATGTGTGGTTTGAAGGAAGAAGATCAAGGACAGTGTTCTCAAACTATCCATAGCATACAAGGTTATCAAGAACAGTTATTTCTTCAACAAATGCATCAACAGCAACAGCAACAGCAACAACAGCAACAAAACATTGATATATATGGAGGAGGAGGAGGAGGTAGAGGAGGGTTAATCTTCCCTGAAGTTTCACCAATTAATCTACCATGGTCTCTCACTCAGGTTCACTCCTTCAACCCGACCCATTTCAACTCAAACCCGGTTCGTGACCACGACCCGTTTGTTCTTCCTCCTCCACCTTCTTCATCATATGGAAGTTTGGTCAACAGAAGAGGTCCTGCCCTACAGTTTGCATATGATGGTCCATCAGCTGATCATCTGAGAATCATATCTGATACACTTGGACCGGTGGTTCAACCCGGTTCAGCTCCTTTTGGGTTGCAATCTGAGTTGGGAAAATTGACTGCCCAAGAAATCATGGATGCTAAGGCTCTTGCTGCTTCTAAAAGCCACAGTGAAGCTGAGAGGAGAAGAAGAGAGAGAATCAATAACCATCTTGCTAAACTACGCAGCCTACTACCAAGCACCACCAAAGTAAGTAAATAGTACTAGTATAATCATCATCAACAACGCTTTCATTCAAAAAAATAAAATTTGAAATTGAAAAAAAATAAAAATAAAAACCCTTCAAATTAATATCATCACGCCTACAACATGGTGTAATATTATATGAATAAGTGTCATATACCTTTTGCGTTCCCTTTTTGTTTTCTATTATAATGGGCTTCTTCATTCAAAGATCTCTGTAGATCTTTCTAAGATTCTACTTACATGGTTGGTGGGATCATATGCAATCAAAGCCTACCATTAATACACATTAAAGGCAGTTACATTTTCTGTTTTTCTATGTTTTATTTTTTTCTTAGTAGGCAAAAAAGAAAAATTGTCTTGTCTTTTGGTTTATTCTTCTGAGTCTTTGTTGTAGTTCCGAGGAGAAAAAAAGAAAAAAGAAAAAAAGGGAATAAAAGAGTTAATGTCGCCCAATTGATATGATAAAGAGAAACCAAGGAGCAGTTGAAAAGCTTTCATGGAAATTTCTTGCCGGATATCAG
Organism: Acer yangbiense; assembly: GCA_008009225.1. Classification (NCBI taxonomy): domain Eukaryota; kingdom Viridiplantae; phylum Streptophyta; class Magnoliopsida; order Sapindales; family Sapindaceae; genus Acer; species Acer yangbiense. The sequence continues at coordinate 12,615,898 of CM017768.1, forward strand.
TCAAACTAAGAAGACAAACTAGCATTCCTGTCAGTCATATACTCATATATACAATACACCATTAGAATCAAGTTTGAATCATCCACGTATATAGAAAAAACTTCAAAACCACATCTCTTCTTTTCATACAACTTTAACATAGTAGTACAATTTCATGTCCATTTGATGTAATATTATTACACGGAATACAAAGTTTAGTTTTAGCTTCATTGATAGCTAACCTGAAGTTGTTTTTATTTTTGGGTTTGTTGTGTGGAAACAGACGGACAAAGCTTCATTGCTAGCTGAAGTGATCCAACATGTTAAAGAGCTAAAACGACAGACTTCTTTGATAGCTGAAACTAGTCCAGTGCCGACAGAAATGGATGAGCTAACGGTGGATACATCGGACGAGGATGGTAAGTTTGTGATCAAAGCTTCACTTTGTTGTGAAGATAGGTCTGATCTCTTACCGGACCTAATAAAGACCTTGAAAGCTTTGCGTTTAAGAACACTAAAAGCTGAAATCACAACACTTGGTGGTCGTGTAAAGAATGTTTTGTTCATCACTGGAGAAGAAGATCTTTCAAGTAGTAGTGATGAGCAACCACAACATCAGCATCATCATCAACAACAACAACAACAGTACTCTATAAGCTCAATCCAAGAAGCTTTAAAAGCAGTGATGGAGAAGACTTCTGGTGATGAGTCTTCTTCAGGAAGTGTTAAGAGACAAAGAACCAATATCAATAACCTTGAACACAGGTCTCTTTAATTAATTAAAATCTACTACTACTTGTTGTTTTTCTCTTCTTCTTTTTTGGATTTCTTTGGTGGAGGTGTGGTTTTTTTTTTTTTTTTCCTTTTTTGTTTTCTTTTTTATGGTGTGTTTTGTGTAGTTTCTACCAGTGAACAAAAGAAGTAATTAATGATGGTGTGTGGTTTTTGTACTTTTAGATCAATGCTAAATATAGGAATTGGAAAAAGAGAAGTTATATAGAGAGAAGGGGAGAGAGAGAGAGAGAGAGAGAGAGAGCGTGGATCATAGTTGGTGGTACTTGATGAGTGATCAGGATTCCCATTTCCTTTTGGCTTTCATTTTGGTTGTGTTGTGCAGATCAGAAGAGTGTAGTACTTCACAGAGGGACAGAGAGAGAATTACAAAACAAATATGAGGAGAGCAATGGAGTCCACATTTTCTATGTAAGGTCTTAATATAAGGTTTCTCTTCCCACGAAAAAGATCCTTCACTGTTTTCTTACAAACAACAAAACTCATCTCTCGTCAGTTTGGTGGAATTTATGATCATCATTTTCATACGGATTGTGACGATATTGTTCTCGTCATGCTCTATATAACGTCCCCACCAGTATTACATCCTTCTTATTTTCCTGTCCGTACTACGTTGTTTCAGTGTTCCACTTCTGGTTTTTTTGAGTGAAAAAAAAAAAAAAAAAAAAAACCCTAATGTGGTGGCGTGTATGCTCCGTGTTACTATATCAAGTAATCGACGTACTGTATGTATATAAAACATATTATTATTATTCCATCTACTTTGTTCCTTCCTTTAATTAAACATTTTTGTTTTGTTTTTTCTTTATGATCAATTTTTGTTATTTGGTTTCTCCAGCACGTTGTATGCAGTGCGCTTCATAGAAATATTGGTGATGTTGTTTGAAGTCTTTGCATGATCAAAGTGCATAATCCTTTTCAACATAGAAATAATTGAATTATTGAAAAATAATTACAATATAGATGTTTAAATGTGATTTGTGAATGCATGCAATATATACATTTACATATATAAGGGTACATTGGGATTGCGGTAGCTTATTAAATAATCACTTATTTCATAAGTTTGGAACAGTGAGATGTTTGGTAAACTTTCTATAATCAGCTTATTTCGTAATTTGTTTTTTTTTTTTTTTCAAGAAATAATTTGTTTTTTTTAATAAAGCTGAATGTTGCAGATGTTAATCCCTTAGCCTTACATTTAGAATGTCCATAGTAGTCTCACCATTTTAATAAAAATACAATAATGCCCTCAAGTTTAATATTAATATTTTAAAATCCTGAAAAATAAAAAATATGCCCAACTAATGAACAATTATATATGCACTCACTAACAATATATAGAGTATCTTTCGAAAAAAATAAAATAATATATACAGAGTTGATCAGGTTTGAGATTCCATACGTTTGTTTATGCAAGATTCCCATTGATGCCATTATAAAATGCAGATATATATATATGTATATATATATATATATATATATATATATATATATATATATATATATATATATATATATATATATATTTTTCTTTTTATGTTAGTGCCAATTGAAATTGTACACGAAAAAAAGTTCGAAATTCTCGCATCTGATATATGTTCGTGTCACTTATATATTACCGGTATATCATATATTATTTTTGTTCCTAGGACTAGTTAATTTGTTTGTAAAACATGCACAGAAACTGGTTGCTTTTTTTCTTTCAACAGAACAACACTCGCAGAGCACCTGTATATAATATTATAAGGGGGGCGATGGGTCGCATTGAATAAAGATTTTAGTCTTCCTAACACCAGTCGTGTGAACATTCATGTATATAACTTGTGTGTGAAGATTTTTGTTCTTGGAGTGTAAATTTTTCTGTTCTTGACATGATGTAGTAAAACATTCGAAGGACTTTTGAAGGGGAAAATTATATCATATTTGCACCCATAAAATGTCATTGAAATCTTATCAACAAGGAGAATAGAGTTGTAGTGAGAAGAGAAAGAAATACAAGCGAATAATAGAGACAAGAAAAAAAGTGAAGAGAGGAGATAAAATCCTATAATGGATGGAGGGAAGAAAATTGTAGAGAGAGATAAACCTAAATAGATGAGATAGACGAGAGAGATGGGTAAGGTTTTTAGGAGGGAAGGGGGCTAAAATTACCATATGGGTATCTCAGGCATTCCTTAATTATGTGGGGGCATTTTTGTCAACTCAGTGACAATCTTGACATGAAATTAAAAAAAAAAAAAAAAAAAAAAAAATTTGAGGGCCAAAACAATGAATTTCCTCATGATAATTCCAATTCTATTTAAATATTAATGTGGTTGGTTCAAATAAATTTTGTATAACGTTAACGATCAAAGCCCAAAACTATACAATATTGTAGACCGAATCTACTTTACAGATGCAAGGCTCATCCCATTCCCATATCGCTATGTAAAATTTTAAGAAGTGGGGTTTATATAAAGACCACTTTCGAGTTCCAATAGCATCACTCGAAGACATTAAGGCCCAAATCATGATTGATCCATATGCAAATTCCCTTACAGGCTCATAAGGAGCTAAACCCACCAAGGATACTAACCTCTCTTTCACCATCTTCTTCTTCTTTTTTCTTTTTTTCTTTTTGAAAGGATCTTCTTCTTTTTTTGAAACATTTTTCTTGTATTGTTTTTATTTACATATTATCTTTATATAAAAAATGAAAAAAAAATGAAAATAATAATAATAATAAAAATCTAGAGGGAAAATTGAACATGAGAGCTCTATTTAGTTGAGAAGTGTTATACTTTGTGACCACACATTACCCTCCATTCTAAAAATTAACATTGCTCTACAAATTTCCTACAATTCTCCAAGACCAAGAGAAGACTTGTTTAGTTGTTTATGATATTCATCCATGTAAGAGCAAAATGTGCAAAATCAACGACAAATAAGAGAGCTTCTGACAATCCAATTTTTTATTTTTATACTTCTATTTTAAAGACATTTTATTCTTAAAATTACAAATTAAAAAAATTCTAAAGACACTTCCTTTTATTCCAAAATTATCCTTTTTATCTTTTGGTACTCCTATTCTAAAAACATTCAATTTAAAACAAATAAAATTTCTAAAGACACTCCATTTTATGTTAATATTTTACCTATTATTATTTTTGAATTTTAATTTTAATTTTAACAGATAGCAAAACCAAAAAAAAAAACTAGTAATTTAAATTTGATCTCTTTAGTCCATAGATACAACAGTAGCACAACTCATATGATGGACTCATTTTTATTTTGTACATTTGTTGAATGAAAATTAAACTGTTGTTTAATTCTTCAAGCAAAACTTGATAATATATATATATAATATTTCTTGTCGAGAAACAACAATTCAATAAAAGGCACTAAAGCAAACATAAATATAGTACAATGTTTTCTAATAAACCATTATACTAAAACAAACTCTGACAATTGATTAAATTTTGTAACAAAATGAGAATTTAAATTAAAGATACATATGTTCCAATTGAAAAAAAAAAAAAAGTGCCTTTAACTCAAATTAAATATACCCCACACATTTGATTTGTCATGGAGTATTCAAATCAGTTGTATCTTGTGAAGCAATGTTAGAAAATAATTCTTTGAAGGCAACTAGATTTGTAGTATATGAAATTGCCCATCCTTTTGCACATGGATGCCGATATTTCAACCAATCGGAAGCTATAGAAGGCATAGGCGAATTTGGGCGCATGAATACCTACACAAAATAAAAACCTTAATATATATATGTACACTTATTTGACAATAACTGATTATATAAATATATCTTAAATGCATTATATATATACCTCTACGAAATGACATCCAACAACAAATCCAATTATTATTATTTTATGAGAGGGGCGAGGCAATGGGTACTGATCTAAGTGGGAGGAACGTAAGGCATTGTTGCTGAGATAAGAGTACTAGCACAACATTATATTTGGAAGCAACGAGATAGCCAACCTCATGCATAGTCATCCAATATTCACTAGTCGGCTTTGCATTAAAATAAGAGAGTGAAAATAAAACTTCCTGTGCTATATTAGCATATCCAAATAGTTGGTTATATGCATCAAAATGACTCTGCAACTCGTCAACTAAGTCTCTTCTAACCTGAATCCAATTATCTTGATCCATACCCATTAAATCGGCCACAGCTCGAAAACCACAATTTCCATCCGATAAGTAACAAAAAACCCAATAAGTCACATACCGTTTTAGTGGTACAAGCCTTGGTGTAGTCGGCAATGTGCAATTCATTTTTAACGATATGCTCACGTGTCATATTTTCATCCTTCACAATTGCAACAGAAACAAAATGTTAATCAAGCAAAATTAAAGTAAGAAATTATTCCAATAAAATTTCTAAGGCAAACAGTTAAATAGTCAGTGTAGAAAATGGTAAAAATATATTAATCAAATTTGATTTTTTTTTAAAAACGAAAATGAAATGAAAAATTTTAAAAAAAAAAAACTGCAAAATTAGTATTTTTATTTAAAAATAAATAATTAAAAATCTTTTGAAGATCAAACAAAAAAAAAAGCTTTTGAAGAGACTTGGAATTTCCAGATTTCTTCAAAAACAAAAAAATAAAAAAGTTTTTATTTTGCTTCTCTCCAGACCTCTTCAAGCTCTATCAGCTGGAAGCTTCATCTCAAATGGCGACGGAAGATAGAAACTCTATTAGATGAATCTTAAATTGAGTTTGCTGGAGCTACTTCTGTTTGTTATGCTGATAGAATTGGTTTCGTTTTTGGGTATGCACTCATAAAGAGTTTGTTGTTTGGGATTGTTAATCGATGACTTTTGTTGCTTTGTGTAAAATAAAAAAAAACTGTGTAAAATATATTGGTATCAAAGCTTGTTTGAGATATTCTAGTAAAGAATGCCATGCTATGACAATATGAGGTTGGTTTAGTGTAAGTCCATCACACATACATCTAAGAGGTTGTAGGTGGTTCGAGTCATATTCTCTCTTCCAATCTCGAAATATTGTAACAGTTCAAAAAAAAAAAAAAAAAAACAGAGAATTCAATTGTTTTATATATATATATATATTCACTAAAATGTTATAACACCACATCAGTCCTTGATTTTTATAAATAACTTATTAAATTGTTTATGTTGATTTTTAGATTAATTTGTCTTTTTAATTAGGCCGTGTAACATTACTCATTATTATAAGTTATAACTCACGTAAGTTTTATTATGCAACAATTGCATATAATGTGCAATTAAAGATACAAAGAGATCACACATCCTCTAGTTACTCAAGGTGGTGTACACCTCAATGTTTGTGGTAAATATTCAAGTCTCACCATATGTATTTATTAAGATTTTCTTTCATACACATATTCGTGTCATATATATATATATATATATATACAGAAATTCTATTATCAGTTCGAACTGACAAAAGTTATATCAGTTCCTTGCATGTAGACCACTGGATTTAAATACTTTGACTTGGCTGTATACACTTGTCAGTCAAAGTATTTAAATCCAGTGACACACATACAAGGAACTGATATAACTTTTATCAGTTCGAACTGATAATAGAAAGACTGTATATATATATATATATTTTTTTTTTCTATTATCAGTTCGTCCTGACAATAAATATATCATGACGAAGAATGTGGATCACTAGATTTACATACTTTGACTCAAAGTGTATGCACTTGTCAAAACTTCTCCATAATATATGGTCCACATTCTTCGTCCTGATATATTTATTGTCATAACGAACTGACAATAGAAAAACTATATATATATATGTAAAACTTTATATGTTTTTGTAATATAATTTTTTTTTAAAAAAAATTAGTTTCAACTATAACAATTAATTTGAGGTTTGGAGAGTAAGGTAGTGTTTGTTTTTTCGTATAAAATCTGAACATATTTGAACTTTATTGAAGTCAATCTGAATTTAGGAAATAATTTGTTTTTTATTTTTGAGGTCTAAATATTTTTAATTAAAACAACAAGCTCTATAGTGCTTTTTTATTAATAAAAATAAAAATAAAAATAAAAGGCGGAAAAAAAAAGGCACGCATGTCCTAAAACACGCTAATCTAAAAAGGCATGCATGCCTTAAAAAAAAAAAAAAAACATGAACTTAATTATTCTGCCTCATCATGTGCAGCCCAATTAGGGACAATGCGTGAAGCTGCAGAACTTCTCTTACTCACTTTAGACTTGGAACTAGATAAAATCTTAAAAGTTGGCTTCACTTTTCTTTTTGATTTTGTCACCTCGGGAATCCAATTATTGTCAAACACGGGATCTACTAGACCATGATTAGAATTTGAAGTATTAATATCTTGGTCTTCTAATATATGCTCCAAATTAATCTTTCCCTTTTATCTCCTGAAACCTCATCCAAAACTTGCTGATCAAAATTCTGAAAGTTTGAAATCTTTGGATTGTCAAGAATCACTCTGTTATTAATGCAAATATTCTCTAGAGAACATTGATGATTCTTATTATTATCTTCCTGATTTAAATACTTGGTATTTAAATCATTGGAGATATTAACAGTAATTCCCACATCTTGAGGAAATTGTTCAGCTGCTTGAATTTGAATTGGAGAAAAACTCTCAATTAGATCCTGATCTTCCGCAAGTGCATTAGATGTGCCGGTTGTAATTGGAAACTGCCTTTCACGGATTGGGTCAACTTCTTGAGACCCAAATTTGTCAACTATAAAATTGGCCGTTGTTTCCCGATTCACTTCATGATTATCAATCACATTTATTTCAAATAAATGTGGAGATAATTGGATGCTGCCATTTTTGTCTTCCACATTAATTACGGGATTTTTAAAATTTTAAATCTGCACAATTTCCTCTTCCTCTATCGTTTCCTGATTTTGTGGGATTGTTTTGCATTCCTCCACGACAACCTGTCCATTATGGTGGCCATTGGTTGGCCGGTAAGTTTGCCTTGGATTTCTTGATCATGATCAACCTCTGTTAGAATTAATCTCCTTATTTTGGTGGCATCTAGCAGAATCATGACCAAAAGTTTTACACTTCGTACACCTCTTTGGAAGATTTTCATATATAACATCGACAGAGAAACCTCTATGGTCATCTCTCTCCACATTCAAAAAGGATGGTTGATTCAAAGTTAAATCAATGTCCACAAGAACTCGGGCATAAAACCCATATGCTTGATCCCTTGTAGCTTGATCTAGTTGCAGATGGATGCCAACTCCTCGTGCAATCTCCTTGATTGTAGTTGGATGCCAGTATTCCGAGCATAGACCGTAAAACCTCACCCAAACTTGAGCATGCGATAATTGTTGATTATCTGGATTAAAATCTGGTTGCCATTGAAAAATACGAAAAATACCGTTTGAAATTGAGCAAGACCCTCCACTCCAAACCCTTTTTAAATCTTTTTCACTAGAAAAATGAATATCAAAATATCCTTTTGGAAACGGAGTAAGCTTCCAAGGATTTCTGAGTTGCCAAATCGATTGCAATACATATTTTAACTCAACAGGCTTTAAAGGTACATAACCTTTTCTTAAAAGTAGACGTCCGAAAAGATTTTTCTAACAGTATTTCAATCTTTCTTGAACATATTTTTGGCTGATGTGAACACACGTGATGTCCCCTTTCACAACTGTCACCGGGAGAAGATTTGGTTGAACATGTACTTCATCGGTTTTGAGTAGAGCTGCAAAAGTTTTCGGTTTTGATGATGACTGCGGTAAAGTATCAGGAACTTTGAAAGAGGGGCAAGGAAATTCCACGGACATACTTTTGAAGGATCCATGGACAAGGCTACAAAAGTGAGAGAAAACTCAAGAGGAAGAGAAAGTCATCCATCTCATGTGGGAACAAATTTACCTAATAAAGGGGTGTTTTCTTTATTTTTTTTAAGATCTAAGTTTTCTTTTGAGGTCTAAATATCTATATCTGAAAACTAATAAAAAGACACTTACCCTTAACAATTGTTAATTTGATATTTTTTTTGAAAGAATTAATTTGATATATTTAAAATAAAGTTAATTAAATTTTTATTTAAAAAATAATAATAAAATATATATATAGCAAAAGAGTTTGCCGCAGTAGACTTATAATAAACAATTAATTTTTTTAAATAAAAAAATTTAGAAAATACAAAAAAAAAAAAAAAAAAAAAACTAGAGACGAAGTACATCGTCTCTAGATTCAACAGAGGAGGAGGCCGTCGGCCTCCTTTGTCATCATAGAGGAGGTCGTTGGCCTCCTCCAAGATCAAGAAGGAGGTCGACGACCTCCTCTAGCTTTCAAAGAGGAGGTCAGTGGCCTCCTCTAATATCAAGGAGGAGGTACCTCTTCCAACTATCAAAGAGGAGGCCACCATATCAAGGAGGAGGTCGCCGGTCTCTTCTATCTTCAAGGAAAAGGTCGTCGGCGACCTCCATATTTGGCGATCTCCTCCACTTTTGTTTTCTCAATTTATTAATTTTTTATTTTGTAATATGTTTAAGATTTTGAAGGTATTTTTGGAAGAAAAAAAGGGTTATAATTAGTTAGGATTTTGAAGACTGCAGATTTAAACTAGGATTTCTGAATTATTATATTTCAGATGTTTTTAACACTATTTCAGACTTCAGATCTGAAAAAAAAAAAAAAATACAAACAGAACAAAACAAAAGGTTTGAAAATATGTCTGTTAAGACTTCAGACAAAAGAAAAACACCTTAAGATAAGACTGAAACCCACAACCTTAGTGGTGTCGTCTAGAGTCTTGGGGTGATTGTATAGAGGGGCCCATAGGGGTCTCCCAACCAATTTTTTTTTCACAATTGTTAAGTTTGATAGCTAAATGAAGTAGAATCAAAGTAGCAATTAGGCCAGCAGATGAGTTATGTCATCTTTTGGATAGTGATTTTGTGAATGAGTTTGAACATTTGATGAATCAATGGGCTCTATCTAAATCCAAAAGGCTTCCCATCTTTGAAGAGATTTCTTCATAGAGATCAGTTGGCTAGTTAAAATGTTAATGTATTTCATCATTTATACTTGTACTACTATGGGCGTGGGCGGTGGGTATGTTAGGCTGGATTGGCGTTTTTCTTTTTCATATTCATAAATGTATATGGATAAAATTTCTTGTAAATAAAATAAGCTCCCTGCATTAAATTTTTTTTAAATTAAAAGAAAAAAAAAAAAAAAAAAACTTATAAAGCCAAAAAGGGAAAAGAAGAATTCCAAAAAACAGTGCAAAATATATAGAGATCCTATCCTCTGCCGCCCTATTATCGCTTTAAACATTCCCTATTTCCACTCTTGATCCAGATTTTTCTTCGCTTTGGGCTAGTTTTTGCTTGTTAGATCTATTATCTTTTTCCGAATGATAGACTCTTTTCATTCGCTTTCTCAATAAGAAAATATATCTAATGAAGTATGTGGGCCTCCTATTATATTTTAATTTAAAACATAATTATTACAATAAATAAATATAAAGTATGGCCTCACTAATTATATATATATTCATGTATTCCTATTTACACGCATTTACAAATCGGGGGTGAAATAAAATATAATCAAATCCGATGGGAAAGGGAATCATGAAAGATAACTTGATTCCTTATTCAGGAAGGAAAATCAAGTTCTCTTTCCAGCAAGACCTCAATTCATGATTTATGTATGGGGTTGGTGAATGAACGTGATGAAACTCATCGAGCTTATATTAACGCTAGTCCATTCCAACCCAATCTTGACCATTATGATAAATCTGGACCAGATTCTCATCAACGTAACTTCTAGTATTTTGGTTTCATTATTTTCTACATGATTAGAATATTCTCATACAAAACTTAAAACTTTATGTAAACAATGGTTTCTCTTTAGTAGGCCAACTAGACTTTGTTGTAGTGACTACTTTCCCTACTGATGAATTTAAAAGTTGGAAAATGGTTAGTGATAGCAATAATTGTGCGTTTTTAACTCATATAGGAAAAGACCATAATCGTATCATTACATATGAGACTAAACGATATTACATTTGGTTTTTTAATAACTTAATTTTTAAATATTAGTTAGTATATTTATCTTTAGCTCTCTCAAAATCAAAATCCTGGCTTCACCCCTATCTCTAGTTTATATGTTTTTGTAATACACAAATTTTAATTATAAAACAAAATGAGTATATATATATAATAACAATTAATACGGGGTTTATAGAGGGAAATATAACCTAAATTCACAATCTTAATGGTGTGTGATGAACATGCATTACACCAATTTTATTTCTCTAGTATATGTTTTAAAATTTTAAATAGTACATTAGTACATGATGTTGTCCTAAATTAATATGAAAATATGGAATTAACATTTGATATATAAATATTGAAAACGCCAAATCTAACGAAGCTTCCCTTGAGTTTGGAGTTTGGACCCATATAAAGTATCTACGGATAAAAAAAAAGTACATAAAATTTGAACAGAAATATTGTAAAAAATACAAAACAAAATGTTTGATTAACGTCAGTACCACGAGTTAAGATGTCAATGTCTCAAGATAGATGGAGGAAAATTAATTTCAAAACCAACAGCATAATCGTGATCAAAACTATAATTTCTTAAATATAACATAATTCTCCTTATGATTTGTTCCACATCAAATTTTTAACAAGACGAAAGAAAAAAATAAGAACAAAACAGAAGAAAATTAAATACACAATGGATTCATTATACATATATCGTCAAATGTTTACATACCATTTACTGTATATGGTGATTTGAATTTAGACATTACCACATTAGATCATGCATTTAGAAATTTTTTTCCTTTAATGATAATATTATAATAGAGTAATGTTATATTGTCTAAATTTGGTGTCCAAATCTGGTGCCCAAATGATGTGGTAACACCGTAGACCATTAATTTAAATCATGCCAATCTAACACAGTTTAAATGAGTGATCTACAGTATTGCTACATCATTTGAGTACCGGATTTATATACCAAATTTGGACAATGTAGTATTACTCATTATAATAATATAATATACATCATTCTGACCAACTTTGATATTTTTTTTATTGTAATTATCCCAAATCAAGTAGCATAATTATAAGATAATCAATGGATTTTTAGTTTTTTTATAATTTGAATATTGACGCTAGTTGTGTTAGAGAGGTATTGGTAACCGATATAAATGCGGTTTGAAAAACAACTCCCATTAAAAGGAGAGATGTCCGGCCTTTCTAAACTTTATAATTTTATAGAAAAATATGAGACTCGATTTCTATTACGTTTGCGAAGGGGAAATGCCGACACCGGTAAAATAACAAAAGATTTAATTAAGGTGAACAGAAACTTAGAAAGGATAAGCCTCAACTTTTAAATTTGAATATAAGCACACAGATTAACTCATTAAAGAACCAAGTTGCAGTTTTAGAACGATCGAATCAACCAGGTCCCAATGAGCCCGCCACGTGTACTTCCACTTCAAACTCACCCTAACCACTTGTATTAAGTTCTATTTGACCAAATTACCCACGGTCTCCACTTCATTATTTATAAACACAATGGGTAGTTTCGTCAAACCAATGTTTAATTGCAAGAAAAAAATAAATTAAAGTGGTTTACTTTAGAAGAAGTGTTTTAGCGTGAAAGGAAAGTCACGAACAACTCATAAAACAAATGTTGAAAAATATTCTGTTCCGGGTGTCACTCTCTTGATATTTCCGTCTCTGTGTTGTTTGTATCGTAAACAGCGATTGCAATTGATCTTCGGTTTTTTTTTTTCTCTGCAATTCGATATGGTGATTCAGAGGAGACTCATAAGCTGGAGGAGAGTGTTCAAGTCTCTGCACGCGCTTCTAGCTCACGCTTTGCTCTTCTCTTTCACGCTTTTCCTCGTTCTCAAGCTCAACCATGCTTTCTCTTACTCTTGGTGGTTCGTTTGTTTCTTCCTCCATTCTTTCTTAGTTTTATTGCTTTGATGTTCTGTTTGGTTGTCGCGAAACAAGGAAAAGACAGGAAAGTTGGGAATTTGTTTCCTTTTTTGCTTTTGTTGACATTTTCTAGGAAATTATAGATACCCATTTCGTAAATTTTTGTTCTTTGATTGGATTGTATTAAACTCTGTTTATATGGGTTTTGAATTGTTGCCTGCTTAGAATTGATGATAAAATTTGTGGTGTTTTGTGTAAATGTCTGTGTATATATAGAGCTATGATCAGTAAAAACAGCTAGACTTCTGTCTTTATACATTTTTAGTTGTCATTGTAACTCTCTTGCTCATTTTTATGTAGTTTGCTCTGATTTTTTTTTTCTTATTATTAATTTAAAATTTCAAGTTTATTTGGGATGTTTTTCTGGTTTCTGATTTAAATATATAATAGCCTTTGGCCAATATTTCAATCCATTATTTTTGTTGATTGTTTCATTTGAATATTAAGGTAATCAAATATTTAATTTACCATTAAAACTTTGACAGAATTTTAATGTACCATTTAGCACCAATTCAATTCACTCTATCATGGTATTGTCGTCTTGCCCTGAACTTGTGCTCCATTTGGTTGTATCTCAATCTACTCACCACCTCAACACATTGAGTACCACATTGCTGTCTTGCATAGTTGCATTTGTGCTTTAATTTTCAATTGATTTCATCCACTTTTCTATGTTGATTGCGAGGTGCTGGTAAATATTAAGTGTGGATCTGATTTTAGATCCTTACAGGTGGGTGTGGTTTGATAATTGAGCCATGAAGTTCAATTATAATGAAAGCTCATGAGTTGGCATCAAAAGTGGTTATCAACATGGCTTTCTTCTCTTGCCAAATTATCAAACCATTCCTATCTGAAAGGTACATTGTCATAACTGAGTTCTAAGGATGAAGACATCAATTCTGAAGAATGCCTGTAGAAGAGTTCTCCAAATTAATGTAATAGCGTATGTCTTGTAAGTGAGCAATGTCAAAAAAGGAAATATATATCTAATGCAAAATGTTGCAAACTGCGAAAACTAATTTCATCCATCAAGAATTCGGTGTTCAGGCATTCTTCATTTGTTCTCTTTCGGTGGGTTGGGCTGGGGTATGGATATGCAGTTGTTACTTATGTGTGGCTCATAATAGAAGAGGATTTGCTTTTTCATCTTAAGGAATACTATATAATGTTTTTATGTCTTTATCCTGCAGGATTATATTTGCTCCTCTATGGCTATTTCATGCGGTAGTAGCACGAGGCAGGTTTTCCTTACCTGCTCCATCAATGCCTCATGACCGCCATGTACGACATAAATCTCCATCTTATTTTTTTTATTATATAATCTGTGGCAATTATAGTATAATGCTTGTAATCCCAAGAGGTGGATTAAATGGTAAACAGCATAACTGAGAAATCATGGGTTCAAATCTCTAGGACCACCTACTTTGGGTATTATATTCAAATGTTGTAAGGTATGGTAATAGTCCCCAATTAGAGCACATTGAACTTGTGGAAATATTTCTTTCTCTAATTGGTTATAGAAACAAAAAGTTGAGCACATTTTTTCTCTTGGACAGTGGGCCCCATCTCATGCCCTCATGGCGACGCCATTGCTTATTGCTTTCGAACTACTCCTTTGTGTACATCTCGAGAGCCATTATGGTACTACTTCCTTGACAATTCTTCTATAGATACTACTGTGGACAACATTCATTTTTTTTCTTTTATGGAATTCTTTTTTCTTTTTAGTATTCATTCATGGAAGTTACCATTGATGGAGTAGGTTATTTAAATTAATTGTTACATTTTTTTTGTTCTGTTTGTTCATAAATTAACATTTTGATGGACCTCCTCAACCAACATCATAGTAAATGTGCATTGTTTAGAATACTCATCTTGATCCATCTCCTAATCTTCAGACCCTGTGAATTTACTTTGTGTATCAACATTAATGTTCTGCAGTTGTAAATCTGAAGATAGTCTTTCTTCCGTTGCTTGCGTTTGAAACAGCTATTTTGATTGATAATATCAGGTATTTTCCTTGTACCATTACATTCGTTATTAATTTTTCTTATAAATATTTTTCTCTATTGCGTTTATTTGGTGATTGTTTCTATGCATTGTTAACTATCTAATATCTTGTGACACTTATTACTCCGATTATACAACAATCTGGAAAGGAATTATAATGGACTTCTTTGAGACACCTGTAGCGTAATATTTGAGTTAAATAGCAACCACGTGACATGATTCTTTACCATTTGTTATCAGACGAATTAGTTTAGTCAATTGTAGTCCTACAAGCTCCAAAAACTTGAAAGTACATTTTCCAATGGGAAAAAGATTCGGGAAATTGATTCAATTCACTTCCTTTGTCTCTGTTTTTGTTTCTTTTTGTATTCCTTTTCTTTTTAACCAAAAGGAAACTAGGTATTATAATAGTCGTAAAGGATCAATTATGGTCTTTATTTCAATTCTTTGTGTGGCTCAAAATTTTAGATAGTAGTTTCTCTTTTGCACAGAACCAACTATCTTTTTATTGTAGGATGTGCAGGGCTTTGATGCCAGGAGATGAAGAAAGCATGAGTGATGAAGCTATATGGGAGACCCTTCCTGTAAGTCCTTTGTTATTTTGTAAATTGAAATTCTTATAGATGCTACATGATGTTATTGGTATTTGGCGACATGCTCAGATAACTGCTAATCTAGGTGAAGCCTTATTGTATAGTGCATGCTTACAATACTAGCAAGTGGCGACTGTTGAGAAAGACCATAATTTCTTTATAATGGCTCTATGCATAAAGCTATTTATGGCTTCTATATATGCATCACCTATAAATTAAATGACAATCTATGAAGCTTTAAGGAACATATCGTCCAATGACAAGACACGATGTTCCAAGGATCATTGCCCATATCATCTCATCACTAGCGGGGTCATAGTTGCCAAACATACTGAGGCTATAACCACTTTTTCATGAATAGTACTATGTTGTCTTCTCCAGGATAATAGTTTATCCTCGCATAGTTTTTCTTCCAACAATATCTTAATAATGGAAAAAAAAAAAATAGAAAGAAAAGCAAAGACATGGATTTTCATTGTAAATAAAATTTTCATGCGATAAGAAAGGAAATAAATATTGTGGTATTCAATGTTTAAGACCATTCATTATTTCAAATATTATGTTCTACATAAATTTGAATAATACTTGCTGACATTACCAGTAACCTGCCAATCATAGCAATGATAATGATTAAAATGATTGGCTGATGTGTGTATATTATATGATGTCACAGTTTTATTTATGTTCTGATTTTCCTTGAGTGTTGATGCTAAATATTTGATCTTTCATTTCTAGCATTTCTGGGTAGCAATATCTATGATCTTCTTCATTGCTGCTTCAGTATTCACTGTTCTAAAGTTATGTGGTAAGTTGGTCATCTTTACTAAAATGTTAATGCAATTGTGTTGACATTCTTTCATTACTTATATTTCTTTGATACGCTTGAGACCTGGTTTTCCTGTTTAACCATCTTATAGTTTCTGAATTCTGATAATATGAACATTGCTATGTCGGTGCCATCTCTATTTAATATGTTTAGTATTTTCAGATGTTTAATATATGATGCACAGTAGGCATTCTATTACATGAACCTAGCTTATAATTTTGTTCCTATTTGGAGGAAGAATGTACATTGTCATGCAAGTCTGTAGAATTTGATTATCATCTCTGACAGCTGAATTTTCTGATCGGTCAACTGGTCAAGGGACTTGGTGGGTATATAGCTATTCTCCTTGTTCTCTTTAGAGTAGGCCATTTTTATTTCAAACACCAAGTTTACAGCCTATCCAGATTTATTTCCTGCTGTTTTCCGGAAATCTTGTTACTCTTCAAGATTATAGAGATATATTTTCTCTGCTTTGTGTTTTACATTCTGCTGAATGAAAGCTTAGTCTGAAAAGCATGTGTTCCAAAAATCTTAGAATATGATTTCTTGTCTACTCTGGAATCTGGAAGGAGAGATTGGCAAATGGCAAACTCATAGGGGTCTGTAATGATGTTTCTTTCTAGAAATATATAGATTTAAAATGACAAAGACTACTCTCTGCATTACAAGCAATCTCAAATTGCCTTTATTTGGGTTGCAATATAATCCCAACTTATGAAGGTCAAGTTATTGTTGGAAACCTTCCTATAAGTTTAAGCTTTTAGGTTAGATGGTTACTAACATTTTAAATTGTATATTTATAGCTCTGTTTAGGTACATATGTTTGCTTGACTGACATATTCTTTAACGATTCCAGTTGTTACATGGTTGACTTATAATGAGGCTAATCCTTTTGTTTTATTATTTATTTATTTTGTGTTTTCCTTTTCTCTTACAACTACATGCAGGTGATGTATCTGCTTTAGGTTGGTGGGATTTGTTTATAAATTTTGGGTAATATTATCAGATTTTACAGATTATTTGATAATTAAATTTTTATCTTGTTTCATCTTTGGCTGTTGGAATAATCTTGTGTATCCTTTTACAGCATTGCAGAATGCTTTGCTTTCCTTGTTTGCACAAAGTGGTATAATCCGGCAATTCATAGGCATTCTTGTATTGGAGGATCCAGTTTGTCTTCAATATCCATAAGACATCTTGACCAGAATAGATGTTTAGTCATTTCTGCTGATGATGATGAGCACCAGAGCAGTAGAATGTGCAACCTACAAGAAATTGGTGGACATATTATGAAAATCCCATTTATCTGTTTCCAGATCCTACTATTTATGCGCTTAGAGGTATTATAGATTTGGAGAAAGTGCCTATAGAAATTTTAAAAATATTGTCATCTTCTCAAGTTCTTTTTTGTCATGGCAGGGAACACCATCTAGTGCTAGACATATTTCATTCCCAGTTCTTTTTGCTCCTCTTTTTTTGCTACAAGGAGTTGGGGTTCTGTTTGCTGCATATAGATTGGTTGAGAAGATTGCTCTGTTATTATGCAGTGGAGCTGCATCTGAAAGATACTTGACTTTAGCATCAAAAGCTCGTGATTGCTTAGGGTTCTTGCACAATGGATCCAGGCAATTTTTTATTCTATAGTGACTTCAAAATGACAATGGCTATAGCAGGTCCTTGATTATACACATAAGACAAAATACAAAAACTATCTTGTTTATGCTCATTCCTGCTTACAGGCTGCTTGGCTGGTGGTCAATTGATGAAGGAAGTCGGGAAGAACAGGCTAGACTCTACTGTGCCGAGGCTCCTGGGTCTGTTTTTACTACTACAATTTAGTGTCATCTTTCATGTATTGCTATATCTTAACAATTATTGTTTTGTGCTTTTATGATTGCTCATTGGCGCTCTCCGAGAGTGGTTCCGTAATTTCCCTTCAGGTTCTAAGGACCTGAGTAATGCTGATATGATGTCATATAGAGTGCAGCTTTTACATGTTCCAAGTTGAAGTTGAAGTTGATATCCTCCAATTATTGGAGACTTTGATATTGGAAGATTCTACTAAAAAATTCACTTAACATACTTGTAATCCTTCTTTCGAAGGAAAAAAAACAACAACGTACTTGTAATTGTATGTTCATGTATATAGTTATGTGCACTCACTCACTCACTCACTCACACACACACACACACACCCAAACACACATATGTATATGTATGTATGTATGTATGTATGTATATGCATATTCATACATGTATATAAAAGTAGACAGTGGTTCTGCCATCGCAGAATCTACATAGAATGACAAAATGACATTTTCATCACAATTATGTTACTTTCTTTGTTGCATCAACAGCATGGATATATGATCATGTTATTGATTTCTTTTGTCTCTTTTCGGTTGTCACCAGCCAGTGAATTGCCATGAATGGTGGAAAAAGTAAGATGGATTAGGAGAATTTTGATGTTTTCCTTCACTCTGCATGTAAGGAGACATAATGATGATAATAAAATTGTTTTGTTTCTTCTTCCTATGATCTGCATTATTCCTTCATTTATCAGCATTAATTTCCACCGTTTGTTTATGGAAAAATGGCACCCTAATATTAAGTATTAACCATATTGAATATTACCAAAAGCTTAATCTATGTTTCGCATTTTCAAATGGTCTGTCCTTGGATTTTGCTAGCTGGTAGCTTTTGGTAATATTCAAGCTAGCTTAATCTATGTTTTGCATTGACAAATGTCAGTCTATCAGTTTGAGCATTATTTTCATCAAGCTTTTGTAATATAGTTGACTTGAAGTTTTGGTTGTTTTTCCTAAGCTGATCGTTTCTTTGATCATTAATGTGCAGATACAACACTTTCTCACCAGATATCGTGAGAAAGATGCCTAAATCAGATCTTGTTGATGAGGTAAAGATAACAATATTTGCTATTTCTGTATTGGATGCTAAGTCCTCTCCTCATTTTAGTAGCTGCTTTTATTTGCACACACCAATTATTTAGCATTTAAGTTAAATTAAGTGTATGATATGCTCTTTTATGATCTTTTAATGGCATCTTCAATTTTTTCCTATTGCAGATTTGGAGGTTACAAGCAGCACTTGGTGAACAAAGTGAAATAACAAAGTTTAGTCAGGAGGAGTATGAAAGACTTCAAAATGTATTTTGTTGAGGAATAAACTTGTATTCTTTTCAATCTTTGTTCTAGTATTCCTTTCTTCAGAAAAGTATTTACTCATTGCTCACATACTAATTTGATGAATCTATCAGGAAAAGATCTTATGTAGAGTTTGTTTCGAAGAACAGATTAACACGGTCTTGCTTCCATGCAGGCATCACATCCTGTGCAGGTAAAAGCATATGATCTTGTGAAAATAAGTGGTATCTCAATTAAGGAATTTGATTGTTTTGTTGTTTAATCATTTACTACATATAAATTTGCATTTCAGCACATGCAGTGAGAAGTGTAAAAAGTGCCCCATCTGCCGCGTCTTCATCGAAGAGCGATTGCCAATATACCATGTTTAGTCTCAATTCTTTCATCTGTAAAAAAAAAGGAAAGAAGTGGGAAAACTCTAGTTTTAAGTTGGTTTGCTTGTGATTTTAGACGAAGCAAGCAAAGAAACTGGGAATTGGGTTCTCCCCATGTGTGATTATGTAGCATCATTTACAAGATTTGTATATATATGTTGTTTAACCATTTAATTCAATGATGTTAATAGTTTTAGATTTCAGTAATTACTTTGAGCTTACCATTCTTCCTCATTTATTTATGTTTATAATTGTATCAGAATCACAACCACAATCCAGTTGAAATTATGACCACTGTTTATATTATGTTTGTTATTTCATAGCCAAAGAAACATTCAATGGAACTCTCATATTACTTAATTAAGTTCATTCACCAAACACTATTATTACTCATATAATTTTTTTTTTTTTTTTTTTTTTAACTATCTATTAATCTGGGACCAAGTATCTTTTTTTAAAGCTTTCACCATTAGTAGCCGTTAACAGCAATGTTACTAGGTTAGTATTAGACATTGGATTGTAATACAAAGGTCTGCAAAATTCAGAAGTTTAAAAATAAAAATAAATAAATAATTAAAGAAAGCATTTACTTTTGATAACTAACCACATAACATTGCTATTAACAGTTAAGGGTGGTAAAAATCCTTGACTTCCCAAAAACCCACGGCCCCCGGTCCATTTAGGACGGATTTAGAGCAGTGAAGCGGATAATGGGGTATGACTGGGGCAAAGTTTTTGATCCGACTGGGTTATCAGATCGGGTATAGGACGGTCCCTTTTACCCCGAACCGTCCCGTTTGACCCATAATACATTTATGTTTATATTTTAAATATAAAAGGTCATATATGAGGCGGTCATCTTGAGGGTTGTAAATTATTATATGTGATTGATGTAAAGTTTCAATTCTGGTGTTCACGTTTACATAATTGCAATCACTTTTTACTTTTTGTATTCCGTTTTGTATGTATTCACTGTAATATAGATTCAATTCCAGTCAGTGTTTACTTACATATTGCATAACGTTTGTAATCATGGATTCATGATGCCTAATTGGGATTTCCAAAACTTTGCTTAAAAAAAAAATAAAAAAATGCCCGTATGTATTTTGTATTTTTCCTTAAGTCATTTTGGGATTTGTATTTTGTACTTTACGTATGAATTTAATGTTTAGTGAGTTTAGTTATCGTGTTATATTAAATTTATATTTACATAAATGAATTGGGTCAGGTTTAGGGACCCCTGCCCCATTCGGATTGGATTTAGGATGAAAATCAAAAATCCGTTCAGATCCGACCCATTGCCACCCCTATTAACAGCCACTTAACTACACCTTAACATCAAATATAAGATTGTATTAAAGACAGTACAATATTACGATACAACAATAAAAATAATACAGTACATTGTGGCATGACTGATGTCTATGACAAACTTGTATCTTTCATGTCTACACCGTTGAGGTTTTGGATTGAGTTATATCATTCTCTCCAAAATCTCGGAAATAATTGTAATAATTAAAAATAAATTAAAAAAAAGGGTATTTTAGAAATATAATGGGGAGTAAATTGTAGTTTATTCCATGGGGAATTCATTAGATACTCCCAGTCCCCAGACAAATCACCAGAACAAATTAAATAAAAATATTCATTTTAACGCATAAAATGAAATTGTAATATGTAGATAATCATGCATCAAGCACAAGTTGCGGCGTTGAACAGAGAAGAAGTAATTGGATCAGCAAGCGTTGAATTGTGATTGAGCTTGAGAGCAAAGTCATTGAAGCAATCATCCAACGATCGAAATGGTTCATCAGGATAGAGATCGGTGACTTCAATATCATGAGGCCCATCGATTGTGAAATTAATTTGACAACCCCTTATGAAAATATCATGCGTGAATGATGCAACGATGCTTTGTGGTATACGATTCTCTGCCACAATTTGCAACGATGATTACAATTTGACCATATAAATGATAACCTTTGTGGGAAAAGGAAAAGGAAAAAAGAAAAAACCTGCGGCAGCAGCAAGAAGATGATTTTCAGTGACAGTGATTCTGGGTAGAGTACGTCCAATTTTGTTTTCCCAAAGAGAAGCAAGCTCGTTTATGTTATAATAATTGCTGGATGGTCGAAAATGTACCGACTTGTTTTCAGCTCTCATGTCATCCACTGTTCTCATTGTAAATTTTCCAATATCACTCCCAGCTACAAAGTACGCTGCATCATATGTTATAAATATATTAATTAACCAATCATTGTAACATTAAATAAATATGTTGTAAATATTAATTAACCAAACAATTTAAATTGTTGAGAATTCATAATTAATTTCATATAATTTAAATATCAAACAATTTAATTCTTAAATAATTAAATTATAATATTTTAACTTTTTTTAAGTCAATTTAATTAACAATTTATAGGTATACGTACTAAGTTTTGTTTTTCATATAAGAAATAAAAAATAGTTAAATAAACACACACACATATATATATATAGAGAAATATTTAAGTCAGCGTGTATTGATATAACTCCATCAGTGCGTTAGATGTGGACCATTAGATTTACATACTTTGACTCAAAGTGTATGCATTTGTCAAAACTTCTCCATAATCAGTGGTCCACATGCATTGGTACTGATGTAGTTGCATCAGGACGCACTGATGTGAATGAGACCTATATATATAAAGATATTTGTATCTATTATAAAACCCAATATAATCTGAATTAACCTAAGAATTTATTGATGTATTTATATATATATATATATATATTTTAAGTATTACATTAATTCGGGTTTTTTGGGATGGGAAGGACTTGAACCCTCAATCTCGTGATGGGGTTTTTTTATCGGGAATTTACCACCGAAAAATGTATAATTTTAAACTTGGGTACTATTGTGAGTTTGACCATTTCAACATTACTTCTTAAACTATTGTTAGTGTGACCGCAAAATGCTGAAACTTCTCAATCATTGGGGACAGACCAGTACTATGATTCTTTTAAAGCATCTTTTTAGAAACCATAAACATTTAAACATTATATAGATAAAATAAAATAAAAATGGTTTTAAATGGATAAACTATAAAGTATTCACCGAATCACCGGTGTACATAATCTCTTAAAAATAAAAATAAAAAAATCATGTACATAATAATTTTGTATTAACAGCTTTGTAACATGTTACAAAATCGGAAAAGATTATTAGGTACCTTTGACGGTGCCATCACCATAGATTTGAAAATGATCCAATGGAGGGAGAACCTGGGAAGGATGATGGTTATCATAGTAAGGCCAGGAAGCAATGGAGTTGCAACAAATGTAAGTGTAGGGCACGCCCAATTCCTCGATCAAACGCCTCACACTCCGCTTTTCGTTGTACATCCTCAGCCCTGGCTCCACCGGATCAGCCCTTACAACGTCATGCCCGAATTCTGATGGCAAAAATCTCTGCAACAATTCCGTAAGCTACCTCAATCATCATCGTCATTTTAATTTAGACGATTAATATATAGGATTTAGCTATAATACAGAAACCGTATAATTGCAGAGACAGTTATATGACAGAGGGTTATTAGCTTATTATCTATTAATTTATATATATATATATATATATATTAATTTTAATTTTTTGATTTTTATAAACCCTTTAGATTGAAATCCAATGACTAATAACAATTCAGTAACTATATTGAAACTGTATAGTAACTAAACCCATAACCTATAATTTGAAAATATTGTCGGTCCAATTGATCAATATTTTACCTTAACTGTACCAACAGCTTTGATGGCCTCCACTAGAGGTAGTTGATCCAATATTTTTACACCACCAACAGCTGATATTACTATATCAATCTCATGCTCTCTCAGTATTTTCTCCATTAATTCCTTATCACTTATCGATCCCTGTTAAACAAACATATATTATAACTGCCGGTCAATAATTCTTTAATTCAAATTAACGAGAGAGAGAGAGAGGAAGCTGTGTGTTATGTGTACGTACATATAATATTGTAGCTCCCTTGTCTTGAAGTTCTTTGATAACTTTAGACTTGGAAGGGCTGCCGGCGGTACTAGTAGTTACTGACCGGACAAGAACGTAAGTGGGTCGACCGGACTCTACGCTGGCCTCCGTCACAAACTGACCGATGAAACCGGTTGCTCCAACGATCAGGACCCGGCTCTTGGGGCTTGACACCGCAGCTGCCACTGTCATTTTTTTTTGTTTTTTTTTATAAACAAAACCTAGAAAGAAGACTTAAAAGGTTAACGAGAACTATCGAAAAACCATTCAAGTATGGAAATGTATATATAGGGAGGCTAAGTGGTCCTATAAATCACATTTAAAAATGCAAATAATAATAATAATAATAATAATAAAGAATTATACATGTGTGATAGTTTTTTCAGCTACCCTTCAACAAATATATATAATGCAAATTTTGATTACTTATTTTGGTATAAGATGTAAATATAATGATTGAAGAGTAGACCGCCAATTAATAATAATAAAAACATAGCTAGCTATTTTGAATTTTTGATAATAAATTAATAAGTATAATAATGATTGCATAATTAATATATTAATGACTAAGTAGACCGCCTATAAACATAACTAGCCATTTTAAAAACATATCTAGTTATAGAGAAAATCTTGACTGGGACGGTCCCATACACGTGGCCATGGGCACACTCTGATTGGACAGTCCCATGGCCACGTATATGGGACCGTCCCAGCCAAGATTTTCTCCTAGTTATATACTAAAACAGTTGAAACTTAGCTCGATTAATAGAAATTAAGATCTTGACCGGTAGACAGAAAGATGGTGTAGGTTAGGTCTTATCATTATTAGCTCCAAATATTTGTGAGATTAGCTGAGGGGTTATTTTCGAGTGATTCAGACATATTATATAAAATATTCTAGTACTAGTGTCCAACCATATAGGAATTGATTGATCACTTTCTTAAGTGCATTGGGTGCACCAGCTCAGTGGTGCACCGGCCCATTCATATAGTTACATATATGCATGTGTCAGTTAAAAAATAATTAAAAAAATGAATAGTATTATTGACAACCCACTAATGATCTAATAGTGCCTCGGCTTTTAAAATTAAACAAATTACTTGATTTATTTTCTAAACTGCCATTTTTAATTATTTTCTAAACTTAACTCACCCCATAAATGCTCTCTATATATTAAAAAAAAAAAAAAAAAAAAAAAAAAAAAATCCTCTCGCGCGCGCACACACACACACACGCATCCAACATCTCTCTATTGCAATTTTTTTCCCTTTTATTTTGTTTATTATAATATGATCAAATTAAATTCTAATAAAACCCCACATCTATAAATGATATGTTTATCTGGAAAAAAAGTTTTTTTCTTAATGCTTTAAACCCTAAATTTATTTGCTTATTTTATTGCATACAACTTTTATTATTGAAGAAACTGATAACATCATGCATTCCAAAACAATCATTATTTAAAAGTAAATTTGAAGTTACTTGTATTATTATTATTTTTTTCATTGTCACTAAGTTTTTTTTTTTTTTTTTTTTTTCGCTCTCTAATGAACACAATATGATCAAATAATTTTTTTTTTATCTTCCCTGTATGATAAACAACAAGAATGAAAAAAACAAAAAAAAACAAAAAAAACAATGAAGGGGTGCTGGATGAGAATAAAAGAAACGGAGGAAAAAAGGTACATAACTTCTTTATATAGGTACATAACTTTATATATATATATATATATATATATATATATATATATATATATATATATATATATATATATATATATATATATATATATATACAGTCTTTCTATTATCAGTTCGAACTGACAATAAATATATCAGGACGAAGAATGTGGACCACGGATTATGGAGAAATTTTGACAAGTGCATACACTTTGAGTCAAAGTATGTAAATCTAGTGGTCCACATTCTTCGTCCTGATATATTTATTATCAGTTCGAACTGATAATAGAAAATCCGTATATATATATATATATATATATATATATATATATATATATATATATATATATATATATATATAGAGAGAGAGAGAGAGAGAGAATTTATGGGTGAGTTAAGTTAGGAAGATAATTAAAAAGGGCAGTTTAGGAAATAAATCAAGTTAATTTTTGAACTTTAAAAGCTGATGCATTTTTAGATTATTAGTGGATTGTCAATAGCATCGGTCTTAAAAAAGAAATAGAAAAAAAAAAAAGCAATAAAATAATGATAAAAAATAAAAAGTAAATAAAAAAGTTGACATATGTATGTGTTAGTATATTAGTGGCCCGATTATTCAACTGTACACCAGGTGCATTGATTTTCTGTTTTTTTTTTATATCACATGATTTAACAGTCAATTGTAATTTAATTATTTTTCATGCATACCAAAAATATATATGTGTTGTAATATATGTGGCTTTCCATTTGCTTCTAAACTTAATGACTAAGTCTTAGGTGTAAAGATGATGGAAGCAATGATGTAAGCAAGCAATGATGCAAGCAAGCAGGTGGCAGCAAATTGGTGTTTGGTTTGAGACGTGTCTCATGGTGGCAATTGTTGATGAAAATTGCAATAAATACCCCTCACTTTGTTTGCCTATATATATATATATATACAGAAATTCTATTATCAGTTCGAACTGACAAAAGTTATATCAGTTCCTTGCATGTGGGCCATCGAATTTAAATACTTTGACTTGGCTGTATGCACTTGTCAGTCAAAGTATTTAAATCCGGTGGCTCACATACAAGGAACTGATATAACTTTTGTCAGTTCGAACTGATAATAGAAAGACTGTATATATATATATATATATATATATATATATATATGCTCTCTCTTGTAAAAATGAGCTGCTGCTCTTTCAATATAAATAATAGCATAACATGTTCTCTCTAACTCCCTCTCTCTCTCTCTCTCTCTCTCTCTCTCTCTCTCTCTCTCTCTCTCTCTCTCGTTTTCTTGTCTTCTCTCATCTAATGTCTCTTTTATTTATTATTTATTATTTCTTATTTATTTCATCTCTTCTTCAATTATTTCTTGTTCATCTATTATTTTAATTTAATTTACAACACGTTATCAGCACAATGCTGTTATTTCCAGAATCTGAAGTTCTAAATTTATTATTACTAAAGCCTGAAGCTTATGAATTTATTACCACTGGAACCTAAAGTTCCTAGATCTATTACCAGAACCTGAAGTTCTGAATTTATTATTACTAGAACCTGAAGCTTCTAGACTTTTATTTATTAATACCAGGACCTGCAGTTCTGAATTTACTTTCCTGTATTTTATTTTTACGCAATTTACTTTCTCGTATTTTATTTACTTTTACGTGATTTATTTTCTTGCATTTATTTATTTATACGCTGTTATGAGATTGGCTAGGCCAACCTATCAGAACCTGCAGTTCTGGATTTATTTATTATGCACTTTATTTATCTGTATTTATTTACTTATCCGTAATTTATGAGATTGTCTAGATTTACTTTTTTCGCACTTATTATTACGCATTTTTATTTTGTGATTTTTATTTAAACAGTTTGATCACCCATCCAGAACTTGAAGTTTATGGATTTATTTATCATTACTGGAATCTGAAGCTTCTAGATTTATTTATCATTACTAGAACCTGAAGCTTCTAGATTTATTTACTTACAAATATTCCTTTATATATCTGAAGGTTTAAATTCCTTGGATTTCTGTCGGACTAGAAGTTCTGACTCCGATTGTGATTATCGGATAACCAGAAGTTGTAATAATGTCAAAGCTTGCAAATTTGAAATTTGCTGCACTAGAAGTGTCTAGGGACAACTACGATCTGAAAGCCCAAATACCTAACGGTCACAGAACTAGAAGTTCTATGGCAATAACTAAAAGATCGATTTGATAACCAACCTGATGTTGCATTACAAAATGCCAAGTGTCAGTGGCAACATTTACGCTTTCAAGACTTTAGATTAGTCTCTGAGTATAATTCTGCTTTATTCAAAATCACTACACAGCTGAAATTGTGTGGTCGGGATGTAATCCGAAATCATCAATAAAAGCAAATAATAAATTTTCTCCCCTTTTCACTTTATCTCATACTGTTATTCTCTCGTTCTTCTTCATCTTATTTCTGTCATATTATCTGTTATTTTAATTTTACGCATCTATTTAATTTTATGCAATTTATGTATCTCAGTATGCCAACTAACCAGAACCTGAAGTTTCTGGATTTGTATAAATTACGTGTTGAACCTAACTAAGTCAATCGTTAAGTTTCTGGAATTTAAACTAAGCTCGGCTAGACCAACTAACCAGAATCTGAAGTTTCTGGATTTATCATTATAATATTTAAATTGGCGCGGTTTTACAAACGAATCAGAATCTGAAGTTCTAAATTTTAAATTTCAGTAAAAATATGGAGTTTTGGATTCGTTACTATGTGCATGAATGTCATATTTGGGACCTGAAATTCCAAAATTCGAATTCTATATAGAACCTGAAGTTCTAATTTTGAATACGAAATATTGAATCTGAACTTAAAGTTCTTAAGTTTTGAACATGAAGTTCTAATCAGACTTAAAGCTCTGAATTCAATTTAAATTGTGATATTAAAACTTTTATATCAAAGTCGTGTGGTTAAAATTAAAAGCTTACACCGGAAGAATCAACCAATCAATGCAACGCGTGGTGAAAAGAAGAAAGAGGGAGTTAATTACAAAAGGCGCTGAAATCTTAAAGGCATAGATATAAATACTGCTCGCAGAGGCAAACGAAGTAAAAAGAGCAAGTCATTCGCCCAGCTCGAAGTATTTATGGGGGTATTGTTGTATGTATAAATTCGCCAAGCAGACACGTCACCAAAGGAGTCAATAAATGATGAAGAAAAGGTTGCCACGTCACTCGTTGACCGGGTCAAGGGAGAAAATGTGGCCAGTCAGAATGTCAACGCCTTAAATCAATAGTCAAAGGTGTGGTCGCCAGAGCTAGATATATACTCGCCAAAGGTAGAAACATGGTCACCGAAGGATAATACCCAAGAGTGAAGGTGCTCGCTGCATCAGCATACTGGGCCCAAAGCGACTTTGCAGAAACACAGAAATAAAACCCTAACCTCTAGAAGACCCATGGCAACAAGGAATCATAAAAAGGAAAAGAGATAGAGCATATCCGGATCCGTGACAACATGAGAATCCTAGTACGACTCAAAGGGGGAATCCTACCACTAACACCGCTAAAAACAAGGGGAAACCCTAATTAACATATATAAATAGAACCATCTATCCCATGAGGAAGTGGTTCGAAAACCTAGAGAGAAAAGAGCAATTGTATGAGAGATTTGAGTGTGTAACGAAGCAATAGAATCGAGTATTATCTTTCTGCCCTCTGGGGGGCCGTGGTTTTTGCCCATTCAAGGGTTTTCCACGTAAAAACTGTCTCTTGTATGCATTCTTGATTTTCTCGTTTTAAACTGAATTAATATAACTGTTGAGTGCGTGGCAATCCAAATTTCACCGTCAATAATTGGCGCTAGAAGGAGGGGGTTATAGAACAGAAACTTCGAGGAACCCTTGCGAATTGAAGAATATGAACAACGACAGTGACAGAGATGGTAACTCCAGCGGAGATCTAATTGTTGATCCAACCGCACCGACGGTAGATAGGGCTGTGGCGATCGGGGAACAATCGGCGGCAATACCAGGAACTAGGGTAGCCGACCCCGGGGTTCTGCAGCACTTTCAAACTGCATTGATAAACCTAATCAGCGAGGCTAGCAAAATAGGGCTTTCGTTGCCCTTAGGGTTGGGAATTTCTTCTCCTTACGAGTTAACCACTCCCGGAATCCGTCCACCAGGAAGACTGCGGTCGGAAGTTCACATTGCAACCCCTGATGCTCAAGTAAGACAATCCACTGAAGAGACTCCCTAGGATCACCCTAAGGATTTCGAAGGGGGAAAACAAAGGAAGGGAAAAGGTGTGATGAATGAAGAATCTAGGGAGGAACGAGACCAAATACGAACACATGGGGTCAATTCCAGCGACACTTACCAAAGGAACCGGCAGAGACACCGTTCTATCTCGTCTGAAGATAAGAGTCCTCGTCCACGAAGGGAATTACGATCCAAAAGAGCACGGCGAAGGAGATCCAAAAGCACAGAAGATCGAAGGAGCCTGGATGATAGAGCCAATCATGGGAGAATGACAATCAAAAGTAGACTCGATCCAGAAGGAGAACCAACTGGCCAGCGAGATGTCACCCTACAAGAGCTATCAAGAAAGGTTTCAGCGATGACATGAAAATATGGCCGTAACGTATCTTCGGATGATGAATCAGATAGCCCATTCATCGATAACATTGCTCGCACCCAATTTCCAGACAGATTTAGAATGCCAACCATTAAGCAGTATAAGGAGAATAGGGATCCGAAGGAACATGTTCGCCGATTTCGTAATATCATGGCCCAGTATTCATCTAATGACGGGCTGTTGTGCCTGACCTTCCCGTAAACATTTGGCGACCTCGCCTCCAGGTGGTTTGGAAGACTCCCAAACGGAAGTATAAACAGTTTTTCGAACCTCAGCAAAGCATTCATAAGGCAATTCATAGGGAGTGTCCAGAGAAGAAAATCACTCGCTCACCTATCAAACTTGAAGCAGGAGCGCAATGAGTCAATCAAGAAATACCTGGCAAGATTCGGGAAGGAGGTTGCTCAAATTGAGGACGCCAGTGATGTAGCTGTGATTGCCGCTTTCACCAATGGGTTACAAAGTGGGCGATTATCTTTTGACCTGCGAAGAGAGAGATCGAAAACTTATGAGGAAATGATGGAGATAGCTGGCGACTATGCATTGGCAGAAGAAGAAGAAGTAGCACAAAGGGGTAGCTACGTACACGGACACAAGCCCGACTCAAAATCAGATCAAAAGGATGATAAAAAGACGCAATCACGCGATCGCCAGAGAGACGAGAAAGGCCAAAAGGGACATCCAAGAGAAAGCAAAGGAAACGCTCGAGCCAATAGGTTTCGAGGAAGGTACAACCATTACACCCCTTTAACCGGCGATCAGGAAGAAATACTTTCTGTGGTAGAAGACAAAGGACTTGCTAAATACCCTCGACAGCAATTAGCAAATGCCAGGAAAGATACTACAAAATACTTTCGATTTCACAAAGATCATGGGCATGAAACTTCATGTTTCCAGCTGCGTGATCACATTGAAAGCTTGATCAGAGATGGGCACCTGAAGGACTTTGCTTTGAGAGGGGACAACCAGGGTGGTCGCCAGAATAACCGCCAAGAAAATGGGCAGGAAAGGAAAAGTCCAAGAAGAAATAGCCCTAACGCCACTATAAACACCATTTTTGGCGGACCTCATACTGGGAGAAGCAATCAAGAAAGAATGTCAGAAGTCCGAGAAGTGATGTATGAAAGCAGAAGCATGGAGATTAATTCTGTGCAAAGAAACCCCAAGAAAGGAAGAGAAGGGCATGATCCCATAACATTTACAGTAAAAGACTCAGACGGAATTGATGCAAAGCCTAACGATGCAATCGTAGTGGGGGTTCGAATAGCCCATAGGGATGTCCTCCGGGTAATGATTGACAACGGAAGTTCAGCTGATATTTTAAGTGCTAGATTATACGATGAGTTGCGGCTGGACAGAAAAGATCTTGAACCTTTCCATGTGCCGTTGAAAGGTTTTGGGGGTGCAGAAGTGAGATCATTAGGAACTGTGAAGCTGCCGGTGAGGTTCGGTACAGCACCATGCCGGCGAACAATCCTGCTGGACTTTGTTGTAGTCGACATCAATAATTGGCCGTATAATGCTTTGTTTGGTCGACCGTTTCTCAATAAAGCTCGAGCCGTCACTTCAACCCACGTGTTAAAAGTAAAATTCCCCACAGAATTTGGAGTTGGAGAATTGAAAGGGTCACAGGAGATGGCACGCCGCGCCAACCTATCAATCTTTAAGGATAAGGCCGGGATGGAGACCTTAAGCATATTCGAGGTGGACAAAAAAGTGCAGGAGGATAATCCAGAAACTTTTGAATTGGACCCAAGGGACAAAACGAGCAGAGAAAAGGAGGAGCCGACTGAGTCGATTGTTTTAAACAAAGCTGAACCGGACAAAACAGTCAAGATTAGGGCAAGACTGACCGAACAAGTTAAGAGAGATGTGACAAACTTGTTAAGAGAATACAAGGAGATTTTCGCTTGGAGCCATGAAGACATGCCAGGGATTGAAAGAAGCGTGATTTCACACAACCTGGCTACAAACGAAAAATGCAAACCAGTAGTGCAAAAGAGGAGAAGCTTTAACCCAGAGAGAAGTGCGGCAATAAAAGAGGAGGTGTCTAAGTTACTCGCCGCAGGATCAATCAGAGAGGTTAAGTATCCGGAATGGGTAGCGAATGTAGTTTTAGTGAAAAAGAAGAACAGCCAATGGAGGATGTGCGTCGACTTCACCGATTTGAACAAAGCCTGCCCCAAGGATAGTTTCCCACTACCAAGAATCGACCAGCTGGTCGATGCAACATCTGGACATGAAATGCTGAGCTTCATGGACGCATATTCAGGATACAACCAGATAAAAATGCACAACCCAGATGAGGAAAAAACAGCGTTCACCACAGATCAAGGATTATACTATTACACAGTCATGCCATTCGGTTTGAAAAACGCTGGAGCAACTTACCAGCGCTTAGTCAACAAAATGTTCGCCATGCAAATAGGAAGAAATATAGAGGTGTATGTCGACGATATGCTGACAAAAAGCATCACAGCGGATAAGCATATAGATGACCTAAGAGAGACATTCGAGGTGTTGGTGAGGTATGGAATGAAATTGAATCCGGCAAAATGTGTGTTCGGCGTACCATCTGGAAGATTTCTAGGATATCAAGTGCATCAAAGAGGAATAGAGGTGAATCCCAAAAAACTCCAAGCGCTGGCAAAAATGGTTTCTCCAAGAACTGTGAAAGACGTCCAAAGACTCACGGGATGCCTGGCATCGCTGAGCAGGTTCATAGCTAAATCAACGGATCGATGCCTACCATTTTTTAAAGCCTTAAAGAAAGGAAAGGGAGTCGAGTGGAATAAGGATTGTGAAAGAGCTTTCCAAGCCTTGAAAGATTACCTTGGGCGGGCACCGCTGTTATCTAAGCCAGAAACAGGAGAAACACTGTATATGTACTTGTCCGTTTCTGAGGCAGCCACAAGCTCCGTACTGGTAAGGCAGGAAGAGGGGATCCAGAAACCGATATATTACACCAGCAAAGCACTGTTACCAGCCGAAACAAGGTACTCACCGACCGAAAAAATGGCACTCGCTCTAATAACAGCGGCAAGGAAGTTAAGGCCATATTTCCAAGCTCATAAAATCGGAATATACACCAATTGCCCACTGAAACTAATCCTGCAGAAACCAGAAGTATCCGGTCGATTAACGAAGTGGGCGATTGAGTTAAGTGAATTCGATGTAGAGTATCTCCCAAGGACGGTAATTAAAGCTCAAGCAGTGGCAGACTTTGTAGCAGAGTTCACCGAGCCAAGTATAGAGGTGGCGAGAATGATGGTGGAGCAAAATAAGAAAGTATTCAAATGGCAACTCCGCGTTGATAGCTCGTCAAACACGCACGGCAGCAGGGCAGGGGTAGTAGTGTCAACTCTGGAAGGAGATTCAGTCGAATGTGCCTTGCGTTTTGACTTCAAAGCAACTAATAATCAAGCTGAATACGAGGCACTCATAGCAGGCTTAAAAGTTTGCACTGTCCTAGGAGCAGATGAGGTAGAAATCTTCAGCGACTCTCAAGTTGTTGTTAATCAGGTGCTAGATGAATACCAGGCGAGAGATGAAAGTATGATCACCTACCTAGAGCTAGCAAGGGAGCTACTGGAAAGATTTAAAGAATACAAAATTATTCATGTCCCCAGAGAAGAAAACGAGCAGGCTGACGCCTTGGCCAAGTTAGCATCCGCCACAATCAACATCTGGCCCAAAACTATCTCTATGATCCGCCTATTATAGCCGAGTATAGTCAGATCAAAGGAAGTGGGGGCAGTCTTTGGTGAGAGGAACAGCTGGGTCACACCAATCCAAGATTATCTCGTCAATGATGTACTCCCAAGTGACCCATTGGAAGCAAAACGGTTGAAGTACAGAGCTACAAAGTATTCAGTGCTCAATGGAGAATCGTACAAAAGGGGGTACTCAAGGGCACTGCAGAGATGTGTCGGGCCTGAAGAAGCAGAAGGTATCCTGAGAAGCATACATAGTGGAAACTGTGGGAACCACGCTGGGGGTGTCAGCTTATCCCACAAAACATTAAGACAGGGTTTTTATTGGCCAACACTATTCGCCGACGCCAAAAGAGTGGCAGCGAGATGTGAGACGTGTCAAAAGATTGGCAATAACATCCGCCAACCACCTGAACTCTTGAAGAGTATTACCTCGCCTTGGCCATTCGCCATGTGGGGAATTGACTTTATCGGCCCAATGCCAACAGCAACTGGAGGAGCAAAACACGCTATAGTAGCTGTGGATTATTTTACGAAGTGGGTAGAAGCCGAACCATTGGTACATATAATAGAAGCAAACACTATAAGCTTTGTGAAGAAAAATATCCTGTACAGATTCGAGATACCAAACACCATCATCACGGACAATGGGACCCAATTCGACGGTAAGAAATTCAGGGAGCTGTGCGACAAGTACGGCATCAACAACTACTACGCCTCCCCAGCACATCCACAGACGAATGGCCAGACTGAAGCAGTGAACAAGATCATAAAACACAACCTGAAAGCTAAGTTGGCAACAAAAAAAGGGAGCTGGGCAGATAAATTACCACAGGTACTCTGGGTATATCGAACCACAGAAAGGGGTTCAACAGGTGAGACCCCATATTCCATGGCATATGGGGCTGAAGCTGTCATTCCCGTGGAAACAGCATTCTCTTTACCAAGGGTACAGCTCTTTCAACCAGAACTCAACATTGATATGCTAAAATGCGGTCTGGATGAGTTAGAAGAAAGAAGAGAGCGCGCACAAATAAGGAATACTGCATACCAACAGAGGGTAGCCAGATACTACAACTCACATGTGCGTGAAAAAAGGTTCTCACTTGGCGACTTAGTGCTGAAAATGGTGAACCCAGGAACAAGAGACAAAGCTACAGGGTCACTCGCAGACAAATGGGAAGGGCCTTATCAAATTACAGGCATAGCTGGTCACGGGGCATATCGCATTACTCGAGAGGGTTTAGGCGAACTACCTCGTCCATGCAATGCGCAGTACTTGAAGATATATTACCCTTGATTTTTTCATTACTTTTAGGATTTATTTCAATCTTTTTTAGACAGTTTTCATTTTAGCAGTTTTATCTGTGACTATGTTAACGAGTTGCAGGAAGTATTTAATAAAGAGTAATTTATTACTGAAGATTCATGATTTGACTCGCCAGTCACAAAGGGCATTCGCCGTCATGCATCACTACCATCGCGTACAGATGAATCTCGTACTCGCAGCAAATTGGCGAGAAAAATAAAATCCCAAGTTATAGAAATTGGCAATCGCCATTACGGGAAAAGTAAAATCCCTAAAAAGACAAGCAAAAAGCATGAGGGAGACGTCCCAATAATATGCTAAAACTCAGCAATGGCAGCTGACTAAATAACATGTTAAAAACTTAGTGTATGGTCGGATACGTCCTGACAAACACTGAGTACGCCGAAACTCAGCAATGGCAGCTGAATAAAGCTGTAAAATACGCTAAAAACTTGGTGAAACACTAAGTAAGCCGAAAACTCAGCAATGGCAACTGAATAAAGCTGTAAATACGCTAAAAACTTGGTGAAACACTAAGTAAGCCGAAAACTCAGCAATGGCAGCTGAATAAAGTTGTAAAATATGCTAAAAACTTGGTGAAACACTAAGTAAGCCGAAAACTCAGCAAAGGCAACTGAACAAAAATAGAGCTAGAGGAGTTGTAAGATAATTTATAGAATCAAAAAGTCATTTACACTCGAAGGTTCAAGAAAGATATAAATATTTACAATTGAAGACCTAATCTCAACTAGCTGCAGGAGGTCCCTCGCTGTCTTCCTCATCTTCGATCTCCTCTTCAGAAGGCCAGGTAATCTCTTCGTCCCCATCCGGCATAAAAGGTCCATAATCCCTACCGGTAACAGGACCCAAATCAGGTTCAGTACCAGAATCAGAAAAACTGCCCTTCTGGCTGGAGTAGTAAGTCTTGAAAACACGTCTACTGAAAATTTCTAAATGCATAGGATGAGGCTCAGTCCTGTTATAACGGCAGTGGGCTTTCCATCGTTTTATCTGATCTTTAATCGAACCCACTCCGCTGGACATATGCTGTTTAAGAGACCTGTCAAAGCGATTTAAAGCCTTTTCATTCGAATGGTCCTTCATGGCGAAGAACTTCTTTGACTGCCTCATGCCCCATTCAAATTCACGCAGCAAAAGCACATCATAGGCAGGGGATCTCTTAAAACGATCTCTTAAAACGATCAACTGCTTCAACCTCCAGCACGGCCTTGAGATCATTTAAGATAACTTCATGTGAGGACAACTGGTTACGCAGGTCCAAAGCCTCACGCTCAGCTCTCTCTTTTGCCTTCTCAGCTAGTCGCTCAGCCTCAAAACGTGCTGCGAGTGATTCTTAATTAGCGGAGAGTTGCTCTCGCAGCGAACGAATCTCTTCCTCAGCAGCAGCTAATTTATCTTCAGCGACTAGTTGAACTGAAAGATAACCATCTGTAGATTCCCTCAACTGAGCAAGTTGCTGAGTATGGACTTCCTCAGCAGAGAGTTTCTCAGCTGCCAAAATAGAAGTTTGTTCCCGTAGGCGTTTCACATCCCTCGAAAGGAAATTCCTTCGCCTATAGGTGTCAGTCAACTCAGACATCATCTGAAAGGAAAAACAGTCAAGTCAGGAAACATGTGAACGAAAAATACAACATGAATACAGCAAGAGACTCACCAGGGAGTGGCAATTGAAGAAAAATTCCATTTTCTTGTTACAAGACCTGCTCTTCACGTGCTCCCAACCCTCACCAACATAAATGTTGTTGTTCATTATATGTGAGCAAATCTCCACAGCCGTGAAGTCTGAAAGGGAAACAGACCCTTCTCCCTCACCAACTTCGGTTGGATCCACGAGAGGAACTTCACGGGTAATACCCGAACCTGACGCAGAAGCCCCGGTTTGCTTTGATGGCTCCGATTTATCAGCTGGCCCTGGCTGACCAGATGGTCCAGGTTGATTAGCAGAAGATACGTTCGGCTCACCCACAGCCGCCAGAGGAGAAGCTGCACCAGTCGGGGAGGAAGTAGGAACATTCGACCTATTAACTCCTTCAGAAGGTGAGGACACCACCGCACTCACCCCACCAGCAGGAGCCTCAGGAACAGGTGTTTGAGTAGAAGGAGTTTCGGTGAATACAGGTTCATCAGCACCCTCCTCGTCCGAAGAAACAACATACTGCACAACTCTTGATGCCCGCTTCAAAGGTCGAGCAGTGTGATCAGGGGTGCCCTCAGCCGGGTGTTTGCCTTTACCGGTCCTAGGGGTTAGATCATTCGCAGGATCAAGGGGAGTTTCAGGGACATCCGCATCAAAAATAGGAGTATCACTGACTGACCCTGAAACTCCAACTTTCTCTTTTCCTTTACGGTTGGAGGTAGCTGCAAGAGTGGTCGTCGCAGCAGTAATCGCAGCAGGAATGTTCACAGCAGCCTCTGTATACACAGAGGGTTGTCCCGATTCGACCCCACCCTCAGGAATATCACCAGCCTCCTCGCCATCCGGACTAGCAATTCCCTCATTGGCCAAACAAGCAGCATGTCTTTTACTGGCAGCCTCGGAATTCTTTACTGCCCAGGCTTGTAGATCGCAAACTGTGTCAAAGTCACTCACTGCAAGAAAAATAGACCAAGTATCACTAGCAGAATAAAAAGAAGCAGTAATACAAAAGGAAAAAAGAACGGACAAACTTACAACGAGGTAGCCTAGCAGGTAGGCGTGGGAAAATCTGTTGAGCGATCATTTTTTCCTCATCCAAGAGGAATGACCTATCCCTCGAGTCTAAAGGAAGGACGGCCGCCGCAGCGAGGTGAGAGATCTCCCCATCTAGCAAAACGGGGACAGCTTTTGACCAGGCTTCAGGAGATGTGAAGTGCCTGGGAACTTTCTTCGCTGAAAGATTACGGCGACTGCTGGCTGGCACATCTCGGCCCCACTCGCCACCAGTAAAAAACCAACTGTTTTTCCACCTCTTGCTTGAAGTGGGAAAGCCCCATATAAAACCCTTCTTCTTCTCGTCACCTGAGATCTCCACCTGACCGGGGTTCGCCGCGCCCTTAGGGATCCAGCTCTCTACAGGTGAAGAGAGAAGGAAATACGTGCCGCCATTGCCCGCCTGTCTTAGCGTGTAAAAATAGCGGATCTCGTGAGGTGTAGGGGGCCCATAACCTTTCAACTTCCACATTAGGCACAGGCACATCAATATCCTATAACTATTTGGGGCGAGTTGTGCCGGCGCAATTCGGGCCTCCGCGAGGAACCTGGCGATGAAAGGCTGAAGGGGAAGGGTTACCCCACAGCTGAGCATGGCGCCATAAATAGCGACCGCATTCTCGGGGGGATTCCAGACGGCTCGATCACCAGGTAGCATCAAGGTCACCGAGTATGGAATATCGAAGCGACTCTTGTACTTGAGGAGCTCACCCTCGCCAACCACATTAACTTCCGTATCGAAAGAGCACGGATGATCTAACGAAAAATGCAGCCTATCTCGTTGATGGGCTTCAACGTCAGAATCAATAGTCGTCTGTGCATCCAGTAGGGACTCACGAGGAGCCCTAGAGGCGTGTCGTTTGCTGCCACTTGGTTTAGAAGACCTCGGCATCGCTGGAGAATCACTAATGGAGGACGAAGGAGAAATATTAGGGATAAAATTATCTTCAGAAGATGGAACGAAAACAGAAAGTGGAACCGGAGAATCCGGGCGAAATTACGAATCAAAGATTCAATTTTGTCCGCAGTACATTTATCACCAAGCTCTATAGCTTGCATCATCTGATTAAAAAGAGCAGAACGCAAGGAGGGATCCATGAAAACTCACCAGAAAAACCCTAGGTTCGAAGGATGAGCAAGAAGATTGTGAACGTCGAGTTGTAAGCACGATCGATTTCGAGGCAAGCCATCCGACAGGGAAACGAAATGGAAGAAATTCGTGGCAGAAATTTTTGAGGGAGAGGAAGGAACTCTGTTTTGAGAGAAGGAGAAAATAGAAAAATAAATGGAGAGAGCAAAGTGGAGAAGAAGAAGCGACCGGGCCTTAAAAAGAGGGAACTTTGAAATTCAAAAAGAATAAAAAAAGGGGAGAGAAAATCAAATAAGAGATATGCAATTAATGTGAGTGACGGCCACAGTAACCGGCCGCAACAGTCACCACCAAATATTGGATAGGTGGCGTCTCAGGGATCACCAAGCAGTCAGAATGTCCCTTCACCTGTTAAGTAAGTGGAAGCGCTGAAAGTCGTGTGGTTAAAATTAAAAGCTTACACCGGAAGAATCAACCAATCAATGCAACGCGTGGTGAAAAGAAGAAAGAGGGAGTTAATTACAAAAGGCGCCGAAATCTTAAAGGCATAGATATAAATACTGCTCGCAGAGGCAAACGAAGTAAAAAGAGCAAGTCATTCGCCCAGCTCGAAGTATTTATGGGGGTATTGTTGTATGCATAAATTCGCCAAGCAGACACGTCACCAAATGAGTCAAT
This sequence comes from Acer yangbiense, assembly GCA_008009225.1. NCBI lineage: Eukaryota > Viridiplantae > Streptophyta > Magnoliopsida > Sapindales > Sapindaceae > Acer > Acer yangbiense. The sequence continues at coordinate 12,655,446 of CM017768.1, forward strand.
AAATGATAAAGAAAAGGTTGCCACGTCACTCGTTGACCGGGTCAAGGGAGAAAATGTGGCCAGTCAGAATGTCAACGCCTTAAATCAATAGTCAAAGGTGTGGTCGCCAGAGCTAGATATATACTCGCCAAAGGTAGAAACGTGGTCGCCGAAGGATAATACCCAAGAGTGAAGGTGCTCACTGCATCAGCATACTGGGCCCAAATCGACTCTGCAGAAACACAGAAATAAAACCCTAACCTTTAGAAGACCCATGGCAACAAGGAATCATAAAAAGGAAAAGAGATAGAGCATATTCGGATCCATGACAACATGAGAATCCTAGTACGACTCAAAGGGGGAATCCTACCACCAACACGGCTAAAAACAAGGGGAAACCCTAATTAACATATATAAATAGAACCATCTATCCCATGAGGAAGGGGTTCGAAAACCTAGAGAGAAAATAGCAATTGTATGAGAGATTTGAGTGTGTAACGAAGCAATAGAATCGAGTATTATCTTTCTGCCCTCTGGGGCGCCGTGGTTTTTGCCCATTCAAGGGTTTTCCACGTAAAAACTGTCTCTTGTATGCATTCTTGATTTTCTCGTTTTAAACTGAATTAATATAACTATTGAGTGCGTGGCAATCCAAATTTCACCGTCAACACAAAGTTTATTAGAACCAGAAATTCTGAATTGGATCAAGTTACGTTTCTTTCATCTAGAAAGTCAATTTGTAATTTCTATTGAAGACCTGAAGTTTTCTGAATTTTATGAACCTGCAGTTCATGGTCGAACCGGAAGTTCGAAAAATCAATATGATTCATGATTTTGTTTTATGAAGTGATATATTTTCATATCTATATGTTTACACTTTTGATCACTTTGTCTAATATGCACTTTATTTTTCATTATGAATAGATATGTCTTTAAATGGTAAATTGGGTGATATTGAAAAGCAAGATACAAGAGATGTATGTCTAGCCGATAGTATAACGACACATACGATTATGCGGAATCATAATTACTTTCTGAATTTAACCATGCTCAAAGAAAATGTTAATACAATTTCAGGTCCAACAGATCTGATAGAAGGCTCCAGTAGAGCCATGATATTGTTACCAAATAATACTAAAATATGTATCAATGATGCTTTATATTCAAACAGATCCAGAAGAAATCTGCTCAGTTTAAAAAATATACGGTGTAATGGATATCACCTAGAAAGTATAAATGATGAGAATATTGAGTATCTGTGCATTACTTCTCATGACTCAGGCCAGAAACTCGTTGTGGAAAAGCTACGTGCTTTATCATCTGGATTATATTATACTCTTATAAGAGGTGTAGAAGTTTATGCAGTTATGAACCAGAAGTTCTCAGATCTAAAAATATTTATGCTTTGGCATAACCGTCTTGGTCACCCGGGATCTACAATGATGCGTAGAATCATTGAAAATTCTCATGGACATCCATTAAAGAACCAGAAGATTCTTTTATCCCATAAAAATTTATGTACTGCATGTTCACAAGAGAAATTAGTAATAAAACCATCCCACTCTAAGGTTGGCTTTGAATCTTCATCATTCCTACAAAGGATTCAAGGGGACATATGTGGACTTATTCATCCACCAAGTGGACCATTCCGCTATTTTATGGTCTTAGTTGATGCATCCATCAAATGGTCATATGTTTGCTTATTATCAACACGCAATGTTGATTTTGCAAGGTTACTCACACAAATTATTAGGCTTCGGGTACATTTTCCCGATCATCCGATTAAATCAATACGCCTTGATAATGCAGGTAAATTTACTTCCAAGACATTTGATAAATATTGTAGATCAGTTGGGATTGATGTTGGACATCCAGTTTTACATGTTCATACTCAGAATGGATTAGTAGAGTCACTTATCAAGCGTCTCCAGGTAATTGTGAGAACTTTATTATTTCAATACAATTACCAATTTCTATATGGAGACATTCTATTCATCCCTACCATTCTAAGATTTATGATGATTTTGATTAATCTTTTTGTTAACCCAAAATTGTCACCGGGGCGCAATTCAGAATTAACGGAATGTGAGGGGGCCGAATCTAATTGGATCTGGGCTAGCGGGATACTCTATACCCCGGTACCCCGCAAGTTCTTTGAAATCTGTTAGGCGTGATAGAGGGTTTGTAGGTGACCGATCAGGATCGGGATCCGATAAGGGCCAGCGAGATACTTAATAGTTTGGTATCCCGCTGGGTGTCACGAACTCGATATTATGGTGGATGTGAGTAGTAAGATGGATGATCTCTCATAAGATGGATGCATAAAACAAAAGCTGTTTATATATGTATATGGATCTCGATCTCAGTGGGATCTTACAACTTGGTATTTGAACAAACAATATTGCAGTAGGAAAAAGTAAAGCATATGGGGAACCAATGGCGATGGAGCTCTTCATGCCTGTCGATAAGTAGTAAAAGTGTGGCCGTAGGGTTTTTTCCCTTTTTTCCATCATTATATCATCAATATATATAGGCCTCCTTTCTTGTAGTGCACTCCTAGAACTTCGGTCTAGGGTATTAGTGGTGCACGGGCCCTTTTTTGGAGTCTGACGTATTCGTCGGGATATCGATCCCAAAAGGTTAGGTGATTGCTTCTTTCTCGGTACTGACCAAGTTACCCTATTCGAAATAGGACTCTTTATGGTGGAAATAAATGTCGCGTTATATCTTGTGCTTCTATCTTGAACGGTGGCGTTTAGTGTTTGCCTTTACGCGAGGTTACTCTTCGGGATGTCCACCTCTCGCTTCTGCGAGGTCGGTTTACTGGGACCCCGGTATATATCTTGCCATGTGCGTGTCACAGATTTCACTGATCGGGGGTAACCCGGGTACCCTGCGTCTCCCGTGCTTCTTTTAAAACACTGGTCGCGGATGTCGGGGTTTCAAGTAGCGGGGTGCCTGGATACTCGGGTATCGGGGTACTCGGGGTAGCTGGGTACTAGGACCTCACGATGGCCGTATCTTCCAAGCCCCCATTCATCTTTTGGCTTTCGCGGAGATTCCAGACTTGGCCGGGTAGGTAGTGGTCCTTTACTCTAGCATGTCTGCTCGTAGGCGGGATGCCCGGACATCTTTCCCTTTCGCTATTTTATACCCCGGATTCCCTCTCAAAACCAGTGGAAAATTCTTCTTTGGTCCCCGTCATTTTTGGCGGTTAACACTTTTATTAGATCATCTATGCTTCTGACAGTTTATCCTTTTGCCCATGGCCTGCGTATTATTATATTGATTAATTTCAAAATGGAAAGTTTCTCCATAAAGAATAAATGAAAAGTCACTCTTATACAAAATAGAGATACCAGTTCGATTCTCTATATATACAAATGTGTCTCATTTTAATCTTCGTATCACTCAAATACGAATGATAATTGATCATCAGATAAATATTAATCAGTTACTTGATATATTAAAAGTGACAAAATTTTATAAGTTGCTATCTCATAAACCCCGGCCGGGTGATTGTTCCTGAAGAACGATCTGAGTAAAATGCAACAAATAAATCATCTGATGAATACCATAAGCTTATGAACCTTTGAAAGGTATTGTTATCAGGATCCTAATGTAAACAAAGCTCGAGTTATAAATAAATCCACTTTCTCTAAATCAACTCAATAAGAGTCTGACATATCTAAAGAGACACGAGTATATGAAATGACTAAATCCATTGAAATGAAAGAAATCTCTACAGAGATACAATAATATAAGAATTAATAAATTTCTATAAATCATACATGAGAAATGTGGAATAGTGAAGAAACAATCATCAGTGATACATTTTCAAATACAGTAGCTACTGAAATGATGATTATGAAACTCATAGTATCAATGATTGTAGACAAAGGTATGATTGGCCTAAATGAAAAGAAGTAATTCAAGAAGAATTGACTTCATAAGCCAAACATAAAGTATTTAGACTAATAGTTCTCCAGACACCTGAAGATGTCAAACTCATTGAATACTAAAAGGTCTTTTTATACGAAAACGTAATGAGAAAAACGAGATCGTGAGATATGAGGCACGACTTGTGGTACAAGGTTTTTTATAGAAACTCGGTATTCACTACAGATGAATACGATTACGTTCTGAATTTTTGATAAATTTGGCTGCCTCTGAAAGGCTTGAAATACGTCCTCTAGATGTAGTAATCATTTATCAATGTGGTTCACTCAGTGCATCTATTTATAATCCCAGAAGGATTTAAAATGCTAGAAGCATGTAAACCGAGATCTCGTAATCTGTATTTGATGAACCTACAAAAATCCTTATATGGATAAAAAATAATCTGGACGGATGTGGCATAACCGTCTCAGTAAATATCTGATAAAATAAGGGTATAATAATTATATTATACACCCATGTGTTCTTCATAAAGAAATCTGAATCTAGATTTGCTATTATAGCAGTTTACATTGATGATATGAATTTGATTGGAACTTCTGAAGAGCTCCTGAAAACTGCTGAATATTTGAAAAGGGAATTTGAAATGAAAGACCTAGGGAAGACAAAATATTGTCTCGGCCTGAAGATTGAGCATAAATCAGACGGAATACTTATCCATCAATCAGCATATATTGAAAAGATATTGAAAAGATTTAATATGGACAATGCTTGTTGACAGTGAAATTTGGATTGCCACGCACTCAACAGTTATATTAATTCAGTTTAAAAAGAGAAAATCAAGAATGCATGCAAGAGACAGTTTTTACGTGGAAAACCCTTGAATGGGCAAAAACCACGGCGCCCCAGAGGGCAGAAAGATAATACTCGATTCTATTGCTTTGTTACACACTCAAATCTCTCATACAATTGCTCTCTTCTCTCTAGGTTTTCGAACCCCCTCCTCATGGGATAGATGGTTCTATTTATACCTGCCTAATTAGGGTTTCCACTTGTTTTTAGCCGTGTTGGTGGTAGGTTTCCCTCTTTGATTCGTACTAGGATTCCCATGCTGTCGTGGATCCGGATATATTTTTATCTCTTTTTCTCTTTATGTTTCCTTGTTGCCCTAGGTCTTCTAGAGGTTTGGGTTTATCTCTGTGTTTCTGCCGAGTCGGTTCAGGCCCAGTATGCTGATGCAGCGAGCACCTTCAATCCTGGGTTTTATCCTTTTGGCGACCATGTTTCTACCTTTGGCGAGTATATATATAGCTTTGGCGACCACACCTTTGACTTTATTGATTTCGAAGTACTTAACATCTTGACTTGCCACATTTTCTCTCTTGACCCGGTTAATGAGTGACGTGGCAATCATTTATTGACTGCTCTGTTGACGTGTCTATTTGGCGAATATATACACACAACAATGCTCATCCATTAAGTACCCCCATGATTGTTAGAAATCTTGATCCTAAGAAAGATCCATTCCGGCCACTTGAAGATGGTGAAAAGATACTTGGTCCTGAAGTACCATATCTTAATGCAATTGGTGCTATATTATATCTGGCTCAACGTACTAGACTAGATATCACATTTTCAGTGAATTTGCTTGCTAGATTCAGTTCAGCACCAATTCGGAGACATTGGAATGGGATTAAACATCTTTTTCGTTATCTTCGTGGAACGAAAGATTTAGGATTATATTATTCAAAATCCAACAACTTTTCAGGTTTAATTGGTTATACTGATGCTGGGTATTTATCTGATCCCCATAAAGCCCGTTCACAAACGAGATATGTTTTTACATATAATGGCACATCAATCTCCTGGCGCTCCACAAAGCAAATTCTTGCACTTCATGAAACAAGCCGAGAATGCGTGTGGCTAAGGTCAGTTATTTACCATATTAAAATATATGTGGATTTTCATTTTCTATAGGAATGCCAACACCAATATTTGAAGATACTGCGGCTTGTATTGCTCAAATTAGAGGAGGCTATATCAAAGGAGATAGAACCAAACATATTTCTCCTAAATTCTTCTATATTCATGAACTTTAACAGAGCTGACAAGTTGATGTTAAACAAATACAGTTTACAGATAATCTGGCAGATCTGTTTACCAAAGCATTGCCTACATCAAATTTTGAGAAACTGGTATATGGAATTGGCATGCGTCGACTTTATAAATTACATGATTGATGTTGAAGTTTTATTCAGGGGGAGCGTCCAATCAAGGGGAGCAAAATTTTGAATGGACATATGTGCACTGTACTCTTTTTCCTTTTACTGGATTTTGTCCCACTGGGTTTTACCGGAAAGGTTTTAATGAGGTAGTTCTGAACACATCCACACCACTTGATCCAGAAGATCATTCTATATACTTTTGCTAAGGTTTTTATCCCATTGGGTTTTTCCTAGCAAATTAAATACAAGCAATGGAAATCCAAGGGGGAGTGTTGTAATATATGTGGCTTTCCATTTGCTTATAAACTTAATGACTAAGTCTTAGGTGTAAAGATGATGGAAGCAATGATGTAAGCAAGCAATGATGCAAGCAAGCAAGTGGTAGCAAATTGGTGTTTGGTTTGAGACGTGTCTCATGGTGGCAATTGTTGATGAAAATTGCAATAAACACCCCTCACTTTGTTTGCCTATATATATATATATATGCTCTCTCTTGTAAAAATGAGCTGCTGCTCTTTCAATATAAATAATAGCATAACATGTTCTCTCTAACTCCCTCTCTCTCTCGTTTTCTTGTCTTCTCTCATCTAATGTCTCTTTTATTTATTATTTATTTCATCTCTTCTTCAATTATTTCTTGTTCATCTATTATTTTAATTTAATTTACAACAGTATGTTGCTTGTTGCTTTTTTAGTTTCTTCTCCTTTTCTTAATCCTTAATTTTTAGTCTTACACCGATTTCCATTTGAGAGGTTAATTAGCTGCTTATGCAATCAAGATAAAAATAAAATGGCCGAGAGATTAGAGAAACTAAAAGGTGTTGTAATATTATTAAAATAACAATAGATAATATGGTAGAAACAAGATGAAGAAGAAACGAGATAATAAGTGCATGAGATAAATAAATAAGGATAGAAATGAGATGAAGAAGAACAAGAGAATAATATAAACATTAAAAGAGAGAAGAATTACTGCTTCAGTATTTTTGTATTGATATGAGGATCCAAAAAATTACAAACGAATTGAGCTTATATTTAAAGAGCAAGAGACCCAATCACTTTACAACACACACATTTGCCACAAACATGCATGAAGACAAAGAATGTAAGGTTTCCATGTGGTTTAGCTTCTTTAACAAGCCAAAAACAAAATATGTGGTGGAAAACCACACACATGTTGTAACACCCCTCCTTGGATTTCCACCACTTGTATTTTAATTTGCTAGGAAAAACCCAGTGGGACAAAAAAACTTTAGCAAAAATATATACAATGATCTTCTGGATCAAGTGGTGTGGATGTGTTCAGAACTGCCTCATTAAAACCTTTCCGGTAAAACCCAGTGGGACAAAATCCGGTAGAAGGAAAAAGAGTACAGTACATATATATCCATTCAAAAATTTGCTCCCCCTGAATGAAACTTCAATATTAATCACGTAATTTACAAAACCGACGCATGCCAATTTCATATACCAGTTTCTCAAAAGTTAATGTAGGCAATGTTTTGGTAAACAGATCTACAAGATTATCTGTAGACCGTATTTGTTTAACATCAATCTGTCGAGTATAAAAGAATTTAGGAGAAATATGTTTGGTTCTGTCTCTTTTGATATATCCCCTTCTAACTTGAGCGATACAAGCCGTATTATCTTCAAATATCGGTGTTAGCATTTCTGTAGATAATGAAAATCCATATGTATTTTGAATATGATAAATAACTGACCTTAGCCACACACATTCTCGGCTTGTTTTATGAAGTGCAAGGATCTCAGAATGATTAGAGGATGTAGCAACAAGAGTTTGCTTTGTGGAGCGCTAGGAGATTGCTGTGCCATTATAGGTAAAAATAAATCCCGTTTGTGAACGAGCTTTATGAGGATTAGATAGATACCCGGCATTAGCATAACCAAGTAAATCTAAAAAAATGTTAGATTTTGAATAATATAACCCTAAATCTTTCGTTCCACGAAGATAATGAAAAAGATGTTTAATCACATTCCAATGTCTTCGAGTTGGTGCTGAATTGAATCTAGCAAGCAAATTTACTGAAAATACAATATCTGGTCTAGTACATTGAGTCAGATATAATAAAGCACCAATTGCATTAAGATATGGTACTTCAGGACCAAGTATCTTTTCACCATCTTCAAGTGGCCGGAATGGATCTTTCTTAGGATCAAGGGTTCTAACAATCATAGAAGTACTTAATGGGTGAGCATTATCCATATTAAATCTTTTCTAAATCTTTTCAATATATGCTGATTGATGGATAAGTATTCCGTCTGATTTATGCTCAATCTCTAGACCGAGACAATATTTTATCTTTCCCAGGTCTTTCATTTCAAATTCCTTTTCAGATATTCAGCAGTTTTCAAGAGCTCTCCAGGAGTTCCAATTAAATTCATATCATCAACGTAAACTGCTATAATAGCAAATCCAGATTCTGATTTCTTTATGAAGACACATGGGCATATGAGATTATTGATATATCCCTTTTTAATCAAATATTCACTGAGGCGGTTGTACCACATGTGCCCAGATTGCTTTAATCCATACAAGAACCTTTATAATTTAATTGAATATAAATTACGAGGTCTCGAGTTGTATGCTTTTGGCATTCTAAATCTTTCAAGGATTTTCATATAAATATCTGAATCGAGTGAGCCATATAGATAGGCAGTTACTACATCCATAAGAAGCATTTCAAATCTTTCTGAGACAGCCGAACTTATCAGAAATCGAAACATAATTGTATCCATCACTAGTGAATACGTCTCATCAAAATCAATACCAGGTATCTGTGAGAAACCCTGTACTACGAGTCGTGCCTTATATCACACCACCTCGTTTTTCTCATTACGTTTTCGTACAAAAACCCATTTGTATCCAACAGGTCTGACGTCTTCAGGCGTCTGGACTATTTGTCTAAATACTTTACGTTTGGTTAATGAAGCCAATTCTGCTTGACTTGCTTCTTTAGCAGAATTGGTTCTTTCCATTTAGGCCAATCAGATCTTTGCCTACAATTATCGAGGTTATGAGACTCATAATCATCATTTAAAATTTCAGTAGCCACTGTGTACGAAAATTTATCATCAATGATTGTTTCTTCACGATTCCACATTTCTCCTGTATAATTTATAAAAATTTCCTTATTTCTATGTTCTTGTATCTCTTCATAGATTCCTTTCCCTGCAGAGGTTTCTTGTGCCCTTTCAGGGACATCTAACTCTTGCAGAGTTGATTTAGGGAGAGTGAATTTATTTATAATTTTAGGAGTATGATCCTGATATTTTGTTTTCTTCCTCCGGGGAATAGTATCTTTCGAACCAAGTGGCCTACCACGCTTCTGGTGTACAGTAGATGATTCTTTTGCTATTATTTGTTTAGATCGTTCTTCTGGAACAATCACCCGTGCTGGTACATTAACAGCTGGGATGTGTGATTTTGTTACCCTAGTAGCATCTGTAAATGCATCTGGTAACTAATTTGCTATTGTTTGAAGATGAACTATCTTGCGTACTTCATTCTCACATTGAGATGTGTATGAGTCAAGATGAATTAGACTAGGAACTTTCCTAGAAAATTCATGCTTCTCTTCAGGAGAAGTTTTTCCTTTCCCTAATGATGGAAAATTTCTCTCATCAAAATGACAATCAGCAAATCGTGCAGTAAAAAGATCACCAGTTAAAGGTTCCAGATATCTAATAATTGATGGTGAATCTAGACCAACATATATTTCCAAACGTCGTTGGGATCCCATTTTAGTTCTATATGTAGGTGCAATTGTGACGTATATTGCACATCCAAAAGTACGCAGATGAGAAATATCTGGTTGATGGCCAAATATAAGTTGTACTGGAGAATATTGATGATAAGAAGTGGGACAAAGACGAATTAATGCAGCAGAATGTAAAATAGCATGTCCCCAAACAGAAATTGGTAATTGTGTTCGCAATAATAAAGTTCTTGCAATTACCTGGAGACGCTTGATTAGTGACTCTGCTAATTCATTCTAAGTATGAACATGTGGAACTGGATGTTCAACATCAATCCCAACTGATCTGCAATATTCATCAAATGTCTTGGAAGTAAATTCACTAGCATTATCAAGGCGTATTGACTTAATCGGATGATCGGGAAAATGTGCCCGAAGCCTGATAATCTGTGCAAGTAATCTTGCAAAGGCAACATTTCGTGTTGATAATAAACAAACATGTGACCATCTGATGGATGCATCAATTAGGACCATAAAATAGTGGAACGGTCCACTTGGTGGATGAATAGGTCCACATATGTCCCCTTGAATCCTTTGTAGGAATGATGGGGATTCAAACCCAACCTTAGAATGGGATGGTTTTATTATTAATTTCTCTTGTGAACATGCAGTACATAAATTTTCATGGGATAAAAGAATATTCTGGTTCTTTAATGAATGTCCATGAGAATTTTCATTGATTCTACGCATCATTGTAAATCCCGGGTGACCAAGACGGTCATGCCAAAGCATAAATATTTTTGGATATGAGAACTTTTGGTTCATAACTGCATAAACTTCTACACCTCTTATAAGAGTATAATATAATCCAGATGATAAAGCACACAACTTTTCCATAATGAGCTTCTGGCCTGAATTATAAGAAGTCATGCACAGATACTCAATATTCTCATCACTTATAGTTTCTATGTGATATCAATTACACCATATATTTTTGAAACTAAGTAAATTTCTTCTGGATCTGCTTGAATATAAAGCATCATTGATATATATTTTAGTATTGTTTGGTAACAATATCATGGCTCTACTGGAGCCTTCTATCATATCTGCTGGATCTGATATTGTATTAACATTTGCTTTGAGCGAGGTTAAATTCATAAAGTATTTCTGATTCCGTAGAATCGTATGTGTCGTTGCACTATCGGCTAGACATATATCTCCAGTACCTTGCTTTTCAATATCACTCAACTTATCGTTTAAAGACATATTGCTTCTGGTTATTCTGAAAATCACAATAAGAGTCAGAACTTCTGATCTGATAAAAATCCGAGGAATTCAAATCTTCAGATATATAAAGGAATAAATCCAGAAATTTCAGATTCTAGCAATAATAAATAAATCCATAAACTTCAAGTTCTGGATGGGTGACCAAATTGTTTAAATAAAAATTACAAAATAAAATACGTAATAATAAATGCGGAAAAAGTAAATCCAGAACTGCAGGTTTTGGTAGGTTGGCATAGCCAATCTCATAAAAGCGTATAAATAAATAAATGCGGGAAAATAAATCGCGTAAAAGTAAATAAAATACGAGAAAGTAAATTGCGTAAAAATAAAATGAGGGGAAAGTAAATTCAGAATTGCAGGTTCTGGTATTAATAAATAAAAGTCTAGAAGCTTCAGGTTCTAGTAATAATAAATTCAGAAACTTCAAGTTCTGGAAATAAATCTAGGAATTCCAGGTTCTAGTGGTAATAAATTTAGAGCCTTCGGGCTCTGGAAATAACAGCATCATGCTGATAATGTGTTGTAATATTATTAAAATAACAATAGATAATATGGTAGAAACAAGATGAAGAAGAAACGAGATAATAAGTGCATGAGATAAATAAATAAGGATAGAAATGAGATGAAGAAGAACAAGAGAATAATATAAACGTTATAAGGGAGAAGAATTACTGCTTCAGTGTTTTTGTATTGATATGAGGATCCAAAAAATTACAAACGAATTGAATTTATATTTAAAGAGTAAGAGACCCAATCACTTTGCAACACACACATTTGCCACAAACATGCATGAAGACAAAGAATGTAAGGCTCTCATGTGGTTTAACTTCTTGAGAGCCTTACATTCTTTAACAAGCCAAAAAACAAAATATGTGATGGAAAACCACACACATGTTGTAACAAAAGGTATAATTTTACTGGATTTTTTTTTTAATTTAATTAACATCATCTCAAACTAGTTGGATTTTTTTTATTTATATATATATATATATATATTTTTTTTTTTTTTGCTCCAGAAACATTTGTGTAGGACGTCCACTGATAACATGAACAGATAACAAGAATACCATATATGATTGGATTATACGTTTTAGAATCGGATTTGGATCCTCTGCTGATATAATCTTTTTCCTGACATTTTTAAAGCATGTGATTGGATGTTGAAGAAGTGGTTGTGAAAATCAATCACATCTTAACCACCTATTTATTAATGTAATGATCATGTGTCATGAGATTAGGTGAGGTCAGGAAAAAGATCAGATCAGCAGAGCATCCAAATTCTTTAGAATCTCTAATCCATAAGTGGTTTGCATTTCAATAAATATTGATATGTCAACAATCATATGTCGTAATGTCCCAATTCAAGCTCATTTTAATTAATTAGCTATGATTATTCTTAACAAATTTTATCAATAATAATAATAAACAGTAAAAGAGGAAGTGTGTTATACGTGGAAATAGAGGGTTTTGTCACTTTTTTGAGTTGGTGTTTTAAGACTATCATCACTTTAATAACTTAAGTTTTAAAGGCACCAAAGTAAGTGACTTCCAAAAATACCCTTACTTTACATTTTTTTTATATTATATTTTTTACTTTAACTTTTATCTTACTTTTATGTTGTCTGAAATCTACTTCTCTCTCTAACTTGAAAAGCTCTGTAAACTAAAATCGAAGTTCATCTTCTTCTCCAACAATACTCGAACTTCATCTCCTTCTCCAACTCGTGGTCGCTGAAAATCTAAGTCCATTTTTTTCTCCTCTTCGTTTGTGTACAAATCAAGCTAAGGTAATCCCATTTCTTGTGTTATTTTGGTTTTCAATCTTCCATTGTTAAAGTTGTTGAGGTAGTTAGGTTGAGTTGCACAATCTAGGAAACTTTATTGAAGTGTTGATGAAACGTCTTTTTTTTTTTTCTATTTTCGAGACTTTTGTTCTTGTTTCCGAGACTTATTTGAAGGTTTCAAGACTTTTGATATTTGTTTGAGACTTTTGAATAGAGTTTCCGAGGCTTTTGAATTGTGTTTCCGAGACTTTTGTTTTGTTTTTCCAAGACTTTTGAATTGAGTTCCCGAGACTTTTGTATTATTTTTCCTAGACTTTTTAATTAAGTTTCCAAGACTTTTGTGGTAGATTACCGAGACTTATTAACCATATTCCGAGACTTATTGCATGATACCAACTTTTTTAATCATTTTTATTATAATCCAGACTGTTGTTATGTTTTATGATGCCAACTTTACTTTGTTATTATATTTTTGTACAGGAAAATGGATCGGGTTAGAATTGTTATATCCTATAACGGTTGATGGGAGCAACTACTGAACGGAAGCCAGAGGTTTGTTGGCTTTGATAATCAGGGAATATATGTTTCAAAGAACATGACTTTTGAAGAGATGTTGGCGCTCGTGCAATCCATTATGAAATATGATTCAAACAACTACAATATTGATCTACAGTCAATATCAATTGTTCCTGGTACTACATGTCACACATTTATAAGAAACGATGATGATGTTCAGTTTATGCTAGGGGAAGATAGAGTGATTCCTTAAGTATGTGTTAGACTAATTGAAAGGAGATGTAGAGGTGTGATAGGTGATGACATCCCTCTTCATGGAAATCCCCATCATATATTATACATCCTTCAGCGGTAGTATCCAAATGTTCACACAACATAGTGCGACGTAAAATGATGGAAATCCCTAAGGTCAATAAAACATTTGCACTATCTCGTTTGCAGAGTTGCAGCAGGTGACGTTCAACCTCATTTTGACGATTACTTTGGGCATCAATTTGAGACGAATATTAAGCCGAATAATGATCATGTAGGTGACCATGAAAACGTTGTTGAAGAACCTATACAACATCAAACTAAAAGAAGGTGTGTACAAGGTGACCATCCCCGTGGTAGTGCACCGGATGTGTTAGGGACATTAGATGTCCCGAAAAATGTGAATCTCTCTGCTTCCGATAATGCGGCAACTTGGGTTATTCCTTAATCCAATTCATATTCGTTTGGTGAAGTGAACAATATCATGGGATCACTTGAACCTACAACCATGATTTACAAAGGTCAATATTTTCTAAGAAAAATGATTTAATTAAAGAGGTTAGTAGCTCTTTATGCAATGGGGGGGGGGGGGGGGGGGGGGGGGGGGGGGGACTTTGAATAGAAGGTGAAAAGGTCTAACGAGTCGGTTATACATTTGGTGTGCAAGATTGACAACTGTACGTGGAAATTAAGAGCAGTGAGGAGAAATGAAGGGACATACTTTCAAGTTAGAAGTTTTGTAAGTGAACACAGTTGTCCCTTGGAGGAGGTCCATTGGCACCACCGATAAGCTAATGTGGTCATAATTGGTGAAGTAGTAGCCCTAGACTCCAATAACACGATGGTCATCTAATGCGACCTAAAAACATAATTTCCAATATGAAAACAATGTATGCCATACAAATTATATACAGTAAGGCTCATCAAACCTTGCATTATGCATTAGAATTGACTTATGGATCGCATGAAGAAACATTCCAACCACTGCCATCATTTGGTCATGTTCTAGAACAACAAACTCCTAGCACAATCACAGAGTTATAGTGCATATATGACAATAATTTTTGTACTTCCTCATGGCGTTAGGGGCTTTAATTATAGGTTTTCGACTGTGTATGCGTCATGTGATTGCTGTTGACGGTACCCATTTAAAATGGAGATGTGTGGGCACAAATGTTTGTGGCAACGACATAATATGGTAATGAACAAGTATATCCATTAGCTTTTGGTTACAGGGATTCAGAAAACAATGCTTATTGGGAGTGGCTTTTGGATTTCTTAAAGGGTGCCTTCGGTCATATTGAAAATTTGGTTTTCATTTCTGATTGACATGCAAGCATGGAATCAGAGATAGCTAGTGTCTTCCCATATGCAACCCATACTATATGTTGTTGGCACTTTTATGAAAATATAAAAGAAATGTTTCCATAGAAAGGATGTAGTAAACATAATGGTTAAAGTAGCGAAGTCATACCATGAATTGAAATATAACCGGCACATGGAAGAGTTACGTAACCACCACAACAATGTGTTCGATTATGTTGTCAATGCCGATCCAGAAAAGTGGTCCTATGTCCATTGTCCCTAAATAGGGTTTAGGTTGATGACAACTAATGTTACTGAATGCCTAAACTCATGCTTAAGATTCGTACGACAACTACCAATATGACTTTGGCTGAGTTCATCAGGAATTTATTGCAACGTTAGTTTTACGGCCATCATCGAGCTGCATAGCCCATGTGTCACCAACTAATTAACGTTGCACACTTGGTGATCTCGAAACATACTGCAAAATGTAGTTATATGACCGTAACTCATGTTAATTGGAACATATTATTGGTTAAATTGAAGGGAGTGTAAGTGCCTCATTTTTTATTGGCGTATTTCGTTGGCAAAATCACAATGGGGTTCTATATGTAAGGTTAGCTTAGGATGGAAGAAAACCTCATTGCATGATCAAGAGCTTCAAGGAAGGTAGATTTCTTGACTTACTCTACTTTGAAGAGATGTAGTTGCACACACACACAACACTTGCATAACTCTTACTTGTATGTTGTGTTTGCAGTTTTTGTGCATCATTGGGTATTTAAATCTCTTTTCTTACATCTTGTGATTATAATGGCATATCTAGTTAGGCTTATGATGCATTTCTTTTGACCCTTGCTCTTTTGTTTGTGTGCTTAAGGGAGTGTGTGCGCTGGTCATGCGCTGGTCGTCACCAGCGCAAGCTGACCAGCGTAACTAGTCCAGTGGACTACCGCTGGTCGTGCGCTGGTCTGCACCGGCGCTCTCCTCCAGCGCAACTCCTCCAGTAGGTTGTCGCTGTTGGTGCGCTGGTCGTCACCAGCGCAAGCACCACCAGCGCATCTCGTCCAGAATGTTGCCGCTGGTCTTGCGCCCTTGAGGCGCACCACTCGTCGAGCGCCCTTGCCAGTTAAAGGGCGTGCGCTGGTGAGTTGCGCTGGTCGTCCAGCGCTGAACCAGCGCAGCTGACGGGAATCTGAAGCGTTTTTTTCAAAAACGATGTCACTTCACTTGGATCCCATTTATATATGTCTTGATAGTCTTGGCTCGGTTTCTAGAGCAAAAAATTACACTTTTGAGAGCATGGTTGAGTATCTTCAAGCCAAGGTATCAAGACTTCATCTTTAAGCTTCCAAATCACAAAACCCTTCATATTGCATCTTTCATTTATCATCTAGCGTAATTCTAGGTTGATTTCATCTAGGGTTTTTAGTTTTGCTCACATGACTTGTATCTAGAACATCATTCTCATATCTATATGTTCTTGCTTTACAAGATAGCTTCTTTATCACTTGAATTGATTCAAGATTGCATCTTTATGACTTGACTTAGTTTCAAGATTGTTTTATTGTGGTTTGTGAGTTGTATTGTGATAGATAATGCATATAGGATTTTGGTTGCTTATTTAGTGTTGGTTTATGCATGTCATCTAGTAATATGATATCTAGGATTGTCTAACATGTTCATCCTTGCCTAGATAAGCTTAAAATGTCTAACCTTGCAT
Source organism: Acer yangbiense (assembly GCA_008009225.1). Lineage (NCBI taxonomy): Eukaryota > Viridiplantae > Streptophyta > Magnoliopsida > Sapindales > Sapindaceae > Acer > Acer yangbiense. The sequence goes on from CM017768.1 coordinate 12,672,130, forward strand.
TTTTAGCATCTTGAGTATTTCACATATTCACCTTAGGTTGTGCTATCTCTTCACTTTAGAGACAAGTCTTGTATTTACCTCTTAGGTAGTTTGCAAGCAAGGGACTAGAGTCACTATTAAAGGCCCGCGGGTAGCAAAGACGGATTAGTAAATTTAGGTGTGATGTGGTCAACCTAATTTGTAATCGTATTTGCAAATAGTGGATTCGAGGTTCTCGTGTGGCGCACATAACAGCCCGTGGTTTTTCCCCGTGTGGGTTTCCACGTAAATATTGTGTGTCCTCAAATTTCCGCACTTGTATGTTTTTTGTATATTGACTAGATTGGGGCTTTTTCGTAATTTGGACTAATCTCGAAAAATTGGGTAAAATTGTTTAAAATCTATTCACCCCCCTCTAGATTACTTTAGGACACGTTTATTATTTATTTTCAATTGGTATCAGAGCGGGTTCCTTAACATAATTAGGAGATCCCTTGCTCTTGTTAGAGTCTCTTGCATTTGTTTGCATTGTGGTGTGTGCTTAGTTTGTTTGTGTGCATTCATTTCATTCAAACCCAAACACAATGAGTGGAAATGGAATGAGGAGGTGAGGGTGCCTCTAGCACAAGACCCCCCTTGCTCACCGGGGTCAATTACGCCTCATGGAAGGGCAAAATGGAAGCTTATGTGAGTCAAATTCATGACCGGGCATGGATGGCGATTGAAGATGGATACACTCCACCTATGATGACTCCTACGGGAGGTGGAGAGGAAGTCCTCAAGCCGAAGGCACAATGGACTCCACAAGAATTTGAGGCTTCAAAATGGAACAACAAAGCCATGCATGCAATCCTATGTGCCATGGATGACAACCAATACAAGCTCATTCAAACTACAAGGATAGCAAAGGAAGCTTGGGATATATTAGAGACGGCTCATGAAGGAACCGATGTGGTTAAGGATTCCAAGCTTCAAGTTCTCCAAACGCAATTTGAGACCATAAGGATGGAGGATGATGAGTGCTTCAATGACTTCCAAGTGAAGCTCATGGATATAGTAAACCAAAGTCACCAACTTGGTGATCCCTACTCGGATAGAAGAATTAAGCAAAAGATCATGAGGTCACTTCCCGAGAGGTTTGAATCCAAAGTGACGGCATTGGAGGAAAATAGTGACTACTCAAGAATGAAGCCAAGTGAAGTCATTGGAAGGCTCTTGGCCTATGAATCTAGGAAAGGTCCTACAACTACACCTCCAAAGAAGCAAAAGAGTCTTGCCTTGAAGAGTGTCAAGGTTGAGAAAGATGAAGAAGACTCGGATGAAGAAATTGCTTTGATGGCAAAAAGGTTCAAGCAATTCATGAGATTTGAGAAGAGAGGGTTTGGCTCCAAGGGAAAGTTTGAAAAGAAAAAGGCTCCTTTCAAGAAAGTGGAGCAAGCTCAAGAGAAAGACCATAAGAAGGGTGTCCAATGCTATGAGTGTAGTGGGTTTGGACACATTGCTCCCGAATGTGCAAATTTGAAGAAGAAGAAAGGAAGAGCCATGGCGGTTACTTGGAGTGATAGTGATGACCTAGAAGATGAAGACAAGTCTTCGGATGATGAGGAAGACCAAGTTGCCAACTTCATTGCTTTCTCATCCTCTCACAATAGCAATGAAGTTATGAGTGATAAAGAAGAGGAAGATGACAAGCAAGAAGAAGTGGATGAAAATGGCTCAAATGGTGGGAGTAACTCCTCAACGTCAAATTTTGAGTTTGATGAAGAGATGGACTATGATGACTTCATGAGATTCTTTGAGAACTCAAGATTGAAGAAGAAAAAGGAGATACAAAAGTTGAAAGGGGAGAAGCTTGAGTTGACATCCAAAGTGACTCATTTGAGCAAGGAAATGAGTAAGGCAAAGGAGATAGAAGAAGGGTTGAAGATGGAGTTAGTCTTGGTCAAGAAAAGTGAACAAAGCTTGGGGAAAGAGCTCATGGAAGCAAAAGAGTTGATTGCTAAGATGACTTCCGGAACCGAGAAGCTTGACAAGATGCTATCTTGTGGGAAGAGTCCTAGTGACAAGAAGGGGTTAGGATATGTGGAAGAAATGGAAGCCACATCCTTGAAGAAGACAACTTTTGTCAAGAGCAAGGAGGTTGAGAATGTTCAAACCCCTCAACAAACAACCAAGTGGGTTGAAGTCGGTGAATCCTCCAAGCAAGCACAAGCAAGGATTCCAACTAGAGCTCCTCCTCAACCTAGAGCTCCACAACCAAGACCTCCTCAACCTAGAGCTCCACTACCAAGACCTCCACAACAAAGGATCCCACAAGCTCAACATGGGGTCTTTCATGCTCAACCTAGAAGACATGCCAACTTGGCTCAACCACAAAGGAGAGAGTTGCCTCAACATCAAATAGCAACTCAAAATAGAAAGGAGGCCACAAATGTTTGCTCAAGGCTATGGTATGAATTCCTACTTTACTCCTACTTGCCATTTTTGTGGAATTGAAGGCCATATTAGGCCTAATTGCCTTAAGTATATTAAATTGTGTAGAAGAGAAAGTATGATTGAGAAAAATATGCTTAGAAGAGCCACAATGCATGCACCTAGGAATTTTAGAGCTAATGGACCAATGGCTCCTAGGAATGACCATGTTTCACCTAGGATGAGTAGACATGATGACTATTATTGCTATGTGGCCCAAGTTGCCTTAAAAGCAAATGCCTCTAACACTTGGTACCTTGATAGTGGGTGTTCTAGGCACATGACCGGAAACAAGAGTTTCTTTGAATCTCTTGTGATGGAGGATGGTGGGTATGTCACCTTTGGTGATGGATCTAAGAAAAAGGTCATAGGGAAAGGTAATATATCTATTCCCGGTTTACCCTCCTTGCCCAATGCTCTCTATGTTGATGGCTTGCAAGCCAATCTCATTAGTATATCACACTTAAGTGATGAAGGGCTTTCGGTTATGTTTGGAAAAGTTGATTGCTCTATTCTTAAGGAAAATGGGCAAGTTTTGTTGAAAGGCAAGAGATCAAGTGACAATTGTTATTGTCTTGAGTCTAATCTCATCTCTTGTAACTTGTCTACTAGTGAGCAAATTGAGGTGTGGCACCAAAGACTTGGCCATATGAACTATAGGGACTTGAAAGTCCTTGATAGGTTGAATGTTGTTAGGGGCCTTCCCAAGTTTGGGAAAAAGGTTGAGGGAGTTTGTGGACCTTGTCAACAAGGAAAGCAAACTAAGAGTGTGCACAAGAAAGGCAAATACCTCTCCACCAAAGAGCCATTGGAGCTCATCCATATGGACCTTATGGGTCCCATTCAAACCGAAAGTTTAGGTGGTAGAAGGTACATTCTTGTTGTTGTTGATGACTTCTCTAGGTTTACTTGGACTTACTTCCTTAGAGAAAAGTCCGAAGCCTTTGAGAAATTCAAAATGCTTTGTGTCAAAATTCAAAATGAGAAAACTTCTCACATTAAAAGCATTAAGAAAATTAGAAGTGATCATGGGAAAGAATTTGAAAATGCTAAGTTTGAAAATTTTTGCAATAGCTTAGGCATTTCCCATGAATTTTCGGCCCCTAGGACTCCTCAACAAAATGGTGTTGTTGAGAGGAAGAATAGAGTCCTCCAAGAGATGGCCCGTGTGATGTTGCTTAGCAACAAAGTCCCTAGAAATCTTTGGGCCGAAGCCATCAATACGGCTTGCTACATAGGGAATAGAGTTTTCCTTAGGCCCGGGACTAAACAAACATCCTATGAGTTATGGAAGGGTAGAAAACCCAATGTGAGCTACTTCCACATCTTTGGGAGTAAGTGCTATATACTAAATGACCGGGATCAACTTGGCAAGTTTGATGCCAAGAGTGATGAGGGTATTTTCATTGGGTATGCACTTAATAGCAAGGCCTATAGAGTTTTTAATCTAAAGACTCAAAGTGTTATGGAATCATCAAATGTTGTCTTTGATGATTGTAGGCCCAAACATGATGACCATGAGGAGGATGTTTGTGAGGTGAATGACCTTCCTTTGAAGGAAAGTGGTGAGACTTCTAGTGGTGTGAAGTCAAACCAAGATGAAGAGGATGATTTGCCTCTTAATAGAGTTCCCCCTTTGGACTCTAATGAACCCGCTCCTTGGGTTAGAAAGCTCCATGATAAGGATGATATCATTGGAGAAGTTAGAGAGGGTGTTAGGACTAGGCGTCAAATAGCTAATCAAATTAGCTACACTTGTTACACCTCTCAAATAGAACCCAAAAAGGTTGATGAAGCCTTGGAAGATGAGTTTTGGGTTCTTGCCATGCAAGAAGAGCTAAACCAATTTGAGAGAAATGAGGTTTGGACTCTTGTTCCTAGACCCAAAAACACCAATGTCATAGGAACTAAATGGGTGTTTAGGAACAAATCCGATGAGGATGGCAACATTGTGCGAAACAAGGCAAGGCTTGTTGCACAAGGATACTCTCAAATTGAGGGTATTGACTTTGAGGAGACTTTTGCTCCCGTTGCCCGTCTTGAGTCCATAAGGCTTCTCTTATCCATTTCTTGTGTGTACAAGTTCAAGTTACAACAAATGGATGTCAAGAGTGCCTTCCTCAATGGCTTATTGCATGAGGAAGTGTTTGTTGAGCAACCCAAGGGGTTTGTGGATCCACACCACCCCTCTCATGTCTATCGCCTCAAGAAGGCTCTATATGGGTTGAAACAAGCACCGAGGGCTTGGTATGAGCGCCTCACTCTTTATCTTGTTGACAATGGCTACTCAAGAGGTAGTGTTGACAAGACTTTGTTCATCAAGTGCACTAAAGATGAGCTATTCATAGCTCAAATTTATGTTGATGACATTGTATTTGGTTCCACCAACCAATCCAAAGTTAGACAATTTGTTGATGTCATGTCTCATGAGTTTGAAATGAGCATGGTTGGTGAACTAAATTATTTCCTAGGCTTGCAAATCAAGCAAATGCATGATGGGATCTTTATATCCCAAGCTAAGTATGCTAAGAGCCTAGTGAAAAAGTTTGGCCTTGAGAATGCCAAACATTGTGACACACCCATGAGCACCACCTTGAAACTTAGCAAAGATGCTAGTGGAAAGGATGTGGAACAAAGTCTATATCGTGGCATGATAGGTAGCTTGCTTTACTTGACCGCAAGTAGGCCCGATATTTGTTTTAGTGTGGGTGTTTGTGCTAGGTACCAAGCTAATCCCAAAGAGTCTCACCTTGTGGCGGTGAAGAGGATCATTCGGTTTGTGAATGGTACCTCAAATCATGGGATATGGTACTCCTTTGACACTAATCCAAGTCTTGTTGGATTTAGTGATGCCGATTGGGCGGGAAATTGTGATGATAGGAAGAGTACATCGGGCGGTTGCTTCTTCCTTGGGAACAATTTGGTTTCTTGGTTTTGCAAGAAGCAAAACTCAATTTCCCTATCCACGGCCGAGGCGGAATATATTGCCGCCGGTAGTGCTTGCACTCAATTGATGTGGATGAAACAAATGCTAGCCGATTATGGCTTGGAGCAAGGTACTCTTACTTTATTTTGTGATAACATGAGTGCCATTAACATTTCTAAGAATCCCGTCCAACATTCTAGGACAAAGCACATTGACATTAGACACCATTTCATAAGAGAGCTAGTTGAGAGCAAAACCATTGCATTGGAACATGTGGGAACAAATGACCAACTAGCGGATTTGTTTACAAAGCCTTTAGACACCATTAGATTTGGGAACCTTAGCAAGTCTATTGGGATTTGTCAATTGGGTTGATTTGGTGTGTCTTGACCCCATATGGGGAGCTCAAGCAAAGAGAGCAAAGTTGCATGATCATACATTGTGCCACATTGATATATTTTATGCCTCTTAGTTAATTGCTTGAGATGATTGGTTGTACATACTTATATGTATTTTTCTAAATAAGTGTGCTACATTGCCTTGCTTGCAATCCATGTCATATCTATGCTCAAACATGCATTTTTGGAATAGGAGATGTACTTCGGAAGTACTTTTTGAATGACCTTTAATTGATCTCCATGACATGATGATTCTTTTTAAATGACATACCTAAGTTGAAAAGTATGAGATGAAAATGTGAAATGTTTGATTGCAAATGTTGTATGCAAATTTGTGTGCAAAAGCAATGTTGAGACTTACATTAATAAGGATCTTAATATCCAAAGTCTCTCTTTCCTTATTTGTAGAACAAGGCTACTATCATACGGGTATCTCACCCGGAAAAATCAAATAGGGTGCAAAGTCGCTCATGTCTTGTTTTGCCTATAAAGTTGGATATAGTTTTTTTTGAAATACTAAAATTCTATATCCTTGCTTTTTCCATGACAAAGGGTGAAATTGGTTTGAATTCTTTTGGAAACCTTTGTTGTTTGCTTTACCAAATACCATTGCTTTGGTCTTAGATGCAACATGTCTTGCATGCAAAGCATTATTGTCACACATTTGTCATAAAATAAAACTCCTTGAATCTCTCTTACTTGATTGAGGTGCATAAAATTGCCTATTTGATTGCATATGTGTTCGTGCTACAAGCTCTCCTTGCTAATGCTTACCTATTAGGGGAGACTCCCTTTGCCTATCTCATGACAAAAAGGGGGAGTAGGTTTGGGGAGAATTTGTGCTTCTAGGCATTGCATTTAGGGGGAGTTGAGAGTGAGTAACCCATGATGGGAGATGATTGCATTTAGGGGGAGTTGCATTGCATTACATTGCTTGTTTGATTTATTTTTTTTGAAACCTTTTGAAATGACATTTCTTTTGTTATTAGCATCTCTCCCACACTTGTTCTTGGAAGGTATTTTTCTTGTTGATTGTGTGTAGGTTGGATTTCTTTTCTACAAGCTTGGATTTGACTTGAAGATGTTCAAGACTTAGACTAGGAGCTTAATTGTAATGTAGAAAACTTTTGTTGACCAATCTTTTATTTTGTGAGGATGCTATGTGAGTGGTGATTTTGTCACGAAATAGCCAAAGGGGGAGATTGTAAGTGCCTCATTTTTTATTGGCGTATTTCGTTGGCAAAATCACAATGGGGTTCTATATGTAAGGTTAGCTTAGGATGGAAGAAAACCTCATTGCATGATCAAGAGCTTCAAGGAAGGTAGATTTCTTGACTTACTCTACTTTGAAGAGATGTAGTTGCACACACACACAACACTTGCATAACTCTTACTTGTATGTTGTGTTTGCAGTTTTTGTGCATCATTGGGTATTTAAATCTCTCTTCTTACATCTTGTGATTATAATGGCATATCTAGTTAGGCTTAGGATGCATTTCTTTTGACCCTTGCACTTTTGTTTGTGTGCTTAAGGGAGTGTGTGCGCTGGTCATGCGCTGGTCGTCACCAGCGCAAGCTGACCAGCGCAACTAGTCCAGTGGACTACCGCTGGTCGTGCGTTGGTCTGCACCGGCGCTCTCCTCCAGCGCAACTCCTCCAGTAGGTTGTCGTTGTTGGTGCGCTGGTCGTCACCAGCGCAAGCACCACCAGCGCATCTCGTCCAGAATGTTGCCGCTGGTCTTGCGCCCTTGAGGCGCACCACTCGTCGAGCGCCCTTGCCAGTTAAAGGGCGTGCGCTGGTGAGTTGCGCTGGTCGTCCAGCGCTGAACCAGCGCAGCTGACGGGAATCTGAAGTGTTTTTTTCAAAAACGATGTCACTTCACTTGGATCCCATTTATATATGTCTTGATAGTCTTGGCTCGGTTTCTAGAGCAAAAAATTACACTTTTGAGAGCATGGTTGAGTATCTTCAAGCCAAGGTATCAAGACTTCATCTTTAAGCTTCCAAATCACAAAACCCTTCATATTGCATCTTTCATTTATCATCTAGCATAATTCTAGGTTGATTTCATCTAGGGTTTTTAGTTTTGCTCACATGACTTGTATCTAGAACATCATTCTCATATCTATATGTTCTTGCTTTACAAGATAGCTTCTTTATCACTTGAATTGATTCAAGATTGCATCTTTATGACTTGACTTAGTTTCAAGATTGTTTTATTGTGGTTTGTGAGTTGTATTGTGATAGATAATGCATATAGGATTTTGGTTGCTTATTTAGTGTTGGTTTATGCATGTCATCTAGTAATATGATATCTAGGATTGTCTAACATGTTCATCCTTGCCTAGATAAGCTTAAAATGTCTAACCTTGCATTTTTAGCATCTTGAGTATTTCACATATTCACCTTAGGTTGTGCTATCTCTTCACTTTAGAGACAAGTCTTGTATTTACCTCTTAGGTAGTTTGCAAGCAAGGGACTAGAGTCACTATTAAAGGCCCGCGGGTAGCAAAGACGGATTAGTAAATTTAGGTGTGATGTGGTCAACCTAATTTGTAATCGTATTTGCAAATAGTGGATTCGAGGTTCTCGTGTGGCGCACATAACAGCCCGTGGTTTTTCCCCGTGTGGGTTTCCACGTAAATATTGTGTGTCCTCAAATTTCCGCACTTGTATGTTTTTTGTATATTGACTAGATTGGGGCTTTTTTCGTAATTTGGACTAATCTCGAAAAATTGGGTAAAATTGTTTAAAATCTATTCACCCCCCTCTAGATTACTTTAGGACACGTTTATTATTTATTTTCAGGGAGAGTAGTGGAAGGTTAACTTGTTGCAAAAGACTTGCACATGTAACGAATTCTAAATGGGTTATCTACCATGTTCTCATGCACTTACAGTGGCTAGGTAGGTTGGATCCTATGAAATCTATTTAAGTTTATGATATTTTATTATGAAACATTTAACATCATTTCTTCCATTAATTCAAGGAGCGAAACTTGGTTTACACTTCCCTATGTGCAAACTACTACAAGAGGGAAATACTTGTGGACATATATTCATGTCTATCATGCCGATGGGGTATCCTAATACTTGGGTAGTACTTGACGACATAAGACAACGTGTGGTATTACCTCCAAAATCTAAAAAGAGCAAATAAGCAGGTCGCCCGCAAGAGAATTGATTTCCCTTCGTATCAGAGAGGCCAACCACATAGAAATGTACTAGATGTGGACAGACCAGACACTATTATAGGTGGTGTACTAACCCTCCTGTGCTTCCAAGCAGTAGTCGCCAACATGTCCTTAACAAATATCGTTGCAAGTGTAGCGAGTGCCACCATGTCGAGCACAACAAACAAACTTGCCCAAACGAGGAGACAAAAATCTAAGGACCCAGAAATCCAAAATGAATGAAGACTTTAATGTTTAACTTATTTGTACACGTACTTTGCGTTGGCTTTAACGTTGTAACTTTATTTGTACCCGTACTTGGGAATTGACATATTATTTCATGAAGATTAAATTAATGCATGTATGTAGGTTGCTTTGAAATACTCTGGAATTGAAATTCTGGGGTTGTGTGAGTAAGTCTCAGAAAGAAATGGGACCCTTTCCGAGACTTTTCATTAATGCATGTATGTAGGTTGTTTTGACATACTCTGGAATTGAAATTCTGGGGTTGTGTGAGTAAGTCTCAGAAAGAAATGGGACCCTTTCCGAGACTTTTCATTAATGCATGTATGTAGGTTGTTTTGACATACTCTGGAATTGAAATTCTGGGGTTGTGTGAGTAAGTCTCAGAAAGAAATGGGACCCTTTTCAAGACTTTTCACACTTTTGAAAAGTCTCGGAAAGTGTCCCATTTATTTCCGAGACTTACTCACACAACCCAATTAATTTTTATTTTTTTTAAGTATGGGAAACATATACTAAATTTGTATGTTGTTTTAATACTTGTTTTTATGTTATACATTTGCATTGCTTCACATCCAAATTGCTAACAATAGGAAATATTGTTAATTACAAAAACTAATAGGAAATATTATTAATTACAAAAACAAATTTAATCAATAATTACAAATATCATAAAAGTATTTCAACAAGCCGTGGAGCAACAAAAAACTTTGACGGCCATCTTCATGCGTTTGTCCTCCATATTGTCATTCGTCCAATCAAACCTCTTCCATGCTAATGTGTACTTGATCAACAAGAGTGCATGGGCACCATAGTTACCCTTGTAATTTAGAAATACAACAACAACCGTGAATACTCTGTTAATAAATGCACACCTTTGTGATTTCAAATAATTCAACCAGTACACTTACCCTTGTGTTTGTTGTGGCACACGAGATAAGGGTACCATAGCCATATGTATCGGCTCCGGCTCCACCCTAGGGGTCTTCTTCTCCCTCGGTCTTCTCTAGGAAAATCCAATATGTGCCAACATTGATGGTAAAAACCACTATAAGCATGCAACATGTTGGTTCCAATGTACTAATGAAACTTTCTGCCTAAATAGATCGAAAATGTGGATTGTCCGTTCAACAAGATCAGTTTTGGCTATAATCCAATGACATCCTCCAACGTTACACGGCACTAAAAGCTACAATTGATGAAAAAAAAAGTAAATTCATGGTTAAGATACATTGAGATATAAAATCCAATATCCAATTTCATTTCCAATACACTCACAGTATCAACCTCGTGCTATGACCGACATCCAGGAGGACGTTGTCTGTGGGCACATACAAGATCTTCAACGGACCACTTGTAAGTCAACATGGGCCAACTCTTTGGGGGAGCGCTAACGACTTCAGGATGTAAAATATTCTGCCACTAGATGTGAAAGTATGTCTGTTCAAGAATTAAACATAAAAACATCAGAATGTATTCATCATTAAGATGGTTAAAGTCTACATCTTATAAACAACAAAAAATCTTATATAGAATTGGGAATCAAGGATGTTTATACTCTGACTGTACACCTCAGGGAGAGCACGATGACACTTCCACAGGATTTGTAAATATGCATCTATGTGCTGACAAAAGGAACCAACAACAAATGTGAAACAAGTGTACAATATAAGCAAAAAATAAGTATGGCAATGTGTAAATACATACCGTGTTGTCCAAGTCCATGTGGTTGGTTTGGAACTGTTGGAACCAAGGGACTCCGACCGGGATTTCTTAATCTATATCGCGCCTGTATCATTGAAGAAGAATACACATTAAAATTAATATGTAGTGTATGACAAATTTAGGAAAATATTACTAAAATGTTGTATGTTATACATTGTTGTTGTATACTTCTTAAAGTTCATATACTCGTTTAGCTCTCCTTCTCAACCAAATCAGCAGGCCGAAATTTATGGGTCCCAATCTTAGACCTCTTCGGCCTACATGGGTTAGTGTAGGGACTAGTCACTTGCCAACCACGTTTGCGTGCCCGCAATGGTCATTCAGTAGGTAAACTTGGGGATGCTAGTGATGACATTGGGGTAGATGGAACAGAGACACTTGCTAGAATCCGGCTTCCTGAAGCCCTTTGGGACATTGGTGTAGCCTCTTAACGCACAACTGTCAACTGGCAAGGGTGTAGATACTGATGAGAAAGTTGGAGGGTCCTCTAGAGTATTTGAACCAACATGTGAAGCCACTGGCAAGCCTGTAGATATTAAAGAGACAACTGTAGGGTACTGCAACGTCTCTGAAGCCAAATGTGACACGGCTGCAGGGTCTTACGGAGTATTTATGGATTCTGGCATGTTTGTAGATATTGGAGTGACAGTTGTAAGGTATTAAACAGTCTCTGAAATAACATCATGGGCTTGTTGACTGTCTGGTCCCATCTGCGCCATGACCTCATCATGGGCATGCTGACTGTCTGGTCTCATATGTTCGAACGCTGGGGGATCATACCTTGCCATATCAAAAGTCTCATTCGTATGCATATCAGTTGATGACTTATGAAGTGTACATATCATATGAACCAACTCAACATGTTCTTGTTGTCTGTTCCTGTCACTCGTTTGAACCTCCTCCCATAATTGCTATACAACGTCCATGAATTCTTTAAATTGTCATTCTCAATGGTCAGGTACTGCCTGTAGGAGAAAATCACAAGTCAGAGTTACAGTTCAAATTATTATCTTAAATTAATCTCAAGCTATAACAATTTATATACCTCTCGTAAAAGAGATCGTGGCTCTGTATGTCCTCCAGTGCCTCCACGTGTATGCTTTATATAGGTAGACTCAACACCAATGGAAGGTGCATCCGGAGCCACCATCTACGGAGGTGGCACAATTCCCGTATTCATTCTGAATCTGACACGGGTCTGCCTGACAGTTGTAGGGTCACTACTCAAGCCAGAAGTATCAATACTCTGTTGTTTGGTTACACGGGTTCTGGATCTAATGTGTGAGCCTATGTCGTCTGCCTCTATCAAATTCTCACCATAATCACCAGCATATTCGGCAGACATTGACAAATCCCCCCTAGCGTAGTCTTTGCTGAACCAAGATCAGTGTACAAATTGCCTCCCTCGTTTATCCCCTGGTAGTACCATTCACCTCTCTTCGCTTCCTTGGCGGTCAATTCTGAAATTTTATCATAAAAATGATGTTAAAAACTTGTCCTGAAAATTATATTCAATAGTTAAGAATAGATTATTACCTTGCGGTGAAAATCTTAATAGTTTGTCTGCCCTGGGTCGTCCAGTCAACTCCTACTTTAGAATACATGGGAACGGTTCTTCTTCCTTACGAGTGGCGAATTGCGTGGTAAGGGTTGGAATAACTTCAGAATAAAAAACCTACAACATATCCAATGGAAATTTCATTGGTTAGTTAGAAAACATAAAAAATTAATAAATAAATTATTGATAATAATTAAGTTTAAAAGGCTCACCAATAGCGCATAAGCAAACCCATAAATGTTGTATATCTTCTTTTGAGAATGAAGTGCCTTTTTGAACCCATATATGAAGTATTTGTACATATGTGAACCCCACAGGAAAGCATTGAACGCATCCAAGTCATCAACTAGGTGCAACTGCCATACAGGGATGAAATCTCTCTCATCCAATCCGATAAAAATGCAATTAACCATTAACAGCCAACATAGCTTCACTGCATCGAATTGCTCTTGCCATTGACCCTGCTCAATCCTTGCTTAGAGTTCAGTAAAACTGACCAAATCTCGACCACCGAAGTACCTTTGGTGTATGTCATTCTCCACATCCTCATATAGCACCATGTCGGGGATGGCTCCGAACTTCAACCCGGTGACTATGCTTACCCAACATGAACCCTATCTCATCAGTGGGTCTGTCGTGATGTATATCACGCAATAGAAACCGATGCACAACACCACCGGAAAACTGCATTCATCGCTTCATGCTAGAAAATGCCCAAAACATGACTCAAAAAACCTATCTCGCTCTTGGATCCCATTTTCTGCTACTCCAGTAATTACTTCCTCAATTACTTTCAGATGTTCAAGAGATTGTGGTCATACTAGTCGCTGTGGGGAATTTTTAACCTATTCCTCAAATTCACCATCTGCAATTCACAAGCAATATGCATACATAATTAAAAACAAAGGTAAACAGAGGTCTGAAATCTTTCCCAGTAACCTAGAACACAATAAGAGAGTCTCGGAAAGCAATACAAAAGTCTCGAAAATCATTACAAAATTCTCTGAACACAATACAAAAATCTCATAAAGCATTACATAAGTCTCGAAAAACAATACAAAAGTCTCAGAAAACAATTCTAAAGTCTAGGAACAAAGCCTCGGAAATCAGTTACAAAAGTCTTGTAAGCAAAACCTAGAAAACCAAATCCTTTACCAGAAAGTCTCGGAAACTATTACAAAAGTCTCGAAAATATATATTTCAAAAGTCTCGAAAAATGTTATAAGAGTCTCAGATCATATAAGCTTATACAAAAGTCTTGGGACAGTATTTAAAAAGTCTCGAAACATTTTATAAAAGTCTTGAAAACGAAAACCTAATTCAAAAGTCTCGGAAAGTATTTCAAAAGTCTCGGGAATTGTTATAAAAATCTTGAAAACTAAAAACTTATTCAAAAGTCTCGGATAAAAGTCTCGAAAAGTATTTTAAAAGTCTCGGGACTTGTTATAAAAGTCTCGGAAACTAATTCAAAAGTCTCGGAAAGTATTTCAAAAGTCTCGGAACTTATTATAAAAGTCTTAGAAACTAACCTAAGTCTCGGAAACTAAGTTATTGTTCATCGTCTTCTCCAATCGAAAATCCCAATTTCAACCCCTAGGATATAGATCTAACACTTCAACAATACAAATCAAATGAACACCCCAACAAAACACAATCAAATCTAACTTAAAAATCAATTTGAAATAGTTACATACCTCATTTTTCACCAAAATAAAAACTTGCTACAGTTGTTGGTCGTGTTTTACGTCGTCGACGTAATCATGTTCGTGGTCCATTGTCGCCGTCGCCGTTCGAGTGATTGCCGAAATGTCAATGGGACTTTCTCTCTCTACTCTCACAACTCTCTCACTGTAAACTGAAAAGTAAAAAAAAAAATGAAACAAAACTAAATTACAAATAGTTGACGTTGAAGTACTGTGGGGGTTATTTTTGGAAGAAACCCATTTTAAGTGTCTTTTATACATAAGTTTTTAAAATGGTGATAGTGTTGAAATGCCACCTCAAAAAGGTGTGATTTCCGTGTTATAATTAGGTTATTATTACGAAATCATAATTTTGATATTAAAATATGATGCATCCAAGGGCATAGCTCAGATGGTAGACGGACGAGCGTAGGGCTTGGGTAAATGGCTCCTAAGTCAGCGGCTCTCGAATCTTACCAATGGCAAAAAACTTTTTAAAAAAAAATGCCTAGTTTAGATATGTGGATATACAATGTAAATATATATATACAATCTTTCTACTATCAGTTCGTCCTGACAATAAATATATCAGGACGAAGAATGTGGACAACTAGAGTTACATATTTTGACTCAAAGTGTATGCACTTGTCAAAACTTCTCTATAATCTGTGGTCCACATTCTTCGTCCTGATATATTTATTGTTAGGATGAACTGACAATAGAAAGACTGTATATATATATATATATATATATGATGCATCCCACAACTAGAGATGGCAATTGGACCCGGACCCGGACCCGGACCCGGACCCGGACCCGTGGGTACCGACCCGAACCCAAACCGAATGAGTCGGGTTTGGGTCTAAAATTGAAGACCTGTGTCAGGTTCGGGTCCGGGTCCGGGTCCGGGTCCGGGTCTGGGTCTGGGTCTAGGTCTGGGTCTGCTAAAAAACCAGACCCGAACCCGAGGACCCGACCAGTGATTAACATTGTATATATAATATAATGTACTCTCAAATCCCTAAACCTAAAATTGTCAAACTCTCAGCCTTAAAATTACAGACAACTCCTTTCTCCTGTCTCTACCCACCTCCACGCTCGATTTCAACATCTCCACCTCCACTCTCTCGTCGACTTATCATGTCTTTCGCCGCCAGTCACGCCTCCCTTCATCGACGAAGCTTCACAATTCTCACGGTTATTGTCAAAAATAGACATAAAAGTAAAAAATATATATCTCCACACTTTCAAGCTCTCTATTCTCTCTAAACCCATCTCATTCTAAATCTTTTGTTTGGAATTTGGATGGTTTGCACAAGAGAGGACGTCGTCTTCAAGAGAGTGAAAAGGATGATGATGTGGCTTCAATTGATAGTCTGCGGGTCTACCCGAACCCGAACTAGACCCACGAGTCTAGACCCAAACCCGAACCCGAACCCGTGAAAATATTTGGATCTGGGTACCAAAATGTTTGGCGGGTCTAGGTCTGGGTCCAGTAGGACCGGACCCGAACCCGACCCATTGCCATCCCTACCCACAACGCGTAGAAAAAGATAAATGAAGCAATATAATTACTTATATAACCTTACCTTGACTAGTGAGACACATTTTGGGTGGGACAAACCCATGTCAATAAGTCAATAACAAAATAATTGACCATAGAGAAATTAAGTCAATGGAATGAAGTTTGCAATTCTAAAAATAATTGAGGCATGGCCCGGCCCTATTTAATAATAATAAAATAATTGACCAGAGAGAAATTAAGTCAATGGAATGAAGTTTGCAATTCTAAAAATAATTGGGGCATGGCCCGGCCCTATTTAGTAAAAAATTTACTATAAAGAAAGGGATTTAGATTATTCGCGGATCTGATCGTAGAAAAAAAGATCAGATCTAAATTTAAAAAAAAACACAATAAAGGCTAATCGGTCAAAAATCTGCTGTGTAGTGGCATGGATTTGATTTTTTAGGAATCAAAACCACATGTGTAGTATTAGATTCACCGAGGGAAGCACGTACCAAGATTAAGAACAAAAAGACAGGTCTTCCAAAACATCCTGACCCAGGATATCCCAATTCTCCTGATAATTAAATAAATAAATAAATAAATAAAACTTGGAATCCATCCAAAGACGGAGCCTTTGTAGGGTTCATATAAAAAAGAGCTGCAAATTTCCTAAGGTGAAAAATTAAAGGAGCGTCCAGGGCTTTCAACTTTCATCTAGAGAATCATGTACCAGAGTTTATTTATTTATTTATTTTAATTTTCATTTTTCTTTACTTGAGAAATTGGAATTTAAACTTTTGAACTCCTTTTAAGTTAAAAATGATATTAATATAATTTATGTTACGATTAATCATGGTCAAATTAGGTGTTATGGGAATTAGTGAATTCATAATGACCATGCTATATATATGAATCTAAGGGGGGTGTATTCAATTAGGATTCTTGAAGACATTTAAAGACATTATAAATCCTGGTGTATTCAATTCGGACATTTAAAGACTTTAAAAGAGTCTATATTAATCCAGTGGTATTCAATTCAGATTTATATGGACTTTTAAAGAATCCTTCTAAATCCAGGTGTATTGAATTGAGATTTTTAAAATGTCTACAAGAATCAAGGTGTATTCAATTAGGACTAGATTTTAAATGATTTTCTTAGGTCATGGATTTTGGTGGATTTTGATGGACTTGATAGTGAGAGATATAAATATCAAATGTCAAAACATATCCGGCCTTCTGCCCAAAGATTTTGGTGGACTTTGGTGGACTTTGCTCTCTCTCTCTCTCTCTCTCTCTCTCTCTCTCTCTCAAAACAAAAACGTGTCGCTTCTTCTCGCTTCTTCTCTGCTCAAATAATCATGATCGATGATCTTCCTTTGCTGATTTTTCGACTGCAATCTTGTCCAACAACACCCAAAAAAATAAATAAATAAATAAATAAACCAAAGCACATTCTACCACCACGATCAGTGTCCTTTTTTTTTTCCTTGTGAGTTACACACTAGCAAGTGGCAACACATACAAGCAAAAACGTTGATTTATTTATTTATTTATTTGTCTGTGTTTTGCCTTTTATATAGGTTCTGGGCATTTAACTTACCTTTATTTTTATTTTTATTTTTTATCTTCTTTTATTATTTTAATATACCACTTTAAAATAAAATTAGCTCAAACCCCAACTCATCTTGATGTAATTTATGTATTTAAAAGTTAGATTTTTTTTTTTTTTTTTGAAAACAATAAATTCAGTAACAAAATTTTAAATAATAATAAAGTTGATTGGACTTACCAAAGGAGTGTACATACAACTTTTAAGGGGTGTAAATATCGTCACTCTTCTCCATTTATAACAGAAGTCATAGATAACAAATCCATGAAAATCTATGGATGTCTAAACAAATCCATAACAGTTTGAGATAGATGTCTAAACAAATCCATGAAAGTCTGAGATAAATGTCTAAACAAATCAATGAAAATCCATGTGGATTTATAAAAGTCCGTGAAAATCCGTAAAAATCCATGAAAATCTGTCACTTAAAAAATGTCTTTAAATATCCTTCAGAATCCTAATTGAATACGCCCTTCTAACTATTAGTGTATAAAAGGGTACATATGCATGCAGATCGAAGCTGATCATTCGATATAACAAATAATATAGATTACGCTAATAGGTGCGTAGCTCAACTGGTAGATGAACGAGTTTGGGGTTTTGATAAATAACTCTCAAGTCAACGGCTCAAATCTTACTAATGGTGAAAACTTTAAAATTCCAAAATTAATAGATATTGTAAAAAATAAATAAATAAATAAATAAAAAGATAATATAGATTACAATTTTAACGAAATTTTATGTTTTGACTTTTGAGCAACAACGGACAATATAATTTGGTATCATGATTCATGCATGCTTCTAGCTAGGACTTTAAGCTTTATACAGCTTTTCATTGCCAAACCCTACGTTTCTTTACATTATTGCATGTTTTATATTCGTTTTTATTTTTAATTATTAAAATATATATTTCCAATTAACTAGTGTCACCGTCATTGGCTTCCAGCTGTCCATCCTAGATTAGATACCAACTTCAAGTTTGATATATGAGAAAATCTTCAATGGGACGGTCTTATTGCCACTTGGTGAGACCGTCCCAATGAGATTGTATCATTTATCTCGAGAACATAAATATATATTATTAAACTATAATTTGGTGCAATCTCATTGGACGGTCTCACCAAGTGGCAATGAGACCGTCCCATTGAAGATTTTCTCTTGATATAATCCTTATTCTAATATAATATTGTATTGATGAATGACGTATTAATATTTAAAAAAATTGTAATGATAACATTTTATTAATTGATCGTGTTGGTTTGAGACAGATATGTTTTAGCATTCTAAAACTCCAATCGTATATAGAAAAACAGAGACGTGAATGTGCATCTAACCGTTAACCAATGGTGTAAAGGGTAGCTAAGAAAAAAAACTATTCTAAATTCAACGTGAGAGCCATCGAATCCACGCTTGTAATATTCATCACCAGGGGCTGCGTTAGATCGAGTTCTTTATTTTCTTAATGCTTACATATATAATTTGAACTTGGAAGCTAGCATTTGACTAGCAATATGATATGAAAGTTTGTGTTTGGATGATCATCACTTTATCGCTTTCATTACTCTTTTGGTTTTGTTTTGAAGATTAATTTCTTGTCGAGAAAGTCCAGTTGCATTAATAGTATTGCAGAAAGCTCCAAGAAGCTGTAACTTTCAAAAGTAGGTGATGTTGGTATTGAATATTGTTAAGGTTAGATACTTAGATGGCAGTCATGGCAGCCATGCAAAAGCCAAAAAGGCGTCCCTTCTAAAATCAACTTCCGTGAAGTATTCGTCGATTGAATTTTAGTTCAAATATGTTTGCGTATATACATATTAATCCAATGATTGATTAGGATGCTTAACCACCCTTTTTCGTGTTGCTAGAATGAAAACCGTATAGTTACCGGAGTGAAAACTACATATTGGATTTTAATTCAAGTGTCCATAAAATTCAAAGGTTTGAAAAATAAAAATAAATGAATTACATAAATTACTAAGAATTGAAATAGAATCAAGAGGTACATTCGGTTTTTTTTTTTTGTTTTTTTTTTTTCGTTTTTTGTTTTTTGTTTTATCAATCTAAAAGCATCTCCGATGCAAAAGCAACTTGTGAAAAAAAAAAAAAAAAGATGTCATGTAAGATTAATAGACATTCTATTAATAAATCTTTCTCTAATGCAGCTGTGCATATTCAACCTTAAGATAACGTGGCAAAAAAAAAAAATTATACATTATCAACATGACCGTCTACTTTCAGACGGTCTGTTGCATAACTATTTTTTCGGTTGACTCAGCAAATATTTAAAACTTACATTAATTTTTCATCTATTTTTGGTAAGAAAAAAAATAAAAAATAAAATAGGAAAAAAAAATGGACACTTCATTAAAAAAAAATTGTGTTTTAGACGGAAGCAGTGGAGACCAAATTTTAAATAATTGTCAATCAAGTCTATTTTTATGTCATATATGAAGCAAGTCTCTTGATATTGTTGTTATATCAACGATTATTGATATGTAAACCACTTTTGCATTGGAGATGCTCTAAGAAGGCCATGGCCAATTTGTTTTACACATAACTAATCCTTAAGACAAAAATACCACAGGTTCTGCTATTTTTTTTACTGACATTTGATTAAGTGAAGGACCAAAGTAATGAATTTTAAAAAAAAAAAAAAAAAAAAAAAAAAAAAAAAAAGGAAATAAACATATATCTTAATATGTGAATGACAATATTTAAGAACGTGACAAATTGTAAACAAGGCGTGACTTGTGTGAAAATTTTCCACTTTTTTAGGAGTGAAAATACTGTTGCTTAGAAGAATATTTAACGTGTGACGATATTTACACCCCTAAAAAATTATATGTACATCCTTTGTTGTATGGACATCCCCACTAAGAAAAAAAAACTTATTTCTTGTAAACACACCCTATACATTACCAAATATATTGTTGAGTGACGATATTTGTACCCCTTAAAAATCGTATGTACACCCCAAATTAGTATGTTTTTTAAAAATCCAATAGTACCCTTGAGTAAAATTACTAAGAGGACTAATTGTTTGTTAGTACACCCACCAATAATTATTAATTAGTTTCCTATTCTAATCTTTTGTATTTTCTTTTTCCTATTAATGGTTTGATATTAATATATATCATAAAGCTCTTTCTATTTTAATAAACCCTAGATTCTCTTTTAAATATATTTTCAATCTCTTTTAAGGAAATACAAATTGATTGCTAAGTATGGAAAATAAATCAAAATCATGAGACAAATTTAGGTGTGAAAAAGTAAAGTTTTAAATTAATTTTTATTAGATGAACAAAATCATTATGTATAATTGTATATAAACAGACCTTTAAATTAACTATATTATCTATATTTTTTATTTTATTTTTTCAAACACACTTTAGACTTTTTTTTTTTTTTTTTTATTTATCAATATTATATGTTCTTTCTTATTAAAAAATAAATAAAAAATTAGATGTTCTTCAATTTCATCGAACACTTATCTTTTTTTTTTTTTTTTTTGAAATATCATTTAACATCTATCTATTTCCACATCAATTAAGACATGACAAAAAATCTTACATTCCTACAACTCTCTCAAACAGAAAGTGGTTCTCCAATATATATATATATATATATAATTCTTAAAATGGATTTTTAACGAAAAATGGAGTTTGATTTTGAAAAAACCAAGAAGAGAAAGAATAGTAAAAAGAATTAAAGGTAACAAATTTTTTTGAAATAATAATAAAGTTGATTAAATAACATAATAATAGTCATAGGTGGTGTGTACTTACAAAAATACAATAAGTATAATTAAAGAAAGTGTATTTTTGGAATTAAGTGGTGTTTATTTACAAATTAGTGATTTTTTAAAAATTTTGAAGGGTGTTATTACGAAAAGAATGTAGATATAGTTTTTAAAGGGTGCCATTATCACCACTCTATATTGTTTTTTTAGGGTTAATTGCAATAAAATTGTAAGTTCTAGCTCCAAAAATATACCCAAGACCCAAGATCCAAAATTGACCCAAGTCCAACCAAGCCAACAATCCATTTGCATTTACAAAATCCAAGCTCACGCAAACCCAAACATGATAGATTCATTTTTAAAGTCAGATAAGTATAAAAAATAAAAATAAAAATAAAATAAAATAAAATAAAAAGAGAATAAAAGAAAGGGAAAATTGCACAAATTTACCCTAACGTTTCCCATTATGGCATAATATTCAACTAATGCCTTTAATTGCACAAATAACCCTTCATGTTAGTCAACTTTGGTTAAAAATAGCCATTGACCATGATTTTTTTTTGAAAGCCCAAAATTACCCCCGCACTTTATTACAAAAAAATCTTAATTGCCCTTTATTTAAAACATTATCTACTTTAAATTATTATAATATAAAAAATAAATACTAAACATAATCCTTTTTAAATAAAAAAAAATCAAAAATAATATATTAAAAACAAAACAATTTAAGAAAACGTTATTTTGAGAAAATATAATTTAATAATATATTAAAAACAAAACAAAAAAAACGTTATTTTGAGAAAATATAATTTAAAATTATACGAGTCCAATATAAATGGTGGTAATGTGTTACATATTTTTTAATTTTTTTTGTTTTTATTATATTATTTTTGAATTTTTTTTATTTAAAAAGGATTATATTTAGTATTCTAAACACAAATATAAATAAAATCATCAAGAGTTTGAAATAAAAATATAATCATTTGTCATAATAAAATACAATAGCACCGAAAATTTGTTCAATATTCATCTCTATAAGACAAAATAATTTGACTCAATATAAATTACGCATTATATTTTGGTTCAAAAATTTAAAAATATATATATACTAAACATAATCCTTTTTAAATAAAAAAAAATGTTTTAAATTTTAAAAATATGTAGCACATTACCACTATTCATATTGGACTTGCATAATTTTAAATTATATTTTCTCAAAATAACATTTTTTTTTTGTGTTTTTTTTTAATATATTATTAAATTGTATTTTCTCAAAATAACGTTTTCTTAAATTGTTTTGTTTTTAATATATTATTTTTGAATTTTTTATTTATTTAAAAAGGATTATGTTTAGTATTTATTTTTTATATTATAATAATTTAAAGTAGATAATGTTTTAAATAAAGGGCAATTAAGATTTTTTTGTAATAAAGTGCAAGGGCAATTTTGGGCTTTCAAAAAAAAATCATGGTCAATGGCTATTTTTAACTAAAGTTGACTAAAAGGAGGGGTTGTTTGTGCAATTAAAGGCATTAGTTGAATATTATGCCATAATGGGAAACGTTAGGGTAAGTTTGTGCAATTTTCCCTAAAAGAAAAGAAAAGATGCAGCTGTGCTGGGTGAAGATGTGCGAGGTGTCAACTGTCAAGAGAGGGTGAGAAGTTGGCCAACAAAAATCTATTAACTATATAATAAGTGTGAGTTGTCGGTGGAATTATAGGATCCCATTTTTTGTTTGAAAGTAAAATTATAAATACATCCCTTAAAGATTATATAATTACACTTACACTTACAGAACCAGGACTGTTTACAAATTTGACATTTACTTTTATAATTAACGGCTAAAAAAAATGATTGATGTAACAAACAGTGTATAGATAACCACGGTATTTAAAGATACAGAAATTCTATTATCAGTTCGAACTGACAAAAGTTATATCAGTTCCTTGCATGTGGGCCACTGGATTTAAATACTTTTACTTGGCTGTATGCACTTGTCAGTTAAAGTATTTAAATCCAGTGGCCCACATACAAGGAACTGATATAACTTTTGTCAGTTCGAACTGATAATAGAAAGACTGTTTAAAGATAAACTTAAACTGAAGATGACTTAGCTGAAGCCACCGTTTAATCAGATGAATAAGGATTTTTTATGATTAATTTACTTTCTTTCTTTTTTCCTCTTATCTGGATTTGGGGATGAACCGATCTCTTTGACTTTTTATTTTATTATTATTATTTTATTATTTTTTTTAATATCCATCTTCTGTCTAATTTATATCATTATCTACAGCGGTATAAATTAATTACTAGATAAAGATAAGTATATTTTTCCCATTTTCAACAAAGATAGATACAAGAGTTTTTGGGTCCTTCCCACCTCTAGACAAAACGAGAGATAAACATTGAAACGTATGGGTTCGTCCTTGAATAACGGATAACTAAATTTTCATAAAGCTTTTATTTTTTCCCCATTCTCTCCTCTTCTTCTCGATGAATTTTTCTGCATGATTTATTAGGGAAAAGGTTAGTTCTTTAATTTTGCTGTTAATTATGCTAAAATTTCAGTCAAATTTAATTATTTTGGCGTTTGTCAAACGCCGAGCATTGTAACTAAAAACATACATCATATCAAATTCAAGATAAGAAGGAGAAGAAGATCACATCGTTCAACAAATCAAACGCTAAAGAATTGGAAGACTCGGGTCCTCTTTCCTCTTCAATTCCTTCAAAAATGGTACGTTTCTAATTTTTTGCTTTTTTTTTTTCATTGATTTTCTCTTCAATTTAGACAATATTGTTTCTGTGAACATGTATGATGTATCAATTGGATTGCGAAGCTTCAAAACATCTTGTTCTTTGTCTAAGAAAATGTTTATATTTGATTCGTTTTAGTATTTGGCTTCTTATATTTACATGGGTTGTTTAAGATCATTTTTGGTTGTAAATTTTATATTTTGTATTCAATTTTGTGTTCTTGATGGTAAATATGTGATTGTTGTGATTCTTTCTTGTGAATAAGAGTGTTGAATACAATGTATCATATGTGTACCATGCCTTGTTAGCCTACTTCGATACAGATAATGTCGCGCTCAAGAGTCTTGCCAAGTAATTTCTTTTTGTAAATCTTCAATTTCTTTATAGCTTTTTTTATTTTTATTTTTGATAAAGGTCAATTCTTTTTTGTGTAGCTTTTAGTAAAGCTTATATTGAAAGAAAAGTTTTAGTATAAAGCTTATTTCCATTTACTACGTGTTAGCGCTCATTCTTTTATTTTAAACTATTTTTTACCGATGATCACTAGGTTCATACATATTCATAGTATCGTGAAATGAGCCACATGTGATGACAGAAATGATAGTTCAAGTTTTTAGTTAAAACATGTTATGCATATGTGCATATTTTCAATAATTAATATTTTTTTTATAACTAGTTTTTTAATATGTAAATATTCAGCAGATGGGTCCAACACAAAGAAAAGCAATTTTTTGATTTTAACTAAATTATATTTTATGATGGGCCATAACCCATAAATTTAAATTGCATTTTTAAGTTACAATGTAGAAAAGTTTGAAAAGCCAAAATGATTGTTAAAGATTTTATTAGAAGTCACCTTGAGATTCATATGATTTTCTATAATGTTTTCCAGAAGATTCGGATTTCAGATAGAAAGATCATATTTTCACAAGATTCCCTCGTACTCAAGAGAGGAGTCGGGGTGGGTCCTGTCAAAAATACCCTGACGTTATGCAATAATACACTAACATTGAACTTTTACGTTTATTATAAAAAATACCTTTGACTAGTTTGACCATGGTTGGATTTAATGTTGACTTAACGATTGGCAGGGCAAAAAAAAGTCTTTTTGACAACAGGTTAATAAAAAAATATTTCATATTTAATATAAGAAATGATAAAAATAAAAAGAGAGCTTCTTTTAACAATCCAATTTTTTTCTTTTTATACTTTTTTTTTAAAGACACTCCATTCTTTAAATTTAAAATTTTTAAAAATTCTAAAGACACTTCCTTTTGTTCCAAGATTATCTTTTTTATCTTTTGGCACTCATATTCTAAAGACACCCTATTTTAAAAAATAAATTTCTAAAGACACTCCATTTTATTTTCATAAAAGTTAGAATGAATCATCGTAGCATTTGGATTCATCTAATGAGTAATCTTTTTTGAATTAAATTATTAAAAAAAAAAATTATCTCTCTTAAATCATTAGATTAAATATTACATATTAAACACTCTCTCCTAAATTTTTAATTACCATATTAAATTTTCTTTCCTCCAATACATATATATAACTTTTTATCTCCATTCTTTGTTAAGCAAAATTAACAGTTAAGAAAAAAAAAAAAAACTTACGAATAAGCTTGATTTTTAGGAACTGTATATATGTATATATTAAAAAATAAATAAAAATATGAAAATGCTTTCTGTTACTTTTGTAGGTATGTGATTGCCTAGAGAACTTTAATTCTTTCATTAGTCTTAGAAATTCTGAGTTTAATCGAATCTAGTTGCAACAAATCAAGTTTTCATATATCTATTTTTTTTTTATTAAAAAAAAAAAAAAAAACAAGGCATTTGTATTGACTTTTTAATATATATATATTACTATTAGTAAAAAATCAAAATAATCATAAGTTTTTTTTTTTTTTTGAAAAATGGAGAGAGAGAGAGAGAGAGAGAGTAATTAGGAGAGTGTTTAATATGACAACAACAGATTTAGGAAAGAGAGTTTAATACGTAATATTTAAGTGGAAATTGCCAAAACTGACCCATCTACTTATGGGATTTTCTTTTTTAACCACATCCATACTTTTAATTGTTTTTAACCATGTTTTTGAGAAATAACTCAAAAGCCCTCATATAAAAACCCCCAAATCAGCTCTCTCTCTCTCTCTCTCTCTCCTTTCTTTTCTTTTTCTTTCTCTCTCCTCTCCTATGCTCTGCTCTCTCTCTCTCACCGATCTCCCTCTCTCTCCGTGATCTCTCTCTCGCCGGCATGGCTGACGGCCGCCGAGCGCCGACAAGCAGCTGGGCCACGCCACGAACCAGGGTCGACCACGAACCAGGTGTTGGTTGGTCGCACGAACCAGTGACGACCACGAACGACCAAGCGATGCCGCGACGGGGGTCGTGCGCCGCTGGTTCGTCCGCCGCTGGTTGGAGTGACGACCGAGTGTCTTCCGACAGCAGGGTGTGCCGGCGATGTGGTCGACCAGATCTTCTGAAAATTAAACCTAACCCTAATTCGAATTTGAGGAAGAAGATGAGGAAGAAGAAGGGAAAAAAAAAAAAACTTATCCTAATTTCAATTTAGTCCAGATTTCAAGTTTTAATATTTCTATTTTAGGCATGATTTCAAGTTTTAATATTTCCAGTCAGGCATGATTTCAAGTTTGTGTATTTCAATTTAGTCGTGATTTCAAGTTTGTTTCGAGGTTTAAAGAATACTATTTTCAAGGGTACTCTGGTAATTCATGGTACTAAATTGAATTTTTTTTTAAAAAGTGGTTATTAATAATTAAAAATTCAAAAGTGGTTAAAAACAAAAGTATGATAAGTGTTATGGCTACTTATGAATTTCTCTCAATATTTAATCTAATGATTTAGGAGAGAGAATTTTTTTTTTTAATAAGTTAATTAGTTTGGAGTGTCTTTAGAATTTTTTGTCTTATTTAGTAATTTTAATTCATGTTAAAATTGTCATTAATAAAAAAAATAAAATTGGAGTGTAAATAGATAATTTGTGGATTGTAAGGAGAATCTCTCAAATAAGAAATAAAAAACAAAATAAAGAAAACTTGGAAATCAAACCAAAATACCAAATAAATGCTGCGATCTCAACAGATCTCTCATGTGAGATCCGGTTCAAAAATGGTGCTTCTTCCCCTATCTTTGTCTTTCCCTCCACTGCCACCTCCACACCGCATCATCCGAGAACATTTCTCTCCCTACACCGCCACATCATCGATCATCTCTCCCTCCGCCTCTTCCGTTGCCTCATCACTCTGCAATCTCCATCCCTCCTCTGTCGCATCACCTACCATTTCCTTTTTCCTCCTCCGTTCGCAGCCTCCAATCACCCCTTTTCTCAATCTCTCCTCCTCTGAATCCAGGTCATTTGGGGAAAGTGATTTGTTGGTGGGAGAGTGATTTTGGCTTTGAGAGATAGTGAATTTCAAGCATTATTGTGATTTTTAATGGCTATCAAGTGTTCACATTGTTTTTGGTTTGTTCTTTTGGAAAAACAATTGCAAACATACAGATTTTCTCTGAGTTATGGTTATCATTTACTGATTTTCTCCTGGTTTTGGTTGCAAACTTCAAGTGAACTCCAATTCCTTCATTGATTTTTGGTTTGATTATTCTTCAAACCAAAAAAAAAAATGGACCAATTAAAGACTTAAAAGCAATAGAAGAAAATGATGATGATTTATTTCATTTTTTTTTTTTTTTTGTTAACATTAATCGATCAAATGAGATTTGAATTTTATTGTTATTAATTTTTAATTTTGATGTTAATTGATTTTTAATATATATTTAAAGAGGGGTTTTTACAATTTGGTCTCAATCTAATTGGGAAACATCACTTTTTTACTTGTTAATTGATTTTTCATCAAATTGGTCCTTATATAATTTAAAATAGCCCAAATTGGTCCTACGGTTAGTCAAACTAACGGTCAACCATTACAAAATCAGTTTAAAGTCTTGTTTACCGCTTTTAGATCTTGGATGAGTGGAAAGATGAGTTTACCCTCTAATTAAATAGTTTTTTTACATAATACAAAAAAATAAGATATATATTAAAAAGAATAAAAAAAAAATAGATACATGGATCTCCACCTTCCATCTCAGATATAGACAGTGGAGATTGAATTAAAAAAAAAAAAAAACCTTAAAACAGATTTTTAAAAAAGCTATATTTTCTTACAAATTTTTTTCCATTTTAATGCTTTTATTTTCTTACAATTTCTCACTACCCAAACACCAAAATTCCAGATTTCAAAACCTTACTTTCATCAACTAAATAATACCC
The DNA here is from genome assembly GCA_008009225.1 of Acer yangbiense. Taxonomy (NCBI): domain Eukaryota; kingdom Viridiplantae; phylum Streptophyta; class Magnoliopsida; order Sapindales; family Sapindaceae; genus Acer; species Acer yangbiense. The sequence continues at coordinate 12,700,195 of CM017768.1, forward strand.
AATTCATCTTCATCAAAAACACAATCGTAACTCCCAAAATCCAATATCCATCACCCAAACATCTCTTCCAAATTTTATCAAAACACAATCATCAACTCACAATTATTCCTTCATCATCAACCCATTAACAAATCAACATCAAACACCATCACCAACACAAAAAGAAAAAAAACAATTGCAATAACAAACAACTTCACTCTGACGATGGAGGATTTGCTCCGCCGCCGCGGAGGAGCTATCATATCGGTTTGCTTCGAGGAGCAAATATGCTCATCTAGCAACTGTAACAAGATCGTGCAGAGGACATGATTCTTGTCGGAGCAGATCGCTCCTCTGCCCGGAGCGATTCGTGACAACCGCTAGCTCCTCCTGCAACCGAGTCGCTCGTGTCATCATCCTCCAGCAACTTTGCTTCCATTTTGAGATGGATGCTCTTCGAGCTTCAAGGAGAAGAGAGATCTGGATTTTTCCAATCTCTCTCCTTTTCTTTTTCTTTTTGTTATAGGTAAAAATCGTCATAGAGGACACGTCACCCCCATGAAAAAGCCACGTAAGCAGGAGCCAGGAAAAGTCAACTCGAAAGGGGGAAATCCCCTAAGTAACCCACTCGGCTGAAACCAAAGCAACCCGATCACAAACAAAGAGAACCAGCTCGGGCAACACCACCTACTCGGGCATACTCGGGCATACTCGGGAATCAATAAGAAGAGATGGTTGCGGAAACTCACTTCCCAAATACATGGAAGGAATCAGCAGTGAGCACCTCCACGATATGTAGCAGTGTAACCCTACAGAGTTTAACAAGGAAACAAACAGGCCTCCCGCGAATAAAGGAGAATGAATCCGTCCCAAACTCGGATTCAGCCAAAACAGGAAACATATCATGCCCAAGAAGGAAACAGAATCCGACTAGGACTGGGAATCCGCTCAAGACTTGGGCGTCACGACACCAAACCCTAACGGCATCCCTAAACCCTAGAAACAACATGTATAAATACCCTTTGTAACGCATAAGAGAGGGATCGATCGTTTTCGAGCATAAGAGAGACCAGATCGTCTTTTTGTAATCAATTTTTATAGTGGATTTTGGCTTCGTTGCTTAGGCAACAACCCGTGGACGTTTCTCCGATCATCGGAGTTTTACCACGTATTTCTTGCTCATTATTTACAGTATTAAGATTCAAACTATTATCACTCACAAACGTGACCTCAGATCATCAATCGAGTGTTGACGAAAAATCACCGTCAACAATTGGCGCTAGAAGGAGGGGCGATCGAAGCACTTGTGAAGCAATGGCCGGCGAAGGAGATGGTAGCGATTCCAGGTACAGTCACGGACTACCCACTAATGAGTTGGAGGAAGACGCCACTCCCAACACTGCGGATGCAGCCTTAGCAACTGCAAATCAATCAACTGCCCTGGCTGGCATCCAGCGTTTCCCCCCAACTAATGAAGAAATCGTGCAAAGATTCCGTACTTCTCTACAGCAACTCATGGCGGACGCAGCGAGGCAGGGAGTTGATCTTTCCACCACGGAGGGTTTGATGTCACCTCACAATCTTTCCGCCCCAAATCAGTAGGCAACGAGATTGCGTTCCACGGTGGTGGTACCAACGCCGGAGGCACCCATAAAGGCGAGCCGAGGTCCTGCAGATAGGCCAACAATTTTGTCTGAAAGGTTAGCCATGGATAGCAGGGAGCATAGAGAGGAGAATGATTCTGACAGAGGGCATGATCGGGATCGGGATCGGTTGGCCAAGGATCGAGATCGTCCCAGGAGACGTACTCATCGGAGAGCCAGGTCATCATCCTCAGGAGAGAGTGAGCAGAGTTATCATCGCAAGTGCCAAAGGGGCACAGTTCAGCTGCATGGCCTAAACCGAGAACATAGAGAGTTGAACCCTAAGGAGAGGGGCCAAAAGCTGATCGTAAGTCAGAATTTCGATACGATGGGAGAACAGGAAGGAGACAAGGACATACTCATACAGAGTTTGACCCGGGAAGTTCAGAATAATTGTCGACAGATGGATGCTTTGGTCAGGCGATACGGGCGTAATGAATTATCGGACGACGAGACCGGAAGCCCTTTCACCAATGAAGTCCTAAGGACACCCTTCCCAGAGAGATTCATGATGCCTCACGTAGAACAATTCAAAAAGGATACTGATCCGAAGGAACACGTCAGAAGGTATAAGGGTGCCATGGCCCAGTATGTCTATAATGATGCCTTGCTGTGTTTAAATTTCCCCCAAACTCTCGGGGATTTAGGCTCCAGGTGGTTCGGCAGGTTACCAGCATCGAGTATAGGCAATTTCAGCGAGCTGAGTAAAGCCTTCTCAAGGTAATTCCTCGATAATGTACATAGGAAGAAGTCAGTGGCCCACTTGTCACAGCTAAAACAGGGAAAAGACGAGTCACTGAAAAAATATTTGGGGAGGTTCGGTCAGGAAGTGTCCAAAATTGGGAGTGCAAATGATGAAGCCATAATTGCCGCGTTCATCAGCAACCTTCAGAACGGCCAATTGTCCTTTGACCTCCGAAGAGCCCGACTAACTAGTTATGCCGATATGATGGACATGGCCGGGGGCTACGCCCTGGCTGAGAAGGAGGAAGTTGCCACGGGAGGGTATTTCGTATATGGCAGTCGCCCAGAAGGATCTAAAACCAAAGACCAAGCAAAGGCGCCCGATACCAAAGGTGACAAACAGAAGAATAAGGAGCGGGATGGTCGGGATGGACGTCGAGCATATGACCCAAAAACCAATCAACCGCGACAGAGGTTCCAGGGCAGATATACAAACTATGCCCCGTTAAAAAAAGATCAAGAGGAAATTTTGGCAATCTTAGAAGAAAAGAACATGTCTAAAGAACCGCCAAAGCAATCCACGTATGCTCGGAGGGACACCACCAAGTATTGCAGGTTCCACAAGGAGAATGGGCACGAGACATCTAAGTGCTTCCAGCTAAGGGACCACATTGAAACCCCCATCAGGGAAGGACATTTGAAAGACATCGTCTTAAAAAAGGCTGACAGGGCGAACAGACAGAAGGATAGTCTATAGGACGGACGGGCAAGAAAGCCTAGTCCCAAGAAAGCTGAGGATGATGGAGCAATCAACACTATCTTCGGGGGACCAGCGACTGGCAAGAGTAATAGGGAAAAGAGACCCAGGTATACGCGGTTACAGCCGAGCGAGGATGTGGTGCTGGTAAAGAAAAAGAACAACCAGTGGAGGATGTGTGTGGATTTCACGGATTTAAACAAGGCCTGCCCGAAGGACAGCTTCCCACTACCAAGGATCGACCAACTAGTGGACGCAACAGTAGGGCACGAACTGTTAAGCTTCATGGACGCTTACTCGGGGTACAATCAGATCCAAATGAGTAAAGCCGACGAAAAGAAAACGGAATTCACCACAGACCAGGGGTTGTATTGCTATAAGGTAATGCCATTCAGATTGAAGAATGCCGGCGCAACGTACCAGAGGTTAGTGAACAGGATGTTCGCTCGGCAGATTGGGAAGAACATAGAGGTCTATGTAGACGACATGCTGACCAAGAGTGTTACGGCAGAGAGGCACGCGGAAGATCTAAAAGAAACCTTTAAAGTTCTAAGAAGGTATAAGATGAAACTTAACCCGAACAAATGCGTGTTTGGGGTACCATCAGGTAGGTTTCTCGGCTTCCAGGTGCATAAGAGGGGAATCGAAGTGAACCCCGAGAAGATCAAAGCATTAGAAGAGATGGCTTCGCCAAGAATGCTGAAAGACGTACAGAGGCTAACGGGATGTCTCGCATCACTTAACCGATTTATAGCAAAATCAACAGACAGATACGCCCCGTTTTTTAAAGCAATAAAGAAAGGAAAAGGGCTCGAGTGGAACAAAGAATGTGAAGCAGCCTTCCAGAAGTTGAAAGATTACTTAGGGCGAGCACCCGTCCTCTCAAAGCCAGTAGTTGGAGAGACATTATACCTATACCTATACCTCTCGATCACAGAAGTGGCAACAAGCTCGATGTTGATCCTAATGGAGGAAGGAATACAAAGACCAGTGTATTACACCAGCAAGGCGTTGCTGCCCGCAGAGACAAGGTATTCACCGGCAGAAAAGATAGCGCTAGCCTTGATCACGGCAGCCAGGAAGCTAAGGCCGTATTTCCAAACGCATGCAATAGAGGTGTACACCGATTGTCCGCTGAAGCTTATCTTGCAAAAGCCAGAACTGTCAGGTAGGCTGACTAAATGGGCGGTGGAGTTGAGCGAATTCAACATCAAGTACACCCTAAAAGCCGCAGTCAAGGGTCAGGCAGTGTCAGATTTTATAGTGGAATTCACTGAGCCAGATGCCGAAGTGAGAAGAATAATGGAAGGAAAAAAAGAGAATAGTTTTCGATGGAGGTTGCATGTAGATGGATCATCAAATACCCATGGCAGCAGGGCCAGGATAGTCATAACAACCCTGGAGGGAGACACTGTAGAGTGCGCCATGAGGTTCGACTTCAAAGCAACCAACAACCAAGCAGAATATGAAGCTTTGTTGGCTGGCTTGAGGGTCTGTATAGCATTAGGAGCAGATGAGTTGGAGATTTATAGTGATTCGCAAGTTGTGGTTAACCAGATATTGGATTAATACCAGGCGAGGGAGGAGCACATGATAGCTTACCTGGACATTGCAAAGAAACTGCTCAGAAAATTCAAGATGTACAAGATCTGTCAGATCCCTAGGGAAGAAAACAAGAAAGCAGACGTTTTGTCTAAATTAGCTTCAGCCACCATGAGTATCAGGTCCAAAGCGATACCGGTGGCGCACCTGACTAGGCCGAGTACAGCAGAATCTGAGGAAGTTATGGTGTCGGAGATCCGACCAGTTCAAAGAGAATGGACCACACAACTCAGAAAGTATTTGGAGGAAAACATTTTACCCGAGGATACTGTGGAAGCAAAACGTGTTAAGTACAGGTCAACCCAGTACACAATTCTGAGAGGTGAATTGTACAGAAGAGGGTTCTCAAATATGCTGCAAAGGTGTATCGCTGGCGAAGAAACCAAAAAGATCCTGAAGGATGTTCACAGTGGAGTATGCGGGAACCATACTGGGGGTAAGAGTCTGGCGCATAAAGTGCTTAGGCAAGGATTCTATTGGCCAACTTTGTTTGCAGAGGCACAATGGTTCGCGGAGAGCTGTGAGACATGCCAGAGAATAGCAAACGATATTCGGCAACCCCCGGAGTTGCTCAGAAACTTAACTTCACCTTGGCCCTTTGCCATGTGGGGCCTCGACCTGATTGGACCAATGCCCACTGGAACAAAGGGGGGTGCGAAGCATGCTATTGTGGCAGTAGACTACTTTACTAAATGGGCGGAAGCAGAAGCTCTTGTGCACATCACTGAGGCAAACACCACCAGCTTTGTTAGAAAGAACATAATATATAGGTTTGGAATCCCGAACATCATCATAACAGACAATGGGACCCAATTCGACAACAGCAAGTTCAGAAAAATGTGCGAAGAGTATAAGATCACGAACTACTATGCGTCACCTGCTCATCCTCAAACCAATGGCCAGACCGAAGCTGTGAACAAGGTGATCAAGCACACACTGAAAGCAAAGTTGGAAGCCAAGAAAGGTAGCTGGGCAGACAAGCTACCAGAGGTGCTATGGGCATATCGAACAACGGTAAGGTCATCCACAGGGGAGACTCCTTTTGCGTTAGCATTCGGGACGGAGGCCGTTATCCCAGCAGAAATAAGTTTTACATCACCCAGGGTACTACTATACAGCTCCGAGCACAATGTTAACATGCTACAGCAAAACCTAGACGAGCTTGAAGAAGTCAGGGATGCAGCGCAAGTGCGAAACGCCGCATACCAGCAAAGGGCTGCGAGGTATTATAATTCCTATGTTCGCGTGCGTAGATTCCAGCTTGGAGATTTAGTGCTAAGAAGAGTGTCCCCAAACACCAAGGACAGGTCGACAGGATCCCTCGTCGACAAATGGGAGAGACCTTATATCGTCAAGGGAGTCGTGGGGCACGGGGCGTACATGATAGCCCGACCAGGGGGGAGCCTAGTGCCCCGACCATGCAATACCCAGTACCTCAAGATTTTCTACCCCTAAGGAACTCATCTCTATGTTTATGTTAATTCAGTTTGTTTCTTGTCCCATTTTAGCTTTACATCAATTGTTTCAGATTCTTTGATTTTCTAATAAAGTTCATTTGCCAATAAAGAGGTTATTCATTGAAGTCAATGAGTCTCGTGATCAAAGGTATTCCATGGCCGGTGAACAAACAACAGCCACTTAATAGTTGGCCAAACAAACGTAAAAAAGAATTCGGGCGCTACAAAGCCGCGAGAGAGTGGACGAGTAGTGCTTGAAGGGCAAAGAAGCTAAAGTAGCACGCCCGCCTAGTTAAGATAGTGCAAACGCGCTTCTTAGCAAAAAGGCAAAACCGAGGCACCAGGGTAACTGGAAAATTGCTCGGAGCGCCGCCAGAAACACTGGTGAGATGCGCAGCTGTGTTGGCCGGTACAGAGTACCCCAACGATTCGGTAAAACCTTGCACAGATAAAACCGGGAGACGTCCTAAGTGACTTGTGTAAGGACCTCAACATATGGTCGGGGTGAGCCTCGACGTAACGTCTAGGTAAAACCTAAATAGGTTAAAAAGAAAAACACCAGTTGAATAAGATACTCGGCCACATTAGTTACCAGTTTAATAAGACACTCGGCTAAGATCGGTTAGTTGCCAGTTAAATAAGATACTTGGCTAGACTGGCTAAGCGACCAGTTAAGAAAGCAGTCGAAAATAAGAAAGCAGAACGGTAAGAATGAAAATTCATATATGTAAGGATAATACAAAGAATCGTTACAAAAATACAGAAGAAAAATCAAGAAGATGGTGCTGGGGGTTGTAAGCTGCTCCCACTCGGGTCAGGCTCCATCACGTACTCGCTGAGGAGGCTGTCTTTAGAAGGCCACACAATCACATCTACTTCATCATTGTCATCCATCCAGGCGTTATAGTCCATCCCAGGGACGGGACCAACATCAGGATTCTCACCATCGATCCCCGTTTTTTGACAAGCGTGAAAAGTAGAGAAGGAATCGGCGGTGGGAACCTCCAGATGCATGGGATGTGGCACCTTACCTTTACTTCGGCAATATGCTCGCCACTCTTTCATCTGGATCCGAAGAGACTCCAGAGACGTATCCACATGCTTCTTGATCGAAAGGCTCCAGTTGGCCCTAGCCCGGTCGGTCGCCCTGCTCTTCATCTTGAAGAATTCTCCAGCCGAGACCATTCCTCGTTGGAACTCCCTAAGAAGCAAAGCATCATAGGCTGGAGATCGTTTAAAGTGGTCGACCCCCTGTATCTCCAACTCCAGCCTAGCTTCCTTTGACAGAGATTTGACACTCAAGGCCTGACGCTTCAAGTCTTCTATTCGGCGTTCATAAGAGGTTTTCGCGTCCTCAGCGGCCTGCTCGGCCTGGAGCAAAGCTTCTTGGGTGGATGACAACTGATGTTGCAGGGTTGTGGCCTTCTCAACAGCAAAAGACGCTTTCTATTCAGCCTCCATCTGACGAGCCAGGCATTGATCTAGGAGCACCTGACTTGATCTAGCCCCCTCTTGACAAGCTAACTCAGCCCGAGAGCGATGGTCTTCACTCTCCTTTAGTTGGGCTTCTAGCTGTCTTATTCTTTCTGCCTGGGCTTCACCAGCCTGGCAAGCCCCGGACATTTCGGCTACCATCTGCAGCAAATCAACAGCAAACAGGGGTGAAGTAACAAAAAATATATATATATATATATATATATATATAATTATTCATATAATCAAGGCGTTACTCACATAGGAAGCACTGTTGAAGAAGTTGCAGAGCCGGTCGGACACGGTTCCGGCCCTGAAGTGACTCCAATGATCCTCCCCAATATAGGCTCGACCTGAAGCCATGGCCCTCAGCATAATCTCAGGGGTAGGATCATCTGTCTGGGTTGAGGGGCCCAAACCACCCACGCAAGTTTCAGGGAGCCCGGCAGTCGAGGCCACCCGAGGAGAGCTAGCGGAGCCGCCAACACTGTCCTTGATTTGGTCCCGTGGAGGGGTCATACCCGTTTTTCTCCTAACCTCTGCTCCCCCCTCATCACTTGAAGATGAATCAACATATGCAACAACTCGGGGAATCTTGGGGGTAGGGCGACTAGGAGAAAACGAGGCTTTTCTCTTTCCAGATTACCTCCCGTAAGAATTCAAGTCAGCCGCAGGATCTTTAGAATCCAGATCGGGATGCCCCATTTTGACACCGCTGACCCCGGGAGGAGTAGGAATTAGCTCGGTAGGAGTCGGAGTCTCAAAAGCCATCACGCCCATGTGTTCCCCAGCTGCTTCAGTACCCTGGAATGTAGCACTTGGCGTGTTTGTAGGAGAGCGGGGGGAGTTGTCTCCACGGGAGAAAGCCGCTGGCTCGGGCTCAGAGGCAGGCTCAGGGGAGTGCCTAGCCTTCTCTTTTCCCTTAGAAGAAGAAGGACCCGCTTGATTTTCCTGCCCAGCAGCGGTCCTACTTGCTCCAAAATGGGTCCTACTTGCTCCAAAGCCCTCTGGATCGTCCACAGCCTCTGCTGAATATGCGGTCATTTCTTGACCATGGGTCTCCTCGAACACATAATCGGGCACTCCCTCTTCATCATCTCCCTCGAGAGGATTCTCAGGAACACTCTCGTCAGAGTCACCCTCGGGAGGAGCTATCTCAGCATCTAGCTGGCGAAGAGCCGCTCTTCGGCTCGCCTCCACGATGCCTTTTATTCGGCGTGCCTGAGCATCGCAGACTATGTCTACGTCGAACACTTAAAAAAAAAAAAAAAAAAAAAAAAAAAAAGAGGAAATGGAAGGTGTTTCCTCGAGTCAGTAAGCTGATTCAAAAGACAGAATGCAAAAATAACCAGGGAAAGCTTATAAAAACTTACGGCGTTTGCGGCATGCAGAAATCTGGGGAAAAATGCGAGCTTTAATCATTTTCGTCTCGTTGAAGAGATAAGGTCTGCCCCTCTTTTCCAAAGGGCGAACGGCTGCCCGAGCCAAAGTCTTCAGCTCCTCGTCGGTGAAGGCAGGAGTCATATGGTTCCATTGAGACAAACAAAAGTATCGAGGAACCCTGCAAGTCACCCGAGTGCCATCAAGATCAAAACTGATTGATTGGCCCCATTGTTCTCCCACGAAGAACCAGCTGTTCTTCCAAAATTTATTTGAAGTAGGGAAGCCCCAAACGAACCCATTCATCTTCTCATCCATTGTCGGTTCAATTTCACTCTTAACCACTACGTCTTTAGGGATCCAGAGCTCGGGCTGGTTTGATTGAAGAAAATAAACCCCCGTCTTCCCCACGGGCCTCAGCGTGTAAAAGTGCCGGATTTCGTGAGGTGTGGGAGGTGGTCGCTTCATCCTATGCCACATGCGCCACATGCACATCAAAATCTGGTAGCTGTTTGGAGTTAGCTGCGTAGGGGCAAGCCGAGCCTCAAGCAAAAACCAGGTGATGAATGGCTGAAGGGGAAGAGTAACACAGCAAGTAAGCATCGCCCCATAGATTGCAACGTGGCCAGGTGAGGGGTTCCATGCAGCTCGACCGTCAGAAGGAACCAGCGAAACCATGTTGCTGTCCAGGTCGAAGCGTCCCATATACTTTTTTATCTCTTCAGGGCCAACCACGTTCGGCTCGACATCATAGGCACATATCCGTTCGGCAGAGAAAGGGATGCGAGCGGCCCTATGCTCCTCTTCAATATCACTCTCCATTACCTTTTGGGCCCCGACTCGGCTTTCCAGGGGATCCTTTTTACGAGTACTCATCCTCTTCCCAACTCGTTTCCACGGCCGAGTATCAGCACGAATGGAAAAAGAAGAATCTGGCTGAGCTTCAGGCTGATAAGAGTCAGGCCGCGATGAATTCGAAGAAACGGAGGGAATCTCTTAAGTAGGAGGAACTTCAGAAGTAGCAGGTCCTTCACGAAAAAGCCTCGAAACGTCGGCGTCTAAATATTGAGGTTGATTAGGAAGAAGGTCTCCTAGCAACCTGTGGACAACCGTGGCAAGAAAAACATCACCTTGTTCAATAGCAATCATACCAACAGTAAAAAGACGATTCCTAGCAGCAGGATCCATAAGAACTAACCTTGATATATCAGAAAACTGGAGCAACGCAAACTGCAGAGGAAATCTTCAAAAGGAGGAATGATCACCTTGTTCAATAGCAATCATACCAACAGTAAAAAGACGATTCCTAGCAGCAGGATCCATAAGAACTAACCTTGATATATCAGAAAACTGGAGCAACGCAAACTGCAGAGGAAATCTTCAAAAGGAGGAATGATCTTCAAGAAAAGATCTGGGTTTTGAGGTCGAGGATCTTGGCAAAAACTAAGAAATGAACGGCTAAACCCAGATAACTCAAAGAGAAGTAGCAGAGGCAAGTTAACTTTTTTCAGAAAGAAAAAAGAAAAATGGCAAGAGATTTTTTTGCAGAGAAAAGAAAAAGACTTTCCCCACGAAGCGTCAAGCTGATATATATAGGCAGTACCGGTTTCAAAAAAAATCGAAACCCTAGAAAGGGTAGGTGAAGAAGCGGGAAAACAAAGAGGCAAGGGGAATGACGTGGGTTGCGTACGAATGAACAGAAAGGTCGTGTCCCATTAATGCCTCCTACCACGACCAAGCAAAAGGGGACAGATGGCAAGCAGAGAAAGCCTTGAGCTGTCAGGAAGTCAGTGTGTCACCATCAAAAGATTTCTGAATAGTGGGCGGATCAAGCATGTGCGGACATAATTGAGACACGTCAGCAATACTTCGAATCAAACGAGGATACTGAAAACCAACATTAATATGAAAGACGACAAATGAAAACAAGTCGTAAACAGGGGTTAAATATTTGCCCCGAGCAAGTGGTATTCGGCTCAAATATTTAAGGGGGTATTGTTATAGGTAAAAATCGTCATAGAGGACACGTCACCCCCATGAAAAAGCCACGTAAGCAGGAGCCAGGAAAAGTCAACTCGAAATGGGGAAATCCCCCAAGTAACCCATTCGGCTGAAACCAAAGCAACCCGATCACAAACAAAGAGAACCAGCTCGGGCAACACCACCTACTCGAGCATACTCGGGAATCAATAAGAAGAGATGGTTGCGGAAACTCACTTCCCAAATACATGGAAGGAATCAGCAGTGAGCACCTCCACGATACATAGCAGTGTAACCCTTCAGAGTTTAACAAGGAAACAAACAGGCCTCCCGCGAATAAAGGAGAATGAATCCGTCCCAAACTCGGATTCAGCCAAAACAGGAAACATATCACGCCCAAGAAGGAAACAGAATCCGACTAGGACTGGGAATCCGCTCAAGACTTGGGCGCCATGACACCAAACCCTAGCGGCATCCCCAAACCCTAGAAACAACATGTATAAATACCCTTTGTAACGCATAAGAGAGGGATCGATCGTTTTCGAGCATAAGAGAGACCAGATCGTCTTTTTGTAATCAATTTTTATAGTGGATTTTGGCTTCGTTGCTTAGGCAACAACCCGTGGACTTTTCTCCGATCATCGGAGTTTTACCACGTATTTCTTGCTCATTATTTACGGTATTAAGATTCAAACTATTATCACTCACAAACGTGGCCTCAGATCATCAATCGAGTGTTGACGAAAAATCACCGTCAACACTTTTGAAATTGTCTTTTAATTTTTTTATTTGAAACTGATAGGCACTGAGCAGAGATTAGAAAAAGAAAAAACTGATGAAGAGATAAGGAGATTGGAGGTTCCAGAGATTGGAGGCACCAAGAAACACATCACAGGCACATGAGCAGAAACAGAGACATCAAGAAACACTCCAAAAACATGAAATCCTCTCACAAGCTTGAGCCACTTAGCAAGCATATCGTCCACGAAACCAAGAAACATAACATACTCTTCACATGATATATACACCAGACTACCAAAGTTTTCATTGAAAAACCAAGATTCCATTTATTTAAAATTGTCTGTTTTTTTTTCTTTTAAAAATGTTTTCATTGGTACAGATCATCTCCTCCATCCATTATTTTAATTAATTAATTAATAAGTAATATATAAATAAGGGGAGGGATCGGGGGACACAAGTTTTGACACAAGATTTGACACGATTTTTCAACCATTAGATCCATGAAATTTGGATGGCTTAGATTTAATAAATTGATTTCTTTTTTATTCCCTTCTCATTTATCTATCATTAATTTATTTTCTTTTCTCTCTCCTCTTTCAATTCATACATTCACTTTCCTAATTAAAATCTAATTAATATTTCATCTTCCTCTCTCTTGTGCTTTTTTCCTCTTCTCTGTTAATATTTTTGGGATTATACATATTTTTGGGACAATTTGTTGGGATGAGTAGCATTACCCTTTTAATTTTGTTTACAATACAATGCAATGCTAATGATCTTCCGGACTGGGAGATGATTAAATATTCTTATTCTTTGTAAATAGTCTAGGATTAATAATTTAATAAAATTGTGAATTAATACTACCTGCAGTTGGAGTTCATAAAAATACATAGGTTTTTTGTTTTTTTTTTTGGCATCCAGATTCTCAAACACGTAATATTTGAAATCCAAAAATACCGATCAACAACTCATCATTCATGATTATCTATACGAACAGAAATACTAATAGACCAAAATGGCAACTATCCTTAAGAGTACTAAACCTGCACAAAACGAAACCATAATGAATCCAGACCCTAATCAAACAAGCTGAATCCCATAATTGAATGAAAGATAATGAAATAGATACACTACAAAAAAAAGCCCTATCAGTGACGAACTATTTCCGACGGCGCTAATTGCTGTCGGTAATAGTACCTTTTCCGACGGCATCCGACGGCCATATCAGTGCCGTCAAAAATGAGTAAAAATCTGATACGACATTTCCGACGGCCAAATGACCGTCGGAAATAGTCTTTGTGCCGTCGGAAATAGTCTTGTTCCATTTGGAAATGAGGAAAAAGTAATCCAATATTTCCGATGGCCTATTTGCCGTCGGAAATAGTCACATTTCCGACCGTAAATGGTCTTTTCCGACGGCATTTAGCCGTCAGAAAAAATTAATTAATTTTTTTTTTTTTTTTTGGAAAAGATTAAATTTTTTTTTAAGTGTCAAAAACATATTTTTATATAAAGTTTCTTCAAATAATTTGTATAAATAAAAATTTCATGATTTATTTTTTCTTGAAAAATAAAAAGTTAGATAAAATAATTATATAAACTCTATTTCGTAGTAAGCATTTAATACACCTGATTTTCCTTAAATTGCTATCTGGACAATGACATATATGTGCAAAAATCAGGAGTGAACACTTTGATGCAACAGAAATACACAAAACATTTGTCAGGGTTATGATGCAGGGATTTGTGAGATATTTACATCATTCTTTAGGAACTCCCTCTTATTATAAGCAATTTTATCTTGAAAAATTGCCCGATGGCAAAATATCGCTAGTCAACTATCTAGAAAGTCACGTAGGGATGTCAAGGAACATTACGACGCCCTCGTACATGACATCTACAAGATTGATTTGGGTTGTGTCAAGTTGTCGAGTTATGCTGATGACTTGTGGGACTTTTTATGCCGTCGGAAATAAAAATAAATAAATAAATAACAGTACTGCATTTCCGACTACTTTTGGGCCTTCAAAAATAGTCAAATAAGCCGTCAATATTACTCACTTTTCTAACAACATAAAAAGTATCATCGGAAATGCTAAAATTTAATTCGAATTACTTTATGGAAACATCTTACTAAATTAACTAAATATAAAATATAGTAAAATTATTAGTAATCACAAGAACATTTAGTTATTTTTAGTTATGTTTAGTGACACTATATCAGATTTTTTTAAACAAACTCTAATAATTTCAATAAAATATTATTTTAAAAAACAATATCTCAATAGTTATATTTAAATAGTATAAAAAAAATATTTAATTAGATATTTTACAAAAATATCAATAGCTTATATATAAATAGTATGCAAAACATATCAGATATAAAGTTATAGCAAAATGGTAAGGGTAACCTTTATTGTCATTCAAGTCAAGGGTTCGAACCCCATGAGTTTCATGGATTTAACGTTGCTGGTGATGTGGCGCGTGTCGGGTGAGGTGGCGCCTGTCAAGTAGAGTCGCACTATTTTTTTTTTTTTTTTTAATAATTCGACTATTTCAGACGGCAATAAGCCGTCGGAAATAGTGGTAAAGCCGTCGGAAAATGCAAGTAATTTTGACCACCCTCAATTACTATTACCGACGGCATTTTTATCTTTTCCGACGGCCATAGCCGTCGGAAATGGTAGTATTTGTGACGGCTCGTCGGTAAATGGTTTTTTCCGACAAGCGTATTTGTGACGGCCTCCGACGGCCTTTTCCCGTCGGAAAAGACCATTTTTTTTCTAGTGATAGATGAATGAAAGGCAAAAGATTTTTTTAAAAAACAATATTAACAGGGAAGAGGAAAAAAACACAAGAGAGAGGAAGATGAAATATTAATTAGATTTTAATTAGGAAAGTGAATGTATGAATTGAAAGAGGAGAGAGAAAAGAAAATAAATTAATGATAGAAAAATGAGAAGGGAATAAAAAAGAAATCAATTTATTAAATCTAAGCCATTCAAATCTCATGGATCTAATGGTTGAAAAATCATGTCAAATCTTGTGTCAAAACTTGTATCCCCCAATCTCTCCCCTATAAATAATTATTAATAATTTTATTTCTACTTTTTAATTGGAAACAGACGTAATGGCTTTTCTACTCTTCTAAACGTTAGTTTTAACGACTTTTGACTAACCATATGACCAATTTGAGCTATTTTGAATTATATAAGGACCAATTTAATGAAAAATCAATTAACAAGTAAAAAACGTGATGTTTCCCAATTAGATTGGGACCAAATTGTAAAAACCCCTGAAATTTCCCTTAAGTAGTAGTGAAATATACCTAGAGAGGGGGGGGGGGGGGGGTGAATAGGTATAGGCTCCAAATTCTCCCAATTTAAAAATAATGCGGAATATATCAATGAAAATGCACACTTGATTAAATTTGACAAATTAATTGATTTTACTTATATAAGAGTTAATCAATTTACAAGATATACAATCAATGAAAGATATGGAAGATAAAGAAAAATAAAAACAAAAATGAACACGAGTATTTTTACATGGTAAAACCTCAAAGAGGAAACATCCACGGGTTGATACCACAACCACCGGCGAAGCAATCTACTATGTGAAAAAGGACTTACACACTCAAGCTATCACTCATGATATCCGCTCAAGCTATCAACTCCTAATCTACCCTCGGGCTAGTGAATCACAAAGCCTACTTCCTATTCGAGATATATCCCACACCTCTAGAAAGCAACTTCCTATCCAAGACGCTCACGTCTCTAGGAAGATTTCTTGCTTGCCTATCCGGATCCTCCCGACCCTAGACAAGACTCCCTTGCTTGATTATCCGAGTCCTCCCGACTCTAATCAAGACTTCCTTGCTCTATCCGCAAAGCTTCACTCACTTTGCTAGAGACTTCAACCTAATGCAAGGCTATGATCTAAAGTGATGCAAATGATGCAAACACAATCAAATTAAGCTAGATGATCAATCAAGCTAAATGTACATGTTCAATGATAAACTAGAATAAGCTTTCAAAACACAATCACTAGATTATCTAGAAATCAAGACATGCAAATCAATAAGAACAAGGTATGATTATTCAATATATCACACTAAAAACCTAGTTCTTAGATCATAAAATAAAACCTAGAAAATAATATGAGACACATCATATATTCATTTTCTAGAATCAATTTCACACAAAATCAAGTTTAGCACATATATGTTCAAAACAAATCACAAAGCTAAATCTCAATTAACAAATGATCAAACACCCCTAGCATATGATCTAACATGCTTCTCAACAAATTTCATCAATCAAATAGTAAGAATCAAAAGAAGATCAAAGATGAAATTGAAAAAGAAGAAGTTGAACAAACAACCTTGACCTCGGACTGAAAATCGATCCACTGGGAAATATGGCGAAGTCAGCTGCCTCTAGAAATGCTTGGAGTTTGTAGCTCTCTTCAAGACCAACAATTTTGGTTTTTGAATCGATTGATTTCGAGTTCGTATGAGAGAGATATGATCAAAATAAGAAAACAAAAATTGAGAGAATTCTGCAGAAAATCCGAGATGTGTTCTTAGAATTCTTGAAATGTTTGGAGGGAATGAGGAGTGTTTAAAAGGAGGAAAGAGGAGGTTTTCAGGGGCCAATTGGCATGAGCCACATCACCCTCCCGTGGGGGGCGCGTGAGGCTCACGGGGGCAGAGAGCCCCTCTGGCCGTGAGCCTCACGGCCTCCCTCACGGCGTGGGCAACATGGCTCACGGCCTCCCTCACCTCTCTCCTCGCACTCTCCGGTTCTTCAGCCATATCTTGGGCATCCGAACTCCGATTTCGAATCCGTTTTTGGATTACGAATTGTGACTCCCTCACGCACGATTACAACTACAAAACTTTGAAAAATGGTTGAGAAATCATCTCAGAAAATGATGATGAAGTTAACTCAACGAATGAGAACAAAAAGTAGCATAGTCACATTGTTTGGACTCGAAACCTTATGAATGAGTAACCGAAACGACCGGAACTCAATAAGGCATTAAATAAGAACATGTTCAAATCCTAAACACAAAATACACAAACAAATAAACACATCTTCACACAAGCATGCCATATCAAAGAGATAGTCACAAAGCATGCAATTCCACAATGTTTGTCTATACAAGATCAATGCATGAGCATACTATGGAGTGTGTGAATGTGTTATACCAAATGATTGAACCACGATGCAGGGACACACATGTATGAATTGTGCGTGTGTGCTCTAACGCCTTGCAAGAGGATAGAAGTCAAGATTTACCTTTGACGTTTTTCACCTCTTGAAGACGACTTTTGCACTAGAAGTTGCTCTTCATTTTTTTACGCTTCCTTTCTTCAAAGAATGTCCTAAGCAACAACTAATACATACATAGAGTGTTTTGCAATGGAATCAAGCCAATACAAATCATGAACCTTACAACCCCTTTAAAGAATAATATTATAATAATTGATAAAACATTAAAAGAAGGATATTTTGGTCATTTCATCATTTAGTGACGGTCAAGTATGGTCAACTGTTAGTCAAAGGTACTTTCTTGTAATAAATGCAAAAGTTCAATATTAAAGAAAGCCAAGGTATTTTATTACAATTAACCTTTTTATTTTATTTTTAAAAATATATATATAGGGTTAATTGCATAAAATTACTCTGTATTTTGTTTTTATAGCAAAATATTCAACAAATTACCTTAATTACACGAACAACCCCTACCATTAGTGGTCAACAGTTAAATGTACTCAAGTGTAAAAAAGTCATTTTATATATCAAATAAAACTAAAAATTTAAAACAATCTCAATACTTTTAATAATTATATATCTGTCTACAAAAGAATGATAAAAGAATTTTATCTATAATTATATTTCAACCCTAAAATAAAAAACAATTCTCAAATAAACTTCAACCCAATCTGATGTAGATGGAGTCATGTCATGGAGTTGCGCTCCACATCTGATGGTGCACTGCTCCAAAAAAAATTTGCTTCTGATTTGGGTGAGGAGGAGACCGATGGAGCTTGTCACCAGCATAAGAAATATAAACGACGAGGGATTTGGTGGTGGTGGTAGTTGTGGTATCCATCTGTTGTTAAGCGAGAAGGCTTGTCGGCATTAGACAGAGGCCGCTTCATCTGCCATCGATGGTGCGTAGCTTTATCTGAGATGGAGCGGATGGAGCTCGGTTACATCTCAGATGGAACATCGCTACATCTTCGACGAAGCTCGCCGGCGTTTGATGGAGGCTCCATCTGTTTTTCAGTGTTTTAATTTATATATTTTTCTGATTGAATCTATCTCAAATGGTCGGATTGCTTACTTCATTTGTGTTTTTTTTTTAATTTAAATATTCTTTATAACAGAAAAACAAAAATGGTTTTGTTTTTGGTTTTGTGTTGTGGGATGGAGATAGAAGAGTGGCATTGAAGGCAGAGTGTTGTGGAGATTGATGAGTGATGTGTATTTGTAGACAAAGGGAAAAGGGAGGTTGAAGAAGTGAAGAACTGACAAAACTGTGAATTGGATTGATGGGATTTTTATTTTATTTTTTGGAATATTCTGTTGTTGAAGATCTGTATTACTTTTTTTTTTTTTCCAAATCCAAAAATTAAATGTGGATTTTGATTGATGAAGATCTAGACTACGGGGGGTGTATTGGATTGGGATTTTAATAGACAATTTTAGGGTGCAAGGATTTTATGGATTTGCAAGACTATTAGGATTATTAGGATTGTTAGAATTATACTTTTAGGATTATTAGGATTATTAGGATTATATGGACTAGACTTTTAGGATTCTGAAAGAGTCTTTAGACTTTATGTATAGACTATTAGGATTATCTAAATTTTATTTCAAGACTTTTTAGACTTTTAAAAATATGGACTTTCAAGAGTCAATTATAGTATTCAATTTTCTCCCCAATTTCCAGTGCTCTATAATCTTATTGAGGGTAGTCACTGAAAATAAAAATTGAATGAGAAACATGTATAAGCTATGCAGAGAAGTAATAAAATTTTAAAATACCACCAACCAACACATAACCTTCAGCTAGTTCATATGGTGCAGAAAATGTCACAATATGAAATAAATATAATAACCAACAACCCATCCCACACTACATCACTAGAAATGACATGAAACAGGAAAAAAAAAATAGCTTGAACATTGAAGTATTTTCGTTTAGCTTGTTGGACTTCATTAATTCATATATTGTCAAACTCTAATATTCACTACTCTTTAATCTCTTTTTTTTTTTCTTTTCTCTAGTGGTGTGTACAGTGTACATCCCCCTTTTATGTTAGTGATAGATGATTCTTTTTTTATTTTATATTTTAAATAGAATAACATTAAAAGGAAAAGGCTTACAGCTGATCAGGGCAATCGCCTTTGACAATATATGCAATACTAGGAGGGAAGTCCTCTTGCCAGACAAAATTGGACACAAAGGATAACCTAATTTTAGCAAGTGAATGAGCTGCTTTATTAGCCTCTTTATGCGCAAACAGAATAAAGCAATTCGGATTCGACTTCAGCAACAGAATCACGTCCTAGACGAAAATACCAACTTCAACAAGAGGAGGCTGGTTAGAATTAACAAGGTTGACAACACTCAGAGCATCGGTCTCAACAATGCAAGGGACCAGACCCAACGAGACACCAAGCTGCAGGCCTCTCAACAGAGTAGCGCATTCAACAATTTGAGCAATAAAACTCGCAGGGATAGGCTGAACACTCGAAGCCAGGACCTCACCACCTAAATTACGAATAATGATCCCAACACCCACCTTACCCGACTTCACATCAAGAGCTGCATCTGTGTTGATTTTATACACCCCATGCGGAGGAGGAGTCCAATAAACCATGTCCATACGATTCCTATTTCTGATCCCATCCCCCTTAGAATTCGATGATCGAAAATCAGCCAGGAAGGAGGACGCCTACGGAACAACATCCTCATCAAGAAAAGACATAGACTTATGAACCCTCTCGTTTCTCCGGTACCAAATGCGCCAAAGAACAATGCACAACAGCTCGAAATCCTTCGTCCGTAAACAATCTCTGCATGCCACCATGAAATCCAAGAACTGAATATTATTAACAATGCGAACACCCCTCAGGAAAGAGCACCGAGACCGAATTTTCTTCAAAGATGGACAGCCACACATAGCATGAGAAGTGGTCTCAACTCTAGAGTGACACAACGGACACAAGCAACTGATGTTAACCCCTCTTTTTGCCAAATTAGCATAGGTAGGTATCTAGTTTTGACAAGCACGCCATAACATCAGCTTCACTTTTGAAAGGATTTTGGTTCGCCAAAGAAATTTCCACCACGATTCTAACGAGCTAAGCTCAGAGGAACCCGAAACCTGAATAAGCTCACACCCTAACCTATAACCAGTTCTAACTGAATATGCACCCAGCTTCTCATAGTGCCAAACCAAGCTATCAGCCGAATTGGACAGTGAGAGGGGAAGGCTAAGAATGAGCACAGCATCCTCCACATTGAAAGATTGACGAACCAGCTCCATATCCCAGCCTCTAGAGGCTTTGATAAGGGAATTGACCTTCTCATTCACACTAAAAATAGACGGAGACCAGACCTTAAATGTTGAAGGTCTAGGCAGCCAGCGGTCATTATAGATAGAGACCGTTGAACCATCACCAATCCTCCATCTCGACCCAACCTCCAGCAGCTCTCTACCCCAAATGAAGCTTTTCCAAAGGAAGGAACTCAAATTCTTGCAATTAGCCTGAGAACCCTTGCCGCCAGCGAGAGTGGTTGAACAATTAGCCTCTAGCATTATTTCACAAGGAGAGCCTTATTACAAATAGACAAATCGTGAAAGCCCAGACCCCTATCATTTTTATTCTTACAGAGACGTGCCCAAGAGCACCAATGCAATCTTTTCTTCGTCCCCTCCAAACCCCACCAAAATCGAGCACAGAGCTTATGAAGCTCACACACTAAAGATTGAGGAAGACAGAACAAAGACATCGAGTATGTTGGAATCGCCTGAATCACTGCTTTCAGAAGAGTTTCTTTTCCACCAGCCGTGAAAAACCTGTGTTGCCACCCTTTAACTCTATTCCAAACCCGATCCTTGATGTCCGTAAAAACTTGACGCTTATTTCTCCCAGTAAAACTCGGAAAGCCCAGATAGCGCTCATGACAATTCACAAGCTTCACACCAAGAATCCTTGCCAAAGAGGACGCCATGCTACATGGAACCCTCTTACTCACACACATGGTAGACTTTTGGAAATTCACCAATTTCCCAGAAGCATGAGCATAGCACTCAAGGACCCTTTTAATGGCCAAGCAATCCCTTGCAGTGGCTCTAGTAAAAAGTAAACTATAATCTACAAAGAAAATGTGAGAAATTTTGGGACCACCTCTACTATAAGTGAACCCCGCAATATCCTTATTCTCCTCAGCCTTATAGATTAAACAAGAAATACCTTCAGTACAGAAAAGAAACAGATGCGGAGACAAAGGGTTCCTCTGACAGAGCCCTCTGGTAGGCTTCACAGAGCCACTAACTTCCCCATTAATCAGAAAGGAGAAGGAAACCAAAGTAACACAGTGCATGTAAGGATTCTCATTTATTGATTGGCTTATTTCGTGGACAAACCACATATTGGGGTTTGATTTGTAAGGGTAGTTTAAGTGATTGAGGATTAAACTCAAAGGCCCTTTCAAGACCTCAAGGTGACAAGCACTCCAAAGTTATAATCTCTAGTGCTTAGTTTTCTTTGAAGAGATTTAGTTTTACACACACACTTAGCATACTTGCATATGTGTGCATTCTCTTCACATGTCACATTTCACACTTGCACTTTGATGTTGTATATTGTTGTGTGTTTATGTGTCTTGTAATTCACTTTCTGATATTGTTCGGAAACGTCCGCGCATGCACGTATGTGTGCTTAGTTCAGCGCGAAGATCGCCTTCGGAGAATACCCTTGACTTCTCCTTTGGTTTCACCACTTTGCACGCTTGCACATTGTGCTCATATGGAAACAGGGCATTGTCGCCTTTTGTTGGTGTCGCCATGGCGACAGTGAAAATTATTCCTGAAATCCAATCAGGTATGAGGTCGCCATGAGATGTCACTCTGAGACAAATGGCGACAATGAAGTTTTTTGTGTTGCATCAGGTGTCGCCCTGAGATGTCGTCATGGCGACAAAGTGGCGACATAGAAGAAAAATTGGTGTCGCCCTGAGACAAATGGCGACAACTGATTTTGGTCAAAACGACACAGCTTCAATTTGACCTCCTATATATATGCCTCTTTGTTCTTAGGTCAAAGTAATGACTCAAAAATCATATTTTTAATTGAGAGCTTTTTCAAAGAGAGATTTTTAATCAAGAACTCATCTTTGATCATCTTTGTTTACTCAAACACTTTTCCATGATCATCAATCATCATCTAGCATCATCTTTGATAATCTAGATATCTTTTTGCATGGATTTTTCAACACACTTTGCTTGGTAAGTTTTTCACTTATATCTTACATATTTTGTGTCTTTCTTTACTAGCAATCTCATTTATCACTTGTATGTTATTCATATATATTTTAGATACAAGTTTGAGATTAGTGTATTAATTGTTTGAGAGTTGTATTATGATAGCTATCTAGGTTTTCATAATCTATGTTTAGCTAAGCTATTTGATATGTCATTTAGCTTTTGATATCTAGGATTGTATTTATTGTTATATCATCATCCTAGATAAGCATATAGGGTTACCTAGCTCTTGTTGCATTTTGAGTATTTCATATATTCACTTAGGTTGTATCATCTTGTAAGGATTCCCATATCTTGATTGGCTTATTTCGTGGACAAACCACATGTTTGGGATTCTTTGTAAAGGTAGTTTAGGTATTGGTGTTCAAGTTAAATGCCCTTTGAAGACCTCATCATTGACAAGCACCAAAGGTAAATCTCTAAGTGCTTGATTTGCTTTGAAGAGATTTAGTGCACACACACACATTCCATGCATTTCCGTACTTTGTGTATTTTGTGTGTCCTTATATGTGTACATTCATGTTTATATAATATCCCTTCTTGCATATTTTGTTGATTGCATCTAGTAGTTCATATGCCATGACATGATTAGAACTAGGTTGCATTGTGTATGATTGGACGATGTTCACCCGCCCTACAGGTGCTCTTCGAACAGCGGTCCAAAAAGGGGAAAAAGCAAATTTGCTCTTAACCGTTCTACACCCGCTCTACGTAGAGCGGGTGAACAGCGGTGCCACTGGTGATGTTTTTTCACACTGGATGGTCCGCCCCAAAACCGCTCTACAAACAGTGGGTGAAGGGCGGCTTTCCAAACCTGAGAGAAACCGCCCCAAGGTCACCTGGAATCCGCCCTACGTAGGGCAGTCATGAAGAACTTGTTCTTCATTTCCTAGGTGAACCGTTGTTCATCCGCCCTACGTAGAGCGGGTGAACAGCGGCCAAGGCATATTTTTGAAAAAAATATACAAAATGGTGTCACTTCATTTTGGCACCTTATATATACGCCTCATTCATTTTAGGTTGAGTTGCTGAGTTCCAAATATCATATATTTTCCTTAGAACATTTTTCAAGTGAAAAATTCTCAAGAACTCACCTTTAAACACTCAAATACATTCCCTTGTGCATCAAAGATCATCTTGCATCATCCATGCATGGGTTTGCATCATCACAATTTGCTTGGTAAGATTTTGATTAACTTCATCTTATTTTAGTATTTTACTATCAAGCTATTCTCTTTTAATTTACTTGTATGTTTTTGATTATATGATAAATACAAGAATAGAGAATTAATTGTGATGAATTGATTGAGTGTTGTATTGTGATAGCTAATTAGGTTTTTGCTTAATCTTGATTAGTTAAGCTATTTGACATGTCATTTAGCTCTTGATATCTAGGATTGATTTAATTGATTATATCATCATCCTAGATAAGCATCTAAGGTTCCCTAGCCTTGTTTATCATTTGAATATTCATAAATATTCGCATAGGTTACATAATCTCTTCATTGAGAATTAAGTCTTGAGGCTAAGATTGCTTAGGCCTCAAGCAATTGGACTAGAGCCACTTTTAAAGGCCTGCGTGGTAGATGTGGGGGGTTATTGACCGGAGTGTTAGACAAGGTCTACATAGGTTGTAAACTCCATTTCAATTAGTGGATTTTGAGGTTCGAGTGTGGTGCACTATACAGCCCGTGGTTTTTCCCAGTGGTTGGGTTTCCATGTATACATCAAGTGTTATTTAAATTCCGCACTATATTACACTTGTTTGTGTTTTTGACTAGTAGAGGTATTTTCGTAAAATTGACTTGCATGCAAAAATTGGGTAATAAAGCTTAAAATCTATTCACACCCCCCCCCCCCCCCCCCCCCCCTCCCCATCTAGATATATTTATCCTACACACCGAGCGTTTATTCGTTCCTTTCAATTGGTATCAGAGCAGGTTCCTAGATATACTTAGGATATCCAAGCTCATTTTTAGTGTGTTTTGCATTGTGTGTGGTTGTTTGATTTCTTCATACATTTTGCATTCATCTCATTTGCATTCATCCAAACACTATGAGTGGTTTCGGGATAAGCAAAGAGAGAGTGTCGAGCGTGAGGCCACCATTGCTCACCGGCGATATTTACTCCTTATGGAAGGAGGTTGAAGATGACTTGGACAAGGACATAGCATTATTGCTAAAAAGGTTCAAGAAGTTTACCAAGTTCGAGGAGAGGGGCATTGAATCCAAAGGCCAAAATTTAAGGAAAAGGGGTTCCTTCAACAAGTTTGAGCTTAGGCAAGAGAAGACCGAAAAGAAATAGGTTCAATGCTATGAGTGTGTTAGTGTAGGACACTGAGCCTCCAATTATGTTAATTGCCTAAACAAGAAGATAGAAAAGGTGATAACTGCCACTTGGAGTGTTAGTAGTAATGACTTCGATGAGAGAAATGAGTCGTCAAGTGAAGAAGAATGTGCCATTAACTACAAGGCATTTGGAGTCAAGAGTGTAGAAGTTGAAGTTGATGGCAATGACGTTTTGACTAGTGATCCCATGGAAGAAGTAGATGAAGAAGTAGCTCTAGAGGAAATTGGAGCAGTTACTCATTGGGATATGACTCATATTATATCAAGTGACCAAGGTGTTGGTCTTGATGAGGAAGATGACTCCATAGGTAAGATGGAGAATTTAGAAAATGACTCACATGGTGAGAATATGTCATCTAACTCCATAAATGGAAATGTGGAGAATTTGGATCATGAAGACCACTTGAAAAGATTTGAAAGCTATAAGATAGAGAATGAAAACAAGATTCAAACTTTGAAGGAAGAAAACCTTAAGATTTCAATACAAGTGGACCACTTAAGTGGTGAAGTGGTGAGGTCCATGAAGGATGAAGACAAGCTAAGGGATGAGCTAGATTTGTCTAGGAGGAATGAAGAAGGGTTGAAAAGGGAACTTAGAGATGCTAGAGATTTGATCGCTAAGTTGACCTCTAGCACGGATAAACTCAACCACATGTTGAGTGTTGGAAAAAGCCCTTATGACAAGAGAGGTCTTGGCTTTGAAGATTACAAGGAGACTCCCACTCCTAACAAGACCATGTTTGTTAAGAGTTTGGGCAAGATAGAAGCCTCACTGATGCACACTCCTATGAAGAAAATTGATTTAGGACAATGTTCAAGAAGTGCATAAGTGAAGGAAGCTCCAAAGAGACAACCTCAAGCTCAAAAAGTTCCTCAACCTAACTTCCCTCAAGCTTAAATTCATCAAGGGAAGAGATCAATCAAGCAAGCTAAATCAAGGAAGCAACAATGTCTTGGTCATTAACAACGAATGAGAGATCCTATCCAACATCCAAGACAACCACAACGACAAGAGAAAGCTCCAATGCAAACTCACGGGGATGGTATGATTTCAAATTTCATTCCCACTTGTCATTTTTGTGGTATTGATGGTCATATTAGACCAAAGTGCTTCCATTACATTAACATGTGTAGAACTAAAAGCAAAATTGAAAAGAGAATGACAAGAGCTAGAATGCATGTTAATAGGAAAGAAAAAATTCATATTCATGATCCTATTATTTCTAGAACTCTTGAACCACTGACCACTAGAAAGAAAAATGTTATATCTATGTGGATTAGGAAAGTTGAACCCGCCTGCTACGAGACAAATTTGTCTCACAAAGGTTCAACCAAGTCCAATGGACTTGGGAGGTCTATAGGACCTCATAACCTTCATTGATGAAGGATGGTGATGACCCCATATGGGGAACTCAAGCAAAGAGAGCTAATGCATACTTGTTGCATGCAAATAGTTGAAAAATCTTATGCTTATTTGTTGATTGCTTGAGTAAGCTTGGTTGCACATATGTATATATGTTTTCAATTCAATAAGTGTGAACCATACTTGTTTACAATCCATGTCATATTTATATTCAAACATGCATTTTTGGACTAGGAGATTTACATAGGAAGTATGATTTGAATGACCTATAGTTATCTCCATGACATGATGATTCTTAATGACATGCTTAAAAATTGAAAAGCATGTGCTTTTATAACATGCTAATGTCAAATGAAAAAGCATGAAATTCATATAATGTGCTCAAATGGAAAAAGCATGAATTAATGATTGCATATTCTAAAATGCAAAACTTGTGTGAAAAAGCTTATGAGACTCAAAATGAATAAAGGATCTTGTATCCATTCAAAGGAATTTAAAATTCCAAATGTCTCTCTTTCTTTATTAGTTGAACATGGTTACTATCATACGGATATACTATCCGAAAAAATCGAATAGGGTGCAAAGTCGCTCATGCCATGTTTAGCTTATAAAGTTAGATATAGTTGCTCATATATTAAAATCAATGAAAACTCTATATCCTTGCTTCTCCCATGACAATGGTAAAATTGGTTTGAATTCTGATTAGAAACCTTTGTCATTTGTTTTGCCAAATACCATTGTATTTTGGACTTGAATGTTATAGTCTTGTATGCAAAGCATTTTTGATTCACACATTTTATCAAAATAAATCTCCTTGTTTCTCTCCAATTGATTGAGTTGCATAATGTGGATTATATGATTATGCAAGTATATAGTATGCTACTATCTCTCTTTGCTAAGTGACCTGATTGGGGACTACTCATTTGCCTATATCATGACAAAAAGGGGGAGTAGAATGGTGGTAAGGGGAGTTGCAAATTGTAGTAGCAATTGTGCATGTTGGGGAGACAATACATTGAGAGGGAGTAACCCTTTGAGGGGGAGCATTGCATTCATCATACATTGCATGATGTTGTTGTTGTACTTAAAATTTTTAGAATGCAAATGCTTGTTTATGATCTCACTTGATTAATCTCACATTCTACTTGTATTGGAAAGTATAGAAACTTTGCTTTCAGGGATTGATTGTTCTACAAGAGATTCAAGACTTTAAGATTATTTTTATATATCTCTTTGTAAAGTAGAAAATCATTGTAGACCCGTAGTTTCTATTATGTTGTGAGGAATCAATGTGAGTGGTGGTTTTGTCACAAAATAGCCAAAAGGGGAGATTGTAAGGATTCCCATATCTTGATTGGCTTATTTCGTGGACAAACCACATGTTGGGGATTCTTTGTAAAGGTAGCTTAGGTATTGGTGTTCAAGTTAAATGCCCTTTGAAGACCTCATCATTGACAAGCACCAAAGGTAAATCTCTAAGTGCTTGATTTGCTTTGAAGAGATTTAGTGCACACACACACATTCCATGCATTTCCATACTTTGTGTATTTTGTGTGTCCTTATGTGTGTACATTCATGTTTATATAATATCTCTTCTTGCATATTTTGTTGATTGCATCTAGTAGTTCATATGCCATGACATGATTAGAACTAGGTTGCATTGTGTATGATTGGACGTTGTTCACCCGCCCTACAGGCGCTCTTCGAACAGCGGTCCAAATAGGGGAAAAAGCAAATTTGCTCTTAACCGCTCTACACCCGCTCTACGTAGAGCGGGTGAACAGCGATGCCACTGGTGATGTTTTTTCATACCTGATGATCCACCCCAAAATCGCTCTACGAACAGCGAGTGAAGGGCGGCTCTCCAGACCCAAGAGCAACAGCCCCAAGGTCTCATGGAATCCGCCCTACGTAGGGCGGTCACGAAGAACTTGTTCTTCATTTTCCAAGTGAACCGATGTTCATCCGCCTTACATAGAGTGGGTGAATAGCGGCCAAGGCATATTTTTGAAAAAATATACAAAACGGCGTCACTTCATTTTGGCACCTTATATATATGCCTCATTCATTTTAGGTTGAGTTGCTGAGTTTCAAATATCATATATTTTCCTTAGAATATTTTTCGAGTGAAAAATTCTCAAGAACTCACCTTTAAACACTCAAAGACATTCCCTTGTGCATCGAAGATCATCTTGCATCATCCATGCATGGGTTTGCATCATCACAATTTGCTTGGTAAGATTTTGATTAACTTCATCTTATTTTAGTATTTTACTATCAAGCTATTCTCTTTTAATTTACTTGTATGTTTTTGATCATATGATAAATACAAGAATAGAGAATTAATTGTGATGAATTGATTGAGTGTTGTAATGTGATAGCTAATTAGGTTTTTGCTTAATCTTGATTAGCTAAGCTATTTGACATGTCATTTAGCTCTTGATATCTATGATTGATTTAATTGATTATATCATCATCCTAGATAAGCATCTAAGGTTCCCTAGCCTTGTTTATCATTTGAATATTCATACATATTCACATAGGTTGCATAATCTCTTCATTGAGAATTAAGTCTTGAGGCTAAGATTGCTTAGACCTCATACAATTGGACTAGAGCCACTTTTAAAGGCCCGCGTGGTAGAACTGGGGGGTTATTGACCGGAGTGTTAGACGAGGTCTACATAGGTTGTAAACTCCATTTCAATTAGTAGATTTCGAAGTTCGAGTGTGGCGCAATATACAGCCTGTGGTTTTTCCCAGTGGTTGGGTTTCCACGTATACATCAAGTGTTATTTAAATTCCGCACTATATTACACTTGTTTGTCTTTTTGACTAGTAGAGGCATTTTCGTAAAATTGACCTGCATGCGAAAATTGGATAATAAAGCTTAAAATCTATTCACCACACCCCCCCCCCCTCTAGATATATTTATCCTACACACCGAGCGTTTATTCGTTCATTTCACATCTCTTCATTGAGAAGTAAGACTTGTGTAGCTTTCGGGATTAGGTTGCGTAAATCACAAGCAATTGGACTAGGTTCACTTATACCGGGATTAGGTAGGTGTGTAATTATATACCGCGATTAAGTTATAATCTTTAACACATTTAGTGGATTCAAGGTTCGAGTATGGCCCACTTATTAGCCCGTGGTTTTTCCCGTGAGGGTTTCCACGTATACATCAAGTGTTATTTATATTTCCACATCATATTACACTTGTTGTTTTGACTTGAGTAGTTAGGGGTATTTTCGTAAACTTGACTTAAAATGAAAATTAGGTAAAATCAGATAAAATCTATTCAACCCCCCCCCCCCCCCCCCCCCCCCCCCCCTCTCTCTAGATTAATATTGAACACACCGAGTATTTATTTCAATTGGAATCAAAGCGGGTTCCTAGATATACTTAGGTGATCCTTGCTCATTTTGGTGTGTGTTGCTTTTTGTGTGATTTTTGATCATTCATACATTTGCATTCATTTCATTCATTCATAAACACTATGAGTGGAAACGGTGGAAATGGTGGTGGCAACGAGGGTGCTTCTAGCACAATGCCTTCACTTTTTACCGGGTTGAATTATGTCTCTTGGAAAGGTAAGATGGAGTCGTACATATGTCAAATCCATGAACGAGCTTGGATGGCGGTTGAAGACGGCTACACATCACCCATGATGACTCCTACGGGTGGAGGAGAGGATGTGCTCAAACCTAAAGCGCAATGGAACGCGTAAGAGTTTGAGTCATCAAAATAGAATAGGAAGGCGATGCATGCCATCCTATGTGCAATGGATGAAAATCAATATAAGTTTATTCAAAACACTATGATAGCTAAGGAGGCATGGGACATCCTAGAGGTTGCACATGAGGGAACCGAAGTTGTAAAGGACTCGAAGCTTCAAGTCCTCCAAACACAATTTGAATTGCTTAGGATGGATGAGAACAAATGCTTCAACGATTTCGAAGTAAGGTTGATGGACATTGTGAACCAAAGTCATCAACTTGGTGACCCGTATTCGGATAGGAGAATCAAGCAAAAGATTATGAGATCTCTCCCTGATAGATTTGAGTCCAAGGTGACGGCTTTAGAGGAGAATAGCACATACAAGGATATGAAGCCGAGTAAGGTTAGAGTCTAGGAAGGTAACTACCTCCACACCTCCTAAAAGCAAAAAGGAATTGCTTTGAAAGCCTCCAAAGTTGAGAAGGAGGAGAATGATGACTTGGACGAAGAAATGACCTTGTTGATGAGAAGGTTCAAGAAATTCTACAAGTCCGAGAAGAAGGGTTTCGGATCTAAAGGCCAAAACTTCAAGAAAAAGACTTCGTTCAAGAAGTTTGAGTAGAAGTACGAAAGGAAAGGGGTCTGATGCTATGAGTGTGGTGGGATAGGTCACTTTGCCCCCGAATGTGCTAATCACAATGACAAGAAAAAGGGAAAAGTGATGGCCGCCACATGGAGTGGAAGCGATGACTCCAAAGAGGGAGATGAGTCTTCGGATGATGAAGAACTCATGGCTAACTTTATAGCCTTTGCCTCCTCCCACAAAAGCAAAGTTTCTAGTGAATAAGAGAATGAGAGTCAAGAGGAAATTGACTCAAATGATGATGGCTCTTCATCTCACTCCACTAATGGAAATATGGATAGGATGGATCTTCGAGACTACATGGTTAAGTTTGAGAATTCAAGGTTAAAAAACAATAGAGAAATTATGAGATTGAAGGAGGAAAACCTAAAGCTCTCAACACATATAGACCAATTAAGTGAAGAAGTAGTGAGGTCCATAAAGAACGAAGATAAGCTAAGAGATGAGTCAGTCTTATCTAAGAGGAATGAAGAAGGTTTGAAGAGCGAGCTTGATGAAGCTATAGAGTCATTAACTAGGATGGCTTCTAGCACCAAGAAGCTTGACCACATACTTGGTGTTGGGAAGAGTCCATGTGACAAGAGGGGTCTTGGGTATGAAGATGGTAAGGAGATCTTAACCTCTAACAAGATCGTGTTTGCCAAGAGCTTTGGCAACAAAGAAGCTTTACCGGTGCAAACTCTTAGGAAGAAAATTGATTTAGGACAATATTCAAACAGTGCACAAGTGAAGGTGGCGCCAAGAAGGCAACCTCTAGTTGAACCTAAAAGAGCTTTTCAAACTAACATTTCTCAACACATGGCTCACAAAGGAAAGGGACCAATCATATAAGCTAATCCTTGGAAGAAAGCTAGACCGGTTCAACAACGAAGATGGATTGAACCTACTCAACCACAAAGACATGGGAAAGCTCATATGTATGCACAAGGGTATGGTATGATTCCTTATTTTATTCCTACATGTCATTTTTGTGGTTTTGATGGTCACATTAGACCAAGATGCTTTCGTTATATTAAAATGTGCAAAACTAGAAGCATGATTGAGAAGAAAGAGAATAGAGCCATGATGCATGTTCCTAGGAATGAGAAAATTGATTTGCATGATCCTAGGACATCTAGAGCCCATGTACCAAAGACTACTAGGAAAGAAAATGTTTTACCTATGTGAATTAGAAATAATGAAAATAATTGTCATGTTGCACAAATTGCCTTAAAGGCAAATTCTTCTAACTTTTGGTATTTAGATAGTGGGTGCTCTAAGCACATGACGGGAAACAAGAGTTTCTTTGAGACTCTTGTCATGGAGAAAGGAGGATGTGTCACCTTTGGTGATGGATTCAAAAAAAAAAGTCATAGGGAAATGAACCATTTTCATTCCCGGATTACCCTTCTTATCCAATGCTTTGTTTGTTGATGGCTTAAAAGCCAATTTGATAAGCATTTATCATCTTAGTGATGAAGGATATTCCGTCTTGTTTAGCAAAAATGATTGCTCTATCCTAAAGCTCGATGGACAAACCTTGTTGAAAGGTATGAGATCTAGTGACAATTGCTATTGTCTTGAAGCTAGAATAGTCTCAAACAATGTGTCCAAGGATGAGCAAATTGAGTTATGGCATGAAAGACTTAGCCACATGAACTTTAGGGATTTACGAATCCTAGATAAGTTCAATAGTGTGCGTGGCCTTCCCAAGCTTAGGAAGAAAGCCAATGGTGTTTGTGGACCTTGCCAACAAGGAAAACAAACCAAAAGCATGCATAAAAAGGGCAAGTATCTCTCCACCAAAGAGCCCTTAGAGCTTCTTCACATGGATCTTATGGGTCCGATGCAACCGAGAGTTTAGGTGGAAAAAGATACATTTTTGTTTGTGTTGATGATTTCTCTAGGTTCACATGGACATATTTTCTTAGAGAAAAATCCGAAACTTTTGACAAGTTTAAAATGCTTTGTACTAAAATACAAAATGAAATGAATTCAAACATTAGAAGCATTAAACGGATTAGAAGTGACCATGGGAGGGAGTTTGAGAATGCCATCTTTGAAAGCTATTGCAATAGCTTAGGCATCTCCTATGAGTTTTCGACTCCTATGACACCTCAACAAAATGGAGTTATTGAGAGGAAAAATAGGGTCCTTCAAGAGATAGCCCGTGTGATGTTGCTTAGCAACAATGTCCCTATGAACCTATGGGTCGAAGTAGTCAATACGGCTTGCTATATAGGAAATAGAGTTTTCCTAAGACCCGGAACTAGGAATACCTCCTATGAGCTATGGAAAGGTAGAAAGCCAAATGTTAGCTACTTCCACTCTTTTGGAAGCAAATGCTATATTTTAAATGACTTTGATGCTAAGAGTGATGAGGGTATCTTTATTGGCTATGCCTTGAATAGCAAAGCCTATAGAGTTTTCAACTTGAAGACTCGAACCGTCATGGAATCATCCAATGCTGTCATTGATGATACAAGGCTCAAGTCTAATAACCATGAGGAGGAGGTTGTTTTTAGTGATGACTCTCCCTTAGAGAAGGTTGTGGTGACTCCAAATATTGGGACATCTAATGTTATTGATGGTGACACACAACCTATTGATAGAGTTCCTCTCTTGAACTCTAAAGAACCCACTCCATGGGTTAGACAACTTCATGATAAGAATGACATCATTGGAGAAGTTAATGAGGGTGTTATGACTAGGTGTCAAATAGCTAATCTCTTTAGCTTTACCTGCTACACCTCTCAAATTGAACCCCAAAAGGTTGATGAAGCCTTGAATGATGAATTTTGGGTTCTTCCCATTCAAGAAGAGCTAAACCAATTCGAAAGGAATGAGGTTTGGACTCTAGTTCCTAGGCCTAAAAACACACATATCATAGGCACCAAATGGGTATATAGGAACAAATCCGATAAGGATGGCAACATAGTGCGTAACAAGGCTAGACTTGTAGCACATGGGTACTCTCAAATTGAGGGTATCGACTTTGAGGAGACATTTGCTCATGTTGCCCGTTTAGAGTTCATTAGGCTTCTCTTATCCATTTATTATGTGCACAAGTTCAAATTGCACCAAATGGATGTCAATAGTGCCTTCCTCAATGGCTTCTTACAAGAGGAAGTGTTTGTTGAACAACCCAAGGGGTTTGTGGATGCTCACCACCCTAACCATGTCTATCATCTCAAGAATGCTCTATATGGGTTGAAACAAGCACCGAGGGCTTGGTATGAGCGCTTCACTTAATTTTTTGTTGACAATAACTACACAAGGGGTAGTGTTGACAAGACTCTATCAAGAAAGACAATGATGAGCTCTTCATAGCTCAAATCTATGTTAATGATATAGTGTTTGGCTCCACCAACAACATCAAGGTCCAATAATTTGTTGATGTTATGTCTCATGAATTTGAGATGAGTCTAGTTAGTGAGCTAAGTTACTTCCTAGATTTGCAAATTAGGCAATTAGATAATGGGATTTTTATTACCCAAGCCAAATATGACAAAAACCTTGTGAAGAAGTTTGGTCTTGAAAATACCAAACATTGTGATACACCCATGAGTACCACTTTGAAGCTAAGCAAGGATGCTAGTGGTAAAAGTGTGGAACAAACTCTATATCGGGGCATGATAGGTAGCTTGCTTTATTTGACCGCAAGTATGCCCGATATATCTTTTAGTGTGGGTGTGGGTGTGTGTTCTAGGTACTAAGCGGATCCTAAGGAGTCCCACCTCTCTTTCTTTAAGAGAATCATTCGCTACGTGAATGAGACATCCAACTATGGGATTTGGTACTCTTTTGACACTAATGCTAGTCTTGTAGGCTTTAGTGATACGGATTGGGCAGGAAATTACGATGATAGAAAGAGCACATTGGGCGGTTGTTTCTTTCTAGGCAACAACTTGGTGTCTTGGTTTTGCAAGAAGCAAAACTCGATTTCCTTGTCCACGGCCGAGGCCGAGTATATAGCCGCAGGGAATGGATGCACACAACTCCTTTGGATGAAGCAAATGCTAGTAGACTACGGATTCAACCAAGGTACACTCATCTCTTTTGTGATAACATGAGTGCTATTAATATTTCCAAGAATCCGGTTCAACATTCTAGAACTAAGCATATTGACATCCGCCATCATTTCATTAGAGAGCTTGTTGAAAATAAATGCATAGTACTTGAACATGTAGGTACTAATGATCAACTAGCGGACTTATTTACTAAACCCTTAGATGCTACTCGATTTAAAACACTCAGTAGATCTATTGGGATTTGTCTCGTGGAGTGATGAGTTTTGGTGATTGACCCCATATGGGAAACTTAAGCAAAGAGAGATATTTTGCATACTTGTCACATGCAAAAATTTGAAATTTCTTATGCTTCCTTTTTAATTGCTTGAGTAAGCTTGGTTGCACATATGTATATATGTTTTCAATTCAATAAGTGTGAACCATGCTTGTTTACAATCCATGTCATATTTATGTTCAAACATGCATTTTTGGACTATGAGATTTACATAGGAAGTATGATTTGAATGACCTATAGTTATCTCCATGACATGATGATTCTTTTATAACATGCTAATGTCAAATGAAAAGGCATGAATTGATGATTGCAATATAAAAATGCAAAACTTGTGTGAAATATTTATGAGACTTAAATGAATAAAGGATCTTGTATCCGTTCAAAGGATTTTACAATCCAAAATGTCTCTCTTTCTTTATTGGTTGAACATGGCTACTATCATAGGGGTATCTCGTCCGGAAAAATCAAATAGGGTGTAAAGTCGCTCATGCCATGTTTCGCTTATAAAGTTGGATATAGTTGCTCTCAAATTAAAATCAATGAAATCTCTATATCCTTGTTTTTCTCATAACAATGGTGAAATTGGTTTGAATTCTTACTAGAAACCTTTGTCATTTGCTTTGCCAAATACCATTGTATTTTAGACTTAAATGCTACATGTCTTGTATGCAAAGCAGTTATGTTTCACACATTTTCTTTAAATAAATCTCCTTGTTTCTCTCCAATTAATTGAGATGCATAAAGTGACTTATATGATTATGCAAATATCTTGTATGCTACTATCTCTCTTTGCCTAGAAGTGACCCGGTTGGGGACTACTCATTTGCCTATATCATGACAAAAAGGGGGAGTAGAAGTGGTAAGGGGAGTTGCTAATTGTAAGTAGCAAATGTACATGTTGGGGAGAATACATATTGAGGGGGAGTAACCCAATGAGGGGGAGCATTGCATTCACATACATTGCATGATGTTGTGCTTAAATTCTTAAATGCAAATGCTTGTTTTATTCTCACTTGATTAATCTCACATTGCACTTGTATTGAAAAGTGTAGAAACTTTTGTTTTGAAGGATTGGTCGTTCTACAAGAGATTGAAGCCTTGAAGTTTTGTATTTATAACATCTCTTTGTATTGTAGAATATCAATGTTATCCCTTAGTTTCTGTTATGTTGTGAGGATCAATGTGAGTGGTGGTTTTGTCACGAAATAGCCAAAGGGGGAGATTGTAAGGATTCTCATTTATTGATTAGCTTATTTCATGGATAAACCACATATTGGGGTTTGATTTGTAAGGGTAGTTTAGGTGATTGAGGATTAATTCAAGACCTCAAGGTGACAAGCACTCCAAAGGTATAATCTCTAGTGCTTAGTTTTTTTTGAAGAGATTTAGTTGCACACACACACTTAGCATACTTGCATATGTGTGTATTCTCTTCACATGTCACATTTCACACTTACACTTTGATGTTGTATATTGTTGTGTGTTTATGTGTCTTGTAATTCATTTTCCGATATTGTTCGGAAATATCCGCGCATGCACGAATGTGTGCTTGGTTCAGCGCAAAGATCGCCTTTGGAGAATGCCCTTGGCTTCTCATTTGGTTTCACCACTTTGCACACTTGCACATTGTGCTCATGTGGAAACAGGGTATTGTCGCCCTTTGTTGGTGTCGCCATTTGATGGTGACGTCATAGCGACAGTGAAAATTATTCCTGAAATTCAATCAGGTATGAGGTCGCCATGAGATGTCACCCTGAGACAAATGGCGACAATGAAGTTTTTTGTGTTGCGTCAGACGTCGCCCTGAGATGTCACCATGGCAACAAAGTGGCGACATAGAAGAAAAATTGGTGTTGCCATGAGATCGCCCTAAGACAAATGGCGACAACTGATTTTGGCCAAAATGACACAGCTTCAATTTGACCTCCTATATATATGCCTTTTTGTTCTTAGGTCAAAGTAATGACTCAAAAATCATATTTTTTAATTGAGAGCTTTTTTAAAGAGAGATTTTTAATCAAGAACTCATCTTTGATTATCTTTGTTTACTCAAACACTTTTTCATGATCATAAATCATCATCTAGCATCATCTTTGATAATCTAGATATATTTTTGCATGGATTTTTCAACACACTTTGCTTGGTAAGTTTTTCACTTATATCTTACATATTTTGTGTCTTTCTTTACAAGCAATCTCATTTATCACTTGTATGTCATTTATATATAATTTAGATACAAGTTTGAGATTAGTGTATTGATTGTTTGAGAGTTGTATTGTGATAGCTATCTAGGTTTTCATAATCTATGTTTAGCTAAGCTATTTGATATGTCATTTAGCTCTTGATATCTAGGATTGTATTTATTGTTATATCATCATCCTAGATAAGCATATAGAGTTACCTAGCTCTTGCTGCATTTTGAGTATTTCATATATTCACTTAGGTTGTATCATCTCTTCATTGAGAAGTAAGACTTGTGCAGCTTCCGGGATTAGGTTGCGTAAATCACAAGCAATTGGACTAGGTTCACTTATACCGGGATTAGGTTGTAATCTTTAACACATTTAGTGGATTCGAGGTTCGAGTGTGGCGCACTTATTAACCCATGGCTTTTCCCGTGAGGGTTTCCACGTATACATCAAGTGTTATTTATATTTTCGCACCATATTACACTTGTTGTTTTGACTTGACTAGTTAGGGGTATTTTCGTAAACTTGACTTAAAACGAAAATTGGGTATATCAGATAAAATCTATTCACACACCCCCCCCTCTCTCTCTCTCTAGATTAATATTGAACACACCGAGTATTTGTTTCAGCGCATAATGCGATCAATCCAAAGAGAAGAGAAACCCAGTCTACTCATCATGCCATGAACAAAGCCCCACTCAACCCGATCATACGCCTTCGACATGTCAAGTTTAATCGCAAGAGCCCCTTTTTTACCTTTTTTTCTCATACGCAAAACATGAATGCATTCAAACCCCACAATAGCATTATCAGAAATAAGCCGCCCCGGTATAAAGGCGCTTTGCGTATCCGAGATGACTTCGCCCAATACAACCCTAAGGCGGTTAGCCAATACTTTAGCCACAATTTTGTAGAGAACATTGCATGGACTGATGGGGCAAAAATCAGACATCCTCTCCGGGTGTTAAACCTTCGGAATCAAAGTAATAAGAGTCTTATTAACCCCCTCTAAAGGATGACTCTCATTAAGAACCCCTAAGCAAGCAACGGTAACCTAGGGGCCAACAATGTGCCAAAATTTCTGATAAAAAAGGGCAGGCATACCATCCAAACCGGGCGCTTTAGTTGAGAACATATCAAAGAGAGCCCTCTTGACCTCATCTACTGAAAAATTCGCATCCAAGAATGCACGGTTACCATCTGAGAGACACGGATTGACACAATCAAAGACCAGCTCCATATCCTCCACTGCCGGCTAACTTGAGCAAAAAAGACTAGAAAAATAATGGGACACAATATCAGCCATATCACCCTTCTCCCCCTTCCACAAATTATTTTCATCAAATAAACCCCTGATTTTGTTGCGAGCCAGCCTCATTAAAGCTTGGTTGTGGAAGTACTTTGTATTTTTGTCACTATTTTTTAGCCAAGCGGCTCTAGATCGTTGCCTCCAATATATTTCTTCACGATCCAGAAGCGTATCAAGGTCCCTTTCAATGCCCCAGATTTTCTGCCACGAACCCGCTGCAATCACAGAGGACGCTTCTTGTAGCTCCTTTTGTTTGAGCAAAATGCCCTTGTGCAGCTCCCTTCTCTTACCAGAATTCCATCTTGAGAGGTGCCCCGCATAACCTTGGACAACACCAGCCACCCCACTCATATCAGGTCTACAATCCATCACACCCCACAAAGATCTCACCAAAACTGCACAATCATCATCATCTGCCCAACTCTCCTCAAAATGGAACCTCCTCCTAGGACCGCCCACAATATTCTACACACCATTAACCAAATTGGTCTCTAATAAAATGGGTCTATGGTCCGACTTCTAATACTCCAAATGTCTAACAATGGCACCACCAAAAATATTCTTCCATTGAAAATTACATACGCACCTATCCAATCTTTCCTGAACCATTTCATCACCATCCCGTTTATTACACCATGAAAAATCTAGACCCGAATAGCCCAAATCATCTAACCCACAATCATCCAGAACATCCCTAAAATTCTCATTTGCCTACGCGGATGGCAAACCCCACCAGCCTTTTCTGCCTCACACACAATCTCATTAAAGTCTCCTGTACACAACCACGAAAGGTCAGACATATCATGTAAACGATGAAGAAGAGTCCAACCATGGTGCCGTTGGGAGGCATCTGGATGGCCATAAAACCCCATAAACCTCCATCGAATGTGCTTATGCGACAAAACCTGAACGTCCACGTGAAACCTCGAATAAGACATCAAACTAATATCAACCTCAGAAGACCAAAACAAACAAAGACCCTCGCTTTTGCCAACGCAATCCACGACTAGCTTGCCTACAAAACCAAGCTTCACCCTAATGTTTTCCATAACCCTGTGGTCAACCTTAGTTTCCATAAGAAAAATAACCTTTGGTTTATACACCTGCTTAAGACTAAGTAGGACCTGGAGCGCCCGAGTACTACCCATTCCTCGAGCGTTCCAACATAATATTTTCATTACGTTCAGCTAGCCGGTAGAGACCGACCTGCCGATATAATATCCTCAGAGTAGTTAATACTGACTCCAGATTTTGCCTTTTTCACATCATCACCATCAACCACCATCCTAACTCTATCTGACCTCTTCCCCAGCTGAAGATCCGAACCAGGCTAACCACTAGACAATTCCAATCCCCTAGCACGTCTCTTCCAAAAACCAGCTCTGCCATTGTTCCGACCTTGATCTTTACTTGAACCAACATTCACCTTTTCAATGCTCCCAGTTAACATCGGTGCCTCACTGACCTTACTAGCCAGAATAGCCCCCTTATGAGGAACCCCATTGTTATCTGTCATAGCATCTAGACTTGCCATCACCTTTGTATTGGTTTGCACCTTAACATCCGAAATTGTTGTTTTTCCTGGAACCAGTTTGTCATTATTTGAGAGGACCAATTCAACCACATCATCACCCATCTTAGCATCAACATCCACGAGGACCACATTAATACTGTGCTGACTTTTGAAGACAAACTCCCCCTCATGATTCTTCTTCTTCTCACGGCTACCAGACCCTTCTTCTCCTCCCATAGTCCCAACTTCTTTTCCTTTTGGAGCTACCTCCTTCCCAGTCTGCACATGTTGATTTGAAATCCTCCCCAAAGTCACTGCACATTCTTTTCCTCTATTCAAAGCTGACTGGGAACCCTCATATCTACCATCTCCATTCCCAGCAAACCTACACACCACTCCACTATCAGTTCTAGGCTCTGTTCGTTTACCCCAAAAGTTGCTCTTTTTTTGCTGGAGCAGCAGCCTTCAACAAAAATCCAAACGGTAGGTCTCCACTCACTCCCGTTCCAGTCCCACCATAGCCATTCGGGCATTCCCTCGTTGCATGGCCAAGAAAGCCGCAACGGAAACAAAATTCTGGAAAGCGCTCATATTTAAGCAGCATCATGGTCTCAACCCCATCACCTAGAACATCAATTCGTAAGAATCTTTGTAGGGGTTTATCAATCTCTATGACCACTCGGACACGTAGGAATTTCCCCATGCAAACTCCCAAGTCCCCTCCATTTATTTCCTTGACCTCACCAACAATACTTCCTAAAAAACGTCCAATATATGTGGTCATATTGGAACCTTATGGATTTGCACCTAGAATTCTGCATGCTTGAACTTCATACCCTGAATACCCCCATTCCTTTCGGTTCTTCAAAAACAATGAGAGCATTATCGAACGTCCAAGGCCCCTCAGCAATTACCATACGTTTATCATCTGGATCAGTAAAGTGGAAAGCAAAAATATTATGAGACACTGTCTCAATATCTACCCTCCCCTTGACATGCCAAACCTTTGTCATGACAGCCATAAAGGCCTCTCTGTTCACTTGTTGCTTAGTCAAAACCTTCCCCACTAAACTGCATGATATCATAAGCAAACCCTCCACCCTCAACTCCTCCTTTAAAGTTCTCACCGGTCCCTCCCTCTCCTTAAGCGTCATGGTCGCACATAACCTGGAAATCTCCTTTGTATCCATCGGTTCTAGAAAAACTACCCAAACCCTAGGCTATGCAGCTACTACTCTACTTTTACTCTTTAGGGTTTAGAGAAACCTAGAGAGAAAAGACTTAGTGATAGATAATTCAAGTCCGGTGAGATGAGTTGATATACAGACTATGCATGCATTGGTTAAATTTGGAGGGTCGGGGCATGATAAGAAATTTTTTAATATAAATGTAAATAACAAAAAAATTGATATATAAGATTTAATTATACATATTAAAAAAATAATAATAATAATAAATAAAAAAACTCCTGACGGTCAACTAGAATTGCTCTTGACAGGTTTCGGTATACCCCTTTCGTTATCGAATTAAAAAAAAAAAAAAAAAACATGTATCTAAATTTTATAGAAGTATGGTTTTATGCAAGGCTCATATCTTTTTAACTCACTCAGGCAATTAATCAATAGAAATGGTGACCATCTTCTTTTGTCTTTTAAACTCAATCTATACAAATGGCGATATTATCAGTAATGGACCAGCTCTTTTTATCAGGTGTATATATATATCAACTTCCTCTTTATCTTTACTTTTTGCCAAATCCATCTTTTATAAATGTAGATAAAGCATTTGATCAATTTTTACTAGTGGTCCTAAAGATTTTAGATACCGGTAGTGGTGGTGGGATCATGGAAATCTAACATAAAACTATTTTTAACTCACAAAGGCATTTTATCAGTCATTTGGTACTCAACTTTCAAGTGTAGTTTTATGCTGTCTTTTACATGTTTGGCCGCCACATTTATTATATATCAATACACCCACCAAATATCTAAAATCAAATAAAAAGTCTGGAAAGTATTGAAGGGGAGGGCAAGACAATTTTGGGTTCAAGTTATTTATACATATCACTAAAAAGTTTGGAAAATCCATTTTGTCATGAAATCTTAAAAATCTTGATCTCAATCCAATACCAGCAGACAATTTGCTGCCTCTTGAAAGTCTAGATCCAATACCACAAGGCAATATGGACTTTTAAGTCTTGATCGAATACCACCAGACTTATCTAACTTGTTAAAAAGCCTTAATCCAATACCACCAAACTTTTACTTCCCCAAATTGTCTAATAAAATCTTGAACCAATACACCCCCTACATTTTTTGTTTCCAGATCCAATTAATCATGGATTGATAAAAGAACTCTTTTTCATATTCAAGAAAAAATGCAAATTTTTTAATTAAGTTTATTATTATATAAATAAAATAATAAAATATACACTAAGGGTATTTTAGTCCTTTTTCAGTTAACCGTTTAATATAACTGATGTCTACAAACGGTATGGATAGTTCATGTAATTAAGGTCATTAGTTGAATATTTTACTACAATTGTAAAACACATGGTAAGTTTGCAATTAACCCATATATTATATATAAATAAATAAATTATAAAATAATTTATATATATATATATATATATATATACACGGGGGGTGGGGGGGCGCACCTCCTCCTAGATTTAGGAGGAGACAATGACTTTCTCCTTAATTTTGTATGGAGGAAGGCAGGAAGCTATTGCCTTATCTTTTCCGCCCGAGGATGGTGGACAGGTGGAGGCAGCAACCTCCTTCGTTCTTGGGAAAAGGCTATTGCATTCTCCCAACTTTTGTTTTTTATTTATTTTATTTTATTCCTTCAGCCTTCTCCAACTATCCTTCGTTTCTTCAAAATGAAAAAAATATTAACTCTAACCATTCTTCAAAATGAAGATCACAAAATGAAGATGGCTTTTGATTCTTTAAAATTGAAGATCCAAAATTGGATCTTCATTTCACTATTTGATTAAAATATTATTATTTTCTCTTTCCATCTACTTTTTCATTTTTTTAATTAAACTCAATTAATCATATATAATTTTTGATTTATAAATGTAATTAGTATAAAAATTATACCATTAGAAATATTTTGTTGAGATCTTTCAACCGAGTATAATATTAACTATATTTTAATTATTATCTAATAAGATAATATAGAGAAAACAATTTTATTAAAGAAAGTTTGAAATATTATTTATAAAGTAAAATACTAATATTTTATTGTTTAGAGATTGTAAAATGAAGAATAGTTAGAGTAGTAAAATTATGAAGATAGAATATTCCATTTTCAGTCTTTAAATTGAAGAAAAAATTGAAGACCGATTGGAGATAGCCTTCTAAAATTTAGTTTAATTAGTAAAAAAAAAAGGTAAATTTTTTTTTAAAAATACAATATCTTTTATTTAATATATTAATAGCTTAATGAGTAATGTTAGCCTTTCCAATTTTTTTCCTAAAAAACTTTCCAAATTATATGTTATAGTGATTTGTCAATATCACATCCTCAATACATAAACTCATGATTTATAAGATATTGTATCACATAATTTGATTGAAAATGTTGACAACCGTAAGAATAATATTAAAATTTTGATTCAAGATTTTGGATGGATTGGTTTCTTTCTACTGGGCCATAACTCATAAGCCCATAAGGTACAGTTTGACAAAAACAGCGAACAGCATCAGCCATCGATCAGATCAGATCAAATGGACAACATGTAATGTAAGTCAACGCCAAAAGACGACTCAGTCACACTGAATCCTTTTTACCCCGGTGACATGACCCCGCGCCTTTATTAATTATTACTTTACAAAAAGGAATTCCCCTCTCCCTTGTCCTCCTGCACAGCAACTTCAAGCAGCAAACGACGCAATTTCCACTTTCAAATTTCAAAATTAATATTTATTTTTTTATAAACCTCGTTAAGTTTTTCTTTGCATCATCGAATATACCAAAAATAAAAGAAGCAGAGAATTATTCATGGCTGGGTAAGCACTCTAATCACTGTCAATTGTCGGTTATTTTTATGCCGTCTACTTCTTTTTTAAGATCTAAGTAGCTTTTTTGTTTTCATTTTATTTCTTGCTTCTTTTTTTTTTTCGTATTCATAGCTGCTTTAATGTTTTTTCTTCAATTTGTTGATTGTGTATATAATGGACGTTATGTATTTTAGTTTTATGAGCCTATGAGGTATTGAATCGATTTATGCTAATGTATTTTCTTAATTGTATGTTGAGTGGAAGCTATTTTTGAATGCACCCGAGTGAAGAGATTGTGCTTTTGTTTTGTAAAGTGCAATGTGTGTTTTTTGAGAAGCCTCAAGTAAAAAAGACAAATTAAAGAAACAAGAACTGCTAGATCAAGTTTCAATAGTGTGTTGATTACTTAATCATATTAATTCAATAATAGTTATCAATCTCATGGCTGTGTAGTTATATTACGTTTCGATTACTGGGTGCAAACCGTTACTTAAGTCACCCTGAAAAGTAGAAATAAAGAAACTAGTGGAATCGCTATTTCTTTGTTTTTAAGCTTTTAAGGGTATGTGATTTGCAGCAAACTATCGCCATTTTAATTAAGAAATGGGGGTATCAATTTGTTTTCTGTTGATATGTTTAAGTGATAGTTGTAGGTGATTTTAACCTAAGACAATGAAGAGAAATAGATGTTGGTCATCTTAACATCTGATTGTGTCGTGTAAATATTGTTTACTGCAAGTATTTTACTTTGTACAGGCGAGCATGGTTGGTGGACAGTAACAGAATTGCAACAAAAATCAAGAGTGCATCTGGGACACGTGATCCGGAAGGAGTTGTATGGAAAAGCAATCCAACTAAAGCTTGTCCAAATTGCCAACATGTTATTGATAATAGTGATGTATATTTCTAACTTTTTTAATGTCTTATGATGATTTATCTGCTTCAGTAGTCTATTAATGGGATTACGTTAGTATAAAATGCAGATTCATAAATTAAATTTTACAATAGGTTGAAGTCAAGCAGAATATACTATATATGTACATTGTTTGTATATAGAAATATATATTTTTGTGAATTAAGAATATTTTGGTTAAATATTGTGTACAGTTGATGTGTCCATATCTTTGAAGTATTTATCTATATATAGATTTTAGTTTCACGTAGAAAATAATGGCCTAGGAATCCCTGTAAAAGGATGGGAGAATTAAGGAGATCTGCTAGAAAGACTTAACACATTTCATGATAATGTACGGAAAATAGCTTTTTGCATGTATTCTCCCTCCA
This sequence comes from Acer yangbiense, assembly GCA_008009225.1. NCBI lineage: Eukaryota > Viridiplantae > Streptophyta > Magnoliopsida > Sapindales > Sapindaceae > Acer > Acer yangbiense. The sequence goes on from CM017768.1 coordinate 12,745,117, forward strand.
TCTCTCTTTTCTCTTGCTTATTTGTCTTTTTTCTGTGGTCTAGTTGGTTATACTTCTTCATCTAGAGATCCTATATGGTTGTTTGTATTGTTCTTTAGTCATGGGAAAGTTGAAGCCATTGCCAATTGCAATATTCATACTTATGTTGCTTTTCTTTGCTTAACTTGGATATTTGATCTTAGATTTAGTGGTAATCTAAGTAAAAGATTTTTATTTTCTGTTTTTCTTATTAAACTTCGGACTTTTTTTTAAGAAAAAAAAAAAACTATAGAACCTTTTAGAAATTGTAAATATCCCTTTCATTAATAATTTGCTGCATAAACTTAAATGCTTCTGATATCCACATCTTGATTCCTAAATGTCATCTACTCTCTTATGCTTCTTGTGTGATCTCTTGATGTTCCCTTCAAAGCTTTCAATTGCAGTTTCTTATGTGAGATTAAGTGCTTTTATCTTTGTTGTGGACTCTGTAATAATGTTTTGATGCATTTGAGATTCTATAGCAATAATAAAGTATGCTTCTAACAAAAGAATAATATTGTTCCATGGATATTCTTTCCCTTTTCTTCTATTTTTATAATTTTTGTTTGGAAAAATAGATTTGTGGGCCCCATAATGAATCTTGAACTGAGTTCTTGTTTTTACTTAGGTCTCTGCATGTGATGTGTGTTAGTATTAATCCATACTGGGAGAGTGGAACTTAATGAGGACTTTGAGTGTAAATCTATACATTTTCTTTGACATTAAGAACAAAACTCTGACAAGTAGTATGGTCGACATTTAATTGTATGCAACTGCTACTCCATACTATCTGCAAGTTTTGTGGTAGTTGTGTTTGAATTTTATTCCTTTTACTTCAAATGCTAGGTTGAATGAAAAGCATGAGACTCAAAAAATAGTCCAATGCTACCATACATTAGATGGTTGTGTAGCCTGGTAGGTAACTAGAGCTAGTTAAATTGTTTCATCTTTGAAATATCGGCTATCTACAGTTGATGCGATAGGGTTGCTTGTATTTGCAACCTATCTGACCCATCCCAACTTGATCTTGAGCCAGGGAGTGTTTGTTTCTAGAACTAGATAATAATAAATTTATGAGTGGACTAAGTTCAGACTGGGTAACGCTTTATTAACGCTTGAATACTTGTGTATAAGATGTAATCTGTTTTGTTTTTGATACTCTTACATCTTGTACAAACACATTCCATGAGATCTTGATCATTACAGATAAGGGAATAAATTTTAGGGTTTCTGTAGATTTAATTCCACTGATAATCATTTTATTACTCATAGATCTTAGTAATTTATTTGTTTAGTTGTTTATACAGCTTTTGCTCTTAATGAATAATAAAACATTGGGCCCTGGTAAATACATATAGCACTAAGACCTGTCTTTTCTCAGGTTGCTCAAGAGTGGCCGGGATTACCCAGAGGTGTAAAATTTGATCCATCTGATCAAGAGATTATATGGCATTTACTTGCAAAAGTAGGTGAGGGGGGCTTAAAAGCCCATCCATTTGTTGAAGAGTTCATTCCCAATGTTGATCAAGATGATGGAATCTGTTACACGCATCCTCAGTATTTGCCAGGTCAGTAATTCAGTTTAGCCTGGTTTTGATCCTTAATTGTCTTTATTTAATTTTTGAAATTGAAAACTTTCAGGTGTCAAGCAAGATGGAAATGCATCCCATTTCTTTCATAGAGCAATCAAGGCTTACAGTACTGGAACTCGAAAGCGTCGAAAGATAATTGGTGATGATTTCGGTGATGTCCGCTGGCACAAGACTGGCAGGACAAAACCAGTGATGTTGAATGGGGTTCAGAAAGGGTGTAAAAAGATTATGGTTCTTTATATGAGCATGGCCAGAGGAAGCAAAGCTGAGAAAACTAATTGGGTGATGCATCAATATCACTTAGGAACAGAAGAGGATGAGAAAGATGGGGAATATGTCATATCGAAAATATTTTATCAGCAGCAACAGGGTAAACAGGGTGATAAAATTGAGCAAGATTTTCCTGAAAGCACTGGCACCATGATTGCAAAAGTAGATCCAGTCACACCCAAGTCAGTGATTCCTGACCCACCTCGTACCGAAAGACAGCCTTCTGATTTGGACTTGCCTCAAGGGTCTTGTAGTCCTTGCACAGATCAACTTACTCAGGTAGAATTCTCTATCTCTCTCTCTCGAGTCTCTCTCTCCCATTAGTAGTAAAGAAACATGTTTTAGGATGTTTTTGTTTTGACTTAATTCAGGTTGAAGTGTTCAATTTGCAGCATTAATGGTGATGCAGTGTGCTACATTTTTGTAGTCATGACATTATAAAGTGAAGAAAATAAATTAAAGAAGAATTAAGCCGAAAAACATTTCTCTTTACATTTTAACTTGTACTTTTTCTGAAACAAGATCTTGACAATTGCTTTTTCCTGACTTCTGTTATTATACTAAGCACCTTGAGCCTGAGGTGAGGTATATAGAAGAAGAAGTTCAACCTGAATGTGGAAAGCCTAGTTACAATGATCTAACTGAAGCAGAAAATCACAATAATCAGATGGTGGATAACAATGAAAATCATGCTGAGGAAGATCCTAAATGGTGGGACAGTGAGTCACAGTATTTGTTGGATTCGCAACAACTTGTGGAAGGGCTGTCTTTATGCGATGAATTCCTCCAAAGTCAGTCCCCAAATAGGGATGGAAAAGTAAATGATGGAGCATCTGAGAGACAACCCCGTCTTTCTGATTATGCTCAATTAGGACCTGAAGATTTGAAAAAGGATTTGGAGGAGTGTCAAAATTTAGTCATCGATCCAGCTATCATAGAACTTGATACCCCTCCAGAATTCCGACTTAGCCAGCTTGTATGCTCTCTTCTCTATCATTTTGCTATACCTTATATCGGACTTATCACAATTCTTAGTTTCTCAGTTTTGTTTGATTCTGATGCATCCCTCACATGTTCATTGTAGGAATTTGGTTCACAGGAAAGCTTCATTGCATGGGGTGGAAGTAAGGTTATTGACTAAGTATGGTTTTTAATCACGATCACTTGATAACTAGTTGAAATTTTTGTTGTCTTTCTGTGAGTACTTTGCCAGTTAAATTATCTTTGGGTGACCATGGACTGTAATTTTTTTGCTAGACACCCAACTATAAGTAATGGTGGTGAAGTTACTGTTTGTCAATATTTTACTAGAGTTGCTCTTTATGATATATGCTGTAATTACTCATACATGATGTTTAATGCCAAATTTTCACAAGGCACTAACCGGAACAGGAGATTTGTTCACCAAGTGAACTCCAATCATCCTATGTTACCTAGATGGCTAGAAAGTCTAGGGCCCGAAATATAATGAAAATGGGTGTCTTTGGGTGTAAAAGCAATAGTTCTGCTTTGATGGGCCTGATTTGAGCTCTGCCTCACCGTGTTACTTCCTTGCAAAAGTAACAGTGTTGTCAGGGCCCAGGGGTGATGCTGGCAGTGGGCTGGCGATCACACTCCGACGCTATTGGAGGAAGGTAGATCCCCAGAGCTCAATAAAGCAGTGTTGGTATGGAGTGTGTATCAGAAAGATCTCTTTTCAAATGTACAAAATGAGCAATTTCTGGTCTATGGTAGGGGATAGATGTCCTTTTCTGATTTCATCACCCGCAGGAAATGTGTCTCGCACTGATTTCCTTGGTTTGGTGCGATCCCATCCACAGAGGAAATGTTTTATTTCCTCGTGAGTCTAGGGTAACACTTTCATCCACTCAAAAGGAGACACCTAGGATGCCCTATCCAACGTCTCCTGGTGAGCTGGCAGTGATCCTGCTTTCTGCTCACGCCCTAACCGAATCCCTTGATTTTAAGGGATTACTGGCCACTTCAGCCTCTGCCAGAGTCGTCCTTCAGCGTCTCATTTCTGCTCCTAACCATTCTTGTCCTCTAGATTGCTAATGTGGTGCTAAATATCTTTGATTTTGGTTAGTCTTGCAAATGTATCGTTATCTATGATTCTTGAGCATTTTAGGTATTGTAGGGTAAGCCTGGCAAGAATGCATGAGAAGGTATTATAGAAAGTTGCTGTGTGGACCATCTAACTAGTTTCAAAATTCATGAGCTGTTGAAGTCAAAGGCAACATATATAGATAGATGGGTGGAATGGAGAAATGAGATAATCGAAAGCTTAGAGAAGTGAGAAAATTCATCAACTTATATATAGGATTACAGATGAAACAAGTTGGCAATTGTCAATTGTTGCCTTGTTCATTGACAACATGATTGCTTTGTGGTGGGGAAGCTAAAGCTATACTAGTAGTTGAAGGCTAAGTGGCCTGAAATTGGCTGGATAAAGAGTATGCTCTACTTGCTTGTTGCATCCATGTAGAGCACAAAAACAGTCCCAAGTGTGTTCCAGGGGCTATAACATGAAAACTGGGCCAGTGTTTGCTGTTAATTGGTGTGATGGAAGTAAAGAGCAGACACACAGGACCACAAACAACCTGGTCAATTTGGCTCTTTTAATGAAAATTCAAATCAGTTTTGTTCTGAGATACAATCATAGAAGCCTTCAAATTATAAACATTTTATTCAACAAAGACATTGAATCTGCACAAAAGAAACAATTATGGTGATATGATGTTATCCTATTGTGAATGTTTGGGTGGGAAACAGCAGATTCTTCAAAATTTAAGATTATAGAGTAAGTAGTATTATTATCTTTATAAACCAAGGTTGGTGGTATACTACAAGATGGTCGGCTCAAAACAAATCTGTGTCTAATTGGTATCCCAAATCTTTCACAACCTTGAAAGAGCTTTGCATAATCCAAATTATTGATAGCTGCGACAATGATTGTGAATGCCTGCCCTTAATTAGCTGCCAAACTTGAAACTCCTGCTATCTCAAAAACATTGAAGTAATATAAAGTATAGGAGACAGGACTTGAAAAACAGGATCTATCAGCCTTGTAAGTTGTAACTACCCTGCAAGATATTATGGAACCACACCAACTTCTATATACAATATATTAAATCTCACAAACCCACCATCTTATTTGTGGTTGTAGCCTTGAAGGGATATTAATAAATTAATTTTAACAATTAAATTAAATGGGTCCTACTATACTCTACTTGTCTACATAGTACATACTACAGGGGAAAAAAACAATTATGAAGAAGATAAGGGGTTGTTATGATCAGCTGAACTATGTGTACATACCTTTGTTAAGACTTAAGATAACAAATTGGTTTGGACACTTCTCATTCACTCTTGAGATAGGGTTTTTGAGTGAGTTTGACCTTTGTCCATTAAATTACAAATTTTTGGGAGACTTCCTCTTTATAATGAAAATTGTATTTCAGACCATACTTATAGCGGTTGATCTTGACAAACCCCATAATCGTAGAGTTGAGAGTACATTATACATACATTATTCTCAGTGTACAATAATAAAACATATCATTTGTAATTTCAATTATTGAAAATGAATTCTTACAATAATTTGAAAATGATATATGACAAATCCATTCGACAAAATCCAATTCATGAAGATTCTATACTTGAAATTTATTCTTAGATTACTTTAGACATTGCAAGTAAATGTTGTGAAAGTACTCTTCGGTCTTTTTATTGTGTTAATAAAAACATATATGTAATATGTGACAAGTGACTTATAAGTAATGAAGTAATGAAGCCATGGAAGAAGGAAGAAAGTGGTCCAAAAGCGTAGTTTTGAATGGGATGAGAATCATGTACAAATGAGAATGGAGGAGTGGGCATGACTCATGAGGGTGCATTTGAAGAAAACAATCAATAATTATGAAAGAGAGAATTGGGTAAGTTGCATAGGGTCCTAGGATAGTGTAGGGTCCCCTCCAGTTAGTATTGAAAAAGAGAGATGGAGAGACATATGAGGTGTGGTTGTGGTGGGGTTTTGGATTAAGAGACGCACGTGGGCGTGGTAAAGCCTGCCCATTTGACCTATCAACTTCTGTCGGCTCTTAAGCTTGAGAAGGTGCCACCTTCCTATGTGGCCGACAACGGAATATTTTTATCACCATTTTCACTTCCTCTACAACTGACAACTATGACCCACCCTTCTCGTTTGACGTGCGAGATTCAATTCAATTCAATTTTTTTTATTCTATTGGATTAATTAGATTGCATTGAATATGATTTTATTAAATTATAGAGGGAATTACACTTTCATCCCTAAGTTTTCAAGAAATGTTACTTTTTTATACCACATATGGGTATTAGTTTCTTTAGTCCTTAACTTTTTAGAAATGTATTAAAATTTAAAATGGTTTCTCTAATCAAAAAAGTCAATGGTCAAATTTAACGGATTCGCTTGTAAGACTGTCTTGCCCTGTTTAAACGACAATGCTACTAGCAATCACCTAAGCAACTATTGGAGAATAGTCTCTCCTCTTAGAGCGACACATATCCGATTAGAAAAAAAAAAAAAAAAACGATAAATCTCAGATTTTAATTTTCAAAGCCTACATGATGAGCAAACGATTTCATATTTAAGCCCATAATCTGATGTTGGAATCTTCTCAACGGGCACTATTGTTTTCATTAGGGAAACTTTTGTGATGCATAACCGTTTTTCAAATTAAGTCATTTCAGGCGTCAATGTGTTTTTATTTTCCTTTTTAGGCTGTATTTTTTATATTAATAATGTTTAGTATGGATTTTTTTTTTAGTACGGTTATGTTGAATTTTTTAGAAAATTTCCATTGAAACAATTCCAACAATATATTATGGGCTAAAATCCGAACTCATTTGTCCATTACATATGCTTCCAAAAGTGTGTAACATATATCATCGCCCAATAGGGTTTGATTTTGTGGTGAATGATGCTCATTTAGTATGGAAATGTTTAAAGGTTGAGTTGCCACCACCACAAGTGGTATATAACAAATAAAAATAAAATGTGTTAGCATCCTAATTTTAAGTTAATTGATTACATAATTATTCAATTAAAAGTTGATTAAATAAAATCAATTTGTAATATATAAATCGTATTGAAAGCAATAGAAAGTAAAAAGATTTTTGCGAAAAAATTTTATTTTAGTTTTGTGAAAATAATAATGTGCTCAAATCCAAGATTGTTTGCCTATGTTGTAAAAATTTAAGATTTATTATTATAAAATAAATAAAAAATTGGACACGTGTCGCTCCAAGAGGTCTTGGAGCAACTAACTGCATATTGCTTATGTTTATACCATCACCAAAAAGACTTATGTTATAAAATTGACCATATTTATTTTATTTAATGAAAAAAAAAAATTTGACAAATGTTTTTGAGGTCATGCATGTAGGAGATCACTCTATAGTTGTAGATCTCTGGGCACCTATAACTTGTGAGCAAAGCTTGACGGGCAGAGACATGTCATACGCTCGTGTGAAACTTTGAACTGGAAAACAGAAAAGAAAAAAAAGAAGTGGGAGGGGGATGCCCCTTGGAGGACTCTCCAACATAAAGTAAAATGTAGAGTGTTAGAATCAATTATAACACTGAGCAAGTTAAACAATATAGTTATAGATATGCCAAACTGTTAGGCTCACGTAGAGGTTATCGTACGCTAGTCAAAGTAACACTAAGAATCGTAATTTTTATGGCAAGATCGTGGAGTTTGATATTTGTATCAAAGTGTGGTGAAACCAGGCATGTATCAATGTATCAAGTAATTAGAGTTTTTAAAGTGATTAAAGGGAGATGGTTGGAAGATTATGGTGATTAGAGTAAGGATTTGAGCAAAAAAGCTTTTTCTATTGGAGAGAAATCAGAATCCCTTATCTGTGGAAAGGGGTTCCTATTTATAGCCTTGAAGTAGGCTGGTTATGTGGTTCATTGAGTATCGAGATCCCTCGAATCATGCCCGGATTATATGGGACCCGATAACAATCACTAGGTCAAACTTGAACTATGCAGTTATTACTATCAGATAACAGCCTGACTTGGTCAAGCATTTGTTTAGACGAGATAACTTGAATTGATTGGGCCTTGGGTCGACCCTTCATCTTTGGACTCGACTTAGGTCCATAAGTAAAGTAAACGTGGGCCCATGCGTTGAGCCTAAGGCCAGATTTTGGCTACCACAATACATATTATTTAATTTAAACAAAGTAAAAAAAAATAAAACAAAACTATAAAATTACAAAATATTTAAAGGATTGAAAAATAAGAAAAACTCAATCATTTAAAAAAAATTTATTGGTACCCGTCACCCTTTTCACATTTACATGTGTGACGACACAAATACCCTTTTGTTTCTCGTTAATTTTGACTAACAATCGACAAACAAATGAATCATTTTGATACAAATTTGAAAATGTTGAGAACAAAACAAACTAATACGCATAATTTGTGTAAAAAATGAACATTTCCTAAACACTAGGTTCCAAAGTGTAATTCCTCTTAAATTATATTTACAGTATTATTGTCTTGATGGGATTTGTGTCAGGATTAGATAAAATCATTTTTTATTGATACTCTAATTTTAATTTATGTTAGTATAGAAATATATTGTATTTATATTAACATCCAATTGAATTAATTTATTAGTATTATATTAATAATCATATATCTTGATAAATCATGTTGTAAAATTAATAAGATTAGGATTTAGGACTTGTTTTAGTTCCACAAGCGAATTGATTACATTTACACGCGTCGTGAATGTAAGGTGCCATGTAAAAATATATTCTACACCGGAAAACATTCAACAAGTTCTCTGAATGACACGGAGAAAGAAGGAGTCACGTCAAAAATCTCATCTCTTTTCTCTTTTTCCTGTTTATACCACAAATGAGCAAGAAGAAAAACAAAAGAGGCCACTATTGGATGGAGGGACCATCCCTATCGTACACGTGTCACACGTGAGTACATGGGTTGTAAACCAATAATTCAAACAGCCCCACAAATGTAGTTTTGACCACCAACTCACAAACGTCCGAAACATGATCATCCATTCCAATCCACCACCCCCACAACTATCCATGGACCATGCCTCATTGTGCTCTTCTAAAAAACTCATTTTAATTTAATATGACCTACTAGCTACTACTGACCTAACTGCTGTTTGGTTGAAGAATAGGTTACATGCATTTATTTAATTATAAGTTTATTATAACTTACTATTATAAGCGAAACAGACAAAATTAAAGAAGAAAATAAAATTATTAATATTGAAAAAGAGAAATACAAGCTAATTTTATGATGGAAATTTAGAAAGCACTTTTAGAAGGGCAACAAAAAGTGGTATAAACAGTTGATGATAAAATTGCATGTACGATGATTGAATTAGATTCACACACAAGCTAATCCTTATCGTCAGTTCAAATGATTAATGGGCCTACAAAACAGTCCATGATTTGAATGGACTATTAAACCAAATTGGCCTTTTCCTACTTTTTGTAATCCAAGTTCCCTAACTTGATAGACCCATTAATCTAACTTGAAAATAATCAATCTTTGGTCAAAAAAGGTTGAAGAGAGGACACATGCACACACACACACACACACTAACTTTACTATAATTACTTGTGTCATTTTACTTTAGACTTTCATCAAGGTTCTAATAAGTTGATCATGTCAACCATTAAAAAGTAATAAGTTGAGGAGAGGAAAAAACGACAAAAAAATAAAAATAAATATCTTAGTATTATAAAACTTTAACTGGATAGTAAAATCAGCTTTCATTTAGACCTAAAACCTTAATCATTAATTAATGTACAAGTAAAGAATCAAATAAACTCTTATCCATTTTGCTTTGAACTTCTTGAAGCAGTTAATCATGCTTCTAGCTTGTAGAATCTCATAATTAATAGATTCAATTCATATAGTATGGAAACAATTGATGCAGTTTGATTCGAGACAATCACTCTCGAAGGGGTTAATTTGAGATAACCACTCACTCTCCTGATGAAATTTGTTGAAGAAATTCAGTCGGATAAAAGTAATTTCCACACTCCTTTCATTTCTTCCTTTAAATACAAATTCTATGTAAAAGACATTAAACATGGAGAATTTAATTAAAAGCCTATATATATATATATATGTAAATTAATTAACATCAAATTAAATAAGTAATTGAGTGGTAAAGTGGATTGAATATAAGAGTGGACTCTTAACAAAATTATTAATTAAGAAGAACAAATTAAAATGCTGACAGTATATGTTGGTTAATTTGATCTTTCTGAAAAAAAAAATAGATAGATGGATGAAACCTCAAATTTTCATCTAGATAGATATATAGAAGCCATAATCACAAAGAGAGAAATAATTAAAGATCTAAAGGGGACGCCTGTGCAATTATTCCATCAATATTGATTTGGAAAAATGAATAATAATATATGTAATCATGATCAGCAACCATATATAGATGTTTGTCGACAAATATCAAAAGTTTTTAATTAGATTCAAAAGCTATCGAGTGTACATATAAGGCCAGAAGGGCAACTGATACAAAAATTTGTTAACTCTCCGATATAATCCGCCGCCGGTATATACAGTACTAGTCCACCAAAAAAAGAGAAGAAGAAAGAAGAAGAAGAAGAAGATTAAGAAGACTAATTAATTACTAATCATGCCAGCAAAGAAGCATGACAACACATCTTCTAATAATGTAAAGCTTGGCTCTTTGTTCTCTAATGACCCCTCCAAGCCCTCTGCTTGATAATCTTCTCTTTGAGCCTCCCATGCTGGCACTGCTGCTCATCTTCATCTTCTTAATAATTTGTTTAGTAATAGTTTTTGGTTTGGTTAATTTGAAATGGGAAGGGGGGTTCTTATAGTAAAGAAGAGAGGGTGGTCCATGCTCACATTTGTTATTTGGTTTACTAAAGACCCAAACGATGGGGCATCAAAGGCTGTGCAGTGTCCCCTATATATGGGCCCCACCACCTCACAACTCTATGCAAAACGATTAAAAAATAAGAAGCCACTACTAGTCGATGATTGTGATCCTCTGTTGAGTTTATCTTTGTTCCGACTTTAATAAAACTACTGGTATCTATAATCGTTGTCATTGTTATTATTTTTTAAGTTTTTACGTCTTTACTTTCTTTAAGTGTGGTGTATTTTTTTGTTAAATACTTTAGATCAATATAAAGATTATCTAAGTAAGTAGATGATATACCCGCAAGGATGTAGACTCTTGTTATTAATTAGTAGTTGTAGGCATCAACAACCAGCACAATGGGCCTGCCATTGCTTCGATAAGGTAGAAAATGTCTATACTTTATTGGTTGCCTTTCTATTTGTTGTTGATGATGATGAGCTGATTTTATATATATATTTGTGATGATTATTAAGCCAATTTCTTTGTTTTTTTAGTGATATATCTCTCCACTCTACCTAATTAGGCTATTAGGGTTTGTCAGTTGGATCCTACATAACATTGCATAATAACTACCTCTTAATTTACATGATAATCATCATCTTATCATCTTTTTTTACTCTAATTATATGAGACCATAAATCCCCATGTGGGACATTTCTATATCAATCTTACATTAATTGCCTCATGATCATATATTGCTATTTGATTATATTCCTTCTTAAAGTTATCGAAATTCGTCAACAGGAGCGTAGCTCGGCTGGTAGATGGACAATCTTAGGGTTTGCGTAAATGACTCACAGGTCAGCATTCGAATCCTATCAATGGTGAAACATTTCAAAAAAAAATACATAATCCCAGATTAATAGATATTGTCATAGTTATCGAAATTCTTCACTTCTTTTTATTTATTCTTTAATTTATTATTTGATGACTCAAGTTAGTGATAAATGAAGACACCAAGTTTTGTTGATGCTGACTCCCTATAGATGACAAATAGAATTACGTGGATTCCTTTTATGTCTATGTCTGATGAAAATATGTAATTAATTAATATATCTATCTCAATGTATATACAATATTATCTCAATGTATCATCATACAATAATAATGCTTCTTTAAAAGTCGTTTTAGTTTTTTTTTTTTTTAAATTTAATTATTATTTTGGAAAACCATCTCCAATGCTGTTGTTGTTGTTGTTTTTTTTTTTTTAATACAATTATAGAATTCAATTCAAAAAATAAAAAGTAATAAAAACTCATCTCTTGAATTTCTTACATTTGAAAATTTCTTTTTTGGTTATTATATCAAACCCATTTTCGGATACTAAAAAAAAAATACTAAGAATATATATAAAAAGATAATTAATATTACATTTTTGTATCCTAATCAAATACCTCAAAAATATATTATTTGATTGTTTGGAAGATCTGATGATCATACAACTGGTGAGACATAGAAAGCACATTGGTTAGGTGTGTAGAATTAATGAGTTAAGCTAATTAGTTAGCTAATAAATGATATATATGTTACATTACATGACACTGTAAACTTGAGAGCAGACAAGATGAGAATAAGATCCCACCGACATTGTAACTCTTAAGATCTGCTACGAATTTCAATCTTTTTTAACATCTGGGTTCATAATTTGACAGGTTGTTCACAGTGGTCGTCATGAGATTGCAGGAATATGAAGATTCATGATCATGAATCATGATATTGATCAACTATATCTAATTAAATCACAGCAGATTCCTTTATTTTAAAGTCATCATGAGTCCGGCCTTCAAAGTATTCAAAAGTTAATTTGCTTGTAACGGAAAAGATTTATGTAAAAAGAAGAGCACAAATTAAGTGTCCCTAGAGAGTCATCAACAGATTCCTGCATGATTAATTAAAAAGTAATTAGTAATTAAATTAATTAAAGAGCTCAAAACCCAAAGCAAGTGATGGATTAAAAAGTAGTAATGATACTTCAGTACTTCAACAAAAGGCAAAGCAAAAGCTCCACTTGCTTGGTCTCGTGCTTCCCCCACTTAGCTTACGACACTCTCATGTTAATTAAACTATCATTACGCGCGGATTCTTAAGCTAATTAATTGTTTTATAATTTATATTCTCTCGTTGAAAACTTTCAAGCTGTCAATCTCATCGCCACGACTTAATAATTTGTTGTCTTACTCGATAAATTCCTCTATTTCTTGTACACAACATATTTTTGTGTTGTGTTTGTTAATTAATTACATTTATATTGTATTGTATATAGTTTTTCAATTCATTTTAATTTTATGTTAATCCTTCCCCATCCCCTCAAATGGTAAACAAGCTCCCATCCTCCCCAACTTTAGTGCAAGCCGGTCTCAAGACCAGGATTCTAGATTATCAGATTTGATAATCTCTTTTGTAGCGATTATTAAACTTGATAATCTAAGATTCCGTGAGAAAAAAATGTTCGAAATTCTACACCCGATCATAGCTATGCTACCATAGTACCATGTATTTATATATATATATATATGATAAATGATAATGTTAAAGCTAGAGACAAAATATAAAAAATACGCATAACGCATCTATTAACTCTTAAATATAATAATGTAAATAATTTATGAATGACCTTGTAATACGTAATTGTTTGCATGCTTGCATGCTTTAATGAAATTTTATTTGAGTTTTTAGTTTTAAATGGTCAAACGCATAGGGCATGCAAGAAAAACATAAATGAATGATGAAGTGTCAAACACCCAAAGCTTTGGGAAATAAAAAAGTTAAAAGAGACAAAATGAGTTAGTGTAAGTAATTATGCACTATAATCAAAGTGTTACAGGCTTAGATTAAAGTGTAACTCTCATGCTGATGTTGGGTTTCTTCTTTCTTCTAGTGCATAAAATATATATATATGGCTTTGTTTGTACTTGTAAATTGTGTAATGAACAACAAGGTCAGACTTGCACGTGAACTTCTCGTGATTTACAATGCCATTGCCTCTCATACACTCAACATATAATAATATAATATATTTGTAGTATGTGTTATCTTTTATATATCTAAGCTTTTTGAATCACTTGATTTGTTATATAATCACTCCATCAACATGCTTTTTCTTGGTCTTCCTTCCCACATGTTGTGTTTTAATCACTTTCCTCTCCATTCCAATTTTCTATATTTTAAACTACTATACAATTTTAGGTTTACATATATAGACATACATACGCATAGACGTTTGAGATCATGTACATTTCTTCATATGGGAATTAAGAATTGACTCTTAATATTACAAAGTGAATTCAATAATCGAGAGTGAAGCCAACATTTTTCATTTGGAAGGGCCATAATTCTAAAAAGAAAATATTTGAGAAGGGTTAAAATGGAAAAATTAAACTAAAAAAATTAAGAAGAAAAATATATAACTCGTAGGAATTTTTAGAGTAAGGGGGGGCATGACAGACCCCTATGAGCCCCTTGTATTCTCTATGTAATTTACATAGTCAGACAAATTTACTTTGTAACTTTACATTATTAACTATTAAATGTCAGTATGTCACTCACGAGTATTTTATTCATATGGAAATTGTAGTCAAATAAAATATAATTTGTAAATTTACTAAGGATTAAGGAATAGTACAATTTCATTAGAGATACAGTTGTCATATTATTTGCTTAATACGAAGCTTGTATGTGTTGGTTACGGCGTAATTATTGTATGAAGAGATATTTTGCACGTCACAGGGACTATACAAGTGTCCTTTCTGTTGACTCAAAAGCCAGCAAGGTCGTTGCTGGTTTTTATGGTATATTTTATCTCACTCCTCGTAAAATCATTCGATTATGTTTTATATAAGTTAATATAAGTTAAAAGAAGATAAGATTGATATAGTAGTATGTCACTCACAGGTTACACCTACACCATGATTTGACGAATTATGGTTTGTATCGGATATGTTTACGGGAATTCTATTTATACCGTACCAAAACTGAATACCATCATTGAAGAATTAGACTATTATAACAATTTTTGGTGCCATACTGTGTATGTTGCTACCCAGCTAGATTCCAAATGGTTATGCGTACATCAAGTATTGAGATTTGGAATGCTTCATAGCAATAGCAGTTTCAGTTGTATAAATTGATCATTATTGAAGAAAGAGTTTAAACGTGCATTCAAAGGATTCCAGATATGTTTTTTTTTATAAGATTCCAGCTAATTTCTTTCGTATTAACAAGTTGGTTAAAACTAATGCACAAAATTTACACAAGAAAAGTAATATATATGTATTTACAGAATTACACATACAGTCTTGACTTCATTCCTCTTTGGGGATCCACCTGCTCCACCATAGACTCTTTCTTCGTGTGTTAAGCTCATCCATACTCTCATTCAACGTTCTTACAATCTTCCTCTGAAGTCTAAGCGCTGAAGCAAGCGCGTTTCTTTGAGGACTTGCCTTCTTCTTTGGCTCCGTTTCCTGCACAACAACAAACACCATATGCTAAGTATTTTGCCCAGTTACATCTCTTGCAAACATTATATATAGTTTAGACACAGACTCTTAGCTCCTGAAGCTGAGCTTCTGTGAAGCCACCTTCCTTCTCGGTTCCAGACCTCGCCATTAGCTGAATTATCCAATTGGCAGCTTCACTGTAATCTTGTTGTGTGGCTCGAAAGAATTGCAATCTCAAATTTTGCATGAAGGACAATGCCAATAGTGCTTCCCTGTCGAAGTAGGGATGAGCTAGAGCTGCTTTTGCACTGACTCTTTGTCGTGCTTTATACCGTACCATTGATGTTAAAAGTTCCCATCCTATACCACCATCTAAATCCAACAATTCAAATCCCCTACGAAGTTCAACGCCAGCACGAGGCTCTACAGTTTTCCTCCATGCATTCAAGTCATAATCACACCTCTTAAGTTGACGGTTGAATTGTATCAGTCCATTATCAGTGCGGAACCCAGGGAACGCCTATAAGAATAGAACAGTTACATTAACTAAATCAGCAAAAATCCTGCATGAATTATGTGGCAGAAGAGTTTAGCCCCAAGCAGCCACGACAAGTTACTGATTTAAGAGCTAAGGTTCAAATCAGGAGTTCACAGATTCAAAATCTATTAGGTTTACCATTTTAAAAAATGTTCTGACGTTTCCATTTATCTTAAGAGTAAATCCATTTGAGGACTTCCATCATTTCATACATAATAATCAGCACTAATGACTATTGCAATTATTTATAACCCTCAACAGGTAATTCCTGAATTGCAAACTAGCTAGGGTGCTGCTTTCTATCTTACAAAATGTTCCCATATGGTACTACTCCTGAAACCCTAAAATATAAAACACTGATATCCAAAATATGACCAATTCTTTTAAAGATTCATATGAATTTCATTATAATCAAGTCCATAAACAAGTATGCCAAATGCAAAGAAAGCTGCCCAACAGTACTCACCATTTGTAGGAATATAAGACCAGTACTGTAGATGTCAAATCTATCTGGCAGATTCAGCTGTTTAAGAACATTATGATCAAAACCAACCCCCAAAAAAGAGAATTAAAAAAGAAAAAGGCTACTTAACCTTCTCAGAATGGAAGCTAACTAATGATAATGCACCTGCCAGAGGACAGGGGAAAGTGCAGCTGCCACTGGAGCTGAAGGAGCAGATGGAGTTTGTGTGCTCATGATGTATTGCTCTGGTGCAGCATACCTGGGAAGGAAAAGCCAGAAATAGATCAAGAATAACATATGATAAATACACAAAACATTGAGCGGGTGGCAATTCCCTGGGTATATGTTAAAGATGTAATTCGTGGAATACATTGGAAAACATAGAACTATCCAGCCAAAGGAATCAATGTAGAATGGACTCAAGGAAGCTAGTTTTTCAAAAACCACACTGCATTCATTAGAGTTGGAATATATTTTGCAAAATTATGATAATTTTTTGTTAGTTATAGAATAGTTTGAAGCATTTTCGAACAAGACAAAAGGCAAACTTGATTGCAGTTGTGAATTTTCAAGCAGTACCTAGGGCATCATGTTAAAAATAATGGCCTGGTGTAAACCATAATTGTGAAGTATGTAGATGATATTCCGTTTTCTTTGTTCATAATGTCAAATTTTAATATATTCCAGTAATATTTTACGTTAAGAAATCATTTAATATAACAAAAATGAAAATTTATGTAAAATGAATTCTTCCTTTTTTTTCTTTTTTTCTTTTTTGAGATGCAATGTCATTACTAAATCCGAATATTCTAATTATTTTTATGCATGTTTTTCAATAAATCATATAGTGGCGATAATAAGTAGGATTTTATTATTATTATTATTGTTAACCGAAAAAGTTGGCAACCTCTCTGAAGAAGCATTTTCCCCGCTAAGGAGGGCCTGATCCCAGGAGGAACCCGGTCCGCCAGAGACTTGATCCCAAAAGGAACCCGGCCCACCAGAAGCCTGGTCCTTGAAGAACCCGATCCGCCAAAGATCCGATCCTAGGAGGAACCCAGTCCGTCCTTGAGCAACTTCGACCATTGCACCATCAGGATCTGATAAGGATTCGGTCCCAAGTAGTATCCGACCTCCACAGGTATCGGGTCAACACCATCAGACCCAGTCTAGCACTTAGAAATCCGTTGATAGCAAGCGAGATTGAGCAACCCAAACCCACTCACCCAGCATCAGGGGACGCCTGAGACCGCAACCAAGCCTACAAGTATCCCAAGAACCTTCTAGAATGACCCAAACGCCTCCACCAAGCATCGGTCCATGGTTATGGTTGATGTTAGCCCTAAAACAAAGTCACATGGAAGAAAAGAGAGCCAGGACAACCTGTAAAAGGGGGTTAGGCAATTAATGCTGGAGCAGCGTGCATAAAGGAGGAAAGATAAAGGACCAACGAGTGAGACCCCCCAACAGTCACACCTTACCAACAGCCAGATCTCATCCCACCTAAGCCCTACCCAATGTCAACTATGCCATTCATGAAGAGGGTAGTTGTGTTTTCCTAGCAAAATAGACACGTGGAACCTCTAAGCTGAAGAAGGAAATTGTGGAGAAGAGCACATGATAGTGTGCAGCGGGACAGGCGCTGATGCTATCCCCTACTAGACAGAATAGTGACAACGACAGCTCTCGCCAACTAGGAGTAGACCTGACACGGTTCAGGTTTGGTTCCGGTTCCGATTCGGAACCGACGGTTCCAATTCCACGATTAGGTGGAACTGAAACCGAAACCGAAACCGGCCTATGCCGATTCCGGTTCCGACGGTTCCAAACCTTTTTTTTTCCACCAATCATACACTCACACATACTTACTCACAACTACACCACTAACTCACCCAATGCCAGCCCCACCCAATTCAAATCACCGAATGTCCTAATCCCTAAAATCATATCAGACTTCATCTCTCTATCTTTTAAAAAAAAAAAAACAGATCAGCTTTTCATCTCTCTATCTTCATCTGTCATCTTCTTTTTCTTCGATTCTCGCCAACTAGGAGTAGACCTGACACGGTATGGGTTTGGTTCCGGTTCCGGTTCCGGTTCGGAACTGGCGGTTCCAATTCCACGGTTAGGTGGAACCGAAACCGAAACCGGCCTATGCCGGTTCCGGTTTCGGTTCCGAAGCTTTTTTTTTCCACCAATCATACACTCACACATACTCACTCACACCTACACCACTAACTCACCTAATGCCAACCCCACCCAATTCAAATCACCTAATGTCCTAATCCCTAAAATCATATCAGACTTCATCTCTCTATCTTTAAAAAAAAAAAAAAAAACAGATCAGCTTTTCATCTCTCTATCTTCATCTATCATCTTCTTCCTCCTTCCTCCTTCCTCCTTCCTTCTTCCTTCTTCATTCTTCATCTTCCTCAGCTTCTTCATCTGTCTTCGTCTTCTTGCTTGGATCGATCGAAAGAGTGAGATGAGATTGGGGGTGGTGTCGTCAACCGTGGTGGTCGCCGGTTGGTGTGATTTAGTTTAGGTGGTGGTGGATTTTTGGTTGGTGGTGGTGGGTCATGGACTCATAGGTGCTTGAAATTGACTGGTTGGATTAGAGAGAGATCTGGGTTTGTTGTAGAGAGAAAGATGAGAGATCTGGTTCTGATTTCTCATTCCACGAATTTTAAAAAATAAAAAAATAAATAAAAAATTAAGACAGGAACCGCCAGTTCGAACCGGAATCGGAACCGGAACCGTGTCAGGTCTAACTAAGAGCGTTTCCAGCCAATCCCAATGACCCGAATCGCCACCAAAGCACCACGTCAACCCCATTACAGCACCGAGAACAACGTAGGGCATAGGTGGAGCAATCACAACCCTTCAAGGCATGTGTTATCCACTGGCCCAATTCAAGGCAGCAGTGAAGATCTACTGGCTATCCTTCAACATAGGAACCAGGACCTTCACCTACCTAGACAAGCGCCAGATCAACAGGAATGCCTGGGTGGCACTATCCTGGCCCTCCCAGTCATGCCACCTTGGCACCTAACCCAAAGGGACAGTAGGATCAAGCTTGGCCATCCCTGTCTAAAGGGATATCCCTCACCTACCACCCAAAGGTCACCCTATAAATACCCCAACTCAAGAAGAGTAAAGGGTTGGAATTTCGAGCAAAAACATAAGCGAGAGCACTACTATCCTCCTATAGAAAGCTCCATATTGTTCATCCCACTTGGCTACTACCCTCCTATAGAAAGCTCCACATTGATCATCCTACTTGGCTACTACCCTCCTATAGAAAGCTCCATATTGTCCATCTTACTTGGCTACTACCTTTCTCCATTTATCTCCATATAAGTCGTTATTTGAAGAGCATATACGCTTATAAGCAATGTATGATGTACCCCGCTTATGATTAATAAAAATTACCACATATTTGATTGAACCTCCCCGACCTTTACTCCGTAAGCATTTTCAAGACCGGTCCTGGATCCCAATGTCGGTCCCTAGTAACCAGACCAAGAGAACCCCGGTACCAACCCCGACTGAACCGGGTTGACCCTCTACCTGGTCCAGACCAACCGCGGTGCACCCATACGCCACGGTCAAGTCTCGAAAGCACCGGATTTTTAGGATAACAATTATTATTATTATTTTGTTTTTGAAACACAACTTGTAATAGTGGTGACTCTAGGACATTGTCATGTCAAATAAACGCTATTGATATTGGTAAGCTTCTTTCTATTGAATTAGAGTAATTATTTTTGTTAACGCCAAAATTTGATCATTTATTCAAGGGAGAATTCTCAAGGCATCTATCTAGGAGAACCTCCCTTTGGGCCTCTCCCACATAAGCTCCCCAATGCGATCCCCTCCAGAACCCCCCATGGGATCTCCTTTACCGGATCCTCCAATCTCCCCTACCGGATACTCCTCTTGGTAGCAAGTTTACACCAGTGCAGTTCTTCTACAGCAAATCCTCTCTACATCAGACCTGCACTAGGTTGCCATGGTACCAAGATACCGAGGTACCAGATCCCTCCAAGGGAGCAGCTCCTCCCATATTAAGAAATTAGAGTTATAACGCACCTCATAGGCTTGAAAAATCAGCAAAGGCATTGGTGGAACCAAAGGCACACATCAAGGCAATCCGACGGCTCAGAATCGAAACCTTTTGGTCAAGTAACGAATCAATAGTAGGCAAATGAGCCAACTCAGCTTATTAGAGGATAAATGGGTTGTTCTCCATAAGAAAAAGGTGGGTCAAAATGATTAGGACCCATCAGATTGGTATAGGGGACAACAAGGGAGACCACATGGGAGTTTTTCATCAATTTGGGGGGACAGGGGGGGCCCACAACCTGCAGCTTTTCAACAACATCCCAATACCATTTATTGCTCTCTAACAGCCCCATGTGATGGCTATTTGGTCAAAAGATCACTTAGGCACCTCCCTCCAATGGAAAGTCGCCAAAATGACACCTAATCACTTCGTCATCGCCACATATGCCCCACTTCCACATGGCACGTCCTACACCATGTGAGGGGTGTGTTAGCATGTGGGAACCCATGAGCCCACATGTGCCAAACACATACCCTTCACATCACCACCTAAGCTCACTCTATAAGTGAGGTACATGGTCTTACTTGGGGATCTTTTTGGGTTTCTCTTCTCCACCACGAAATCTCTCCTTTGGACCATATTAGAGAGTTCTCCAGCACCTTTACCTTCATGAGGGACCATACACCTAGTGGGAGATACCTCCCCAATAGGTAGCCCCTAGCTTCCCTCCTTGATAGAATGGATATGCTACTTGGCTACGTGTCTCCTAAATGGCCTCCTCCATTGGTTCATGCTACTTGGCTACGCGTCTCCTAAAACCCCCCTCCATCGGTTTATGCTACTTGGCTACTATTGTAAGCTCTCCGAAGCACTTGTGTTGTATTACTTGGTTACTTGTGTAAGCTCCCCGGAGCATCACTCCTTTGAATACATAAAGAACTACTATTTTCCTCTTTATCTCCTCTATTATGCATGTG
The DNA here is from genome assembly GCA_008009225.1 of Acer yangbiense. Lineage (NCBI taxonomy): Eukaryota > Viridiplantae > Streptophyta > Magnoliopsida > Sapindales > Sapindaceae > Acer > Acer yangbiense. Next base: position 12,766,434 of record CM017768.1, read on the forward strand.
TGGGAGCTAGGCTCCGACCCTACATGTCCTAACTCTCTTATCCACTTATTTGTATGTCAAACCACACATAAAAACGGGACAAGCCCTCTAGATCGGCTAGAGAGGAGCTAGAGAAGAATCGGGGACCCACGGAGCTCCACTTGCCTTTCTATGGGGGTGAGCAGCCTTCTTGAGAATCTAGCATTAAAACTAGAGTAGCAAGCCCAAATCCATGCCAAAAACCAAAGGAGCCCCGTTGGACCCACCGAAGGACCTACCTAGCCCAACTAATCCCGCCGAGGGGAGCCGATACTTTTTTGGGGGATCCGACACCAGAACTAGAGGAGCCTGGTGCAATATGCCTCAGAAACCATAAAAATACCACTGGACCACCTAAAGAAGTTGGGAGGGGTTCCAACCCTAACCAGAGGAACCGGAGCAAAGAGAGAGTCATCGACGGTTGGTCCCATCCTTTGTGACCACCTACACGAGGAGCACCTATTCCTCTTCCTTGCATGCCACATGTATTGGGGAACTACATAGGAAAACAAGAGAGGAGACCGGAGATTGGGACTGGGAATCGAGACTGGGATCAGGATCGGGACCAGGGACCAGGGACCAGAGACTAGTATTGGAGTCGCAAGCACCATCTCCTCTCCTTACCCTCGAGACCCCGTCGAGGGGCACCCATACCTCCCAGTTAACTATTGTACAGAAAGTCTCCTCATCGATTTTCGGATAACAGTTGGCCTCTAGGAGATAAGTAACCAAGTAGCATGAACCAGTGGATGAAGCCATCTAGGAGACAAGTAGCCAAGTAGCATATTCATTCTATCAAAGAGGGAAGTATAGGGGTTACCCATTGGGGAGGTAATTCCCACTAGGTGTATGGTCCCTCCTGAAGGTAAAGGTGCTAGAGAACACTCTAATATGGTCCGAGAGATTTCGTGGTAGAGAAGAGAAGCCAAAAAAAGATCCCCAAGTGAGACCATGTACCTCACTTATATAGTGAGCTTAAGTGGTGATGTGGTATGTGTTTGGCACATGTGGGCTCATGGTTCCCACATGCAAACACACTCCTCAAATGGTGTAAGACGTGCCATGTGTAAGTAGGGCATATGTGGCGATGACGAGGCGATTAGGTGTCATTTTGGTAACTTTCCATTGGAGGGAAGTGCCTACGTGGTCTTTTGACCAAATAGCCATCACATAGGGCTATTAGAGAGCAATAAATGGTGTTGGGAGGCTGCTGAAAAGCTGCAGGTCGTGGACCCCCTTTGTCCCCTCCAAATTGGTGAAAAACTCCCATGTGGTCTCCCTTGTTGTCCCTTATGCCAATCTGATGGGTCCCGGTCATTTTAACCCACTTTTTCTCATGGAGAACAGCCCATTTATCCTCTAATAAGCTGAGTTGGCTCATCCTCCCACCTTTGATTCGTTACTTGGTCAAAAGGCTTCGATTCTGAGCCGTCGGATCGCCTTGATGTGTGCCTTTGGTTCCACCAATGCCTTGGCTGATTTTTCAAGCCTATGAGGTGCGTTATAACTCTAATTTCTTCATATGGGAGGGGCTGTTCCCTTGGAGGGATCCAGTACCCCGGTATCATGGTACCATGGTAACTTAGTGCAGGTCTAATGTAGAGAGGATTTGTTGTAGAAGAGTTGCACTAGTGTAAACTTGCTAGTTGCAACCAAGAGAGGAGGATCCGGTAGGGGAGATCGGAGGATCCGGTAAAGGAGATCCCATTAGGGGGATCCAGAGGGGATCTCATAGGGGAGCTTCTGTGGGATAGGCCCAAAGGGAGGTTCTCATAGATAGATACCTTGAGAATTCTCCCTTGGATAAATGATCAAATTTTGGCGTTAACAATTTTATTGCCAAAAAAAAATAATAATAACAATTGGGCCTAGGGAATTGATACATTACTGACTATGTATATGCTTTTCTACGAAGCTCAGTAAGTAAAATCATGTGCAGGTCTGCATCCTATTTTTCAAAGTTAATGATAATGAATATTTTTCTTAAATATCAGTTGCTTTTCTTTTCAAGGGTAGACACTTCTATAAATTTTCCAACTTTGTAGTGTCAGAAACTGAGATACAACATGCTAGCCAACTGCAACAACGCATTTAAACAGTTTTGAGTTGAACTATGAAATCTAACAAAACTAAAGTAGGCACCAAAGATGGTCACTAGAATAAAACCATTCTAAATGTTTCAGCAGTTTGCAAACTTATACCAGCAAGGAGAATTAAACCGAGAGTCATGTGTATAATAGAGCTCTCAATTACTTGGGAATTAGATGCAGATAACACATTTAACAGATAACAGTTCTCTTCAGTCAAATGTCAATCTCAGTTATTCATATTAGTTAATGGAACATACCTTGGATCTAAGAGAAATTCCTTTGGAATATAGTTGATGCCCACTCGTAGATCTGCTGCAGCTCCAAGATCAATGATCTTGAATGTACGGGAACCTGCAGGTCATGTTTTAAATTGGAGCAGAAAGAAATCAATGCAAGTAAAATCAAACTATTCAATCTTTTTGACATGAAGATTGATTTTATTACCTTCAGAAAATATAATATTCTGCGGCTTAATATCCCTGTGAACAATCCCAGTTGAGTGAAGACCATCCAATGCGAATAAGAGCTGCCTCATGATAGTTTGAATGATTCTATTTTCCCTTTCAATCCCCTTAGGCAAGTCCTGGACCTCTCCAAGAATCATTGTTTCTACCTGAGGTTTTAATCATTGCTAGAATTAGTATTTGAAATTCTAAACCGATCCAACAGTTACCGCAGAAGTGCCAAAGCAAGGAACAAATGAAATAAAAAAACCACTAGTCTAAGAGTCATTGATGAATAGAGGGATCACAGTGTTTTTGGTGTGTAAGCGTCCAAGCTTATATAGTTATAACAATTCAAGCCATAATTCCTTAGACTTAACATTGTAGGTTTGATGAAAGTTCTTTGTAATTTCAAGGCATACCAAAAGTAATTTTGATAGCTTTTAGAATACAAAATGCTGATGAGAGGAAGTACCAACATTGTAGGGGAACTCTTTACTTAGTATCAAATCTGAAAGCGTGGACTCTCCTTCATATCGCCATATAAGCCAGTATTCGCCTCCTTTTTTCGAAGAGCTCTGGAATCAATTTCACAGTAACAATTCTAATCTCAGGATAAGGAAAAAGAGTGAAGAAACAATGTGCATTTGCTACTGAAAGTACATTCTTTTAATTTCTTAAGATAATGATACCCTTAATCATATGGTAGAAGTAGTCATAAAATAGAGCAAGACCTCAAGAAAGCCGTATAAAAAATAAGCACAGCAGTTTGCACAGGCTCTTCGCACACGCTCATTCATCCAAATTTCCACAGCACCATATTCAGTAGCCTTCTTCAAGACCAAGTCACCTTCTTTCTATACAACAACAAATAATTAAAAATAAAAAAACTTGGATATTATATTCACCTTTTAGTACATTGAAAGTTATTGAAACCTCACAGCCATGTACCATTTATAGAACAACACAATTATTTCCATCTCCAGTATCGTAATGTTAGGTTACCACTAAATCCAAAAGGTTATGCGCTGTAGATCAAGCTCAATTATGGATGTATGTAAATGCATAATGGGGTCACAAGGGAGGATTTGAACACAGGACTTTCCATCAAAAAGACTTTAGTACCGTGATAAACCATTAAATTAATTCTAAAAGCTCAAGCTCAAAAGGGATTATTTAAGATCTACCATGTAAAGCCAATAAAACAGAATCAACTAACTACAAAAATAGTGGTTTGCAAACTATGACAATTCAAACAAAGTAAATAAGTTTACATTACAACTCAAGTTAACTTATTATCAGAAGAAATGCAAGTTAGAGAAAAATTTCAACAGGAATTTTATCAAGCATTTGATACCTTGGAAGAAGGTTTCTTAGCCAAGGAAACCCTATAAACCACACCAAAAGCTCCCTCACCCAACTTCTTCCCCAATATAAAATCATCCTGCTACCAAGAACCAATTGTTAAAATCACAGAAACAGACAATTAAACAAAAACAGGAAAATAAGGCACGAAATCAACTGACCTTCCTATAAGTGGTTCTAAAAAACCTCTCAAGAAAAGCAAGCACAAACATATCAAAAAAGCCAGGAGCCACACCAGGTGTGGCCCAGAGATAAGAAAGAGCACCAAGAGCCAAAGCAGCACCAGTGGTAGTAATAGTCAGCTCATTGGACTTGGGCAAAGTGCTTCTATATATTATATCACCACATTCCATGACTGTGCATGGTAATCCCACTCCCACTCCCACAAAAAGATCACGAACTGCATGAATCAGCTCAGCTTTTGATGTGAAATTCGTGTGTGTTCTTGAGATGGTGTTGGTTTTTGAAGAGGGTTTGATTGATTTTAGTTTTTTGCCCAGAAATGGAGATGATAGGGCCCTTGACTTTAGGTTGCGGGGACTGATAATTCCTAAACTAGCACCTCCTGGTGCCACGGTAGCCATTTTTGTGCAGAGCGAGGTCTGCTTCCAGTTTGTGGGCACTGCCTCGTTCACTTGAATGAATCTCCTTCCAATTTAGACCACTCGTTTCTCTATTTTGTGTATGCATTATAAGATTTCATTTTATATTTGATAGTTGTTATTTCAGGTTATTTTTTTATTTTATTTTTTGTGTGGAGGCAAAGGACTCAGAGGGATTGAAGAGAAATATGCGCCATACGTGATCAGCTTACGTACTTCGGGCTCGGGCTCGGCTTAGCTTTTCGGCCTTATTGTTACAATGTAGTGGGTTGGATAAATAGACCAGACAGTACTAACTACTAAGGCTATGTTTGTAATTGTTTCGTTTAGGCCATCTCCAATAGGAAGTAAGAGTCGTACTTATATTTGGGTCTTAAATAGTACTGAGAGTGTGTTTAGTATGGCTTTTCAAGTAGAGCTTCTAACAAAAAAGACCTTTGGTTGTGTAAACTACAAAATAGGTGTTGACAATGTATTTTTAGAAATAGGCTTTGGTTGAGTGAATTACAAAAAAATGTGTTGACAATATATTTATAATGAAAGAGTTATAGTAGAATATATAATATTTATAAAGGATAGTTGAGACAATTCATATGTTTTAAAAAAACTTTTTGGAAAAGCCCAAATTTTGGGCTTCTCCAAGTAAACATAAAATGGCTTTTTTAAAAGGGTATTTGAGACAATTTATATATTAAAAAAACCTTTTTGAGTTTTGCCAATCAACTAAAAAAAAAACTTAAAAATAACTTCCAGCATTAAAAAAGCGCTTTTGATCCTTTCAAAAGCCATACCAAACATACACTGAAAATGATACTTATATGTACTTTTGCTCCGGTGGAGCTGAGAGTGAAATCCAAGAATGATATTTTTGTAACAAATTTAATTATGCCTAATTTTTAATAAGTGGTCAATAAATTGTAATTTATAAAATTTAATGTTGATAAAAATAATATCATTGTAAATTTCTCAATGAGATCTTTAAAATGATACTAATATTTAATATATTTTTAAATTATTACCAAGTTTGATAACATTAAAAATTTAATTTTTTAAATAAAGAAACATTAAAATTTTAATTTTTAAATAAAGAAACATAGTAAAATTTAAATTTCATATATTAGAAAACACTCAACACAAACATAAAGAAAAATTATAATTTTTTAGATTTTTGTTGATTTTTATGATATTGTTTTAATAAAAAAATATTTATTTCGAATTTTAATGTATTAAAAATTGTAGACCCTTCATCTCCAAAGGTCAAACAAATTTGATCCTTCTATTTCTAAAAGCCAATAAATGCATCCGGGTCTCACACATCTTTCTTCTCATTATCGTCTTAGTCCCACCAAAAACCATCAACTTCATGGGTCCCACCATTTAACTCTCACTCTTATTTTTACTAAATATAACTCAACTAAATAATTCTCAACCTATTTTAACTCTCAATCGGGAATCATTTTGAGAGTTAAAATAGACATATAACTCTCCATTGGAGATAGCCTTAAAAAATAATCTTTTTTTTTTATCTTAACTTAAGAAATAATCAGCTTTAAAGATAAGTTGATAAGCATGGACGGATCATCATTGGGGCTAGGGAAATTGAAAAGTTAAATAATAATAATAATAATAATAATGAATATATTTCCTAATAAAAAAGGAAGACGTGTAGAAGTAGTAGGACTAGGAGTACTGTAGAAGGTATTTATATATTGTCTTTTCACGGATTTTCTTCATGAATCACGAGATGGTGTGACCTATTTTATTTTATTTTATTTTTCTTTTTTTAATAATTATTTTCTCTCATCATATCTTATATTTACTTAAATTTGGTCCAATTTCTTTATTAACCAACAATTGATCTTCTAATAAGTTATGTTCTTATGAATATTATGAATTTAAATATTTATTTTATATTGAAATTTTAGGATTACAATAATTTTTAGTTTATAAAATTTTAGGAATAATCTAATTATCAGTTAATCTAATTTTAAATTTACAAACTATGTTAAGAAATTTGGTCCAATTTCTTTATTAACACCAACAATTGATCTTCCAAAAAGTTATGTTATTTTGATTGAATTTTGTTTACAAGGTTAATTCCATACATTGAGTACTCATAATTGGGAATCATTGATGACCTAGTGTTTTCTCTCCATCACAACCAAATCTCTTTTGAATTGCTTTCTTAGTTTAAAATAATTTAGTTTTAGTTTAATTCACTCTCAACGATCTTTTGTTTAATTAGAATTAGAATTAGTTTTAATCGATAAATCACTTTTCCTCGTGGGAACGATCTCTACTTACAGTTGTACTTATTTTCACGATCCGTGCACTTGCGAATTCAATTTTTATAACACGATTTTTTTACATCAGTTATTCATTGACCCACATGCAGCAAATGTTGTACAAATGTACAATCAAAAGTCAAGAACAAAGTTCACTTTGGTTGACATTTACAGAACAAAAGCAATTCCTTGCTTTTTTTAAAGCTCATATCAACACAGAAGCAGAAAATAGAGAAACGCATATAAATTATGTATTCTAAGAGGAATTCATCGTACATGTAAAATGCAACATGAAAATCGAACATGTTGTTCGACATAATTGTTTTTTGTTTCCAGATTTTTTTTAACAATTTTT